>CM060443.1:69778877-71028877 GCA_030545235.1 Helianthus tuberosus
GTGTGTGTGTGGGGGGGGGGGGGGGGGGGATAGCGAAGGTTTTTCTAATAGTTCCTAGTCAATGACCATCCAAACAATATGTAAGTCACATATTAGAATTACTCAAAGCTAATATTAGGTACACTTTGAAAAATTATGCTACTAATGCATGTCAATAGTTGTTTACTTTAACAACTGTAATTACCAAGAAGATGTTTGTTGTATGAATGATGAAATTTATTTTATTATTCTTCTTTTTTGTTACATAGATACAAATATGTCAGATGATGATGGTTTTATGAGGAAGAGTACTCGTATGGCAGCGATTGAAGCTGCAAAGAAGATAAAAAAGAACGCTGAGGACAACGCGAAGAAGTATCCACTTTACAGAGATGAATCAGTCACACAATCTGATGTTGTGACTAGTGATAACAACAAGCAGAGGCAGAGAAGTCGTAAACGAAAGAGAGAGGATCCAGTTATTGATTCTTCAGAGGTAAATATTTTGTTTCTCTTAACTTGAGGATGTTACTTCAACTTTATAAATTAATTTTTGAACTCATATATGCACTTGACTACTTTCTCATAGGTATTATAAAGACTTGTGTTCTAAAAAAAAAAATAAGATTTAAATCCTTGTATATTATATAAATAGATATGCTAGCAGAAGATCCACTTCATCTTTTGTCATATCGAACTAAACATAATTTTGACTTGTAATCAATTATATATCCTGAGGGGAAGGGGATTATGTGTTGTGAGTTCAAATTCTATGATATGCAAGTATTGTGATTTTAGAAATAAAGTAGATATAGACCATAGAGTAGAGAGTATGTGTGTTTTTTAATGTTAGAATATATATATATATATATAGGGTAGGGATATGGTAAAAAGTGTCTAAAATGTAAGAAGGGTAAGAAGTGTTTTAAACCATTGGATATTTGATCTAATGGTTGAGATCAATAGGGTATAAAATGTAAATTGTGTTTTAATTAGAAGGACCTTATGTAAAAATTGAAGGGCAATAGTGACTTTTCCAACATTTCAAATATGGTAACCGTTTCAAAACCACCCATCAAACTCCTAAAGATCAGCGAATTATATGGTAACCGCCATCAATCTCCAAAAAAAATCAGCGAATTTCTTCATACTTTAAAACATTCCCAGATTTTTAAAACGTAATCGCAGATTCAAGTCATGGTGTTTTATCTGGAGACATTGTTGATGGCGTGGTGTTTTATCTGGAGACATTGTTCATGGCGTAGTGTTTTATCAACACAAAAACATTCCCAGATTTTAAAACACTATGACTAGGATTCAAGTCATGGTGTTTTATCTGGAGACCTTGTTCATAGTGTGGTGTTTTAAACATCTATGATTCAAGTCATGGTGTTTTATCAGGAGACATTATTCATGGCGTGGTGTTTTATCAATACAAAAACATTCCCATATTTTAAAACACCATGACTATGATTCAAGTCATGGTGTTTTATCAGGAGACATTATTCATGGCGTGGTGTTTTATCAATACAAAAACATTCCCATATTTTAAAACACCATGACTATGATTCAAGTCATGGTGTTTTAACATCTGGGCAATCAAATACAAAACATTCCAAGATTTTAAAACACCATGACTAGGATTCAAGTCACGATCAGAAATGAGAATGACGAAGATGAAAGACGATGACGGTGAATGATTTGTGGAGACGAAAGAAATTGGTGACGGTGGTCGGAGATGCAGACGGTGGTCGGAGAAGATGATCTGAGAATTAATGGCGATTTTATGATGAGAATTTACGATCACCATCCTAAAAAAAATCATCAGCGGTTATTTTTTTTTAGCAATTATCTAGGAAATCAATTAATTGATAAGAATGGACAATTATTAATATACCTTTTTGAATTAATTAAGATTAGGGACACTTGTCATTCTCACATTATTTCTCACACTTCTTACAAAAGTTGGACTTTGTACAGGATCCTTTACCTATATATATATATATATACTAGGTTATAATCCCGTGTATTACACGGATTAAGTAAATAATATATCAAATAGTTACTAACGAAGATTTAACAATTATAAAACGATATTTTAAGACACTTTTCTGATATCCGAACAAAAATTTGTTTTATGTATGATCAAAACTTGTGATGTTTGTCAAGTTTATAAATATGAAAGCATTTGAACCATCGATTAGAAGACAAACTGTATCATCGACTTTTTCACGACGTGAACCCAAGTTTTATTAAAGTAACAGTGGTCTTAATTTATTAGTTATAAAAATATTGTTGAAATGTTTAGATTAGGCATATAGTAATTAGCCAATTAGATAAACTTATAGCTGCAAAATAATATTTAAACTAATTACATAAGTATAAATTATCGGTAATTATTAAGTTATATAACTTTAAAATTTAAGTATATGGACTTGAGTTGCATCTTAAAAGGTTTGAATAAATTTATTAGTAAATGTAGTCATTATTCTTCTTTTATTTTAAATATATTAAATAAATAAATTATGAGTAAATTACAAAAATCGTTCTTTATGTATGTAACTTATTGCAAACTGTGTCCTTTGTCTTTAATAATTACCAAAAACGTACTCGATATTTGCAAACCCTTGCAAGTTATGTCCTTTATACCTAACTCGGTTATTTTTTGTGGTTAAATCTGACCAAATGGACCTCACATGAGGGTATTTTGGTCATTTTACTCTCATGTGGGATCTATTTGGTTAGATTTAACCACAAAAATACCCTCATGTGTGGTTCATTTTGTCATATTTACCCACAAAAATTAACTGGTAACGAAAATACCAGTACGATCCTGTTCGGTATCAGTACATGAAGGTAAAAACCGGCACTAATACAGAAAACACCAAAAGTTGGATCCGAATTGATATTGGAAATCTTTTGGTTCGGGAAATTCAGTGCTGCTACCCGGTACCATTTGCTCATCCCTGATCACAGTTACCGTATGAACAACGGTATCGTACAACTTTTTTTTTTGTTGATTTCTTCAACTTTTAATTTTTTCTTTTTTTAGTTTTAGGGGTAGGGATGAGCTCGGTGCCAACCGATACAGAATCGGTACTGTTACCGAAATACCGGTTACAGTACCGGTATATGATGGTAAAAAACGGTTGTGAACCGGAACCAGTAACGCCAAAAGTTGGTACCGAATTGGTACTTAAGATCTTTCGGTTCAGCAAATTTGGTACCGGTACCCAGAACAATTTGCTCATCTCTGACCACGGGTTTCATACGAACAACATCGTTACCATACAACTTGTTTGGTTGATTTTCTTTCGGTTATCTTTTAGTGTTTTTTTTCTACATTTTCTTTTTATTCTTGTCAGCAGTTCCGTTCGCAACACGCTCGTAGTGATTTCAAAACATATGTAAACACAGACTAAATAACAAAAGAAATTCGCCGCAACGTGGCGAACTTCTTTAAACCTAGTTATAATGTATAATACTGTTGTTATTATTTTACTACTACTACTACTACTACTACTACTACTACTACTACTACTGTTGTTGTTGTTGATGAGGCAATTATATTTTGTCATTATTAATAAATTGTATTCTGTTACTTCGTCTTTATTCGTTATAAAATTGTTCAAGTTAATGATTTCTCATGTTGGGTACGAAACATTACAACAGAAATGAATGATTCATATCATTCCTTTTCCATTCCATTTTTTCATCCACTTTATTTTCTCTCTCATTCTATTACTTCATATCAAACAGACCCTAGATGTAATAAGTTTGTGTATTTTTCATTGAGAACAATCGTAGCTATAGAGGCCGTCCTAGACACCTGTTAGAGTTGCTCTAATTAAGCAATCTATCGATCACTACTATTATATATATATATATAGATATATATATATATATATATATATATATATATATATATATACACTCAACGAAGGTCGATGAATAGTAACTTTATTTTTGGAATAATATATAGCTTTTTATTATTCTCTTATTGAATATATTATAATAGTTTATTATTATATTTATATACTATTATTTTGTAACATTTGTATGCATTTGTAGTTGTAAATTGAGCTTAAGTTGTTGTACCTTATTTATATACTATTATTTTTTAACATTTGTGTAGAATTTATGGTTGTAAATTTAGCTTAAGTTGTTGTACATTAATCAAATAATGGTTTTATTATCTTACCAAATTCAATATGTTTTGTATGCATGTATCGTTGTAAAGTGTGCTTAAGTGGTTGTACATAATCAAATATGGTTTCATTATCTTTCCAAATTCAATCGGCTTGATCCATTTAAAGTTGTGTTGTTTTATTTGTAAATTATTATTATTTATAATAATCTAATTAATTTAGCCAAAATTTTGTATAAATATAATTTGCAACATATTGATGCAATGGTTATTGTAATGTATGCATTATGGTTTGTAAAGTGGTAATGATATGTATTATATATAGATTACGATGAACCTGTCAAACGGAAAAAAATAGACGCGAGTTTATCGTAACTCGCAAGTCCTAGATCAACTTAGTTATTTTATTCTATGTTTTACGTTTCGGTTTAATTTCTTCGCATTAACACGTCGCAACTTCAGTGTCGGTGGTTGCTGGCAGTAGTGTGGCATTAGTGTTCGCCCCCGCCGCAACGCGGGGGTGCGTAATACTAGTTTACTTTAATTAACATATTTTATTTTTATTTTTTTGCTTTTTTAAAACCATATATTTCCTATACCATCTTTTTCATAATTTTTTTCTCTTTTTTTGAACATATATTAATTAATAAAATAATTTGATACTTCTTTAATAATTTACGTTTATAACTTTTTTTCTAAAAACATAAGTACGTAGTCGTTCTTGATTTTCCCTCGACAATTAATTTTAATATAATATATAGCTTTTTATTATTCTTTTATTTAATATATTATAATGGTTTTTTATTATATTTACTTTTAATAACATATTTTTAATTTTATTCCTTTTTTAAAACCATATATTTCCTTTACCATATTTTTCATAATTTTTTTTGAACATATATTAATTTACCAAATAATTTGATACTTCTTTAATAATTTACGTTTATAACTTTTTTCTAAAAACTTAACTACGTAGTTGTTCTTGATTTTTTTCCTCGGTATTTTGTTAAAAATGAAGGTGTACTTAAAATAAAGTATTTATTTGTTATCATAAAACGGTAAAATGATAAACTCAACCTTCTAATGGTTTGGCTTTCTATAACATTCTTTTTTCTCAAATCGCGTTTGTTTTACATTATCATTTGATTGATTTCGCCGCAACGCGCGACGTAAAAAAACTAGTATAGTTAAGTACCCATATGTACAATTTTTAATATGTGATATCAATTTTATATATCTTATGTTTGAATACAACAAGAAAAGTAGATTGACTTTTGTAGGAATGAAAATTTCTTTAAAATAAACAAAAAATAAAAAATATATAGAATGAAACTAACATACTATGAGTAATAGGTTTATATAATATAATATAATATAACAGTATATTACGTTATAACATAACATTTTGTTATAATAAATTATAGCATTATATTATATCATATACACTATATTTCATCATATAATGTTATAATACATTAGGGGAATGTTCATTTAAGAAGAAAATTTAATTGAGAAGAAAAAGAACAAAGGGTAATTTTGTAAAACATTAAATAGTTTTTTCACTTATCTCATTTATTATCATTTTTGACAAATTAATTAGTCATAAAGACTATTATCCTCCACACTAACTTGCTTTGCTTACACACATTAAAAGTTATCCCACATATTTTGAAATTCATCCTACACATTGAAATTTATCCTACACAACTCGTAATTTATCCTACACACTCGTTATTTATCCAACACTTTAAATATTTTAAAAATATATATTTTGAAGATAAGTTACAAAAAAATTAATGTACTTAGCTATTAAAGAGGAAGACTACAAATTAATGACCTATGTAGATTTACCAATGTACCCTTCTAGTAACATTAAATACTTATATTAAATAAAGTAAAATAAAGCATTGTTATTGGTTGAAAGTTCTTCTTTTTTCTTCTTACAAAAAATTTCTTCTCATTTGAACTCTCCACTAATACATTATAGCATTATATATATAAATATATATAATTATAGCTCCTATTATTATTATGATTATTATGATTATTATTTTCTTTGGTGTTTTAGTTTTAACCCATATTACAATAATACAGGAAATTAAATTTTAATAATCCCAACTTTAATCTATTGGTTAGGATTAATCCTAACTCAGAGATTGCTTGCAGAGAGTCTCAACTTTGAACATATTTTCTTCAGCGACTCCATACTAACAGTGACTCCATACTAATTGAAAGTTAACCCAGTTAGCTTTTACTGACGTGGATTGCTTATGTGACAAAAAGTCAAAGGTTTGATGATGTGGACTGCTTATGTGACAAATAAGTCAAAGTTTTGATGACGAGGATTGTTTATGTGGCAAAGTTTTGACGTCATGGACGTTTATGTGGCAATCCACGCCAGCAAAAACTAACTGGGTTAACTTCAATTAACATGGGATTGCTGAAGGAGAATGTGTTCAAAGTTTGGACTATTGGTAAATGTATTTTCCTGAGCTAGGTTTAATTCTTGCCAATAGATAAAGCCGGGATTATTAAAATCCAATTTTCCCAATTATAATTGGTATATATTATGAAACAAATTCATCATTTAATAACCACATGACAACAATCATTTATTGCATATTCAAGTATAAAACTAATATAATTATCAAAATTTTATAACAAATGAATCATAATATACTAACTTTTATATGTTTACTACACATGAACAATTGTATATCTTTGTTTGATTCAAACAAGAACTGTATTGTCTCTAACCTCAAATGATGCAGGATTCATCAAATAATACCTCAAAGTGTTCCGATCCCTCGAAAAGTGACGACATGCCTATAAAACGACGAGGGCGTCCCCCTAACCCAAAATCAACAAAAGGTCGGTCACGACGCAGTAGAAATGCAAAACACAAAGATTCTAAACCTGAAGAAGCTGAGTATGGTAAGATATTTTTTTTTATTGTTTCTTTTCATCTTTTTAAATATGTGTAATGACTTTGTTCTTTTGACTATATATACAGATGTTAATATGAGACGTGAATCTTACCATAGATTTCTTCTAAATAATGAGCCAACATTGGCATCAATCTTACCTGGCCCAAAACAACTCCACCTGGTAAGTAACACAAACTTATTGAATATAGTGTAAAAGAATACATATTTTACAAAGGATAACATAAAAGAGTCCACCAAAGTTTGTAAACAATTCAAAGTGACCACATGGTCATCATAAAAAACCTACAAATAGACCTTTCAAATTTCAAATTGATGTCCATTGTAGCTAGTCTTTTCTAAAATAATAATTCAACATACCTAGTAGAATCCCGCTCATAGCAAGTTATTGGTGGGGTATGGAAAGGGTGAGATGTAGGTAGACTTTACCTCCATCATAGAGATAGAAAGACTCTTTCCAATGAGACCGCAAGTATGAACGTTGGTACAAATGATATGATGACCGATGGATTAAGACTATCTTACTTTAGAATTCTCTCATACTTGCTGGCTAAGCAGCAAGATTGGATGGGATGAAAATACTAGAAATTACAATCTCATACTTAAGACAATTAATATCCTGTACGAGTCGAGTACCCGCTAATCAATACCTATTGGATTCGTGAATATATCCATGTGTATAGGGTATACCATTTATGCTCTTAAAAATTATCAACAGGGAATGCGTATGTTAAATGGGTCATTTTCGTGGGTTGAACCTGACATGAGTTCCGAAAATTTTATATGTTTTGACACACATGAACCCGAAAACGACACATGTATTCACACGTTGGCAATACATGACATGTTTAACCCTAAAAGAAATTTACTAATTTTTTTATGCATTTATACTTTAGAATTCTGAGTTCACATATTACTTTAATTTTTTTAAGCATTAATGTTTAAACTACGCCAACATATTATTAATCTTAAAAAACTTAGCATAAAAGTACCCAAATAGTTTCATATATTGTATAAAAGTATAAAACACATTTAAAAACAAACAAACAAATGGGTTAAGCTGGTCAACCCATAAACATGTCGGGTTGATACAAACTGTTTGGTTAAATGTGTTCAGTGTCCAACCCGAAACTAGGATGCTCATTTCCCAAAATCCAATCTTTAATTCATCTAAAAAACTAACTTGAAAGATAGAATACTCAACTACACTTCTAACAGTTTTGTAAAGAGAATTATTTTATGATTCTAGCAAATTGAACATACTATTTATTAATATCTTAGAAATTTATAATAAATTAATATATCCAGGTAAACGAGTTAAAGTAATCGGGTGGGTATCACATATCTACTAAATTTTTATGCATTAATACTTTAGAATTCTGAGTTCACATATTACTTTAATTTTCTTAAGCAATAATGTTTAAACTACGCCAACATATTATTAATTTTAAAAAAATTAGCATAAAAGTATCCAAATAGTTTAATATATTGTATAAAAGTATAAAACACATTTAAAAACAAACAAGCAAACGGGTTAAGCTGGTAAACCCATAAACCTGTCGGGTTGATACAAACTGTTTGGTTAAATTTGTTCACTGACCTACCTGAAACTAGGATGCTCATTTCTGAAAATCCAATCTTTAATTCATATAAAAACTAACTTGAAAGATAGAATACTCAACTACACTTCTAACAGTTTTGTAAAGAGAATTATTTTATGATTCTAGCAAATTGAACATACTATTTATTAATAATCTTAGAAATTTATATTAAATTAATATATCCAGGTAAACGAGTTCAAGTAATCGGGTGGGTATCACCCTACACCATACCCGTCTTGAACCCATGAAAATTTGTAAACCAATCCAATACCTGGTCCCATACCCAAATACCCGTCTCGAGTGTATTGAGTTTTATCCCCAGGTCCGGGTTCTAGTTCATTTCCCAATCCTAGTGTCTAGAGTTGGGTATTTTAAATAGAAGTGGCATCTATAATTGGCTTATGCTTTATAATTGGCTCTAGCATGATAAAGATATATAGAGTAATCCAGTGGTGAAAACTTATATAACAAGTTATTTGACATTATACAGGGAGATGGAGGTATTAGCTACAAGGAAAGCCTGATGAGGTTTACCAAGGGTTTGGGTCCAACAGCACAAAAAGTAGCACTTCGGATGCTTCAACGACAAGGTCCAACCCACCAGGCGTGCCACCAGCCCGAGCCATTGATTCAGTCACTAGATGCTCCAAGGGAACCACATGTAGTGGATTTAAATTCAATCAATGATTCATTCAAAAACACCATAGCATACCAAGCCAATCAGCCACAGTTCAAATTTGGAGATTATAATGCAGCCGCTATTGCAAATTATAAAGGGAAAAATATCATGGTTGATGATGGCAAAAGCGAGCGCAACAAATGGGATGCTGTTGATAACTTAGAACTATTTTTTGGTAAGCAAAAAGGTGGTGTTAAAATTGGCAGTGGCTCATTAGAGAATAAAGATTTTGGTAACAAGAATCATAATTATGGCCAAGTAGGTAACCAAAGGACCATCAACCAAATTGGTTCATTTTGGTCAAACTATAATGGGAATTTGAATCAAAATGTTAACAAGATTTCTGGACTTGAAAATATTAGTGGCCAAAAGGAAGTATCTTGGAATGCAAGTAATGTAACACCAAATGCAAGTGTTTATCCTTCAACAAACTTGTCGCGCTCCGCAAACATTTCCAGCTCTTGTTTCAGGTTTGATGGTGAGGTTAGCCCATTCTCATGGGTTCTACAGCCACCAATGCACAGTCCTACACCGGTGGCACCACCTGCAACCACTATTAGTTCAGCTGCAAATGACAGTTTCTGGATAGATCCAGAGTTTCAGCTTGCATTGGCTCTTGATAAGAAAAAGAATGAACAAGAAACAAATGTTTGGTCCCAAAATATATGGGGACCTAGGCAGGCAAACCAGTTTCTGCAACCACACCCACATGGACACATTCACCAGCAGCCACAAGACCGATTACGGATGCAAATACCACCAAATATCTGGTCTCGTAGGGCAGTGCCAGGGGCTAACCCAGAGCAACGCGCGTTACCATTTGGTACGCAACAGGGTTCTAGGTTTCAATCGGGGAACAACCTGCAACGTCCACCACCAGGTATTTGATCAATTTGCATGGAAAGAGATGGAGTGTTTAACTGTCTGAATCAAAATGCTTGGAGTTTGTTGCAAAGTAAATTATTTTTCTGGTCAAAACACTTAATAAGAATGAGCTATTTGGATAAATAATGTTTAGCATTATTTTTCAATTGCTTATTCAAGTTACCTACTATGTTCTATTAAAAGTGTTTTCACTAGAATAATGGTTTATTTGCAATGAAAAACAACTAAGATGATTTTGATGTTAATCACTTTTAAATGAATGGTAAAGTTTTAGTTGTGTTTTTTGTTTTGAATGTTGAACATGTTTATGTTTTAGTTGTGTTTTCGTGTTGAATGTTGAACATGTTTATCTTTTAGTTGTGTTTTCTTGTTGAATGTTGAACATCTTTTTGTTTTAGACTTGTTATCTTATGCATGAATATTATGTATTGTATAACCAATTGCACACATGCTTTGCACATCGTTAGTGCAAAGTGGTGCGAGTTCGGGTACTAGAACTAGATAGAAGTGCCAAGTGTGAATACGACAATGTGGTTTGTAAGACCTTTTGAGCTCATCCTAAAGATTGCTTTGCCTGGGCCTATGGTGAGCCGACACAATGCAGATCCAACCTGTTTGTCCTTTCTCCGATTGAAAAAATCGTTTTTCCTTTAAAAAAACTCTCAATTCAAACTACTTTTATAACATAAGTTTTCGGAATTTATCCAAGCTTTTGTAATAATTATAACTCTAAAAATGAAAGATGTTATATAAACTAGGTCATGTTACAATGTTAAGCACATAACCTTTTTTTCTTAAATTCTAAAATTGAATGATGTTATATAAACCGGGTCATGTTACAATGTTAAGCACCAACTTTTTTTTTGGTTATTGTTAAAAAAAAAAAAACAAATAGTGTTAAATAGGTAAATAGTGTTGGGCTGGTGCACCAACTTTTTTATTGGGCTTTGCAAGCAGATCATACACCAGGTGATTCTATTTCCTAACTCAGCCAATGACATTCTTTCCTTTTTCAGGAGTTTTATTATTCTCAATATTTCAGGTGGTGTCCTTTATATTTCAAATTGACGAGTCTTGTACTTAATGTTTTAAAATCTTGCACGTTATGCTCTTTAGCCCTAACCCAGTTAGATTTTTCTATTGAATATGGTCATGTGACTTGCACATGAGGGTATTATTGTCATTTCATTTTTCAGGGACTAGTGCAAGTCATGACCATGACCATAATACCCTCATGTTTGGGTTAGGGCTAAAGAGCATGACCATGACCATAATACCCTCATGTGCAAGTCACATGACCAGATTTAACAGAAAAATCTAACTGGTTAGGGTTAAAGGACATAAAGTGCAAGATTTTAAAACATTAAGTACAAGACTCGTCAATTTAAAAGAGATAGGACACCGCCTGAAATTCACTATAAAGAAAAAGGAAAAAAATTGAAATTCACTCTTTTTTTATTTCTGCAACCAAGAATAAATTCATGTTTTATGACTTTTCTAAAACAAAATAATATTTTATTTTTATTTTTAACCGACAACATTAGTACTACTATCGGTATTACAAAACTAATAGTAATATTTGTCTTTTGGTTTTTGATCGATGTAAAACACATGTTGATGTTGCATGAGACATATCACGACTTTATGTTTTTTTGTTTTATTTTTTGTTTGCTATATTGATTGCTGGTACTATATTTGCCGATACTGAAATGAATCGAACCAATACCGTGTTAATTCTCGTCGTAACGCACGAGTGAATTCCATTACTTAATTTTCTAAATATCAAGTCAAACATTTTTTTTCTATGTTTTTTTTAACGGCAAATTAGGATCACTGACGACCATTGGAGTATCATCGTGTCACCAGCAAAACCACTCTCCACTAGGCTACAATGCCTATACACCAATTCAGGAGGAAACACAAAAAATTTGGAAAAAAAACCCCTTGTAGGAATCGAACCCAGAACCTAATGGTCCCAAAACCTTATCCAACTCTCAAGATGCCACTAGTATATAATGTCATGGGTTTTTTTCTATGTATCAAGTCAAAAGTTGCATTTGTTTAAATGATAAATGTTTTTTTTAATCTGCTTTGCCTAAGCCTAATAGATAGTTTTTTTTATTTAAATTGATGTCATCTACCCTTTTTATTATTATAATTCCGAGCGTACCGTTGTGTGCTTATTTTCATCTATAAAATTTTGATGAAGTATGTCGTTACAAATTGAAAATTTTCAAGTTATCGAAAAACAAATGTCATCAAAGCTGGCACTTAGTTTTTTCTGTATATAAAGTGACGTTGTTTACCTTTTTCATTATTTTAGTAATAAAATACAATGTTTTATAAAATTTGGAATATACTATCGCGACATGCTTATTTTTATCTACGAGTCAATAAATGTTTTATTAGAACGAGTCAAATATAGGTGGTTTTTTTTTACCATGACGAACTGAACATATAGCGTTTGAATAACATCGTATCGGTGCCGTATTTGTCTTTATGGTTTTCTCTACGTAACGATATAAAATTCGTTGAAAACAAATTTGTATTCGTAATAGAGTACTTTTTTGGTACCATAGGTTATAACAAGTGCCGATGCGGTGATGTTGCCAAAATGAACCGAGTTCATTTTTTTTGTTTTCCATCGGTGTAAAACACGTATCAATATCCTCTTAGGCATATCTTTGCAGTGTCAAATGTCGATGTCACACCCCGACCCGCGGGGGAATAGGTGACCAGGGCATGATCCGATTGTTCACAACTTATGTCACACGCTCAATTTCCACATACACAGTATTACCGTGAAACGTGTGAATGACCAGGATCAAGCCACCAATCATATTGAACATCACGATAATAAAACAATTTTCATCACTATCAATACGATTAGTGACTAATAATGTCTAAGTCAAAAATTAAAGTTTAAAACAAAGTTTAAAGATAATAGCGGAAGCATAAGTTAAGCAGTTGAACAAAAAATCGAAAGTTCATAGTTATTATAAAGGATAACCCAACACGGGTTGCTGTGACCACTACACTCCCCGCTGCAAGCTCCTGAGCAATCACTGAGTACCTGCAAAGCATGCAGTAGGGTATCAACATAAAGTTGGCGAGTTCACGAGTTGTCCAGTTTTAATACCATAAAACTTATGTTTGTGTTATGTTACTCATTTATATCATGCCATGGGGAGCCACCCCATATGTGTGACAACTCGAGTTTCCAAGATTTCCATCTTCGCATTTAGTGCACGTTAATTTTTTTTTATGTTGTTTGTTACTCAACTTGTTTGTTTCACAACGCTTACATTTGTAAAACGTTAAATAGTACTGCGATTGATATTTGATATTTGGGGTGCATATTATATTATATGATGATAGTGTAATTTGTGCTAATTGGGATTGTATAATTTATTATGGAAGTTTGGCCTAACACCCCTGCTAATATGAAAACACCACTTCCCTGGTGAAATCACCCTAGTGGTGAAAACACCTTATTGTGTTTTCGTCCATGTGGCTGACGAAAACAGAGATGGGCTTGGCCCATGGCCCAGTATTTTGAGATATTTTATATAAGCAGTTTATAAACAAATCTTCTCCGATAAGTTTCCCACTTACCAAACCTTATCACTTTGTTTCTCTCTCTCTACCTCTGAAACCCAACTTGAAAGAATTCCTCATTTGAAGCCAAACCTCTGTTTAATCTAAGGTTAGTGATTTACATGTTAAGTGGATATCTTATATTAACTGCTACTGTGAGATATTATGATCTTATGATCTGATTTTGATTGATGATTAAATGTTTAGATCGTTGTTTTCTGTTAAAGGTGATTTTTAATCTTCGAGATAAAGTGATCGTAGATAGTTAGTTGATAAATGCATAAACTAGATCTCCTGTTAAATGTTAAAGACTATGATGTTGTTGGATGTTAATCCTGATTATTTAGATGAGTAAGTATCTAAATGAATGTACTAGCTTCTGTTGGATTGATTGTTCCTACAAATGGTTGAATCTGTAACTGTAATAAGATTTTAGTTGCTGGGTTTTTGTTAACTGCTGTTGTTGAAGAAGATGATAAAGTGGACGAAATCACCCACCACCTTTAAAGTGGACGAAATCACTTTAGGTGATTTCGGCCCACATAGAGATTTCGGCCCACTTAAGGGGATTTCGACCACATGGGGGATTTCGGCCACATGAGGGGATTTCGGCACCTATGTGTTTTCGGCCCCTAATGAGGATTTCGGCCAAACATGTGATTTCGGCCAAACAAGGGATTTCGCCATTTGGCGATTTCATTTCATTGATTTCTGTTAGTTATATAACTTTGTTAGTTTATTAACTTTACTAGCTTATTGACTCTGTTAGGTATTTTTAACAATGTTAACTAAGTTAAGTGGGTAACCTTAATAATTGATAACACTGTTAGTTGTAAATTCTATTTAACATGATACTGTTCAGTATGTTATATTAACCAGGTTATATATGTTAAGGCTGTTTAGTTTATTAACTTGGTTAGATATACTAACCTTAATAAACTAGTTAACCCTGTTAAGTTGATAACTTTATTAGGTCTATTACTTCTGTTTTCTGTTAATGGATAACATTGTCAAAATGGACTGTGAAAGCCTTTATGTGAAACATGAATTGCATAAGTTGGATTAACTGTTTACATGATACAAGATGCTAATGTCTAGGCACTCTGTGATATTACTGTGATACTAGTTGCATGCGAAACCTTACAAACATGTACTGATTAAATACGTGCACTATAGGACTTGACTGATTTTCTTGTGAGCACATAGTTTAGCATACCGAGCAAACCAAGGTGAGTTCACACTTCTACCAAGGCATGGGATTCCCGGGGTTGGGAATGGGTTGATTGATTATTTATGCTTAAGAGTTATTGGAATTACATACCATTGGCCTCGGGAGAGGAAGGTCACTGGTAGATACTATTAGACTAGTGATACATATACTTCTCTTCGCAAACATGTCTGGAATGGCCGCGAACTATACTTTAATCTTCGCAAACATGCCTGGAATGGCCGCGAACTATACTTTAATCTTCGCAAACATGCCTGGAGGGCCGCGATACAAATATAACTAGTCTAGAAAACATGGGAAACCCCCACTAAACTTCGCAAACATGCCTAGAGGGCCGCGATGCTATTACATACGATACATGATTACTAAACGAACATACGATTTACGATACGAACATTATAACTAAATAACCAACTGTGAACTCGCTCAACTAGTTGTTGACTCTCTGTTACATGCCTTGCAGGACCTTAGGTACTTTTGGAGCTTGCACGGGAGGCACGGTCGTTGTGGACATGGATCGTGAATGTGTTGTTAAACATTATGACATTTTGTACTTAAACTTATGTTGGGTTTTACATTATTGCTTCCGCTACACACTTTTTTATGTTTGGTTTTGAAAGCACCTATCGTATCGATGAATGACTTTTACTATTTACTTTATGTTCAATATGATTGGTGGCTTGATCCTGGTCATGTCACGCCTCCAAGCGGTGGTACTCCGCGAGTGGATTTTGGGGGTGTGACAGATTGGTATCAGAGCCATTGGTTATAGAGAACTCGGTTTTAATAAGGGGAAAACGTTTTTATTAAAACCAGACTATAACCGAAACAGTGCTCAACGATCCACAACGACGCCTCGCTCCACGTGCAAGACTCAACATCCTAGGTAATATGGTACATGTTTTGTTGCCTACTTGCTAGAATTGCATAGAACTTTGCTCAGGGTATGCTTAGACTAACGTAACACTATTGCATGAGAACACTTGTGTGCTTACTCTCTTCTGTCATCGCACTACTCGCGAACCTCTCTCACTTATGTTATCTTTGCTATGAAGATCATGTCTGGATGTATCAACATGACGCAAGCCTAATTGACGGCTCTCATTAACGAGCGAGTTACTGCGGCACTTGCAGCCGCACAAGCAGGAGGTATGCCCTACAGTTGTAACTCACACTAGGATCTTTAGATCCTACACTCCTAAACCAACTCTTGTGTTTAATCTTGTCCTGGATTCTTATACACAACAGGTCAGCACGCTCAGCCACCTGTTTGCACCTTCAAAACTTTCATGGACTGTCGTCCTACTACTTTTAGTGGCACGGAAGGAGCGGTTGGACTCCTCCATTGGTTTGAAAAGCTTGAGTCAGTATTTGAAATGTGTGAATGCCCTGAGGCTCGCAGGGTGAAGTACACCACTGGTACTCTAGAAGGCATTGCGCTGACTTGGTGGAATGCGCAAGTTCAGATGTTAGGGTTGGCTGTTGCTAACGCCACACCCTGGAATGATTTCAAGGAGTTGATCAAAGAGGAATATTGTAGCCGTGATGATATTCATAAGCTGGAGGTAGAGTTTTACCACTTGAAAATGACGGGGTCAGAAATTGAAGCGTACACCAGAAGATCGAATGAGTTGGCTATTCTGTGTCCTACTATGGTAGACCCTCCCATTAAGCGTATTGAACTGTATCTCAATGGACTGGTGCCGGAAATTCAAAGTCACGTAACCTCAGCGAATCTTGTCACCATTCAACAGATCGTCAAGCTAGCTCATTGCCTCACCGATCAGGCGGTGGAACAGAACCGGCTGCCTAAACGTATCAGCGCTACTACTACCGCTACCACTCCAGCTACTCCTGCTAATCCCAGTGACAACAAGCGAAAATGGGAAGGGGATTCCAGCAGGGGTTCAGCTACTGTACAGTCTCAAGCACAGCAGCAGCGCAAGACTAGTGATTTCCAGAGCCCGAGTCAGCAATCGTCTGGTGGTCAGGGGCAGAGTGGATATCGGGGAACTCATCCACTGTGTAACAGGTGCAACAAACACCACAGTGGTCAGTGTCGTAAAGGCCGCTGTCAGAGATGTCTAAGGGTAGGTCATGAAGCTAAAGATTGCAGGAGCTCAAGGCCTGCGAATCAGAACCAGCAACAACAGCCACCAGTTCCACGAAACCAGCCACAGCAACAACAGCAAGGAAATAAGGCATGCTTTCAGTGTGGGGCTGAAGGTCACTTCAAGCGGAACTGCCCCCAGTTAAACCAGAATCAGAATAACAACAACAATAATCAGGGCAACGGGAACAACAATGGGGGAAACAACAACGACAATGGTGCTAGGGGTCGTGCATTTGTGATTGGTCAGGGTGATGCGAGGAACGATCCTAATGTGGTTACGGGTAAGTTTCTTCTCGACGACTTTTATGTTACCGTATTATTTGATTCAGGTGCGGATGCCAGTTATATGTCTCTGAAAGTTAGTCAAATGCTTAAACGCGCACCAACACTTTTGAACACCAAACATGTCGTAGAGTTAGCTAACGGTAAAAGTCTAGAAGCCACACACATAGTTCAGGGTTGTAATCTTATCCTCGCTGGTCAGACTTTCTCTATCGATCTCATTCCTATAACTCTGAGTAGTTTTGATATCGTCATTGGTATGGATTGGTTATCCCAACAACAAGCAGAGATCTTATGCAAGGAGAAGATCATTCGTATTCCCCGTACTGGAAAAGAATCTCTCGAAGTTCAAGGCGACAAGAGTGGTGTCGTGAGTGGCATCATCTCCTTCTTGAAGGCTCAGAAGTGTCTGCGAAAGGGCCACATAGCTATTTTAGCACTTGTTACTGATACATCGACGACAGAGAAAAAGATTGGGGATATTCCTGTAGTACCCGACTTTCCTCAAGTGTTTCCTGAAGAGTTACCTGGGTTACCGCCCCCTCGCCAGGTCGAATTTCAGATAGAGCTAGCTCCAGGAGCAGCACCTATAGCTCGAGCGCCTTACCGCTTAGCTCCAACTGAACTGGAAGAACTGTCTAAGCAATTGCAAGAACTCTTGGAAAAGGGTTTCATACGTCCTAGCTCTTCGCCCTGGGGAGCTCCAGTATTATTTGTGAAGAAGAAAGACGGTACCTTTCGTATGTGCATAGATTACCGCGAACTAAACAAGGTGACCGTAAAGAATCGTTATCCACTTCCACGCATCGACGACTTATTCGACCAGTTGCAAGGGTCGAGCTATTACTCAAAGATTGACCTGAGGTCAGGTTACCATCAACTGAGAGTCCGGGATGAGGACGTCTCCAAAACAACATTCAGAACTCGCTACGGCCATTACGAGTTTTTGGTCATGCCATTCGGGCTAACGAACGCGCCTGCGGTTTTCATGGATCTTATGAACAGGGTGTGCAAACCTTACCTTGACAAGTTTGTTATTGTTTTTATTGATGACATCCTGATCTACTCGAAGAATCGGGAGGAACATGAGCAGCATTTACGACTTATTCTGGAACTTCTTCGAACGGAACAGCTGTACGCTAAGTTTTCAAAATGCGACTTCTGGCTTCGTGAAGTCCACTTTCTAGGCCACGTGGTAAACAAGGATGGGATTCATGTTGATCCATCCAAGGTAGATTCGATCAAGAACTGGCCTGCACCTCGCACACCGACAGAAATACGCCAATTCTTGGGTTTGGCGGGTTATTACAGACGGTTCATCAAAGTCTTCTCAAAGATTGCACAGCCGCTTACATTACTGACACAGAAAGGTGTTGCTTACCGTTGGAGTGATACACAGGAAACAGCGTTTCAGCACTTAAAGGATAGACTCTGTAGTGCACCTATCCTCTCATTGCCTGAAGGCACGGACGATTTTGTAGTCTACTGCGATGCATCTATCCAAGGTCTTGGATGTGTGTTGATGCAACGGGATAAAGTTATTGCTTATGCTTCACGCCAACTTAAGATTCACGAACGGAATTACACTACACACGATTTAGAGCTGGGAGCTGTTGTTTTTGCGCTCAAGATATGGCGACATTATCTGTATGGCACCAAGTGCACCATCTACACCGATCACAGGAGTCTTGAGCATATCTTCAAGCAGAAAGAATTGAACATGCGACAACGTCGATGGGTCGAGTTACTGAACGATTACGAATGTGCTATAAAGTACCATCCGGGCAAAGCCAATGTGGTGGCTGACGCCCTCAGTCGAAAGGATACTACACCTAGGCGTGTACGAGCGTTGCAACTCACTATTCAGTCCAGTCTTCCTTCACAGATACGAGATGCTCAGGTAGAAGCATTGAAACAGGAAAACGTCAGGGCTGAAGCCCTACGCGGCTCAAGACAATGGTTAGAACAAAAGGCAGACGACACCTACTATGTAACAGGATGCATCTGGGTCCCACTCTATGGTAATTTACGCGAGCTTGTAATGGATGAAGCTCATAAGTCTCGCTACTCAGTACATCCTGGTTCGGATAAGATGTACCACGACCTCAGAACTACATATTGGTGGCCTAGCATGAAGGCCCACATAGCAACTTACGTTAGCAAGTGTTTGACTTGTGCGAGAGTCAAAGCGGAATATCAGAAACCATCAGGCCCACTCCAGCAACCTGAAATACCACAATGGAAATGGGAGCAAATTTCCATGGATTTTGTTACTGGCCTACCTAGATCTCAGCGCGGAAATGATACTATTTGGGTGATCGTGGATCGACTCACAAAGTCTGCTCACTTCTTGGCTATCAAGGAAACGGATAAGTTCTCCACTCTAGCAGACGTATACCTTAAAGAAGTTGTCTCGAGGCATGGAGTGCCCACATCTATTATCTCTGATCGTGATGCATGTTTTACTTCAGAACTGTGGCAAGCAATGCACAAATCTTTTGGCTCTCGTCTAGACATGAGCACAGCTTATCATCCTCAGACCGATGGGCAGTCTGAGCGCACTATTCAAACTCTAGAAGACATGCTTCGGGCGTGCGTAATTGACTTTGGCAAGGGCTGGGAAAAACATCTGCCACTTGTGGAATTTTCGTACAACAACAGTTACCACACCAGCATTAAAGCTGCTCCATTTGAGGCATTATACGGGCGTAAATGCCGATCACCTCTTTGTTGGGCAGAGGTGGGTGACAGTCAGATCACAGGTCCAGAAATGGTAGTTGATACTACTGAAAAGATTGCTCAAATACGACAACGCATGGCGGCAGCTCGTGACTGTCAGAAAGCATACGCCGATAAAGACAGGAAACTACTCGAGTTCCAGGTTGGGGATCGAGCACTACTCAAAGTTTCACCCTGGAAGGGTGTTGTTCGTTTTGGCAAAAGGGGCAAACTCAATCCACGATACGTTGGACCATTTGAAGTCATAGAGAAGATAGGCAAAGTGGCCTACAGACTGAACTTACCAGCTGAACTCAGTGCAGTTCATAACATCTTTCACGTGTCGAATCTGAAGAAGTGTCTGTCAGATGAGACATTCATAGTTCCTTTGAAGGAGCTCACTATCGACGAACGGTTGCATTTCGTCGAAGAACCAGTTGAAATCACGGACCGGGATGTTAAGGTCCTCAAGAACACCAGAATACCTCTTGTTCGAGTTCGTTGGAACTCCCGTCGTGGCCCAAAGTTTACCTGGGAACGCGAAGACCAAATGGAACTCAAATATCCCCAGTTGTTCGAAAACAATGCAACTACTACTGAGGCTGAAGCTACTACAGAATTTCGGGAAGAAATTCCAAATCAACGGGGGGATAATGTGACACCCCAGGAGAACCAGTAAACGATAACTTACCCAGCTTCCTCAGTAACCGCATGCTAAATTTCGGGACGAAATTTCTTTCAAGTTGGGGATAATGTGACAACTCGAGTTTCCAAGATTTCCATCTTCGCATTTAGTGCACGTTAATTTTTTTTTATGTTGTTTGTTACTCAACTTGTTTGTTTCACAACGCTTACATTTGTAAAACGTTAAATAGTACTGCGATTAATATTTGATATTTGGGGTGCATATTATATTATATGATGATAGTGTAATTTGTGCTAATTGGGATTGTATAATTTATTATGGAAGTTTGGCCTAACACCCCTGCTAATATGAAAACACCACTTCCCTGGTGAAATCACCCTAGTGGTGAAAACACCTTATTGTGTTTTCGTCCATGTGGCTGACGAAAACAGAGATGGGCTTGGCCCATGGCCCAGTATTTTGAGATATTTTATATAAGCAGTTTATAAACAAATCTTCTCCGATAAGTTTCCCACTTACCAAACCTTATCACTTTGTTTCTCTCTCTCTACCTCTGAAACCCAACTTGAAAGAATTCCTCATTTGAAGCCAAACCTCTGTTTAATCTAAGGTTAGTGATTTACATGTTAAGTGGATATCTTATATTAACTGCTACTGTGAGATATTATGATCTTATGATCTGATTTTGATTGATGATTAAATGTTTAGATCGTTGTTTTCTGTTAAAGGTGATTTTTAATCTTCGAGATAAAGTGATCGTAGATAGTTAGTTGATAAATGCATAAACTAGATCTCCTGTTAAATGTTAAAGACTATGATGTTGTTGGATGTTAATCCTGATTATTTAGATGAGTAAGTATCTAAATGAATGTACTAGCTTCTGTTGGATTGATTGTTCCTACAAATGGTTGAATCTGTAACTGTAATAAGATTTTAGTTGCTGGGTTTTTGTTAACTGCTGTTGTTGAAGAAGATGATAAAGTGGACGAAATCACCCACCACCTTTAAAGTGGACGAAATCACTTTAGGTGATTTCGGCCCACATAGAGATTTCGGCCCACTTAAGGGGATTTCGACCACATGGGGGATTTCGGCCACATGAGGGGATTTCGGCACCTATGTGTTTTCGGCCCCTAATGAGGATTTCGGCCAAACATGTGATTTCGGCCAAACAAGGGATTTCGCCATTTGGCGATTTCATTTCATTGATTTCTGTTAGTTATATAACTTTGTTAGTTTATTAACTTTACTAGCTTATTGACTCTGTTAGGTATTTTTAACAATGTTAACTAAGTTAAGTGGGTAACCTTAATAATTGATAACACTGTTAGTTGTAAATTCTATTTAACATGATATTGTTCAGTATGTTATATTAACCAGGTTATATATGTTAAGGCTGTTTAGTTTATTAACTTGGTTAGATATACTAACCTTAATAAACTAGTTAACCCTGTTAAGTTGATAACTTTATTAGGTCTATTACTTCTGTTTTCTGTTAATGGATAACATTGTCAAAATGGACTGTGAAAGCCTTTATGTGAAACATGAATTGCATAAGTTGGATTAACTGTTTACATGATACAAGATGCTAATGTCTAGGCACTCTGTGATATTACTGTGATACTAGTTGCATGCGAAACCTTACAAACATGTACTGATTAAATACGTGCACTATAGGACTTGACTGATTTTCTTGTGAGCACATAGTTTAGCATACCGAGCAAACCAAGGTGAGTTCACACTTCTACCAAGGCATGGGATTCCCGGGGTTGGGAATGGGTTGATTGATTATTTATGCTTAAGAGTTATTGGAATTACATACCATTGGCCTCGGGAGAGGAAGGTCACTGGTAGATACTACTAGACTAGTGATACATATACTTCTCTTCGCAAACATGCCTGGAATGGCCGCGAACTATACTTTAATCTTCGCAAACATGCCTGGAATGGCCGCGAACTATACTTTAATCTTCGCAAACATGCCTGGAGGGCCGCGATACAAATATAACTAGTCTAGAAAACATGGGAAACCCCCACTAAACTTCGCAAACATGCCTAGAGGGCCGCGATGCTATTACATACGATACATGATTACTAAACGAACATACGATTTACGATACGAACATTATAACTAAATAACCAACTGTGAACTCGCTCAACTAGTTGTTGACTCTCTGTTACATGCCTTGCAGGACCTTAGGTACTTTTGGAGCTTGCACGGGAGGCACGGTCGTTGTGGACATGGATCGTGAATGTGTTGTTAAACATTATGACATTTTTTACTTAAACTTATGTTGGGTTTTACATTATTGCTTCCGCTACACACTTATTTACGTTTGGTTTTGAAAGCACCTATCGTATCGATGAATGACTTTTACTATTTACTTTATGTTCAATATGATTGGTGGCTTGATCCTGGTCATGTCACGCCTCCAAGCGGTGGTACTCCGCGAGTGGATTTTGGGGGTGTGACAATATGTAAGTTACTAAACTACGTAATACCGAATACTGTGCGGCCTGTTGTTTCGTTGTTGCCCCGTTTGTCAGTGTCTATCATCATTGACGATTTGCCAAGGTCTATTAGTTCATAACCGATCCTATCAGGCATGGTGTGAGAACTCACCTTGGTTTGCTCGATAGGTTATTTACTTGTCATAACAACTTTGATCAATCACGTCCTATTATACTTACCATGTCTAATTAGATTCGTGTACAAGCATTCACGTATTCATGAAGGTATTCACACAAGTATTATGTTACACATATGGATCTCATACAGTTTCATATAAACAGCCCAACAGTTAAACAGTAATTCAGGTAGCCCAAAGTGTAAAATGTGGTGTGTGGCCCAAACTGTTTGTAGCCCAATACGGAAGTGTGCGACTTGTGTATAAGTGTGCGGTCCAGTTAAGATATCAGTCCATTTAGGGTGTGCGACCCAATAAGTTAATGGCCTAAAGGAGAGTGTGCGGTCATGCATTGAGTGGCTGTACATTGTGCATCAATCAGTTGTTCAGCAGGACTGTGCGACATTCAAAGTGTGCGACTGAGCATTATCAGGTTGTATGGGGTGCATCTAAACTTGTACTACTACTCGGAGTGTGCGGTGTGCTTAAAGTGTTGTTCTCCGTGCAAATAGGGTTGTACAGTTTCACGAGTGTGTGGCACATGATTCTTCAAACAAAAATCATTTATGTTTCATAAGATCAAAACAATTAAATGCACAGATTTTTACACAGTAGCCTACTAAATCATGTCCCAATTATAATTCCATCAATCATCAAAACATCCTTAAACATGAATCACCCATTTTACATAATTTTGCATCGAATCAACTGCTCATGTATCTCGAACATTCATGTATATTTATCAAATCAATCCCTCTTCTAACATACATGTATATTCGTGTATCAGACCTTATAAACAGATTTCAAACAAGAATCATCCTCAATATTCATCATGTTCTAAACTTTTGGTTGTATAACAAATCCCCAAATCTTATCCTGCCTGAACATTAACATGCTAATATGAATGATAGTATCACATTCATGATCATATTACAGAACATCATCACACAACCATCAATCAACTCGAGCTCAACATCTTATCTAACACTTATTTTGTATAATCATTTAAGCAAACATTCAAAACATCATATAGAATACTCATCAATCATGTAACACACAAATCATCAACCAAGCTTGCACCTTTATCATGTATTATCATTCAACAATAATATGGTTAATCATGTCCATAAAGTGTGCTAGCCGTGAATCAGTAACCTGGAAGTTGTGATGTAAGGATGTGTGATAAAATGGAGACGATGATGCTTCAAAGAAAGGAAAGCAGCTAGCCTTCAAGAGGATGGTGATGTTTGTAGGACCGGTTTTCGACTCCGTAACAATTGCATATCGACACGTGTGACGTGCGGAATCCGTACACGTGCGTGGACCGAACACGAGAACCGTACTAAATCGGTGATTCGATTAAAGATCTAAAAAATACAAAGTCACTTGAATCACCTTGAGCACTTTCTCTCTCTAGCTTCTCTCTCTAGCTTCTAAGCTTAAAAAATGAAATGGCCAAAAGTTCTAAAACTAAGGCATAAGCCTCCTATATATAGGCGAAGGATTTAATGAGAAAACTCATTAATTACAATATTGCCACCTTGCCTTTTCCCTACTTATTACAATATAAAGTCCTGTTTTCTTCTGATTTCTGCTACGGACTGATTGACGAAGGCGATAGACATATATGCACTAATAGACCCCCCCCCCCTTGGATATTGCCGCAGTCAATCTCATAGCGTCTTGTCTTTCTCTCTCTCTCTTTGAGTCTTCTTGAAGTTTTGACGTTTTCAGCAACCACAGACTCCCTCTTGCTTGAACAGACTCCTCGTGGATCTGTCTTCAGCTTCACTTGCTCCCCTTTCGGTAAACTTTCTCTTCAGGCTCCCCCTTTCATCAAGCTTCCGTGCTCTTAGGGATCGACACCTTGGTTTCCGGTTATAAGCTCCCCCTTGCGTTGAGCTCGTCTTCAGACTCCCCCTTAGACTCGGCTTTCGGGATCGTAATCTGGAACTTTTATCTGCAAAATCTCAAACATTTATAAGTAAAAGTATTATGATCATCCAGGATTAAAAACCTGGATCTCTCAGCATAAGCTAAAACAATTCAAATATATGACAGTGGAAGCTTTTTCTATTGTCCAGGAATCATGACCTGGCTCTCAAAAACTTTTAATCAAGATCCTGGCTTTAAAAAATAATAATATGAATATATCCAGGAATACTTGATTCTCTCTCCCTATCAACAATCTTCATAGATTTGGCAGTATTAAGTATCCAAAATCGAAATCTAGCTCTTTACAACAGATATTACAATTTAAGAATCCAAATCCCTCACAGTTAATCATCCAAGTCCAACTTAATGACCTTGGAGATTTCACAAACTGTTTTTGATTTTTGATTTTAAAAACTTCAAGTTTCAAATTAATGAACTTGTTTATTTTTCAGAAACACGATCAGCGTACTTAGATTTTGAAACTCAGCTTCTCAGACATCGGTTGTCGAAAATAAAATGAAATCAAAAGTCTTTTTGAATTTTTCTGAAACATAAAGCAGTAAAGAAATATTTACAGACAATATTTTTGTTTGAGTTCGCATCAGAGGATCATATCAGTTTATGAAAAATAACTAGTACCGTTGAGCTTTTAACACTTTAAGTTCTAAACGATTCACTTAGATTGTCAGTATACTGATCCACTTAAATTTTCACACAAAGTTCAATTGATTTGAGATACGAGATTGGTGTTTTAAGCACTTAAACTTATTCGCGCGTCCCACCTCAGAATATACTCCCGTATCAAAATTCCCTAGATTCAGTCTTACAGGTGAGTATACCAATTTGATATCTGTTCTCTGGGTTAGTGCGAGACCTTGAGAGCTCAGGTATGAACTTCCGTTCAGTCAAAGAGATGAAGGCTCAACTTTAGGTGTGTTCCCTTTAGGGAATCTTTTCTTCAACTGCAATTGATTCATATCTTTCGATATTTACTCAATTTTTATGCAAAGGGTAAGCTTTAAAAGCGCGTAAAGTATTATACGAGGTCTAGGCCATTGCTTCCACAATATCAGAAGACCAGGTATAATACCCCAGATATCAAACAGTACAAAGACCTAGTATCTCAGAATCAGGCAATCTCTCAAACAAGATTTCGGGGGTTACCCATATATCCGAGATATGTTCCCCACGAGATAAGTAAGTTATTGATATTTAGGTTTATATCTTGAAAACAATCTACTAAGCGTGTAAAAACCTACTGGCATATCATCAGTGAGACCGTTTATCACATTTGACTTTCCAATTCTTTAGCGTACTGTGATTGTCTACTGATGTACTATCATTTTCTCTTTTTACACAAAAACTCATTTTTTAATTTTATCATGTTTTTGGCTTTTTCAAATTTTCTAATGTTTTTGGATTTTCTGACATTTTCTTACTCCCCCTAAAATTCAAAACATTTAAAGAAAATTTGACAACCAGATACTGATAGCTTTGTCTCACCATCCATTTTCTGCTTCTCATGCTCTGTTTTACAGAAAATATATAATGTACCCCCATGATTTACAACACATTGATTTTTACAGTTTGAAAACCATTTTTCAATCTTGTGAAATTAATCATGTTTGTTCAGCCGTGAGGGTTTCGGCATATTCACTCAATCATATTTTTGAAATTTTTGAATTTTTGACAAAAATTTAAAAACAAGACATATTTTTATTTTTCAATTTTTTTGACAAAAAATAAAAACATATTTTTGGTTTTTAAATTTTTAAATTTTTAGGGTTTTCTATTTTATGAAATATGGTTTATTTATTTACAAAAATCAAACAAACTCCCTGTTCAACCGTCGCAGGGACCGGCAGCCTCCTCTTCTCGTGCCAGGCTGCTTCCTCCATTGTTTTGACTTTCATCTTCTTTCTGAAGCACCTGCACATTCAAATTACTCAATTACTTGAACAAGTTAGCCTAGGTTTGTTTGACCTTAGGCATTTCGACACAATATGATTCATTCAACTTTGGAAAATTATCATCGTTTTGAACAAACAACTTTTCATCTTTTACTTCATCAGTTTTCTGTTTAGAAACAGGTTGTGTCTTAACCACCCAACCTTGTCCTTTTGAAGCACTTCTCTTGTAAAAACGTGATTCATTTTGAATATTTTGATTTTGATCAACAACTTTTGGTTTCCAAAACTGATTTGGTTTAGTTGCATCAACAGTTGTTTTCCAACTTTGTGTTGTTCTTAACTTGGGTGTCACAGATTTCCATGTTTGTTGTGAATCAGCCTTTGACATTTTCGGCTTCCAAGTTTGCTTTGAATCAAACTTGATTGACTTCTGATTCACAGCATCAGACTTCTTTTTCGTCTCAACACCTTCAAGAGGATGGTGATGTTTGTAGGACCGGTTTTCGACTCCGTAACAATTGCGTATCGACACGGTGACTTGCGGAATCCGTACACGTGCATGGACCGAACACGAGAATCGTACTAAATCTGTGATTCGATTAAAGATCTGAAAAATACAAAGTCACTTGAATCACCTTGAGCACTTTCTCTCTCTAGCTTCTAAGCTTCAAATATGCAAATGGCCAAAAGTTCTAAAACTAAGGAATAAGCCTCCTATATATAGTCCAAGGCTTTAATGAGAAAACTCATTAATTACAATATTGCCACCTTGCCTTTTCCCTACTTATTACAATATAAAGTCTTGTTTTTTCTGATTTCTGCTACGGACTGATTGACGGAGGCGATAGACATAAATGCACTAACATTGTTGCCGTTAATTTTTGATAAAAGAAGAAGATGAAGGAGAGGATTGGGTGTGTTTCTCTTTAGGGTTTTTAGAGAGAGAAAGTAGGTAAGAGAGAGAATGTTTGGGGATTGCTGCCATCAAAATGGATTGGGAAACATTCCCTGAGTGTGGCAACACACATATATATAATGAGGGAAAAGATACCGCACATTCACATGTGTGCCCTAAATGAAAGGGTGTGCGGTTTTTTAGGGTTTTCATTATGGGCACTTAGTAGATGGGCCTAGGCCTAGCAGGGGTGTGCGGTTGCACAATCCATCGCGCACACACAACAGTTATAAGTTGTGCGGTTGAATTTTAGATAAATTGTTATTCATGTAGCATAATACACCCAATGTCATACATGTATACATACATACATATACATATATATATATATATAACAACTATTTCATTATAAATCTCATTCATTGTACTCGCATAATGACATCACTTAAACGTAACATAAGATGAAATCGTGCAAGAAAACCCGAAGTGTCACATTATCCCCAAGTTCAAAGAAATTTCGTCCCGAAATTTAGAGCACAACCACTTACAAGCTAATGTCTTTAAACGTTTTCGCGGGGTGTCACATCATCCCCTGGTTGGTTTGGAATTTCGTCCTAAAATTCAGTTGTAGCCTCAGTGCTGGGAGTATTGTTTGCAAATAACTGGGGATACATGCGCATCATCTAGTCTTCCCGTTCTCAGGTAAACTCTGGGCCATGACGTGAGTTCCAACAAACTCGAACAATATGTATCTTGCTACGTTTGAGGGTTTTGATTTCTCGATCCACGATTTCGACCGGTTCCTCAACGAAGCGAGTTCCTTAAAAGGAACGATGAGAGTTTCATCTGACAGACACTTCTTCAGATTTGATACATGAAAAACGTTGTGTACTGCACTCAGCACTTCAGGCAGGTTTAGTTTATAAGCTACCTTACCAATTCTTTTGGTAATTTCAAAAGGTCAAACGTATCGCGGATTAAGCTTGCCCCTTTTCCAAAATGTACCACACCTTTCCAAGGTGAGACTTTTAGTAGAAACCGGTCCCCGACTTGGAATTCTAAAGGTTTCCTACGTTTATTAACCTAGCTTTTCTAATGGTCTCGAGCTGCCGCCATGCGTTGTCTAATCTGAGCAATCTTTTACGTGGTGCCAAGTATAAGTTCCGGGCCAGAAATTTGGCTTTCGCCAACTTCCGCCCAACACAAAGGTGACCGGCATTTACGTCCATACAATGCCTCGAACGGTGCTGCCTGAATGCTAGTGTGGTAACTGTTCCTGTAAGAGAATTCTATCAGAGGTAGGTGTCGCTCCCACTCGTTTCCAAAGTCAATAACACATGCTGTCAGCATGTCTTCAAGTGTTTGGATGGTACGTTCAGTCTGACCATCCGTCTGTGGGTGATAAGCGGTGCTCATGTCTAAACGTGAGCCAAAGGATTTGTGCATAGCCTGCCACAAATCAGACGCAAAACATGGGTCACGGTCAGAGATGATAGAAGTTGGCACTCCGTGCCTAGCAACTACTTCTTTCAAGTAGATGGTTGCAAGTTTCGAAAACTTGTCGGTTTCCTTGATCGCGAGGAAGTGCGCAGACTTGGTTAAACGATCTACGATCACCCAAATGGTATCGTTTCCGTTTTGGGATCTCGGTAAGCCAGTAACAAAATCCATGGAAATCTGTTCCCATTTCCATGTTAGCAATTCTGGTTGTTGCAGTAATCCCTACAGCCTTTGGTATTCGATCTTGACCCTAGTACAGATCAAGCATTTGCTAACGTACCTAGCAATAATAGCTTTTATGTGAGACCACCAGTACAGGGCCTTGAGGTCGTGATACATCTTGTCAGAACCAGGATGTATCGAGTCGCGAGACTTGTGTGATTCGTCCTTCACAAGCTCTCGAAGATTTCCATAAGAAGGAACCCATATACGTTGCATGAAATAGTGTATGCCGTCGTGTTTGAGTTCAAGTTGCTTTTCCATGCCCCGCATGGATTCAGCTAGAAGGTTTTCCGCTTTCAGTGCCTCAACCTGAGCGTTTCGGATTTGGTTAGGGAGGTTCAAATGGATAGTAAGCTGTAGCGCATGTAGACGCTTAGGTTTAGTTTCTTTTCTACTATGGGCATCGACCACAACATTTGCCTTGCCCGGATGATACTTGATCATGCACTCGTAGTCGCTAAAGAGTTCGACCCACCGGCGTTGTCGCATGTTCAACTCTTTCTGGTCCAATATGTGCTAGAGACTCTTGTGATTGGTGTAAAACGTGCACTTGGTACCGTAAAAGTAATGCCTCCATATCTTGAGTGCGAAGACTACCGCTCCCAGTTCCAAATCATGCGTAGTGTAGTTTCTTTCGTGAATCTTGAGTTATCGAGAGGCGTATGCTATAACTTTCTCTCGTTGCATCAACACGTAACCGAGTCCTTGAATGGAAGCATCGCAGTAGACAACAAAGCCATCAGTACCTTCAGGTAATGAAAGAATAGGAGCACTACAGAGTTTCTCCTTTAGCTTCTGAAACGCAGACTCCTGAGCGTCATTCCACTTGTAAGTGATACCCTTTTGGGTTAGAGTTGTGAGGGGCTGGGCAATCTTCGAGAAACCCTCAATGAATCTTTGGTAGTATCCTGCCAATCCCAAGAATTGACGGATTTTGGTTGGGGTTTTCGGTGTAGGCCAGTTCTTGATGGAGTCGATCTTAGCTGGATCAACGTAAATCCCAGCTTCGTTGACCACGTGCCCAAGGATATGAACTTCGCGAAGCCAGAAGTCGCATTAGGAGAATTTGGAGTAGAGTTGTTCGTTTTGAAGGAGTTCCAAAATAAGACGTAGATGTTGCTCATGTTCCTCTCGATTCTTCGAGTAGATCAGGATGTCGTCGATGAAGACAATTACGAACTTGTCAAGATACGGTTTACACACTCGGTTCATTAGGTCCATGAAAACCGCAAGTGTGTTTGTCATTCCAAAAGGCATAACAAAGAATTCGTAATGACCGAAACGGGTCCTAAAGGCTATCTTAGAGATGTCCTCGTCCCGGACTCTTAGCTGATGATAGCCTGATCACATATCAATCTTGGAATAATAGCTCGACCCTTGCAACTGGTCGAACAAGTCGTTGATGCGTGGAAGCGGGTAACGATTCTTAATAGTTACTTTGTTCAATTCACGATAATCGATGCACATACGAAAAGTGTTGTCCTTCTTCTTGAAGAATAGTACCGGGGCTCCCCAAGGTGACAAGCTAGGACGAATAAAACCCTTATCCAATAGCTCTTGCAATTGCGTAGATAATTCCTCTAGTTCGGCTGGGGCTAGTCGATAAGGTGCACGAGCTATGGGCGCCACTCTGGGAGTTAGCTGGATTTGAAATTCAACTTGACGGTGAGGTGGAAGACCAGGTAATTCCTCAGGAAATACCTCAGGATAGTCACGTATGATGGGAAAATCTTAAATCTTCCTTTCTTCCTTTTGGGTGTTAGTGACGAGTGCTAGAATAGCGGTATGGCCCTTTCGTAAACACTTCTGGGCTTTTGAGAATGAAATGATGCCTGTGATAGCACCACCTTTGTCGCCTTGGATAACAAGAGGTTCGCCAAGAGAACGAGGAATGCGGACAATTTTCTCTTGACATAGTATTTCTGCCCGATGTTTGGATAACCAATCCATTCCGATGACAACGTCAAAACTTCCGAGAATGATGGGAAAGAGATTAACGAGGAAGGTTTGACCAGATAACACAAGTTTACAGTTATTGATAACATGAGTGGCCTCGATGTTTCTACCGTTAGCTAATTCGACGACGTGCTTAGTGCCTAAAGGAGTCGGCGTGGATTTAGGCATCTTACTTACGCGTATGGATACATAGCTAGCGTCGGCTCCAGAATCAAAAAGTACAAAAACATAACGATCATCAAGTAGGAACTTACCCATTACAACGTTGGGGTCATTCCTTGCTTCACCAGCGCCTATCACAAAAGCTCTTCCTCTTGCACCGTTGTCACCATTGTTGTTGTTGTTGTTGTTTCCAGTGCCTTGATTGTTGTTGTTGCGGTTCTGGTTCAACTGAGGGCAATTCTTCTTCATGTGCCCTACTGCTCCGCCTTGGTAGCATCCATGGTTGTTTCCCTGTTGTTGTTATTGCTGCTGTCGTTGTTGTGGCTGGTGTTGCCTTGCGGGGGTATGGGCTTCTACAGTCCTTAGCCTCATGCCCCATTTTGTTGCATCGCTGACACTGGTTCCTTGCACACGACCCATTGTGATATCGATTACACTTGTTGCACTTGGTCAATTTCCTTGGTAACCACCCTGTTGCTGAGGACTCTTGTTGTTCTCAAACTTCCTTTGCTGAGCTGGGACTTGCGCGGGGTTAGCATCTTTTCTGTGACAAACGAAACGAAATCGGTAACTTCCGTACTATTTTAATAATTATTTGTTGTCTGTATTTATGTGTTTTACACGTCAACATTATATGCTTGCATGTCATACATTTAAATCATGCATGTTACATATTTCATTTATCGCATCGTGAAATAATTTAAGTGTTGCGTCAAAACAATTAGAAAACTCACTGGTTAGACAAGCTGTGTCAACACAGCTTTAGTACTCAGTTAAACGATAGATTTAGGACTTCAATGTAGGTCCGATATCAAAAATATATTAAAACCCAAGAGGGAAAACAAGGATTTATATTAACACTTTCCGGAAGCTTAAACAAGCACTAAAAACTGTCCAAAACGCATTATAAACAACAAATTTTGCATAATTTAGCAAAATTCAGCATTGATAAGCTAAAATAACATGTAGAAATAGTGATTAAACATCCAGAGTAACTTGTAAAGTGTCGGGAATGAAACCATGGCACAAAAGGTACTTCATACCTTTTAAATTACACAATTTAGCACTTTAACGAACCGACACCCTAACAGTTAACCGGACACTACCAAAACACTAAAAATGGACTAGAAGCATAGTTTTAATGATTTAAAGCTAGTATTGATCATAAAACACCTAAAAACACTTAGAAACACTAAAACACACTTAACCTTCCATTAAACCTTCAAGTTACCTCTTTAACCCCCTAACTTCCAATTTTTGACATTTTACCCCCCCCCCCCTCATGTGTGGCCAGCCCCATAAAGGCCCCACTTCACCTCCATGTTGACTTGTTTTCAAATATGGTCAAAGATGCTTCTTAGTGAACCTATGGGTAATGATTTAGTAGAGATTATAAGAGGAACCATGGGTCACTTAACCTTATCACAATTCACAAACTTTCATCACAATTCACAACTTTCATCACTATATATTTTCACTCATCATTCAACCATTCCAAGCTTGTTTTATGGTGTAAGAAGACCATCTAAGAAGGTGTCAAGCATTGGAAGCTCAAGGACCTCTTTTTGAAAGCTTTAACCATCTTCTTATCATCATCTTCTTTGACTTCTTGCCACTTCCCTAGCCACTAGAGCTAGAAGTAAGCCTCCTAATCTCCATTTTACTTCATATTAGTAGTATGTACAAGTTAACCCATCAAGAGATCTTAACTTTAAAAGATGAACATAAGAAGAACTAACATAGTCTAAAGAAAATCAAGTGTTTTTAGTGTTGTTTGAAGTATATGATGAAGTTGTTGTTGTTGATGTTGTGTTTTTGTTTATATCCATCAAATTCAATCTGAATCTTCTGAAACATTAAAACAATATGTTCATAAAACTGATAAACAGTGCAAGAAGTGCATGGAAACGTGCAAAGCTTGTACTGAAAAGGATAACAGTCTAAGATCCAGAGACATTGAGTTCACTAAAATTGAAAAGATTTTTAAAGAAAAATGTAATGAAATGCTAGAAAATGAAAGATTTTTGAAAGAAAAAGAAAAAGAATTAACACAGAAATGTGAAAATCTTGAAATAGAAAATGAAGTTTTAAAACAAAAGTGTTTAGCTGAGTGCAACGAATGTATTCAAAAAGATAAAACTATTCAAGAGTTGCAAAAAGAATATGATGGAATGAAATTGTCATATCACACGGTAAAAGAAGCTTACGAAATTTTGAAAAGAAAAGTTACAAGTCTGGATAATAGATTGTCAGCATGTCAAGAAACAACTAATTTTATTGAAGCCAGATATGAAGGAAAGAAAAAGGTTTTAAATAACTATATTGACGAAGTGGCTAAACTTAAACAAGAACTGGCTGAAAAAGAAAAATTAGTTAACAAACTTCAAAGTTATCATGCTTCTTCATATATTCTGGAACGCATTTTAAACATCACACCGGATTGTAAAAAGTCTGAAAAGAACAAAAAGGGAATTGGGTCAAAATACCATCAGGTTCCACCACCGTTGGAGGATAATTATACATTCTATGATGGTGAAAAGGTGGAAAAATCTATAAACATGGTTGACCAATTACCTGACAACATCGATTTGACTTACACCAAATCTGATGATCTTGGTGATTCAGAGGTGGTAGGTAAGGTTGTTGAAAGCGTTTTGTCAGAGGAGTCTACCAAAACAGATAAGTCTGAGTCACAGGATGAAAATGAGGGAAGTTTTCATGAAAGTTATATTAAAAATTCAAAATCAGAGAAAAATGCAAATGATGATCTGATAGGATTGGCTTATACCATGATTGGATCGGACAAATTATTCTCAGATGTTGAAGTCCCGATTCAGAATGTGATTTCAGATAAGATTGATAAAATGTTTAAATTGGTAGAAATTGAAAAATCTGAAATTTGAAAATTTGGTGGAAAGAGCAAGAAACCATTTTGTAACAAACCTAGTTACAAGAAAAAGAACATGAAGGCTGGGTTGGGTTATAAGAAGAAATACAATAAAAAACGTTTTGAAAAGAAAAATTATCAGAAAAAGATGAACTTTGTTCACGGAACAAGTTCTGAGGAAAAGAAAGAACTCCAATTTAGACGACAGTCTAATGAAGAGTTTTATGCTCAAAAGAAACAACAACAACAGGTCAAAGATGTTTCCAAGAGAACATGATTTAAGTGTGATCAAATTGGACATCTCAGTCGAAAATGTCCAAATCTTAAACCTGTTGGTGTTGAGAAAAGGAAGTCTGATGTTGTGAATAAAAAATTAACCAAGTTTGAATCAAAGCAAACTTGGAAGCTGAAATGTCAAAGGCTGAATCACAACAAACTTGGAAACAAGTGACATCCAGATTTAGGATAACACAAAGTTGGAAAACAACAGTTGATGCAACAAAGCCACAACAATTTTGGAAACCAAAAGTTGTTTTGCCAAAACAAAATGTTCAAAATGAAAGATTTTATCAAAGTAATGTTTCAAAAGGGCAAATCTGGGTGATCAAACAACAATAGGTTTTCGTTGATGAGAAAATTAAAGAAAATGTGTTTGAGAAAAATGAAAGAAACTATCCAGTTTTACCTGGAAAGATACACATTCAGCTACCTGAGTGAAAGCAGGCTTGGGTTAATTTGTTCAAGTAATTGAATTGTTTGAATGTGCAGGTGCTCCTGAATATGAATGGTTGTCAGAATGAACAGAGGAGCAGCCTGGCACGAGAGGAGGCTGCGGATCCATGCGACTGAAATCAGGGAGTTTGTTCGTTCTTGTGCATAAATAAACCATATTAAAATTCTAAAAATTGGAAATTTAAAAACCAAAAATATGTTTTTATTTTGTCAAAAATTGAAAAATGAAAAAAAATGTGTTCGTTTTTAAATTTGTTAAAAATCAAAAATTTGAAAAAATATGTTGATTGAATATGCCGAAACCCTCACGGCTGAACAAACAAGATTATTTCACAATTGAAAATGGTTTTAACATTGTTAAAAATCAATGTGTTGTAAATCATGGGGGTACTTTCTGCCAAACAAAGCATGTGAAGCAGAAAATGGATGGCGAGACAAAGCTATCTGCATCGGGTTGTCAAATTTTCTTTACAATGTTTTGAATTTTAGGAGGAGTAAGAATTTTGAAAATACAAAAACATTTGAAAATTTGAAAAAGCCAAAAACATGAGAAAATTCAAAATGATTTTTGTGTAAAAAGAGGAAATGATAATACATCAGTAGGCAATCACAGTACGCTAAAGAAATGGAAAGTAAAATGTGATAAATGGTCTTACTAATGATGTGCCAGTAGGTTTTTACACGTTTAGTAGATTGATTTGGAGATATAAACCTAAAAATCAATAGCGTATTTATCTCGTGGGGAACATCTCTCGGATATATGGGTAACCCTTGAAATCTTGTTTGAGAGAATGCCTGATTCTGAGATACTAGGTCTTTATACTGTTTGATATCTGGGGTATTATACCTGGTCTTCTGATTTTGCGTTAGCAATGGCCTAGACTTCATGTAATACTTTATGTGCTTAAGGCTTACCATCTGCATAAAAATAGAGAAAATATCGAAAGATATATATCAAGTTCAGTTGTAAAGAAGATTCCAAAATAGGACACACCTAAAGTGGAGCCTTTATCTCTTTGACTGAACGGTAGTTCATATCTGAGCTCTCAAGGTCTCGCACTAACCCAGAATACAGATATCATTATAGTATATTCACCTTTAAGACTGAATCTAGGGAATCTTGATACGGGAGTATATTCTGAGGTGGGACACGCGAATTAGTTAAGTCTGTAAAACACTAAATCTCGTATCTCGAATCAGTTGAACTTTGTGTGAAAATTTAAGTGGATCGGTATACTGAAAATCTAAGTGAATCCTTTAGAACTTGAAGTGTTTATAGCTCAACGGTGCTAGTGATTTTTCATAAACTGATATGATCTTCTGACATGAACTTAAACAAAAATATTGTCTATACATATTTGATTATTGCATTATGTTTCAGGAAAAATACAAACAGATTTTGTTTCTACTTTATTTTCGACAACCGATGTCTGAGAGCTGAGTTTTAAAGTCTAAGTATGCTGAACATGTTTCTGAAAATAAACAAGTTCATTAATTTGAAACTTGAGTTTTTATTTGAAAAGTTTTAAAAACAGTTTGTGAATCTCCAAGGTCATTAAGTTGGACAAGATAATTTTTCAAAACCTCACGGCTAATCATCCGAGAAGAGTTTTGGATACTAAAATTGTCAAATTAATCTGAATTTAGAAAGCCAGGTCATCATTCTTGGGAAAACCTAAAAAGATTTTACTATCACATATTTGAAATGCTCCAGTTTATGTTGAGAGCAAGGTTTTCAATATTGAATCATAATTGTCAAATATCTTACAAATGGTTTGAGATTTTTTAGTTGAAAGAGCCAGACTATGATCCTGATAGCTGAAGCTAAGGGGGAGTCTGAAGACGAGCTCAAAGCAAGGGGGAGCTTGCATTCAAAGAGCCATGTAACGATTCTGGAAGAGATTGTAGAACCAGGTGTCATTCATAAAGCACGGAAGCTTAACGAAAGGGGGAGCCTGAAGAAAGAATCAAACGATAGGAGGAGCTGAAGCTGAAGTTATAAGTAGATCCAAGAGGAGTCTGTTAGAGATTGGGGAGTCTGTGGTTGCTGACAATGTCAACATTACTAAAAGACTCAGAGAGAGACAAAAAGCTATAAGATTGACTACAACAATATCCAAGGGGGAGTCTGTGAGTGCATATGTTTATCGCTTACGTCAATCATCTATCGTAGCTGAAACGAATGAGACAAGACTGGTGCTGAAATGAAGAGTGCTTGAAATGAAGCTAAGGTAGCTTCGTACGAAGCCATCAGCTTCGTACGAAGCCACCCCATCAGTCTTTGTACGAAGCCATTTGCCTATATATAGTAGAGAGGTCTTGTTCATTTGTAACCTTTGGAGCAACTTTGAGGTGAAGCTCTGCTCGTTTGTTTTCGTGTTATTGTACTGTCCAATCAGTAATAGAAAACATATTATAATTACATCTGAGTATCTGATCCACACACGTGATTGGATTCCGCACATTTCACATGTTTGTACGCATTCAATGGAGAAGGAATCGATCAAGATCCTGAATTCACAGTTATATCTTTCTCACTTGTCACTAAGTCAATCTTCACACTGTGTTTTGGGATAATGTGGCTTCCAGATAGTATAACCATCTTCAGCTTGTTGTTTAATATATGCCCAAAGTTTTGACTCATGAACTCGAACCTCAGGAGCCCAAAGTCATTGTTGAATATTCTTTGTTTTCACCAACTCATTAATGTCCCACCTGGGTAGCGTTTTCAGATCCATGAGGAACTTGAAGTATTGGACCTCATACTCTCTTTAATTGTATACACTTTAAGATCTTCTAAGTATCCCTAAGAAAGTATATCTCCCAAAGATTGATCTTGATGACGCATAAAGAACTTTAGAGGCCTTTATGAACTTTCTCTCTTCAGGTATTGGCTTAAACCATTTCTTTCTTTCTTCTCGAAGTTCTTCTCTAGTCAATGTCCTTGGGATACCTTCATCTCGTACCCTCTCTTCAACTCTTCTTCGTAGATCATCTTCATTATGAAGTCTGAATAACTCTGCAAATGTTGGGAAATCTTCTGAGTCTTTGCTTGAATAGTGAAACGACTCATCTTTATCAAAATCAGAGTCATCTTCCACGTTAACATTATCAAAGTTATCAGCTTCGTCAACCATTTTAAACATATATTCACCATCAGAAGTTGTCTTTCCAAGATCTTCATCAAAATCAAATTTGAAGTTTTCATCGTTAACGCCCATCATCTCCATCATTTCATCACGTGTGTAGTTTTCAACAATCTCTCCCTTTTCAACATCATGACATAGATGGATAACTTTGGGGGTATCAGCTGAAACTGAGCTTATCGGCACAGCCTCAGTGAAAATTTCAGCTGATTCATCATTATTAGCACCAGATCTTTTCTCCCCGTAAGGACCAACATCCTAACTTTCTTCATTCTGAGTGCCGTCTAGATAATCAAGTACTTGATGAACACCCGAATATTTCACAATCATCATTCCACTATCACCTCCTTGATCATCATCCTCATCACCCTTATCATCACTTCCATGATAGTCGTCGACGTCGCGGAGATCGTCATCTTCTTCCTCGTCCTGATCCTCATCTTCATCGTCTTTCTTTTCTTTCATTCGATGACGTTCAACTTCAATATGCCTTTTAATTTCTTCTTTACTATATTGAACCGTCACTGGCATACCAATTAAGTTGCACTGAGAGATGTCTGGAAGATCATCAACTTTGCCCTTGCCTTTATCTTTTGAAGCCTTAGCTGCTTCCTCAGCAGCTTTCTGTTCTCTCTCAATCCTCCAAGCTTCAGCTATTCGGATTCCGATCAGATCATATTCAATATCAACATTCAAACCTGTTGGTGCATCTACTGTCTGTTAACTTCGTCTTAATCGAGTCTTATGTCTAGATAGGATAAACAAGTGCACAAAAGAGTGGAAATTAGGGTTAGATTGCATGTTAGTATGTAATTTCGCTTGAAGAGTGACATGGACATGTTCAAGCGAAATCAACACATGTGATTTCACTTAAACAGAGCTGTGACATCCTCAAGCGAAATCATGTTGCCTATATATAGGGTTGTGCATTGTTCATTTCAAACGGAATTACTAGTGTGTGTTTGAGAGCTGAGGTGCTGCTGAATTGTAATCAGAACTGTAAAAGCTCAGGAAATCATCAATAGATAAAGATTAAAAGGAAACAAGCTGTTTGACGTCATTTACATTGATTCCGCCTTTGCAAATGATGATGAACTACTCAGATTGACTGTTTAGGGTCACCGAACGATCCAACAAGTGGTATCAGAGCTCAGGACGAGGAGTTCATACCAATTCAGCTTTTGCAAATGATGATGAACTACTCAGATTGACTGTTTAACGTCATTTACATTGATTCCGCCTTTGCAAATGATGATGAACTACTCAGATTTTGCCGGATTCTATCACTTCTACTCTTTCTTTTCTTATTTGAACAACTTTTCACGGTTGAAATGGCTTAAAACTCTCACATACTAAGCAAAACAGAGTGTTAACTAATCCTTGAAAGAATTAGACTAAAATTCGGATTAAAACTTGATCAAACCTTTAATTCCGCTTGAAACTGTTCGAAAAATGATGACATCATACTAATCTCGTTTGAAATACCTTGGTAATCTCGCTTGAAAAGTACAATTTAAACTGATTTCGCTTGAAAGTTTTGAGTGATTTCGCTTGAAGAATACACAATTTGTGATTTCGCTTGAAAGCCAAACAATATTAGTGATTTCGCTTCAAGAAACTTATTCCGTTTGAAACTGCCACAAAGTTTCAAACGAAATTAGATATTTCGTTTCAACATCTTATTTCGCTTGAGGAGCTTATCTCATTTGAGCAATTCCGCTTGAACAGATTTCGTTTGAATTTGTCATTTTTCAAAACCAAGGATTTTCTAAGTGTTTGTTGATCATTTCAGGTACGTAAAAATGGATGATTACACGAATCCGTTCTGTGATATCTTTGCTTTTGCTGGAAACGGTGGAGATGATAATTCGAACGACATGACAAACAATACAAATGATAAAGCTCCGAGTGCGAGAAAGACTATTTCAGATACTTTAAGTGTTGAAAGTGCGTATGGAACGTATAACAAACCTCCAAAGTTGTTGGCGATAGAAGATTACAATAGGTGGGCTACAAGATTTGACGAGTGGCTTCAAGCTTTTGCATATCAAAGCTGGAAAAGTTTAAAGCTTGGTTATATTAGAGGAGAACGGTTTGGTGAAAGTTTGACAAATACTGATGATATTGAAAGATATATTGCTGAACAAAAGTGCATCGCGTTGATTCATCAGTCTGTGAGAGATGATATAATTTCATTGATTGAATATGTAAATTCAAAAGATATTTGGGAAAAACTGAGGGTAAAAAGTGTAGGCAGTGCTGAGATAGTCAAAAACAAAAAGAAACTATTAAGAAAAGAGTTTGATTTATTTGGTTGTCTAAAGAACGAATTTGTTTCCAAGATGATTGAGAGATTCGGACATCTGAAATTGGAGCTGGCGAGACACAAAATTGTATATACTCAAGAAGAGTTGATTGACAAACTGTTCGATTCGCTGCCGAATGAACAAGATTGGCAGTACTTTGCATTAATGTTGAAGAATACAATCAAGTCTGAAGAGATGACAGTGGATTTGCTTATCGAAAGACTGGAGAGTCATGAGTTGGAGATTAAGAGATCTAGCAAGGTCAACAACTCATCTTATCAGCAGAATGTGGAGTTGTACTACAGAGGAAATATACCAAAGACTGGTTCTCCAAGAACAACATTTTCTACAGAAAGTTCAAATTCTGTGAATCAATAAACTTCTCACAGTGGTTTTCATAGTGGATCTTCTTCAACAACTTCAAGTCAATCTGCATCAAAGAATTTGTTCCAATGTAACATTACTGTGGATCTGAAGAACGCTCAAAATTTCAGTGAAGAGTCAGCAAAACAACAGATGGTGTTCTTAGCATCGGTGTTAGAATCATACGAGAGCCTCGTGGCGGGCAAGATTGGAAACACCAACCTGACAAAAGAGGACTATGATAAAATAGATCCTGAAGAGATGGAACTGATAGATATCAGGTGGTGTATGGCCAGTGCAGTCCGGAGAGCGCAACGATTTATGGAGATTACTTGGAGACATTCAATTGGCGGACCTTCCACCGAATTGGGCTTTGACAAATCAAAGGTCACGTGCTTCCGATGTAAACAAAAAGGACACTTTAAACGTGAGTGTCGTAATGCTCCTGCTGATGATACTGCAAATCCATTCCGTGAAGATTACTACAAAAGAGCAATCTAACATCAAAACAAATCTGAACCCCCCAGAATGAAGCAGCTTGAGGATAACCCCAAAGAAAAATCAAGAGCTCTTGCTGTTATTCATGATGACGAAGGTTTTGATTGGAGTGAACTGCTACCAGAGGAAGATGTAGTAGGATATGCTTTCGCAACAGAAAAGATTACTCCTGTCAAAGACACCAGAACTGAAGAACAAAAATACCTCGCAAGAAAGCAGAAAGCAGAATTCAAGATGATGAGATTATCTAGGGTGTTCAGTGAAGCCAGGAAAGCAAAGAGATGGGATGCTGATAGAGAATGTTACCTTGATCCTCAAGGAAACATTGCTATTGATACGAAAACTCTTAGTATAGAAGCTTTCATTGAGGAATTCAAAGCAGAAGAAGATGCCAGACAGAGAGAATGGTGGGGAGGAGGAGAATCTGATGAGAAAGAGAAAGAGACAGCAAAAGAACCGCAGTCAAAGAAAGTGGATGAAGGAATTATTGATACATCACAGGATTTCATCGCTGAAAATCTGACGAAGATGGCTGACAAAGTGCTTACTGCAAAGGAACTTGAGGCAGACTCTAAGTCTGAAACTGAGTCTAAAAGCAAGGTCATTTCAAACGTTTCAACAAGTGAGACAGGTAAGAAAGTCAAAGGTGATAGTGAATGCAAAAGTTGCATGAAAAACTGCAAGTTTTGTAGTACATGGTGGTGCATGCGTCTGTCGACTTCGTCTTGTATCGAGTCTTGTTTGTACTTAGACAGATTAGGGCACGTAATACGAGGGATATGTCAAATATAAGGTATGTGACAAGTTCAAACGAAATTAGATGTTGTAATTTCGTTTGAGGAGTGTCATGACACATTCAAACGAAATTGCTAATTTCGTTTGAACAGTGATCTCGTTTGAGGCAGTCTCAAACGAAATTACTCACACTATATATACCCCTTGTGCCATTTCATTTGTAATAGTTCCGGTCAGTGTAACGAAGTGCTGCCGAAGTGTCCACAGACTTGTAATTGATCTATAATCAATATACGGACAGTTTAAAGTGTGAATCTAGCTGAATTGAACTCGATACGTTTGTTTCCGCCACTCGTATTGAGATAAACTCTTCTGATCGACTCGTTCGGGTCTGAAAACGATCCTACAAGTGGTATCAGAGCTCAGGAGGAAGAGTTCATACCAATTCAGCTTCATTTTCTGACTTCTATACCTTCTTTTCAAAATTAAACATGTTTCCACGGTTAAAAACGTCTGATTTTCACATATCATGTGCGTAATGTTGTTTTAACAAACCCTAGATAGTTTCAGACCTAAATTCGACCATTTACTTGATCAATTGGACAAAAAGAGGACCGAAAAGATGATGTCATCATGATTTCGTTTCAACTTACTAGCTGATTTCGTTTGAGATTGAACATTGGGACTGTTTTCGTTTGAAATAACTTGCTGATTTCGTTTGAGAGTGCACAATCTGTATAATTTCATTTGAGTTTACTAGTTAATTCCGTTTGAATACGGTATCTCGTTTGAGAAGTTATGGAATCTTGTTTGAAATTGTGATTCCGTTTGAGGAATATCGTTTGAAAGCAGCTATCTCGTTTGAAGAGCAATTTCGTTTGAACAAGTATTGTTTCAAACGAAATTAGTCATCTTATTTGAAAGGGTATCTCGTTCGTAGGTGGTAATTCCGTTTGAGAGGGGATTTAGTTTGACTTCGGTATTCCGTTTGAAAGTCTGTTTGTAAATCTTTGAAAATCAAAACATGGAGAACGAGTTTTATAACGCTTTTGCTAGTCCGATAAGTGTAGCTCAGAATACGATGCTTGAAAATGAAACGGGGACTATGCAGAAACCACCGAAACTTATGGACATTGATGATTTTAATGGTTGGTCCGAACGTTTTGGTAACTGGGTTGAAGCATATCATTTGGATGCTTGGGAACATACTGAGGTTCAATATGAAAGACCAGTTGGGAACAATCAAGTGAAAATACCGATTAGAGAATTAAGTGATGCAGAGAAAAAGAAATACAAAGATGAGAAATTGATGATTAGTTTGTTACAACAAGCGATTAAAGAAGATATCTTGATCTTACTTCAACACAATGGAAGTGCATATTCAATTTGGAAAGAATTAGAAGCAAAGTCCCTTGGTAGTGAAGATATGCTCAGGAATAAGATGTCACTTATGAAGAAAGAATTTGATCTATTCCGTGGTTTGAGAACGGAAAGCACCAAGCAGATTATTGAAAGATATTGTAACTTGGTGAAAAACATGACTAGATTGGGCATCAACAAACATAAAGATGAGTTGATTGAGAAGCTGGCTGATGCGTTGCCACATGATGTTTGGGGAACGTTTCTGATGATGTTGAGGAATAATAGAAAAGAATACAGTGAGCGAACACTGGGTGGGTTCATCAAACATCTTGAAGCTCAAGAGATGGAGCAAAGAAAGATTGCTAGAATGAAGAATTATGATAGAGAACAAGACATCGGATTGTATTTCAAAGGTGGTGTTAGTGAAAAGACAAATCTTTCTCCAAAAGTTGGAACTGCTTTCAATGTAAAAGATTCTTCAGAAAGTTCATCTCAGGGATCAAGCAGCAAAACTGGATTCACTTCATTTCCAACATTTGATCCACATTTTTCTACAACAAAAAGTGGCAAAGTTCTCCAATGCAACATTGCTTTGAACCTTGAAAATGATCAGAATTATACCGAGGAAGTTGCTAAAAGCCACATGTCTTTGTTGGTAACTGTGCTTGAATCCTATGGAGGTTTAGTTGCAGGGAAGATCGGGAATCCAATGCTAACAAAAGAGGATTACGATCAAATTGATGTTGAGGAGATGGAATTGATGGATATAAAATGGTGTATGGCTAGCGTGTTGAGACGAGCTGAAAAGTTTAAACAAATTACAGGCAGAGATGATTTTCGTGATGCACATGTTTCAACTTTAGGATTTGATAAGTCTAAAGTTACTTGTTTTCGTTGCAGGGAAAAAGGGCATTTCAAAAGGGAGTGCACCAATCGTGAAGCAAATGGAGCTCAAAATCCCTTTGGAAACAATGACTACTATCGAAAAACAATATATCATCAAGTTGCTCAACAGCCACATCAACAACAACAGGCACAAACAGCTCATGGAAGAAAAGAAATTGAAGATTCAAAGAGAGCATGTTTGGGGAATCAAGAAAATTTCAACTGGGACAAATATATTTCAGCCGATAACAAAGCATGTCTAATTAATCAAGATGATGAAAAGTTACCTGAAGGCTTTAGCTGGGAAAATTTCAACTGGGATGATTATGATCCGAACAAATCTACAAATCATAAATGTTGTGTTGCTAATGCTTCTGATGAATATTGGGCAGAAAAATACAGAAAAATTAAGGAAGATGAAGAAGAGAAATGGAAGAGATATGCAGAAGAAGAAGAAGAAGAAAAGAGACAAGCTGAAGCTGAGAAAAAGAAAAGAGCTAAAGAAGTTCAAGTGAGAATAGTAAAAGAAGTTGCAGAATTTGAAATCAAAACAGATGCTGATGCAATCAAAGTTCCAGAGAAGTGTATGAATTGTGAATCTCTGATAAATCAAAACAATGAACTGCTACACAACATCAAAAGGCTGAAAGAATCCTACGATGTTTTGAACAGAGAGATGAATAAGTACCGTGAGTCGAACAGTGAACAGGCTGTAGCTATGAATACACTCAAAGGGGCATACATGAGGCAGCTTGACAATGTCATTTACTACACAGAAAAATGTGCTGAACTTGTGAAGAAATTGGAAACTCAGAAAATTGAAACAAATAGAGTAAATGAATTGTTGAAAAGTTACTCATGTTCTACTTTTATTGTTGACAGGATTTACCCCATCGTGGAAGAGATGAAGACGTTTGAAGAAGAAAAGATTTCTGAAGAGAAGAAGTCCGAAACAAAAGAAGATGATGACATGAAAATTTCTGGTAAGAAACCAAGTGTTGTCTATAACAAATGTCCACCCCCGGTCGAAAATGGATATTCTCCTCGAAATCCTAATTCTGAAAGAGTCGAAAAGGCAACAAACTTATAGTGGGAGTCTGAGTTGTCGGATAACTTGCCAGAAAGTATAGATGTCATTTTCACGTCGTCTGATACTGATCATGAGTCCGAATTAATAAAAAAGGTGGTCGATCAGGTGTTGGATAAGGATGAAATAGAGGAGTCGATGTCGGAGTCAAAATCAGAGTCAAAGTCAAAGTCCGACACGTTAAGTCAAAAAGCCAAACAGGGAAAACGGGTGTATAATAAAGAGTATTTGTTATCAAAATCTAATTTGGATGACGAACCGATCAGAGTAGCATATACTTTGAAAGATTCTGACAAATTATATTCTGATGAGGTTTTTCCAATAAGAGGTGTTAAAACAGAAATGATTAAAAAGGTTTTCAAACTAAAAGAAATTAATATTTCTGAAATAAAAGATGTAAATCTTTCTGAAAAACCAAGTCCTTACACCTCAAGAGTTCAACAACGTTTAAACAAGAAAAAAGGTTACAGTTCTGGTTCTGGTTATCGAAAGACACCAAACCATAATGGTAATTTCAAAAAGAACGGTCTGGGTTTTATTCCACCGAAAAATTATAAAAATGAGAAAATTTATAAACCAAAAATTGTTTTTGTTTCAGGGAAAACGACTGAAGAAGAGAAGGAGCAAGCATTCAGAATGCAAACGAACAAAGATTTCCTTGCCAAGAAGCAAGATGAAATGAAGAAAAGCTTAGCTCAGAAGAAGATAGAGACTAGAACCTGTTTTCAGTGTAAAACGGTTGGTCACATTGCCAGGAATTGTCCAAAGACAATGCAAACAAAACAGGGAGTCTCTAATAAACTAAAAGAAAAACTTGTTGAGAAAACCGAACTACCAACAAGCAGATTCAAAGTTTTTGAGAATTCAATTTATGAGGTTGGTGAATGTTCGAAAAATGTTTTCAAACGAAAAGAGAAACTTAATAACCAAAAATGGGTTGTTAAGGGTTCAGGGAATAGTTCTGGTGATGAATCTGATTCCACAAAATCAGAGGAACCAAAAGTTGATTTAAAATTGGAAACATCAGTACCTCCAATGGATGATGTCAATTTTCCACCATTGAGGGCTGAAAATTTTAAACAGAAAATTGGAAAAGTTGAAATTTCAAATCAATTCTTTTCTGAAAAGAAAGAATTTAATATTGAAAAGGTTTTTAATCCCACAGTACAAAACATGTTTGGTAAAATGATTGATGGGAAGGTTAATGGGGTTAAAAAATTCTATAAGAAAAAGATGGCAGGTAAGCAACCGAGTGATGGTAACTCGGAATCTCCCAAAGTTTGTCAGGCTTGGGAGAATTTCTCTAACTAAAAATCCTGACTTGCCGGAGCTCCCAAGTTGGTTATCGCGGAGCATGAATCGGCATCATTCTTAAAATTGTTTGAGAAAATTGAAAATTGGTCACTAGTATGACTTGCCGGAACTCCCAGGTTGGTAAGTGAGGAGTAGGTATCGGCATTTTGAGAATTCAACCTACATGTGGTATTGATTGGTAAGCCATGTGGTTGAAAAAGGTTTTTACCTACAAGTGGTAAATCAAGGACATTAAGTTGTACTTGTATTTTCCTACGAGTGGTATTTGATTGAAAGATAATGTGATGAACCAAACCCCAAACCTACAAATGGTAAAATCATTCAACAAAACTAATTTTCCGAAAAAACCATTAGATTAAAACAAACTTAAGTGTTTTGAATTCAATGGGAAAATAGTTTGTTGCAAGGGGGAGTTCTGATTGTTTATGCCAAGTGGATGGCGAATTTGAAGCGATTTGATATCAGTTGTCACTTTACTTGTACAGTTTGTTTTCAAATTTCCGTTTAAATGTGTTTGAATTTTAGGGGGAGTGAGAATATTCTAAAAATCAAAAACATTTGAAAATTTGAAAAAGTAAAAAAAAATGATAAAATCAAAAATGAGTTTTGTTGTGAAAAAGAGGAAATGATAGTACATCAGTGGACTGTCACAGCATGCTAAAGAAATGGAATGATAAAATGTGATAAACGGTCTCACTAAAGATGTGACGATAGGCTCAGCTAGACTAGTAGATTTGCGATAACGATTCAAACTTAAATGAAAAAGCCTAGTTCTAGTGGGAAACATGGTCGAAAGCATAGTACTTAGTTTTGTCCTTCTTGACTGTGTGCCTACTCGGTAATCGCTGATTGTCGAAAGACATAAAACTGGTTAAGTTTGTGAACTTTCACAACTTTGCTGAAAAATCGTTGTGATTGTGCATTTTATTTTGCAAAGATTTAAACTTGTTTTATTTCTTTATTTTGTTTAAGCATTGGACATCCTCTGCGTATACATGAGTATCGACCTGGATGTTATCGCCTAAACGTTCGGCTTTATTTTCTTTGGTGTTTCGTTTAAGATTTGGACCTCCTCTGTTTATACGGAAGTATCGACCTGGTGGTTAAAGCCTAAACAACTTCAACTTATTTTTATTTTCTTATTTTGTTTAAACATTGGACTTTCTCTGCGTATACGGAAGTATCGACCTGATTGTTAATGTTTAAACATTCTGCTTTGTTTTCGCACAAATCACAGTTGATAAAAGTTTAAAGGCATTACTTGGGTCAGTGTATTGCATGATGAGGGGATATGCTGAGATCGTGGGGTCCATAAGAATTTAGTGCAAAATTAATATACCTTAACGTATCGGTAAGCATTTCGAAAGTTTTTAGATTGAGTTTAAGTGGACAACAATATCGTCAATCTATGTGAATCGTTTAGAACTTAAAATGTTTAAAGCTTAACGGTGTTGGTGATTTGTCTCAAAAACTGATATGATCCTCTTACATGAACTCACAAAAATAGTGTCTGTAAATATTTCTTTATTGCATTTCATTACATGTAAAAAAAACCAAAAAGAGTTTAGTGAGTTTTAGCATAAATTTTGAAAAATTCAAAAAGATTTTCGACAACTGATGTTGGAGAGCTGATTTTCAAAATTCTAAGTGCTAAACTTGATGAACAGGTTTGTGAAAGAATGAATGAAGAAGATGTGTTTTCAAGTGGTTATCAAAGATTAAATCATTTTTGAATAATACCTGCAAGTGGTTTCTAAATTTGCAAAATTTTAAATTTGTGGAAACTTATTTTTGGGTATAGTTATGCAGGTAATCCAGGTTCCGGTACTTGAGTTAGATGAGTGCCAGGTTACGATCTGAGAACCTATGGAAAGTGAATTCCAGACTGCGATCCTAGTTTAGCGAAAGGGGGAGTCTGAGGATATCAAGAGGGAGTCTGAAGATTGTAGAGACAGAATCAGATCCTGAAGATTACAAGAAAGAGAAAGAGATTGATTGTGGATGCTTACAATGGAGAATTTTTAGAGAGAGTGAGAAGACTGATAAAGACTGAAGGTTTGACAACCAAAGACTCGACACTGAAGACTCGTCAACATTCGAGGGGGAGTCTGTTGGTGCATGTGTCTGTCGACTTCGTCTTGTATCAAGCCTTGTTTGTACTTAGACAGATTAGGGCACGTAATACGAGGGATATGTCAAATATAGGGTGTGTGACAAGTTCAAACGAAATTAGATGTTGTAATTTCGTTTGAACAGTGATCTCGTTTGAGGCAGTCTCAAACGAAATTACTCACACTATATATACCCCTTGTGCCATTTCATTTTTAATAGTTCCGGTCAGTGTAACGAAGTGCTGCCGAAGTGTCCACAGACTTGTAATTGATCTATAATCAATATACGGACAGTTTAAAGTGTGAATCTAGCTGAATTGAACTCGATACGTTTGTTTCCGCCACTCGTATTGAGATAAACTCTTCTGATCGACTCGTTCGGGTCTGAAAACGATCCTACAGTACACTCACTTACCTTAGTGATACAAAGGTTACAGAACTGATAACAAGCGTCAGAAAGGTTGAAGATCAGATTCAAGATCGTGATAAAATGCTAAAAGCTTCAAATGATCGAGCTAACAAGTTAACTGAAAGAATTGAAAATGACAAAATTGAAGTAGAAAGAATTAAGAAAGAAAATGAAAAATTGGTTCTTGAAAATCGTAAAATTTCAGAAAATTTTGACAAACTAAAACGAATAGTACATGATTCTGATGAAAGAAATGGTAAAACCAATAAAGAAAATGAGCATTTAACTGTAGTTCTTAGATACAAGGAAGAGCAAATCAACCAACAACTGGATGAGATTGCTAAATTGAAGCTTCAGTTTGAAGAAGCTAAGATTGAGAATGAGCGTATCAATTTGAAATTGAAAAGTTACAACTCCGCAAGCTTTGTTTTGCAACACATTGTTCCCAAACCCATCGGGAAAAACAAAGCAGGCGAAGATGTATACTTTGATGGAACTGGGGTTGGGTTTCACCAGGTTCCACCACCAGTTCTAAACAATTTCTCAAAGAAGAAATCCGGGTTGGTTAATGATGAAGATGTTCATGAAGTGAAACTTCCAGAGTCAATTGATGTCACATTCACTTCATCATCTGATGAAGATAGTGTCCAATCTGAAATTGTTAAAAGTATGGCTGAAAATGTTTTAAAATCTGAAAATGACACTACTAAGGATGATGAATGCTTTTTGGACAAGTATATTCCAAAATCAAAGTCCAAAAACAACTTAAGTGAAGAACCACACCATGTGATGTACAAGATGGCAGGTTCAGATAAGTTGTATTCGGATTGTGATTTTCCGTTGGAGAATGTGAATGTGGACAAATTGAAAAATGTTTTCAAGTTGGTCGAAATTGATGTTTCTGAACTTAAAAATCTAAAACGTGCTGAGAGACAATTGAATTTTGAAAAAGATAAAGCTTACTACAAAAAGCCTGTTATACCACCGCGTTTTTCTAACAACTATCGAAACAGATGGTCGGGTGGTTATCAGGGTGGTAAGAATTATCAACGAAGGAATGTTCAAAACAAGAAGTTTGCTGAGAAAAAGGTGTTTGTTTCGAGTTCAAGTTCACTTTCTGATGAAGAATCTAAGATTTTTTCGAAAACAAATGAAGAATTCTTTGAGGAAAAGGCCTCACAGCCTCAGACTGAAGGCAAAAGCCGAGTAGTTGATACTCGTACATGCTTTAAGTGCAACAAAGTTGGACATATTGCACGAATGTGCACCAACTTAAAGCCTAAGTCTGAAGTTGCTGAGAGTCAGAGAAAGAAAGTTGTTGCAAAGGGAAAAGCTCCATTGGTTGTTAAGAAAATGGTTTTGAAAAATGACAATACCAAAATCAAAACTGAACCTGTTAAGAATATGGTAACTAAAAATGACAAGTTTTACAAACGGGTTGCATCACCTCAACAAACATGGAAGCCAAAAGTGGTTGAAAAGAAATCAAGTGTTCCAAAACCAAAGGTTTCAGAGTCAGAAAAACAATCGTCTTCTACCACTCCGATAAAGATGAATGTTCCTGTGGATTACTATGAACAATTGGAGAAACAATCTTCTACTCCAACAGAGAAGAAGAATGTTCAAAAGAAAGATCAATCAATTGGTCAACCTAAGAAAGATGAGTTTTTCTTATACAAAATGGTTGAGGTTAGATCTGAAGATAGCTTGAAGATGAATGACAAAAATTTTCCGCCACTTTACATTGCAAAATCTCACATCAATGTCAAGTTACCCGAGTCAAAAGAGGCTTGGGTGGCTTCAACTTCTAACTAAATTGTTTTTGAAATGTGCAGGAGCTTCCAAGATCCGTTTCACGATGGATTATGGATAGTGGAGCTTCTCGGCACATGACGGGGAAAACAGCCCTACTGTATGATGTTAGAAATTTCAATGGAGGTTATGTAGGTTTTGCAAGCAATCAAGGTGGTCGAATAGTTGGAGAAGGAACTTTATCCAATGGGATTGTTACGTTTGAAAGAGTGAATTACATCGCTGAGCTTGAGAATAATCTTCTGAGCATATCTCAGATTTGTGATCGCATGTATACAACACATTTTACAGACGAAGAATGTTTGATCTTGAAACCATGATTTGTTGTTCCCGATGAGTGGGTGATCATGAGAGCACCTAGAGTGAATGATCTGTACGTGTTGGACATGAGTGTAGCTACTACAACCACGGGTCAGGCTCACTGTTTTGTGTCCAGAGCAACAGAGAAAGAATCGCAATTGTGGCACCGGAAGATGGGTCATATACATCTTAGAAAAATGAATCACTTGGTGCACAATGATTTGGTTACAGGTGTTCATGTGAAAGGTTTTCATCTGGAAGGGGAGTGTATTAGCTGTGTCAATGGCAAGCAAACGAAAAAGTCACACCCTAAAAAGCAACTCAATTCAGTCTCAAGACCTTTGGAAAGACTTCACATGGATCTTTTTGTTCCTGTGAATGTCAAAAGTATTACAGGAGATCTCTACTGTCTTGTAGTAACTGATGATTATTCTAGATTTTCGTGGGTATCATTTCTGAAGTCGAAAGATGAGACGTTTGATAGCTTGATGGCGTTGTTCAGGAAAATTGAAAACTTGTACCAAAGGCGTATCAGAAGAATCAGAAGTGATAATGGTACTGAATTCAAGAACAGAAAGATGGAAGAATATTGTGATGAAAGTGGTATATTGCATGAATTTAGCGCGCCTTACACTCCGCAGCAGAATGGAGTAGCTGAAAGAAAGAACAGGACGCTAATTGAAACGGCTAGGATGATGCTTGCTGATTCAAAGCTACCAGTAAATTTTTGGGCAGAAGCAGTATCCGCCGCATGCTATACGCTCAATAGGGTTCTCACTGTCAAGAAATTCAATAAGACGTGTTTCGAGCTGATCAATAATCGCAAACCGAACCTAAAAAATTTAGAACCGTTTGGGTCTCCCTGTACAGTTCTAGAGCCTTTTGGAAAATTTGGCGCAAAGAGCATTGAAGGAATATTTGTGGGATATTCAAGTCCTTATAAACGAGTTTTTGTTCCAAGCTTGAAGCAGATTATTGAGGCACAGCATGTTGAGTGTCAAGGTTACACAATGCCACCACAGAATCCTGGAGATTCATGGCGTTTTCATTATGACACTTTGTGGGATTCGTTTGACATGGAAGAAGAAAAGGAAGAAGAAGAAGAAGAAGATTTCTTTGATGAGTTGGATATTTTGAGAGAGTATGAGTCTTCGCAGGAAAGGTTTTCAACTGAGTATTCAAGACGACCACGACAAACTTCAAATGATGATGAAGCAGGTCCAAGTAATGCTGGAGAATATGATGATATTCAACAAAATGAAGTTGCTCCTGACAGTCAAACGGCAGTCAATGATAATCTAGAATCTGATAACATGCCAGTATTTGATCATGGTGATTCAGATTCTGAGGGGGAGCAGATCCAGATTTCAAGTCAAACAAACCCAGTCGATGAACAAGGTGCAAATCAGAATGTTACAAATTTGGAAGGCGAGGTAGATGTTCCAGGCGAGGTGATGCCGAGAACTCTTTCATACCATCCAGAAGAGTTAACCATTGGAGAATTACAATCAGGCGTTCGCACTAGACGTCAAATTGACCAAGGCCTACTTGTTTTTATTCTACAGTAGCTCCTTTACAAACTGAGTTTTCACTAAGTTGTTTTATTTAACAGATCGAACCGCGAACTTATAAAGAGGTGCTAACTGAAGATTCTTGGGTCAATGCCATGCAAGAAGAGTTGAGTCAATTTGAGAAGTTAGGTGTGTGGAAGTTAGTAGACTTGCCTGATGGTCAGAGGAAGATAAACACCAAGTGGGTGTTTAAGTGCAAGAGGGATGATCGTGGGGTTGTTGTTCGTAACAAAGCTCGACTCGTAGTCCAGGGTTTCAGTCAGCAGGAGGGTATAGATTTCACTGAAGTGTATGCTCCAGTTGCTCGACTTGAAGCGATCATAATCTTCCTAGCATTTGCATCTTGGAAAAATTTCAAAGTTTATCAGTTAGATGTAAAATCGGCATTTCTCTACGGGAAGGTAAAAGAGGAGGTATATGTCGGTCAGCCACCAGGTTTCACCGATCCAATCCACAAAGACAAGATCTACTTGCTAGACAAAGCGCTGTATGGTTTACACCAGGCCCCGAGAGCTTGGTATGAGACATTGTCTCAACACCTACTAGCCAACAACTTTATTCGTGGAAAAGTGGATGCCACTCTCTTCACCAAAGAGGTTGACGGACATCTTCTGATAGTTCAAATATACGTGGACGACATTATATTTGGGTCAACAAATGAGAATCTGTGCAAAGATTTTGAACAAGTTATGAAGCAGAAATTCGAAATGTCATCGACGAGTGAGATGAAATTCTTTTTGGGACCGCAGGTTGATCAATTACCCAAAGGAATATTCATACATCAAACGAAGTACGTTCATGATATCTTGGATAAATTCGGGATGTCAGGTTCTACTCCAGCTTCCACCCCATTAGCGACGAATCATGGGATAAACCCTGATCTCACCGGAGAGAAGGTAGATGAAACGATGTATCGTTCTATGATTGGTTCGTTAATGTATTTGACAGCTTCAAGACCCGATATTATGTACCCAACCTGCCTCACAGCGCGGTTTCAGTCTAATCCTAGAGCTTCGCATATGGTGATTGTGAAAAGGATAGTACGCTACTTGAAAGGAACTCCATCATTGGGGTTGTGGTATCCAAGGGAAGGCGATTTCACGCTCGAAGGGTATTCTGATTCTAATTTCGGATGCTACAAAGTTAACGTTAAATCAACAACAGCGGGGTGCCAGTTTTTCGGATCATGATTGGTCACCTGGCAATGCAAAAAGCAGACCTCTGTGGCTTTATCCACATGTGAAGCGGAGTATGTATCTGCTAGCAGCTGCTGCTCTCAGATCTTGTGGATCCAGCAACAGATCCGCGACTACGATTTGCAATTTCTAAACACCCCTATCTTTGTTGATAATGAGGCAGCTATAAACATTACTAAAAATCCTGTTCATCACGCTAAAACCAAACACATTGAAATTCCTCATCACTTCATTCGTGATTGTTTCGAGAAGAAGTTGATACGAATTGAGAAAATCCACACTGACGAGCAAAAAGCTGATTTACATACCAAAGCATTTGATAAAACTCGTTTTCAATATTTGCTAAAATTGAACGGTATGAAGCTTTTATCGGTGTTGGAGGAGATTCTTGGCGTTGATGAAGGAGACATTGTAGACGATGTTGAGAAGCAATCTGCAATGGTTTGTCAATTTTTTACTTGTGTTGGTATTTAGGGGGGGAGTAGGGTAATATTTTCAGAAAATACAAAAACAGTAAAAAAATTTTAAAATACAAAAACATGAGATATTTTCAAAATCCAAAAACAATAGAAAACTCAAAAAGAACTTGTGTAAAAAGGGAAAATGATAGTACATTGGCTTGACAGTTACGGTATGCTAAAGAAATAGAAAGTTTAAAAAAAGTTTTAAACAGTCTCGCTGATGATGTGCCGATAGGTTTTTACACATTTAGTAGGTTTGTTCGGGATATAAACCTAAATCTTTACTTACTTATTTCGTGGGTCACACTACTTGGATATATAGGTAACCCCTGAAATCTTGTTTGAAAGATCCCTATTTCTGAGATACTAAGTCTTTATACTCAGTGATATCTGGGGTATTATCCCGGTACTTCTGATTTTGCGGAAGCAATGGCCTAGTCCCCGGAGAATACTTTACTGCTTGCTTGAAAAATAGCGCCGCCCTCAGCATAAAATGATGAGACAATAAAATTGCTAATCAATGCTGTTGTAAAAAGATCCTCGAAAGGGGACCCACTAAAGTCGAACCGTCATCTCTCTGCTGAACGGAAGTTCTGACCTGAGCTCTCACGGTTTCGCAATTTAACCCCTTTCAGATATCATCTGTGGTATACTCACCTGTAAGACTGAATATTGGGATCTGGATACGGGAGTATATTCAAGAGGTGGGACACATGAATGAGTTTAAGTCCCTAAAACACTAAATCCGTATCCTGGACAGATTGAAATGTGTGTGAGAATTTAAGTGGATCAGTATATTGACAATCTAAGCAAATTGTTTAATTCTGAGTATGAAATTAAAGCTTAACGGTACTTGTGACTTGTCGAATAGCTGATATGATTCCCTAACACGCTCACCAAAAATATGTTTGTAAATAGTTTACTTTTATTGCATTTCATTTCTGTAATTCATTTTCTAGTTTAGAACTAAAAAATTCAAAAAGATTTTTCATTTCTGCTTTATTTTCCGACAAACCAAAGTGGAAAGCTGATCTTCAGATTCAAATTGAAGCAGATGCAGGAAGTTTCTGGACTGGAGGATGAGTTTGGAGCTAATTATGTTAAACTTGAGAAATTGAAAAGTTAAAACAAGTTCATTAATTTGAAACTTGTAAATTTTCAGAAAATTGTTTGAAAAAGTTGAACAAATGTCATTGTGATTTGTCTCAGATCAACCAAGGTCATTAAGTTGGACTTGGTAGACTAATTGGGTAATCAGGGTCATTAACTTGGACCTGAATACTTAAGTGGATTTCTAAACACTGATTAAACTATCGAATGAGATTGAATGGTGAGTTTGAATTAAAACTGTTATTATCATATATCTTATATTTGGGTAGAGATTGTGCAGAAAACAGGAGTCTAAATCCCCATGGCAAAGAAATTGTTAAAGTTTGAATCAGAATTTGAGCCCTAGCTTATTGAGAGGGGGAGTCTGCGAAAGGGGGAGTCAGAATTCTGGATCAGCATTCAAAGGGGAGATTGAAGATTAAAGTTTGAAGAAAAAGAATGAAGAAGCTTTTACAATGTCAAGACAATTTGGAAAAAGACAAAGACTAAAGATTCGACGCCGAAGACTTCGTCAACATCCAAGGGGGAGTCTGTTGGTGCATCTACTGTCTGTTAACTTCGTCTTAATCGAGTCTTATGTCTAGATAGGATAAACAAGTGCACAACAGAGTGGAAATTAGGGTTAGATTGCATGTTAGTATGTAATTTCGCTTGAAGAGTGACATGGACATGTTCAAGCGAAATCAACACATGTGATTTCGCTTGAACAGGGCTATGACATCCTCAAGAGAAATCATGTTGCCTATATATAGGGTTGTGCATTGTTCATTTCAAACAGAATTACTATTGTGTGTTTGAGAGCTGAGGTGGTGCTGAATTGTAATCAGAACTCTAAAAGCTCAGAAAATCATCAATAGATAAAGATTAAAAGGAAACAAGCTGTTTGACGTCATTTACATTGATTCCGCCTTTGCAAATGATGATGAACTACTCAGATTGACTGTTTAGGGTCACCGAATGATCCAACAAAACCAACCTTATCTTCAAACACAACGTATAACTTTTCTAACTGCTTTGATTTGATCTGCTTGTCTGCTTCATGATCATCCACCATCTTCTGAAGTATCTCTTTTTCTGCATTCAAAGAAGTGTTAGCAGATAATACTTGTTCATTAGTTGTTAATAACCCTTGAACCACTTCATTTAATGCGACATTTCCAGCTTCAAGATCTGCAACTTTCTCGTTCAGCACTAGAACTTCATTCTTCAGAACAACGTTCTCAGCTTCAACATTCTTTATCTTCTCATCGGAAGCTGCTTTCTCTTGTTCAAGCTTTGAAAGTCTCACTTCAATACTTTCTTCTTCAAAGAAATGAGTATCTGAAAGATCAGCTAGTGTTGGAAATGGTCCAGAACCCAATGGAATATCACCAAAGGTTGCAGTGAAATCAGCATCATGATCAAATTGCCTCAGTGTTAGTGTTTTCTTCGTTATCGACCCTGGTTCTTGGACATTTTGGTGTTGTTGTGGTGGAGTGAGATGAACCTCCTCGGTGTGAACTGGAGACCTTGGCGGTGTAGGAATAGGAACCTCAGTTGGTTCAATGATATGAATCTGCACCGTAGAAGTTTCAACTCTTTCTGCAACTCGTTGTATCGGCTTGCCACCGATTATAACTTTAACAGCTCTTGCTGTAGTCTTGCTTGCTTTCTTTTGTCTTGGAGAGTCTACAGGTTGAGACATTCTTTTCATTATGCCTTTTCCTTTCTTTTTCATCTTTTCAGCTTCAGTGGCCGATGGCTCATAGGAAGCATCATCATCATCACTATCTTTGCGTTTCTTTGATGGTTTATCTTTCTTCCTCCATTTAGCCTTAGGATTAGCTGTTGTCGGTGCCATCTTTGTTATCGAAATATCACTTTCCGTTTCACTACTATCAGTTTGTATAACACCTTCAACTCTAACATCACCACCAACATTCTCTGTTTCTTGAACATTTTCAACGTTTTCAGTTCCACCTGCAGCTGTTATTTCTTCTATCTCCTTAGTTGAAAGAACATCAGATGGACCAACGTCATCACCTTCAACATTTACATCAACATGTGGAGCCTTATCGTCCGTTGGCTCATCAATCAAATGTGGTGTGACTGGTGTTTGCTTTAGAGTTGTTCTTTTTCTCTTTTTCTTCTCAATATCTTTCAAAAACCACTTTGATCTCTTGTTCTCGAATAACTCCATTTTCTCATCATCTTTACCAGAATTACTATCATCATGTCTCCATTTGTTATCCAGAGGAGCAACGTAGTTAGGATTGGCTATCGCCGCAAACTTTCTTCGCAATGGAGGAACATTCTTCTTGTTCTTTTACACTTTCAATCTTTGCAATGTCCCGTTGTTCATGTGCTCTAACAACAATTCATCGCTATCAACTTTCACCAAGTTCTTGATTTTATCGTCAAGTAATATTTGAACGAACCGTGGATATGCTAAGAATCTTTGACCTTTAATATTCTCCACCATATGATCAAATATAACCTGTGAAATGTTGTATGGACGGTTAAGAATCAACGAGGTTAGCATGCACATGATGTAGTCAACTGACACATCAAATCCTCCCTTTCTATGAGCTAGTGCATGGATAACAAAATGAACAAGAAACTTGTAAGGCATTGATAAGTTAGACTTATTATATGAAGAATCATTCTCAATTCCTGTGTATTCCATGCAGAACCATAATCCGTTGCACAATCTTTCAGAAACTTGCACAGGATCACCATCTTTGACTTTTAGATCCAACACTCTTCGAATATCACCAACATTTATCACCACCTCAACGTCAATATCTTTTCCATCTTCATCTTTGATTTTGGCTGCTGAATGAATGGACTTGTCAGATTCATCATAACGTGCAGCTTTCCAGAAACATTCTACGTGTGATCTGTAGCACTTGTGAGTATCAGTTAGTGATTTCTTTATTCGGCTTTTCTCAATAAACTCTAACACGTCTTCAAACGGTTTCATCTTTGTAAGAGTTTTATCAAGTGTGCAATAAATGTTGTGCTTCGGCTTGAAGTTTGTTGATTTTGCCTGCAAAACACATTCAACAATCATTAACTCATGCACGTATTTCGAGAAATTTTTATGACTTAGAAAATTTTCTAACTTTGAAAAACTTCACACTTAGGACGGATCAGACTATAACAAATTGGACATTTAAAGTGGATGGACATGTTATAACGAATGCACATTAATAATGGATCTGATACAATGTCCTTTAATCACGGATCGGGCATCCATGCTAACATGACTTGTTCAACTGTTAGTAAATTTGAAGATCCAAGTTTCAAATTTGTTGAAATTTCTTCAAATTGATTATTCTGAAACATCATAAAGGTGCTGACTCAAAGAATTTCATGATCAATTTTGAGTTTCGTCCATTTTCTTGACCTATATCTAAGGTTTTAGAACTGATTATTAGCGGATCTAGAATTAACCCGCTAAATCACTGTAAATCTCGTTCATACCTTCACCATAGTGTATGTTGTGCAAGCCAACACCACTATTTGACAAAATTTCGGCAGCAATTCGACGTTTGAAAGTATTTAAACTCAGAGAGAATGCACTATTTTTCTAAGTTCAGTAATAATGAATGAGGCATTAAACGCGGATTGGGGCTTTATATAGCACTGTTTGGTGCATTCGCGCGGATGCGCTTTTGGGCTTAATATGGGCTTATATACAATAAGAACGAATGGGCCCAAAACCGCATTCGTGCGAATCTGGCTTTTGTTTTTCAAAACTTTATTTTTAAACCTTTTATTTTGATCAGATTTTAACATCCACTCGAATATCCAGGTTCAAGTTAATGACCCTGATTACTCGATTTTTTCGACCAAGTCCAAGTTAATGACCTTGGTTGAACAGATTTAGAACCATCTGACATTTTCATTCTAGGTTTTTTTTTTCAATAAATTTCAAGTTTCAACTTAATGAACTTGATAAACTTTTCAGCTGTTTCACATTACATGGTTAGCTCCCACCCAAATCATTCAAGATTTGCTTTGCATTTCATATTTCGAAGATCCGCTCTCCAACATCGGTTGTCGAAAAAAAAGCAGAAATAAAATCTTTTTATATTTTACAAACTTTATGCTAAAACACACCTAAACTCTTTTTGTGGTTTTAGATGTAATGAAACAACAAATATATTTACATACATATTTTTGGTGAGTTGTGTTAGAGGATCATATTAGCTTTTGACAAATCAATAGCAGCGTTGATCTACATAAACTTTAAGTTTTAAACGATTCACTTAGATTGTCAGTATACTGATCCGCTTAAATTCTCACACAAACTTCAATTGACTCAAGATACGAGATTAGTGTTTTAAGAATTTAACTTAATCGCGTGTCCCACATCAAAATATACTCCTGTATCAAGATTCCCTGGATTCAGTCTAATAGGTTAATATACCTAAATGATATATGTCTCTTGGTTAGTGTGAGGCTTTGAGAGCTCAAGTTAGAACTTCCGTTCAGACAAAGAGATGAAGGCTCGACTTAAGGTGTGTTCCACTTAGGAATCTTCTGTAAAGCTCCACTTTTTCATAACCTTTCTAATTTAGTAATCGTGTCTTGTAAATCTAATTTTAGAAGCTTAATTCTTTCGAAATCGTATTTCGTTTCATCATTGTAAAACCAAGACTTTAATCGTCGTAAAAATCCGAGATTTGAATCATTTGTATTCTTTACGTCCATGTTACACACCTCTCATACTTGTTCATGTGTTCGAATAGACTAATCATACGATACTATATTCATACTATGTTAAACTTGCAAAAACGTCATTATATGCTCAATCTAAGCGAAATTCGACACTATTTCTCGGCAAATAAACATATTTATACTTGTTTTCTACTTAGTTTATGTTACATTTACGCAACCTACCCTTATTTATGATCCTTATGCATAAAACACCCTAAAATACACTTAAAACGACACTATATGGAAGTATAGGGGTGCAAAACATCAAAAAGTCAAACTTTTCCCACGAACCCAAGTCTCACGGGCCGTGACCCGGCCTGGCCAACACATACGCGGGCTGCGAGCCCATCAACAACGCAGAACATAATTAGGCTCGATTATTTGGCGGGTCTTGGTGTTTATTTTGAATTTAAACTTGTTTCTTACATAAATTAGGCACCAAACCCAACCCCAAATCCTTCCCTATAAAAACCAAGCATCCTCCACACTTCATACACTTTACAAACTCACAAAATCACTCTCAAATCACTCTTATTTCGGCTGGAAATCAGTTGCAAGACAGATTCAACACAAGTTGCTAAAACAAGCATAACTTCTTCATTTCTTAACCTTTTGCCTTGATTCTTTTTCGGTCTGGAACGTCATCAAAAAGGCTCCAAAGTGGACTGCAACTTTCTATTTTGATTTATACTTTGTTAATCTTAGTTAAACTTGAGTTATCTCATCTCAAACCTATGTCCTTATGCTCATAATCAATTGAATGGTTAGTTAGGCTTAAGAACAAGGTTGACACGTGTAAAATCAGTGGTGTAAACCTCATAAACTTTCTGTTTTGTTTAGGGTTTTTACCCACAAGTGATGAACAAGCTTAAAGCTTGAAGTTGTGTGATTATTTGGATAGCTTGGGCTATCCTACCTTCAATCCACACATCACTTGATGTTTTCTTAGTTAGATAGTATGCATTTCCATTTCTTATTGTATGTATTCATGACCATCCTTGTTGTCTATGACAACTTGTGCATTGGTGAAACACAAGAGGTACCTAAATGGAAGATTTATCTTCCTACCTCCTACATGACTTCTATGACATCCTTGTGATAATTTTGGACTTAAAACCTATAATATAACCTATTTAATGTATATAATACTTATGATAACCAAACTTTTGATGATAACCTAATGGTTATTTGTCAAAATAGTAGGTTACACCACCTAAGGACATAATACTCATCACGATTCTAATGGGCAATTTGACCCATGAAAACATTTAAACTCACTTAAGTTTCATAGTGTCAAGAATGAGTTTATGTGATTAGATGGTTAATTTCTCATATGTACTTTCCATATTCCTTTTTAAATCCCGAATCTCGACTCTAAACATACCTTGAACTTTAACCCTTATGCATTCGTCCTCCCAATCTCATACACTCGTCAACACTTGGATAATCGGAACACTTGGCAAATTTGTGAGTATACTTGACCCATTTTACCGTTTTCACACTTTTGGGTGTAACATGTTTTATATACAAAACACACTTAGTATACATATTCTTATGCAATTACATAAACAAACAATCCAATACATGCTTACTATTTGTTATGCTTGATTCGTGTTTTCTGGGTGATTCTTTTGTGATGAACTTGTCATTAGCTTCATACGAGCCTCCACTTAACATGTATAGCGCTATAGGAGTAACGCACCACCCGTGAACGAGAGGTCATGTTAGGTTTATTCATTCATACTTGCGTAAACATAGGGTTGACTAGCAAATCGCATGCCAGTTTAATACGTTAATCTTGATAACTAGGTTTGCCATGTGGATTGTTCCTTATCATTTTTATACTTAAATATTACGCACCAAACTTGTATACTCGCCAATACTTTTTTATTGAACTACGCTTTTAAAACATGTTGCAGGTTTAACGATGATGTTGGTGATGGAGTCTAGTAGGATGCCTAGATACACACTTTAAATTTTGTACTCTTATTGTATTGTATATCATCATTCATGTTGTTGTATTTGTTTCAACGCCTTGTAATTGACTCTTTATAAATGGAATGAAATTTATTATTTAAATACTTGTCACAAATATTAGTGTTATGATGTCTCGAGCAATCTATTTCGTCTCACTCCGATGTTTCCGCCATCGGTTGGGGTGTGACAGATTGGTATCAGAGCCATAACTATAGGGAATTAGGAAAAATTGCCATGCTTTTGACCTAGTCTATAGTTAAGCACCAAATTCGAACATACTTGCTTCACATGCTACTTTTATGAAACATCTTTATGTGCTATTCTTGAAATGTCTCTTACGTGTTATTTTCTTGAAATGCTTTATGTGCTCATACTTGTTATTATTATTTCGAACATACGTTTTTCACTCGTTTATACTAAACTCAAAATCACTCGTATTGTACAAACGAGATGACTTCACCAAAATAGGCGTGAAACCCACAATTTGGTGAACAACTCTCGATCCACCTATTCTTTTTGCATGAAATTCACCATCAAGTTAGGAGTGAAATCCTCACCTTGATGGAGAATTTCAATTTCAAATTCTAGTTGACCCTCGTCAAAGTGTTGAAATTAAATTTTGACCCGACGAGTACCAACCACACTTAGGGTACGACATCGTCAAGTTAGGGGTGAAACCCGCACCATGTCGACTAGTCCCACTCCTTGATTTTCATAAATCCCGCCAAGTCTCGAAATTTTGATTGATTTGGGACATGTAGTAACCGGAAGGGTAAATCGAGAGTATTTCACCTATTAGGCTAAAGCATGCTTCTCAAATTCAAAAGACTTTTCGATGACTTTGGTTAGTCAAAGTTCCATTTTGGAACCATCCAAGTTTTAATCGAACCTACATTTTACTATTATCAACTTTATTTGATACAATCCTCTCTTTTCACATTTGAATTATCCTCAAGATTATCCTTTTTACACACTCATCATACTAAAACTTTTCATACACATATATATTATTCCACATGCATGATTTCATATAATTTTATTTATATTCCTTGTAACAACAAATGGAGACATATCATCAAGATAGGAGTGATTTCTTGACCTTGACGATTCCAAATTGGGTCGTTTTCATGTTCGTTTAAAATATTGTATTTTAATGATAGGAATGCAAAAATACCTTTCGTTTCGCAAATTGGGTCGTTTTCACATTCGTCACGATTCCGTCGTAGTTAACCAAAAAACGAAACCATACAGCCAAACGATCCGTGACATTTTTTGAGCATAATTCAAGTTAAATATACTTTAACTTCATCATGAAACATAAAATGGGGTTAACGAGTGTTAGAAGTGCCAAAACGCGACGAAACACACTTAGGGACTAAAACTGTCAAATTTTAATCTTGTTGTCCCTGCAGTTCCAATACGGACCGTATGCCTGGACCCCATACGGTCCGTAAGCAGGTCCCAGCACAACAGAAAGTTCCTGGTTAATTCCTAGCTGTTTGCACCTTGTTTCCTTTGTTTGTTTTCAATCTTGTGGACTGGTTTATGTGTTCTACAAGGCTTGAAACCTGGTCCTAACAAGTGTATGGTCTTGATCATTCCTTGATCTACACACAAGACACTTAGCAAGATCTTGTGATTTTAAGAACACTATAAATAGCAAGCTCCTTTCATTCATCTATTGCTCAATTCTTTTCTTTCTTCACACCAGCTCTAAGTAGAGGCTACCACACTTGTTGGAGGCCTCTTACCTGAGTTTTCTAGTTATCTTCCATCCAAGAACACTTGTAAGTGTTCCTTATTGGCTTGTTTAATTATTTCAAGCTAGAAAGTCAAACAGTGTTTGACTTTCAGCTTTGACCATGATTTGGACAAGACAAAGTTCGTTTAAACTTTGCAACATGAGCGTAATCACGATGGTTAAACATGTATGTGTATTTTGCGATGAAACTATTTTCGGGTATCAAAACACTTTGTTTTGATATCAAATCAGTTTTCTAACTTAGTTAAACATGTTTTAACATGTTTAACTCGTCACTTTTTAGTTTAGTGCTTATATAGGGTCGTAAGTCAAGCGGTCTCGACAACCGTTTAGACTTTCGAACCCGACCCGTTTGGTCGATCATTAGGATCCGACCAAACACATTAGGTGACCATAGTTGTATAGGGAATAACCTTCCATGGTTATACCTTATGGTCACTTCGTTTAATTAGTTGTATGATATGTAGTTATATGCCTTAGGAAAATGACCAAAATGCCCTTTTTGTGCATAATTTGAATTTAAGCATATGTAACCAAATTTTTTAAACTTAAACCGATTATGCAACATTATTAAACATGTTAGGGCATATAATACTTATCCTAGGACTAGTTAGGCCATCCGAACGCGTAATTGAGCAAATGACACGTTAAAGTAGCATAAACTACCTTAACGGGTCATAACGGGTCATAAGCACTTAGGTAAGATTTCAATTCAGAATGTAGGGTTTGTTAAACCATATCATATGAGTTCCAACACTCATTTGGTTTACAAGACCTCATTCTACCCGATCTCCCGATTTAGGCCTCAGTTGTTAACATAATGATTCCATTCTAGGTGCCACTTGATTCCTTGATTTCCCGAGCTTTGTTAGGTCACTTAATCAAGGATACTTGCAATCTCAAGTGAGTACATAGCTCGCCTCTTTTATGCTTTCAATTGTTTTGGGGTGACTCATATGTGCTAAATGCTTTTCAAGTTTTCATGAACAAATGCTATGGTTTATATAAAACACGATGATTTCAATAATGTGAACGAACTTGTTGGGGGCGTTAGTCGAAAGACATTCGAATGACATTCATTAACTACGATTAAGCCGACCAGTAGTATCTTATGGTACCATAGGATCTGACAAATCCCGTTATCGAACTATCCCTTTGGTGGGTAATGTGGGTAACGACAGAAACTGTTTTTTGATTAACAAATCATGTGTTAGTTTGTTAGTCTTGTTAAAGAGGTCTTTCAGGGCCTATTAAAGATACCCCATGGGTGGTATATCGAGTCACACAGGTTTGAATATATTCTTTAAAGAACGACCAAAAGTTATACTTCACAATTAAAAACACAGACGATTGAACGATGGTTTATAACATGGATGATTTGAACGATTGAACGATTGAAACTATTTGAACAATTTTGGACGAATGTTTTCAAACAATAACACACAACGAGGTTTACTTAAAGATATAAACCATACAATGTTTATTCTCAAAGATGATTTACTACTTGGTTTTACAAAGACAAATGTTTTCAGTCAGGATTCATGGCTACAATGGTTTTGGTTTTACTTATATCAACTTGTAAAGTTGATAAAACATATTGCAATATCAAACACTTTTGATTTCTAGATACATACTTGACAACTCTTGTAGTTGGACGAGGTATTGCAATATGGATTCAAAGCCATGAATTTGACATAGAAAACCTATGTACTCGCCGACATTTTTATGCTGACTGTTTTCACATATGTTTCAGGTTTTACTATGTGATAATTGTTGATTGCATGCTACACATAGGATAGAGGCGGGCTTTAGTGAGTTAAAACTTGAAAGACAATTGTTGTAATTATTTGGTTTATATCAAAACAATGTATCAATTAATGAAATAAAACAAAACTTCAATTACCATGTGTTGTGAAACAATGATTCTATTATGACACTCCCTGACGTTTCCGTCGTGATTTGTTGTATTACATGGTCGGGGTGCGACAGAAGAGTTGGTATCAGAGCTCATGGTTATAGGGAATTAGGTTATTAGTAATGCTCTTGACCTAGTCTATAACTTTCCTAGGACCCTAACACAAGTTATCTTGTGTTTAGATCTTAAAACAAAACCGTGACCTATCTTTAGGTGACAACCACAACAAGAACACAAAATACAAATCTGTTTTGAAAATCAATCATCTATTCTTAGATGATTTGCTTTAAGGCTCCAAGCCTTTAAAGTTTTCAAAATCTCATCAAAGTTTAGGTCTTATAATGTGAACACATGCAATCTAGAAGGGTGGATGCTTGCACCTCAAGTTTTCTGTCTAAGGCTAGAGTGTTCGTACAAATCCGCAGTATCGGACCAATCACTCTTACCTGGGAACTCTTAGGGTGAGTGTCCACTTATAGGCTAAAGCATGACTTCGCGATACATTATTATGACCTGTTTACTTTGATTAGTCACTATGTCGTTTGTTTGCTTTAGGTAACGAACAAATGATCACTCGTTTCCTCTCATGTTTCTTTACTCTTTTAGAAAATGCCTCCTAGACGCGATCAAACTCAGGATGTTGCACTACCAGCCCTAGTCGCTCAGCAGATTGCTGTTGTGATTCCGAACCTTATTACTCAGATAAACCAAGCGAATAACAATAACAACAATAACAATGCTCAGTGTAGCTATAAAACGTTCAATTCGGCTAAACCACTGAAATTTTCTGGGTCTCAAGGAGCAACTGCGCTTCTACAATGGTTCGAGAGTCTAGAAACACATTCCGACATGTTCAGTGTCCAAATGAGCGAAAGGTTGAGTTCGCATCTAGTGTTTTTGAGAAACGAGCATTAACATGGTGGAACGGTGTGATGAGAGATAGGGGTGCCGATGTGGCAATGGCTCAAACCTGGGAAGAGCTTTGAGCTCTAATGATGAAGGAATTCTATCCTCGTCATGAACTCAGGGCATTGGAAAGGGAATTCGATGATCTTAAACAAGATGGCGGTGAGCATCGAGCCTACACGGACCGATATGAGGAACTAAGTCTGTTATGTCCAACCATGGTTACGCCTTTGGATAAGGCAATTGAAAAGTACATTGATGGCCTTCTTGACCCAGTTCAGGACATTGTTACTGGTAGTAATCCTACCACGGTTAGACAGGCCATTGAACTATCCGCTACCCTGACTGAATCTCAGATCAGGAAGGGTAAACTTTTCTGAAAAGGCGACAAGAAACCATCAGATGAGACAAAACCAAAGGATAAGCAGACTGAGTCTTCCAAGAAGTCAAAGAAGCGTAAGGCTTCATAGAACTTTGATGTAGTTGCTCAGTACAATCAGGTTGCTCCCAACCAACCAGCATAGCCTCTTGCTAAGAAAACCTATGCTGGTACTGCACCACTATGCAACAGGTGTAATGCACACCACCAAGCTCACCTACAGTGCCGTCAGTGTGCATCATGTGGGTGACTTGGTTATTTGGCAAATGCTTGTCGAACTAACCCGAACCAAGGTGGTCCAAACCAACCTCAAGCCAACCCTGCTTAAGCTCGTTTTCCACCTGGTTCTTGCTACAACTGTGGTGAGATGGGCCATTTCAAAAACAATTGCCCAAGGCTTGTTAATGCAAATCCAGCCCATGGATGAGAATTTGGCTAACTGGAAGACGATGCTGCTTTGAAACGACTAAACTATATGTTTTATTTCTTTTGTTGTCCAATACTATGAAACAATTATTTTGGTTTATAAATAAATTTTTATTCGCATTTCAATGTACGAAAACAAGTGTGGTTACTTGTATGAATGACATACCCCTACAATACCGACACCAAGGAACCATGTTCCTTGCAAGACAAACTACTCTTGTAGTTCTTCTATTTTTTGATCGCTCGCGATCTCCACGAAAATCATAAGTACTCGTTTCTTCTAAGAAACAAAGTACAAGGTACAAGTTACAACTCTGGACGAATACTCAAAGTACCACTTTAAATCTTTGCTTGGATATATAAGGGTACTTTCCATAAGTCCTTAATTGGTCCTATGCGATATGTCTATGTACATATCAATTCTTTCTGGTTTCATAACAATATACATAGTATATGATTTCAAAGACATCATTCATGATTTCAAAAACATTTCATATGGTTTAAAAACATTTTAACATAGTATATTTACCTAATATACCAAGTGCATAATTTCAAAAAAAGAACATTATCCATGTTTTCAAAAACCTCATACATGATTCCAAAGGCATTTCACATGGTTTTAAAACATTTTATAAACATATTTAACTAGTATACCTATTACTTGATTTCAAAAACATTACATAAGGTTTCAAAAACATACTTTCAAAGATCCCTTGCATGGTTTTCAAAGACATTCTCTCATATGTTGACATAGTGCACGATTTTCAGGACATTCTGCTCGTATGTTGACTTAGCATACGTAGTACACGATTTTCAAGGACATTTTGCTTCGTATGTTGACTTAGCATGCCTAGCAAATTGATTTCAAGGATCCTATTTGCTTCATAGGTTGACTTAGCATATCTAGCACCTTGATTTCATGAACACTATACTTCGTATGTTGACTTAGCATACCTAGTACATGGTTTCGAAACAATTTCTCGCTACATGAATTCCAAAAACCCTTATAGGATCTTACTATCTTCATAGTTAGATCCTTGTTGGATGTTTAAAGCACAAAATTAAAGTCCTTAATTGGATTCTTTGTGTGCATTAATACGTATGATACGATTCAATGAGAGCAAAACCGAATCCTTATAAGATCTTTCTATCTTCATAGTTAGATTCTTGAGGATGTTTAAAGTACTAGTTGAAGTCCATTGATTGGATTCTTGATGTAATTTAAATGCAAGTGTACAAATCGATAACAAATTGATAACAAGCCAATGACCAAGTTGACTATGTGATTATGTGATTATGTGTTTATGTGTGAATCCAAATGCTTGATATCCTAATCCTTGTAGAGTCTTCCATATCTTCATATGATGGATTCTTAGAAGGATATCCAAAAGTACTATCTTAAATCCTTAGTGTGCCTATATGCAATAGTTAAGACCCTTGGATTGTAAAGTACTATTCCAAAGTTAGAGAGACCCTTTGGTGGTCTAGTTAAAGAGATCATGTGTTGATGTAGTTAAATACATCATTCGTTGATGTAGTTAAAGAGACCCTTTGGTGGTCTAGTTAAAGAGATCATGTGTTGATCTAGTTAAAGATATCATTCATTGATATAGTTAAAGAGACCCTTTGGTGGTCTAGTTAAAGAGATCATGCGTTGATCTAGTTAAAGATATCATTCGTTGATATAGTTAAAGAGACCCTCTGGTGGTCTAGTTAAAGAGGACGTTCGTCGATCTAGTTAAAGAGATCATGTGTTGATCTAGTTAAAGATATCATGTGTTGATATAGTTAAAGAGACCCTTTGGTGGTCTAGTTAAAGAGATTGTTTGTCAATCTAGTTAAAGAGATCATGTGTTGATCTAGTTAAAGATATCATGTGTTGATATAGTTAAAGAGACCCTTTGGTGGTCTAGTTAAAGAGAATGTTTGTCAATCTATTTAAAGAGTTCTTTCATCGATCTAGTTAAAGAGATCCTTTGGTGATATAGTTGAAGAGACTCTTTGTTGGTCTATTTAAAGAGATCATTCGTTGGTCTAGTAAAAGAGACCCTATGGTGGTCTAGTCAAAGTCATCATAGGATTATTCGTTTGATTTTTTCCCCTACACATTATAAAATGAATTGTGCGGACTGTACAAGGAATTACGTAATTATGGATGCATACATAATTATGGAATTCAGTGCACAGAAACCACAGCAAGTTTTGTCATGTGTAAGAACCCATAGTGATAAGAATAACGAAACGGGAACAATGTAATAAGAGCATAGTGGATACTCCGATGGTACTTCCTATATATAAGTGTTCCTTATTACATTGCAAGTGTGACGTTATTTAAGTTACTAGAAGTTCTGGACCTTGACCAATGTTGTTTTATGTCATACTCTCCGACTCCAAATTTCGAGCACACACAAGTTTCCTATATTAGTCTTCATGGGAAACATTCTCTCTATCCGTTGTTCGAAACTCCAACTTCTTGTCGAATTCACACTGCTCTCCATATTTTACTATAACAAGGTTATCATTTTGACAATTACATGTCACTCTTGAGATTAGGTACAATCATACACAAACCTATTGGAATGGAGTTTAAATCTTCGAATCTGAACTCTTCCCTACAAACGACAGACGAGTACGATTAACAAAGTTCGCTGGAAATCCAGACGTGGCCCTGAGTTTTACTCAGGGAACGGAGGATCATTTGAAAGCGAAACATCCACATATGTTTCTACAAGTTTCCTATAAATTAAATTTCGGGATGAAATTTCCTAAAGTATGGGAGACTGTGACATTTGTGCCCTTTACAACCATCATATCAAGTTTCGTATAATTCCGAAATCTCGAGAAGCTTTTCTGGAAGTTATACGCAAACTGTTATGTAAACGTAATCAGTTTAACGCGACATACACTCCGGAATAGTTACATAAGCTTAACATACCTTAAATAACCTTTACATAACTTAGAAATAAGTTTTGAAGGGTTTGGTATGGCAAAAACAAGTTTATTCGATCACAGGGACTATTTACGACAAACTGTAAAAGTCTACCAATTCGCATAGCAACGTACATTTTGGAACAAGATCATAAGCTAAACATACCCTAAGTACCCTTAACATATCTTAGAAATAAGTTTTGAGGGGTTCCGTATGCGAAAATACACTTATTTGATCACAGGGACTAAAAGCGTCAAAACTGCGAAAGTATGCATATACGTGCACATCTTGCGTTCTGACCATATCTGGACATCCAAAAAATTTGTAATCATTAAAATATTGTATTTTAATGATAGTAATGAAAAAATACCTTACGTTTAGCAAATTGGTCGTTTTCGCGTTCGTTACGATTCTGTCGTAATTAACCGAAAAACGCAACCGTACTGTCACAGCCCCCGACCCTTCCCTGGGAGTGGGAGCCGCGAACCAGTCAGACGGTATCGGTGTTTATTAATTTAGCAGCGGAAATTTTCATCAGGACCGTAGTTATATTTTTATCAGAGTTAAACACCAAAATGTGTAAAATTGATAAATGGGATAAAACCCAAGTTTTGTTGATAATACATTTATAGTAACAAGTGCGACAAAACCCGATTTTTATTGGTAATATATTTATAGGGATAAACCCTATAATTACTGAAAATAATTCTTCTTTTTATTTAGGTAACTTTTATAGCCACTTTTCTAAGTCTTCAGTGCTCTCCAGCTGGCTTTTATATGCTTCACACTAAGTTACCTGTAACACGTGTTTAAAACATTTTATCAGCAAGAAATACTAGTGAGTGAATCCCAATTAAATTAAAACAGGTTTCATCAGTTTACAGCATTGAGGGCGATCTCGCAATTACATTTGTTTATTTTTCTACGTTAATTACCACCCACTGTATTGTCAATCCATGACTTTTGGTCATGTTACTACTCACAGTGTAGTAACAAATTTTGTATACAAAACCCCAACATACCGACGATAATTATAGAATACAAATACTCAATCACTGTTGAATATAATTCAAAAGAATTGAGGTTTTGTAAAAACAGTTTGCAAAAAGGAGGATTACTCACATTGCTACTTTAGGTATTCCTACAGGCTTCCTCGTAATATTATAGCTTCCTGAAAATCTTATAACTTTCTGATAATAATATAGTTTCCTAGTTAATTTAAACGATGCACATATGTTAGTAAAATAACCCAAACTGCATTAACTGTACACTCGAGACAGAACTCCAATGACTGAGTCAGGCAAGTCCTTGACATGCATTACGGAGTTCTAAATCGATCGGGTGTACACACGAGACAAAATTCCAATGACTGAGTCGGGCACAGCCGACATGCATTACGGTATCTTAGATCAATCGTGTAGGGTAATAGCAGGGTTATAGTACTTACAATGTGGCAGAGCTTCGCTTCTTAGGGGGGTATTTGGCTATAACTTCAGCCTATGGAAAGTGTGAGAGGATTTAGAATTTTGAACGAATTGGAAATGCTGCATCTCGGCCCTTTTATAGCTGAAATAGGGGGCTCTCGTGCCCCACGACGGATGAAGGCTCAACCTTCGCGCCCCGCGAAGGCCATAAAGGCGGTTTAGGGTTTTGCTGAGTCATGGCAGGTCTTGACGAGTGTCACGCCATGTGGCGGTCTGGGTGTTCGCTAAGCAACCGGCTGTCGCGCCCCGCGACAGCCTTGTCTTCGTCTGTCGCAACCCGCGAGCGTAGGGAAATTCTTGTTTTTCTTGATCTTTGCAAGTACGAAGGTATCTCGGGTCTGATTTTTCACGTACGGGATGTATTTGGAAGGATTTAGGGTCACATTAAGGGTTCTAGGAGAGCTGTTATATTTGTGGTGGTAACTGTAGGAAGTACGTGGCTTTAAATATTGTTAGAGTTGTTGTCATCTCTATTTGCCTACCTATGTGTAGCTATCTTTGGATATATATATATAGGGGTGTCTTAAGAATTTTTAGGAGAGTTGTTATATCCTCCCCACCTTGTTTTCAATCTCGTCCTCGAGATTTGGGCTACTATATTCCCTCATAGGTATTTCAAGTCTTGTAGCTAGTAAGAACAGTGTCAAAGCGTCTTTGGAAGCTTTTAATGGAAGTTTCGAGCATCTGTCTGTTTGGTAGAAATTTGGAGAAAAGCAACTTATCTTAACTCGAGTTAGTGCAAGAGACAATAGAAAGGATGTCACACCCCCAAAATACCACATGCGGAAACCCCCCCCCCCCCCCGCGAGGCCTGTGACGTATTAGGATCTAAGCCACCAATCACGTTGAACTCATAAATATAATTAAATAAAACTTTCATACATAAACGTAAAGTGTTACAATTTACATATCATTCATTGAATACAGCGAAAGCATAACTCATTTGTTAAGTGTTTCGTAAACTAGGTGTACATAAACCATTAAGCTTGTATTGAGATTCCATGTATCTCGACCCATGACCACTCCAGCCTCCCAGACAGCAAGTTCCAACTGATATAAGCCTATAGACCTGCAAGCATGCAGACAAGTGTGTCAGACGACGCTGGTGAGTTCAAAGTTTTGTTAACACGTTTCGTTACCAGATATGTGTATAAAACAGTTCATCGATTTGTTTTGATGTTGTTATTAACTCGATTACCGCAAATGGCTACAAGATGTATTTGCCCAACCCCAATGCCTCTATCAAAGCATTGGTCAAGTGGTCAAGGTAATTAGTTCATGCCCGTCCTCCCCGGTACGGTGTGAGGGTGCCAATCCTAATAGCGCTATCAACTAAATACCTCGTTACCTCCCCGGCAACTATCGGTAGATGTAAGGGGTCTTATATGATAGAAACTGAGTATAATAACAAACATCCCAATAAACTGACATTCCTCCTCAGAACGTTACCCGATATCCCTCCCCGGGATGCATGTTTGGAAAAGAGCAGTGAACTCACCTTGGTTTGCTCGATATGATTAGTCACTTGTTCACACATAATCAGTCAAAGCCTATGATGTTCATGTACACGAAATTAGTTTACGTTCACGTTGTTCACGTATGTTCATAGTGTGTATTCGTTGTAAGGATCATCGCATAGATACACGTAACAGATAAGTTCACTATTTACATGCATGTTTCCTAATAGCACTTTAACAGTTAAATGAACTGTTTATCATAAGCAAACCATGCTTCCAACAATGGTTACCTTTATCAATTAGTTTAGTAATCCATAAACCACATATCCTCTATTGATATTACACAAGTATCGCCACATAATAACATGCACGTCTAATTATTCGTTCATGCAATACAGCAACTAAAACACACATCACATTGTTCGTTTACCGGCCAATACTACATTTGTGTTGACAATTATTACATTAGTTCAAGACCTACTATTAGTATGGATTCACATAAGTTCAAGACCTATTCTGATTGTGCAGGCAATAGTGTATAAGGAGCCTGACAGAAAGTCCAACCCAGGCCCAATTGCAGCCCAGCCGACGTAACACCAGGTTTTGTCAAAGCCATGCATGACGAAACTCCTCTAAGTTTCGTCAAGTTCTCTTGTGGCGAAACTCCTCTAGGTTTCGTCGAGTTCTCCTTGGTCTTTCGTCGGAGGTATGTTCTTTCGTCGCCCCAGTCATCAGATAATCACAATCAATAACACAAAGGAATTCTCACAATGCCATCAAAACAGTTATAACTCGGATTATTATAAATCTTGATCGTTCAATAGTTTTAACACATGAATCCTAATTTAACCAGGCAGCCACTAATTCTTTCATGATCATCAGATTCAAATCAAGTTTACAATAAGAACCCTAAGTCAATGCCACTTTTCAATACTAATATCACCACTACAAAATTATCGATTCATATAATCCAATCATACACACATCATGGCCATTAATTATTTAATTGGCAATTCATAAAATACTTATCACCATCAATACGTGCACATGGTCTGTTCTGAATTTTTATATAATCATTAGCAAGGTTTAGACATTTACTTTACATACTCACAGACTCATCGATTAACACATCAAAACCACTATCGGTTTACCCTATTAACCACTATCAAAACCATGATTATTATATAATATCAGGTACAACACGTGGCTCCTAACATCAACTCAGGCTTATCAAAACATGCACACTAATCTCATCATCATTAAATCACACATGATACCAACAACTACAACACAGCCTAGCAAATAAAACCATGACTAACCAAAAGAGGGTGAAGAGCGTGTGAAGATGCCAGAGAGGTTGCGATTCAAAAAGTGCTTCAAGGGAGATCAAAGCTCAAAGTTGCCGTCAAGACTTGAGGGGATTAGGGTTGGTTGTGTGTGTGTGTCTTACGGAATATGAAAACCACGCAACATCATATGTGTATGCACCTAGTTTGGTGAGTTGGGCCTAGCTTTCGGGCCCCGCTTCGGGCTCAAGGGGCTGGGCCGAGGATAGTCAAGTGGTGAAAGGAGGTATTCAGCTCGTGTAGCAAACGTGCGACTCGCCAACATTTAACGAACCAATTACAAACAACACACTAAATATATTAACTCACGTTAGACACCTTTATTAAATTCACATAATGAACGCATGGTTGCAACGTAAACAGAACGTGAGAGTAACTGATACGCAGTGAAAAAGCACTGGAAATCCGAGTTGTCACATCATCCCCAACTTGAAAGAAATTTCGTCCCGAAATTTGATAAGCACTCCCCAAACAGCAAAGTGTTAGATCAGCATGACCGTGGATTTTCCTCGGGTACCACACCATCCCCAACTTGAAAGAAATTTCGTCCCGAAATTCGCTAATAATATTGGAAATTGATACAATTGTTTGAACAACTGAGTATACTAGTGCTTACTCCGATCATTGCGTTCCCACGTGAACTCCGGTCCGCGTCTTGAGTTCCAACGAACTCTCACGATTGGAATTCAACTATGCTAACGAATCTTGACGTCCTGGTCCATGATTTCAGTAGATTCCTCAACAACTGCAACTTGTCACTAACCTCAGGCTCTGATAAGGGTATCAGACATAAATAACATTCGTGTACGTTACTCAATTCATCAGGTAACTCAATGAATCGTAAATTAGGCTTGCCACGCTTCCCAAGCGTACCACACCCTCCTAGGGTGAGACTTTCAACATGATACCATCGCCTACAGTGAACTCCCAATGTTTCCTAAAGTTATCAACTTTTCTGACAGTCACGCGTTGCTGCCAAACGATTTCCGATCCAAGTAATCTTCCCAAGAGTTTCGAGTACAAGTTCTGGACCCGTGATTAGGTTGTCACCCACCTTAATCCAGCAAGGAGATTAGCGTTACTGTCCATGCAATGCCTCAAACAAAGCTATCTGAACACTAGATTGGTAACTGTTACAGTAGAACTCAGCCAAAGGTATCTGTCCTTTCAAATTTTCACTAAGTCAATCACACACATGCTCGCAGCATGTCTTCGTGTGTCAGGATGGTTCGTTGCTCTGCCCGATTGCCCTATAGTGATAAATAATGCTCATGCCTAGATGTGAGCCAAGGGTGTTGCGTATTGCCTGCCATAAATCAGGTATAACTCAAAATCAAAGGTAACAGGAGTTGGCACCTCATGCCTAAAGGCCGTCTCTCCCAGAGGAATATTCACAAGCTGAGAAGACTCGTCAGTTCCCTTGATTGCAAGAAGGTGTGCTAGCTACATGAGGCGATCAACGATCATCCATGTGATACTGTTTTCGTTTCTAGTTGTAAGTAGACTAGTGACAAAATCCATGGCAGTCTGTTCTCATTTCCATATGGGTGTTTCTGGTTGCTGATACTTTACCTTGACTTTCTGACTAGTCAAACATCATTCCCATGCATAGCTAGGTGGGCCTTCATTCCCGATTACCAGTACAAGGCGTATAAATCCTAATGTCTCTCATCAAAACCCAGACGGCTAGAATATCGAGGCCGGGGTGCTTTGCTCAACACAAATTTCCTACAGTTACTGTATAATGAGATCCACATTCATTCCATGAGGTAGCGAATATCGTCCGGCCTGCCAACGTTGCTTCTCCATGCCCCGCATGGGTTCAACTTGAAAATTCTCTTCCTTCAGTTCTCCAGCTTGAATAGAGCGAGTCTGATCAGGTAAGTTGGAGTCGATAGTGAGCTACAAAGCTCATACACGTTCAAGTTCCACAGTCGTAATCCTCCCAAAAGTTCCATCCAACGATGCCATTTACTGATTTAGCTCTTTCGTAACCAGGGTACACGGGAGGCTCTTGTGATCGGTCTAAGTAGTACATTTGGTACCGTCCAAGCAATGCCTCCAATTTACATCCAAAGACCACAGTTTCCACCGTAGGTTGTGTGTCGTGTAGTTCCTCTTTGTAACTCCATTACATAAGTCATCACTCTCTCGTGTTGCATCGACGTGTAACTGGGACTCTGATTCGAACCATAATGATATACCACTGGATCACCCACACCCTCGGGTAAAGACGATGCTCAGTGCATTGCAGGGTTGGGATTTGAAAGCTGAGAAGACGTCCTCATGTTCTGTCTTTCACGAACATAGCACCCGGCGGTGCTAAAGAGATTTAAGCTACGCGACCTTCGAAAATCCTGTGATTAATCTGCGATAATATCAAGCGGGACCAAGAAATTGTTGTACCCTTGAAGGACTCTTTGGTGTCGATCAGTTTCCAACCAAAACGGGCCTTAGCGAGATCCACGTGCATTCCCACTTCGTTGATTATATGACCCAAAAAGGGTACCTCTCGAATCCAGAAGTTACATTTATCAAGACTTCGCGCGGTGTGGCTCCTCCCTCAGGAGCTCTCAAATAAGATACAAAGTTGTCCATGATGTTCTTTTCTCCTGGAAACGATTCAAAACGTCACCCAATAGCATGGTCGGTTCACATGATCCATAAAGCTGCGGGTGTGATGATTACCCCAAAGGTCATGGAATATAAAGTCGTATGGCCGAACTGCGTCTGATAAGTCGCTTTAATAACATTCTCCCCTTGGACTTCCATCTGATAATAGTTTGCTCGTAAATCAATCCTCGAATGAAAGCTCGTCCTTGCGACTAGTCGATAGGTTGTCAATACCTGGTTGAAGCCATGGTTCTCAACTGTCACCTTGATGAGTTCTCGATAACCAGTACACACACCAAAAGGCTTATCCTCACGGATATAACTGGGGCTTCCCAAAGCGAAAACTAGGTCCGACAAAACTCCTGTCCAACAGTTCTCGTAGTAGCTTATATAGTTCTTGCAACCCTCCTGGTGCAAGATGGTAAGAGTACGAGTATTCGGAGCTGCCTCAGGCGTGAGATCAACGGGGATTCTGACTAACAGTTGTGGTAGTAAACCTGAAAGTTCCTCGAATAGCACACTAAAATGGGTCATAACAATTGGTGGATCCTTGATCCTATTTTCCTTATCCTTATCATCAGAAACGGTTGCTGACATAGCGGGGTCATCCCTCCGTAGACACTTCTGGGCCCTCATAGCTGCAATGGCGCTAACCCTTGCACCCCTCTGACGCTTTAGAACAGACAACTATTCTCCACACAAACTTTCTCCTCACTAGTATATCTGCGCGATCTTTGGATCACCAATCCACACTAATTGCTGTATTGTAGCCATTAAGGGTAATAGAAGGAAGGTCGATGTCGGACGCTTGTCCCACAAGGTCGAGTTTGCATCCCAACAAACATATGAGGTTTCGTTTATCTTGCAGTCAGCCGATTCCACAACAGGTTCGGTTTCAAGAAGCATCAGGGTTAAGTAGAACAGAGACGAAGCGATTCGTTACCAAAAACGTGTAGGCCATGTTTTGGTCAAAAATTACCGAAGCAATTTAGTGTTCAAATTAGTTAAGTGAGGTAGTGTGCTAAAAACGTGTGTTGAAAATATGCTGGTTAAGTTGTTTACAAAAAACAGATTCAGGATATAGCTCAGGATATTGAGCTATATCTATGATCAAATAATGAGCAGAAAAGTAAAGGGTGATACGAGATGTACGAGGAAAGCCCTTGATCAATCTAGATCGCCGGCATAAAACCTTGGGAGCTGACAATCGCAGCTGCCTTGTTCTTCTTATTGCTTCAAATATCAGGATACAGTGCAGGATATGATGCGGATCAACTAAGTGTTACAATGCAATTCAAGTACAAGTGTTAGTGCGTTGTGAGTGTTTGCGAGTAGAGAGAAAGAGTGTGCGAAATATTGTGTCCCTAATCTGATCCGATCAATCCCCTTTTATAGTAAAAAGAAAGCAGCTAACTATCCTACTATTCCTGGATCCGGTGAATATTCCATAAGTAGACGTTGTAGTCCACGTCTTCCGACTTCAACGTCTATAACCGAACTGATTTGCCCGAGTCTTGAGGAGAAGAAGTCCTCTTGAACGTTGGAGACTTGCACCTTCTAATCTGCATGTGGTTAAATTAGTTACTACCAGGATATCGTATCAGGATGTTACCAATATCCTGATCCGGTATCCTGATCACAAATAAACAATCAAATCCAGAATATTAGTCAGGATATATGTTAAGAAAATAACCCATAACAATTGTCCCCAAAATATATCTGTTGGTATACCAATTCCAACGGATATATTTTAAATCTTATCCCTCGAATCGAGGTTATTAAGTTGAAACGACGGTTGATGTGACACGCTACAACTTCCCATACGATATTTACTCAATGCCCCCTATATTCACCCTATAATTAACCGAAATACTTTGCATTATGATCATCACTCCTCGAGCAAATCTCAGGTATTTCCCTTCTCTCTTCTTCTCTGTTTTTCTTTTCTTGAATTTCTTCTTTCTTTGTCAATTCCTTTCATGGCATCAAAAACAAGATCTCGCTCGAACGAGCCGGTCCCAACCCTCATGAGCCAAAACCTTATCCGAGAACCAGAAAAAGAAATATGTTCTTTCAATAATGCCGATATCGCCGCTCTGAAGGATTCCGGTGCCTTTCCTGCCGGAGTGGTCATTCGCCCTTTTGATCGGGAGGTCCGATCAGACGCGTCATCAAACGAGTGGGTCTGCTTTTTTGCCTATCCCTTTTCCTTGGGACTCCGGTATCCATTTCCACCCTTCATCTCTCGTTTCTTCGAACTTACCGGCCTCAGCTATGCTCAAGCTATGCCAATGGTGTATCAAGTTTTAATGGTGCTAAACCAAATTAAATCTCGCCATTGCCCTGACCTATGCATCAAAGACCTTCCCATAGCATATCGACTGAGATCTCATGGCAACAGCCGCTTTCTTTTGTTCTCTACCTCCAAGAATCCCCTAGTTCTTAAGGCCACTAAGAACGAAGATCAGTGGCAACGGAAGTTCTTTTTCGTTAAGAGGGAGTCTATCGACAAGGGTTTTGACCTGCCAGTTAGATGGTTAACCAAGGGTAGGATTTATGGTTTTAGGAGTATCCCCAAATATATCCTTAAACTGTATCCTTGACTGATATCCTAATATCTTGTGCTACAAATTTCAGAGACCTAGCACCCCCAAGCGCGGAATCGGGGCCCAGGATCAAAGAGATCTATCGACTTCCTGCCAGTGAAAGAACCTTCTCCCTGTTTCTTACAAGCTCAAGTCAAAAATCAAGTTCAGAGATGTCTGGTAAGTATATGATTTGATTAATTAGAGAGTATTAGTGTTAAGAATTAAACATTTCTCCCTTTTAATAGTGCCGGTCATCAACCTCGAAGGCTTCCAACTTGACGAGCTGGACAACTATTCCAGCCTCGCACCTGTCCAGCAAGAATCCAATCCAAAGCCAGCTGATACTCCAAAGCCTACCAGTTCGAATACTGCTACCGTTCCCAAAGCTCCCCCAGCATCCAGGACCCGGGCCTCCAGCACCCGGAAGAGGAAGGAAGCAGACCATCCTGCTACACCCCACGTGTTCCCATTTGAGAACCATGGGTTCACGGAATCCAGCAAATTCATGACCGGCTTCCTCAACCAGGTTAGTATCCTTGACCTATATCCTGCACCATATGCTGATTATAAAAGTTAATTAAGGTCAATACTTGTTTTCTTATTTTGCAGGGTCTCGAACGCCTAGTATTCCTCTACGAAGACGCACGTGGCCTGAACACCATGCTAGAGAGCAAGCTAAAGAAGGCCGAAGCCACCATTGCAGATCAAGCAGCAATTGCCACCGCCAAATCAGAGCATTAAAAGGCTAAATACAAGGAAATGGTCCAAGAGCATCAGTCTACCATCCAGAAGATCACCCAGGAGGCCCAAGCTAAGTCCAATGCTGCCCAAGTTCAACATGAGCACGACATAGCTTCATACCGGGAAAGCCTCAAGAATTCAGTTGTCATCTCCCTCCTCCAGGCCAGGCTGAAAATGGCTTATGAGGCTACGGCTTTGGGTGTTGAATGCCCTTCGTGGAATATCAAAGCTTGGGAGATGAAGCTGAAAGATCTTGGTGGTAATCCTGTGGAGCCTCCTGTGAAGCCCACAGCGGAGGAGCCTGCTGAGGTGGCCAAGAAGGTGGATGATGCTGACGTTCCGAAGGATGCTGATGGTGATGCCAGAGGTGATGCTGGAGGAAATGCTGGGAAGGATGCTGCTGACGAGGTCGTGATGGAAGGAGGAGCTGCCCCTTAGAGGCAGCGAAGTGGGCGATGATGGATATACGTGCCAAGGCCGGAGCCCACTTTTTTAAATTTGATGGTTGTGGTCTGTTAAACAATTTACTTTTCCTGTCTTTGAACAATTTACATTTCCTGCATTAAGACAATATGATGACCAAATGTGGATGGGTCCTGGGTTTCAGGATGAAGCCCTTGGTCATCAATTAGTATAATCTGTTATGAATAATACAACGGTTGGAGGCGGATGGGTCTTGGTTTGAGATGAAACCTTCAACTGTTGTGTAAATATGGAAAGAAACTAATAGTGCTTTTGATGGATGGGCCTCGGTTTGAGGTGAAACCAAAAGCACAACTTTTGACATGTTAATAACATAACCTCCTTTTGACTTATTTGTTGTTGCCTTTTAATTTTTTGTTATGCATTGCTTAGTTTAGATTTTAACTTTCCAAAATTAGTGCCATTACTTTTTGAAAATATCCTGATCAGTATATTCAGCGATATCCTACAAAGACTTTCGTCTAACAGGGTTTTCAAAATTCGAACAATTCAGATAAAGCTTTTAAAGAAAAAAGGACAGTTCATTTTTCAAAATTCGTTTTGATAATACCTGTTTGACCAGAGCATTAGTTTCTAACCCAAGTATTATATCCCAAATATTCCAACCAAATATCCTGAAACATATTCCAAAAACACATTTCGAGAATATATCCTAAGTATATACCTTAATCAGGATATTTAAACCTTTTCCAAACATAGTTTCAAAAGTTTAAATTACTTAAGTAAGGTTCACAAAGGAAAGATCATACCAGGAATAGAGTGTAACCCTAGTATCGAACTTCAATCCTTTTGCAACTTCTCCCACTAAGATGTCCCCAGTCCGAGATACTTAGTACACTAGGTCCAAATTTGATCTTTTGAGCTCTACACAATCGCCTCAGAAGGAATGTCCCCTGTGCATGAAGTCTTTGAACACTTAGAAAATTTTTGAATATCAGTTCCAACTGTTCGAACAATTCTTGTGTTACAGGGGTAAACCCCAAAATATGCTGGAGATAAATCCTTAGTATCCTGGGGAAAATCCCATAAGTATCCTGGGGATAAACCCATATTTTTATGCGCTACCGGCGGGAGTGTATAAACTCCAAGACTTAGAAAGGTGATAACCTTTAAACCTTAGAGAGTATGAAAATACCCTTTCGTGAGAGAGGGTGATCAATCCTCATATACCTTTAGGATCCAGGATATAGCCAACAATAACGAAATTGTCAATCACTTTTACATGGACTGGTCCTGCTATCTTGAACAATCCTTGGATAACTTGCGCTCCAGGCGGGGTATTTAAACCCAATTCGAGAGAAAGGTGAATACCTTTAAACCTGTGAAGGGATCAGGATCCCTTAAACGTGAGAGAGGGGGCCAATCTTCTAATCTTTCGAAATATCCTGAATGTGTATCCTGGAGCTATATCCCGAAGCATATACTGCAAAACAACTATAAACTAAGGTGGGTGTCAGCCTGGCTAACACACCTCCGATGCTTAAGTCAGTAATGGGTTCAAAACAGTAAAAAATATTAAAACATATTGAAAGAGATAGAATCCATACCATCCTGAGTTAGAATTTAAATTCCAAACTCACTTGAAATAGTGCTTTAGATGTATAGCATTCCAGGATCTTGGTAGCATATCCCCCTCCATATTCTTGAGTCGGTATGCTCCTTTTCCTGATTCTGATTCAATCTCATAGGGTCCTTCCCATTTCGGAGCCAACTTTCCATCAGCAGGATTAGTAGTATTCTGAAAAGCCTTTCTCAATACCCAATCTCCAACCTGGAACCTTCTAGTCCTTATATTCTTGTTATATGCTCTAAATATCCTCTGTTGATATGCTACCATCCTTAGTTTAGCTGCATCTCTTGTCTCATCAACAGTATCCAATTCCTGGCATAGGGCTTCAGGATTCTGCTCAGGATCCCGGAGGTTAGATCTTGCCATAGGAATCACCATTTCTGTTGGGATCACCGCTTCTGCTCCAAACACCAAGGAAAATGGGGTTTGGCCAGTTGCAGATTTCACCATGGTTATACCAGCCCATAAAACAAAGGGTAATTCTTATGCCCATTTTCCCTTCTTAGCTCCAAGCCTTTTCTTCAAATTGTTGACAATTATCTTGTTTGAGGGTCTGCTTGTCCATTTGCTTGAGGATGTACCGGTGTGGATGTGATCATTTTGATTCCCCAACTCTTGCAAAAGTCAGTAGTCCTCTTACTTATAAACTGAGATCCATTGTCACAAATTATCTCGGCTGGTACTCCAAACCTGGTCAGGATATTCGTCTTAATGAAGGATACTACTTCTTGATCTCTAACATGAACAAACGCTTCAGCTTCAACCCACTTAGAGAAATAATCAGTCATTGCCAGCATGAAGACCTTTCCTCCTGGAGCTTTTGGCAATTTTCCTACTATATCCATTCCCCATTTCATAAATGGCCAAGGGGAAGCGATAGGATAAAGTGGTTCAGCAGGTTGATGTAATATATTACTGTGTCTTTGACACGCATCACATCTCCGAGCATACTCTGCAGCATCTTTTCTCATCGTCGGCCAATAGTATCCTGTTCTTAATACCTTTGAGAATAATGACCTCCCCCCAGTATGGTTACCACAATCCCCTTCGTGTATATCCTGAAGCACTCCTTTAGTTTCGGGATCCTCCAAGCACCTCAGATATGGTCCTGGAAGAGATTTCTTATACAAAATATTATTTATAATAGTGAATCGTGATCCCTTCATTCTAAAGGCCTTAGCATTTTCATCCTTTGGGATGTGTCCTTCCTTGAGATATCTTATGATTGGAGCCATCCAAGACTTAGGATCCTCCTCAGGATACTCATCATCATGATCCTGAACACTTACTACTTCCTTATCTTGAGGATACGTTGTAGGATACAAGATATGTAATATTGGTATTCGGGTCCCTTCCGGTATCCTGACTGATGATCCAAGATTTGCCAAGGCATCAGCTTCAACATTATCCTCTCTTGGTACCTGTTCAAGTGTAAAAATATCAAAATATCCTGCTATTTTTTTTTTGAGAATTTCGAGATACTCGATTAACTTCTCTCCTTTAACTGCATAAGTTCCATTAAAATGATTAGTGATTAACAAGGAATCAACAAATACTTGTAAACTCTTGATATTCATGCTCTTAGCCAATTCTAATCCTGCAATTAAAGCTTCATATTCTGCTTCATTATTAGTGGCAGGAAACTCACATCTAATAGCCTGGGGTAATATGTCTCCCTGTGGCGATTTTAGTAGTATACCTAAACCTACACCTCTTACATTAGACGCACCATCACTATATAAAGTCCAGGATTCTAAGTTTTCTCCTAGCTGTTGTACTTCTAGGTCTACTTCACTTTGAATATCACTACTGAAATCAGCCACAAAGTCAGCTAAAGCCTGAGACTTTATGGCATTTCTAGGTTCATACACTAGATCATATGCACTTAATTTCACTGACCACTTAGCCATCCTACCCGACATCTCTGGTTTCCTAAGCATATTTTTTACGGGATAGTTGGTTTTAACATGAATTCTATGTGTTTCAAAATAATGTCTAAGTTTTGTTGACGCCATAACTAGGGCTAATATCAATTTCTCTAAATGAGAATACCTAGTTTCAGCATCTAATAAACTTTTACTAACATAATAAACAGGATACTGCTGACCTTGATGATCCTTTACAAGGACAACACTTATTGCATTCCCTGATACTGCAAGATACAGGTATAATGGTTCACCATCCTCAGGCTTCATCAATAGGGGTGCAGTTGAAAGATACTGCTTCAAATTCTGCAAGGCTGCTTCATGCTTTATTCCCCATTCGAACTTCTTATTCTTCTTCAGGATATCATAAAATTCCTTGCATTTTTCCGAGGATCTTGAAATAAATCTGTTTAATGCTGCTACTCGCCCTGTTAATCGTTGAACATCCTTCATATTTAAAGGTGACTTGATATCCAAGATGGCTTTGATCTATTCTGGGCTTGCTTCTATCCCTCTTTTAGTCACCATATATCCTAGAAACTTTTCTGCCCCCACTCCGAAATGGCACTTAGCAGGATTCAGCTTCATGTTATACTAATCTAGGATATCAAATGCTCCCTTAATATCCTGGAGATGATCCTCAGCCTTTTTGGATTTTACTACCATGTCATTGATGTACACCTCCATAGTGTCCCCCAGCTTCTCCTTGAACATCATGTTCACCAATATTTGATATGTTGCACCTGCATTTTTCAAACCAAAGGGCATAGCAGTGTAACAATAAATACCTGTTGGTATCATAAAGGCAGTATCCTCTTGGTCTGAAGGTTCCATTTGGATCTGCTGGAATCCTGAGGAGGCATCCATGAAAGTTAGCATCTCGTGGCCAGCAGTAGCATCCACCATTGAATTGTTATGAGGAAGAGGAAATGGGTCTTTAGGGCAAGCTTTGTTCAAGTCTGTGTAATCTACATAAACTCTCCATTTCCCATTTTTCTTCTGCACCACAACTACATTTGCTAGCCATCTTGGAAACTTGACCTCTCTGATCATTTTGGACTTCAATAACCTCTCTACTTCTTCCTGAATAATCATATTTTGCTCCGGAGCAAACTTCCTTCTTTTTTGTTGGACAGGCTTGAATGACCTGTCAATACTGAGCTTATGTGTTATAATATCCTTGGAAATACCTGTCATATCCTCGTGCTTCCACGCGAATATTGACATCCTGCATTTCAAAAAAATTAGTCAATTAATCTTCAATATCCTGAGGGATATTGGTTCCCACGAGTACCGAGATATCCGGATTATCCTGATCCAGGATAATTTTCTTTACATCCTGTTCTTAAGCCTCCATGATATCCTGGCCTCGCATCTTTGATTGCTATGCTGCACTAGGTTTTGTTGAGGATTTCATTGAAGAAGAATAACACTCCTTTGCTTCCTGTTGATCACTTTCCACCTTGACGACTCCCCAAGGAGTAGGGATCTTGATGCATTGATGGTAGGTTGAGGGGACAGCTTTCATATCATGGATCCAAGGCCTACCTAATATAATATTATAGCAGGATAAAGAGTCCATGACACAAAAGCGCTGCATTGAGTTGACCCCTTGAATATACACGGGTAACTTTATCTCTCCTACGGTATTCCTAGCTTCTCCACTGAAACCAACGAGCACAGTGGACTTCGAAGTAATATCCATCGAGGATACATTCATCCTCTTCAACGTTTCCAGCTGAATTATGTTGACTGAGCTGCCATTATCCACTAATATCCTGCGCACAAAATGGTTAGTAACATATAACGTTATTACTAAAGCATCATGATGAGGATCCTGGACAGTATCCCTGACATCATTATCGAACGTGATCACTTTGTCAGTCGTGAGGGTTGACAGCCGGGTTGGCTTATCTCCCCTCTCTGCTTTGGCTTCCTTCGCGTGTCTTTTCGCCGCAGAATATGATGTGCTACAGATGTCGGATCCTCCTGAAATAAAGTTACTTATTTTTGCATCCGTAGGAGGTGATGTTGCCCGTTCAGGATCCTTCTCAGGATCCTGACCCTTATTCTTCTTTCTTCCCAAGAGGTCCTTCAGATATCCCTTGCTTAAGAGATATCTTATTTCTTTCCTTAAAGCGATACAATCCTCGGTAATATGTCTGAAGTCCTCATGGAAAGCACACCATTTGGACTTGTCCTTCCAATCAGCCTTTTGTTGATTTTTCCGGGGCCATCTTGATGTGTCTCCTAAACTTTGCATAGCATACATTAGTTTAGGTATATTAAAGGAAAAACAATATTCAGACAACTCAGGATACTCCTCAGGATCCTCATCTTCAACATCATTCACTTTCTTGCTGTCATTTCTGCCATATGGCTTTGAGCGATATGGTTTATACGAGGATTCTGATTTTCTGTTGGTCGACTCGTAGGTTGTGGACGAATTCATCCTCTCTTGCATCTTTTTGTCGTCCTCCAGCCGAATGTATCTTAAAGCCCTGTTACGAGCTTCGTCCAGATTCCTGCAGGGATTCATTACAAGATCCTGATAAAATTGAGAATCCTTTTGCAACCTCATCTTGCAGGCTTGCACAGCTGTTGCAACATCAAGATGCGGGATATCCAAAGATTCCCAACTAAACTTGTTCTCATAATCCCTCAAGGATTCCTGAGGTCCATGAGTTATCCTGTAAAGATCACTGGTTAGTTTCTCAAAACTCCGGCTGCAAGAAAATTAACTATTAAAAAAATTAACTAAATGAGCAAATGAAGTAAATGAGTGAGGAGGAACGTTTAATAGCCATTTTAAGGTTGATCCTGTTAAGGTAGAACCAAAACCCTTGCACAGGCATGCTTCTTTGAGATCTGGAGGGATAGGGTTGATTTCCATCCTTTCCCTATACTGGGCAATATGCTCCTTAGGATCCGTAGTTCCGTCATAGAGTTTCATGTTGGGGGTTTGAAATCTTTTTGGGATTTCAGCATCACAAATAGGATATGCAAACCGTGATATCCTGTGGCTGTCCTGGGACACTTCTGGAATTGGCTGGACCACCCCAGGCACACTGGATATCATGTCTTTTAGTTTTTGAAGCTCTCTGGATAATGCTGATGTCATACCTGCATCCTGCAAAGATCCAATACCATTAGTAGCAAGAGTAATATTATTATTAGATACATTACCAGTCTGGGGATTCTGGCCATATCCTGAAGCATATCCTGAGATTCTCACAGTTGATACTCTTACTGAAGAGGGTATCTCAGGGGTATGATTCTGGGGATGGCTAGGCACAATATTCCCCCGGTTATCCTCAGTATAAACTACAGAACTGAAGTTCAAAGCCCTGGGTTGCAAGGGAGTAATAGTATCTTCAGCAGGCCTACTTGGGCCGGATTTTAAGAGTTGTATCTCTCTCATCAGCATCTGATTAGTTTCCTGTTGTTGCCTCATTTGTTCATGTACACTACCAAACAAATTTAGAATTTCTTCGTTAAAAGCCAAAACAGGAGCAGATCCCTGGATATTGCGAGCGGGGAAAACATCCCGAGCCACATGACTTTCAGTTCCCTGTGAAGAGGCTTGCATTCTTGGAGGAGGTGGTGGAAGCACCGAATTGTTGCAAAGGTTGTAGCAGACACGGTGGAAGAGCTCATGTTTGATCTCGAGGCCATTGAAAATAATGTAGCAAAAAGTTTTGAAAATGGAAAACCAAGTAACGATTTTGCAAAAACTTTTAGTAGAAGTAGCACCACTTGCCCCACGGTGGGCGCCAAATTGTTTTGGTCAAAAATTACCGAAGAAATTTAGTGATCAAATTAGTTAAGTGAGGTAGAGTGCTAAAAACGTGTGTTGAAAATATGCTAGTTAAGTTGTTTACAAAAAATAGATTCAGGATATAGCTCAGGATATTGAGCTATATCTATGATCAAACAATGAGCAGAAAAGTAAAGGGTCACACGAGATGTACGAGGAAAGCCCTTGATCAATCTAGATCGCCGGCATAAAACCTCAGGAGCTGACAATCGCAGCTGCCTTGTTCTTCTTATTGCTTCAAATATCAGGATACAGTGCAGGATATGATGCGGATCAACTAAGTGTTAGAATGCAATTCAAGTACAAGTGTTAGTGCGTTGTGAGTGTTTGCGAGTAGAGAGAAAGAGTGTGTGAAAGATTGCGTCCCTAATCTGATCCGATCAATCCCCTTTTATAGTAAAAAGAAAGCAACTAACTATCCTACTATTCCGGGATCCGGCGAATATTCCATAAGTAGACGTTGTAGTCCACGTCTTCCGGCTTCAACGTCTATAACCCAACTGATTTGCCCGAGTCTTGAGGAGAAGAAGTCCTCTTGAACGTTGGAGACTTGCACCTTCTAATCTGCATGTGGTTAAATTAGTTACTACCAGGATATCGTATCAGGATGTTACCAATATCCTGATCCGGTATCCTGATCACAAATAAACAATCAAAGCCAGAATATTAGTCAGAATATATGTTCAGAAAATGACCCATAACAGGCCACAATGTGGTTATGATCCTGGTGTTGTCCACTCTAATCCTAAATGCTCTTCCAGGAGCATCATTTCCCGTGTTGTTGTTATCGTTACGAGGATTTCCTGTACTTACGTCGTGTCTTTGATTGTTGTCGTCTGGATCTAACCACGGCTAATCCATGTTGGTGGCACCTCCATTTCCATACCGTTAGTTACAATTTTGAGTATCCTGATGTTGTCATGACTGTTACCTCTAACGTCATTGCCTGAAACGGAGTCCTACAATTCTTCACCGACAAGGTCCATCTTGCACACATTTCCGTGCCACATCCTAAGACGCTACTCATTGTGCTGGCCGTTTCTCATTTTCGCACCACAGTCTATTGTCATCGTTCATGTCCCGATTTATTCATAGGAGTTGGCTCCCATGAGCCGCTGACTGGGGTCAAAGATCCGATTAGCGTCAAATTGCTTGTGACAACCCGTGCTCGTGAGGTTAGCATCGTTCGCTTCACTTTTCTTTTACATCATTTTATATTGCGCTTTACTTTTCTATGAAACTAAATTCTACACACTTATCCAATTTATAGTGTTTAATCGACCCGAACCGTTTGTACCGTTGAACCAAAGCATGAATTCGCTTGTCGATTCAACCCACACGCGAAACCCGAAGCCTAGGAGGTCTAAACCATAACGTGTATATTATATATTATCGTTGCTAATTTATTATACACATGTATATATTAGTTGGTTTAGTATAAAAAAATAAATATATAAATATAGCAAATCGATGGCTACCATTTTATTTTTCCTAGTGGCCAATCAAAACTAAGACCAAACATTCTCTATTGGCCTCACTTTCTTTCTCTTGTATTAATTTAATTGGCCAACATGATTTCTACACTCTTTTGTATTAATTCAACCTGCCAACATGGTTTCCACATTGTTTGCGCATGCATGTATTTTATTATAACTTGTGTGCAACCTGGCCACTTTTCATTACTAAAATCCAGCCCAATGTAGTCCCTGTGGTACGGCCCAACCCCACAAATTCTTAACCGCCCCCAAACAAACTTCAATTTAATTATGTAATTATGCATGAGAAAGATGAGAACAAAAAAAATAAACCCTAAACTCCTTCTGGTGGAGTGCGACGGCAGCAAGCAGACACAAACACCCCTCCCCCCCATCGTTGCTTCTCCTCTCTCACTCTAGCTCTCTCTCTCTCTCACAACTACCTCTACAAGGTTAGTGGTTATGTTTGTGTTGTTTGTTTTAGTTTAAAATTCGTACATACATGGCTGCGATTATTTTTGTGCTTTGATGATCGTGTGGATTATAGTAGTAACTGGTTGAATAGGGTGCATGAAGGTCGACTATAATGGTTCATGTTGCTATTTATTCAAGAATACTTATGTATGGGTTCATTAGGGTTTTGATTCATGACAAAATATGAAGTATCCGGGCTGTGGTTGTGTTTCAACGATGATATTGATGAATTAATCTGCTGTTAATTGATGATAATAAGTGTTATGGCCGTTTAGGTGCGATTTAGTATCATGTAGATGAAAAATAGTAGGCTGAGTAACATTTATAGCCAACTGAAGTTGGCTGTAAATGGTTCGTTATGAATCGAAAAATTGATTTTCTGAAGTCCAAATTATATGTTTTTGAAAAACGAATCAAATGGCACTGGAATCATATTTTTCGAGGTCGTTTGCTATCGATTGGGGTGTGACAGATTGGTATCAGAGCCATAACTATAGGGAATTAGGTTGAGTCATGTAGAAAGACCTAGTCTATAGTCTAAGTACCAAAACAGACCCTTCGTACGAACCCACTTGGGGCTTTGTGCGAACCCATGTGTTATGCTCTTGTTCGAACCTGCATGTTATACCTTCGAACGAACTCACCATATTGCACCTTCATACGAACGCAGCTTCGTACGAAGGCAGCTTTTCCTAAGGCTAAATACTACTTTGCCTTTCCTTAGGCTAACACAATGTACGCGTTGGGCATTACTCGTATAACACCAATGAGTGATTGGGTCGAGATTAGGTGTGAAAACCAACAACTCTCGATAAGATCACTCACCCTGCGTATTACTCTCAGCACGAGAACTTTCGTTGAGTTAGGAGTGATATCCATATCTCAACGGGAATCTCCATCTCTATCTCATGGTTGTTTAACCACAGTTAGGAGCGAAGTTGTTAAGTTAGGGTGAAACCCGCATCTTAATGACCTGTTCCACTCCCTACTTTGATTTACAAAATCTCACCAAAGTCTCAACTGTTCCAATGAGCCAAGCCACGTAGTAACAGAAAGGATGAATGCCGGTAGCCGCACTGCAGTGAGAGCGTAGTCTATTAGGCCAAAGCGTGTGTATGAACTTGTTGTGAATAGTTGAACCACTTTGGGCAGTCGATGTCTAACACCCAGGACTCTCTATCGATTTTGAGCCTGTAATCGCTGATTTTACGCATCATCGATTTTATTGTGTTATATGTTTAAATTTATGATTTATGGTTTCGATTTACCGCATTTCGCTTCCCGCTTGTAATATAAAGCTCAGGATCACACCACTCTTGCAATCTAAAACGCTAACTAATCGCAAACAAACTAAGGAATCTTGTACTCCTCGCTTATGATACGCTATACCATCTGCACACGCTATGCTACGATGCGCGCTATGCTTATTTGAAAGGAAGGTGAATACGTGCAAAATATGTGTTTATGTGAATTATGTGCTCATACATGCTTATGTGTATACGTGCAAAATACGTGCTTATGTGGTTATGTGATTACGTGCTTATGTGCCTAACGTGTTCCTGCGCTTTACGTGAAAAATAATAATAATAAATATATGGTATGAAACACTAAACTTTTCAAGCATAACCCAATATAATCGAATCTCATCTAATGGCAGATGTCATCCTTTGGATCTCACACTCCTCGTACTATTCAGTGAAACAATGCTGACAAACGAATCACCTCTCTCGTGGCTAAGGAAATGGCCAAGGTGATCCCTCAGGTCGTCAGTGAAATCAATGTTGTCAGTAGCACGTCTTCTATTGATTCCAAGAATGACTCGCCTAAAGCACTGTTCAGCTTCAAGCAGCTCAAAGCCTGTGGTCCTGCAAACTTTACTGGTGAAGATGGGCCCAGTGCAATGTCTCAGTGGTTTGATGCGATCAAAGTTACCTTTCGTCAAAGCGGATGTCCTGATAATCTCCGCACTGTGAAAGCCACTGGAGTCTTTCAGTCTAGGGCACTGGACTGGTGGACCACCGAGCGCAACGGGCGTGGTAATGATGCAGCCTATGGTCTCACATGGGAGGAGCTTAGGGAGCTCATGATGAAGGAATTTTGTCCTCCCCGCGAAGTCCAAAAGCTGGAGAATGAATTCTGGAACATCAAGCAAGATGGAGGTGATAACTCTGGTCTCACCGCCTGTTTCAAGAAGTTGAGCATTATCTGTCCAAGTCAGGTGGACACCCCCGAGAAGGCTATCAAGAAGTATATTCGCGCTCCTCCTGATTTTGTCGCTGATTTTGTTCAATCAGCGAAACCTGCAACTATCGAGGAAACCTGTTGATGCATAATGTCTATCGCCTGCGTCATCAGTCTATGTCGTGTCATGTTAATGTAATAGGTTTAAAAGTTAAGTTTTGAATGTATTGAGTCCAGGTCGCATGACCTGAAAGTTTTAAGTCGCACGAAGTGGATCATCCAACTCGTGCGGACTGGTGCTGTTATTTGGTGCGACCTGGTCAGCCTATAAATAGGCTAGTGGTGTTCTTCATTTATAACGTTCTGGAGAATTTTGTAACGAAGTGCTGTTCGATTCTCTCTGTACCAAAACGTTTAATATCAATGAAGAACATGTTTAAAGTGACTTTCTAATCTTCTACTCCTGTTCTAACACTGATTGACGGTTTCTAGTCTGATTCCGCCTTTCTAGAAACTAGATCTGACTCTGATTGACTCGTTTGGATGAATCATCGATCCTACAAGTGGTATCAGAGCTTAGGATGAGTCAAATCTGTTGATATCAGTGTTTTTGAACGGTTTAGAATCATATACTTCTACTCTTTCTTGGATTTTCAGACGAATTCACGGATAAAATGGACTGAATTTTAGATATTGTGTGTAAAACATCGTTTTGAACATTTGTACAAAGTTACAGACCATAAATCACACTAAAACTGATCCAAAAATGTCAAAAACTTCAAATCGTATAAAAATGATACTCAAATCGTGTGAAATTGACTAGATCGTTTGAATTTTTGTCAAACCGTTTGAAATTCTTGTCCAGATCGCACGAATTGGACCAGATCGTTTGAAACTTACAAACTGTGCGACCAGATCGCATGACTTGAGTGTCCAGATCGTGTGAATTCATCAGATCGCACGAACTGAAATTTATTTTAACAAGTTTTTATCACTTCGCACGGATTGGCAGTCTAGGTCGTTTAAAACATTCAGGTCATTTAAAACAGTCCAGGTCATTTGAAAACTCCAGATCGTCTGAAAGTCCAGAATGTTTGAAAGTCCAGGTCGCTTGAAAGAGTAATTTTTCAAAACTTAAAAATTTTTCAAAACATTTTTCAAAGTATAAAAATGGACAATCAAGAGTTTTACAATGCGTTTTTCGGAGGAGGCATGACTGCTCAAACTCCAGCAAGTATAGCCAAGAATGTGAATATGGAGAAGGAGCTAGGAACCATTTAAAAACCACCGAAATTGCTCAACATTGAAGATTATTTGGGGTGGCAGGATAGATTTCGCACGTGGGTTCAGGCGAATCACCTCGAATGCTGGCTGAAAGTTAAAACGAAATATGTCGTTCCTACGAATGATGCTGGTCTTCCGAAAACACTTAACACGTTAACTCCGGCTGAACAAGAAAACTTTAAAGCCGAGAAGAAGATGGTCAGTATATTGCAACAGGCAATTAAGGAAGACATTTTGGTACTGTTACAGCATCAGAATGACGCGCAATCTATTTGGAACGCTCTTAAAATCAAATTTCTTGGGAGTGCTTCAATGATCAAAAGCAAAAAAGCGCTACTGAAAAAAGAATTCAACATTTTTACTGGTATCAGTGGAGAATCAACGAAAGAGTTGATTGAGAGGTACTGTCACTTAGTAGTGGAGATGAAACGTTTGAATATAGAAAAATCAGACGAAGAGTGGGTTGATAAGTTGGCTGACGCACTACCACAAGAAGATTGGGTACGTTCTTATTGGTTTTGAAGAACAATTTGGAATACGTGGGTTTCAATTTGAGTACGTTTATCGAGAGAATTGAAGCTCAGGAGCTTGAACTTCGGAAGATGAGGAAAATGAAATCTGCAAACGTACAACAAGATGTTCAGCTTTATTACAAAGGAAGCTCATCTGCTACATCTGCTCCGAGTCCAAAAATTCAAACGGCATTCAGTGCAGATTCTTCATCGGGAGTACCTCAAAGCATGCCTAACAACAACGTTTCACTGTTTCCAAATTATGAACCGAATCCTAAGGTTCAGAGTTTTCAAGAACAGGTTTCTTCTCAAAGTTCTTCAGGATCGAACAATCAGAGTTATAGTCATGGGATACAGTGCAATATCGTTGTTAGTATCAAAAACGGTCAAGATTTTACCAACCAGCAGCAAAGCAGCATATATCACTTCTAGCTTCTGTACTTGAGTCTTACGAGAGTCTAGTAGCCAGACGAATTGGTAACCCAGATATGACTAAAGAAGATTATGATCAAATTGATCCCGAGGAACTAGAACTCATCGACATAAAATGGGGTATGGCGAGCATTGTGAGAAGAGCTCAGAGGTTCATGGAAATTACCGGAAGAAGTAGTCTCGCAGGTCCTGATCCTTTGGATTCGACAAATCGAAGGTGACTTGCTTCAAGTGTAAAGAGAAGGGGCACTTCAAACGCGAATGTCCGAACAGAGAAGTTAATAACCACCAGAATCCATTCACCAACGATTATTACCGACAGGCCATTTATCATAAAAACAGTCAACAACCATTCAATCCACGACCTCAAATCGAGAACAGTCAATCCAAACAAACAGAAAAAGCTCTTTTGGTGAATCAAGATGACGAAAAGATTCCAGAAGGTTTCATTTGGGATAAGTACGTTCCAGGAGGTGGTCTTGCAATGATGGCTGAAATTACTGAAGAGCCGGAACCAGAAATCGAGGAATGTGTTCCTGAAGTCGAAGAAGTCAGTGAAGTGATGAATGAAGAAAGTTTTGCAGATCTAGAAGAGGCAGCAGCAGCGGTCTACTATTATCAGTCTAAACAGGAGGTTATTACTAATGCATTTAAATCTATAATGCTAGCTAATGTGTCTGATTCTTTTGCAGGTTTCTTTAGTGAACCGACTACGGGTTTTTGCCCACAGTACGAAGTTGAACAAACTCAGGTTCAAGAGATCATTGATGTCTCAAAGGAAATGAATGAAGAGACTTTGAAAGAAATAGCAGACAAAGCTCTTATGGTCAAGCTGCAAGAGGTAGAACAAACTAAAACACCTTCTGATAACAATGAGACCAAAGATGCAACTCAAGAGTCAGTGTCAGTTGAAAAGGAGTCAATTATCGAGACTTTTGATACGTATGAGTCAGGAGAAAAGTCCGAGTCCGATGACAAATCTGAGTCTGAGTCCGGAGAGTTTGGTAAAACGGAAAGTAAAAATAATAAACAAGAAAATGTTTTTGAAAAGGTTGATCCAATTCTTGAAAAGACATGCGAAAACTGTTTGAAACCATGCATGGATTGTCTTGAAAAAGACAAACAGTTTCAAGAGTTGAAAAAGTTTAACGACAAATTAAAATTTTATTTTAATGATGTAAAAGAAGCTTATGACACACTGTCACGATCAATTAAAATGATTCACACTGAGAGTAAAGAAAATGATAAAATTGTTAATTTTCTCAAAGCTACGGTCATGGATAAGCAAATGTCGATTAACATCCATCTGGAAAAAATCGCATCTCTAAAGAAGGAACTTGAACTGATGCACATTGAGACAGAAAGAGTCGACAAAAAGTTGATCAGTTATCTTTCATCTTCATATGTGATTGATCAGATTGTTCCTCAACAAACTGAAGTTAAACCAGCTTTCAAAAATGTTCCACCCCCAATGTGGAATCATTATACTCATAAATATCCAGACAGGGTGGAGGAGGCATTGAATCTCAAACTGAGAACAGAAGAGAATGAGTTACCGGAAAACATAGATGTTACATTCTCTCCGTCTGACACTGACAACGAGTCACAACTGGTTAAAACAGTTGTAGACCAAGTGTTGGATGAAGAGAGTGATAACACTGATTTCGAAACGGTTAAAACTCATTTTAAGAATTCCAGTTCAGATTCTGAAGATGACGGAAACTTTCTTGATAAGTTTATCCCAAAGTCAGATAAAGTTCTGGATGACGATTCGATCATTGTGGTTTACACGATGACCGGAACTGACAAACTGTATACTGATTTTGAGTACCCGATTCAGAATGCGAACCTGGAAAAGGTTGAAAAAGTTTTTAAACTCGTGGAAATTAATATCTCAGAAGTGAACAACAATTCATTTCTATCAAAAGCGAAAAAAATCTTTTGTTAAACAACCGACAAACAACCCGGGAAAGAAAAAATGAATGGGTGGGTAACAATGGTAATAACAAGAGACATGGTAATAATTACAAAAAGAAAGGTGTTAGTTTTGAGAAGAAAATGGATAAGAAAGAAGTTAAGCCAAAAGAAAAATTGAGTGAAGTGTTTGTGGCTGGTAATAATACAGAAGTCGAAAAGGATTATATCTTTAGTAAGCAAGCAATTGACGATTTTATTGCGGCCAAAAAGATAAGAGACGAGGCCAACAGATCCACTTTTGTTGAATATGACAAAAGAATCTATTATCGATGCAATGAAATCGGTCACATGGCTAAACAATGTGTCAAAAAGATAATAAAACCAGTTTTCCATAAACCAAAACCAAAAATTTCAAAGGATGATAAGGGAAAATCACCTATGGTATCCCCCGTGTGTATTCTTAAACGCGGTGAATCATTGAAGTCAGAGGATAAACCAAAATCAACTTTTGAAATTGGTGAATCTTCAAAATCACAAAAGACTTCAAAGGTTTATTCTAAAACAAAGACTTCCCAAAGTCAATCATGGGTGGAGAAACCTAAACATTCTTTTGAGGAAAAGAAAATGGAAGAAGTTTTAAAATCTGAACCGAAAATCTTTGCAACCACTGATGAGAAAAAATTGAGTTTGAGTTATATAAGTTGATTGTAGAATTCCCACCTATCAAGGAAGGAGCTCTAAAATCAAAACCAGGACCTGATGTTCCAAATGTTGTTTTTAACATTCCAAAAGTTGACATAGTAGCTCATGATATTGTCTTTGGTAGTGTACCAAATGTTGAAAAATCTTGGGTATCATTGTTTAAGTAAATGTCTTTTTATGTGTGTAGAGGCTTCCAAGGTCTATCATTTCTAAATGGATAATGGATAGCGGTGCCTCACGGCACATGACAGGGATGTTAGCACTGCTATACGACGTCAAATCAATCAATGGAGGTTATGTCAGGTTTGCTGGAACTCAAGGTGGAAGAATTGTTGGAGAAGGAATACTTACTAACGGGGTCGTAACATTCGATAAAGTGAATTACATTGCTGAGTTAGAAAACAATCTGTTGAGCATCTCTCAGATTTGTGACAAGTCATTCACTATTCATTTTACAAAAGATGAATGTCTGATTCTTAAACCAGGGTTTAAAATTCCAGAAGAAATGGTGTTGATGCGCGCTCCTCGTGAACACGATCTCTATATAGTAGACATGAGCATTGCAACAACAACAGATAAAAAGGCACAATGCTTTGTGAGTAAGACGAAGGCGACGGAAAAAGAATCCATCATGTGGCATCGTAAAATGGGACATATTCACTTGCGAAAGATGAACTTTTTAGTTCATAATGATCTTGTAGAAGGTGTTAATTTGAAAAGCTTTCATCTTAACGATGACTGTATTGAATGTAAGAAAGGGAAGCAGACGAAGAAATCGCACCCGAAAAAGCTCTTGAACTCCATCAGATTACCGCTCGAAAGACTCCATATGGATCTTTTCGGGCCGGTAAATGTGAAGAGCATAAGTGGAGATCTATATTGTTTAGTTGTTACTGATGACTTAACAAGATTCTCCTGGGTGTTGTTTCTAGAGAGAAAAGAGGAAACGTTTGATTCTTTGATGAGGCTATTCAAAAAGATGGAGAAGGTTTACAAACTGCCAATTAGATGTATTCGAAGCGACAATGGCACGGAATTCAAGAACAACCGTATACTCAAATTCTGCAACGATAAGGGCATTCTTCATGAGTTCAGTGCACCGTATACTCCTCAACAAAATGGTTTCGCAGAAAGGAAAAATCGTACGTTGATCGAAATGGCTCGTACTATGTTAGCAGATTCGAAATTACCGGTATATTTTTGGAGTGAAGCGGTCGCCACGGCATGTTACACGCTTAATCGGGTTCTTACGGTGAAGAAGTACAAGAAAACGTGTTTTGAATTACTTCATCTTTACAAACCAAATCTGAAATATTTAGAACCATTCGGATCACCATGCACATACATTGATCCAGACGGTAAATTTGGTGCTAAAGCTAATGAAGGTTTTTTTGTAGGATACGCTAGTCCATTGAAGAGAGGTTTTGTTCCGAGTTTGGGGAAGATCATACAAGTTCAACATGTTGACTGTCAACAGTTTACCGCTCCGAATCAACTTCCCGAAAATAGGTTGCTATTTGATTACGAAAATCTCTGGGAGTCATTCCATTTACCGACAGAGCTGAATGAGGAGGAACTGGCATTCTTATACCAACAACAGCAGTCTCTTTCACAAAAACAAGTTCCAAGACCGTTGGTGGTTTCTTCGCCCATCGTGGGTTCAAATGATCATGAGGCTGGTCCTAGTGGAACTTCACATGTACCCCCAGAAGAAACAGCTCCAATATTTGACCAATCTGACGACTCAGAATCGGAAACCGATCCGATTTTTGACGAGGAACCAAATATTGCGACTTCAAATGCTATTGATCACATAGGTGATCAGAATATAACAAATTTGCAATCGGAAGTGAGCGTACCGGATATGGTCATGCCAAGAACGTTATCTAACCATCCGTCGGAGCAAATCATTGGTGACCTTCAAAGCGGCATGAAAACCCGTGAACAAATAAACAAAGGGCTTCCATGTTTTTACTCATATGTAGCACCTTTACAAGTAGACTTCTCATTAAAATGTTTTATCTCGCACGTAGAGCCGAAAACGTACAAAGAAGCATTGACCGAAGAGAGTTGGGTAAATGCAATGCAAGAGGAGTTACAACACTTTGAAAAGCTTGGAGTGTGGAGGTTGGTTGATCTCCTAGAAGATCAGAAGTTGATCAAGACCAAGTGGGTCTTCAAATGTAAGAGAGATTATAGAGGGGTTATAGTAAGGAATAAAGATTTATTGGTAGTCCAAGGATTTAGTCAGCAAGATGGGATTGACTTTACTGAAGTATATGCTCCCGTTGCTCGACTTGAGGCAATCAGAATCTTCTTGGCGTTTGCGTCATGGAAGGGGTTCAAGGTCTACCAACTAGATGTCAAATCTGCATTCGTCTACGGAAAGATTAAAGAAGAAGTGTATATCGGTCAACCACCGGGTTTTACCGATCCTGTACACAAGGACAAGGTGTATCTACTTGACAAGGCGTTATACGGATTACACCAGGTCCTGAGAGCCTGGTACGAGACGCTTTCCCAGCATCTGCTGACCAACGGGTTCACCAGAGGGACTGACGATAGTACTCTGTTCACTAAAGAGGTTGCAGGACATCTACTAATCGTGCAAATATATGTTGATGATATAATTTTTGGATCAACGAACGATGAGTTGTGTAAAGAGTTTGAGAAGGTCATGAAGCAGAAGTTTGAAATGAGTTCAATGGGGGAGATGAAGTTCTTTCTCAGGCTTCAAGTTGAGCAACTGCCCGATGGAATCTTCATACACCAGACCAAGTATGTGAATGATGTGTTGGACAAATTCAATATGTCCGAATCATCTCCCATATCAACCCCCTGGCTTTGAATCATGTCATATGTCCGGATGAAAGTGGTGAGAAAGTGGATGAAACGCTTTATCGGTCAATTATAGGATGGCTAATGTATCTGACAGCATCACGACCGGACATCATGTATCCAACCTGCCTCTACGCCTGGTACCAGTCAAGTCCCAGAGCATCACACATGATAATAGTGAAGAGGATCTTATGGTATCTCAAAGGTTGCCCAAGCACCGGCTTGTGGTATCCCCGATCCGGTGACTTCTCTCTAACTGGATATTCTGACTCTGACTTCGGGTCCTGTAAGTTGAACGCTAAGTCCACCGCTGCTGGTTGCCAGTTCCTCGGAACTCGGCTAATCACTTGGCAGTGTAAGAAACAGACCACAGTCAATCTTTCGACTTGTGAGGCTGAATACGTTTTGGCTTCCAGTTGCTGTTCCCAGATTCTCTGGATTCAACAGCAAATGAGGGACCATGGTTTGCAATTCTTAGACACGCCAATTTTTGTGGACAACGAGGTAGCTATTAATATCACTAAAAATCCGGTTCAACACTCTAAAACAAAACATATTGAGATTCAACATCATTTTATTCGTGATTGCTACGAGAAAAAATTGATTCGAGTTGATTATATTCACACCGATGATCAGAGAGCTGATTTTTACACTAAACCCTTTGATAAAACAAGATTTAATTATTTTTTAAAATTGAACGAGTTAAAGAATTCGTTTTCTGGGAGTGTGGTAGAGTGTGTGGCCGAGGTGGACGGCGATCAGAAGTGATCTGCGTCTAGTTGTCATGTTTTCTGTACAGTTTCTTTACTGCTTTTGATAAAACCAAAAACACAAAAATATGTTTTTGATTTTAGGGGGAGAACGTTTATAGAAAATACAAAAACATGATAAAATTTCAAAAATACAAAAACATTGAAAAAGTCAAAAAGAGTTTTGTGTGAAAAAGAGGAAATGATTGTACATCAGTGGACTATCACAACATGCGAAAGAATTGGAAAGTCACAACATGCTAAAGAATTGGAAAGTCAAAATGTTTTTAAACAAGTCTCACTAATGATGTGCCAGTAGGCTTCACACGATTAGTAGATTGAGTTCGAGATATAAACATAACGAATAACTTGCTTATCTCGTGGGGAACATCTCTCGGATATATGGGTAACCCCCAAAATCTTGTTTGAAGGGCTTTCTATTTCTGACATACTAGGTCTTTGTAGGTGATGATATCTGGGGTATTATACCAGGACTTCTGATTTTGTTGGAGCAATAGCCTAGTCCTCGTATAATACTCTGCACTGCTTTATTCTTAAAGCTCACCCTCAGCATAAAAAATGATGAAACATTGAAAAATGCTAATCATGTGCTGTTGAAAAGAAGATCCCCAAGGGGGAACCACCTAAAGTCGAGCCATCATCTCTCTGATTGAACGGAAATTCTAGCCTGAGCTCTCATGGTCTCGCAATTACCCATTACAGATATCATTAGTGTGCACTCACCTGTAAGACTGAATATAGGAGTCTGGATACGGGAGTATATTCTGAGGTGGTACACGCGAATAAGTTCAGTTCTTAAAACACTAATTCGTATCTTGAATCAATTGAAACTTGTGTAGAAGTTTAAGTGGACAACAATACTGACAATCAGAAGTGAATTTGTTTAAGACTTAAAGTTAAATCAAGATCAATGGTGTTAGTGATAAGTCTCAAAAACTGATATGATCCTCTTACACAAACTCACAAAAAGATGTCTGTAAATATGTTTGTACAGTTTCCAGATTCTTCAATTCCAAAAGATTTCCTGTTTGTTTAGACAAAATGTTGTAAATTTCAAAAACATTTGTCATTTCATCTTATTTTGCTTGACTGAAAAACTCAGCAAGAGTTGGAAAGCTAGAAGTATCAACATTAACATTTTCAGACTGATCATCATCACTCTAGTCTTCTACTTCCACTTTATCATACTTATCAGCTTCTTCAACATACTTGTACTGATATTCAGGTTGATGATTGATATTAAATTCATTCAACTCTTCTTCAAAATCGAAGTTAAAATTATCTTCTTCAACATGCATCATCTTTATGATCTCAGCTCTAGTGAAAGTATGCAATATCTCACCTTCCTCTACATCATGTTCAAGACGTAGAATCAAACCTGCACCCTGATCAACTGTTTCATCAACTTTATCAGCAGCTCCATGCTCCCCCTCTCCTCCTGCATTTTCTGGTTCTTCGTTTGCATCATCATGAAGATACACGTCAATATTCTCTTCTTTAGATGCTTCTATTACTTTTATACCAGAGTTACCTTGATCAACATCATCATTTCCATCATCATCATCATCATCACTATGAACAGAATACACTTCATCTGCATCATTTTATAGATTTCATTTTCCTCATCTTCTGAAGTTCAAAAACTTGCTTATCTCGTGGGGAACATCTCTCGGATATATGGGTAACCCCTGAAATCTTGTTTGAAGGGCTTTCTATTTCTGACATACTAGGTCTTTGTACGTGATGATATCTGGGGTATTATACCAGGACTTCTGATTTTGCGGGAGCAATAGCCTAGTCCTCGTATAATACTCTGCACTGCTTTATTCTTAAAGCTCACCCTCAGCATAAAAGATGATGAAACATTGAAAAATGCTAATCATGTGCTGTTGAAAAGAAGATCCCCAAGGGGGACCCACCTAAAGTCAAGCCATCATCTCTCTGATTGAATGGAAGTTCAAGCCTGAGCTCTCATGGTCTCGCAATTACCCATTACAGATATCATTAGTGTGCACTCACCTGTAAGACTGAATATAGGAGTCTGGATACGGGAGTATATTCTGAGATGGTACACGCGAATAAGTTCATTTCTTAAAACACTAATTCGTATCTTGAATCAATTGAAACTTGTGTAGAAGTTTAAGTGGACAACAATACTGACAATCAGAAGTGAATTTGTTTAAGACTTAAAGTTAAATCAAGATCAACGATGTTAGTGATAAGTCTCAAAAATTGATATGATCCTCTTACGTAAACTCACAAAAAGATGTCTGTAAATATGTTTGTACAGTTTCCAGTTTCTTCAATTCCAAAAGATTTCCTGTTTATTTAGACAAAATGTTGTAAAATTCAAAAAGATTTGTCATTTCATCTTATTTTCGACAACAAACGTTGGGGATCTGAAGATCAAAGTTTCACAGTGTTAAACATGTTGGATCATTTGGGTTGGTTAAGAAAATGTTTGAGAAAAGTGTTGGTAATTTCTCAAAATGTTTAAAAGTTCATTAATTTGAACTTAAATTTGTTTCAAAATGTCAGCGATATCAAAATTTGGTCAGCCAAGGTCATTAACTTGGACTTGGCAGGCTAAATAGTTGACCAGGGTCATTAACTTAGACTTGGTTAACTGAGTGTATAGGTAAAAAGTTAAAAATTTCAAAATAATGAAAATCAGTTGGTTCACACGAGGTGACCAATTCGCACGAACTGGCCAGATAGTTTTAAGTTGGCCAGACCGTTCCAAAAATGCCAACTCGTGCGAGCTGGCCAAACTGTTTCAACATCAACTCGTGCAACCTTGCAGCATCTATATAAAGGGGAGACCAGATTGCATGAACCGTTTTTCTGTCTTCACACCGCACCAGACACACATCTTCAAGCGATTTGAGAGATTTCTTAGTTTTTAAGCATTAATCTTGTGATCATTGTGTTCGGATTCCTTGTATAAGTTGGTTTGCACAACTTATATCATGGGAAAGGTACTGATTGATGTTAAATCGAACCAAATAGTATGAACTCGAACGAACAGACTATTTGAACTTAGATCTAGGTTTATAAAATGGATTAAATCGAATAAAAATCATATCAACGTGCTCGGATTTTGATGTAGAACAGATCTAGGGTATCGATTTCATGATATAAACAAATTTTGAAAACCTGCTAATTCACTGTTCATGAATATTTGTTCAAACGAAGTGATGATTCAGACCGCACGAATTGGCCAAATCGTTTGAGGTTCACATCGTTTGAGATTGATCAGTTCATTTGACCACCAGGTCGTTTGGGATGGTCAGTCCGTTTGACCACCAGATCGTATGAGATGGTCAGATCGTTTGTATACTAGTTCGTATGAAAAGTTTGATTATTTTGGCACGAGATCGCACGAAATGGCCACATAGTATAAGGCCAGATCGTATGAATGATAGGTTTGTCTTGAAATTTGTGCATAATGTTTAACTTGTTTGTTTTTGTTTGTTTTTCAGGCATCGAATACGATGTTTGATCCAACACACAATATTTTTTGTGTTTACGATGAAACTCTTACAAAGATGAGTGTGTTTAAGGAGGTTTTACCATTCATGAGGCGTTTACCGATTCAAAAAGCTTTAACGGATCAGCACAAAGTCTTCAAATCTCATGTTCATCATTTTTGGAAGAATGCTAGTTATGATGAAGTGAATGATGTTATCAATTCAAGTGTTAGTATAGATGGTGAAGAAAAAGACAGGATTGCTAGAGCTACATGTGTGCAAAGGCTAGCTGAAGAAGAGCAGAGAGCTGCTAAGGAAAATGAAAAGATCAGGAAAGCGTTATTGAAAAAGCCGAAGCAAAGGGAAGAATTTTTCAAGTCTTTTTGAAGAAGGTTTTGAAGACAGGCTGACTGAAAACTGCGGCAATATCCAAGGGGGGTTTGTTGATGCAGAATGTCTATCGCCTGCGTCATCAGTCTATGCCGTGTCATGTTAATGTATTAGGTTTAAAAGTTAAGTTTTGTATGTATTGAGTCCAGGTCGCACGACCTGAATGCTTCAGGTCGCACGAAGTGGATCATCCAACTCGTGCAGACCGGTGCTGCTATTTGGTGCGACCTGGTCAGCCTATAAATAGGCTAGTGGTGTTCTTCATTTGTAACATTCTGGAGAATTTTGTAAGGAAGTGCTGTCCGATTCTCTCTGTACCAAAACGTTTAATATCAATGAAGAACATGTTTAAAGTGACTTTCTACTCTTCTACTCCTGTTATAAAACTGATTGGCGGTTTCTAGCCTGATTCCGCCTTTCTAGAAACTAGATCTGACTCTGATTGACTCGTTTGGACGAATCATCCATCCTACAAAACCTACCAACTCACAGCTGAGATCAGCGATAAGCGAATATTAGCTGGTGTTTTCAAGACCTCGACCAAGAGTCTCAACCAGGTTACTGCAGCTCCAAGCACCGAAACCACACCATCTCAAGCTCCCAAGTCCAATCATCGCAAGCGAAGGAACTACAACAACAACAAGAACTGCGCGGTAGTCGCAGCGCCGCCCAACACTCAGACTCGACAGGTTGCTACTACCAATGCACCGCCTGTTAAGCGTGCGTATACTGGTACTCACCCTCTATGCCCTACTAGCCCTTATCATCATCCAACAGGAGTGAACTGCCGTTTCTGTGTCAACTGCAATCTCTATGGGCACTACACAGCTCACTGCCGCTCAGGCCCTCGTCAGCAATCTCCTCAAGCTCTTACAGCACCGCCAGCTCAACCTCTTGCTCCTCAGGTCAACCAGGCTCTTCCAACACAAGCTTCTAATGCGCGTGTTTACTGCACTTGTTGGTCGCAGTTACAACATCGATCAAAGGAAAAGAAGACTCAGTAACAACAGGTGGAGGGATCTCAGTAGTGGGCTCGACAACAACAGTAGGTGGGACGACCAATGGCTCTAATGGTAGAGCCGTAACGATAGTGGCGTCCACCACTGGCGCGATACCGAAAGATCCTCCGATCATGGATACACCTCTATCCATGTCATTGATAACTGGCACGGTACCTGATGATTGTCCCGTCTCGTTGATCGAGGGAGGAACATCATCATCGTCGTCTATCCATCCGTTACTTGTAAAAGCATAACGGGGGTCAACCTGGTTGGCGAATGCAGCAGGGTCGACATGGAATGACGAAGCAAATTCGACCATGCCAACAATCTATGTAGTCGTGAGAGGTATCTCTGACAAAATGGATCTCGGTGAAGTCTAGAATTCAGGCTCGCTACCTGAGTCATGAATCTCGATGACCTCGTGCTCGTGTGACATCTGTGACATATATAACCGTACAAAGTAAGTGTGTGTTCAAATGAAAAATAACACATAAGGCCCAACTAAACAAATTAATAAGTATGCACATAAACACGCAATGGTTTTCATACATGATAAAAATCCATGTTTATTTAAAATTTTTGGCTTCGCGAATTTTGGATTTAATCTCAAAATTCTTTGGTTGAAGTCTAGAGTTTTCCCCCAGAAAACATATAGTTCGCTAACAACCGTTGGCTCTTATACCAACTTCTGTCACACCCCAAAAATGTCGCAGCGGAATATAAAACGTAGCGGTGATGGAAGTTGGTGCCCATTAATTTCTTGCTAAACGATGCATCATAATGTCGGACATTCAACTTAATTAAAACATAGTTTTTAAAACATAAGGTCTTAAAGTACGTCACAACCACATCACAGTTTAGTTGTTTTGATCCTTATGGATCTTATTACATAGGTCCCAAAGTTTTAAAAGTTTATCCAACACATTATCAAACCAAACATGCATCAACAACCCCGAAGCCGAACTCAAGTACCTGAAGAACACGTTAAAAATCAAGTGTCAACACAAAGGAGGGTGAGTTCACATATTCAAATTTGAATAATTTGATCCAAGGAAAAACTTTCTAGGTATGTGTTTATTATCAAAACATCCATATAATTTTTTAGAAAGTTAATTTATTCCCTTAATAAAAATTCGAGGGTCAGCCGTCGCAAGCGTTTCCGAAGAACCTCTGACCATAAACATCTTCCCAAGTTTACATATTAAATTGATAGCATCAAATGTTCAGACTCGTAAGTTAGCAAGACATTACGAACTATATATTAACAATGAAGGTATAATCAAAGCTAGACTATAACAGAATATCAATTCGTCGTTTGACTTGACACGGAGCGACCGGTCACGACGGGGTTGTCAACCCGATAGATCTACCAAAAATTCCTCACGTGCAATACTTAAATGATTAAATGACATTACTTGCGCATGGCCCATATCGAGGTCATCTATAATGTCTGCCTCATGAACAATATATATATCCTACTAATACTGATAAATTTAATATATCATGTTGTACGAATTCCCAGAAGTCCCCACCGAAATATAAGCCTATAACCTGATACTTATTCTCTTGAGATCAAACGAATTCGTCCCAACTTTAGATTTAAGCAATTTTAAATCTACACAGTCGTTTTCTCTAAAACACCGTAATAATCCCCGTTTCTCCCCAAAACATATTTATTCACAAAAACCGTTTCTACCCGAAACATATATTTATTTAACAAATCTGTATATTTTCCTTGAAAATATACATTTTATACATCAAAGGTATGTTTTATTCAAAAACATCTTTAAACCTTTTAAGGCGTGTTCTTCCCCCCAAAACATATACAAAACAGTAAAAATATGGGGTTTAGTGACACTCACCTTTGGGTGCGTATTATAAATAGCGTAATCTCACAAATTGATTCTACACGTCCTAATATACGTAGGAACGACTTATCAATCAATATATCACAAAATTCCAAATTTTCTCCGAATTCTTAGAATTTTCACATAACTTTGGGATTTTCTCGAAAAGCCATTATTTTTTATGATGTTGGCACATTAATATATATATATATATATATATATATATATATCTTAAGATTTTGCGACTTGAACGATTTTATTGGTGACCCTTATCATGTAAATCCGTTAACACTCCTGTTTATACGTAATATATCTACGATTTGCGCGTCGTAATATATATACAAAAACGTGAACATATACTCAATATCATAACACGCGAAATCTCGTTAACTTATATATTTTATCATTTTTAAAGCATGTATACATAAATAACTTATCAAGTTAACCTATGTATCAATTTTCATGCTCGACTAACAAGTTACACATTGAACTCGATTTTACCGATTCTACCGCTTTAAGCGCACAAGTGTACATGCATAGTCTAAAATCCTGCTATCGTGTCAACACTTAAAATATTACCATATACACATATCTAAATCACATAATACATTTTAACACATAAGGTTCACCCATGAATAACCCATTCTAGTGTACATTGTAAAATGTGTATTTTAGCGATTCGGTAACGTTTTCGGGCGTCGGAAGTCACGTATGACTAACCAAACACCAAGTAAACTTTGTATAAGTTAAAATACTTATATTTATACTAAAAATATCAGTTTACTTACTGATATAAAACAGTTTCGTAAAAATCCTTCGAAAAGCCGATTTTTAACCGTTTTGCCACATAGTTTTGCATCAAACGTTACTATGACCATCCAAAATCATAACGACTTGATATTTAAACATAATCCATGTTATTTACTGTTTAAAATGATGGTTATAATCAGATTAGTGCAGTTTTTATGTAAGTCACATAAATCATGTGATTTCACATATTTTACAACTTTTTAAGCACCAAATACAACATGTAAAGCTAGTAAACTTTATGACAAAGTTTCATGGTATCATAACACTTAAAATATTGTTCTTTTTAGTGTTTAGAATCTGATTAAAATTCATCTTTATCAAATCACAACTTATTCATCATTTCATTATCACAAATCAACATGCTTGCTTAAGTACAAGCATCTAATGAATCCATATAACATCATCATCATTTTATATGAACTAAAATATATTTAACATATATTTAAATCATGTTCAAGTATTCAAGAACATCATAATCTACATATGATCATTTCTCATCATTTATCATAAATGCAAGAATCATGTTCCTACATATTTATGAACTAACAACAAAATTTTACATGCATGCATACATATACATACATACATACATACATACACGGCCATATACATATATATGTATATAGTTCCAAAAATTTACTTTTCACATATTCATGAACTCATTTCAAATCACAAAAACCCTTTTTAGATCATACATGCATTAACTTCCAAGAATCAATCAAACATGAATCAATCAAAACTCAACCTCATAAACACATGTATACACACACACGACCACATGCATACACACATACACTTCCATTTTTATTTGTACAAAAACCCATTTGTTAATGTTTTCACGTTATTAAATCATCCAAGAACTTTGAGAAACTTCCATCATCATCAAAATCATCAAGAATCAAGAACAAGATTTTGAAAGTGAATTTTATACCTTCAAGATTTTGATGGGTTTTTAGCAAAGGTTAATGATATGGAGCTTGATTCTTGCTTGAAACACCTTAAAATCACCTTTAAACCTTCAAATGGACTTGAAAACACCTTGGAATGAGCTTGAATCCCCATGAACAAAGATGGAATTTTGAAAAATGTATGAATATAGGGTGTTAGGCCGAGCTTTGTTATGAGAGAGAGTGATTGTTTGAAATTGGATTTCTTGGACTTTGAAAGATATTGGAAGATTTAGGAAGATTTGTTATAAACATAATCATCACAATTTAATTCTCTAGCCAACAAGTGGAAGAGAGAGGAGAGAGAATGCATCTCTATGGTTGCCACCTTATGCCATCTCTCAAATATATTACATACATACATATATTACATACATACATATACTAAACACTGGTATTTTACTGGATACCGGGCATTTTATCTAGCGTTTTAATCCCGTTTTATGGCGTTTTAAATTATTTTTATCACTCTATAAAAATAAACTCGCCAAATTATAACTCAAATAATTATCAGTTGCCTTGACTGGCTGCGTTGACAGTATTTTGTCAGATGCGCACAGTATCGCGCGGTACGCGCTTAAACTTGAAAAATAGAGTTTCTTAGCGTTTTAATTTATTTTTCCTCCCAAACATGATTAAAAGTATTATTTTAATCATAACGAATTATTTTTAGGATTTTAACATTAATCGGTTGGTCACCGACGTTCGTTTCGCATTTTGTTTGTTACGCGATAAGCGTTTATCTTATTATTGCCAACATTATTTTTTATCAAAGTTTGGATTTTTTAACACACCAAACATCATACATAAACATTAATATCAGTCAAATACAGCCTTTTATTCATTCACGACATATGTTACGTTTGTACGGTACAGCCTAAATAGCTGGGTGTCATAGTCTCCCCCTGTTTAGGAAATTTCGTCCCCGAAATTCTACTCTACAGGTTTCGTTTTCGCACTAGGTGGGAATAGATGAGGATATTTCTGTTGCATCTGGTCCTGTCATTCCCAAGTGAACTCGGGTCCATGTTTAGAATTCCAGCGAACCTTGACCAACTTTATCCTACTCCTCCTAATCTTCTGAATTTTCCCATCCAGAACTTCTAACGGTTCTTCGATAAATCTCAATTTATCGTCCACTCGAACCTCACTAGGGGTATAATCAGTGTCTCATCCGACAGACACTTTTTAAAGTTGGAAACATGAAATACGTCATGAACTCCACTCAATTCCTGTGATAGCTTGAGCCTATACGCGACTGATCCAACTCGAGATGCGATTTCGAAAGGACCTATGTAACGCGGGCTCAGCTTTTCCCCTTTTCCAAATCTCACAACACCTTTCCAAGGTGACACTTTTAACATAACACGATCACCAACCTGAAACTGCAACGGTTTCCTTCGGTTGTCTGCTTAACTCTTCTGTCAATCCGCGGCAGCTTTCAACCTCCCCTTGATCTGGACAACCTTGTCGGTGGTTTCCTGGATAAGCTCGGTTCCGGTCAATTGCTTCTCGCCAACTTCAGCCCAACAAAGAGGTGATCAACACTTCCTTCCATATAAGGCTTCAAACGGAGCGGCTTTGATACTAGTGTGGTAACTATTATTGTAAGAAAACTCAGCCAAAGGCAAATGAGTATCCCAACTTCCACCGAAATCGATCGCACACGCTCTCATCATATCCTCTAATGTCTGAATGGTTCTCTTGCTCTGACCATCCATTTGAGGATGATACGTAGTACTCATGTCCAAATGAGAACCCAGCGACTCCTGAAGAGATCGCCAAAACCGGGAGTCAAACCTTTCGTCTCTATCTGAGATAATTGACACTGGTACTCCATGACGGGCTACAATCTCGTTGAGGTATAACTGCGATATCTTCTAAGTATTGTCTGTTTCCTCAAGTGCTAGAAAATGAGCAGACTTTGTCAATCGATCCACAATTACCCATATCGTATCATGTCCACACGATGTACGGGGTAACTTGGTGATAAAGTCCATCGTAAGATGCTCCCATTTCCACTTAGGAATCTCTGGTTGCTGTAGGAGCCTAGACGGCTTCTGATGTTCAACCTTAACCTTCTAGCATGTCAGACATTTACTCACGTAAACCGCAATATCTTTCTTCATATTCGGCCACTAGTATAGCTCCTTAATATCCTGATATATCTTGGAAGAACCAGGGTGAATAGAATATCTGGATTTATGAGCCTTGTTCATAACCAGTTCACGTAGGTTACCTCTAAGCGGAACCCAAATCCGGTTCATGAAGTACATCACTTCATCCGTTTTGGTATCAGTTCACACTCTAAACCTCTCAAACCTTCTCTTCTCAGGTTCTCATCCTTTAAAGCTTCTTGTTATGCATCACGAATTCGAACAGTCAGACTCGTCTGTATGGTCAAACCCAAAGCACGCACACGTAAAGGCTTCTCCCGCTCCTTCCTACTGAGCGCATCAGCAACAATATTTGCTTTACCCGGGTGATAACGAATATCACACTCGTAATCCTTGAGTAACTCTACCCAACGCCGCTGTCGAATATTGAGCTCCTTCTGATCAAAGATATGTTGGAGGCTCTTATGGTCTGTGTAAATCGTACACTTCATGCCATAAAAGTAATGTCTCCAGATCTTCAAGGCAAACACAACAGCTCCTAACTCCAAATCATGCGTCGTGTAGTTCTTCTCGTGCACTTTCAATTGTCTGGATGCATAGGCTATCACTTTGTCCTTCTGCATAAGCACGCATCCGAGGCCCAAATGTGACGCATCACAATATACAATGAAAGCGTCATTTCCCTCAGGAAGGGAAAGAATAGGTGCACTACACAACTTCTCCTTCAACAGCCGAAAAGCTTCCTCCTGCTTTTCCATCCAATCAAACTTCTTATCCTTCTGGGTCAATAGCGTCAATGGCTGCGCTAACCTGGAGAAATTCTCTATGAATCTCCTATAATACCCAGCAAGTCCTAAGAATTGTCGCACCTCTAACGGAGTCCTCGACGCTTCCCAATTCTTAATCGCCTCTATCTTCGACGGATCCACGTGTATACCTTTCTCATTTATGACATGTCCGAGAAAATGAACTTCTCGAATCCAGAATTCACACTTAGAGAACTTGGCATACAGTTTCTCTTTCTTCAGCAGCTCTAGAATCAACTTCAGATGTTGCTCATGATCTTCTTTGGGTCGTGAATAGATAAGTATATCATCAATGAATACTGTCACGAATTTATCCAAATAGGATTTGCACACCCTGTTCATGAGATCCATGAACACAGCTGGCGCATTGGTTAAGCCAAAAGGCATGACTAAAAACTCATAATGGCCATAACGTGTGTAGGATCGTTTTCACGACCAAACGATTTGTTCAGAAGAATTCTCGATCAATACAAAAGGCGGAAACAAACGTATTGACTTTGAATCAGCTTGATATACACATTAATTGTCTAGTTTATTGATCTGAAAGCTTTTTACAGTCTAGAGACACTTCGGCAGCACCTCGGCTCCCGGAATCAAAAGTTGTACAAACGAAATGACATCACAGGTATTTATAGGCTGGGCATTCCGCACAAAATGATCAGGTCCATTTCGTGCGAAATGGACAACGTCCATTTCGTACGAAATGGCTTCTTCCATTTCGTGCGAAATGGTCTTTCATCCAAAGACACCTATTTTCTCGTACATTGTGCCCTAATCTATCATTTCTAAATACAAGACTCGATACAAGACGAAGTCGATAGACATATGCACCAACAGACTCCCCCTTGGATGTCGACGAGTCTGCAGTGTCGAGTCTTCAGTATGTTAAGTCTTCAGTCTTGATCAGTCTTCTCGATCTTCTCTTCTTATCTTCAGAATCTCACCCTGACTATTCCTGGATTGCAACATGGCTCTCCAAAAACTTTATCAGGTCTTTTGATTCATTTAAGATCTTCAGCATCTGCAACTTTTCTTTCTCGAATGATGTTCCAGGATCTATCTCTGGCTCTAACATCATCAGACTCCCCCTATCAAACAGCTGGGATCGCGTTCTGGAATTCGCTATCGCCTTAAGATCGAATCCTGGCTCAAACTCTGCTAAGTCTTTCACAGGATCTGAAACATCTCCTGGCTCTCCGTAGCAACAGGATCAGAAACCTAGCTTTACCTGCACAATCCTCTTCCCAGAACATAAGATTCACAATTATTTAAGATTTAACAATTTTAGAATCTTTTCCTACCACTTGTAATTTTAACACTCAAGTTTGGTTTCAACTTAATGAACCATTTAATCTTTTTCAAAATCAATTCTCATTTCCAACAAACTCTCCCAAACCTCTGTTCATCATGTTTAGCATTCGGAATTTTGAAAATCAGCTCTCCAACATCAGTTGTCGAAAATCTTTTTGTATTTTTCAAAATTTTATGCTAAAACACACTAAAATCTTTTTGGATTTTTGTTTTTAATGAAATGTAGTAAAGAAATATTTACAAACAATATTTTTGTGAGTTTGTGTAAGAGGATCATATCAGTTTTTGAGACAAATCACTAGCACCATTGAGCTTTAAACACTTTAAGTTCTAAACGATTCACGTTGATTGACGATATTGTTGTCCTCTTAAACTCAATCTAAAAACTTTCGAAATACTTACCGATACGTTAAGGTATATTAATTTTGCACTAAATTCTTATGGACCCCACGATCTCAGCATATCCCCTCATCATGCAATACACTAACTCAAGTAATGCCTTTAAACTTTCATCAACTGTGATATGTGCGAAAACAACGCAAAATGTTTAAACATTAACAATCAGGTCGATCTTTCGATACGCAGAGAAAGTCCAATGTTTAAACAAAACAAGAAATAAAAACAAGTTGAAATTGTTTAGGCTTTAACCACCAGTTCGATACTCCCGTATACGCAGAGGTGATCCAAAGCATAAACGAAACACCAATAAAAATAAAGCAGAACGTTTATGCACTGACATCCAGTTCGATACTCACGTATACGCAGAGGATGTCCAATGCTTAAACAAAATAAAGAAATCAAACAAGTTTAAATCTTTGCAAAATTAAATGCACAATCACAGTGATTTTTTTCAGCAAGTTGTGAAAGCTCACAAACTTAACCGGTTTTATGTTTTTTGACAATCAGCGATTACCGAGCAGGCACACAGCCACGAAGGATAAAACTAAGTACTATGCTTTCAACCATGTTTCCCACTAGAACTAGGCTTTTTGCTTTATGTTTGTATCGTTATCGCAAATCTACTAGTCTAGCTGAGCCTATCGTCACATCTTTAGTGAGACCGTTTATCACAATTGACATTTCATTTCTTTAGCGTGCCGTGAAAGTCCACTGATTTACTATCATTTCCTCTTATTCACAACAAAACTCATTTTTGCTTTTTCAATGTTTTTGACATTTTCAAATTTTCTAATTTTTAAAAATTTTACTCCCCCTAAAATCAAAAATATGTTTCAGTTTTGGATTTTCAGGGAAAATTTGAAAACAAATTATACAAGTAATAGTGACAACTATTGTGAATTGCTTCAATTCGCCATCCACTTGGCTTAACAATCAGAACTGCCCCTTACAACAAACTATTTTCCCATAAAGATTTCAAAACACTTAAGTTTGTTTTAATCAAAATGGTTTTTCTGGAAAATTAGTTTTGTTGAATTCACAAACCATTTGTAGGTTAGGGGTTCAATTCATCACCTTGTTCTTCTTTAACCACTTGAAAATTTTAACATTTTTAGGTTCTTTCAACAACACCACTTGTAGGAAAGATAAATAAAGTACAACTTAATGTCCCTGATTAATCTTGTAGGTCGAAATATCACAGATGTGAATTTCTCAAGAAAGATGCCGATTCATGCTCCACTCTTACCAACCTAGGAGCTCCGGCAAGTCAGGTTTTTCATTTGAAGAGATCCACCTAAGCCTGACGAACCTTGGGTTTGCCAGCTTGTTGTTTCAAATTTCCATTTGACAATGATGGAAAGTTTGCATCATTCATTGTCGAAATGGAATCATCACTTTTTACCTCAATGTGTGGCTCTTCTGACTTTGACGAGTCAGATTCATTGCCTTATCGTGGCTTGTCTGACTTTGATGAGTCAGATTCATCGCTAGAAGATGGCTTTTTTGTTTTCGCAGAAACAAATTCATCGCCAACCTTTATTGGAACCCAATCCACACAGGATTTAGGTTTTCCACATTTATCAATCTGTGATGTGAACAACGTTTCACCATTCCTTTTATACGCAAAAACTTTGATAAAGACTTTATCTGAAAAATTAACTTTATTTGATTTTTTACCCATTTGATTAGTTAATTTTTCTTTCTTTATCTTCTCTTTTGTCCTTAGATTTGTATCTGATGAATTCGTTTTGCTTGACTGATCACCTTTTGTTGAGCGAATCGATTCATCAGAACTTTTATCTACATTACCAGTTGTACCCGAGGACAAAATCTTTTCAAGATACTCCCTCGCCTTCTTCCTTTTCTTTCTCAGTCTGTCTTTCTGCCCTTGTGAAAGCTTCACTTTTTGTTCTTTAACTTTTTGTTCTTTGGGCTTTTCTTCGACTTTGACTGATTTCTTCACCTTTTTCTGAGATTCAGCCCTCGATCTTCCCATTGATCTCATTGGGCAATCTCTGGCAATATGACCTTTGATTTGACAGTCATAGCATCTTCTTATCTCAAAACTCTGACTCTGGCAGTTAACAGCAATGTGTCCTCTAACACCACATTTGTAGCACATCCTGTTATCGTACCAATTACCACTTTCAAACCAAACACTCAGATCATGACACTGTTTGGCCTTGTGGTAGTCATCATTCCTCTTGTAAGCTGGATTTGACTTTTGAGCACTGTGGTCAAACCTGCACCACTTATTACCAACTTTTTGTGAGTTTTGATTTTTAACTTTTTGTGGTTTTTGATTGGATGATTGAACTGATGATCTTTTATTTTTGTTTTGAAAATTTTCTGAATTTTTAACATTTTGTTTTTGTTCTACATTCTTCTTCAAAGGTTTTTGCTTTGAACATTCACCTTTTTCAGTAGAATGTAAAACAGTTTCTTGAAATTTTTCTTTTAATTTCAAAAATAGTTTCTTTTTCTCATCTTCATCATCAGATTTATCATCACAATCTTCAATTATGACATCGTCATAATTTGTGACATTGTCACTTATTGGAATTTCATTGATCGGTTTTGGACAGATATAATCTGGTATTGATGACGAAGTCACAAAACTTTTCAATTTCTTTTCTAACTCATCAATTTTATTTTTAGCATTTTCAACTTCATTTTCAAGTCGAATGATTTTCTGAATATGAGAATTTATTGCAATTTGTTTTTCAATATTATTTTTGTCTAAAACAGATTTTTCATTTTCTAAAACATTTATTTTATTTTGAAGTTCTTTTTCATTTTCTTTTAAATTTTTGTTTTCCAATGTCAAACTCTCCACATCTTTCAAGAGTTTGACATTATCTGCTTTGAATTCATCACATTTTGAATACACAGTTTCAGAACTTGAAGTTTCACTTTTCTCGGATTCTTCATTCTTTGAAATTTCTTTTGTCTCTGTCTTATATGTGCCTGCACAAAAAAAATTTAATAAAATCAAGAGGATTCTTATTTTCATCAATATAACAACCCCTCTTAATGTCATATTGCATAACGTTTTTTGCTGCAAGACACACATAAACTCTTTTTCTCATTTCAACCATCACATCCAAACTTATTTTTTCTAAATTCTTTTCTATATCATTTATCAAAAACTTCTTTTTCTTATCATTTTCATACTTGTGCGTTTTAAGCTCATTAATAAATTCTTTTGGATAAAGATTTTAAAAACTAGAATCCTTTTTCAGATTTATCAAAAATTCATTCCACTTTGCTGGTAATGCGTCTGCAAATTTTGCTATTTGTTCATCATTTGTCATTCTTATCTCGTACCTTTTTAAATGTTCAATTAAGATTTCATACCGGTTTTCCAACTTATTCACTGTTTCATCTTTCTTACACAAAAAACATTCAAATCTTTTAACCCAACCTTCCTTTTTCACATCATTATAACTGCTATCCACATACCCTCTATACCAATTATTTAAACTTTCAAGATAATCATTTTCATATTCGTCAAACATTTTTACCATATTTCAAACAACCTGATGTGATGTTTACTCAACACGAACAACCTGAAAAACTTTTCAAGTGAAATGAAACTATTTTCAAACGAAATGGAATCAGTTCTGTTCAATTCGTGCTAAATGGAAGTAACTTTTGCACGAATTGACACTTTGGTGCGAAATGGGTCAACTTCAAATGAAATGGTTCTCTAGATGACCATTTCGTGTGAAATTAAGAGCACTTTCAAACGAACTGATGCAATTTCAAGCGAAATGGACCACAATACTTGATTCGTACGAAATGAATAAATGTTTCACACGAAATGAGCTTTTCGTACGAAATGAGGTTCAATTTCAAACGAAATGAAGTCTAAATGACCATTTTGTGCGAAATGGAAATTCCTTTCAAGCGAAATGGAGCAGTTTCATGCGAATTGAACTGTCTCAAGCGAAATGGAAATCCATTTCGTACGGAATGAAGATGACATCACACAATCGGTTGGATTTTGACAAAATTGATCAAGATCTAGGTCGATTTTAGGTCTGATTCTTTCAAGGATTGATTAAAACTGTGTTTTGCACATTATATGTAAATATCAGTCCATTTTAACCGTGAAATCCTAATTAATTTTGAAAAATGTGTAGAAGAATAAGTAGAAATCAGAATTTTCGGTGCAATCGAGCTGAATCGGTAAGAATTCTTCCTCCTGAGCTCTGATACCACATGTAGGATCGTTTTCAGGACCAAACGAGTCGTTCAAAAGAATTCTCGGTCAATACGAGAGGCGGAAACAGACGTATTGACTTTGAATCAGCTTGATATACACATTAATTGTCTAGTTTATTGATCTGAAAGCTTTTTACAGTCTAGAGACACTTCGGCAGCACCTCGGCTCCCGGAATCAAAAGTTATACAAACGAAATGACATCACAGGTATTTATAGGCTGGGCATTCCGCACAAAATGATCAGGTCCATTTCGAGCGAAATGGACAACATGGTTTCTTCCATTTCGTGCGAAATGGTCTTTCATCCTAAGACACCTATTTTCTCGTACATTGTGCCCTGATCAATCATTTCTAAATAAAAGACTCGATACAAGATGAAATCGACAGACATATGCACCAACAACGTGTTTGAAAAGTAGTCTTCGGAACATCTTCATCAGCAACCTTCAACTGGTGATAACCTAAACGCAAGTCGATCTTCGAATGGTAGCTAGATCCCTGTAGCAGATCAAACAAATCGTCAATTCTCAGTAGAGGGTACCGATTCTTGATAGTTAACTTGCTCAGCTCCCTGTAATCAATACACATCCCAAAGGAACCATCCTTCTTCTTCATGAACAAAACAGGTGCACCCCAAGGCGAATAACTTGGTCGAATGAAACCTTTGTCTAGTAGCTCTTGAAGCTGATTAGACAATTCTTTCATCTCTGGCAGTGCTAATCTATAAGGAGATTTTGCAATCGGTGCAGCACCAGGTACCAGATCAATTCTAAACTCGATCTGTCTCACAGGGGGCAATCCAGGCAAGTCTTCAGGGAAAACTTCCGGATAATCATGAACTATAGGAATCTCTTCGATCTTCCTACTTCCACCTTCGTATCTACTACGTTAACCAAGAACGCAGGATAGCCCTTAAGCAACATCTTGTGCATCTTCATAACACTAACAACTCTCGATACTCGACTCGATCGGTCACCGTGAACAACTATAGCTTCACCACCATTAGGATGAGGTATCCTCACTTGTTTCTCTGAACAAATAATCTCAGCTTTATTTTTGGATAGCGAATCCATCCCAACAACTACATCGAAACTACCCAACTCCACTGGTAACAAATCGATACTAAAACTATGATCGCATAACCGAATACTACAACCACGAATGACTTCGCTAGTCTCTATCAATTTACCATTTGCTAGTTCTATCGAGTACTTTATACTTAGCTTACTTGTTTGTGAACACAGAAACGGTTCAAAGTTTTTCGAAACAAAACTCAAGTCAGCTCTAGTATCAAACAGTACGAATGCAGAATGGTTATTGATCAAGAACGTACCGGTAACAACAGCAGGATCGTCACGTGCCTTCCCAGCATTCAGCTCGAATGCTCTGCCCTTGGCATTCTGACCCTTCACTTTCGAACAGTTTCTCTCTTGAAATGTCCCTGTTCTCCGCACTCGTAGCATCCCTCTAGCTTAACTCCCTCCGAAGTACTCTTAGCATAGCACTCGGGAGTCACATGCCCAGTTCGACCGCATCTGGCGCACTTTCTCTGCTCATCACCGTGAGTCTTCTTCATAGAACTACCTTTGCCATCCCTGGCATTATCCTTTCCTGACCCACTAGAGTTAGCCACATACGCTTTCCCTGAACTACGTTTCTTATCACACTTCTCATCGGTATCCTTCTTCAAGCTCTCAGACTTTCACTTCCGCGAATCCCCAAATCTAGGCTCAGAACGCTTCGATCGCTTGGATTTCCCGTCTGCATGGGCCTTTCCCGACGACCTCCCAGTCTCCTCCTTCTTGTTAAGGCTACCTTTGCGAGCAGCATCATCTGCTAATGATTTCGCCAGAGTAGTAGCTTCTAGATAGGTAGTGGGTTTCGCTGATGTGACCATCCTTCGAATTCGTGGCAATAGCCCCCAAATATACCTCTCTATCTTACATAATCAGGAGTGACCATCCGTGGAACCAACCTAGCCAAATCGTTGAACCGAGACGTATAAGCTCTGACATTCAGGCCTTCCATGGTCAGATTCCAGAAGTCAGTCTCAATTTTCTGTATCTCACTACGCGGGTAGTATTCCTTCAGAAGCATCTCTTTCAGTTCATTCCAGGTTAGACCATAGGCAGCGTCTTCACCCATTATCTGAACTTGTGCATTCCACCAGGATAAAGCTTCGTCAAGAAAAGAACAAGAAGCATACCTAACCCATTGATCAGCAGCACAACCACTGATTGCCATGACAGACTCCATCTTCTCGATCCATCTAGTGATATCAAGAGGTCCTTCAGCACCGGTAAATGATCGTGGGTTACAGCCCTGGAATGTTTTATACGTACACCCATGCACTGTTCACAAGTTAATGAAAATCGGGATTACGCTCCGATTATATCATAACACAGGAACTACTAAAACTTTCTGATCATTATATTACCTTAATGGTTTCTGATATGTGCTCCTCCAAAACCATGCCCATGAGTACCACGTCCACATCCCTAGCCATTATTCTGGTTAGCGTCGTGTTGTTCCATGGCAGTATTAACGTGTTGGGCTATGAGTTGTGCCAACTCTTCTGGGGTGGTAGGTAATCCATTACCATCGGTGGTAGGACCCCGTCTCGCTTTTGGCGGCATCTCGTCGTTTCTATTATTATAACAATAATAACAACATAAGATGATATCCAAAAGTAATTCAATCATTAAATGCTAGTGGACCAAACATTGCGCATTTAATCACATCCACATAATAATGAGAATAATTTTTAAACCAAAAGAAACCCATTCGATATTTATCCCAGAAATTACATAGCTTGTTTTTAGTACACGGCTAATCAAAATTTGGCGTATCAACATCAACACCAACAACAAGTCTATAGGAAATTTCTCCCAAATTATCCAAAAATTTGGCATGCAAGCCATAAAGGGTTCATCAAAAGAGACATACGAAACAAACAATACAAACGACAAACAGCCATCACTTTAAACCCAGGAAGTCAAACAACTTCCTAACCAGCTCTTCCAGCTCTACTATCCTCCAGTGCATCTGATCCATTGCACTGTTATCCAGATCCTACAGCTCATCATACCAGTCCATATGTATCTAAGTTCTTCATCTGATCCTTCGTTGAGTACAAGTCTCTGCGTAAAGTAGCGAACTGTTGGTCGTAGTGACAACATCGATCAAAGGAAAAGAAGACTCAGTAACAACAGGTGGAGGGATCTCAGTAGTGGGCTTGACAACAACAGTAGGTGGGACGACCAATGGCTCTAATGGTTGAGCCGTAAAGATAGTGGCATCCACCACTGGCATGATACCGAAAGATCCTCCGATCATAGGGACACCTCTATCCACGTCATCGATAACTGGCACGGTACCTGATGATTGTCCCGTCTTATGGATCGAGGGAGGAACATCATCATCGTCGTCTATCCATCCGTTTCTTGTAAAAGCATAACGGGGGTCAACCTGGTTGGCGAATGCAGAAGGGTCGACATGGAATGATGAAGCAAATTCGACCATGCCAACAATCTGTGGAGTCGTGAGAGGTATCTCTGACAAAAAGGATCTAGGTGAAGTCTAGAATTCAGGCTCGCTACCTGAGTCATGAATCTCGATGACCTCGTGCTCGTGCGACATCTGTGACATATATAACCGTACAAAGTAAGTGTGTGTTCAAATGAAAAATAACACATAAGGCCCAAATAAACAGATTAACACGTATACACATAAACACGCAATGGTTTTCATACATGATAAAAATCCATGTTTATTTAAAATTTTTGGCTTCGCTAATTTTGGACTTTAATCACAAAATTCTTTGGTTGAAGTCTACAGTTTTCCCCCATAAAACATCTAATTCGCTAACAACCGTTGGCTCTGATACCAACTTTTGTCACACCCCAAAAACGTCACAGCCGAATATAAAACGTAATGGTGACGGAAGTTGGTGCTCATTAACATCTTGTTGAACGATGCATCGTAATGTTGGACATTCAACTTAATTAAAACATAGTTTTTAAAACATAAGGTCTTAAAGTACGTCACAACCACATCACAGTTTAGTTGTTTTGATCCTTAAGGATCTTATTACATAGGTCCCAAAGTTTTAAAAGTTTGTCCAACACATTATCAAACCAAACATGAATCAACAACCACAAGATACGCCATAATTCCCGAAACCGAACTCAAGTACCTGAAGAACACGTTAAAAATCAAGTGTCAACACAAAGGAGGGTGAGTTCACATATTCAAATTTAAATAATTTGATCCAAGGAAAAACTTTCTGGGTATGTGTTTATTATCAAAACATCCATATAATTTTTAAGAAAGTTAATTTATTACCTTAATAAAAATTCGAGGGTCAGCCGTCGCAAGCGTTTCTGAAGAACCTCCGACCATAAACATCTTCCCAAGTTTACATATTAAATTGATAGCATCAAATGTTCGGACTCGTAAGTTAGCAAGACATTACGAACAATATATTAACAATGAAGGTATAATCAAAGCTAGACTATAACAGCATACCAATTTGTCGTTTGACTTGACACGGAGCGACCGGTCACGACGGGGTTGTCAACCCGATAGAGCTACCAACAATTCATCGCGTGCAATACTTAAATGATTAAACGACATTACTTGCGCATGGCCCATATCGAGGCCATCTATAATGCCTGCCTCATGAACAATATATATATCCTACTAATACTGATAAATTTAATATATCATTTTGTACGAATTCCCCGAAGTCCCCACCGAAATATAAGCCTATAACCCGATACTTATTCTCTTGAGATCAAGCAAATTCGTCCCAACTTTAGATTTAAGCAATTTTAAATCTACACGATCGTTTTCTCTAAAACCGTAATAATCCCTGTTTCTCCCCGAAACATATATTTATTTAACAAATCCGTATATTTTCCTTGAAAATATACATTTTATATATCAAAGGTATGTTTTATTCAAAACACCTTTAAACCTTTTAAGATGTGTTCTTCCCCCAAAACATATACAAAACAGTAAAAAGAGAGGGTTTAGTGACACTCACCTTTGGTGCGTGTTATAAATAGCGCAATCCCACAAATTGATTCTACATGTCCTAATATACGTAGGAACGATTTATCAATCAATATATCACAAAATTCCTAAGCTTCTCCGAATTCTTAGAATTTTCACATAACTTTGGGATTTTCTCGAAAGTCATTATTTTTTATTATGTTGGAACATTAATATATATATATATATATATATATATATATCTTAAGATTTGGTGACTTGAACAATTTTATTGGTTACCCTTATCATGTAAATCTGTTAACATTCCCATTTATACGTAATATATCTACGATTTGCGCGTCGTAATATATATACGTAAACGTGCACATATACTCAATATCATAACACGCGAAATCTCGTTAACTTATATATTTTATCATTTTTAAAGCATGTATACATAAAATAACTTATCAATTTAACCTATGTATCAATTTTCATGCTCCACTAACAAGTTACACATTTAACGTGATTTTACCGATTCTATCGCTTTAAGCGCACAAGTGTACATGCATAGTCTAAATTCCCGCTATCATGTGAACACTTAACATATTACCATATACACATATCTAAATCATATAACACATTTTAACACATAAGGTTCACCCATAAACAACCCATTCTAGTGTACATTGTAAAATACGTATTTTAGCGATTCGGTAACTTTTTCGGGCGTCGGAAGTCACGTATGACTAACCAAACACCAAGTAAAATTAGTATAAGTTAAAATACTTATATTTATACTAAAAATATTAGTTTACTTACTGATCTAAAACAGTTTCGTAAAAATCCTTCGAAGAGCCGATTTTTAACTGTTTTACCGCATAGTTTTGCATCAAACGTTACCATAACCATCCCAAATCGTAACGACTTGATATTTTAACATAATCCATGTTATTTACTATTTAAAATGATGGTTATAATCAAATTAGTGCAGTTCTTATGTAAGTCAATTAAATCATGCGATTTCACATACAGACACACGGCCACATTGATACACACATACACTTCCATTTTTATTTTTTACAAAAAACCATTTGTTAATGTTTTCAAGTTAGTGAATCATCCAAGAACTTTGAGAAACTTCCATCATCATCAAAATCATCAAGAATCAAGAACAAGGTTTTTAAAGTGAATTTTGTACCTTCAAGAGTTTGATGGGTTTTTAGCAAAGGTTGATGATATAGAGCCCGATTCTTGCTTGAAACACCTTAAAATCACCTTTAAACCTTCAAATGGACTTGAAAACACCTTGGAATGAGCTTGAATCCCCATGAACAAAGATGGAATTTTGAAAAATATATGAATATAGGGTGTTCGGCCGAGCTTTGTTATGAGAGAGAGTGATTTTTGAAATTGGATTTCTTGGACTTTGAAAGATATTGGAAGATTTAGGAAGATTTGTTATAAACATAATCATCACAATTTAATTCTCTAGCTAACAAGTGGAAGAGAGAGGAGAGAGAATGCATCTCTATGGCTGCCACCTTATGCCATCTCTCAAATATATTACATATATACATATATTACATATATATATATATACTAAACACTAGTATTTTACTGGATATTGGGTATGTTATCTAGCGTTTTAAACCCGTTTTATGGCGTTTTAAATTATTTTTATCACTCTATAAAAATAAACTCGCCAAATTATTACTGAAATAATTATCAGTTGCCTTGACTGGCTGCGTTGACAGTATTTTGTCAGATGCGCGCAGTATCGCGCGGTACACACTTAAACTCGAAAAATAGAGTTTCTTAGCATTTTAATTTATTTTTCCTCCCAAATATGATTAAAAATATTATTTTAATCATAACGAATTATTTTTAGGATTTTAACATTAATCGGGCAGTCACCGACGTTCGTTTCGCATTTTGTTCGTTATGCGATAAGCGTTTATCTTATTATTGTCAACATAATTTTTATCAAAGTTTGGATTTATTAACACACCAAACATCATACATAAACATTAATATCAGTCAAATACAGCCTTTTATTCATTCACGACACGTGTTACGTTTGTACGGTACAGCCTGAATAGCTAGGTGTCACACATGTGGTTAGCTTGTATCATTGTTGATAGCCTACTTGATTCGCCCTTTAAGTGTTACATGCTGGTTATGCGTAAAACACTTTTATACTATACTTATGCTAAACTTGTGTACTCACCTTTACATTTTGTATTGACTTTATTTTAACGTATGTGACAGGTTGATGATTGGTATGCTGCAAAAAGGATAGGAAGTCTAGAAACTCATCTAATAAAAATCTAGGTTGTCGGATCTGTTTTTGTTTGAGAGATTTTGATATCTGTATGACTATTCGTGGATTATTTTGTTTGATAGAATGGGCTATTAAACGTATTAAAAATATTGTCACATAATAGTCATTATGGATTCTCTTGAGCAATCTGATTCGCCTAGTGTCGCGCCCCAATGATTCCGCCATCGGTTGGGGTGTGACAATATCCGTGAATATAAAGCATATCATGCAGACTTCTCTTTTATAATTTCCATGCATATGATGTTGATTGTGATGTCATCATTTAGTCATGATGACATCATGTCTGGTCATATCTGATCTCGCACTGTACCGAAACCTAACCTAGTCTAATATATCCTAATAACACCTAGCAAAACCTTTGTCTGGTATTTTACAGACTAAATACATTGAACATTAAAAGTACAGACAGATTTCTAACTATGGACATACAAATAATGCACTCACAATTTGTTACGTCGCAAAGTTGAAGAAAGGATTCTTGAAAGTGAACCATTAGCAATGCCTAAAGAAGAGTTGCGAGAAGCTGGAAAGAAATGGTTCAAGATTTTGCCTAAAGAAAGAAAGTTCAAGAGAACATTGGCATTCTTCACGAGACATCCAGATGCTTCGTTGGGAGATATTCTATCTTGGTGATGGATTAATGATTTGAGAGTGTATGCATCAAAGAGAGAGTTTGGAGTCCAATACTTCAAGCACATGAAAGATATAAAGACTCTACCATGGTGGGACGTGGAAGAGTTATACAAAACGAACATATTGTACTATGGGGTAAGATTTCATGAAGCTAGATTATGGCATTTAATAAAGCATGAGGCGAAGAATAACTTTCCATATTGGAAGCCCCATTACCCTAAGAAGACGGTAAAGATTGATCCAGTTACGAGTGAGAAAGATATTACTCTCAATGTGAAGAGACCACGTTGTATGATAAACATGTCGCTGAGAAAGATGCAACAAGGTTTCTATAACGAGTTCAAAGGATGGTATTATGATCCAGAGACGGCTGAATCGGTGATTTGTTTGGAGTCATTGGTGACTAATCTCTATCGTGGTATTCGAGTAATTGACCCGATGTGGTTAGTGAATTTTTTGAAGAAAAACGTTGAATGTTTGTTTTTCAAGAAGATCTGGTACTTGGAGGAAGATAAAGTCCAAGCGATGCAATACCAGAAGATTATCAACGTCTGCTATGAAAAAGACATCCATTCTGGGCACTATTGGAAGACAAGCTAGAGGGATCTGGAAAGAATAGAGTTTTTGAAAGAAGAAAAAAGAATTGAACGGATTGATAAACGCTCAGTACAAGCAGCTAAAATGGCTAGATTGAGGATGCAAAATCAACCGTTTGCAACTGATCAAACTCCAACTCTAAGCGAAGAGAAGAAGACTGTTAGACTGACAAAGTTCTTCGATGCCAGCTTAAAGAGGAGAGGATGGTGGTTATCTAAAGGAAGATTCGAAAGAAGAGAGAAGCGTGAGAAGCAAAGATAAGAGAAAAAGCGAAAGAGGTAGTTTTTTGAAGACCGAACGTGACTGCGGCTACATCCAAAGCGGAGTCTGTGAGTACATATGCCTGCAGCCCATGTCCACATGTCGTGTCTAGTTTGTAATGTATAAGATTAGATAGATTATTGTATCAAAATGATGGTTTTGTATGTAAGAAGCCCTTTTGCACAAAAGAGTCTTTCGTGCGAAAGGCGTTTCAATCCATTTCGTGCGACAGAGTCCCTATCGTCCCAGGCAGTTCGTGCGATAGGCAGTTGCCTATAAATAGGGGACTTGGGATCTTATTTGAAAGACTTTTGGCTCTTGAGGGGAAACTCTGCCAAACTTGATTCTCGGTTCTGTACTTCGAATTTATCAATAGAATCAAGGTTTAATCGATATATTCTTGTGTGTGTCAACATCATACATGGATTCCGCACATGATATGATGATTATCTGATCGGACGGAGCATTCGGAGACACGAAACGGTCCTCAGAAACTTGTATCTTATATCGGGTAACTTTTGATGGAAAATCTGATCTGGGAATCACCATCTGCTTCTTTAAGGATGATGTTGTCCCTTCCTATTTCCTTTTGTATCCCTGTATACAAGTTTGATTAAGAGTTATCTCAATAAATCGATGAAGTGTATAAGCAAGAAAAGGAAATTATCTACATCAATATAATCGAAGCAAGCGACAGAGAATGACACCAAGTCTAGAGTACGACTTACATGAATCAAAGTTTTTATAGAAACCTAAAATAAGTTTTATAAATGTTGTTGACTCAGGTTATTCGTTATCCAAATTGGTTCTTAGCATGTTGCAAAACGTTCTTTTCTTTTTTCTTATAATCATGTAGGTAGGCATGTAAAAGAACTGAATAAACATGAACAAGTTTTGTTTGGGTTCGTTTAACTTAAGTCGAACAAACGAGTTAACAAGAATGTAGTCGAGAAATTTGGCTTCTTCATTGTTAGTCCATTTAATGTCAATGTTGAAAGAAATCTCCAAAAAGATCGTTTGTAGTTGAATGTGACTGAGAACGGAATAAGTCCAACTGGACTCAGTAATGAAGCGTCTGGTAGCCGATGAAGTATTTATAACTACAACTAAAGTTTTCCAACAGCCAACAGTTGATGATAGAAACCTTCAGATGAAGAGCTTCAGCAAAACTACAAACGATGGAATTGAAGATCAGACGACTGAAGTAAACGTTAGATGACTCAAGTAATTATCAGCACATTTTTAGCTGTAGCACATAGCTTATAGCAAACGTTTAAAGTAACTATTACACAAAAATATGTGATTCAATGAGAGAATAATATCAGTACAAATGGAGTCTCCTTTAAATGGAAAACTCAAGTGTATGTCTTCTAGAAGCTAATGAAGTGAGCACAAGTTGACAATTTGTGCACAAACATTAGAGGGATAAAGTTCAAGTTGACCCAATAGTCATCGAGATCAGTAAACTATTGTTTAATGATGTTGTGAACTTTCCCTATAAATAGCAATAAAACCGAAGAAGGAAGACGACTGATTTGAAGAGAGCATTCAAAGAGTTGAAAATCTTTTCTCTCATCCATCACAAAAAAACCAGAACTTAACTAGTTCCATCTTGGTATAACTTTCATGTCTTTTAATTTGCACACACATTTATTATTCATTCTTGTAAAACACTTAAAATTTTGAATAACACATAAAAATTCTATAACTCCATGGCTACTACGAATTGATTTCTAATTCCGCGTAAAACATTAGTTAAAATTGTTTTATTGAAATCATTAATTATTTTATTCATCAGTTGATGAAGTTGGGACCAACATTCATGTTCAATAAAAAAAATGAATGTGTTCATTCGTTAATATACTAAATGAACATATACGAACGTAAATAAACGCACATAAACGAAGAAAATGACCGTTTTCTAGTCTATTCAATCATTAGTCGATTATCCGAGACTTGGTTCTAAAGTTTGATAATATTGATGATTGATGCATGCATGATTGGCCATGCCAATTGGTATTACTAATAACTAATAACAAATTTTCTATAAATCTCTAAATGAAGATAAACGAAAGAACGTAAATGAACAAACATAAATGGACGTAAATGAAGGAACATAAAGAAATGTAAATGAACAAACGTAAACGAATGTATATAAACGAAGAGGACATGTGTTCATGTTCATTCGTTTAATTGAATAAACAGTTTTGTTCATTTCGTTTGTTTAGAAAATAATGCACACAAACTAATTTCTCGTCAAATAGAATATCTTGTTTTAAATACTTTATGTTGAGATTGCCATGAAATGTTATGTAGAACGGGAATGACAACATAATTTACGATGCTACTCACTTGATTATATCTTATTAATCGAAAAACATGGCATAAATTGTAAATATACTTGAATTGTCTGTATCTTTCGATTAAAATGTTCCCCGCGTGTTATCTTTATTCCACAATAACATTTTCATTTTCAACATCTACATTTATCATGGCAGGGAATAGTATCTCTCTGCCATTAGTTCAAATGGGCGGTCGGTCCTCTCCTATTAGACCAACCAGTTTACTATTTTATACACACTTTAAAATTACGTTTTTGCCGCGTAATAGCGTTTCCCTGCCATGGGTTCAAATGGGCGGCGAGCAATAACCTTTGGATCAACCAGTTTATTATTTTATACCACTTAAAAATACGTTTGTTGTCTTTATTCCACAATAACATTTTCAACATCTACATTTACCATGGCAGGGAATAGCATCTCCCTGTCATTGGTTCAAATGGGCGGCCGGCACTCTCCTATTTGGACCAACCAGTTTACTATTTTATACACTTTAAAATTACGTTTTTGCCCCGGAATAGTGTTTCCCTGCCATTGGTTCAAATGGGCGGCGAGCAATACCAATTGGACCAACCAGTTTATTATTTTATACCCACTTAAAAATACGTTTTTGCCCCCAGCTAAAAAATACGGTTTTGCCCCAACTTCAAAATACATTTAACCTTTTTGCCCCGAGCTAAAAAATAAGATTTCGCCCTCGGTAAAAAAATTACGCTTTAACCCTTAGCCAAAATTACGTTTTCCCCCAGTTAAAAACAAAATTTTGTCCCCTCCCCCCCCCCCCCGGTCTCAAAATTACGATTTTACCGCGGTTTATTGTTTTATACCTACTTTAAAATTACGGTTTCGCCTCCAATTTAAAATTACGTCTTTGCCCTCAGTTCAAAATAAAATTATGCTTTTGCCCCCAGCTAAAATTTACGATTTTTCCCTCCGTTAAAAATTACGATATCACCCTCAATTCAAAATTACTTTTATGCCCCAAGTGCAAAATAAAAATATGGTTTTTCCCTAGCTAAAAATTAGGATTTTATCCTCGGGAAAAATTTTGATTTTTCCCTCAAGTAAAAATGAAAATATGACTTTGCCCCCAGCTTAAAATCGTGTGAAGAAACTGCCTAACAATCTTTTTACTTTTTCTTTCTAGCAAAACTATAATACTGTTTTTTTAATTTGTTGAGAATTATTCGGCCATCGCCCCGCAACACGGGCGGTACATCACCTAGTTTATTATACATATGAATTTAGAGTCTTCATGAACAGTACCATATATTTTAGTTCTTTTATTAATTTTATAATTATTAAAGTATTTTATAAGAAGAAGATGATGATTGATTGTTATTGTTAAGACTTTCAATATTTTCTTTTATATTTTGAATATTAATTGCTTTATAAATTAATTTGATTTTTTCGCTAATAACTTGCATTTGTTAAGTTGTTAAAAAAACTGAATACATAGTTGTGCTTATTTTTTTCTCGACATTTTGGTATAAATTTTGTTGAAAACCGAGTTGGATTCATAATAACGTATTATTTTGTATCGTAAACTATACGAGTTCCTGTAAATTTTTTGTTAAAAAGGGAGTTGTATTAAAAACATATTCTTTTCCATAGTAAACTATACATATATCGACACCATATTAGTACCATGAAAATTTCGACAAAACAACATTGGTACCGGTATCGGTAGTATCGAAACCGGTATTCATTTTTATGATTTTCGATTGATGTAAAATACGAAACGAACCAAACCAACACTAATTGAGTTCCCGCCGCGTAGCGCGGGGGAAATACACTAGTTATATATATATTGTTAACGAAGGAACATGAATAGTAATTTTATTATTATAATATATATATATATATATATATATATATATATAAAATATTAGAATAGTTTATTATTATATTTGCTTTTAATAACATCTTTTTAGTTTTTTTCTTTTTTAAAATCATACATTTTCTTTAATATTTTTTTTAATAATTCTTTTTTCCTTTTTTAGAACACGTGTTGATTTATCAATTAATTTAAAAGTTCTTTGATAATTTACATTTATAACTATTTTCTAAAAACTGAAGTACGTAGTTGTGCTTGATTTTTTCTCTCGACGTTTCGTTATAAGTTTTGTTAAAAACGAAGTTGTATTCAAAGTTGAGTATTTATTTGGTATCATAAAACGGTACGATAATAAACTAAACATTTCTAATGGTTTGACTTTCTTAACAACATGTTTCTTTTTCAAATCAAGTTTGTTTTATATTATTATTTGCTCGGTTTCGCCACAACGCACGACGTAAAAAACTATTAACTATATATATATATATATATATATATATATATATATATATGCTCCCTATATATATAGGGGATCGCTAGAATGAGAACCATCACGAGTTATGAGAACCGCGAGAACCACACCCCACGGGGGGGCGTTGACCACGATTTTTTTTTACAACTAGATGTGTATATTTTAACAACATTCGTAAAAAAAAAAATTCAAACGGCGCGGCCGAGGGGGTAGTTTTTTACACCCAAAGTTTGGTGTTTTTTTTTTGTTTTTTCTTTTTTTTTTACAAACTTTGGGTGTAAAAAACTACCCCCTCGGCCGCGCCGTTTGAAATTGGACCGCTAGAATGAGAACCACCACGAGTTATGAGAACCGCGAGAACCACGTGCCACGGGGGGGCGTTGACCACGATTTTTTTTTTACAACCAGATCCGTATATTTTAACAACATTCGTAAAAAAAAAATTCAAACGGCGCGGCCGAGGGGGTAGTTTTTTACACCCAAAGTTTGGTGTTTTTATTTATTTTTTTTTGTTTTTTCTTTTTTTTTTACAAACTTTGGGTGTAAAAAACTACCCCCTCGGCCGCGCCGTTTGAAATTTTTTTTTTACGAATGTTGTTAAAATATACGGATCTAGTTGTAAAAAAAAAATTGTGCTCAACGCCCCCCACGTGGCACGTGGTTCTCGCGGTTCTCATAACTCGTGGTGGTTCTCATTCTAGCGGCTCCCTATATATAGGGGACCGCTAGAATGAGAACCACATATATATAGTTAATAAGGGACGATAAATAGTAACTTTATTTTTAAAATAATATATAGCTTTTCATTATTTTTTTATGTAATATATTATAATAGTTTATTATTACATTTACTTACAGTAATATTTTAATTTTTTTTCTTTTTTTTTTAAACCATATATTTCCTTTACCATTTTTTAATAATTCTTTATTCTTTTTGTAGAACATATATAAATTTATCAAATAATTTGATACTTCTTTAATTATTTACGTTTATAATTTTTTTCTAAAAACTTAAGTACGTAGTTGTGTTTGATTTTTTTCCCTCGACATTCTGTTATAAGTTTTGTTAAAAACGAATGTGTACTCAAAATAAAGTGTTTATTTGGTATCATAAAACCGATACAATGATAAACTAAACTGTTCTAATGGTTTGTTTTTCTAAACAACATGTTTTATTTTCAAATCACGTTTGTTTTACAACATTATTTGCTCGGTTTCGCGGCAACGCGCAACGTCAAAAAAAGATATATATATTAAATAAAAGTGGTCATGAATAGTAATATAACATTTATGTGACAACTGTCAAAATTCCATGTATCCGTACAACTATTAAGTAGTGATTTGTGCTTAATGACTGTGCTGAACTACAATTAATTGCTTGAAACGTTTTCTGATTATTGTTATCATACATACATGTGCATCACATATTGCTTAATGACATAACAATATTGCATAAGAACTTTATTGATTCAAATGATGCACGAAACACAGTTAGCATAGTTTTCCGGCAAATCAGAAAAATGCTGACGGAGTTCAGTAGATAGACAGACGTTGTATTGAGACACAAAATGAGCCAGAAACCAAGTATTACACTAGAATAGCGTGTAGGTAAGTAAGGATCATAAAACTGCCTTCCTAGAGATAGTTTAAGTGCCGGAAAGTGCCTAAAACTCACATAAACTGCTGAATTCCGCAGAAAATCAGCAAATTCAGCATTTAAACAATCTAATAACATGCAGAAATATGGTTAAATGGTCCTGAATGCTTTCCTAAGTGTCGGGAATCAAAAGTGTCACAAAAAGAAACATAAAGCACACTAAACTGCGTAGTTTAGCACCTTAACGAACCAATAGCCAACCGAACAACCGGACACTACCCGAAACACCAAATTTTCACTAGAAGCATTGTTTTAGCTTTACCAAGCCAGTTATGGTCCCCGTACATCATAACACACTATATAAATATCTAGCAACTAACTCCCTAACTAGAATACTTGAATTCCAACCATTAACTAACTAACTTGGTTTAAACCTATACTTAGGCCCCCCACCTACAATCGGCCAACAAGGGCCCCACATGATGATTTTGTTTGGATAATTTATTAGATTGTGTTCCTCTATATAAAACATATTATCCACTAGAATACAAGGTGTTGTTGGATTATATAATAAACTTCAAGGTCATAACCTCTCATAACTCACCATACACACTGAACTTCTTCTTCTTCCTCCCATACTTTCGGCCGAGATCTTACACCCATACATCACCTTCATTCTTTCATCTTCATACAATTCCACATACACTCAAGGGTGTTAGAAGGTGCATAAGGAAGCTAGGAGCTTTCGGAAGTTCAAGGACCTTCACCGTTTGCTTTTATCCACTTGTTTTCTCCTCTTGATCATCCCTAGCCTTGAGCTAGTAGTAAGTCTTCTATTCTTTATTTTACATCTATTACAAGTGGTTAAAAGAAGATGCATAAAGATAAACTTGAAGAACACTAAGAAACTTGAAGATGAAACATGAACATAAGCATAAAACTATAAGAAATCTTAAAGAAATCATGTTGTTTAGTGTTGTGATGATACTTGATGATTTATGGTTTGTGTAAATGATGTAGATCATTATATGATCTTGCTAGATCATGATTAAAAACATAATCTAGCAAGATGAGAGGATGAAAATGTTAGTGATTTATAAATCATCCTCATGCAAGACATGAACTTGAAAGAATATATTGTTTTCTTGTAAAATAATGATCAAAGTAAGTTGTTAATCTTGTAGATCTAACAGTTTCATGGATGATTTCTAAAGAAACCAAGTTAAAAATACAAGTTTTATTTAATCTTGGTTCTTACTTAAACAAACCTTATTTTTGGTGGATAAACAAGTGTAGAAACACTTGTGTAACAAGAAGATTTCATAAAGAAACATTTTTAGAAATTATGATCACAAGTTGTGAAGATCTATCTTCTTTAAAAATGAAGTTTTTAAAAGATCAATCACACTTTAAAGGGTAACAAGACTTACTAAAAACACTAGTAAGTTACTACATATTTTTATAAAGATTCAAGTTCATGAAGTATTAAATTATACTTGTTTTTGGCAAAATTGGTAAGTAAAGGTTGTATATTATTGATTGTAAATTGATTGTGATGATTTCTATAAAAGAAAATGATATGCGTGAAAGCATGGAAACCTACATTTTTAGGGGAAACTATGACAAAATTTTCTAAATATCTAAACACTTAGAAAAATATTTTTAAACAAATGTTTATAAGTGTATTTTAGACCATAAATTGCTACATAAACTTTGCCATAATTTTTGTTACAAAAATACAAATATTGGAGGTTGGTTTTCATAAATAAAAGTGACTAAATATGTATTTAGAAAATATATATTTAGAAGGCACCATGTGTGTAATTATTTGTATATTTTGTGTGTTAGTTATATTATTTTAGAACATGAAATAATACAACTCATTAAAATATCATGAATTACCATCCAAAATATTACCAAAAAATCCAAGGAATAGATATACAAAGAATACGCAAAATATTGGTGAAACCGAACGATGGAATAAGACTTACGAAATATTCCGGAAATTATATTCACAAGTATATTTTGGCAAATAATACATTGGACACCAAAAGGCAAAAATATGATTTTTACAATTAACACAAGAATATACCATAATTTTTACAAAGGAAAAATATATTATTTTTGGCAAGAATGAATGTATATTTTTCTTGAAAATTTTAGAAGATATATTATTTTTAAGAAATACATATTTTCTTACACAAACACGAAATAAAATATTTTTGAGGTAAAACATATACTTCCTCAAATAAATATGAAATATATCATTTTGGATGAAAAATGGGTTCATATATATATTTTCTAAGTTGGACTTGAAAATATACTATTTTTGAGACTTGTATGGAATTTATAAATATTTTTGGCAAGGGAAAAATTATAAACAATTTTTCTAAGTAATACTTCTTAAGATATATATTTTGGAGAAATATATTGATGTATTTTTTTATTAAAGATACTATTCCGGAAGAGTTAATACGAAATTAAGTATAAGAATACTTAATGAATAAAATAAAAATACGTATTCTCATACGTATAAATACACACCGGAATCCGACCCTAACGCATGGCAAAAATATACAAGTATAAGAATACGAATACAAGTACACCCATCCTTGGGAAGGATATTCATGTACAAATACAAAAGTGTGATAAGTTAAAAGTATATTATTTTAACTATTATTCCAAAATTTAACAAACATAATTTAAGTTAAAATATTTATTATTTTAACAAATAAATTATATAACTTGGAATAATGATGAAGACACTTGGAAACGTAACTTAAAGGCACTAATTAATACTAAGTCAAGGCACGACCCGCTCGTCTAATAGACCATAGTACGTTGTAGGTAGTCGTGTACACCAGAGGAAACTTTGAGTTACAGGCGGATTCGAAGAACGCAAACCAGTGAGTTCATGTTTCCCCCTTTTCTCTTTAACTATTTTCGGTTTTATAACTTCGGGGGTGAAGTACATGTTACAAACTGTTTACAAACATTTATACATGGTATGGTTAGCTAAGGAAGGGTACTGCTAGATCATGTGAGTGGTGGGTATGACGCTTAAGGCCATTAATCCTCTTGTAGGACCGAGGGACATGAGTGATAGATCTATTTGGGTGTAGCGAGCCACACCCATGAGTCCGTTGAGTGGACCATGTGGTGACTATGTCTTATTGCCGGAGACAAAGTCTGCTAGGTTTGAGCTTTCCTGCATCACGTCACAAATATTAATGTATTAGCTATACATTAATTGATATGTTTCCTTGTTGCTTTCATACTGGATTTCAAGTACATACATACATACATACTTACAAAGGTTTCAAAGGTTTATTCACAAACATACACATGAACTCGCTCAACTTTTGTTGATGTTTTCAAACTACATGTATTTCAGGAAACTAAGTATGGATCTGGCGGGCGTTAAAGTTTCAAGTGTTGTCTGGAATAAAAGATGTCATCCGGTGTAGAATGGTTTAGAGTGTGTATCCTATCCTGGATAGGATACATGTTTCGAAGCTTGGTTATCATTGGTGTCTTTGAAAAGTCTTTATGGAACTTAGAACCTTTTGGTGTTGTATTCTAAATACGAAGTCTTTGTTTTTTAGGGTTAAATCAATGTTGTTGTAATGTTTCAAAACTTAGTCAATGGATGAACATCTTGGATTTATCATATAGTTGTTTGTTATAGTTGAATGCAATGATATTAAGCAAGTCACACCTAATCACGCTTCCGCAAAAGTCAGGGTGTGACAATTTATATATTATTATATATTTTCTTTTAATATTTTATTATTATAAATAATTTTCATCATATATTGTTTGTATTCTATAATTTTTAAGATATGGTATTTTATAAATTAGCGTTGTTTACCATTTTATTTTTTAATATTTTATTATTATAAATCATTTTAAACATGTATCGTTTATATTCTATAATTTTCAAGATACGATATTTTATAAATTAACATCGTTTACCATTTTTCGTTTATTCTAATAATATAGTTTAATGATTTATTAAACTTTTAACCTTGTGGTCGTGTGTTCGAGCCCCACGGGGGGCGCCAATGTTGAAACACGGAATCACCGTCGGGATGATTGGACCGCTTTCTCTGAGATGATGGGGAATCACATCTTGTTCTTCCTCTTGAACCTAGATCTGCCATAGAGAAGAGAGAAACACGGGGATGTAGAGATGACCGGTATAGGAAGAATCCATTATTTCCGGCTACAAAAAGTGTGGCGGCTCCATATCTTGTGCCCTAATAATGAGGTGAACACCTCTTTATATAGGAGATATAGGTCTCCCCTAACCTCAGTGGACCAGGCCCAATTAGGGGTAATCTCTACAAGCCCACAACCTAGTCTAGTGTAAACTACAACGCGCTAGGCTTAGCGGGTTAGTACGCAATAATAATAAATATTATAATAAAAGGCGATAAGTAACAGATATGTCTAGTCGTTTGGGTTGTGTCTAATACCATACCCCATCAATAGTGTTACGTCATGCTTATAATTTTTATCTGCGTTTCGATTAAAGCTTTGTTCAAAATCGAATAAGTCAATTATTATTATTTGCTTTTTTTGTTCTTTACCGTGACAAACCGAATCGATACTATCCGAACAACTTTGGTAGCAGTATAGAGTACCTCTTTTATATAATAAGCTATAGCAAGTGTCGGTGACGAACAAAACTGATATTGTTGGAACAACATTGGTACCACATTGATTTCAACCGAACATCGGTACCGATATTTGTACTTTTGATATTCATTTTTTTAGTTTTTGATCTATATAAAATATGTATCAATATTCTTTTAGGCATATCATTACATCAATTTTTTGGTTTATCTTACAGTTGCTATACAAAGTGCTGATTACGGCATCGATGCCTTATTGAATCAAATCAATACTGGTCGGCTTCCTGCCGCAACGCGCAGGGGAAGTCCCCTAGTTATACATTAATAACAAGTGAATTAAGATGTAAACACTAAAATTGCATTAACTATATTTATATAAACTATTCATATAAAAAATCATAAATTTTTCGATCATAGTTAAATTAAGGCCAAGCAAGTACGTTTTAGTACTTTGAGCGTGCTACTTGTCTTTTTCTTGTTTCTTTAAACGGACGAAAGTGAATTTGACACGTGGTTGTATAATTTCGTCCAATAGAAATCAAATATTCTTCCACCATTTGAATAATTTTCACTTTCTTTCATGAGCGTTTTTGACATTCATCAAATATCGAGAAACATATTATTGTCTTTCCCAGGTCCACTATTAACCAAACTTTGCTATGGAACTTAGTTTAACTGTTAACCAAACTTTGCTATGGAACTTATTTAGAACTTGTTTCCAAAAGGATGAAGAAACAACAAGGATATTTATAAAATACTTGAAAGTATGGTTATATACATACTATCTTGGCATTTGAACCCCTGCTATGCATTGGCGAAGCTTGCCCCCCACCCCCCAAATTTTCGGAAACCGGGGGGGGGGGGGGGGGGGGGCGGAAACGTATATACCTAAAAAATTTCTATATGAAAGTACTATTCATAACACTATGCATCGAAAAGTTCGAGGAGACGGGCGCCCTCTCGGGCTATGCCTAAGCTGCGCCCCTGCTGCTATGCTATTGGCTTCATTAGGTTTTAATATGATTGGCGATCCGGCCTATACATAGTATTAAATATCAAACATATTACTAAAAAGATGAATAAAAGAAATTTAATATTAAAATTAAAATTAAAACAATAATTAAAAGAGTTAAATGTCATTTAATAAATAGTTAATATTATTTGACATGTTCTGACCCGAACTCATTTTGACTGAAACCAAAATAACCCGTTTTATGTGTCACGTTCTGACGCGATATGTTGTCCGACCCTACTCAACTAATACGTATTATTAAATTCCAAACATATTATTTAAGAAAAACTAATAAAAATGCTTCTATAGAAAGAAAATATTAAATTCCACTAATTAAATATTATGTGACCCGTTTTGACCTGAACTTGTTTTGACTTTAACCAAAATAGCTCGTTTTATATAACATGTTTTGACATGGCATGCGACCCGACTGTAAGACCCTAATCCGTATTTGACAAAAAGTCGCAGCGGAAGTTCATGCCATAAAATTTCTTTCCTTATAAATATCTTGACTTACTTAAAATTTCATTTTAACACAACTTTTTCACAGGAAATCATCAATCGACTCATTTACAATTAAAAAAAACGTAACATGGGTTTTCTATATTTCATACACCATCGTTCCCGTACAATCTGTCTTGTGACTCGATCCTCGATCTCTATTCCTTGATGATCCTCATGACTCGTACTACCTGCGCTCACCACATAAAATTCATAACATTAGTACGCATTATAAACATACAAGATTTATTCACGTTTACTTTTCGTTCCGTTAACTCTTTACATCCCAGCTTTCCATCTAATCATACAATCCGTGGTGAGACTTCTTTGCTATTCCTGCATTACACTTCATTCACCAGGCACGCTAATATTATCGTTAGTACTCAATTTCATTCGATACATGCGTACCTACTTTCATACATACTTATACATATTCATACGTTCACACATAACCAATTACATACATACGTACATACCCACATGTAAACACATCTACATCATTACATACGTATCTACATACACACATACCTACATCATTACGTACACTCATAACATTATACATATATACATACATACATCCCTACTTGCAACATACCTAACTCATACATGCCTACTCACATACATACCTTCATATATCCACGTATACTTGCTCACATACTTATAAACATACATACGTAGGTGCATACATGCTTACATACATTTCTAAATACGTGTATAGAGACATACAAACATACATTCAATCATACAAACAACTTATAATCATACATACATACATACATACCTTCATACGTATGTACATCTCCTAAAACATAAAATAAGTTGATCATACTTAGCTTACAGGCGTTTAAAAACGCATTTAAATGGGTTCGTGGAACAAAACAACCAAAATAAACAATTTTGGGATTCAGGGGGGGCTAGACGCCCCACCTAGGCCCTTTTTTGACAGCAAGCTTCTTATTTGTTGCTGCAAAATTCCCAGCCAACCCAAGTTTCACGAAAACGGACATAACTCATTCGTTATTGATCCGTTTTACCCGATTCTTTTTCCTACACGATCGTAATTAAATTCTCCATCACAAAGAGTTAACATCTGACATCCGAATTAACAAAATTCTGAACTTTTAAGCTATCGACTTATTACCTTTTTACAAAGTTTTGACCCGTTCATGCATTTATCAACAAAACATGTTTGTTTGACCTTAATTTTATACGAACCTTATAATTTCAAAGTCGCTTATCACATAAGGTTCAATTTCCTGATTTCTTGCATCTTCTTAACCCATTTTTTTTGCTCAAAACCTTATTTTGACCCGTTAAGGGTATTTGCGCATTTAAGGTCTATGACTAACAAAAACCATACTTCTCACTTTCATACGTGTCCAAAACATTTCCCTTAATCAATTAACTTGTCTCTAAACAACTTTTACGGTTGTTTGCCCGATATACCCATCAAGGGCGTTTTGGTCAACTTTGACCCATCCTTTACAACAAAGGACTTCCTTACCTATTTACCCAATCCTATGACTTAGCAACGACTCTACTCATACATACCTGGCTCGAATCAATGCTATGACCCGTTTTAATACTTCATCCGCTAAATTTCTAGATAATAGCAACGCAAATCCTTTTGCTATACATTCTTTGAATTCATAATACTTAACAAAACAATTCATTAGTCGATAACGCCAAATGGTGACATCTTCACCATTCGACCCGTTAAGTCTAAATATCCTTTTTATCCTTGTGGGATTTTAGTTATTCGTTACCCCTTCCATGTAACTTATTCTTTTGTTAACTTGCAACCAAAATTACCATGATGCCCTTTTTACCCTTTTTAACCATCAAGCTTAGTTTCTTAACATAACCACATGTTCCGGCCCATACCAAAACTTGTCGGAACATCATAATTCACATATTTAATAATTCACATATTTACTTACCATGTCCGTAATCTATACATTGAATAGATATTCTACAAAAAGGGGTGTAAGCTTTACTTACGTTGCATCCGAATATGCTTCCCGTGCGCATTAGTCCCGTTTGAACCGCTTCTTTCCCAATCTTCCATGTCGCTTACCAAGCATCAACTATCATATATCATTCTCAAGATAGTTAGCTTATCCATTATTCATCACAACCTTTTTATCACACGGATCTTCTATTAAATTTATCACTTAACCTTATAACATGCTAATCTATCATTTCTTATCCGATTTCTTTAAACATTCAAAGACATATATGACTTCAAACATCATTAACATAAGCATATCATCATTTCTATCATATAATCAAAACCCACTTCATAACTTACTTTGTTAATCACCTACAAGTGATCAAATCTCAAATTCATCATAAGTTCATCATACTTTTAATGTGTGTACTACCCCCTAAGCATAGTGTACAACTAGCTCATGCATATCCTTCTAATCTTATACATAATTCATCAAATTCCTCCTTCTAATCAACATAAATCATTCATGCATAAACATCAAACATACTAGTATCACATTTTATTCAATTCTTCTAACAACAATTCATCATATATGTCAAAGTACATCAATAATAGGCAAGAATTTAGACATGGATGATTTACCCATGTCATCATCTTCACCATAACAAACGGGTTTCACCCTTAAACATCAAATTAACCTAAACCATGCATAATCCATGTTCTATATGATGATTCTAACACACACCCATTCTCAATTTCATACAAATTCGTAATTTACATCATAACCCACTTCGTGAAAGATCACCAATCTAACTTTTAAGACATACCTTATGATCTCCTTATGAAGGTGATCATTAATCCATATTTCTTCTTGAATTTGAGCTACGATTAACCCTTCAATTTGGTGATCTTCATGGTTAGGGTTTGTGAGCTTTCATGGAGCTCCTGGCTCCTTCTCGAACACACACGATGTGTGTGTTTATGTGTGTGTTGAGTTCTTTTAATTTGGTAATTCATCTTTGATTTTGTCCCACTTTAGACCCTCGTGTTTGCCACTAAAACATATTTGGCACAACTCTTGTCTTTTAATACTTTTAACCACACACTTAACTAGGTTAAATAGCCTAGTTATTTATTTCATGCTAGGTCATATAGGAACATACGACAATTATTAATTCGTTTCACCCTTAAAAACCCAAACATCAAATATCTTCTAAACCAAAACGGTTTTTGAGATTCAGTTTGGTTGTTTGTAAGCTTTTGCTCAATGTAATGGACTATCCATTTCATTGAGTAAAATCTTATTGACTTATCCTCAACTTCCATCCAATTTATAATGCCAAAACATACAAAAACATTATTGAGGTTTGTTGTCAATAAAGTTTAGCTGTATGGGGTGGACAACATTGTCAGTTATCTTTCTTAACCAAGGATTAACAATGTTGTCCATCTCATACAACAAAACATTATTAATTTTAGCATGATCAAATTTTGAGGTTTAAGGTGCTTTTATTTGGTGGCGTTCTTTTTATCGGTAAAATGCCAAAATTAAAAAAATCAAACATAGTTCATTGGAAAATTCAACATTGTTGGCTGAAGGGTCTAAACTCAATAACATTTTGCTGCATGAGATGGACAAATCTTCAAGAAAAAGATGCTGATGTCAGACTTTGTGCTTCCAAACAGCCACAAAAAAACTACTTGAAAAACAAAAAAACAAAATGAATCATACGAAAGTCGAACCAGACAGTTAAGATGATTCAAAAAAGAAGAAAGAGACTGGTGACAGTGAAGATTTGGAAGATCAATTGTTTATATATTCTTTTTTTTAATTTTCTTTTTCAGTTGATTGTTATATAATAAAACGCCATATATAATAAAAACGCCAGACAACCAAAATGCTTGTTAAAACGTTATCATGCCGTAAAACGTCCCCAAAAACTCCCAAACTATAATAAAATTACTTTGGAAAAGTATTATAAAAAAACCCAAAAAATAAAAAAAATAAAAATCAAACTTGAAAATGTAACTAGAAACAGTAACTACAAAACAGTAAAAATGAAGAGACGGAAAATTTATTATATTAGAATCTAAAACGCCAAACTTGAAAGACGGGACGTGTTACAGACTTCTGAGAATAAAGCTTATCAAAAACAATAATTACAAACAGTAACTGAAACGACAAATACTTTATTATAATAATGCACCGCCTAACCTACGACGCCAAAAGAAATCCTATAAAATAATAACTCTCAACAACTTCCATTTAATCAAAACCAAAAAAACAAACGCCAAATACTACTAAATACCACTCACTGTAAAACACCAAAAAATTTAAAAAATCAAAGATGGCTAATATGTTATCTTGGATATTCAGTATTGTTCTTCGTGAAGTTTCACTGAATGGATTGTTAGCTGAGAGGAGTAACTCAAAAAGATTTTGCTGCATGAGATGGACAAATCTTCAAGAAAAAGATACTGATGACAATCGAATGTCATTTTGTGTTCTTTTTCTTGAATAAGTTTGGACAAAATTGTTTATGCATTGAAACTTGTACCAAATGCATTATTGATTATCTTAAGTTTCTTTAAATTGAAGTAAAATTACATGGTTGCACACAAGAGATCTTTTATATAGCAGTATGGATACAAATTATATTTTTAGAATTGTTGTCTTAAATTTTATGTTCATTGAATATTACATAAATATCACAAGAGGGACAAAATGGTGAATGCAAAGTTGTTTATGCATCAAGACTTGTATCAAATGTATTATAGATTATCTTAAATGTCTTAAATGCATTATAGAGTAAATTACAAGGTTTGTCTTTTATTTATATACTATTTTACAGGCGGTGTCCTTTAACGCAAAACTTAACGAGCTATATGCTTAATGTTTCAAAATCTTGCATGGTATGTCCTTCGAGCCTAACCTAGTCAAACTTTTTGGTTAAGTATGGTCACCTAAGGGTATTTTAGTCTTTTTACTCCATTTATTTAATATCATTTAAAAATAAAACAAAATAATTAAAATATTATGAATATAATTATAAATATATATAGATATAGGAGGGTTATCTTGAGAACGATAAATATTGCGAGAACCGTGAGAACGAATGAAAAAACCGGGTCGGGATTTAGAGAAAACGGTAGAAAGTGTGAGAACGGTGAGAACGCTTATGGATCGTCCGATCAAAACAATCTATGGACTAGATTGGCGCGGTGGCGTTTTCGTAAATAACATCAATTTTATTACGTGGACGCGCTTAATTAAGGGTAAAAAAGCCTTTTGACTTCTCCACACTAAACGCCATCTCATGAAAATAAAATGCCAAACAAAAATCACACACCATTCTAACTAAAAACGTCATTAGATATAAAACGCCAAACTTAATTATAATAAAATTCCGCCTAAAAAAACAGCCAAAAAAATCCTATATATACAACATCTCAGACCTTCAATTAAAAACACACACAAAACCCCAAACGCCATATTTAATATATAACGTTCTTCTTAAAACGCCAAAAAACCCAAACATCAAATATCTTCTAAACCAAAACGTTTTTTGAGATTCAGTTTGGTTGTCTGTAAGCTTTCGCTCAATGTAATGGACTATCCATTTCATTGAGTAAAATCTTATTGACTTATCCTCAACTTCCATCCAATTTATAAAGCCAAAACATACAAAAAGATTATTGAGGTTTGTTGTCAATAAAGTTTAGCTGTATGGGGTGGACAACATTGGCAGTTATCTTTCTTAACCGAGGATTAACAATGTTGTCCATCTCATACAGCAAAACATTATTGATTTTAGCATGATCAAATTTTGAGGTTTAAGGTGCTTTTATTTGGTGGCGTTCTTTTTATCGGTAAAATGCCAAAATTAAAAAAAATCAAACATTGTTCATTGGAAAATTCAACATTGTTGGCTGAAGGGTCTAAACTCAATAACATTTTGCTGCATGAGATGGACAAATCTTCAAGAAAAAGATGCTGATGTCAGACTTTGTGCTTCCAAACAGCCACAAAAAAACTACTTGAAAAACAAAAAAAACAAAAAAACAAAATGAATCATACGAAAGTCGAACCAGACAGTTAAGATGATTCAAAAAAGAAGAAAGAGACTGGTGACAGTGAAGATTTGGAAGATCAATTTTTTATATATTCTTTTTTTTAATTTTCTTTTTCAGTTGATTGTTATATAATAAAACGCCATATATAATAAAAATACCAGACAACCAAAATGCTTGTTAAAACGTTATTATGCCGTAAAACGTCCCCAAAAACTCCCAAACTATAATAAAACTACTTTAGAAAATATTATAAACAACCCAAAAAATACAAAAAATAAAAATCAAACTTGAAAATGTAACTAGAAACAGTAACTACAAAACAGTAAAAATGAAGAGACGGAAAATTTATTATATTAGAATCTAAAACGCCAAACTTGAAAGACGGGACGTGTTACAGACTTCTGAGAATAAAGCTTATCAAAAACAATAATTACAAACAGTAACTGAAACGACAAATGCTTTATTATAATAATACACCGCCTAACCTACGCCGACAAAAGAAATCCTATAAAATAATAACTCTCAACAACTTCCATTTAATCAAAACCAAACAAACAAATGCCAAATACTACTAAAAACCACTCACTGTAAAACACCAAAAAATTTAAAAAATCGAAGATGGCTAATATGCTATCTTGGATATTCAGTATTGTTCTTCGTGAAGTTTCACTGAATGGATTGTTAGCTGAGAAGAGTAACTCAGAAAGATTTTGCTGCATGAGATGGACAAATCTTCAAGAAAAAGATACTGATGACAATCGAATGTCATTTTGTGTTCTTTTTCTTGAATAAGGCATGGATGAGGAAAAGAGATCAATGACACTGAAGAGTGGGATGATTATAAAGATGAAGAGAAAGAGAAAAACCCACCCACATGTCATAGATCTATGTACCCAAACATCCACAAAAAGCCACTTCAACAGACGAGCAGACAAAATAATCAAACCGATGAGTTTGTTAAGTTTTACATAAAACGCCATATATTTGGTGACAGTTCTTGTACTATTAAAGAAGAGAGAGACTGATGACAGTGAAAATTGGGAAGAGAGTTCTGATTATGATTTTTAATTTATTTTCTTCGCTTCTATTTTTTTCTCTGTGGTTGTAATATAATTTTACAATTGTAAAACGCCAAGATACCACAAACACCAAAATGTATATAAAAAATAATAGAACAATGAGCCATCTTGTTTAAAACGCCATTCAGATAGATTTCCTGACCCCCCCTGGGGTTCCAATGGCATACGATTTGAAAAACGCCATAAACGCCAAAATGTTAATACAATGAAACCATTAAACGCCATTAATTATTGAATTTGGTTAACGACAAAAATCTTAAACCCCAAAAAATAAAACAATATTGGGAAAAGCGGAACTGGAAAAGCAGAAGATAAAAGGACAAAAAAGCCCCTCCGCCCTTCTCTATGCCGCGTGACACGTGTTGGGCTAGGATGCGTTCTCACCGTTCTCACACTTTTGAGCGTTTTCTCCTGATCCCGTTTCTGAAAAAACCAACCAAAACCAATTTTTTAATACAAACCTCATTGTAATTAAGATAAAAAAACAAAAAAGAAGAGTAAACTGCAATTTTACCCCCTGGGGTTTGAGCCAATTGGCACTCTTACCCCCTCCCAGGGAAATTTCGCACTCTGACACCCTAACTAACGGAAAACGCTGCACTCTTACCCCCTGTTAACAGTCAACGGTTGTTTAACTGTTATAGGTAAGGGTATTTTGGTAATGTTACCCCATATTTATTATTATTATTATTATTATTATTATTATTATTATTATTATTATTATTATTATTATTTATCATTTCCCTTTCCCCCTTTTTTAAGATTTCATCATCATCGTTACCTTCACACACCTCAATCTCAATCTCCATTGAAGACGAAGAAGAAGAAGAATGCAGTCGATCTTCAACATCCGCTCCGCCTACGGCCTCCCTCTCTGCCTCTCCGGCCTCACTCGCTTCCATCACCTTTCTCTCTCTACACAGTCTCTCTCTCTCTCTCTCTACTTATCTCTATTTCACAGATACACCCACAGACATTAATTTTGAGGTTTTTGACAGTGTAGTTTGAAACAGGATTGCAGATACACTCATAATGCGAATCATCGGTTTCTTCTGAGACACAAAAGTTCCTCGTAACAACCTTTTGAACCATTTACACAGTTAAACATTTGTCTAAATATAAAAACACTTATCAGATGGATTGTTGTGTTGTACATTCGATTCACATTACACCGATTATTTGTTTAATTGTGCAATGATTCTTATAGCACAAAATAGAATTTTGGTAGATCCATAGGTTCCATACAGCATAATGAAACAACTTTAAAAAATATAAGAACACTTACACTTCAAAATTCAACTCGTATGGTTCTAAAAAATGACCTTGGTAGATCCAATCGGTTACAACTGTTTTGCTTATTTGTATGAAACCAAAACACTTTGAACCAAACCTTCTTGGTAGATCCAATCGCCACTCCCTTTAACCCACTGTAATCAACATTGAAACCCTAGCCACCACTTGAATTGGGGTTGTTGACCGCCGGTGCGGTGACCGGACAACCCTGTACAACAATCGTTGTTGCAAATTAGGCCGGCACTCCACTGAAGGCGGCTAGGGTTAGGGTTTGGAATAGGAAGGAGGTGGTGGCTGAGTTGATGGTGGCGGTGGTGAGAAAGGGGAAGGAGGCGGTGGCTGAGTTGATGGTGGTGGTGGTCAGAAGAGGAGAAGGGGGTGGTGGTGGAGTTGACGGTGGCGGTGGTCAGAAGAGGAGAAGGAGGAGGTGGTGGTGATGAACTTGAGAGTATGAATCTAGGAATGAAGAATGAACTTGATGTAATGGATTTGGTTGATTCTTGATTTTTTTATATAATTTTAATAAGATAGGGGCAAAAACGACTTTTCACATGTTATTAACAGTTAAACAAACGTTGACTTGACAGAGTTGGGTGCCAGGGGCTAAGATTGCAGCGTTTCGCATTTGTTAGGGGGTTAGACAGCAAAAATTTCATGGCTGGGGGTAAGAGTGCCAATTGGCTCTAACCCCAGGGGGTAAAATTGCAGTTTACTTAAAAAATAATTTACAACATCAAATAATCCATTTCTCCTTTTCAAAATCACTCTTTTTAGATTTTTTACACATGTGTAAATATAACAAATTTACACATGTGTAAATGGCAAACTTACACATGTGTAAATTTTCTTTATTTACGAATTCACGTAAATTTAAACGTGTAAATTAAATTTCTAACATTGTATTCGAATAATAATGATAAGTGTAGAAAATTTTTTTGAATTTGAATTATTTTTGACCAAGTTCTTGCGGTTTTTTCATTTGTTCTCACGGTTCTCACAATATTTAGCGTTCTCATTTAAACATTCCCCTATATATATATATATAGTGGAGAGTTCAAATGAGAAGAAATTTCTATAAGAAGAAAAAAGAAGAACTTTCAATCAATAAGAATGCTTTATTTTACTTCATTTAATATTTGCATTTAATTTCAATAAAAGGCTATATTTGTAAACTTAAATAAATCATTAATTTCTAGTCTTTCTCTTTAGTAGCTAACTACATTAAATTTGTAAACTTAAATGGCAAACTTCATAAGAATGCTTTATTTTACTTATTTTCAAAGTACATATATATTTTTTAAAAAATAAAAAAAATTAATTTAAATTGTAGGACAAATTACTAGGTACGTAGGATAAATTACGAGTTGTGTATGATAAATTTAAATATGTGTAGGATAATTTTCGAAATATGTAGGATAACTTTTTATGTGTGTAGGCAAAAAAAAATTAGTGTAGAGAATAATAGTGTTTATGAGTAATTAATTACTTAAAGATAGTAATAAATTAGACTAGTGGGAAGGCCCGCGCGTTGCAGCGGGTGTCCCGACTAATATCAGATGCAATTATGTCTAGTACGAGCCATAACTGATATTCATTAAAAAACAAATTTGTTTCATCTTTTAGGAAAAAAAAAATCAAATCTAGTGTGAAAAAATCATTGTGGGAACAATACTTATGTGAAAAAATCATTGTGGGGAAAATCCTAGCGTATATATAGTGATAATGTACCGCACTCTCTCATTCCATCTTTACAAAGCATCGATATACTTAGAAGAACAGCCGAGCCCAAGCTCGACTTGTTTAACGTATAAGAGCCGTGGCTTAAGCTCCGGTCGTTCCTAATTCCATTTCCAGAGCTCGAGCCCATCTTGTTCTGAGTTCTATTTCCGGAGCTCGAACTTAGCTCATAGTAGCTTTTCTAGTTTGAGATCGTCTCATGCTCGACTTGTTTATTATTTAAATTCCCCACGTGACGTGTCAGGTTCTCCATAATCATTGATGTTGAAAGAACGCTTGAGTTTGCCTCAACATGGGTATCTCCTTAAGCTTCTCTTCAAACTGATCTAGTAGGAAACAAAAAGCAAGCAATGAATTAGTGGTCGGTGATGCCCAAACCTATTTCTATCACATAGTAGTTGGTAATTCAAGGTTTCGGAGTTGGTAAGAATTATAAAGTTAATATGAAATTAAAAAATTTAAAACCTTTTAGCCATTGAGCTTCTTACAACACCATGGGGTGGGTTAGGTGGTTTAGGCTTTCTTCCATTTCCTTTTGTACTTCTTCACGCCTTGCTACACCTCTAATCGAAACGGTTCTGTTTTGGTGCACTGTTTAGGCTGCGCTGTTGGTGGAAGAACATGTTTTAGTGTGACAGGAGAGTGCATTCCAACGCCACATGTTTTAGGGAACATTTTCTATTTCAGTTGTGAGAGTACATTATTTCATGCATTTGCTTCCTTATATGAAGTTGAGAGAGATCATAACGCACCTTGCGGCCACTCGTTTCCACACCATTGTCTCTGAAAAGTGAATAAAAAGTCGCACTACATTACAAATAGGATACCATGTAAGAAGAAAAGATATATACACAACCCTCACCTCTGGATTCACGTATGCAATTTAAGAAAATAAAATTGAAAAAGGAAACATAACGTACGATCTGAAGCCTATTCTGTAGGTATTTCTGACAAAATAAAAGTCGCAAACTTCTGATTTGAGATCGGATAAAAGTGAAAGAACAAACGATACACATCAATGGGTTCTAATTGCGACCTAACCTGCAAAGAGTCTTTATTTGCATTCTTCTTCAAATGATAATTCTGTTACCGTGTGTACCAGAACACGAAGCTGCACTTCTAACTCAAGTTGTCCTTCCAACTTATCAGTATTATTATAAAAGACATAATATTGTCATCACAACAAGTGGTGCAAAAGATAAATTACTAAATTCAATATATTAAAAAGTAAACAGAAATCATTGACCAGTGTTCAGTGACGCCCACACGTAAAATCAGACACAGTCAACATAACATCAGCTGAACTAATTACTTTTATGTAAAATCAGACACAGTCAATATAACATCAGCTGAACTAATTACTTTTATATTTTACAGATAATAGAAGAAACAAAATGCAGCATAATTCATAGCATATCAATCAATCGATAATCTCAATCCATTAATTTTATTAATTCAACTTCAGTGACCACAAAACAACAAATCTTCAACCAAAGAAACAATTGAGATCAAATTAAACCTATAAAACAACAAAAATCAAAGTAATTTAGATTAAATTTCATAAAATCAGCAACAAACAAGCAATTAAACCTAACAACCAATCGAATATCAATAAATCACTCATAAATTAACCAAACGATGAACAAACACAAGGAATCAACAGATCGGATGAACACAATACCTTGCGTAGGGCAAACGGCGTATAATTTAGGTAGCCACAGGATAATAAAGGGCGAAATCTTGAGAGAGAGAGAGAGAGAGAGAGAGATAAGCCCCCACCCACCGCTTTCAAATTTTCAATCTGTTTTGTGATTTGTCATTCAACTTGTGGAGCACAAAAACAAATGATATGAAGTCGGTAACGCTTATATAGTTATGAAAATTCATACCACGGATGGATTAAGAACAGAGACGGGGATAAAATAGAAGATTGATATGCAAGAACAACCTGCATCATGAACAACAAATAAAAAACATCTGCAACTAAGAATAACCAAAAACGAAAACGAAAAAGCAATTACCTGTGGTCTGACTCTCTAAATTCAGAACATTGATCGAGTGTAGAAGGTGTGACTTTATATTAGAGATTTGAAATTTGAATTTTGGGAGATTTGAGATTTCATTTGTGCGCCATTCATCCTCTTTAGATACTTATGATTCAGAAGGGGAGAAAAGAAGAGCAGAAGCCCTACTTCTTTGGTATGTCTGGCTGTATTCAGCACTGAAAAGGAAAATGGAAGGATTGACGGGTTCCAGGCTGGAAGAAAAGAAGCAGGTCATAAAAACTTAAAACGCCTTGACTATCATCAGATATCTTCAACAATATCGACAATAATTACATTATTAACGATATCAAACGGAATAAAAACATGCATACACAAACATTGCCTCAGACGCATATCATCAAACAACTCATAAACAATCATAGCTCCAAATCCGAATAGAATATCCAAATAACATCACAGATCAAAACATGCAGGAAACAAAATGCAAGACACAGAACCAGAAATCACATAGTTACAAGATTGAATAACCTATTGATTCCTGATCATACCTCCGAGATTCTCGATTTGATGTGTTCTTCTTCTTCTCGATTTACTGGAGGCTATTGCGGTTATACGTATACATTTAAGAAGTATATTTTTGTAACATGATAAACCTAATTTTCATTTGGGTTAGCAGAGATGTTAAAAAAAAAGAATCTTATGCACACTAAATCAAATCCCTAATTTCAACATCAGTTTAACATGTGATATGTAGGGTGGAGTAGATCGAATAGAGAGTTACTTACCTGAGTCGGTGGTGGAAGATGGAGAAGAATTTAGGGCTCCACGAACAATTACCAGAGGTCTACGCTCTCTCCCTTCTCTTTGTTCTCGTTATTTCATGGCCTCCAAAGTCCAAACGATGATAACAAAGACATAGAGGGGCGTGAGGAGAAGAAACGATTCCAATTGACTGAGGTGTTAATTTTAGGTTATTCCATGGATGAAATCCCTAAAACACCCTTAGGTGTCTTAAAATTTTGGAAAAGATGCCATTCTAAAGGCTTCATTTTCTTGTGAATATTGTTGTAAAGTTTGTACGCCATGTAAAATTACATTTTTGTACATCACTTCTCCTTTATATAATATTATAGATAAAAGAAAAACTACTTAATATTTTACAATTGTACCCTTCGTTCTTTTTGTGCTCAATTAAATTTTCTTCTCAAATGAGCCTCCCTATATATTGGTTGCACACCTATGGGGAACGTTGTAGTGACAATCAATGCAAGTAAGATCAGGCAATGGCTGTAATGCTCCGTATTTTCGAACTTTCCATAACTAGAAACCGTTGCTTGTATTTCTATTTTTTGAAGTCTTGTATTCTTGTAATCGTTCTTTCGTTGTAATCATTGTAAAATCCAAGACTTGGATCATAATGAAATTTGCATTTTTCTTTACATTCATGTTACACACATTTCATGCTTGTTCGTACATTTGAATTTATCAAACATACGACTTTAATCACAATATATGTCCAAAATACGTCAAACTTGTAAACATGTGCCTTATATGCTAAATTTACGTAAATTCGATACTTATTCTCGACATTCATACTTGTTTATACTCGTTTTATATTAGCTTTATGATATAGTTACATTACAAACCTTTAAATATGATTCTTATACTTAAAAAACATTGAAAACAACTTAAAACATCACTATATATAAGTTTAGGGGGCAAAAGTGACAAAAAAATAAACTTATGGCCAGCCACAGGCCCGCCGCACCCCGCGACTTCCCCCTTCCTGTCTATCGCGGGCCGCCAAGGACCCAATCCGCATATCAGCCAAACTCAGCTCGCGATTGGGCATTGTTTTGGTGTGTTTTATTGAGTTTAACTTGTGTTTCTTGCATTAAATTCTTACCAACTCAACCCTAACTCTTAACCCTATAAAAACCTAGCCTCCTCCACACTTTTTCCACTTTACAACACTCACAAAACACTCTCAAATCTCTCTCAAAGCAGCTGTTAATCAGGAACATAATCAGATTCATATCAAGTTGTTCAAGTGAGCATATCTCACTCATTTCTTGTTCTTTTCCATTGATTCTTTTTCTCCATTACTTGGAACAACCTTAGGGATGATTCCACAGGTTTTCCTTGGAAAACCAAGGTCTGGAACATCATCAAAAAGGCTCCAAAGTGGACTGAAACTTTCTGTTTTGATTCAAACTTTGTTAATCTTAGTTAAACTTGAGTTATCTCATCTCATTCCTATGTTCTTATGCTCGTAATCAATTGAATGGTTAGTTGGGCTTAAAAACAAGGTTGAGACAAGTAAAATCAGTGGTTAAAACCTCATAAACTTTCTATTTTGATTAGGGTTTTACCCACAAGTAGTGTTCAAGCTTAAAGCTTGATGTTTGTGTGATTATAGGAAAAACTTGGGCTATCCTACTTGAAAATCCACACACTACTTGATGTTTTCCTTAGATGAGTTGTTCTTATTCCTTTCTTACTTGTATGTTCTTGACCCTCCTTGTTGTTTATAATAACAAGTGTAGTGGTGAACAAAGAGGTACCTAAATGGAAGACTTGTTCTTCCTACCTCATGCATGAATTATATGATACAAAGAGGTTCCTAAATGGTGGATTTATCCTCCTACCTCATACTTGACCTATATGATATATGAATACTAATATAACTCATGTAATATATTCAAATAACCAAACTCTTGATGATGAACTAATGGTCATTCGTCAAGATAGTAGGTTACATCATCTTAGGCATTGATAACTTGTCACGATTCTAATGGATTTTGTCCCATGAAAACATTTAAACTCTTTCGAGTTTCATAGTGTCAAGAACAAGTGTCATATGTGCTAGATGATTATTTTCATATGTTTATTCTCATGTTAATTAAACTCCGAATCTATAATCTTCCGTTAAACCCTCCATACTCACTCACCTATGTTTCTTCGTGTAGAAGGACAAGGTGCTCCAATCTAGTCAACCAAACACTCGCGGGATATCAAGTAGGAAGCTTGCAAAACCGTGAGTATACTCGATCCCGTTTTCCTATTATCACTTTTGGGTGCAACATGTATGTTATACGAAATCACACTTCACATGAAACTATTTTAAACTCTATCCATGCTTAACATGAAACTATATGATGCTTGTTTAGACTTGTATGCTAATGTAAACTATTTGTGTTGATATATGCTTCATTAACTTTGGTAGCCTACCTTAACAATTATAGCGCTATAGGATTAACGCACCGCCCACGAAACTTGGGGTATTGTTAAGTTAAACATGTTAACCTCCCGCTACTCTATTGGGATATGCTATTTTAACGCGTTGGATTCTTGGGTTTGAACATATAGTACACCGTTTCGGCATGCTAGTAAATTTGCATATTATGATTCATGTTAGATATGAGACTTTAAACAATTTTATTCTATATTAATGCTATGTAACAAAACTTGTATACTCGCCAACTTTTTGTTGATATATTTTAATACATGTTGCAGGTTGATTGATGAGACGATGTTGAGAAGAAATGCAATTTAGGTGGACTTAGATACACACCTAGATAAATTTTTCATTTGTTGTTATGTTTGTTTTGAAACAATTGTTGTCTTTTATTTGGGAATTTTGTATGACAATTTAGTATTGAAATAAAATTTGAATTTAATTATTATTGTCACATTGTGTTATGAAGTTTTGAGCAATTTGTTCATCTCATCCCGATGGTTCTGCCATCGGTTGGGGTGTGATAATGGCTGGAACTACCTATAAAAGCTCACTATGCTAAAGCACCAGATAAGACAGAGATATTCAAACTATTTAAAAATCTAGGATATAGTGAGAAGATAACAAAAATAGGCGAATTTGAAAGAAAAGAATTATAGACCTTTTGGTAAGTTTTCATGGAAATCCTGAACAAGTGCTTAACATAAAAAATTGGAGGTGCTGATCAGATCAACAATTATATTCTGAATATCATGTATGGTCTCATAACCAGGGTTATATTACCTATGCTGGTGAAATTTTTGTGACATCTGTGCCTCTACAACCATCATACAAATACAAATACAAATCCGATTAAATCTTGTGTTTCCTTCACGGGATTTGTACAATTACATGTGGCATTTACACATATAAATTCTTGTTCGATTCCGAGCTTTTAAACACTTTCTGGAAAGTTATACTCAAACTGTTACGTGAACGTAATCAGTTTAATGCAACATACATTCCAAAAAAGTGACATAAGCTTAACATACCTTAAATAACCTTTACATAACTTAGAAATAAGTTTTGAAGGGTTTGGTATGGTAAAAACAAGTTTATTCGATCACAGGGACTATTTGCGACAAACTGCAAAAGTCTGCCGATTCGTATAGCAACATACACTCCGGAACAAGATCATAAGCTAAACATACCTTAAATACCCTTAACATAGCTTACAAATAAGTTTTGAAGGGTTTGCTATGCGAAAATAGGCTTATTTGATCACAGGGACTAAAAGCGTCAAAACTGCGAAAGTATGCATATACGTGCATATCTTGCGTTCTGACCATATCCGAACATCCAAAAATTTTTGTAATCACTAAAATATTTTGTTTTAGTGATGGGAATGCAAAAATACCATTCGTCGCTTAATTTGGGTCGTTTTCGCGTTCGTTACAATTCCGTCGTAATTAACCGAAAAACGCAACCGTACAGCCAAACAAACAGACATCCGTGACATTTTTAAGCATAATTCAAGTTAAATATACTTTAACTTCATCATGGAGCTTGAAAATGGGCTTGACGGGTGTTAGAAGTGCCAAAACGCGACGAAACAAGCTCAGGGACTGAAACTGTCATTTTCAGAACTTGCTGATCTGCAGAAGCCATACGGACCGTATGGAAAGAACTCTTACGTTCCGTAAGGACCCTCCAACACATCAAAATCCAGTTTCTTCAAACCCAGCTGTTGCAACCTATTTTAATCTTGGTTTTTTGAATCTTGTGGGCTGGTTTGTGTGTTCTCCAAGCCCCCAAATCAGAGCCTAACAAGTGTGTGGTGATGATCATGCTTTGATCAACTCAAAAACACATGGCAATGATCTAAAGGCCCTTGAATCCCTATAAATAGCAAGGCCTTTCAACACTTCAACTTGCTCATATTTATTTTCTTTCATCTCTGCTCTATTGAGGCTACCACACTTGGTTGGAGGCTTCAAATCTGAGTTTTTTTAGTCTTCTTTCCAAGCTTAGGACACTTGTAAGTGTTCTTTCATGTCTTGTTATTTATTTTAAGCAAGAAAGTCAAACAGTGTTTGACTTTCAGCTTTGACCATGATTTGGTCGAGACAAAGTTCGTTTGAACTTTGCAACGTGAGCGTAATCACGATGGTTATAGTCCCTTGTGACTATACCTACTGATTACCACGTTGACAAATCAAAGTGACGAGTCAAAGTTTCGGTCAAAATGCACGATTATGTGCATTTTGCGACGAAACTATTTTCGAATATCAAAACACTTTGTTTTGATATCAAATCAGTTTTCTAACTTAGTTAAACATGTTTTAACATGTTTAACTCGACAATTTGAGTTTAGTGCTTATTTAGGGTTGTAAGTCAAGCGGTCTCGACAATCGCTTATGTCACACCCCGATATTTCCACGTATTACTGGTGGGTCCGGTGGGGAGTATCGTGACGTAGTTGATATCATCATAGTTAATTAATCACAGTTTAATGCACAGCGGAAGTCTAAAAGTAATTATACAAACCGAGTTACAAGCAGTGTTGTAAAAGTCGCTAGGCGGTCTCTAGTCGGCCGACTGGGGAGTTGGGAGTAATCGGAGTACTCGGAGAGTACTCGGGGAGTACGCGGACATGGTAACTATAAAGAAAATTAATTGTTATATATTATACATATGTTAAAATAAGCATAATTCATGTCAACTGAGTATAATTTAAAATGAAACATGGTTAAAGTTCAAATATTCTGAATACAAGTCCGAGTAGTCCGAGTACAAGGCCGACTAGGCCGACTCTTTCCGACTAATTAAAAGTCAACAAACCACGTTGACCGCCTAGACCGACTAGGCCGACTAGGCGCCGAGTTTGACCGAGTTTGACCGAGGCCGACTAATTGAGTCCGCCTAGGAGGAAGTCGCCTCGGAGGGGTTCCGAGGACCGAGTACTCGCCGAGTACTCGGCCTTGGAATCCGACTTTTATAACACTGGTTACAAGTATAACAAAATTTTACACGGCGGATTGTAAGCAGATCTAAAACAGAAAGAAATATTGTTCAACAGATTTTAAGTATCAAAAGCTTGCAAGACTCTTTTTTTAATACTCAGGAGTTCCAGCCTATTATGCGTAGTACCTGCACTTAGTCTTTTTGAAAAATACGTCAGTTTACACTGGTAAATACAATTAACTGACTCTTTTGAAAATATTTAAGAAAAATTGATTTGAATGCACAAGGCACAAATATTCTTTTATAACTTTGGACAATTATTAAAATAATCTTGTATAGAGATTTATATGCTTGTCGTACGTTCAGGACCCGGGATAGAAGCCGGGACAAGATTAATAGACACACCACATAGTATAAACCCACAACGAGTTATCCTCAATAAGCGGGTATATCTTTTTACATACGCAACTGTCAGGTGTATGCCTACACCTCGTGCTTAAGTCGTGGCCATTTCAAATGAATGAGCCAAGGATATCAAGGACACGGTCATTAACCCCCCAAAGGCTTAGATCAAACAAAACAGATTAAAACAGGTTATCTCAATGATTTAACCACTAATCGATTAAAGATTCAATACCCGACCAAGCGGTAATAATTTACCGTATCCCAAGCCCGTATAAGGGAAATAAGTTAAAAGTATTTACCTGAGCTAAAATATAGTTTTATTCTCAGCCGTATATCAAATCAGCAAGTACAAGTAGCTTTTACTAGGCTCCTAATCTGGAACGATGGTTTTAATAACCTATTAGATTCCTAACGGGTCTTATTTAAGTTATAACTTAGACGGTTAGTTTTAAAGAAAGGTTTACGGTTCAAAATGCAAGATTAAGCGAAGACCGGATTAGAATGTGATTTAGACCCAACAAGTATGAAGACTTGTATAAAATGGGTAAACTAAACACATTTTGGATTTTGAAGTAAAAATGATAAGGTTTAACCCGTTTTGGTTAATTTATGCAAACTAGTTACATAAACCATACCGAACGCGAATATGCATAACGGGTAACCCAAGGAGTCATGTACAGGTTCCATAAGTCAATATGCTTTAAATATGTTATGATATCAGTAGGATATCTTCCATTACGCCCAAAATGAATTTAAAACCAATTTAAGCCCCGTAAGGGTATTTTGGTCATTTTAATGTTTATAAAAGAGATTAAATAGTAAACTGAGGTTCTGGTCCAAAAATATCAGTAAAAACATTTATTTTAGCTAGTTAATTCAGCAAAATATCATACATATGTGAGGTTTAACATTTATGGCCAAACTATGCACTTTAGGGGCATTTTGGTCATTTCACATATGCTTTTAAGGTTAAATTTGGAAATCTGAGTCCAAGACTTATACTTACTGTTAAAGTATAAAAATTTATTTATAACATCAGTAGGTAACAAGTCTTAGGCATTAGATATGGTTTTAAACCATACTATGCGCCTAATAAGCGTAAAAGTCGGTATTTGACGATATTTGAGATGTTTATAAAATTTTGAAGTCCTGATCAGTTTCAAAAGCTTAAAATAATTTATTTAACATATGAAATCAGTAGGAAAAGGTTTGGTATCAAAATGACATGTAAAACTCATTTTATCAATGAAAAGGGCAATTTCATCAATACCGAATTTACACTGGAACTCTATGTTATGATCAGTATAAAATTTGGCAAAAATTTCCAAAAACCCCTAAATATTATATCTTAACAGTGGGTATAAAATTTGGTGCCAAAAATTGGGTTTAATATGATTTATGCCGAAAATGCCATTTAATTAACAAAAAGCTTTCATTTTACGATATCTTGCATAACTTTCATTTTAGACCAGAAACTGATGTCAAACTTTTAGAACATGCTTATATATCAGTAATAAAGATTTTTGTCCTCTCACATTTTCAAAAATCTCGTTTTTATATCAAAAGGGCATAATGGTCAACTTTTAAGCATTTAACGGAAACATGCAAATGATTCAGATTTCAAAGGAACCATATAGTATAATCTAAGCTAAATTGGGTCAGAACTGAAAGTTAAAGCAAAAGTATACTTTTGCGACTTTCGGTTACGAACCGAGCCTATACTCAGAATTGTCGGGTTGAACATGCCTAAACATGTTCTAATATTATTTACCAAGTTATTTAAGTGTTAAAACATGTTCCATAACTTCAGCATTATAAGTTATGAATTATTTTGCAAAAACTGACTCGTTTGACTTTTCTGTTAAGTAGTTTGGCCCGACAATTGACTAAGATAACGTGATAATTTGAAGGTGCCCTTTTAAGGGTTTAACACCTATATAATTACCAACACATAGCGATTTTCAATTTGAATAATGGCTGGACCATTAGTGATTAATCACAAAGTCAAAGCTTAATTACGATATATTTGACTTTCGGTCTTTACACTAATGAAAACTTAATTACGGAGGCTAAGAACACTTACAAGAGTCCTTAGTACAAAAATTTAGACTAAAAGAGCTTCCTTCCAAGGTAGGATGCTCCAGAGAATGAGATTGAGAGCTCCAAAGCTTGAGTGTATGAGAATTTTTGGTGTGCAAGTTATGAGCTCCAAATCTGCCCCATTATATAGGGTTTTGGATGGTTCTAAGATTGATACAAGTGTCCCCAAGTATAATCTGAGGCATACAAGTGTTTAGGAGGTTTTACAATACCAGCAACAGTCCATAGAATCAAAGTTAAGCATGCAATGGTGAAGGAAGTGGCAGAACCTTCACCTGTGCATGGTTTCTGCCCAGATCATGCCGTCGCGTCGTGCGACGGCAAAGGGACATGGGTGTGGCGCGACGCCACCATGTAGGTTACCAGCTCAGCAAGTTTCAATCTTGACAGTTTCACCCCCTAAACCTTATAAAACGTAATAATTTCCATTTCAAGCATATTTAACCCATATAATATATATTTTTGTGATCCTTAGAGAATAACCAAACATCATTAGGTTCGGTCTCGTTACACGATAACCGAAAACACAAGTTTTGCCTTGTTGACGCTTTTAACCCTTAAATAAAAAAAGTTAAGGTATTTATCTCAAACGACATCGAAACCTTGTGAAATTTTCGTCACTTGTTCTTGGGAGTATAATTAGTTGTTACAAAGCTCTGAGTTCATTAAAAGGTCACTCAGAGGTATTAATTTAACATGTTGACACATTTAACCCTCGCGTCTTTGAAATCTTTCACTTTCTTCCACAAACGGCTTCGTACGTTTCACAATTTATTCGTTTAAGGGTATAAACATCGTGTTGGGTCGTCGAAAGGCAAAATTTCAAATGTTGACACTTTGGATCCTTCTAAACACATACTTTCTTCGTTTGTCAACTCTAGTCCCTCGAAATCACTTCGTTACATGTTTAAAGTTCATGACACGTGTCGTTACTACATTGGCCATGATTTTGCGAGGTGTTACATCCTCACCCCCTTAAAAGAAATCTTGACCTCGAGATTTACTGAAATAATTGAGGGTACTTCTGTTTCATCGTTGATTCAACCTCCCATGTGTATTCTGGGCCTCTACGGGCATCCCATTTTACTTTTACAATCGGCACATGCTTTCTTCGAAGCTTCTTAACCTGTCGATCCTCGATCAACAAAGGTTTTTCAATGAACTTCAAACTCTCATCTATCTGCACATCCTTATGAGACATTGCTAGCGAATCATCGGCTAGACATTTCTTTAAGTTGCAGATGTGGAATACATTATGTATCCCACTAAGTTCTTCAGGTAGGTTCAACTTGTAGGCCCCAGTTCCAACACATTCGATGATCTCGAATGGTCCTATGTATCTTGGGCTCAGCTTGCCCTTTTTTCCAAATCGCATCACCCCTTTCCAGGGTGACACTTTGAGTAATACTTTATCACCTACCTCAAATTTCAGAGGTTTACGCCTTTTATCCGCGTAGCTTTTCCGCCTATCCCTGGAAGCTTTGAGACGATCACGGATTTGGACAATCTTATCCATCGTCTCGAGGACTATATCAGGTCCTGACAGTTGGGTTTCTCCAACTTCTGCCCAACAAACTGGCGTTCTACACTTTCTTCCATACAAAGCCTCAAAAGGCGCGGCTTGGATACTCGAATGATACCTATTATTGTACAAAAATTCAATCAAGGGAAGATGGTCATCCCAACTTCCACCCAAATCAATAACACAAGCTTGTAGCATATCCTCAAGCGTTTGAATTGTGTGCTCACTTTGACCATCTGTCTGAGGATGATAAGCAATGCTGAAATTTAGACGAGTGCCTAGTGTTTGCTGAAAGCTTTTCCAAAAATGAGATGTGTATCTTGTATCTCTATCAGAGATAATAGACACTGGCACTCCATGGAGGGATACTATCTCATCCACGTATAACTGAGCTAGCTTGTCGGAGCTGTGCGTTTCTTTAATAGGTAAGAAGTGAGCTGACTTGGTCAATCTGTCGACAATAACCCAAATCGTATCATTTACATGCTTCGTTCTTGGTAACTTAGTAATAAAGTCCATAGTTACCATTTCCCACTTCCATGTGGGAAGTTTAGGCTGTTGCAGCAAACGTGACGGTTTTTTATGCTCGACTTTAACCTGTGCACACGTCAGACATTTAGCCACATAAGTGGCTATAGATTTCTTCAAGCCTATCCACCAACAATTTGCCTTTAAATCCTGGTACATCTTATCACTGCCAGGATGAACTGAATATTTCGAACTATGAGCCTCTTGAAGAATTACATCTCTAAGCCCTCCGTGGATTGGAACCAAGATGCGACCATTCAATCTTAGGATTCCATCCTTGCCATAAGACAATTGATCGACAGTGACGCCTAACTTCTCATTCGGATAGTTGGTTTCCAACACGGCTTCCTTTTGAGCGGCTAACAGTTTTTCATTCAAGGTGTTCTTTAGTTCAATGCTTTTGGCGTTGATTCTTATTGGTTTAATCCTTTCTTTCTGCTCAAAGCATCAGCGACTTCATTTGCTTTGCCTGGATGATATCGAATTTTACAATCATAATCGTTTAATGTTTCCATCCATCGGCGTTGTCTCATGCTAAGATCTTTCTGATTAAACAGATGCTGAAGGCTCTTATGGTCAGAATAGATCACGCACTTTGTCCCATAAAGATAATGCCTCCAAATCTTTAGTGCAAACACAACGGCACCTGAAGAAACACTAGATAATTGACCGGAATCGAATTATCTAGGGGTTTGAATCCGCATAAAAGGTAGGTGTTCTCTCGTTTGGTCTGACGGGACAACTCTTCTTCTCCGATAATCTCTGCAAAACAAAGCACCATTAGCCTCGTCAAGGGGAGGAAGGGGTTCTCTCCTTGACCCGACTCCGGCGTGAGAATAAGTATGTGTTTATGAAGAAGAAGAAGTATTGAAGAAGTGTGTGTAACTTGAATTTTATACCTGAATTGATCTCATATTTATAGCCGGGATTTTTTGGGAGGGAAAACTTGTTAATGAAATGTTGACGGAAGATGCTAACCCCGTGAGTGGTTACATTTCCTTCCGTTAAGTTTCTTGATCCGACGTGAGTGCACACGGATCGTGGTTTAGATCTATGGCTGGGGATTCGCCACGTGGAAAGTGATCAAGTGGAGGTTTCTTTCCAATTACATGCTATCATCGTGATTTCAGGGATGCCTAAGGTGCTGACACGTGTCCAGACGGTTGTAACCGTTTAGTGAAGCACGATTGGGTCTTTCTAGAAGATTACTGCTGTAATCTGGTGTGACTCCTTATCGTATGGAGTCAGCTGAATAAATAATATCCAAGTCTGGATATTAAGCGGAAGTGTTTATTTTAGGATTTCCATCCTTTGTTTATGGAAGAAAACGCGAGGATTTATGATTTCCTTTGGGCGCGCGAGTGTTGACTGTTGACTGTTTCTTAAGACTTTCTTTTGTAAGACCAGTGCGTGGCCGCGCAAGGTAAAAAGAGAGCTTAACGATGAGGTTGTGGTATGGTCCCAAGCACTTATTATGAGGTTTTTGGGACCTTACCCCTTCAAGTCCCCCCAGTCTAGTGTTGCACTTATGCAAATAAGTGGGGCACTGGACTTATAAGAGGGAAATGCTTTTGGCGCGAAAAACAGAGAGTCTTCTATGAGAAGATTGAGTTTTGCTTAAAACTTTTTTAGGGGAAGTGTGACTTTTTTCCCTTTTGTAATCATGACCTGACGTGTAGTGACGTCGGTTTGTAATAAAAAATTGGTATTTGTGATATTTTTCTCTCTTACCTTGGTATTCGTAATAGCGCTTGTCAGGCTTCATTAATGGAGATATGACCCTGGTTCCTGTAGCGCCGTTCGGATGGGATGTTTTCCTGACAATTAATCATGGTGATCAACTTTTTCCTTTTCCCGGAGTCTTGTTCCTCTTTATATATATTTTGGGGATGTTTATTCTCTTTCTTAATTGGGAGACTATGAAGTCGAAAAGTCTCGTTCATACCCGTCGTCTTCTTGATATGTTGAGATTTTACGAAGCTGCTGAAAGCCTCTTACTTCTTGCTAGTTCTCCGCCTCTAATGGTTAAGAAAAAGGAACCAGTCAACTCTGATCTTTTGACTATTGCCGGTCCCGTTTGTAAGGTTCTCCGGGAAGGGGGTGTTGTTGGTGAGGAAGCCGGGGTGCTATCTGTTGAGGAGCTGATGTCTCGTTTTCCAACGATCCAAAGAGGTGGATGCCAACTTGTGTATTCTCGGCGGAAGAGTCGTCGTGATGACCAGATGACCGTTGTTGACGAAGGTCCTGCCGGCGAGTAGGTTAGGTTTGGGGAACTGTGTATTCCCTTCTTTTGATGTTTTGATGATTTTGATGGTCTTGGTACTGGAAAACTTTTTGAAGATCACTGTCGTGATCGTTTGTGAATGGTTGTTTACTGTTTCTCGATAATATGAATATTTTTGATGCACTGTCGTGCATGTAAGTTTGTGTTTAAATTACAATATGTTGCATATGTTTAATTTTTTTAGTAGGTAGAGCGAATGAGAAATGGTATTGTGCTCATGTGTGAACGTTTGTCTGGAAGGCGTGTTAGTTTTCTTTGTTTAGACTGTTCATGAGGTGTACAATGTCTACCACGTCGTTTTCGCGTAAACTAAAAGAATTATTATGCAAATTGTAATAAACAGTAACATGAGTAAAGATGATGTTTGTATTGATAGGAGTGCAAGGCTCGTAATACAAAGGATAATAAAGAAATACATTGCCTGTATGCTTTTATTTTTGTGGACTGGTTTGAATTATGTGTAACACCTGCGCAGCTGCTGCGCGTTCCAGGTGCGGGGAACTAGTGTCCCATCAAGTCTTTTTAGGGTGTATGCCCCTTTGCCTAAGACCTCATTGATGATGTATGGTCCTTCCCATTTTGGTGCTAATTTGCCTGGTTTTTCCGCGTTGGAAGCCTCATTGTCGCGTAAGACAAAGTCACCAGGAGTAAATGTGCATACGCGGATGCGCGCGTTGTAGTATTTCTCGAGTTTGGATTTGTACCGTGCCTTTGTGATGGCGGCATTCTCGCGCCTTTCTTTGAGAAGGTCTAAATCCAGTCTTCGCTCTTGCTCGTTGTTTTGTCTTTCCATAGCTAGTATTCGTGGTGATGGAAGACCAATTTCTGCTGGTATTACCGCTTCTGATCCATAAACCAGGCTGAATGGTGTTTCTCCGGTGCTGGTTTTTGCCATGGTGCGGTGTGCCCATAAGATGCTGGGGAGTTCATCGACCCATCCTCTGTGCGCTGTCCCGAGTCGCGCTTTTATGCCATCGACGATCTGTTTGTTTACACTCTCTACCTGGCCGTTCGCTTGTGGATGCGCTACGGATGCAAAGTTGTGCTCGATCTTCATTTCTTTGAACCATTTTTGAAGATCATCTGAGGCGAAGTTAGTGCCATTGTCGGAGATGATGCGCAATGGTAATCCGAATCTGCAAATGATATGTTCCCATATAAATTTGCGAATTACCAATGCTGTTGTTGAGGCTAGTGCCTTGGCTTCGACCCATTTTGTGAAATAGTCGACCACTACAATGATGAATTTTACTGCGCCTGGCGCGTCAAGGAATGGACCAACAAGATCGATGCCCCATTGCTGAAAGGGCCAGGCGGAAGTGACCGGTACGAGCGGGTTCTTTGGTCGGAGTGTTTTTGGCACATGACGTTGACAGGCTGCGCATCTCCGTAATAACTCTACTGCGTCCACGTGCATTCCCGGCCAGTAGTATCCCGCGTTCATTATTTTTGCCACGACCATGCGCGGCCCTGCGTGTATTCCGCATAAACCCTCGTGGATTTCTCTAACCAGATATTGCGCATCTGTTTTGTCAACACAGCGCAGTAATGGTCCCATAAATGACTTCCGGTATAGGACGCCATCCGCCATTTCATAGTTTATTGCCTTGTGTTGGATTTTTCGAGCTTCCGCCTTTCCTTCCGGGAGTTTTCCGTGTTGTAGGTATAAGATGATCGGAGACATCCAGGATGGATTTCCGAATTCTATAACGTTTACTTGTTTGAGATGAACCGAAGGGTTAGACAATACCTCGATACGCACTTCTTTTGCTAAGTGTTTGAAGCTAGTAGCGGCCAACTTGCTTAGTGCATCTGCGTGCTTGTTTTCGCTTCTGCTTACATGGTTAACTTTGAACGTCTGGAATTGGGTGATTAACATTCGCGCTTGTTCAAGGTATAACGCCATAGCTTCTCCCTTTGCATCATAGTTCCCATTAACTTGCTCGGCCACCAGCTTTGAATCGACGTTAGCTTCAAGGTTTCTTGCCCCCATTTTAAGCGCTAAGCGGAGACCTGCTAAGAATGCTTCATACTCAGCTTCATTATTCGTGCTTCGGAAATCCAGGCGTATGGCGTATGTAAGCTTATGATCATCTGGGTTGACCAATCGGAGACCTGCGCCGGCTCCGTCGTCATTGGAAGCTCCGTCTGTGTGCAAAGTCCAGACCCTATCGTCGAAAACAGGGACAGGGTTCTGGATTGCCTCGCATTCTTGGATTTTATCGATGGGAACCTCTGTGGAAAAGTCTGCTAGGACTTGCCCCTTGATCGCTGGTCGCGGCTTGTATAGGATATTGTATCCTCCTTGCTCAATAGCCCACTTGGCCAATCTTCCCGCGACATCGGGTTTGGATAAGATTTGACCTAAGTGGTAATTAGTGAGAACTGTGATGACATGACCAGAGAAATACCGACGTAAACGCCTTGATGCCGACCAGTTTTTCTATCATTGAGTAGCGCGTCTCTGGACCAGTGAGCATCTTGCTTATATAGTATATTGGGGTCTGAATGTTTTCGCGCTCCACCATTAAGACCGCACCTACTGCTACTTCTGCAGCAGATAAATATAGGATCAGTGGTTCCTTTTCTCGTGGCGCTGTCAGCGTTGGTAACTGAATTAAACATTCCTTCATTTGCTTGAAAGCTGTTTCCGCTTCGGGTGTCCACTGGAAGTGGGTTTTCTTGGCACAGTTTCGCAGCGTGCTGATGAATGGGTATGACTTTGCCGCATGATTTGCTAAAAATATGTTCAAGGCTGCTAGACGTCCGGTGAGCCTTTGCATTTCTTTTATTGTTGTGGGTGATGGCATTAATTGGATTGCCTGTACTTTCTCCGGGTTTACTTTAAAATCGTCTCTTGTGACTATGAAACCCAAAAACTTCCCTTCTTCCATCCCGAAAGAACACTTTGTTGGATTGAGCCTTTGCATTTCTTTTATTGTTGCGGGTGATGACATTCTCCATCCGCCATTGTGTTTCTGGACCATTACTGGGTTGGCGACCCATGTATGGTATTGAACCTCGCGTAAGATTCCGGCATTAAGTAACTCTGTCACTTGTTCATCCATGGCCTTTGCTTTTTCTTCGCTGAAGCTGTGCCTTCCCTACGCAACAGGCTCTGCTGTGGGTTTAATGTTCAGACAATGTTGTGCTATATCGCACGGAACCCTGGTCATGTCTGCTGGGCACCAGGCGAATATGTCTTTGTTGTCAGTCAGCAATGCTTTTAATTGTATCCGAGTTGCTGGGGAAATGGCATGTCCCAGCAGGATGGTCTATTCTGGATACTCATTATTTAGAACCCATTTCTCCGGCTCATTTGATGTTGAGGGTTTGGCCACTTTTGCTGGTGGCTCATCGTCCACGTACATGACCTCTTTACTTGAGTATAGAATTGCCACTCCCGTTTCTGTTGGAAATCCACATGCAGCATGTGGAATAGAGGTGATCATGCTGAATTCTCTCTGTGATCTTCTCCCGAGCAATACATCATGGCGTGATGTTGCTGGCATAACCATGAAATTTACTGTGACTGTACGCGAATGCTCGCCATCAGATAGAGTCACAGGGAATGTTATTTGCCCTAACTGGAATACAGCTTAATTACAAAATCCGATGAGGGGAAAATCGACCGGCTCTAGGCGTGCTTTGTCTTCTGGATCGAGCTGTTTGAAGCACTGCTCGTATATGATATCCATCGAGCTTCCTGGATCTATAAACATATAGTCCGTTCGATAATGGCCGAAGATGCCAGTAATAATTACTGGTCTCTCTTCCTGAGGGCCTCCAGGAACCACAGGAAACACAACTTGCTGTTCCCTCCAATGCTGATCATGACATCGTTTGTTTGGCCTTCGTGAAGGGCCTCCTTGTACCATGTTTATGTGTTTTGGTTTAGCTTTCTGATGGATGATATCTCTGGATTGTTGACGTATCTCAACATAACTGTTAGATTGGATGTCCCCCTAACAGGGTGTTGGTGGGTCCAATACTACAGTGTCAATTTCTCCACCAGATCTGATGTTTGGGAACTCAGATCTGTCAATTTCTGTGAAAATTGTGTTTAAAGCAATCTGGCATTTGTTAAACCAGTACTCTGGGGATCTCTCTATGAGTTGATCTGATGAATTCTTTCCGTCTGAATGACTGCTGCTTTCGTTTGTTCCCATGATTCCGTTGATCTGGGTATTTTGGGTTGTAAAACCCTCGAACTCAGATCGAGGACCTGATGGGTGAGATGATGAATTCTCTGCCATGTGAAAACAGAGAATGAGGAAACTAAATCGAAACGAGACAAAACTGAAAAAACAGAGGAATCGGTGGGCGCCAATGAAGAAACACTAGATAATTGACCGGAATCGAATTATCTAGGGGGTTTGAATCCGCATAAAAGGTGGGTTTTCTCTCGTTTGATCTGACGGGACAGCTCTTCTTCTCCGATAAACTCTGCAAAACAAAGCATCGTTAGCCTCGTCAAGGGGAGGAAGGGGTTCTCTCTTGACCCGACTCCGGCATGAGAATAAGTATGTGTTTATGAAGAAGAAGAAGTATTGAAGAAGTGTGTGTAACTTGAATTTTATACCTGAATTGATCTCATATTTATAGCCGGGAGTTTTTGGGCGGGAAAGCCTGTTAATGAAATGTTGACGGAAGATGCTAACCCCGTGAGCGGTTACATTTCCTTCCGTTAAGTTTCTTGATCCGACATGAGTGCACACGGATCGTGGTTTAGATCTATGGCTGGGGATTCGCCACGTGGAAAGTGATCAAGTGGAGGTTTCTTTCCAATTACCTGCTATCATCGTGATTTCAGGGATGCCTAAGGTTCTGACACGTGTCCAGACGGTTGTAACCGTTTAGTGGAGCACGATTGGGTCTTTCTAGAAGATTACTGATGTAATCTGGTGTGACTCCTTATCGTATGGAGTCAGCTGAATAAATAATATCCAAGTCTGGATATTAAGTGGAAGTGTTTATTTTAGGATTTCCATCCTTTGTTTATGGAAGAAAACGCGAGGATTTATGATTTCCTTTGGGCGCGCGAGTGTTGACTGTTGACTGTTTCTTATGCCTTTCTTTTGTAAGACCAGTGCGCGGCCGCGCAAGGTAAAAAGAGAGCTTAACGATGAGGTTGTGGTATGGTCCCAAGCACTTATTATGAGGTTTTTGGGACCTTACCCCTTCAGCACCCAATTCCAAATCATGGGTGGTGTAGTTCTTTTCATGCACCTTCAACTGACGTGAGGCATAGGCAATAACCTTGCCCTTCTTCATAAGCACACAACCCATACCGGTGTGCGATGTGTCGCAATAAACCACAAATTCTTCAATTCTTTCTGGCAATGTTAACATAGGAGCATTGCTTAATTTCTGCTTAAGAATATCAAAGGATTCTTGCTGCTTGGGACCCCAGTCAAACTTGACATTCTTGCGAGTTAACGAAGTTAAAGGTGCGGCAATCCTTGAAAAGTTTTCAATGAAACATCTATAGTAACCTGCTAGACCCAAGAAGCTGCGAATTTCGGTAGGTGTTTTGGGCGTTTGCCAATTCATAATTGCTTCGATCTTAGCGGGATCCACCTGGATACCACGCTCACTTACCACATGTCCAAGAAATTGGACCTCACGAAGCCAAAACTCACATTTGGAAAACTTGGCGTAGAGCATCTCTTGCTGCAGAAGTTTAAGGATACACCTGAGATGTTTTTTCATGATCGGCTTGATTCTATGAATAAATAAGTATGTCATCGATAAAGACAATGACAAACTTGTCTAAATACGGCTTGCAAATGCGATTCATGAGATCCATGAACGCTGCAGGTGCATTAGTGAGCCCGAAAGGCATCACTAAGAACTCGTAGTGGCCATAACGAGTTCTGAATGCGGTCTTGTGCACGTCTTCGTTTCTGACCTTCAACTGGTGATAACCTGACCTTAGATCGATCTTTGAAAAGTAACTTGCTCCTTGAAGTTGATCTAATAGATCATCGATCCTGGGTAACGGATACCTGTTCTTGATTGTAACCTTGTTTAACTCGCGATAATCAATGCATAAACACATTGAGCCATCCTTTTTCTTCACAAACAGGATTGGCGCTCCCCAAGGGGATAAGCTAGGTCGAATAAAACCCTTTTCTAACAAATCATCCAACTGAGTCCTTAATTCTTTCACCTCAGTTGGAGCCAATCGATAAGGTGCTCTTGCAACTGGTGCTGCTCCAGGAATAATATCGATCCTGAATTCCACTTGTCTGTCTGGAGGTAATTGATATTCGTTAATTTACACATATTTTAGTCCCCCGTTTTACCCCTATTTTAGGCGTTTTTGGCCGTAAAACCGTCATTCGGATACTTAAATATCTACACTTTTGTTTACAGGCCTAAAACAGCATACCAGACAAGATGATAGCAAAAACGAGGACTTTCCAGAAAAAACGACGAAGCTGCGGACATTCTGTTAAGGAAACTGACCTGGGCCTGTGGAACGGTCGTGCGACCTGATGCACGACCGTGCATCTCCGACAAATGCTGAGTAACCCGGCATTGAACGAGGGTGCGACTAGGCGTGCAAGGCATTTAAGGTCAGCTCGGTGATGCACGGACGTGCCATCTGAAGAACGACCGTGCGTCTACGATGATCCAGCCTGATCTCGGTGATGAACGCCCGGCCCAGCAGCTCGTGCAACAAGAACCCGGAACTGAACGACTGTTCCATCTGAAGAACGGTCGTGCGATATCGTATTTGGTCAAAGATCTTATGACGTATGCAGTATGGTGCCCCATCCCTAATAATTGCTTAAAGTGCACGGTCGTGCCATCTGAAGAACGACCGTGCGACAGAAAAAAATATAAAAACAGAACAGAAACATTCTGTTCGACATTCTGGAATTTTGGGAGCTTCACAGGAGATTATACAGGCTCCGGAGGCTTTGCTTTTGACCCGGATTCAAGCCACATTGTGCCGTTTAGCTCCATTACTACCCGGATCCTTAGTCTAGTACTTGTTTATGGTTTGGTTTTCTAATCTTTTCATGTTTTTGTTAATCTTTCAAGTACTTAGATTAATGTTTATGTATTATTGTAGCCTTTGGGCAAAAACACAACAATCCCTTGCTAGATTATAACCATTAGTTTGTTAAACTTTGTTTGTAATGACACTTTGAAGTATTTTCTATGATTATCTTTGATGATTAGTTTGCAACCTTGTTATTGATATTGATTTCTTGATTATAAGTAATTATGTTGGATGATTGATGCTTGGTTAGTTAAGATAGTTGAAAAATGAAGCTTAATTAATCTTGTATTGGTAAACTTTGAACTTGGTTAATTAGTTTAGCTTGGTTTAAATGTATGCATCATGATACTAGAAATGGTTAGTGATTTAATAAAATGTAATTATTGTTAATCAAGAGAGCTTGCCGTCACGTAAGGACCTTAACGGGTTAGATGGTGTCGTTATAAATTCTTGCCATGATTTGTTAGCTTAGTTAGTAGTTTAGGCCAAAATTGCTATCTTAGTGAATTATTGTGCAAGATTTGTAAAATGAACTCGGTTGTGATTTAATCTAGTTTATGCTTGTCTCGGTGGTTGCATTGTGTTTATCGGTGTCTCTTTCCTTGATTAAGTGCGGTTAGAAAACTCCTAGCGGATGACTAACTTATTTTTAAGAGATTTTCATAGACATTTATCAATTGCACGTTAAAGAACAATTTTAGGTGGTTAAAGTGTGTTTATCGTTTTAGCTTTCCGAATGATTGTCATGTTAGGATTCCCGAAAGGGATACTAATTGTCTTAAATTGGAAAATTGACCGAATGCTTCTAGTGCCAAAACTGACTTAGTTGACATGCTGTGGTTGTGTATTAAGCAAGGCTTTTTATCTATTATCTATTATGTTTTTATTATGTATTTGTTTACGCTTACTTTAGTTTATTTAAAATCAAACAAAATCTATGTTTTTACCGGTAGTTTAGTGACAAAGGTCTAGTACTATTTCTCCGCCCATTTCCTTGGATCGATACTTGGTTCTTACCGATACTTTATTACATATGTGACGGGGTACACTTGCCTCTTTCGTGTGTGTTTTGATGTAAAAGTAATAATCACTTTTATAAATTTAAAACCAAATCGTGTGTAATTTCATTGCATAATTATGTATATATACGCACACGTCAAGTTTTTGGCGCCGTTGCCGGGGAAATGGCGAGTTTTAGGAACGACCCGAGTCATTATGTTATCGGTGTATATACTTGTTAATATTTGTGTATAATTTCTTGATTATTTATTTGTTTATTTATTTGTTAATATTTCTTGTTTTTATTTCATTTATTCGTTTTCCAAGTCATTTTTGGTACATTTGTAAATTTTTGTTCCATTTATTTATTCGATCCGGATTTATTATTTATTTATTCTTTGAGTTTTCGGCTTCGGGTATCCATTTTTACTTTAGCCGATTCGATTATTTTTATTGTGTTGATTTTTATAAAATTTCGGGCCTATTTTCGGATTTTTATAAAATTTTCAGCCCATTTATAATAATATTCTGCTTCTATTCAGCTGAAAAAAAAATATTATTATTTTATTAATAAAATATTCACTGTGTCAAATTTTCGGTTGCAGGTTAATGTTCTCGACCCCCGCTCCAGAAGTTGTTGAACCGTTAGACGAGCCCGAACGTGATCTTAGGAGACGTCTACGCACGAAAGGTCGGGCGGTTGGGCTACTGCTCGCCAGTGGTGGGCCGGAGCCGGTGGTACCTGCTGAAGCGGAGGGCTCAGGAGGAGATGTAATCATGGCAGATGATGAGCGACCGTTGAATGAGACGAATCAGCCTGGAAGGACAGGCCTGGAGCCGAGTATCCTTCAACCTACTATTGATGTACCTACTTTTGAAATTAGATCTAGTATTATTAATATGGTACAAAATTCAGTACAGTTTGACGGACGTGAGCACGAGGATCCCGGGAGGCATATTGCTGCTTTTCTCCATGTTTGTTCTACGTTTAAGATTACAGGTGTTTCGGTGGATGCAATTCGGTTGAGGTTGTTTCCGTTTTCGTTACGTGACAAAGCTAGAGCTTGGCTTATGTCACTTCCAGCCGGGTCCATCAGGACCTGGAATCAGTTGGCGGAGCAGTTTATGCAGAAATATTTCCCACCTGAGAAAACGAACAAGCTACGGAACCGAATTGTATCTTTTCACCAGGACGAGGGTGAGTCGTTGCATGCGGCGTGGGAGAGATTCAAGGATTTGTTGATTGATGTGCCACATCATGGCTACTCCAAGAGACAGCTAGTTTTAACGTTCTATCAGGGGCTCAGTTACAATACACAGGAGCGATTAGACGTGAACGCGGGAGGCGATCTAGGAACTAAGACGCCGAATGAAGCGTATGATATTATAGAGAAAGCCGCGTTAAAATCTAGCTCGCGTCGAGAGGGAGACAGAGGCCGGGCATCATCATCTTCATCTCGCGCAGGAGTCCATGCTGTAGAAGACTATACGGCCATTACTGCATAAATCTCGGCTCTCGCATCGAGATTCGACAGGTCCCAGATGATTGCGCATGCGGGCTCGGGTTGTGACCAGTGTGGAGTGTCACACGAGCCTGGGGCATGTTTTCAGGGAGTCGTATACGAGGGCCACGAAGAGGTAGATTTCGTGAGTAATCAAGTGAGGCCGCAGAACAACCCGTACAGTAACACCTATAATCCCGGTTGGAGAAATCACCCAAATTTTGGGTGGCGTGCGAATACAGGCAATCAAAATCCATTGGGGTTCACTCCGCGCGCTCCAGCGCAACAGGGTCAGGGTCAGGGTCAGCAGTTCCAGCAATACAACCAATCCTACCAGCAGCGTTCATACCCGTATCAGAATCAGGGCTCTGGGAGCAGTTCCCAGCAGCAGGCCCCTCATTCTAGTTCTAAGCTGGAGGATATGATGGCCCAGCTTCTTACTAGCTCCTCGAGCGCGAATCAGTTAGCTGAAAAACGCTACCAGCAGAGCGAGGATCGTTTTCTCTCTCACGAGGGAGAAATGAGGAGTCACAAGGCCTCGATTCAGAATATAGAGAATCAGGTTGGTCAGCTGGCACAGATGATGTCAAAGAGACCCCAGGGTGGTCTTCCGGGTAATACAGAACCAAACCCGGGCCCGCACAGGGATGTGAATGCTGTGATGACCAGGAGTGGAAAACCTACCGGACCCGTCATATCGGACTCACCACCGATCACTGAAGCGGTCCCGACTGACACACCGGACGAGGTGCATGCCAGGCTACGCCCAGCAAGTACAGCACAAGTCCAGGAGCCGGTCAAAGGTTACACGCCTCCAGTACCTTATCCAGGAAGGTTGAAGAAGCAGAAGATTGATGAACAAAACGGTAAGTTTCTCGAAATGTTTAAGCAATTGCATATAAACATACCGTTTGTTGAAGCTTTGGCCCAGATGCCAAAGTATGCAAAGTTTCTGAAAGACATCCTCTCAAACAAACAAAAGCTCGAGGACATGTCTTGCGTGGTTATGAATGAAAGCTGCTATGCTATTCTCCAGAATCGCCTGCCTACAAAAATGGGAGATCCAGGCAGTTTCACGCTTCCTTGCCTCATTGGCAATATGCCTGTCAGTAATGCGTTAGCAGATCTAGGAGCGAGTATAAACCTTATGCCCTATAAGGTTTTTACAAAGTTGGATCTAGGTGAGCCGTCACCTACGAGGATGAGTATTCGACTTGCGGATCATTCTGTCAAGTATCCACGCGGGTTTGTAGAGAATATGCTTGTTAAGATTGACAAGTTTGTATTTCCCGTGGATTTTGTTATCCTGGACATGGATGAGGACTCGAGAGTGCCTCTGATACTTGGACGCCCGTTTCTGAATACCGCCCGGACGATTGTGGACGTGGCGGCGGGCCAAATCACACTCCGAGTAGATGATGAGCATGTGACGTTTGACATTAAACGTTCTATGCAGCATCCTCAGAGTCAAGACGACGCGCTCTATTATGTCGACATCGTCGACACTTATGTGAGCACGCATTTCCAGGGTACGATCGAGGAGATAGATTCGGACACTCATCTGTTGTGTGGGGACCTAGATGGCATTACGCAGGAGGGCCACGATTTAGAGCAGTCAGTCTATCAGATTGGTGATGATGGTCCCCAGAGTCCGGATCGATTCACAGAAATTGATCGCGAAAGTGAAGTGAAGTCGAAGCCTTCAGTGGAAGATCCTCCTACCTTGGAGCTTAAAGAGCTCCCACCGCACCTGGAGTACGCATTTCTGGATGAGGAGCGTCATTTGCTTGTCATTATTTCATCTGGATTGGCGGAAGAAGAGAAGAGCAGATTGCTTAGTGTGTTGAAACTTCATAAGAAAGCAATCGCCTAGAAAATCATGGACATAAAAGGAATAAATCCCTCCTTCTGTACACATAAAATTCTAATGGAGGATCAGTTCAAGCCGTGTGCGCAGCACCAGAGGCGGCTGAACCCAAACATGCAAGAGGTCGTTAAAAAGGAAGTGATTAAGTTGTTAGATGCTGGTATGATCTATCCCATTTCCGACTCTGTTTGGGTCAGTCCTGTGCAGGTAGTGCCCAAAAAGGGGGGCATGACTGTGGTCACAAACGATAGGAATGAGCTCATTCCAACCAGGACGGTCACTGGATGGCGGGTTTGCATTGATTATCGCAAACTCAACGACGCCACTTGCAAGGACCACTTCCCGCTTCCATTCATTGATCAAATGTTGGAGCATCTGTCAGGGAAGTCATATTATTGTTTTCTGGATGGGTTCTCTGGTTATTTTCAAATTCCTATCGCTCCTGAGGACCAGGAGAAGACCACATTTACCTGTCCCTTCGGTACATTCGCCTACCGGCGTATGCCGTTTGGGCTGTGTAATGCGCCGACCACTTTCCAGCGATGTATGGTCGCCATTTTCCACGACATGATTGAGGATTCCATGGAGGTGTTCATGGACGACTTCTCGGTATTTGGGGATTCCTTTGATCAATGTCTGGAAAATTTGAAAAGAATGTTGAAGAGGTGTGAGGAGACTAATCTGGTCCTGAACTGGGAGAAATGCCACTTCATGGTGAAGGAGGGCATAGTTTTGGGACACAAAATTTCTCACGAGGGCATGGAAGTCGATCCAGCTAAAGTCGACGTTATATCACGACTTCCGCCCCCCACCTCTGTTAGAGCTATACGGAGCTTTCTCGGTTATACCGGGTTCTATCAGCGATTCATCAAAGATTTTTCAAAAATCGCCAGACCCATGACCCGTTTGTTGGAGAAAGATGCTCCGTTCGTGTTTGGAGATGATTGCTTGAGGGTTTTTGACTTCTACCAATTTTATGTCTCTAAAAGTTAGCCAAATGTTAAAACATACACCAACTCCCTTGAACACCAAACCTGTCGTAGTGTTAGCTAATGGTAGAAGTCTAGAGGCCACTCATAGTTCAGGGTTGTAATCTTATCCTCGCTGGTCAGACATTCTCTATCGACCTCATTCTTATAGTTCTGGGCAGCACCGATAGCTCGCGCACCGTATCGCTTAGCTCCATCAGAATTGGAAGAACTATCGAAGCAACTACAAGAGCTCTTGGATAAGGGCTTTATACGTCCTAGCTCTTCGCCCTGGGTCCAGTATTATTTGTGAAGAAGGACGGTACCTTCCGCAAGTTTATAGACTACCTCGAACTGAACAAGGTCACCATGAAGAATCGTTATCCTCTTTCACGCATTGACGACTTATTCGACCAGTTGCAAGGGTCGAGCTATTACTCGAAGATTGACCTGAGGTCAGGTTATCATCAATTGAGAGTCCGGGATGAGGACGTCTCCAAAACAGCATTCAGAACTCGCTACGGCCATTACGAGTTTTTTTGGTCATGCCATTCGGGCTAACGAACGCGCCTGCGGTTTTCATGGATCTTATGAACAGAGTGTGCAAACCTTATCTTGACAAGTTTGTTATTGTTTTCATTGACGACATTCTGATTTATTCGAAGAATCGGGAGGAACATGAGCAGCATTTATGACTTATTCTGGAACTCCTTCGAACGGAATAACGGTACGCCAAATTTTCGAAATGCGACTTCTGGCTTCGTGAAGTCCACTTTCTAGGCCACGTGGTAAACACGGATGGGATTCATGTCGATCCATCCAAGGTAGATTCGATCAAAAACATTGGCCTGCACCTCGCACACCAACCGAAATACGACAATTCTTGGATTTGGCGGGTTATTACAGACGGTTCATCAAAGATTTCTCAAAGATTGCACAACCGCTTACGCTACTGACACAGAAGGGTATTGTTTATCGCTGGAGTAATGCACAAGAAATAGCGTTTCAACACTTGAAGGATAGACTCTGTAGCGCACCTATCCTCTCACTGCCTGAAGGCACCGATGATTTTGTAGTCTACTGCGATGCATCTATCCAGGGTCTTGGATGTGTATTGATGCAAAGGGATAAAGTTATAACTTATGCCTCGCGCCAACTTAAGATTCACGAACAGAATTACACTACACATGATTCTAGAACTGGGAGCTGTTGTTTTTGCGCTCAAGATATGGCGACATTATCTATATGGCACCAAGTGCACCATCTACACCGATCACAGGAGTCTTGAGTATATTTTCAAGCAGAAAGACCTGAACATGCGACAACGTCGATGGGTCGAGCTACTGAACGATTACGAATGTGCTATAAAGTACCATCCAGGCAAGGCCAATGTGGTGGCCGACGCCCTCAGTCGGAAGGATACTATACCTAGGCGTGTACGAGCGTTGCAACTCACTATTCAGTCTAGTCTTCCTTCACAGATACGAGATGCTCAGGTAGAAGCATTGAAACCGGAAAACGTCAGGGCTGAAGCCCTACGCGGCTCAAGACAACGGTTAGAACAAAGGGCAGACGGCGCCTATTATGTAACAGGACGCATCTGGGTCCCACTCTATGGCAACCTACGCGAGCTTGTAATGGATGAAGCTCATAAGTCTCGCTACTCAGTACATCCTGGTTCAGATAAGATGTACCACGACCTCAGAACTACATATTGGTGGCCTAGCATGAAGGCCCACATAGCAACTTACGTTAGAAAGTGTTTGACTTGTGCGAGAGTCAAGGCAGAATATCAGAAACCATCAGGCCCACTCCAGCAACCTGAGATACCACAATGGAAATGGGAGCAAATTTCCATGGATTTTGTTACTGGTCTACCCAGATCTCAACGTGGGAATGATACTATTTGGGTGATCGTGGATCGACTCACAAAGTCTGCTCACTTCTTGGCTATCAAGGAAACGGATAAGTTCTCCACTCTAGCAGACATATACCTTAAGGAAGTTGTCTCGAGGCACGGGGTGCCCACATCTATTATCTTTCTGATCATGATGCACGTTTTACTTCAGAACTGTGGCAAGCAATGCACAAATCTTTTGGCTCTCGTTTAGACATGAGCACAGCGTATCATCCTCAGACAGACGGGCAGTCTGAGCGAACTATTCAAACTCTAGAAGACATGCTTCGGGCGTGCGTAATTGACTTTGGCAAGGGCTGGGAAAAGCATCTGCCACTTGTGGAATTTTCATACAACAACAGTTACCACACCAGCATTAAAGCTGCTCCATTTGAGGCATTGTACGGGCGTAAATGCCGATCACCTCTTTGTTGGGCAGAGGTGGGTGACAGTCAGATCACAGGTCCAGAAATGGTAGTTGATACTACTGAAAAGATTGCTCAAATACGACAACGCATGGCGGCAGCACGTGACCGTCAGAAAGTATACGCCGATAAAGACAGGAAAATACTCGAATTCCAAGTTGGGGATCGAGCACTACTCAAAGTTTCACCCTGGAAGGGTGTTGTTCGTTTTGGCAAACGAGGCAAACTCAATCCACGATATGTTGGACCATTTGAAGTCATAGAGAAAATAGGCAAAGTGGCCTACAGACTGAACTTACCAGCTGAACTCAGTGCAGTTCACAACGTCTTTCACGTGTCGAATCTGAAGAAGTTTCAGTCAGATGAGACCCACATAGTTCCTCTGAAGGAGCTCACTATCGACGAACAATTGCATTTCGTCGAGGAACCAGTTGAAATCACGGACCGGGATGTTAAGGTCCTCAAGAACACCAGAATACCACTTGTTCGAGTTCGTTGGAACTCCCGTCGTGGCCCAGAGTTTACCTGGGAACGCGAAGACTAAATGGAACTCAAATATCCCCAGTTGTTCGAAAACAATGCAACTACTACTGAGGCTGAAGCTACTACAGAAGTTCGGGATGAAATCCCAACTCAACGGGGGGATGATGTGACACCCCAGGAAAACCAGTAAACGATAACTTACCTAGCTTCCTCAGTAACCGCATGCTAAATTTCGGGACGAAATTTCTTTCAAGTTGGGGATAATGTGACAACTCGAGTTTCCGACTTTCTTTTTCGCATTTAGTGCACGTTGACTTTGACTGTGTAGTTGTTTGACTTGTTTAACTTGTAACTGTATACGTTATTTTATAATGAACGCATTGTGGTTGCATGATTTTGTGTTTGGCTTTATAACATGAAACACCTGTTGAAAACTTAAACTGTTTAAAATATGAAAGGACCCGACGAAACAGACTGTTTCGCCATATACATCCCGACGAAACTGATGTGTTTCGCCATCAAGCAACTCGACGAAACAGTGTGTTTCGCCATAGAACTTCACGACGAAACTGATGTGTTTCGTCGGCCCATTGATTCGCAAAGCCCATTAAGGGCCCAGAACGGTAATTCGTGGCTATTAAGTAAAACCGACTTCCTGTTTCACACTTTGAACAAAAATAGAAACCCTAGAACTCTCCCTTTTGAAAAGGCGATAACCATCTTCAACCATCATCTTTCTCTCTCGAATCCTCCCTTGTTCATCCCGAATATCTCGGACGTGATTGACTTACTTTGAGCACATACCTAGCATACCGAGCGAAACAAGGTGAGTTCACACTCTTTCTAAGGCATGGGATTCCCGGTGGTTGGGAATGGGTTAAAGAAACTAAAATGGAACCTACATATCCTCCTTGGGTAGGATATGTACCGCCATCCTCCATAGGTAGGATGCCAATATTAATCATGCGTATTCTCCTTGGGTAGAATATGTACGTTCGTCCGGTAGGACAACAACCTGTACGTTCGTCCGGTAGGACAACAACCTGTACGTTCGTCCGGTAGGACAACAACCTGTACGTTCGTCCGGTAGGACAACAACCTGTACGTTCGTCCGGTAGGACAACAACCTGTACGTTCGTCCGGTAGGACAACAACCTGTACGTTCGTCCGGTAGGACAACAACCTGTACGTTCGTCCGGTAGGACAACAACCTGTACGTTCGTCCGGTAGGACAACAACCTAAACGATACGGCCACTAACCTTCGCACAGATGTCTGGAGGACCGCGATACGGCCATTAACCTTCGCACGGATGTCTGGAGGACCGCGATGGGAATTAATAAGAAACATGGTTTACAAAACGAACAACTGAATTATGAAACGAATTCTATAACTGAATATCAAACTGTGAACTCGCTCAACTAGTTGTTGACTCTCTGTTACATGCCTTGCAGGACCATAGGTACTTTTGGAGCTTGCACGGGAGGCACGGTCGTTGTGGACATGGATCGTGAATGTGTTGTTAAACATTATGACATTTTGTACTTATACTTATGTTGGGTTTTACATTAATGCTTCCGCTACACACTTGTTTATTTTTGGTTTTGCAAACACCTATCGTATTGATGAATGACTGTTGATAAAATTACTTATGTTCAATATGATTGGTGGCTTGATCCTGGTCATGTCACGCCTCCAAGCGGTGGTACTCCGCGTGTGGATTTTGGGGGTGTGACAGATTGGTATCAGAGCCATTGGTTATAGAGAACTCGGTTTTAATATGGGGAAAACATTTTTATTAAAACCAGACTATAACCAGAACAGTGCTCTCAACGATCCACAACGACGCCTCGCTCCACGTGCAAGACTCAACATTCTAGGTAATAAGGTTTATGTTTATTGCCTGCATGCTAGAATTACATAGAACCTTGCTCGTGGTATGCTTAGATTACATTGTCTACTACTCGTTATTACCCGAGAACACTTGTGTGCTTACTCTCTTCTGTCATCGCACTATTCGCGAACCTCTCTCACTTATGTTGCATTTGCTATGAAGATCATGGCCGGATGTATTAACTTGACTCAAGCCCAGTTGACGGCTCTCATTAACGAACGAGTTGCTGCGGCACTCGCAACCATACAAGCAGGAGGTCAACACGCTCAGCCACCTGTTTGCACCTTCAAAAATCTCAAGGATTGCCGACCTAATACCTTTAGCGGTACTGAGGGAGTTGTAGGCCTCCTCCATTGGTTCGAAAGGCTCGAAATCGACTTTGAGGTGCGTGATTGCCCTGAGTCTCGTAGAGTAAAGTTTGCTACTGGAACACTCGAAGGTACTGCATTAACCTGGTGGGAAGCACAGGTTCAAATGTTAGGGCTGGCAGCTGCTAATGCCACCCCCTGGAACGAGTTCAAGGACCTAGTTAAGGAAGAGTTTTGCAGTCGGGAAGACATCCACAAACTAGAGGTGGAGTTCCTCTACTTACAAATGACGGGGTCTGAAATTGAGGCTTATACGAAGAGATCAAATGAATTAGCCACATTTTGTCCCACTATGGTAGACCCTCCCACCAAACGCATCGAGCTGTATCTCAAGGGTCTGGTGCCCGAAATTCAGAGTCATGTGGCCGCAGCAAATCTTGGCACTATCCAGCAAGTCACTCGGCTTGCTCATCGTCTCACAGATCAGGCAGTAGAACAAAACAAACTACCAAAACGTGTTAAAGCTGCTACTACATGTGCTTCTAGTGACAACAAACGCAAGTGGGATGGAAACTTGAACAAGGGATTAATTCCGGTTCAGCCTCTGGCGCAGCAGCAGAAGATAGATGACTACCAGAGTCCCAGTCAGCAATTTTCTAGTAGTCGTGGGCAGAGTGGATATCGAGGAAATCATCCAAAGTGTAACAGATGCAATAGGCACCACAGCGGTCAGTGCAACAAGGGTCATTGTCAGAGGTGTCTCAAGATAGGTCATGAAGCTAAGGATTGTCGAAGCTCACGTCCTGTAACTCAAGAACAACAACGACCGCCTCAATCTTCACAGAATCAGCAGCAACAACAAAGATTTAAGGGATGTTTTCAGTGTGATGCTAAAGATCATTACAAGAGACATTGTCCGCATATAAAACAGGACCAGACTCAGAACTACGACCATGGAAACAGGGACGACATTGGAGATAGCGTTGGGGGAAACAATAGAAACAATGACGCCGAGGCCACATGTACGTGATTGGTCAGGGTGACACAAGGGATGATCCCAACGTAATTATGGGTAAGTTTCTTCTTGACGACTTTTATGTTACTGTATTGTTTGATTCGGGTGCGAATACCAATTTTATGTCTCTAAAAGTTAGCCAAATGTTAAAACATACACCAACTCCCTTGAACACCAAACCTGTCGTAGTGTTAGCTAATGGTAGAAGTCTAGAGGCCACTCATAGTTCAGGGTTGTAATCTTATCCTCGCTGGTCAGACATTCTCTATCGACCTCATTCTTATAGTTCTGGGCAGCACCGATAGCTCGCGCACCGTATCGCTTAGCTCCATCAGAATTGGAAGAACTATCGAAGCAACTACAAGAGCTCTTGGATAAGGGCTTTATACGTCCTAGCTCTTCGCCCTGGGTCCAGTATTATTTGTGAAGAAGGACGGTACCTTCCGCAAGTTTATAGACTACCTCGAACTGAACAAGGTCACCATGAAGAATCGTTATCCTCTTTCACGCATTGACGACTTATTCGACCAGTTGCAAGGGTCGAGCTATTACTCGAAGATTGACCTGAGGTCAGGTTATCATCAATTGAGAGTCCGGGATGAGGACGTCTCCAAAACAGCATTCAGAACTCGCTACGGCCATTACGAGTTTTTTTGGTCATGCCATTCGGGCTAACGAACGCGCCTGCGGTTTTCATGGATCTTATGAACAGAGTGTGCAAACCTTATCTTGACAAGTTTGTTATTGTTTTCATTGACGACATTCTGATTTATTCGAAGAATCGGGAGGAACATGAGCAGCATTTATGACTTATTCTGGAACTCCTTCGAACGGAATAACGGTACGCCAAATTTTCGAAATGCGACTTCTGGCTTCGTGAAGTCCACTTTCTAGGCCACGTGGTAAACACGGATGGGATTCATGTCGATCCATCCAAGGTAGATTCGATCAAAAACATTGGCCTGCACCTCGCACACCAACCGAAATACGACAATTCTTGGATTTGGCGGGTTATTACAGACGGTTCATCAAAGATTTCTCAAAGATTGCACAACCGCTTACGCTACTGACACAGAAGGGTATTGTTTATCGCTGGAGTAATGCACAAGAAATAGCGTTTCAACACTTGAAGGATAGACTCTGTAGCGCACCTATCCTCTCACTGCCTGAAGGCACCGATGATTTTGTAGTCTACTGCGATGCATCTATCCAGGGTCTTGGATGTGTATTGATGCAAAGGGATAAAGTTATAACTTATGCCTCGCGCCAACTTAAGATTCACGAACAGAATTACACTACACATGATTCTAGAACTGGGAGCTGTTGTTTTTGCGCTCAAGATATGGCGACATTATCTATATGGCACCAAGTGCACCATCTACACCGATCACAGGAGTCTTGAGTATATTTTCAAGCAGAAAGACCTGAACATGCGACAACGTCGATGGGTCGAGCTACTGAACGATTACGAATGTGCTATAAAGTACCATCCAGGCAAGGCCAATGTGGTGGCCGACGCCCTCAGTCGGAAGGATACTATACCTAGGCGTGTACGAGCGTTGCAACTCACTATTCAGTCTAGTCTTCCTTCACAGATACGAGATGCTCAGGTAGAAGCATTGAAACCGGAAAACGTCAGGGCTGAAGCCCTACGCGGCTCAAGACAACGGTTAGAACAAAGGGCAGACGGCGCCTATTATGTAACAGGACGCATCTGGGTCCCACTCTATGGCAACCTACGCGAGCTTGTAATGGATGAAGCTCATAAGTCTCGCTACTCAGTACATCCTGGTTCAGATAAGATGTACCACGACCTCAGAACTACATATTGGTGGCCTAGCATGAAGGCCCACATAGCAACTTACGTTAGAAAGTGTTTGACTTGTGCGAGAGTCAAGGCAGAATATCAGAAACCATCAGGCCCACTCCAGCAACCTGAGATACCACAATGGAAATGGGAGCAAATTTCCATGGATTTTGTTACTGGTCTACCCAGATCTCAACGTGGGAATGATACTATTTGGGTGATCGTGGATCGACTCACAAAGTCTGCTCACTTCTTGGCTATCAAGGAAACGGATAAGTTCTCCACTCTAGCAGACATATACCTTAAGGAAGTTGTCTCGAGGCACGGGGTGCCCACATCTATTATCTTTCTGATCGTGATGCACGTTTTACTTCAGAACTGTGGCAAGCAATGCACAAATCTTTTGGCTCTCGTTTAGACATGAGCACAGCGTATCATCCTCAGACAGACGGGCAGTCTGAGCGAACTATTCAAACTCTAGAAGACATGCTTCGGGCGTGCGTAATTGACTTTGGCAAGGGCTGGGAAAAGCATCTGCCACTTGTGGAATTTTCATACAACAACAGTTACCACACCAGCATTAAAGCTGCTCCATTTGAGGCATTGTACGGGCGTAAATGCCGATCACCTCTTTGTTGGGCAGAGGTGGGTGACAGTCAGATCACAGGTCCAGAAATGGTAGTTGATACTACTGAAAAGATTGCTCAAATACGACAACGCATGGCGGCAGCACGTGACCGTCAGAAAGTATACGCCGATAAAGACAGGAAAATACTCGAATTCCAAGTTGGGGATCGAGCACTACTCAAAGTTTCACCCTGGAAGGGTGTTGTTCGTTTTGGCAAACGAGGCAAACTCAATCCACGATATGTTGGACCATTTGAAGTCATAGAGAAAATAGGCAAAGTGGCCTACAGACTGAACTTACCAGCTGAACTCAGTGCAGTTCACAACGTCTTTCACGTGTCGAATCTGAAGAAGTTTCAGTCAGATGAGACCCACATAGTTCCTCTGAAGGAGCTCACTATCGACGAACAATTGCATTTCGTCGAGGAACCAGTTGAAATCACGGACCGGGATGTTAAGGTCCTCAAGAACACCAGAATACCACTTGTTCGAGTTCGTTGGAACTCCCGTCGTGGCCCAGAGTTTACCTGGGAACGCGAAGACTAAATGGAACTCAAATATCCCCAGTTGTTCGAAAACAATGCAACTACTACTGAGGCTGAAGCTACTACAGAAGTTCGGGATGAAATCCCAACTCAACGGGGGGATGATGTGACACCCCAGGAAAACCAGTAAACGATAACTTACCTAGCTTCCTCAGTAACCGCATGCTAAATTTCGGGACGAAATTTCTTTCAAGTTGGGGATAATGTGACAACTCGAGTTTCCGACTTTCTTTTTCGCATTTAGTGCACGTTGACTTTGACTGTGTAGTTGTTTGACTTGTTTAACTTGTAACTGTATACGTTATTTTATAATGAACGCATTGTGGTTGCATGATTTTGTGTTTGGCTTTATAACATGAAACACCTGTTGAAAACTTAAACTGTTTAAAATATGAAAGGACCCGACGAAACAGACTGTTTCGCCATATACATCCCGACGAAACTGATGTGTTTCGCCATCAAGCAACTCGACGAAACAGTGTGTTTCGCCATAGAACTTCACGACGAAACTGATGTGTTTCGTCGGCCCATTGATTCGCAAAGCCCATTAAGGGCCCAGAACGGTAATTCGTGGCTATTAAGTAAAACCGACTTCCTGTTTCACACTTTGAACAAAAATAGAAACCCTAGAACTCTCCCTTTTGAAAAGGCGATAACCATCTTCAACCATCATCTTTCTCTCTCGAATCCTCCCTTGTTCATCCCGAATATCTCGGACGTGATTGACTTACTTTGAGCACATACCTAGCATACCGAGCGAAACAAGGTGAGTTCACACTCTTTCTAAGGCATGGGATTCCCGGTGGTTGGGAATGGGTTAAAGAAACTAAAATGGAACCTACATATCCTCCTTGGGTAGGATATGTACCGCCATCCTCCATAGGTAGGATGCCAATATTAATCATGCGTATTCTCCTTGGGTAGAATATGTACGTTCGTCCGGTAGGACAACAACCTGTACGTTCGTCCGGTAGGACAACAACCTGTACGTTCGTCCGGTAGGACAACAACCTGTACGTTCGTCCGGTAGGACAACAACCTGTACGTTCGTCCGGTAGGACAACAACCTGTACGTTCGTCCGGTAGGACAACAACCTGTACGTTCGTCCGGTAGGACAACAACCTGTACGTTCGTCCGGTAGGACAACAACCTAAACGATACGGCCACTAACCTTCGCACAGATGTCTGGAGGACCGCGATACGGCCATTAACCTTCGCACGGATGTCTGGAGGACCGCGATGGGAATTAATAAGAAACATGGTTTACAAAACGAACAACTGAATTATGAAACGAATTCTATAACTGAATATCAAACTGTGAACTCGCTCAACTAGTTGTTGACTCTCTGTTACATGCCTTGCAGGACCATAGGTACTTTTGGAGCTTGCACGGGAGGCACGGTCGTTGTGGACATGGATCGTGAATGTGTTGTTAAACATTATGACATTTTGTACTTATACTTATGTTGGGTTTTACATTAATGCTTCCGCTACACACTTGTTTATTTTTGGTTTTGCAAACACCTATCGTATTGATGAATGACTGTTGATAAAATTACTTATGTTCAATATGATTGGTGGCTTGATCCTGGTCATGTCACGCCTCCAAGCGGTGGTACTCCGCGTGTGGATTTTGGGGGTGTGACAGAAAAGCACTTCCATCCGATCTATTATGCGAGCAAAACTCTTCACGACGCTCAAGAGCATTACACCACGACTGAAAAAGAGCTCTTGGCGGTCGTTTTCGCATTTGATAAATTTAGATCGTATTTAGTGCTTTTGAAAACCGTTGTATACACTGATCACGCAGCCATTAGATACCTCTTCAGCAAACAGGACGCTAAACCGCGTCTAATCAGATGGATCCTGTTGCTGCAAGAGTTTGATATTGAGATACAAGATAAAAAGGGTGCTTTGAATGTAGCGGCCGACCATCTGTCTCGGTTAGAGCACGGAGACATCGAGGATTCGCGTTGGGATTCAATCAATGACAAGTTCCCACACGAATCTTTGATGGGTGTTGAGATATGTGATGAGTCGCCATGGTTCGCCGACTTTGCGAACTATCTTGCTTGTAGAATTCTGATAAAAGGGTTGACTCACCAGCAAAAGAGGAAATTCTTTTCAGATCTAAAGCACTACATATGGGACGACCCTTTCTTATTCAAGGTGGGTGCTGATCAGGTGATCAGAAGATGTGTATCAGGGGCTGAGGCGACCGACATTCTGCGCCAGTGTCATGAGGGACCTACCGGAGGCCACCACGGAGCCAACTTCACCGCGAAGAAGGTGTTGGATTCCGGGTTTTACTGGCTGACCATTTTCCGTGACGCGCAGAGTTGGGTGAAAGCGTGCGATGCTTGTCAGAGGGCGACGAACATATCGGCACGCGACGAAATGCCCCAGAACTGGATACAAGTTTGTGAAGTCTTTGATGTTTGGGGGATAGACTTCATGGGATCATTCCCCCCCTCACGTGGAAACAAGTACATACTCGTGGCTGTTGACTTTGTATCAAAGTGGGCGGAGCCACAAGCCTTACCCACTAACAACGCCAGAGTAGTTGTGAGGTTTCTTAAGAGTTTGTTCGCCCGATTTGGCGCTCCGAAAGCGCTCATTAGTGACCGAGGGACTCATTTTTGTAATACACAGCTTGAAAAGGCTTTGTCCCGATACGGTGTGCATCACCGTTTGTCCACGCCCTATCATCCGCAGACAAGCGGGCTGGTGGAGGTTACGAACCGTGGGCTTAAGCGCATCCTTGAGCGGTCTGTTGGAGCGAACCGCAAGGAGTGGTCGGACAAACTTGAGGATGCATTGTGGGCATTCCGTACAGCTTATAAGACCCCTATAGGGACCACCCCCTTTAGGTTGGTATACGGAAAGGCATGCCATTTACCGGTGGAGTTGGAGCACAAGGCTATGTGGGCTTTGAAAACCGCGAATTTGGACCTAAAAACCGGAGGTGAAGCCCGGTTTCTCCAAATTCATGAATTGGAAGAATTGCGGCACCAAGCCTATGAAAGCTCCGTACTCTACAAAGAGCGCACGAAGAAACTTCACGACAAACGTTTGAAGGACCATAAAGAATTCCAAGCGGGTGATCTTGTTCTTCTGTATAATTCAAGGCTGCGCTTATTTCCTGGGAAGCTTCATTCACGCTGGACAGGACCATACACGGTTAAGGAAGTATTTCCGTATGGTACTATTGCAGTAGAGAACGCGGATGGCGTTACATTTAAGATAAATGGTCACCGGTTGAAGTTGTACGTTTCCGGGCCGATAGATTCGGCGGTGGAGGTGATTGAACTCCAAACCCCGCACACTTCATAAGTGTGGGGATGAGAGAGTCTACGCTACTGACTCGCGGATCAAAAATGTAGCAAGAGCGTATTTTGCGCTTTAGGGGTAGTATCGTCTTTTTAGTAATTTTTCTAGTTTTAGCTTGGAGTCTTGCTATCGACTCGTTGACAAAAATTTAGCATGAGTCTACGCTACTGACTCGCCGACAAAAATGTAGCAGGAGCGTCTTTGGCGCTATAAGGGTAAAATAGTCCATTTTTTTGTTTTTGTAGTTTTAGCGTAATTTAGGTAAGTTAGGTAGTTTACGTTAGTTTCTTTAGTTTTCGTACGTGCCGAGCGAAGGTTCTGTATTGCAATATTGATAGAACAGTTGGTGTGTCGAAAAAATGGCGAAAAACGGCCGAAACAGTTGCTGGAAATAGCTTCTGCGGAAAAATTCTGATCTGCACCTGATGCACGACCATTCCTCGGGTCGCACGACCGTGCGTTTCCGAGGGCCGGCACGGTGGATCGCACCCCCGGTGCATTTCCGAGAAAAGTTATTAGGGTTTGGGCGATGTCGGTGACGCACGACCGTGCCACACGGAGAACGACCGTGCGTCAGGCTGAGGGCAGTTTTGTCTTTTGGCACTATAAATACCCTCATCTGCAGCCCCCATTCATAACTCGCGAAACCCTAGTCGCTGCAGGCCGTTCTAGAGCGATACTTCATCAAATCGCACGGTTTTTCGCACGATCTCACACCCTTCTTCGCACGGTACGTTCCTAGTTGTAGATTTCTTGTTTTCTTGCTTTCTAGGTTAGATTTCTTCCGATTTTTGAAGGAAATTTTTAGGGTTCTCTTCATAAACAAATCGAAACCCTAACCCTTGTTGAATCGTAGTATCTTGAACATCTGGTGCATTTTTCTGACCCCCGTTTATGTAAAAACTTGAAGATTTGTGAAAAAAAATCGGGCTACTTAGAGCATGGGTCAAAATCTGCAGAAAACCAAGTCGCACGGACGTTCCTATATGGAACGGTCGTGCCTCGCCTATGTTTCACGTTAGTTGGTTGTTGGTCGGAGTTGCACGGTGGTGCCGTAGATCGCACGCCGTGCAGTTCCGACATCTCTGGGCAGATGGTGCTTGTCATCGGCGACGCACGATCGTGCGTCTCGTCGCACGACCGTGCCATATGCCCAGATCAGTTTGACAGTTTCTTCATAATTGGCTGCTCGCCTGTTTGTGATTCAAATTTCTCCTGTTTCCATCTTTCTAATGTTTTTCCTCATACAGATGGATCACCCTTTCCTTCAGTTTGACCCCGACATTGAGAAAGAGGCTCTTTGCATTCCGAAGCGTGACGCCTTGTGGGAAAGGCAGGGACAGTTCGGAGTCCCTCGATGGTTGGATTGGGAAGTCATGCATGAACTCAATCAGTATGACAGACTAGACGACATGATGAGTCGCCCGCTTGCAAATCTAGGCGGTTGCAACCGACCCGTTTACCGGGAGCTGACTATAGAGTTCTTTGCATCCTATGCCTATGAAAAGCCGGCTGCTAATAGAAGACCCAAGTTTCGCTACAAGAATCGTGTAACTTTCAGGTTATGTGGGCGATAGCATACGTGGTCGGTTGGTCGTTTGGGAAGGAGGCTCGGGATCTATACAAGGGATGACATGGATGATCCCGATGTCTTCACTAATCAGTTCACCTTCCCTTCTGATGCAGCACGGGATGCATTTTGGGCTGAAAATGCCGTTGGGGACCCCTACAACCCGAGGATGTCGAAGGCCTAGCGACTCAGAGACCCTTTGGTGCGAGTGATGCACCATGTATTTAGTCATTCGATATGCGGTCGCATGGACAGTCTTGGTAACTGTCCAACACCTGATTTGATCTTTTTATATGCGCTAGTTGACAAAGCACCAATCAACCTAGCCGCTCGAATGGCTGAGTACTTCGTCAAGAGCTCGGGCCGAACTCCGAACAGTGAGATACATGGCGGTCAGTATGTGACCGAAATAGCCTACAACGAAGGCTATATGACTGAGGAGGTTCTTCAGGGTCTCACTTTGATTACTGAGGGGCTTCATGTCGATATCAGGTCACTGAAGGCCATGGGGGTGATTGTTGAGCTTGATAGGGGGGGGGTAGGTTGAGAGGATTGAACAACGAGGTCTGGGACCCGTTGCCTCCAGCTGAGGAGGAGCATGAGGAGGAAGATGAGGATGTTAAGATGGGAGAGCAGGGTCCGCAGCAGCAGCAGCAGCACCAGCCACCGACACCACCACACTCACCGCAGCACCATGCATTTCATCAGCATGAGGACTGGCCCGCGTTTTACCAGCAGTTCCAGGATATGCGTGTGATGCAGGAGCAGCATGGTACCTATTTCAACGAGATTAGATCTAGCCAGGACGAGATTCGGGCCAGTCAGGCGCAGCTTCGGGCCACACAGGACCAGCTTCAGCATCGCCAGGATACTCTATACCAGGGGGTCAGTGCGGGATTCTCATATCTTTTCGGGGAGATGCATCACGCATACCCTGACTACTTTCAGCACCCTCCGCAGTTCCCACCATGGAACACCCCTGGTTATGGCGATGCCGGCCCGTCCTATACGAGAGAAGATGATGATGGAGATGAGTAGTTGGCGGTGGTGATAGCAGTTGGTGGTGTTTTCTATTTCAGTACTTTATTTATTTTTGGGTGTTTATTTTGACTGTTATTTTCAAACACCCCGGTTATGTATTTCAGACATTTTACTTTATGTTCTATTTGGATTTTAGTATTTATGTATATTATGGTTGTTTTGTGATTTTTCTGTTTCTGTTATGTTTTGGGTGCACATGTGACATACTCGCAGGTTTTAGCTATCGGATCTTGGACCGGAGCACGTACCAGATACAGGTTCAGAAATCTCGTGGCATAAACATCATCTTGAGGGGAGTAATTTTTTTTATCCCTTTCTCTATATTTCGGGTCTCGCATTGGGGACAATGCGAAGTTCAAGTGTGGGGAGGGGGTTAACTTTGTTAACTTTGTTTGTCCTCTTAAAAAAAAAAATCAGAAAATCAGAAAAATCATTCAAAAATATTTGTGTTTTGTGTATTTTTTTTAGTAAATAAACCGGTTGTTTGTGTTTTAGAAAGTTTCGGACTTGATAAAAACTCGACAAGCAAAATATTTTTGAAAAAGGAAACCGGAAAGCGTGACAAACAAAGAAAGACTTACATGATAGTTTTCACACTTTTACCCATTCCTTCCGTTACGTGAGCATATTTGAGCCTTGATTGTTATATATTTGTTCATTTCGGATATAGGAGTGAGCCGGATGTTATGTGCAATTTAGAACTTGTCACTAGTATGCTTGTTAAGACCATGAACTTGCGAATTTGTGTAAAAATGATAGAGGCACTTAGATTACCCCTTTGCTGTAAACCTTGTTCTTTGAGTTGTGTTTCCCGTACCCTACGTTACCCTTTAGGATTGACCATGTCGAGCCTTCCCGTTCACCTTTGTTTACCCACATTATCATCCACTTAACCAAATTTAGCCTTTTTATGTTTTAAACCTTTTTAGTGTTGAAACTCGGTCAAAATAATAGTTTAACTAGCTTGTTATTGTTTATATTTCAGTGTATAGTTTTGTAAGTTAAAAAAAAAATAGAAAATAAAACACCCTAAAGTAGGGTGAAGTTGATAGAAATCGAGCAATTTTGAATGCTTAAAGATTAAAATTTCGTTGATAAGCTCGATTGCGCTTTAGTCGCCTTTTTAAGGCGTTTGTATGTATAGTTGTATTATTTTCTTGCTAGTTAAACGCTACTACCGAGTTTTAACCATTTTCGCCACTTTAAATGTCCACTTCCATACCCTTCGCCCAAGCCTAACGTTATAACCCGTAAAGACCTCTTGATTTACACTTGTTTGCATGTTAGTTGGTGGAGACGAGATCTTATGACAAGCTTATGATATTGCACATTTCATTGACTAGGCATTGAGTGTTTACACATACACATTTTATGTATGTTTCATAAATAAAACCGAGTGTGTGAACATTGTGAGTCGTGTGAAGATTAACATGTGAGTCAATTAAATGTGAAGTCACGACTTTTTGGTTGTCGCTTTATAATTGCATATGCTTGTTGGGTTTGAGTCTTTTGATGTTGTCTTTCGACAAACCGGCTAACCGTTTATAGTAGTTTTCAATAAAATAGTGTGTAAATTATCGTTCTTGTTTGTTTATGTCTTTTATTGCTTTTTAGTTTAGCATGCTTGAGGACAAGCAAGGTTCAAGTGTGGGGAGATTTGATATTCGTTAATTTACACATATTTTAGTCCCCCGTTTTACCCCTATTTTATGCGTTTTTGGCCGTAAAACCGTCATTCGGATACTTAAATATCTACACTTTTGTTTACAGGCCTAAAACAGCATACCAGACAAGATGATAGCAAAAACGAGGACTTTCCAGACAAAACGACGAAACTGCGGACATTCTGTTAAGGAAACTGACCTGGGCCTGTGGAACGGTCGTGCGACCTGATGCACGACCGTGCATCTCTGACAAATGCTGAGTAACCCGGCATTGAACGAGGGTGCGACTAGGCGTGCAAGGCATTTAAGGTCAGCTCGGTGATGCACGGACGTGCCATCTGAAGAACGACCGTGCGTCTACGATGATCCAGCCTGATCTCGGTGATGAACGCCCGGCCCAGCAGCTCGTGCAACAAGAACCTGGAACTGAACGACCGTTCCATCTGAAGAACGGTCGTGCGATATCGTATCTGGTCAAAGATCTGATGACGTATGCAGTATGGTGCCCCATCCCTAATAATTGCTTAAAGTGCACGGTCGTGCCATCTGAAGAACGACCGTGCGAAAGAAAAAAAAATATAAAAACAGAACAGAAACATTCTGTTCGACATTCTGGAATTTTGGGAGCTTCACAGGCGATTATACAGGCTCCGGAGGCTTTGCTTTTGACCCGGATTCAAGCCACATTGTGCCGTTTAGCTCCATTACTACCCGGATCCGTAGTCTAGTACTTGTTTATGGTTTGGTTTTCTAATCTTTCCATGTTTTTGTTAATCTTTCAAGTACTTAGATTAATGTTTATGTATTATTGTAGCCTTTGGGTAAAAACACAACAATCCCTTGCTAGATTATAACCATTAGTTTGTTAAACTTTGTTTGTAATGACACTTTGAAGTATTTTCTATGATTATCTTTGATGATTAGTTTGCAACCTTGTTATTGATATTGATTTCTTGATTATAAGTAATTATGTTGGATGATTGATGCTTGGTTAGTTAAGATAGTTGAAAAATGAAGCTTAATTAATCTTGTATTGGTAAACTTTGAACTTGGTTAATTAGTTTAGCTTGGTTTAAATGTATGCATCATGATACTAGAAATGGTTAGTGATTTAATAAAATGTAATTATTGTTAATCAAGAGAGCTTGCCGTCATGTAAGGACCTTAACGGGTTAGATGGTGTCGTTATAAATTCTTGCCATGATTTGTTAGCTTAGTTAGTAGTTTAGGCCAAAATTGCTATCTTAGTGAATTATTGTGCAAGATTTGTAAAATGAACTCGGTTGTGATTTAATCTAGTTTATGCTTGTCTCGGTGGTTGCATTGTGTTTATCGGTGTCTCTTTCCTTGATTAAGTGCGGTTAGAAAACTCCTAGCGGATGACTAACTTATTTTTAAGAGATTTTCATAGACATTTATCAATTGCACGTTAAAGAACAATTTTAGGTGGTTAAAGTGTGTTTATCGTTTTAGCTTTCCGAATGATTGTCATGTTAGGATTCCCGAAAGGGATACTAATTGTCTTAAATTGGAAAATTGACCGAATGCTTCTAGTGCCAAAACTGACTTAGTTGACATGCTGTGGTTGTGTATTAAGCAAGGCTTTTTATCTATTATCTATTATGTTTTTATTATGTATTTGTTTACGCTTACTTTAGTTTATTTAAAATCAAACAAAATCTATGTTTTTACCGGTAGTTTAGTGACAAAGGTCTAGTACTATTTCTCCGCCCATTTCCTTGGATCGATACTTGGTTCTTACCGATACTTTATTACATATGTGACGGGGTACACTTGCCTCTTTCGTGTGTGTTTTGATGAAAAAGTAATAATCACTTTTATAAATTTAGACAAAATGACAGTGCACGTCCTTTAGGTTTACCTAAAAGTACAGTGCACGTCCTTAATGTTTAAAAGTTGCAGTGCACGTCCTTTACCTTTAATTTTGTTGCATTACAAGTCCTTTATGGCTAACTGAGTTAACTTTTTCCATTAAATCCCCCACGTGCCTCCCACGTGAGGGGTATATCTGTCATTTCCCTTCATTAAGGACGTGCACTGTACTTTTAGGTAAACCTAAAGGGTGTGTACTGTACTTTTAAACATTAATCTTCTACTTTTTTTTAAGGTTTATCTTTTTTTTTTAAAGTTTATACAATTTTTTAAATTTTATACAATTTTTTAAAGTTTGTTTTTCTAATTTTTTTGTTAATAGTTTCTAATTTTTTAAAGTTTGTTTATTTTTTTAATTTTAATTTTTTGCTAACAGTTTGTTTATTTTGTTAACAGTTTCAAATTATTTAACTCTATGTTTTTTTATTAAGTTTATGTTTTTTTATTAAGTATATGTTTTTTTTATTATGTAATGTCTTTTAATATTAATGATAATTTTTTTGTTAGTTTATAAACTTATTGTATTAAATTCACGTTAAGATCATGTACATAACTGTATGATTGCGTTCTTATTTATTTTATTTAGTATGTACGATATTCTAATTAAATAAACTTTGTAAGAAAGATTTCATTTTGGATTATTGAAGACCTTAAATCACTTGATAATTGACTTTCTTATTTGTATGTTCTTGCAATAAATCACACGAGCAGGTATCTCCTTATGATTTATTTCATTTCTGTTCTTGTGGTCTATAACATCAGTGCTTGTAGCCACCAAACGACTCATTTTTTCTCTCATGCTCGTAACATGTTTTGTGGAGCAAATCACATATCCTAGGTGTTTCGTGATATGACTTGTCATAAATTTCACAACAGGAGCAACGACTTGGTCATATAAAATCTGCTCCATTTTCCTGATCGAGACCAACAAATCACGCAAACATATCAATAAAAACAAATAAGAAAGTCAATTATCAAGTGATTTAAGGTCTTCAATAATCCAAAATGAAATCTTACTTACAAAGTTTATTTAATTAGAATATCGTACATACTAAATAAAATAAGTAAGAACGCAATCATATAGTTATGTACATGATCTTAATGTGAATTCAATACAATAAGTTTATAAACTAACAAAAAAATTATCATTAATATTAAAAGACATTACATAATAAAAAAAAACATACACTTAATAAAAAAACATAGAGTTAAATAATTTGAAACTGTTAACAAAATAAACAAACTGTTAGCAAAAAATTAAAATTAAAAAAAAAAAAACAAACTTTAAAAAATTAGAAACTGTTAACAAAAAAATTAGAAAAACAAACTTTAAAAAATTGTATAAACTTTAAAAAATTGTATAAACTTAAAAAAAAAAAGATAAACCTTAAAAAAAAGTAGAAGATTAATGTTTAAAAGTACAGTGCACATCCTTTAGGTTTACCTAAAAGTACAGTGCACGTCCTTAATGAAGGGAAATGACAGATATACCCCTCACGTGGGAGGCACGTGGGGGATTTAATGGAAAAAGTTAACTCAGTTAGCCATAAAGGACTTGCAATGCAACAAAATTAAAGGTAAAGGACGTGCACTGCAACTTTTAAACATTAAGGACGTGCACTGTACTTTTAGGTAAACCTAAAGGACGTGCACTGTCATTTTGTCATAAATTTAAAACCAAATGGTGTGTAATTTCATTGCATAATTATGTATATATACGCACACGTCAGTAATCCAGGTAGTTCTTCAGGAAAAACATTTGGATATTCAGAAATAACAGGGATGTCTTCGATCTTGGGCTTTGGTTCATCAATGGTTACCTGTGCCATGTAAATGACACAACCTTTCTTCAAACACTTCGATGCCTTAAGCATAGACACTTGTTTAGGCAATCCATACTATGTATCTCCTTGTATTGTTAATGGCTCACCATAAGGAGTCTTGATAACCACTTGTTTCTTATCACATACAATTTGGGCTTGGTTACGAGACAACCAATCCATGCCTATCCCTATGTCCAATCCCGCCAATTTCAACGGAAGCAAGGATAGCGGAAAAGAGTGATTCCTAATGGATATAAAACATCCATCTAGTACTGTTGAAGCAGTCTCTATGGTACCATCGACCAATTCTACTTCATACTTTATGCTTAGAGTCTTAACAGGCAGATTTAAAAACTTACAAAATTTATTGTCTACAAAAGACTTGTTTGCACCAGAATCAAACAACACTCTAGCATAAACATCATTGATAAGAAAAGTACCTGTTATCACATTGTCATTCTGAACAGCCTCCTGAGCATTCATCTGGAAGACCCGAGCATTGGTCTTCTTAGCCTCCTCAGGCTTCTTTGCAAATTTTGGGCAGTTGGTCTTGATATGCCCTTTCTCGTTACAGTTGTAACAAGTTGCATCTTTCATTTTCTTGCAATCCAGCATTCTATGCTCTTTTGATTTGCAGATACAAACTCTAGGCTGCGATTGTTGTTGCGATTTTGATTCGAGTCTGCACTTTCCAAAATGATTCTTTTTGCAGATCTTACACTTGGGCTTCTCACCTGTTTGTTGGGTGTCCTTTTTAAACCCAGAACTCTTCCTGTGATCTGAGTTCCCTTTTCTTTTCGTGTCGGAGCGATGAGAACTCTCATCCTCCCGCTTTCGCTTTCCTTCATCAGAAGCTTTGACAGACTTGCTCCTGACTGCATCAAGTGTAAGAGATAGAGATAGATCTACCACTGACCTGTATGTGGTAGGTCTGGATGCTTTCACATTTCCCTTGATTTCTGGAGCTAGACCTCCAATAAAACGTGCTATGCGCTTTGGTTCTGGGGTGACCAAGCAAGGAACCAATCGGGACATGGTGTTGAAGCTTGTAACATACGCTTGATAATCCAAGTTCTTCATGACCAAAGTCAAGAAGTCGGTCTCAATTTTCTCCACCTCATGCTGTGGACAGAAGTTTTCCTTGATCAATGCAACAAATTGATCCCAAGTCAAATTATATAACGGAATCTTCCCTGTAGCTTGGATTAACGACCTCCACCAAGCTAAAGCTTCACCTTTAAATGATTGTGAAATAAACTTCACAATGTCCTGTTCTGCACAACCACTGATGTCAACCACGGTATCCATCTCATCGAGCCATGTCATACAATCAATGGCTCCCTTTTCTCCTGTGAAGTCCCTTGGCTTGCAAGAGACAAAATATTTGTAAGAACAGGTTTTAACACGTGGTTCCTGATTAAGCACGATCTGCTTAGACGGGACACTCCTTTGGTTTGATGAATGATGAGAATCGTCTTTGTGAGATGTATGAGTCTTGGAAGGTGGTTTTGTATAAGGTACAGACTGAGTCCTGCTATGAGTACCGCTTGATTCTTTAAACTGTCTGTCAAGGGCTCGAGTAACAGCATTATCTATTAACGCTTGTAGGTCTGCACCAGCTACATTAACTCTGGTGGTATCATTTCTCTCCCTAGGGTGACTGTTAACCTCATCTGATTCAGCCATGTAGCTTGATTGCTACATAAAAATGATGACAATGATTTATTCAGAAGACTATTATGGAATTGTCATTCTTGACAATTCATTAACCATGGTAACTATAAGCCATTTTGGTTAATTTGGTAATTTAATTTATTTAATTTTTTTTATTTCAATTTATCCCAGTTATAAACTATTATGGATAATAGGGTGGCATATAAAAAGGCCTAGTCACAAGGACAGTTTTAAATTATAAGACATGATTTTATAAGATCAAGGCATTAAGGTTTGAACATAGTTCATCACCTTTTTCTTGACAGGGAGTTGTAGACTACAACTGTCTTTTGTCTTATTAGACAATGAATATGGCCCGAAGGCATTTCATCACTAATGGATGTTTTAATCACTAGGTAAGAATAAAGAATCGGAAAATCCAATATAAGGATGACAAGTGTGATTTTATCGTATCACTGTTGTTAGGAGTGCTAACATGTTTTCAGATGTTAGCAAGGATTCTGAAAAAGGATCTACCATCATGGCCATGTCTTAAATTGACACATGGTCTAGGTTTTACCTTTAAGATTTTTGTTTAAATGGTGGATCAACATTTAATTGGAACGATATTTGATTTATTTCATATAATATATTCATATATATAATGACAAATGAAATTTTAAAATAAAACATTCCATAAATTGAAAGAAGTACATAACTTGCCCAAAACGGGTCTTTTAAAGAAATAACATTGTCCACGCAGGGACAGAAATAAGAAAGATGAGTCCACGCAGTGACCAAGTACATAAATAAATGTCCACACAGGGACTTAATTGAAAATAAGAATTACAAAACAGATAAATAAGGAATTTCAATAATCCCTCTTCTTATTCCCCTTTATTAGGTTTGCCAAACCCTTAAGCAGACCCCGGCAGCTTCTACGCTCCTCCTGTACCTGTTGCTCCACCTCGTGCAACCGTTGAAGGATTTCCTGCTGCTGCGGTGGTTGAATCTGTAGCGGCTGTTGCTACGGAGGTTGAGGAGGTGGTGGGTACTGATACCCATATGCTGGGTACCCAGTTTGGTACGTAGCTACGAAGGGTCCTTCAGGGTAGAGAGCATTGTAGTTTGCCGCTACGAGGTACGGGTCGACGGCAGGGGCGTTGTTGTAATTGTAACCCGAGTAAGCTTGCTGCTCAAACGGGTTATACGCCGCTGCACCGGCGTAAGAAGGAATTAGGTTTTCATAACCCATGGGCGGTGGTGGTGCGACTGGAGCAAAGTCGACTTCAGAAGCTGGGTTTGAAGGCCCATCCATTTGCGGGTCCTCATACAGCGGCGGGTAATGGCTGCCGCTGGAGTGTTGGGGGTACTGAAATGAATCCCCCATGCACGGACATCCGTGCACCGGTTCTTCTTCGCCTCGGTGGTTCTGGAGGCAGTTGTTGCTCTGGCGGCGGCGGTGGCGGTGGCGTAACCGCCTGAAAATGATGGTCCTCGGAAGGGACTTGTTGTTGAGGAGGTGAGTCGTGGTGAGAGGGAGTGTACTCCTACTTGTATGTAGCCCATCTCTCAGCGAAAATGTCTGGGCCCCTGTACGGCGAACCATGGAAGGTGATCCGCTGGATATATCAATGGGATACGTCGGCGTCCCAGTCGGTGGTATCTCAGGGTCAGGATCCTCGTCCATCTCCATATCCTGCATCTCAGGATAATGATCAACTGGTCCCAAAGGGTTTGGACCCTCTGGTTCTTGCACCTGGTTCATCGGATTGAACCGGCTCTGGAAGTACGGGGTCGGGTCCTGGAAGGCACGGTGCGAACTCGACCGCTGCAAAGTATAAAGGAATGATGAGAATGGTCAGACTCATTGTTCTGATGTAGCCCGAATGAATCATGATAAGACGGTGATGAACTGAGCGAGACAGAGCGTCTCGCAGGCTCCAAATAAGTTCTCCAATCCTCGTGAGGACTAGAGCTAAGGTTCGCTGTTAGAGTACGCCGGTGAGATGGCCCGGCTTCATGATCATTCCTTGCAGTTATTGGTGCCTTTCCTCTTCCACCTCTACCTCTAATACGTGGCGGCATTGTCTTTGTTCCTGCCAAAACAAACAAAAGAAACCAACCAAAAATAAAACAATAAGATTAGGATTAGTCCTAAGTCATTAGCCTAGACTCGGAAGTTAAGGAATGTGCAACTGTGTCATTGAGATTAAACACAAAAAGGGGCTAGTGTTTAATTCCCTCAATGTTGGCTATGATACCAACCTGTCACACCCCGATATTTCAACGTATTACCAGTGGGCCCGGTGGGGAGTATCGTGACGTAGTTGATATCATCATAGTCAATTAATCACAGTTTAATGCACAGCGGAAGTCTAAAAGTAATTATACAAACCGAGTTGAAAGTATAACAAAATTTTACATGACGGATTGTAAGTGGATCCACAGGCGGATCTAAAACAGAAAGAAATATTGTTCAACGGATTTTAAGTATCAAAAGCTTGCAAGACTCTTTATTTAATACTTAGGAGTTCCAGCCCATTACGCGTAGTACCTGCACTTAGTCTTTTTGAAAAATACGTCAGTTTACACTGGTAAATACAATTAACTGACTCTTTTGAAAATATTTAAGAAAATTTGATTTGAATGCATGACGTGTGCGTATATATACATAATATTTTGCAATGAATTACACACGATTGGGTTTTAAATTTATAAAAGTGATTATTACTTTTACATCAAAACACACACGAAAGAGGCAAGTGTACCCCGTCATATATGTAATAAAGTATCGGTAAGAACCAAGTATCGATCCAAGGAAATGGGCGGAGAAAAATTACTAGACCTTTGTCACTAAACTACCGGTAAAAACATAGGTTTGGTTGATTTAAACTAAACTAAAGTAAACATAACCAAATACATAATAAAAACATAATAGATAGTAGATAAAAAGCCTTGCTAAATACACAACCACAGCATGTCAACTAAGTCAGTTTTGGCACTAGAAGCATTCGGTCAATTTTCCAATTTAAGACAATTAGTATCCCTTTCGGGAATCCTAACATGACAATCATTCGGAAAGCTAAAACGATAAACACACTTTAACCACCTAAAATTGTTCTTTAACGTGCAATTGATAAATGTCTATGAAAATCTCTTAAAAATAAGTTAGGCAGCCGTTAGGATTATTCTAACCTCACTTAAACAAGGAAAGCGACACCGATAAACACAATGCAACCACCGAGATAAGCATAAACTAGATTAAATCACAACCGAGTTCATTTTACAAATCTTGCACAATAATTCACTAAGATAGCAATTTTGGCCTAAACTACTAACTAAGCTAACAAATCATGGCAAGAATTCATAACGACACCATCTAACCCGTTTAGGTCCTTCCGTGACGGCAAGCTCTCTTGATTAACAATAATTTCATTTTATTAAATCACTAACCATTTCTAGTATCATGATGCATACATTTAAACCAAGTTAAACTAGTTAACCAAATTCAAAGTTTACTAATACAAGATTAATTAAGCTTCATTTTTCAACTATCTTAACTAACCAAGCACCAATCATCCAACATAATTACTTATAATCAAGAATTCAATATCAATAACAAGGTTGCAAACTAATCATCAAAGATTAACATAGAAAATACTTCAAATGTCATTACAAACAAAGTTTAACAAACTAATGGTTATAATCTAGCAAGGGATTGTTGTTGTTTTTGCCCAAAGGCTACAATAATACATAAATCATAATATAAGTACTTGAAAGATTAACAAAAACTTGGAAAGATTAGAAAATCAAACCATAAACAAGTACTAGACTAAGGATCCGGGTAGTAATCGAGCTAAACGAGACAATGTGGCTTGAATCCGGGTGAAAGCTAATGCCTCCGGAGCCTGAAAATCGCCTGAGAGCTCTCCAAAAATCCAGAATGTCGAGCAGAAAGTTTCTGCTGTGTTTTTATACTTTTTTGCTGTTGCACGGTCGTTCCCCATATGGAACGACCGTTCACTTTATTGAATTATTGATGATGGGTCGCCATACTGCATACGTCATCGGATCGTTGACCAGATCTGAAATTGCACGGTCGTTCTTCGGGGCGGAACGACCGTTCAGTTCCGAGCTACATGTTGCACGCCAAGTCGCACCGACCGTTCAGTTCCGAGATGATCATCGATGTCGGAGATGCACGACCGTGCATCAGGTGGAACGACCGTTCCACAGGCCCAGTTCAGAATCCTTAACAGAAAGTCCGCAGCTTTGTCGTTTTCTTCGGAAAGTCCTCGTTTTTGGTATCATCTTGTCTGGAATGCAGTTTTAGGCCTGTAAACACAAATGTAGATAAATAAGTATCCGAACGACGGTTTTACGGCCAAAAACGCATAAAATAGGGGTAAAACGGGGGACTAAAATATGTGTAAATTAGAGTGTATCAATGCACAAGGCACAAATATTCTTTTATAACTTGGGACAATTATTAAAATAATCTTGTATACAGATTTATATGCTTGTCGTACGTTCAGGACCCGGGACAAGATTAATAGACACACCACATAATATAAACCCACGGCGAGTTATCCTCAACAAGCGGGTATATCTTTTTACATACACAACTGTCAGGTGTATGCCTACACCTCGTGCTTAAGTCGTGGCCATTTCAAATGAACGAGCCAAGGATATCCAGGACACGGTCATTAACCCCCCAAAGGCTTAGATCAAACAAAACAGATTAAAACGGGTTATCTCAATGATTTAACCACTAATCGATTAAAGATTCAATACCCGACCAAGCGGTAATAATTTACCGTATCCCAAGCCCATATAAGGGAAATAAGTTAAAAGTATTTACCTGAGCTAAAATATAGTTTTATTCTCAGCCGTATATCAAATCAGCAAGTACAAGTAGCTTTTACTAGGCTCCTAATCTGGAACGAAGGTTTTAATAACCTATTAGATTCCTAACGGGTCTTATTTAAGTTATAACTTAGACCGGTTAGTTTTAAAGAAAGGTTTACGGTTCAAAATGCAAGATTAAGCGAAGACCGGATTAGAATGTGATTTTGACCCAACAAGTATGAAGACTTGTATAAAATGGGTAAACTAAACACATTCTGGATTTTGAAGTAAAAATGATAAGGTTTGACCCGTTTTAGTTAATTTATGCAAACTAGTTACATAAACCGTACCGAACGCGAATATGCATAACGGGTAACCCAAGGAGTCATGTACAGGTTCCATAAGTCAATATGCTTTAAATATGTTATGATATCAGTAGGATATCTTCCATTACGCCCAAAATGAATTTAAAACCAATTTAAGCCCTGTAAGGGTATTTTGGTCATTTTAATGTTTATAAAAGATATTAAATAGTAAACTGAGGTTCTGGTCCAAAAATATCACTAAAAACATTTATTTTAGCTAGTTAATTCAGCAAGATATCATACATATGTGAGGTTTAACATTTATGGCCAAACTATGCACTTTAGGGGCATTTTGGTCATTTCACATATGCTTTCAAGGTTAAATTTGGAAATCTGAGTCCAAGACTTATACTTACTGTTAAATTATAAAAATTTATTTACAACATCAGTAGGTAAGAAGTCTTAGGCATTAGATATGGTTTTAAACCATACTATGCGCTTAATAAGCGTAAAAGTCGGTATTTGACGATATTTGAGATGTTTATAAATTTTGAAGTCCTAATCAGTTTCTAAAGCTTAAAATATTTTATTTAACATATGAAATCAGTAGGAAAAGGTTTGGTATTAAAATGATATGTAAAACTCATTTTATCAATGAAAATGGCAATTTCGTCAATACCGAATTTACACTAGAACTCTATGTTATGATCAGTATAAAATTTGGCAAAAATTTACAAAAACCCCTAAATATTATATCTTAACAGTGGGTAGAAAGTTTGGTGCCAAAAATTGGGTTTAATATGATTTATGCCGAAAATGCCATTTAATTAACAAAAAGCTTTCATTTTACGATATCTTGCATAACTATCGTTTTAGACCTGAAACTGATGTCAAACTTTTAGAACATGCTTATATATCAGTAATAAAGATTTTTGTTCTCTCACATTTTCAAAAATCTCATTTTTATATCAAAAGGGCATAATGGTCAACTTTTAAGCATTTAACGGAAACATGCAAATGATTCAGATTTCAAAGGAACCATATAGTATAATCTCAGAGGGTTATACTAACATGTAATATGGTCCTAAGAGAACCCTAAGGCATATATAAACTAAGTTAAATCAGGTCAGAACTGAAAGTCAAAGCAAAAGTCTACTTTTATGACTTTCGGTTGCAAACCGAGCCTAAACTTAGAATTGTCGGGTTGAACATGCCTAAACATGTTTTTATATTATTTACCAAGTTATTTAAGTGTTAAAACATGTTCCATAACTTCAGCATTATCAGTTATGAATTATTTTGCAAAAGCTGACTCGTTTGACTTTTCTTTTACTTAGTTTGACCAGACAATTAACTGAGATAACGTGATAATTTGAAGGTGCCCTTTTAAGGGTTTAACACCTATATAATTACCAACACATAGCCATTTTCAATTCGAATAATGGCTGGACCGTTAGTGATTAATCACAAAGTCAAAGCGTAATTACGATATCTTTGACTTTCGGTTATTACACTAATGAAAACTTAATTACGGAGGCTAAGAACACTTACAAGAGTCTTTGTACGAAAATTTAGACTAAGAGAGCTTCCTTCCAAGGTAGGATGCTCTAGAGAATGAGATTGAGAGCTCCAAAGCTTGAGAGTATGAGAATTTTTGGTGTGCAAGTTATAAGCTCCAAATCTGCCCCTTTATATAGGGTTTTGGATGGTTCTAAGATTGATACAAGTGTCCCCAAGTATAATCTGAGGCATACAAGTGTTTAGGAGGTTTTACAATACCAACAATAGTCCATAGAATCGAAGTTAAGCATGCAATGGTGAAGGAAGTGGCAGAACCTGCACCTATGCATGGTTTCTACCCAGATCATGCCGTCGCGTCGCGTGACGGCAAAGGAACATGGGTGTGGCGTGACGCCACCATGTAGGTTACCAGCTCAGCAAGTTTCAATCTTGACAGTTTCACCCCCTGAACCTTATAAAACGTAATAATTTCCATTTCAAGCATATTTAACCCATATAATTTATATTTTTGTGATCCTTAGAGAATAACCAAACATCGTTAGGTCCGGTTTCATTACACGATAACCGAAAACACAAGTTTTGCCTTGTTGATGCTTTTAACCCTTAAATCACGAAAGTTAACGTATTTATCTCAAACGACATCGAAACCTTGTGAAATTTTCGTTACTTGTTCTTGGGGGTATAATTAGTTGTTACAAAGCTTTGGGTTCATTAAAAGGTTACTCAGAGGTATTAATTTAACATGTTGACACATTTAACCCTCGCGTCTTTGAAAACTTTCACTTTCTTCCACAAACGGCTTCGTACGTTTCACAATTTATTCGTTTAAGGGTATAAACATCGTGTTGGGTTGTCGAAATGCAAAATTTCAAATGTTGACACTTTGGATCCTTCTACACACATACTTTCTTCATTTGTCAACTCTAGTCCCTCGAAATCACTTCATTACATGTTTAAAGTTCATGACATGTGCCGTTACTACATTGGACATGATTTTGCGAGGTGTTACAGCTTAGACTTTCGAACCCGACCCGTTTGGTCGATCATTAAGATCCGACCAAACATATTTTGTGACCATAGTTGTATAGGGAATAACCTTCCGAGGTTATACCTTATGGTCACTTCGTTTAATTAGTTGTATGATAGGTAGTTTGTATGCCTTAGGAAAATGACCAAATGCCCTTTTCATGCATAATTTGAATTTAAGCATGTGTAACTTAAATTTTGACACTTAAACTGATTATGCAATATTATTGAACATTTTTATGCATATAATACTTATCATAGGACTAGTTAGGCCATCCGAACGTGCTTTCGCGCAAATGACGCGTTAAAGTAGCGTAGCTTACCTTAACGGGTCATAACGGGTCAAAAGCACTTGGGATAGGTTTCAATTCAGAATGTAGGCTTGTTTAAACCATATAATATGAGTTTCAAAACTCATTTGGTTTACGAGACCTCATTCTACTCGATCTCCCGATTTAGGTTCCAATTTATTAACATAGCGATCGGATACTAGGTGCCACTTGATTCCTTGACTTCTCGAGCTTTGTTAGATCACTAGATCAAGGATACTTGCAATCTCAAGTGAGTACATAGCTCCCCTCTTTTATGCTTTCAATTATTTTGGGGTGACTGATATGTGCTAAATGCTTTTCAAGTTTTCATAAAAAAATGCTATGGTTTATATAAAACATGATGATTTCAATAATGTGAACAAACTTGTTGGGGCGTTAGTCGAAAGAGATTCGAATGACATTCATTAACTATGATCAAGCCGACCAGTAGTATGTTATGGTACCATAGGATCTGACAAATCCCGTTACTAGGCTATTCATTGGATTTGGTGGGTAGTTTGGGGAACGAAAAAAACTGTTATCTGATTAACAAATCATGAGTTGGTTTGTTAATCTTGTTAAAGAGATCTTTCAGGGCCTATTAAAGATACCCCATGGGTGGTATATCGAGTCACACAGGTTTGAATGTATTCTTTAATGAACGACCAAAAGTTGTATTTCACAATTAAAACACGAACGATTTGAACGATTTGAATGATTGGAATGATTTGAACGATTGGAACGATTTGGACTATTTAAATGACTTGGACGATTGGTTTATGGTAAGTGATTAGGTAACGAGGCGTGTGTAATGTGATAAAAGCATGGTGGATACGCCACTGGTACTTCCTATATACAAGTCCTTTTATCACATTACATGTAGCGTTATCTAGATCACTTGGACGAATGTTTTCAAAATGAAGTCACACTACGAGGTTTACTTAAAGATATAAACCATACAATGTTTACTTTCAAAGGCGATTTACTACTTGGTTTGCAAAGACAAATGTTTTCAGTCAAGATTCATGGCTACAATGGTTTTGGTTTTACATATATCAACTTGTAAAGTTGATAAAACATATTGCAATATCAAACACTTTTTGATTTCAAGGTACTTACTCGACAACTCTCGTAGTTGGACGAGGTATTGCAAAATGGATTCAAAGACATGAATTTGACATACAAAACCTATGTACTTGCCGGCATTTTTATGCTGACTGTTTTCACATATGTTTCAGGTTCTATTATGTGACGATTGTTGATTGTTTGCTTCACATAGGATGGATGCGGGCTTTAATGACTTAAAACTTGAAAGACAAGTGTACTACTTATTTGGTTTGTATCAAAACAACGAGTTTATCAATGAAATAAAACAAAACTTCAATTTGTCACACCCTGACTTTTGCGGAAGCGTGGTTTATTTGGTGTGACTTCTTAATACCATAACATTCAATCTTAACAACGCTATATGATAAAACCAAAAGATACTCATCCATTAATTTAGTTTAGAAAATACCACAACATTCTTGTCTGGAAACATCGACACCCAGATTAAGTTACAAACCATAATATGTTTAAATGAGTTCACAAAGACTCGACAAAAGAACTTAAACACACCCGAGCTTAGGAACATGTATCCCGTCCAGGAGTAGGATACATCCCCTAAACTCTACGACCACGGATGACATCTTTTATTTAAACGCAGCTTGAAGACACATGCACACACCTGCCAGATCCACTAGTTCCCTGAAATACATGTAGTTTAAAAATATCAACAAGTTGAGCGAGTTCATGTGTTTGAATAAGTATGAGTACCTTTGTAAACAGTGTATGTACGTATAAAACCTTTGTAAATAGTATGAGTATGAATGTCCCGGTATGATTGCAAACAAGGAAAAGATCACCAATGGTTTGCAAGGCCACTGATATGTGTGACGGTGTAGGAAGACTCAAACCTAGCAAATTTGTACCGGGCTTCCAGCTGGAAGACATAGTCACCACTATGGGCCACCCTGGCCTCAGGGGTGTGGGCTCGCTACACCCAAATAGATCTATCACTCATGCCCTGCGGTCCTGATACAAGGATTAATGGTCCCAAGTATCCGCCTACCCTATCACATGATCTATGGTTCTTTCCTAGGCTAATCATACCAATAGTATTGTAAGTATCCCTTTGTAACATGTATGTCACCCCCGAAGTAAGTAAACAAAACAGTTTAAGGAAAAAAAGGGACATGAACTCACAGTATTGCGTCCTCAGCTCGTAACTCCGATCTTGTCAGCAAACACGACTACCTACAGTGTACTAACGTCTATTAGACGGACGGGTCGTTCATTTGCTTAGTATTAATGTTTCGGAGTTACGTTTCTTATGTTCCCAACATTTTTCCCAAGTGACAATTATTTGTTAAAATAATAATTATTTTAACTTTAAATTATACTTAGTTTTGGAATAATTGTTTTAAACAATATTTTGTCACAATACTTCTCAAGTATTTTCCTTCCCAAGGATGGGGGTATCTTATATATGTATTTTCGTATTCTTGCCAAGTATTGGCGTCGTATTCCGGTGTGTTAATCCAAATGAATATATATTTTTAAGTGTCACTTAAAAATATATATTTAAACCTTATTTTTATTTCGAAACAAAATATCCCAAGAAAATATATTTTTTTCCCAAAAATACTATATTTTCTTAATAAACCCAAGTAAATATATTTTTACTTTCCAAAAATTAATACATTTCTTCCTTGTCCAAAAATATGATATAACTTGGTAAAAATCATACTTTCATTTCTTTCGTAGCCCAAAATAATATTTACCAAAAATATATTGTAACGGTATTCTCCGGAATATTTTATAAGTTACGTTTTATCGTTCGGCTTCACAATATTGAGTGTGTAACTTATATTTCATTCCTTGTGCTTTTTGGCATTTGTAAGTTATATTATTTTACCCTAAAATATTATAACTAGTTCACAAAGTATACAAATATTCACACAAGTGTCTTTGGTATTAAATATATATTCTAAATATATATTTATCCATTTTTATTTACAAACACCAACCCCCGGTATTTTGTATTTTTGCAACAATATTTATGGCAAGGTTTATATTGAAGAACATAGTTTAAGACATACTTGTAAACACTTGTTTAGAAAATATTTTCTAAGTGTTTGTATCTTTAGAAAATTTTGCCATAGTTCCCTTTGAAAATGGAGGTGTCCATGCTATTTAGCATATCATTTTCTTTTCAAAAATCATTCAAACAATCAACAATCATACCCTAAACATCTTGCACTTACCAAGTGCAAAAACGATATATTTTACAATACAACATGAACTTGATCTTTCACAAAAATGCGTAGTGACTTGGTAAAGTGTTTAGTGGGTTTAGTTACCCTCCAAAATACATTTTCTTCTTGGTAAATCTTATTCTTGGAAGTTTTAGAAGTTTACAACTTGTAAACACATTTCACATAAAATGCTTATTTATTAGATCTTCTTGTTTCTCTTGTATTTATACACTTGTTTTGTCACTAAAAATAGTGTAAGTTTGATGAAAACCATGATCTTTCAAAAATCACCCTTTTAATCTTGGTTTTCTTGGAAAATCATTCACAAGTCTTAGATTCACAAGTTTACTAGTTCACTTTGTTTGTCATTTAACAAGAATCATTTTATGTTCAAGTTCATGTCTTTACTAGAAGATGATTATCTTATGTAAACACATAATCATCTCCTAACTTGCTAAATCATGTTTTTAATCATAATCTAGCAAGTTCCATGATCAACATCAATATCTCTAGAAATCACAATCAAGCATTATACATACACTAACAACACCATTTCACCAAGATTTCATCTTGTGTAGGCTTTATGTTCAAGCTTTAAGTTTATGTTCTTTAGTGTTCTTATGATTTTCATTACAATATATCTTTTAACCACTAAAAATATGAAGTAACAAGAGTTAACAAAGATCTTACTACTAGCTTCAAGCTAGGGAAGAACAATGGAGAAAATCGAGTGGATAAAAGCTTGTAAAGGAGGTCATTGATGATCCAAGAGTTCCACACTTCCTATATCACCTTCTTACACCTTGTATGAAGCTTGGATTGGATGATGGAAGATCGAAAATGGAGATGGTGTGTGGGGGGTTTTCGGCCGAAACTTTATGAGGGAGAGGAAGAGTATGGTGTGTTGAAGATGATGGTGAGATGTTAAGTGTACTTATAAGCTTCAATCTCTAATATCCATAGGTTAAAGTGTCCCTCAAAGTACAACCAAGATCATAGCAAATCCCAACAGAAGATTACATGGGGATTTAGGAAGATTTAAGGTAATCCTGGGTGGGGGCCACTATGTGAGCCGAAAATATCAAGGGGTAGGGGGTAAAATGTAACTTGAATGGTAAAGTAGGTAATTGGTGGAAGGTTAAATGTTATGTCTAGTGTTTATGTGTATATCTTGCATTAGGTAGTATGTTAGGGTGTTCGGGGACCATAACTAGCTCAAAAAAAGTAAAACAATGTTTTTAACAATATTTTGGTGTTCCGGGTAAAGTCCGGTCGTTCGGTTAGATACCGGTTCGTTAAAGTGCTAAGTTATTCCGTATAGTGTCCTTTATGTAACTTTGTATGGCACCTTTAATTCCCGGCACTTAGGAAAGCATACAGGACCATTTTGCCATGTTTTTACACGTTACTAGCTTGTTAAAAAGCTGAATTTTGCTGAAATATGCAGAATTCTGCACTTTTAGTGGGTTTTAGGCACTTCTCGGCACTTACACTATCACCTAGTGACGCAGTTTTGTGATCCTCACTTCCCTACACACTATATTAGTGTAGAACTTTGTTTCTGGCTCATACTAGGTCTCATAACACTGTCTGTCTATGTATTGAACCCCGTCAGCATATTCCTGTCTTATCCGTTAATTGTGCTAACTGTGCTATGTGCATCACGTATGTCAAGAAAGTTTGTATGTGATAATGATGTGACAGTATGAAATGTGATGCACATGTATGTATGATACAGAAATCAGAAAGCAGTTTAAATCATCAGATATAATTAAGCATAGTCATTAAGCACTAATCAACATTAATTAATTGTACGGATACATGCAAATTTGACAGTTGTCACATTCTCCCCATGTTAAGAAAATATCGTCCTCGAAATTTGTACTCCCTTAACTACTTAGGGTTTCATTACGCGTGTATGTATAAGAATAGTACTGAGGTAGATAACCATAAAACCAAATCAAATCTTATTCACATCAGGTGAATCCTTGGATATATTTTGACAACCAAAACCCAATGGTTAAAAGGTATGTGTCCTAGCATTTGATGTCAAAGGACACGAGGCGTATAGATGTATAATCTAGTGTAACTTAGTTAGCAGAGGCGTAACAAAGGAGTTTTGACCAATGGATTTTCAAACCATCGGTCACAATACACAAACGAGTTTTCTCAAACCATAGCACCCGCTATATGAACTCAAAATCAACAACTTGAATACGAAATGATCTGTCAACTTTTGAATAATTAAATGGTAAGGATTTGTGCTGGCATTCTTAGATTGCAGAAATACACCGAATGAAATACCATCGAATCTGGTGTATCAATGTCTTGATTCGTAGTTGCATCAGGAATGTTTAAATGACAAGTCAAACAAAAGTATATGTAGTTTTGTGTGAAACGGTTGACCATGATTAGCACAAGCTACAAATTTGTAACGACACCACAAGGTGTCGTAGTGACATAATTCAATTATAGTGGTGACTGAACAAGTTCACCGTGTCTGAGATCAAATGAAAATGCACTGAAACAAGCCTGAAGATTTGATTTACACAATTTCATAGAGTTTTCGGTTGGATACGGAACATCAAAGAACCACTGTTTCCGATCGAAGGTGAAAAGTAACAAGTATCGCAAAGCATTCGGTTGATAATGAAAGAATCGTTAGGAGGTACACCGTGATATAAAATGAATCTATGTACCATTGGCTTAACACACAACCGTGTTGAGACTGCTTTAACCGTGATAAACAAAACGGATTTTGAACAAGTCAATAAATAAACAATTAGGTCCGTGTATGAGGTGCGCAACCAAATTAGCGCAAGCTTTAATTTTGTGAAAGTATCACCGTAAGGTGTCAAAACCAACCAACGATTTAGTGGAGTTGTAGACCAATCATGTCTACTATGACTTGAAACAAAAGAACCTTTGCAAAAACATTTGATTATGATGCTCTCAATACATCATATGGCGTATTTAAGTGAATATGCGAAATGGATAAGTTCAAGCAATTGAACTAGGTTCCAGCGTAATCTGACAATAAACGTATGTATCAAGAAGGGAATCCAGCCTGGTTACGAAGATACACCCTGAGTGTAACTTGAAAGAAAAGGAGTTTCAAGAAAGTGTGTTGACTTGATAACAAAAGAGCTAACAATTACAATAATGTAGGTCATTCGAATCACAAATCAGTAATTAGGTTTAGCAAATTAATATTTGAATTTTAATGAAGCGTTTGTTCGAAACGAAACCACATGCGTAACAAGTGGTGCATGTGTGACATGTGAGTTTCCAAGTAATGACGCAATGAGTATTTGTTAAAATGAAGAAGTGGCCAAGTATCGAAGCAACTGTGTGTTCGCTCTCAGCGAAGAAGATTAACGCGATGCAACTACCATTAAGGGAGAATAGAGATGCAAGCATCTATTTGCTAGAAACAAAAGCGGAAATTCCAACAAAAGGAATTTGAGTACTTTTTGTTTGGTCAACTGAAGTAGCATGTTTATCAGCATAATGGGGTTTGCTTGAGTTAACGGGTGTGGTTCCTAAGCGACAACCTTTACGAGTTTTGACATGGGTTCCTAAAGGATTAAGCACATGTTTTCTAGGTTCAAAGTCTCGCATTCTACGTAAAACTGTTTTGTGCGTTGTGCAGAAATCAAACTTTTCGTGCAGGTTTAAAACAGGTTATTGTCCCACAATTCCCCGGTATTCTTTCTCCTTGAATTCTCATATAACGACACTCAATTTTCGAACAGTCTTAAAATAGTAGTTGGGTCCTCGTAGCTGGTTAAATAATTAAGTCGTTAACCGTCATCAGGAGTTACGGACATCTTGTTGGTTAGCTCGTCTGGCTCCTGGTAGTTGATGCACATTGAAAATCATCGTCTTTCTTTTTGATGAGCAGGACTGGTGTTACTCAAAACGGAAGCTTGGTCTGTTAACTTCCTTCTTCTATCAACTCCTGAAGCTGTTCTGACAATCCTAGCATCTCCAAAGGTGTAAGTTGCTAAGGTGCATTGACTGCAGGTGCGGCGCCTGGAAATCAGATCGATGCGAGGTTCGACCTGTCGTTGAGGAGATAATTTAGGCAAATCTTCTGCTTCTTTGTCCATGACATGAGCCAAGAAGACATCACATTCTTTGCGCGAAATTCCCGTGCCTCCCAGCACTTAGTAATTTGTAGAGGCGTATCTTGCTTCATGAGTCACGATCGCTCTTCCCTCGCCATCGGGGTGCGGATGATCTTCTCCTTAGGCTTTTACTAGCCTCCCATGGGTTGGTTTTTATCAAGTATAGGACTTCTACCCTATTTGCTACTCACTCATGTATACTCTCAGGCCCTAGATGAAACAAGGTTATAGCTGTTACAAGCCTTAGTTAGCACAGACGCAAGGTGTCGGTTGGTAAGGGACGTACCGATACTCATGCTTGGATTCTGGCGTGCTTCCCCAGTTCCGATGTCGAACACTCCTTCTTGTGCCTGCTTATTGTTAGGATAATACTTCCTTAAATGCCTTTTGTCTCCGCAGTTAAAACAACCTTGAGCACGTTTTTGTTCATCACTGGTTCCACCTTGATAATCGTTGGTGCCGTCACTTCCCCCGTGATTCCCGCTACCATCTAGTCTTCCGTTTCTGTGTTCAGTATTGTGCCAACAAGTCTCCTTGGGATGTCCTCTCTTGCCACAGTTTTCGCATTTTCCATATTTACATCGCCCGACATGATGAAGTAGGCAATTGTCGCACTGAGGTAGGATACCCATATACCCTTTTCCCTTTTTGGCCTTGTTTTTGTTATTCGCCCGATCACCTCCTTGAAATTCACTGAGCTTCCTTTTGTTCTTTCCAGATGACTCTACCGGATTTTCCTTCTTCTCATCGGGGGTTGAAAGTCTTTCCAATCTAAGTGCTTCCTTAGCGAGCGTCAAACTCATCATACTTGCAACCATAGTTGTTGGTGACGTTGATGCTGTCATCAAGCTCAAGGCTTGAGGCACCAGTTCCCACATGGATTGCTCCATTTTTTTCAATTCTGGTTCCACCAGGTACGGAATGACTCGCGACAAATCATGAAGCCTTTGCACGTGTTCCACCACTTTTGGACCTTCCATCTTCAGGTTCCAGAATTCGAATTCCAACTTCTAGATCTCCATCTGAGAACAATACTCCTTACGCAACATTTCCTTCAGCTCACCCCATGTTAACGCATATGCTGCAGTCTCGCCCATTATTCGAACCCGAAGGTTCCACCATATCAGAGCCTCATCTTGAAGCAGTCCGGAAACGTATGGGACTTGTTGCTCTAGCGTACAACCGCTCATTCGCACAATAGCATCCACATTCTCAACCCATTTTACAAAAGCTATGGCGCCTCCAGTGCCACCATAGTTCAGGGGTTTGCAGTCTAAAAACTGTTTGTAGGTACAACCTGTACTCAAGCAATTAACATCACAGTAAGCATTAGCAAAGCATACTGGGAATTTTCCAAACGTGTTGTAATGTGTCTTGGATAACTTAAACATTACCGTTAGGTGGGTTATTCCTTGAGGTACCTTCGCTGCGTTTGTAGCGAAGAACCTCGTGCCGAGCTATGACTCGTGAAGCGTGCGCTTGCCATTCTGCCTCGGTCAGTCGAATGATCTCTTGATGAGACATCTTCTAGGAAGAAGTTCGGGTTAGTTAGGTCTTGTTTGTTCAGAGAATGTAAACATTTGTTTGGAGATTATTTGCACGTAATAAATTGTCATATCAACACATCAAGCAACAGCATACTCATAGTATAAGCAAGTAAATGGAATCATGTTTAATGAGAGTATAACAAACAAACACGTATATCACAATCATAGAACATTCCTGTTATATTGGTCGCACGTTTTAACGAGAATATTACGATTAGGATTTCATTAATCAGGTAAGCACATTGCATCATAATCATAGCATGAACAAGTAATTCAACAATGTATATAATGAGAATGTTGCGATTTAGTTTTCACGTATTAATGATCATGAATACAGTTTTACGTGTTCCACAACGTACAATACATCAAAAGGGACTACAGGGTCACATCACCCTAATCCGAATCGTTTGTCAAACTACAACAGTCAAAAGTCAAAAGGGTGGTCTTCAAAAAGGCTGCACAATCCGGCTCAATAGCTGCACTCTCATCAAAAGTATGCTATTTGCATAAATCCAAAAAGCTCTAAGCTGATGGGGGAGGAGGAGGTGGAGGAAAGAAAAGCAAACGGCGCATACGCGTTAACTCCTCCTCGAGAGCATGAACAAGCTGCAACAAACAACTAATCTGCTGCTCCATGGTAAGAAATCGGATGTCGAAATCCGGGTAAGGAAATAGTGGAGCAGGTGGAGAAGCAAACTGTGATGGACCAGTACCAGGTGGAGGACGCGGGATCCTCTCTAGCTCAGAGACTCTGCGACTATACATATCCTACTGGAGCTGCAAGGATAAAAGCAGATCATCCCTCGAATATCCAATATGGAAGGGATGGTATGGATCAGATATAGGCATGACGTTGGGCGGAAACCACATAAATGGCTCGCCCGTGGGTGCAGAAGAAGATGCAGAGTGAGTAAACTGTGGCATGAAATGATCGGCTGCTGACACAAAAGGTACGTGACCGGCTTGCTGACTCGAAGGCCCTTCCCCGGGACGGGGAGGAGGGATGTCCTGAAGAAATGTGATGGGTAAATCTGTGCGGTGAATATCTAACACGTGAGGGTGAAACTGAGCGACATCAACGGGTGCATGTACAGGTGCAGGAGGGGGAGTAACTGGCCTGACAAAAGGAGGGTAGTCGTCATCATCCTCGATCCACCCATTGCGGGTGTGAGCATATCTGGGGTCTACATGGGTAGCAAAAGGTGCATGATCAAAAAGTGCAGGGATCGGGTCAGGCAGAGGTGGTGCAACAACTGGTACATCAACAGGGATAGGGTCGTGCACAGGTGGGAGGTCGTGAGCAAGAATAGGCTCAGGTGCAATCTCCGGCTCTGGGTCAGCTGGAGCAAGCTCATGATCAGCGGGTACGTCAAGGAGCTGATCATCAGGAAAAACAGGTGCATCAATGGGCTGCTCTGCAGGAATAAAATCAATCTCCTGCTCAGGATTGAAATCAGGATCAACAGGTGCCACAAAAGGCTGCTCATCAGGGACAAACTCAATCTCATGGTCAGGGTCAAAATCGTGTGGAAAGATACGATCCATCTCGTCATCAAACTCAAAATCCTGATCATCGTCGTGTGGACCAACAGGCGCAGCTGACATAGCCGTGTCAAAATCCAAATCGGTGGGATATCGCTGTAATCCCAATGCATGAAGTGTAGAAGATGACACAGACTCAAACGAATCGGGACCAGACGGATCAGATAAAACCTCCACAACAGGAACCTCGACAGGTGGAATAGCAATGGCATCGACAACTGGAATCTCATCAAGAGGAATAGCAACATCATCATCAACCGGAGCCCCGCCATCCTGGGCATCCCCAGGGGGACCCTCGATGAAAAGATAGATGTCATCGTCAGACATCGCGTCAAGAGGCAGATCCTCAACAGGAAATGCAGCGAGAGGAAAAGGAGCAGGGATCTGAACAAGTGGTAGATCCCCATCAAGAAAACCATCAGCTATAGGTATGTCATCTCCAAAATCTGGTAAGGCGAAAGGCTGAAAATCGTCAGTATCATCTGAAAGCATCTCTGGATCACTCTCCGAGTCAGAGATAGGAATCTCGGGTGCAGGGATGATCTCATCATCCGAAGTAATAGCTATGGGATCAATGGTGTCAGATACTCCGCTCTCTGAAGAGGACATGGTGTCTGTAACAATTCAATCACAGGTATGCACATATATCAACAATCATCAAAAAAGCATGTAAGTAGTAACAGTGTAAGCATGTATGCATCCTAGCCTTCCCAAGATTATCCCACCCAGCCTCTCAGGCTGAACTACTTAGTCTCTCAGACTAAATCTCCCAGTTTCCCAAACTGAACTACCCGACCTCACAGGCTAAAACCTCCCAGTCTCTCAGACTGCCCCAACTAGTCTCTCAGACTCCCCAGTCTCTCAGACTGAACTACCCAGTTAGTCTCTCAGACCAACTCCCCAGTCTCTCAGACTGCACTACCCAACTAGCCTCTCAGGCTAACTCCCCAGCCTCTCAGACTGACTCCCCAGTCTCTCAGACTGCATTACCCAGCTAGTCTCTCAGACTAACTCCCCAGTCTTTCAGACTTAATTACCCAGCTAGTCTCTCAGACTAACTCCCCAGTCTCTCAGACTGCACTACCCAGCTAGTCTCTCAGACTAACTCCCCAGTCTCTCAGACTAACTCCCTAGTCTCTCAGACTGCATTACCCAGCTAGTCTCTCAGACTAACTCCCCAGTCTCTCAGACTGACTCCCCAGTCTCTCAGACTGAAATTAGAAATGAATTCTTTGAAATGTATTTTGTGTATTTTATTTGTAAAAATGTTTGTTTCATGGATCTGGACGCTTTGTGTATGCAATGTAAACATGTTTTCGTGAGATCCCTAATTATCGTAGTCTAGACTCGAGAAGAATCCTAGTTCGCTACGATCGAGGCTCTGATACCAAGTTGTCAAACCCTGGCTTTTGAAAGGAAGTGTGATTTATTTGGTGTGACTTCTTAATACCATAGAATTCAATCTTAACAACGCTATATGATAAAACCAAAAGATACTCATCCATTAATTTATTTTAGAAAATACCACAACATTCTTGTTTGAAAACATCGACACCCAGATTAAGTTACAAACCATAATATGTTTAAATGAGTTCACAAAGACTCGACAAAAGAACTTAAACAAACCCGAACTTAGGAACATGTATCCCGTCCAGGAGTAGGATACATCCCCTAAACTCTACGACCACGGATGACATCTTTTATTTAAACGCAGCTTGAAGACACATGCACACACCTGCCAGATCCACTAGTTCCCTGAAATACATGTAGTTTAAAAATATCAACAAAAGTTGAGCGAGTTCATGTGTTTGAATAAGTATGTGTACCTTTGTAAATAGTGTATGTACGTATAAAACCTTTGTAAATAGTATGAGTATGAATGTCCCGGTATGATTGCAAACAAGGAAAAGATCACCAATGGTTTGCAAGGCCACTGATATGTGTGACGGTGTAGGAAGACTCAAACCTAGCAAATTTGTACCGGGCTTCCGGCTGGAAGACATAGTCACCACTATGGGCCACCCTGGCCTCAGAGGTGTGCGCTCGCTACACCCAAATAGATCTATCACTCATGCCCCTCGGTCCTGATACAAGGATTAATGGTCCCAAGTATCCGCCTACCCTATCACATGATCTATGGTTCTTTCCTAGGCTAATCATACCAATAGTATTGTAAGTATCCCTTTGTAACATGTATTTTACCCCCGAAGTAAGTAAACAAAACAGTTTAAGGAAAAAAGGGGACATGAAGTCACAGTATTGTGTCCTCAGCTCGTAACTCCGATCTTGTCAGCAAACACGACTACCTACAGTGTACTAACATCTATTAGACGGACGGGTCGTGCCTTTGCTTAGTATTAATGTTTCGGAGTTACGTTTCTTATGTTCCCAACATTTTTCCCAAGTGACAACTATTTGTTAAAATAATAATTATTTTAACTTTAAATTATACTTAGTTTTGGAATAATTGTTTTAAACAATATTTTGTCACAATACTTCTCAAGTATTTTCCTTCCCAAGGATGGGGTATCTTATACATGTATTTTCGTATTCTTGCCAAGTATTGGCGTCGTATTCCGGCGTGTTAATCCAAATGAATATATATTTTTAAGTCTCACTTAAAAATATATATTTAAACCTTATTTTTATTTCGAAACAAAATATCCCAAGAAAATATATATTTTTCCCAAAAATACTATATTTTATTAATAAACCCAAGTAAATATATTTTTACTTTCCAAAAATTAATACATTTCATCCTTGTCCAAAAATATGATATAACTTGGTAAAAATCATACTTTCATTTCTTTCGTAGCCCAAAATAATATTTACCAAAAATTTATTGTAACGGTATTCTCCGGAATATTTTATAAGTTACGTTTTATCGTTCGGCTTCACAATATTGAGTGTGTAACTTATATTTCATTCCTTGTGCTTTTTGGCATTTGTAAGTTATATTATTTTACCCTAAAATATTATAACTAGTTCACAAAGTATACAAATATTCACACAAGTGTCTTTGGTATTAAATATATATTCTAAATATATATTTATCCATTTTTATTTACAAAAACCAACCCCCGGTACTTTGTATTTTTGCAACAAAATTTATGGCAAGGTTTATATTGAAGAACATAGTTTAAGACATACTTGTAAACACTTGTTTAGAAAATATTTTCTAAGTGTTTGTATCTTTAGAAAATTTTGCCATAGTTCCCTTTGAAAATGGAGGTGTCCATGCTATTTAGCATATCATTTTCTTTTGAAAAATCATTCAAACAATCAACAATCATACCCTAAACATCTTGCACTTACCAAGTGCAAAAACTATATATTTTACAATACAACATGAACTTGATCTTTCACAAAAATGCGTAGTGACTTGGTAAACTGTTTAGTGGGTTTAGTTACCCTCCAAAATACATTTACTTCTTGGTAAATCTTATTCTCGGAAGTTTAAGATGTTTACAACTTGTAAACACATTTCACAAAAATGCTTATTTATTAGATCTTCTTGTTTCTCTAGTATTTATACACTTGTTTTGTCACTAAAAAATAGTGTAAGTTTGATGAAAACCATGATCTTTCAAAAATCACCCTTTTAATCTTGGTTTCCTTGGAAAATCATTCACAAGTCTTAGATTCATAAGTTTACTAGTTCACTTTGTTTGTCATTTAACAAGAAATCATTTTATGTTCAAGTTCATGTCTTTACTAGAAGATGATTATCTTATGTAAACACATAATCATCTCCTAACTTGCTAAATCATGTTTTTAATCATAATCTAGCAAGTTCCATGATCAACATCAATATCTCTAGAAATCACAATCAAGCATTATACATACACTAATAACACCATTTCACCAAGATTTCATCTTATGTAGGCTTTATGTTCAAACTTTAAGTTTATGTTATTTAGTGTTGTTATGATTTTCATCACAATATATCTTTTAACCACTAAAAATATGAAGTAACAAGTGTTAACAAAGATCTTACTACTAGCTTCAAGCTAGGGAAGAACAATGGAGAAAATCGAGTGGATAAAAGCTTGTAAAGGAGGTCCTTGATGATCCAAGAGTTCCACACTTCCTATATCACCTTCTTACACCTTGTATGAAGCTTGGATTGGATGATGGAAGATCAAAAATGGAGATGGTGTGTGTGGGGTTTTCGCTGAAGCTTTATGAGGGAGAGGAAGAGTATGGTGCGTTGAAGACGATGGTGAGATGTTAAGTGTACTTATAAGCTTCAATCTCTAATATCCATAGGTTAAAGTGTCCCTCAAAGTTCAACCAAGATCATAGCAAATCCCAACAGAAGATTACATGGGGATTTAGGAAGATTTAAGGTAATCTTGGGTGGGGGGGCACTATGTGAGCCGAAAATATCAAGGGGGAGGGGGGTGAAATGTAACTTGAATGGTAAAGTAGGTAATTGGTGGAAGGTTAAATGTTATGTCAAGTGTTTATGTGTATATCTTGCATTAGGTAGTATGTTAGGGTGTTCGGGGACCATAACTAGCTCAAAAAAAGTAAAACAATGTTTTTAACAATATTTTGGTGTTTCGGGTAAAGTCCGGTTGTTTGGTTAGATACCGGTTCGTTAAAGTGCTAAGTTATTCCGTATTGTGTCCTTTATGTAACTTTTTGTGGCACCTTTAATTCCCGGCACTTAGGAAAGCATACAGGACCATTTTGCCATGTTTTTGCACGTTACTAGCTTGTTAAAAAGCTGAATTTTGCTGAAATATGCAGAATTCTGCACTTTTAGTGGGATTTAGGCACTTCCTGGCACTTAAACTATCACCTAGTGATGCAGTTTTATGATCCTCACTTCTCTACACACTATATTAGTGTAGAACTTTGTTTCTGGCTCATACTGGGTCTCAAAACACTGTCTGTCTATGTACTAAACCCCGTCAGCATATTCCTGTCTTATCCGTTAATTGTGCTAACTGTGCTATGTGCATCAAGTATGTCAAGAAAGTTTGTATGTGATAATGATGTGATAGTTTGAAATGTGATGTACATGTATGTATGATACAGAAATCAAAAACCAATTTAAATCATCAGTTGTAATTAAGCACAATCATTAAGCACTAATCAACATTAATTAATTGTACGGATACATGCAAATTTGACAGTTGTCACACATTTACCATGTGTTGTGAAACAATGATTTTGTTACGACACTCCCCGACGTTTCCGCCGCGGTTTGTTGTATTACGCGGTCGGGGTGTGACAGAAAAGTTGGTATCAGAGCTCATGGTTATAGGGAATTAGGTTATTAGTAATGCTCTTGACCTAGTCTATAACCCTCCTAGGACCCTAGAGCAAGAAATTTGCGTTTAGATTCTTAATACAATACCAATCACCTATCTTTAGGTGATTAACAGAAACAAAACACAATTTATTCTCTCGAGTCAAAAGTTTTCCAAAATTTACGAGGAATCATCTATCCTTAGATGGTTTGTCTTAGGCTTTTTGAGCCTTTAGTGTTTTCATAATCTCGTCAAAGTTTGGGTTTTAATAATGTGAACATGTGCAATCTGGAAGGGTGGGTGCCTGTACTCTGAGTTTTCTGTCTAAGGCTAGAGTGTTCGTACAAATCCACATCACCGGACCAGTCACTCTTACCTGGGAATTATTGGGGTGAGTGTCCACCTATAGGTTATAGCATATCTTCGCGATACATTATAAAGACCCGCTTACTTTGATTAGTCACAGTGTCATTTGTTTTTTTAGTTAACAAATAAATGGTCACAATCATCATGTTTCGTCGATATTTCTTTAACATTCAGTTTTGATTATCCGATAACATCTCACTTGTTTTCTCTTATATTTTCCACTATCTTTAGGATGCCTCCTCATCGCAGCGATACTCAAGGGTCCGAACTGGCTGCTACAATTGCCCAACAACTAAGCATAGTACTCCGTGGGACCATTGAGTTAGCTGTTGCCATGTCTCATCTCAAGGATGAAACTACTGAAGAGGCACCTAAGAAGACAAAAGCCAAGCCTTCGAGAAAATCAAAGAAGCGTAAAGCTTTAGGGAATCTTACAGCGATTGCTCCAATTCCGCTTAACCAAGTGGGACCTAGCCAGGTGGCATCACCATCAGCTAGAAAGCCATACAGAGGAAAAGCTCCTCTATGCAATCGATGTAACCGTCATCACTATGCCAGTGCCTGATGCGTGTCGAGTGTGATATATATTTAAATATATTTTTTAGCCCTTTTTAACACTTTAGTCAAGTTTTAAATTTATAAAACACGATATTTTACTAACACTAAACACACATATGGGCAAGTGCACCCATCGTGAGCGTAGTATAGCGTTGGTAAGATACCGAGGTCGTCCAAGGACACAAGAGCTTTTAGTACCGGTTTATCCTCAACGTCTAATCGAATAAAAAATTTAGAAAAAGGTTTTAAACAAGAAAATAAAAACAAGTTAAAATGCTGAAAATAAAAATAAAATAAAGACAGATAGACAAGATGAATCACTTGGATCTGACTCGCCTTTAGTGTAACCTTTGATGTTTTCCGCACTTTTGCACTTTTTAAGAGATTATCTTGGTTATAGTAGTAGGCCCCTCTTTTGAAGGTGACGTTACCCTCAACCCAGTAGTTTGAGTCAGCAAGGATACAATCCTAAAGGGTTGGATTATTGGAAGATAATTAATTAAGTTATTAATGCGTAATGTGGTAGGCCCCTCTTTTGAAGGTGACGTTACCCTCGGCTAAGTAGTTTGAGTCAGCAGGGATACAATCCTAAGTAGCCGGGTTAATGTATTAATAGTAGTTTACATATGAGGGGATCAAGAAATTCGCACCCCCGCCATCCAATACCAGTGGGTATTAAAGGAGGTCCTACTAAGCTTGACCCAGGTCCTTGCAGGATCTATACACTTAACAAGGCAAGAACCTTACCAAACATTCCCTTAACCCCCGACCAGGTAGCTAACGTATCTCCATATAGACCGTGGAGATATGAATGGTGTAAATCTTTTATTTTATATAGACAGTAAGATAACGCAAAGACACCACGGACAAATGATAAGGAAGTTTCACCTTCACCATAAGAAACTAGTTATTAAAGTCATTAATACAAAACCAAATAAAAAGTGCGAAAAGATTAAAAAACAAAAGTATTACACTAAATGCTTGTCTTCACTAAGTGATGTAAGAGACTTAGGCAAACATGGCCTTTGATTGTCAAGAACTTTTACTATCAATCTTGGATCCGGAGACTACTACACACACTCTATGATGGATGATGGATGATGGTGGTGGATGTGGGTGTTGTGATGGTGGTGGAGTGTGGGTGAAGTGGGAGAGAGGTGGTTTGTCAAGGGATGCCTTTGAAGTGAACCAAGCACCCCTATTTATAGCCTGCACAGAATCCCGGACACGGCCCCGTGTCCACCCATCTTCTCTTTCTTCATTAATTGCAGTTTATCTGTATTAGTTGACCACGCCCCCGTGTCCGCTGGGCACGGCCCCATGTGCAGAAGCGTATCTGTGCTATCAAGATTTGTTTGGATTCTGTGAATCTTAGCGTTGACCACGACCCCGTGTCCGCTGGGCATGCCCCCGTATTGGGAAATAGAAGCTTCTACAACTTTGTCTTTTCTGCAGACACTTGGGCACGCCCCCGTGTTCAGTGAGCACGGGGAGTGTTCAGACTTCTGATGTCTTATTTTTGCTTGGGAATATGCTGTCGAGGGGTCGGGCATGCCACGTTTATTCCTTTTCTTGCATTATTGTTAGATTTGGCTGCATTTTTGATTCTTTTGTTCATTTAAGCTTATTTAACCCTGAAAATACAAAAGGAAGACAAAAGCACACTTTTTCCAACATTAGTACTTAAAAAGGGTTAGTTTTATGCCTCATTTGATGTAATTTATATGTTGCATTTTACACACATCAAATACCCCCACACTTGAATCTTTGCTTGTCCTCAAGCAAATCTCTTTATAATGTGGCTTACACACCCAAATGGAATGGGTAGAATAGAAGGTTTTGGGCTTGTCTTGAGTGTCGGGATTCCAAGATCTTTAGTAGGTTTTATTTTTATGTTATTTACAATCCTATTCATTATGATTTATTTAGAACATTACATAAGAGAAATTACTTATTTGGGCATAACATGCCTCTTTAAAATTCCATTTATATACAAGTTCACATACCTCACGGGGGATCACTCAACACTCGTCCGAAGATGTATTTTTGTGAAACACTCGAGAGCGACATGGAACTTACTTCTACCATATGCTTGCCAAGCAATCAATCCTCCTCCTTTTTAACTATAAACCTTTGTAAATATCAAGAGGACTTTGGGGAAGGGTTAGGCTTGGGTTAAAGGTAGGTGGTTTTGGGTTAGTGGTTAGTAGAAAAGGGCGAAAGGCGTAAAAAACGTCAGTTTTCGTAAAACATTTTGTTTTTGTGACATTTTATTTTAATGAAGTATTTTTCAAACAAAGTTCTTTTTGATGAACTTGCTTGTTTATTGCTAAACTTCATCATCATTTTGTTTTTTTTGTTTTTTTTTTTTTATAATAAAGATGTCACAAGAAAACCGAGCTTTTTACTAAAATAAAGGGTTTAAAATGAAAAAGGGTTTTGGTGGGTAAATGGTGTTTGTTTTGTGGGTTTAGAAACGAAAAGGTTTAGGCTCAAAGGGTTTAACTAGGCGGATTTTGGGTAGGTGGTAAAAAAAAGGAAAATAATGGTGTTGAAAGAAAAAAGGGTTAGTCCTAATGCCTCCATCATTTACTTACTTGGGTTTAAGTTGGTAAGGACCGGGAATGTATCGTCATGGAAAGTTCTAGAGTCGTAAGAAACCAAGCGGCTATTCACACAAAAAACGAAAAATGAACATTTAGTTTAAAGATGTGTATTTGTATACTCAATAAAGGCTCAAACTCACTTTTTGTGGGAATGGGTTTTTTATGTGATCAAGTATATATAATCAAATTTTAACTAGATTTGTCATGCCGTTTCATAATTTTCTTATGTTGGTTCTTTTATCACGACGCTATTGGTTGTAAATTTGTAAAAATATAACCTTTTTAGAACTTGTTATTCCCAAATTAAACCAAGATAAGTAAAAAAAGTGATTTTTTTTTTGAAAAAAAATTGGGGCGTTTAGCGGTTCCAATAGAGTTTTGTGTAAGGCTTGTGATTAGGACTTGCAAAATTCAAGGTTTTAGCATCCCCCCACACTTAGATTACACATTGTCCTCAATGTGTCCCAAAAATAAGTTTTTAGGTTGATTAAATGTGTAAAAATGTGTGTTAAACAAAATTTTTCTGTTACTGGGCACCTGGACACGGGCCGTGGTGTCCGGACACGGCCCCGTGTTCGGATTGCCAGTAACAGAAGACAACAAAATATAACAGAAGACTGGGCACGGGGGCGTGTTCAGTGAACACGCCCCGTGTCCAGTGAACACACCCCGTGTCCAGTTACCTGAACTGGCGTTTTTCTGCAGACTCTTCAGCATGGGGCCGTGTTGGCTGGGCACGACCCGTGCTGAACTTGCTGTAATGAAGAAAAATGTTCGGGAGGCTCTGTTTTTGTGCATGGGGCATTGGTTCAAGTCTCCCTTAGTATCCTTCACCATCCAAGTGTGTTTTATTCATTACAGCATCATCCAAACACCAAAAATTTTGAAAACCATCATTCATTAAATAGAGAGAAATACAATAAGGTCCTAGAAAAATAAGAAGGATAAAAAGTTAAAAAGAAAGTTCCTAAGATAGTTAGGTCAAGTGATACATGAAATCATCCTAACGAGTTCTACCTTTATTCTAGGAATATCAAAAGCCCGAAATAGCTTCCTGGTATTTCGTAGGTATCGTTGAACTCGGAGCCGAGAGGTACCTCCTAGATGTCGTTGAGCCACTCCTCTATCTCTTTTGGGAGGAAGAAGGAGGGCTCATTTTCCTCAACATCATGTGGAGGAGGAGCGGTGGCGACTGGGACCCCGGGGAGTATCTCTCGAGAGGGGTCTGCATGCATGGCATACCATTCAGCTCGTATGATAACTTCTGGTACAACATTCCATGCCCTTTGTGTAACAATTGGTACCAAAGGAAGAGAAGTAAGGAAATTCAACCTTTGGTGCAAAAGGTTGACCTCCCTAAGACACCCTTCTAGACCCACCGATAAATGATTGATACGGTCGACCAGAGCTTCCTCAACCCCCGTCATTTCGTCTATGGCCTCTCTCAAGGCATAGACATAGTTGACGAGAGAGTCTTCTACCGATGACCTTCTCCCTTTTCGGTTGTTTCTTGAGTGTGAGGATGATGTTCCACTGTTTCTGCTCGACATTCTAAGAAAACAAACCGAAATTTTAGTGAAACAGTACCTCAAACACGGCCCCGTGCTCACTGAGCACGACCCCGTGTTCACCTATCTGCAGATTTTTGGAACAAGGAATCTTGGAGTTTCAAATTATTTTTCTGAATTTTGAAGCATTTTTTAGCAAAAATAACTTAAAACTGTGTTGTAAAACTTATTTTTAACAAGATTCCTTGAATAAAAATCTAACAAACATCACCATAAAGCTTGAAACCATGGTGATTTTGAGCTTTAATGGAGGTGTTTGAGGTAAAAATGAAGAAAAGCAATAGACAAAAGTAGAAAAGACAAGATGGTTGTTGGGAACCTTCTTTAGAATATTCCTAGGATGGTATGTGTGAAGATCCCACCAAATCTCTGTCTTTGGAATGGTCCAAATGTGCAGGAATCTTGGCTGCATATATAGAAAACGACAGCGCGCTGGACACGGCCCCGTGTCGGCTTGACACGGCCCTGTGTGCAGACAAGATCCTGACACATTTTGTCCGTATTCTGACCGAAAGTCAGACGGGAATCTTTTGGTGGACACGGGGGCGTGCTGACCTGGACACGGCCCCGTGTCTAGAAGCTGTTTATGAAGTTTCGTCTATTTTCAAGGAATTTTTCAGATCGGGTGGTTCCTTACTGGATGGAACAACACCGAAGTGCCTGAGATACCTAAGTTGCCCTAGACTTAGACGAGAACGCAAGAGGTTATCGGTAAGGGTGATTCCTATGCTAAATGTAGGTGGACAAGTCCAACCCTTTCCCGGGCTCTCGTAAAAGAAGGTGTATGTCGAATCGCTCAGGTCTATGTATGCATCGACGGAAGTCGATGGGGAGTCCTTCACGGCACAATCGACACAGGGACGACTATCGCTCAAGTATTCGCAAGAGTTAGAGGTGATTTCGGGAGTGTCGATGTTGTTTTTATCCGAATGTGATCTCAATAATTCTTCTTGGATGTCGTCTTGGGATGAATTAGTTATATCCATCTCAAGTTCTTTTATCCATCGAAGAATTAGTTCCTCTAGCTGAAAGATTTCTTCGAGAAGCATTTCATCTAGAAGGGACGATTGAGAGTATTCGAGGGAGAGATACGGATTATTTTTACTCTCGCCCCTCTTAAGGCTACAGGAAAACAATGGGTCTATATAGTGGGGAGTATAGTTTAAAAAATAACATTTTAGTTCTTAATGATTTCCACCACATAATTGACACCACGTACCATAAGAGGAGCGGTAGTAAAAAAAAATCAGTATCGCTCATGTTTGTGTCAGAAATTACCAACCATCGGGATCTTACGGTTCTGTGTTCAGTATCTGATACTTGGGCACGGGGCGTGTTGGTTGGGCACAGCCCCGTGTTCAGCTACTGTCTAACTTAAAACAGGATTGCCAGTACCAAAGATTGGGCTCGGGGTCGTGTTCAGCGGGCACGGCCCGTGCTGAGCTCTGCAGAAGCTGAAAATCTAAGAAAAATAGTAAAAAAAACAGAAAAATAAGAAAAACGATTAGGCCGTTGATTCCTATCTTTCTTAAAATCCTTGTGTCCCCGGCAGCGTCGCCAAAAACTTGATGCGTGTCGAGTGTGATATATATTTAAATATATTTTTAGCCCCTTTTAACACTTTAGTCAAGTTTTAAATTTATAAAACACAATATTTTACTAACACTAAACACACATATGGGCAAGTGCACCCATCGTGAGCGTAGTATAGCGTTGGTAAGATACCGAGGTCGTCCAAGGACACAAGAGCTTTTAGTACCGGTTTATCCTCAACGTCTAATCAAATAAAAAATTTAGAAAAATGTTTTAAACAAGAAAATAAAAACTAGTTAAAATGCTGAAAATAAAAATAAAATAAAAATAGATAGATAAGATGAATCACTTGGATCCGACTCGCCTTTAGTGTAACCTTTGATGTTTTCCGCACTTTTGCACTTTTTAAGAGATTATCTTGGTTATAGTAGTAGGCCCCTCTTTTGAAGGTGACGTTACCCTCAACCCAGTAGTTTGAGTCAGCAAGGATACAATCCTAAAGGGTTGGATTATTGGAAGATAATTAATTAAGTTATTAATGCGTAATGTGGTAGGCCCCTCTTTTGAAGGTGACGTTACCCTCGGCTAAGTAGTTTGAGTCAGCAGGGATACAATCCTAAGTAGCCGGGTTAATGTATTAATAGTAGTTTACATATGAGGGGATCAAGAAATTCGCACCCCCGCCATCCAATACCAGTGGGTATTGAAGGAGGTCCTAATAAGCTTGACCCAGGTCCTTGCAGGATCTATACACTAAACAAGGCAAGAACCTTACCAAACAATTCCCTTAACTCCCGACCAGGTAGCCAACATATCTCCATATAGACCGTGGAGATATGAATGGTGTAAATCTTTTATTTTATATAGACTGTAAAATAACGCCAAGACACCACGGACAAATGATAAGGAAGTTTCACCTTCAACATAAGAAACTAGTTATTAAAGTCATTAATACAAAACCAAATAAAAAGTGCGAAAAGATTAAAAAACAAAAGTATTATACTAAATGCTTGTCTTCACCAAGTGATGTAAGAGACTTAGGCAAACATGGCCTTTGATTGTCAAGAACTCTTACTATCAATCTTGGATCCCGAGACTACTACACACACCTTTATGATGTCTTGTTTTTGCTTGGGAAGATGCTGTCGAGGGGTCGGGCATGCCACGTTTATTCCTTTTCTTGCATTATTGTTAGATTTGGCTGCATTTTTGCTTCTTTTGTTCATTTAAGCTCATTTAACCCTGAAAATACAAAAGGAAGACAAAAGCACACTTTTTCCAACATTAGTACTTAAAAAGGGTTAGTTTTATACCTCATTTGATGTAATTTATATGTTGCATTTTACACACATCAGTGCCCCATGCCGAAAATGTTCAAACTGTGGACGTTTTGGTCACACAACAAATGTCTGTCGCTTTACTATTATGCCAAACGAAGCTATGGCGGTTCCTACTCAACCTATCGCAACCTCTCATGCGATGCATGTTTGTCCTAACTACCCACAAGGAACCTGCTTCAATTGTGGTCATCCAAACCACTTCAAATAACCTGGCTGGCAGATGAAGACTCAGCAAATAGGCACAGGATTAATGCTGGCAATATCAAGGCTTGTGCTGAAGTCTGGATAAACACTTGAACTTTTATGTTTTCTATTTCCTTTCTAAGGATCTTGAAACACTTTGGTTGTTCTATAAATAAATTTGATCTTTTCATTTATTTACAAAGTCAATGTGAACATGTGTGTGTATGGCATACCCCTACGATACCGATACCAAGGAACCATGTTCTTTGCAAGACAAACTACTCTCGTAGTTCTTCTATTTTGAGATCGCTCGCGATCTCCACGAAAATCCTAAGTACTCGTTTCTTCTAAGAAACAAAGTACAAGGTACAAGTTACAACTCTGGACGAATACTCAAAGTACCACTTTAAATCCTTGCTTGGATAACTAAGGGTACTTTCCATAAGTCCTTAATTGGTCTTATGCGATGTCTATGTACATATCACTACATTCTGGTTTTCATAAAAATATACATAGTATATGATTTTAAAACATCATTAATGATTTCAAAAACATTTCATATGGTTTAAAAAACATTTTTAACATAGTATACTTACCTAATATACCAAGTGCATAATTTCAAAAACATTATCCATGTTTTCAAAAACCTCATACATGATTCCAAAGGCATTTCACATGGTTTTAAAACAATTTATAAACATATTTACCTAATACACCTAGTACATGATTTCAGAAACATTACATAAGGTTTCAAAAACATTAAACATATTTTCAAAGATCTCATGCATAGTTTTCAAAGACATTCTGCTCGTATGTTGACTTAGCATACGTAGTACACGATTTTCAAGGACATCCTACTTCGTATGTCGAATTAGCATGCCTAGCACATTGATTTCAAGGATCCTTTTTGCTTTATATGATTGACTTAACATATCTAGCACCTTGATTTCATAAACACTATACTTCGTATGTTGACTTAGCATACCTAGTACAAGGTTTCGAAACAATTTCTCACTACACGAATTCCAAAATCCTTATAGGATCTTCCTATCTTCATAGTTAGATCCTTGTGGATGTTTAAAGCGCACAATTAAAGTCCTTAATTAGATTCTTTGTATGCTTTAATATGTATGTTACGATTCAATGAGGACAAAACCGAATCCTTATAAGATCTTCCTATCTTCATAGTTAGATTCTTGAGGATGTTTAAAGTACTAATTGAACTCCTTGATTGGATTCCTGGTGAACTTTAAATGCATGTGTACAAATCAATGACAAGTTTGATAACAAGTTGATGACCAAGTTGACAATTATGTGATTATGTGATTATGTGTTTATGTGTGATCCAAATGCTCGTTATCCAAATCCTTGTAGAATCTTCCATATCTTCATATCATTGATTCTTAGAAGGATATCCAAAGGTACTATCTTAAATCCTTAATGGGCTTCTATGCAATAGTTAAGACCCTTGGATTTTAAAGTACTATTCCAAAGTTAAAGAGACCCTTTGGTGGTTTAGTTAAAGAGATTGATTCGTCAATCTAGTTAAAGAGATCATGTGTTGATCTAGTTAAAGAGACCCTATGGTGGTCTAGTCAAAGTTATCACAGGATTATTCATTTGATTCTATCCCCTACACATTACAAAATAAACTGTGCGGACTGTGCAAGGAATTACGTAATTATGGATGCATATGATGTATTGTAAAATACATCCTTATTTCGTGTATAGTTTGTATAGTTTTCCGTTAGTTATAGTTTATTTTTCGTTAGAATTAGCGTACTTTTGATCCAATCGCGTTTTGTAGGTCTTTGCGTTTGAAACTGTTGGAAATTGCATAAAACAAGCTAAAATATAGAAAAGTCAAGTCCTGGAACGTGTTGGAAAGCTCAGGAGCTGAAACGAAATGAAATTACTGGAAAAGGGGTTTCTGGCAGCCCACGATAAAGGAAAGATAGTCTCTCGCGCCCGGCGAGAGACTTAAAGTTTTGAAGTTATCATTGAGTCGGTGGCGGCCCGCGACCCACCACTCTTTCTCTCTCGCGCCCCGTCAGAGAGTGTTTCTAGCAGAACTCTTCGAGCTAGGCAAGGGTTTGAGCTGAAAAATCATATATAAACATACTAAAACATTGAGAAACCCTAACTTACGAATTAGCAAACTTTGAGGCGAACTTGGAGCTGCGTTTGAAGCGTTTCTGAGCATTCGAAGCTGTCGGTTGAAGGTTGGAAGTTCAGAGAATCATTCGGGTCATCTCCTTAACATCCGGGTGTTTTCACTTGTGTTTCTTTCTCTTTGACTATGTTCCGTTTCTTTAAAAATACTTTGATTATGTCCGTTTCCATGACTTTCATTGGCTAGATTTCTTGAACTACCTAGACAAGATGAATGGTTGCATAAAGTTTGGATTTTTATTATAAATTTATGATATTTATGGATTTATTTATGTATTGTAGGCGATTTGATTATTAGCTAGATGTGTATGCATACTTGATTGTGTTTGAATATTGTTTATTGCTTCGTATGATTCTTGGTGACGGTCTTTATCACATAATAGAGTCGTGCCAGGTTTTAGAATCTGGTGAGTGTCTATATCACATAATAAATCTTTAATTTTTAGGGTTAAATCGGCCGATAAACCTTAGAAGCAATATTCGGTAATCTTATAAAATCAAGTGTTCTACTAACCCTCAATAGCTGACAGATGCGAGGTTATTGTTAGGTCTAAGCGATTAAATCGTAAGGTGGGTCCTTCTTAGGAAGTCAACCTATTAGCTGCTGTCTAACAAGTCTAGTTAAGAACCCAAATTTATCCTTGACTTGTAGGGTACTTTCATAAATCATTAGAGGTCCGGACAAGGAGTCTAATTTACCGGTGACTATAACCGCCTTTAGGGTGCCCTAATGTACTCTTGAGACGGGTTAGGAGGCTTAGTTGGTAACTCGAGAGGTTTAGCATCTTATGATCCCGGTCTATAATAATCAACTTTCAAATAAAATCCATAACTAAAAGCAACCAGGATTCGAGTCTAGGTAGTATTTCCACCGTCTGAGTAAAAGCCCACAGTAATTCGTTCTAGTTAATTAATTTAGTTTAATTGTTTTCTTAGGAGTTTTAGAAACCCCCCCCCCCCCATCAAACAAACAAAATAGTTCAGTCCGTGTCAGTCTAGTCTAAATAGAGTTATTAGCGTAATTCGATAAAGTCTCGTGGGTTCGAAATCCGGACTTATAGTAGCTATACTAGAGTCGATCGGTACACTTGCCGGTTAGAAGTTTAGTGTGTCTTAGTGAGTCTAGAGTATTACTTAGAGTCTAGAATTAGGTTAATTTAGTTTAATTTTATTAAACTACTTTTTAGCACATCAAGTTTTTGGCGCCGTTGCCGGGGACTCTTGGCAATTGCGTTGATTACTTTGTTTGGACTTCATCTGATATCATTACGTGCTATTTGTGTGTTTTCGAGTCATAGGAGTCTAAATAGTTCTAGGGTCTTTTTATTTTAGAGTCTTTGTTAGAGTCGTCTTACTTGTTTATTTTCGGTTTTGCAGAGAATGCCCCATCCACGTTCACAGGGACCACCGAAGCCGCCGATCGACAAGTTTGCCTTCTCGTCTTCTAGTTTAAAGGTTAGTAAATCTTCTACTTCATCTTCAGCCACTTCTGACTCTACACTCCAATCTAAACCACCAGCCTTTGACTTCACCCCGAAGTCATCACCCCACAATTCTCCACCACCTTCCCGTTCCCGTACACCTAGTCCTACACCCAATAACCAAATGGCCAATCGAACCGTTTACGAACAAGCCACCATCGGCTTCACCGGTGCTAATTCACCCATCACCCTTCCCAACATTGCTAATGATAGGTCCTGGAAAATCCCGTCCTACATCATGACGGCCATCACTAATTCGTGCCAATTTCACGGCCGTGATGATGAGGATGCTCCCGCCCACATTAACCGAATTACCCGCCTTTGTAGCACCTTCTCTATTGAGGGTGTTAATCTAGATGCCCGGTACCTTCAGGTTTCCCCATTCTCTCTCGCTGGCCACGCAGCCGTCTGGTTCGATTCGCAGCCAGTGGTAACTTTCACCACCTGGGCAGGTTTACGAGATGCTTTCTTAGCTAAATATTTCCCACCCGCCAAAGCATCTCGTCCACACGATAAGATCCATTCGTTCCGGATGGAGCCTGATAAGCCTTATCACCTGGCCTGGGAGAGATTCCAAACCTTGATTTCTTGTTATTCGCAGCATGGGTTATCGGACTGGGCACTCGTAGAAAAGTTCTACAATGGTCTCACCCCCGAGATCAAAGCCCGGTTTGATACTTCTGCTGGAGGGCAACTCGTGGGTAAGAAAATGGTAGTTGAGTGTAATGATCTTTTTGATAGTTTTGCCCATTCTGACATGGACTATAGCACTACCAGCAGGACTTCCATTCCTGTGACTAGTACCTCCTCGACCGCTCGAGGGGTCAACCAAGTTGGCTTGGATTCATCGGCAGCTGCTGCTCTAGAGAGGATGGAGAAACTTTTAAACAGGAGCTTAATGAGATTAAGAAAAAGGTCGATAGATGTGAGGTTTGTAGGGGAGGCCATGATACGATAGATTGTCCCACACTTACACTTGAGCAAGTAGAGTATATTGCAGGTCAGTCTAGGGGTCCGTTTAATAATAATAATAATTCTAATTATAACTCCAACTGGCGTAGTGGCAATAATAATAGTTTGCGCTCTTCCAGTAATCCTCCTGGTTTTCCATCCGGTCAGTACCAAAATAGGGGGCCCGGTCTATACACTAGTGGAGGTTCAGGTCAGTATGGTAGTTCAGGTTCGGGTGGTCAATTTGCTAGTAGGGGTTCAAATCAAGAGGGTCAGGTTAGTGGTAAAGGTTCAGAGGGTAGTTTAAGTAGGATTGAGGAGATGTTTGCTCAGTTAATGGTGAGAGATAAGGTTACTTAGAAAACTTTAACCGAATTTGGTAATTTCGGTAAAAATCAAGAGCAAATAAATAAAAATCAAGAGCTTCACAATAAGAACCAACAATCCTCATTGTTAGATCTTCAGCGACAAGTAGGTGGTATAGCTAAACAGTTACAAGAGAACCCTCCTGGTCAGTTTTCGTGAAACACCTACCCAAACCCGGCTAACCATTCAGCTAAGGCTATTACTACCCGTAGTGGAAAGAGTTTAGGGGAGGTAGTTAGAGAGAGAGTAGAGATAGAGGATGAGGAAGAGGTAGACGAGGAGATAAAGATGGTGACTCCTAGTAAGGTGCAACATAGGCTAGACCCAGCAAGTACCGCACACACCAAGGAGCCTCAAGTAGAAAAGAGTGTTGAAAAACGTCCCATAGGGGTTAGGCCTTCACCGTTAGTTGATCATTCACGCATCCCATACCCCGCCCGCCTTAAGCATCTAAAATATGCTAAGGAATATGGGCAATTTCTAGAAATGTTCAAGCAACTAAAAATCAACCTTCCTTTCATCGAAGCCTTACAGTCCATGCCTAAATATGCCAAATTCCTTAAGGACCTTCTCAAACGTAAGGATAGGATAGGTGAGCTTTCCAACATTCCATTGACCGGAGGTTGTTCCACGGTGGTCTTGAATAAGCTACCGGAGAAACTAACCGATCCGGGTACATTCACCATTCCATGCTTCTTCGGGGGTGCCTTTACCCCCACTCATGCCTTAGCCGACTTAGGTGCTAGCATCAATGTGATGCCATTCTCTCTTTATGAGAAGCTAGGGTTAGGAGAGCTTACACCCACGCGTATGTCATTGTCCTTGGCTGACCGCTCGGTCAAGTATCCTCGTGGAGTCATAGAGAATTTACTTGTTAAGGTAGATAAGTTTGTGTTTCCCGTGGACTTTGTGGTTTTAGACATGGAGGCCGATGAGAGAGTCCCGATCATTCTTGGCCGTCCATTCCTTCGAACTACAAAGGCAGTCATTGACGTTGATGTGTGTAAAATGCAACATATAAATTACATCAAATGAGGCATAAAACTAACCCTTTTTAAGTACTAATATTAGAAAAAGAGTGTTTTTGTCTTCCTTTTGTATTTTCAGGATTAAATGAGCTCAAAAACGCAAAAGAAGCAAAAAGACAGCTAAATCCAACATAAATACAAGAAAAGGAATATTAGTGGACTGCCCGAACCCTCAACGGCACCTTCCAAAGCAAAATAGAGAAATCAGAAGACTGAACACGCCCCGTGCTCAGCCAGCACGGGGCCGTGCCCAAGAAGCAGCAGAAAAGACAAACCTATAGAAGCTTCTATTGCCCACCACGGGCCGTGCTCAGCGGACACGGGGGCGTGTCGAAAGTACAGCAGGCGCATTTATTGTAATTGCGAATTATAATTAATGAGGAGAGAGATTGTCAGACAGACACGGGGCCGTGCCCAGCGGACACGGGGCCGTGTCCAGCTCTCTGTTCAGCCTATAAATAGGAGGGCTTGGATTCATTTCATCTCATCCCTTGGCACACCACCTCTCTCACACTTCATCCACCACCCACCACCATCACAACACCATCATCCACCACCATCATCCATTGTCCATCGTAGAGTGTGTGAGTCGTCTCGGGATCCAAGATTGATCGTAAGAGTTCTTGACAATCAAGGCCATGTTTGCCTAAGTCTCTTACATCACTTGGTGAAGACAAAGTGTCTAGTATAATACTTTTTATTTCTAATCTTTTGCACTTTTTATTTGGTTTTGTATTAATGACTTTAATAACTAGTTACTTATGTTGAAGGTGATCTTTCCTTATCGTTTGTCCGTGGTGTCTTGGCATTATTTTACTGTCTATATAAAATAAAGGATTTTCACCATTCATATCTCCACGGTCTATATGGAGATATGTTGGCTACCTGGTAGGGGGTTAAGGGAGCGGTTTGGTAAAGGTCTTGCCATTGTTCAGCGTTTAGAGGTCCTGCAATGGACCTGGGTCAAATTTAGTAGGACCTCCTTCAATACTTCACGGCATTGGATGGCGGGGGTCCAAACTCTTTGATCCCCTCATAAGTTAACTACTATTAATACTATAACCCGGCTATTTAGGACTGTATCCCTGCTGACTCAGACTACTTAGCCGAGGGTAACGTCACCGCCAAAAGCGGGGCCTACCACAATACTGCATTAATAACTTAATTCATTATCTTCCAATAATCCACCCTTTTAGGATTGTATCCCTGCTGACTCAAACTACTGGGGTGAGGGTAACGTCACCTTCAAAAGAGGGGCCTACTACAATAACTAAGATAATCTCTTAATTATGTGCAAAAGTGCAGAAATAATCAAAGGTTATACTAGATATGAGTCGGAACCAAGTGATTCATCTTGCCTATCTGTTTTTTTCTTTTATTTTTATTTTCAGCATTTTAGTTAGTTTTTAATTTTCTTAGTTTAAAACAATTTTTCTAAACTTTTATTTTGGTTAGACGTTGAGGATAAACCAGTACTAAAAGCTCTTGTGTCCTTGGACGACCTCGGTATCTTACCAACGCTATACTACACTCAACGATGGGTGCACTTGCCCATATGTGTGTTTAGTGTTAGTGAAATATCGTGTTTTATAAATTTAAAACTTGGCTAAAATAAGTGTTAAAAAGGGCTTAAAATATACACCTAATATATATAACACTTCACACGCATCAAGTTTTTGGCGCCGTTGCCGGGGACACGAGGATTTTAAGAAAGTTAGGAATCAACGGCCTAATCATTTTTTTTTCTTTTTTTTTTCTTAGTTTTTCAGCTTCTGCAGAGCTCAGCACGGGCCGTGCCCGGTCAGACACGGGCCGTGCCCAGCATCATTACTGGCAGTTTTTATTTTCTGAGTTACAGAGAGCTGAACACGGGGCCGTGTCGGTGCAACACGGGGCCGTGTCCAACTCCCAGTAACTGGGATACAGAAAACGATTACTGTACTTCTGACCACGGGCCGTGTTCACTGAGCACGGGGCCGTGGTGAACATTCTGACCAGCGTTCTTTTCTGTTTTTGTTGCAGGATTTGGAACCCAGGCGCCACATTGGAACCTCCTACATAGTGCATGAGCTCCAGTTCTAGTAGAGACATAAAAGAACCCCTAGAAGAACCCGAGCGCTTTCTCAGAAAAAGACTAAAAGCTAAAAATCAAGAGAAAGCTTCGGGGGACCCACTTCCAATGGCGGACCAACGTACCCTCATGGATTACCTATGGCCTACCGTAGGCAATCTTGGCGCCGCTATCAATGCACCGAATGTCGAGGCCAACAACTTCGAACTTCGGCCGCATTTGATACAAATGCTCCAAAACTACGCAACCTTCCACGGGCTTGCGGACGAGGATCCCCATCTACATATTACTAACTTCTTAGAAATATGTGATACCTTTCGGATCAATGGAGCATCAAATGACGCCATCCGCCTTCGAATGTTTCCTTTTTCACTAAAAGACCGAGCTAAGGCTTGGCTTAACACCCTCCCAGTTGGATCGGTAAACACCTGGGATGAACTAGCCCAAAAGTTTTTGTATAAGTATTTCCCTCCTGCTAAAACGGCTAAATTAATGACTGAAATTAATACATACTCACAAGAGGATGGGGAATCCTTATATGAAACTTGGGAAAGGTTCAAGGAGCTTCTAAGAAAGTGTCCTCACCACGGTCTAGCAGTATGGCAACAAGTATCCACTTTCTACAATGGATTGTTGCCACACACAAGACAAACACTTGATTCAAGCTCCGGGGGACTTTTAGGTAATCGTCGTCCAAATGAAATATATAACCAAATTGAGGAAATTGCTCAAACCAATTTTCAATGGCACACTCCCCGAGGTAATAAATCCATTGCCCCGGGCGCCCATAAGGTTGATGAAAGCACCTCTTTACAAGCCCAAATCGAGGCCCTCTCTTCAAAAATCAAAAAGCTAGAAATGACAAAAACGGCCTCGGTTATGGCTTGTGAAGGGTGTGGTGGGTCACATGAAAATTGGAGTTGTATGAAAGAATTAGATGAACAAACTGAAACGGTAAACTACATGGATAATAGCCCTAGGCCGTCGGGTCCTCCAACGGGTACCTACAACCAAGGATGGCGTAACCACCCAAATCTTGGTTGGAGAGATCCCGGCAATAGTAGTAACCAACAAAACCAACGAACTAATTTTCAACAACCGCAAAATTTTCCTCAACAACAAGGTGGAAGAGAAAGGCTTGAAGATACTGTATCTCGCCTCATCTCTAACACTGAAAAGAAAAACTCGGATCGATTTCAACAATTGGAATCGAATTTCAGAAATCAACAAGCTAGCATTCAAAACGTTGAAAAACAATTAAATCAACTAGCTCAAAATTTCTCCGAGAGACAACAAGGCGCGTTACCTAGTAATACCGAAACGAACCCGAAGGCACAAGTACATCTCATCACATTAAGAAATCGAACCGTGGGTCCCGAGGATGCTCCATTGCCGCCAAATGAAAGAAGCCATTCTAGCCAGCCTGTGACTCCTCCTGCGCCAGAAAAGGCTTCTACACCAAATCAAGAGCCCACCAAGACTCCTCCAATTCCGTACCCCGGTAGGTTGAATCGTCAAAAGACCGATGAGCAATTCGCAAAGTTCGAAAGTTTACTAAAACAATTGCATGTTAATATTCCTTTTATTGAGGTCCTAACCCAAATGCCTAAATATGCAAAATTCATGAGGGATTTCCTCACTCACAAAAGGAAAATTGAATCATTGCAATTAGTTAACTTAGGCGAAGAATGCTCAGCTTTAGTACTCAACAAACTTCCACAAAAGAAAATCGACCCCGGGAGCTTCACAATCCCTTGTTCGATTGGGAAGTCCCCCGTCCGAAATGCTTTAGCCGATCTTGGGGCTAGCATCAACCTCATGCCCACATCAATGTTCAAGCGACTCGGCCTAGGAACAACAAGCCCTACAAAGATGAGCATACAACTCGCCGACAGGTCCGTCAAATTCCCACAAGGTGTCACCGAAAATCTGCTAGTCAAGGTTGACAAATTCGTCTTTCCAACCGACTTTGTCATCCTAGACATGGAAGAAGACACCGAGGTCCCTCTCATCCTCGGGAGGCCATTCCTAGCCACCGCCCAAGCATTGGTGGATATGAATGACGGAACTCTAACATTGAAGTTTGGGGATGAGGAAGTGAAATTTGAATGTGGAAGGCGAGTAGAGGAAGAAGATCCGGTCAACTACATGAAGGTCATAGACTCAAGCTTGGATGACGCTCTCCGACGGTGTAACATGGGATGCAACACATCCCACTTGGGTAACATATGACCAGACTTTGGGTCTAGCCAAGGACCCTTATAAACGTGGCGCACCATGGAGGCATTCCACGGATCTATCCTTAGTTTAATTTAGATTAATTTTTATGTTTTCTAGTTAGTTTTAATTTTCAGGAATAAAACACACTCATGGTGGTAAAGGATGAAAAGGGGAACGAGAAAAATGAACCCATGCACAAGAACAAGACAACCCGACAATTCTCTCCATTTCAGAAGGTTCAACACGGGTCGTGCCCAACCAACACGGCCTCGTGCTGAGCACCCTGCAGAAAACGCCCAGTTCAGGTAACTGGACACGGGCCGTGTTCACCCAACACGCCCCCGTGTCCAGGCTTCTGTTTCTCTTGTTTTAATTCTGTTACTGGCACTTGAACACGGGGCCGTGCCCGGACAACACGGGGCCGTGTTCAGTGCCCAGTAACACAATGTTTTGCTTTTTAAACACTATTTTACACATCTAATCAACCTAAAAATTTATTTTTGGGACACATTGAGGACAATGTGTAATTTAAGTGTGGGGGGGATGCTAAAACCTTGAATTTTGCAAGTCCTAAATACAAGCCTTACACAAAACTCTATTGGAACCGCTAATCACCCCAAATTTTTTTCAAAAATTTCATTTTTTTTACTTGTCTAGGTTTAACTCGGAAAATTCAAGTTCTCAAAAAGGTTATATTTTTACAAATTTACAACCGATATCGTAGTGATAAAAAGAACCAACATAAGAAAATTATGAAAAGGCATAGCAAACTTATTTAAAATTTGATTATATATACTTGATCACATAAAAACCCATTCCCACAAAAGTGAGTTTTGAGCCTTTATTGAGCACACAATTACACATCATTTGACTAAATGCTCATTTTTCGTTTCTTGTGTGAATAGCCGCTTGGTTCTTACGACTCTAGAACTTGCCATGACAATACATTCCCGGTCCTTATCAACTTAAACCCGAGTAAGTAAATGATGGAGGCATTAGGACTAACCCTTTTTATTTCTACACCATTATTTTTCTTTTTCTTTTACCACCTACCCAAAAATCCCCCTAGTTAGCCCCTTTGAGCCTAAACCTTTTCGTTTCATCACCCAAACAAAAAACCCTTTTACCCACCAAAACCTTTTTCATTTTTAACCCTTTATTTTAGTAACAAGTTCGGTTCTTCGTAAAAATAAAAAATAAAAAAAATAATAAAATAAAATGTGATAATGATGAAGCAAAAAGAAAATAAACAAACAAGTTAATCAAAAATAACTTAGTTTGAATAAAAGCTTCATCAAAATAAAAAGTTGCAAAAATACGAAAACCGACACTTGTTACGCTTTTAGCCCTTTTTCTACTAACCACTAACCCAACCACCTACCTTTAACCCTAGCCTAACCCTTAACCCACAAAGTCCTCTTGATATCTACAAAGGTATAAAAGTTAAAAAGGAGGAGGATTGATTTCTTGGCAAGCCTATGGTAGGAATAAGTTCCATGCCGCTCTCGAGTGATTCACTAAAAATACACCTTCGGCCGAGTGTGAGTGATTTCCCCGTGAGGTATGTGAACTTGTATATAAATAGAATTTTAAAAAGGCATGTTATGCCCAAATAAGTAATTTCTTTTATGAAAAGTTCTAAATAAATCATTACGAATAGGAGTGTAAATAAATAAAAATAAAACCCAAAAAGATCTTGGAAATCCCGACACTCTACGACAAGCCCAAAACCTTCTCTTCTACCTATTCCATTTGGGAGTGTAAGCCACATATTAAAGAGTTTTGCTTGAGGACAAGCAAAAGTTCAAGTGTGGGGGTATTTGATGTGTGTAAAATGCAACATATAAATTACATCAAATGAGGCATAAAACTAACCCTTTTTAAGTACTAATATTGGAAAAAGAGTGTTTTTGTCTTCCTTTTGTATTTTCAGGATTAAATGAGCTCAAAAACGCAAAAGAAGCAAAAAGACAGCTAAATCCAACATAAATACAAGAAAAGGAATATTAGTGGACTGCCCGAACCCTCAACGGCACCTTCCAAAGCAAAATAGAGAAATCAGAAGACTGAACACGCCCCGTGCTCAGCCAGCACGGGGCCGTGCCCAAGAAGCAGCAGAAAAGACAAACCTATAGAAGCTTCTATTGCCCACCACGGGCCGTGCTCAGCGGACACGGGGGCGTGTCGAAAGTACATCAGGCGCATTTATTGTAATTGCGAATTACAATTAATGAGGAGAGAGATTGTCAGACAGACACGGGGCCGTGCCCAGCGGACACGGGGCCGTGTCCAGCTCTCTGTTCAGCCTATAAATAGGAGGGCTTGGATTCATTTCATCTCATCCCTTGGCACACCACCTCTCTCACACTTCATCCACCACCCACCACCATCACAACACCATCATCCACCACCATCATCCATTGTCCATCGTAGAGTGTGTGAGTCGTCTCGGGATCCAAGATTGATCGTAAGAGTTCTTGACAATCAAGGCCATGTTTGCCTAAGTCTCTTACATCACTTGGTGAAGACAAAGTGTCTAGTATAATACTTTTTATTTCTAATCTTTTGCACTTTTTATTTGGTTTTGTATTAATGACTTTAATAACTAGTTACTTATGTTGAAGGTGATCTTTCCTTATCGTTTGTCCGTGGTGTCTTGGCATTATTTTACTGTCTATATAAAATAAACGATTTTCACCATTCATATCTCCACGGTCTATATGGAGATATGTTGGCTACCTGGTAGGGGGTTAAGGGAACGGTTTGGTAAAGGTCTTGCCATTGTTCAGCGTTTAGAGGTCCTGCAATGGACCTGGGTCAAATTTAGTAGGACCTCCTTCAATACTTCACGGTATTGGATGGCGGGGGTCCAAACTCTTTGATCCCCTCATAAGTTAACTACTATTAATACTATAACCCGGCTATTTAGGACTGTATCCCTGCTGACTCAGACTACTTAGCCGAGGGTAACGTCACCGCCAAAAGCGGGGCCTACCACAATACTGCATTAATAACTTAATTCATTATCTTCCAATAATCCACCCTTTTAGGATTGTATCCCTGCTGACTCAAACTACTGGGGTGAGGGTAACGTCACCTTCAAAAGAGGGGCCTACTACAATAACTAAGATAATCTCTTAATTATGTGCAAAAGTGCGGAAATAATCAAAGGTTATACTAGATACGAGTCGGAACCAAGTGATTCATCTTGTCTATCTGTTTTTTTCTTTTATTTTTATTTTCAGCATTTTAGTTAGTTTTTAATTTTCTTAGTTTAAAACAATTTTTCTAAACTTTTATTTTGGTTAGACGTTGAGGATAAACCGGTACTAAAAGCTCTTGTGTCCTTGGACGACCTCAGTATCTTACCAACGCTATACTACACTCAACGATGGGTGCACTTGCCCATATGTGTGTTTAGTGTTAGTGAAATATCGTGTTTTATAAATTTAAAACTTGGCTAAAATAAGTGTTAAAAAGGGCTTAAAATATACACCTAATATATATAACACTTCACACGCATCAGACGTCTTTGACGGTAATATTTCACTTCGTGCGAGAGATGAGATAGTCACCTTTGAGATAGATAGAGCCATGCAACATCCTAGTGGTAGCGATGATTCTAGTGGTCCGTGTCACTCCGTTTACTTCCTAGATTCGTTCATCTCGTGCGTTGATAGGTGCATAGATTTCATTAGTGGAGCCGATCTAGTTAGTGAGGGAGTAGTTGAAGAGGAGTTTGTTGATGTGGGTGAGGAGGTAGATTCGACTTGGGTTCCCGAAACCTTACAGCTTTGTGGGATTAAGGAAGAGAGTGAGAGTAAACTCGTAGATACTCCACCCCTAGAGCTTAAGGTTCTCCCGTCACACCTAGAGTATGTTTTCTTAGGAGAAAATTCTAGTATGCCCGTCATTATCTCTTCTAGATTGACGGAGGAGGAGAAGAGGAAGTTAGTTGAGGTGCTAAAGGAGCACAATGAGGCGATTGCTTGGAAGTTGTCCGATATCAAGGGGATTAGCCCCACTTTTTGTACCCACCGTATTCTTATATGGAGGATGAATTTAAACCGGTGGTGCAACCTCAAAGGCGTTTAAATCCCAATATGAAAGAGGTAGTTAGAAAAGAAGTGTCGAAGTTAATGGAAGACGGTTTGATTTACCCCATATCCGATTCTTCATGGGTGAGCCCTACTCAAGTTGTCCCTAAGAAGGGGGGATGACTGTTGTCGTGAATGAGAAAAACGAGCTCATCCCTTCTCGTACGGTCACCGGTTGGCGTGTGTGTATTGACTACCGCAAGCTCAATGATGCCACCCAGAAAGACCACTTCCCACTCCCATTTATCGATCAAATGCTAGAGCGTCTCGCGGGGCAACAATATTATTGTTTCCTTGATGGTTTTTCCGGCTATTTTCAAATCCTTATCGCGCCGGAAGACCAAGAGAAGACGATGTTTACATGTCCATATGGCACAAATGCGTACCAACGCATGCCTTTTAGACTATGTAAAGCTCCGGCTACATTCCAATGGTGCATGATAGCAATCTTTCAAGACATGGTTGAGAGCACTATGGAGGTTTTTATGGATGATTTTTCGGTATATGGCGATTCGTTTAACCATTGTTTAGGTAACCTAGCGAGAATGATGAAAAGGTGTGTTGAGACGAAGTTGATGCTTAATTGGGAAAAGTGTCACTTCATGGTCACAGAGGGGATTGTCTTACGGCATAAGATTTCTAGAGCCGAGATAGAGGTAGATCGTGCCAAGATAGATACAATTCATAGGCTCCCTCCACCGACTAGTGTCAAGTCCATATGTAATTTCTTAGGTCATGCGGGCTTTTATAGGCGCTTTATTAAGGATTTTTCCAAAATTACTCGCCCCATGACTCGACTCCTTGAGAAGGATGTCCCATTTGTCTTTTATAAGGAGTGTCTTAAAGCGTTTGTTATACTTATAGAGAAACTCGTGAGTGCTCCCATTCTTGTATCCCCCGATTGGATCTTACCATTTGAGCTCATGTGCGACGTGAGCGACTACGCGGTCGGGGCGGTCTTGGGTCAAAGACGGGAGAATCACTTTCACCCGATCTACGATGCGAGTAAAACCCTCAATGATGCCCAAGAGAATTATACTACTACCGAGAAGGAACTTCTATCCGTTGTCTTTGCTTTCGATAAGTTCCGGTCATACCTTGTGCTTTCCAAGACCATAGTTTTCACCGACCATGTGGCTTTGCTCTATCTTTTCCAAAAGAAAGTTGCTAAGCCCCGTCTCATCCATTGGATTCTACTCCTTTCCGAGTTTAACATAGAGGTTAGGGATAAGAAAGGAGCGGAAAACGTAGCGGCGGATCACCTTTCACGATTAGAGGATCCGAGTAGGGAGGAGATTCGTGAGGAGGCGATAGGAGATAGATTCCCTCATGAGTCCATAGATTTGGTATCGGCGGAGAAAGAAGGGTTGTTGTGGTTTAGTGATATGGCGAACTATCTTGCAAATGCGTATGTGATGAAGGATATGAATACCCAACAAAGGAGGAAGTTGTTTAGGGATGCGAAGAAGTACATTTGGGATGATCCTTACCTTTTTAGGATAGGAGTAGATCGTATTCTTAGGTGGTATGTTAGCAAGGAAGAGGGGTTGGATATTCTTAGGCATGTGAACGAGGGGTTGACGGGAGGTCATCATGGCACACACACTACCGTAAAGCCATCATTAGTGACCGAGGATCACATTTTTGTAATGTCGTGATAGAGAAGGCATTAGAGCGTTATAGAGTTACTCACCGTTTGTCCACCGCGTACCATCCACAAACGAACGGTCAAGTAGAGAATGCAAATAGGGGAGTCAAGAGAATATTGAAGAAAATGGTAGGAAAGAGTCGTAAGGATTGGTCGGATAAACTTGATGATGCTTTGTGGGCATTTCGTACCGCCTACAAAACACCCTTAGGGACTACACTATTCATGATAGTCTATGGTAAAGCTTGCCATCTCCCGGTATAATTGGAGCACCAAGCGCTTTGGGCTCTTAAAACCGTCAATCTTGATCTTACTCCAGCGTCTAGAAGGAGGTATTTCCAAATCCATGAGTTAGTGGCCCTTAGAGATGCGGCGTATGAGCGTTCTTGGAATATAAAGGAGAAAACAAAAGTGTTGCATGATAGGAGGCTTAAGGGGTTGAGAGAGTTCAAAGTTGGTGATAAAGTGCTTCTATATAATTCGAGGTTCAAGTTATTTCCCGGGAAGTTGAAGTCGAAGTGGACGGGACCTTATGTTGTGAAGGAGGTGTTCCCATATGGCACGATTGAGTTATTTGATGAAGTTACGAAAGGATCTTGGAAGGTGAACGGCCATAGATTGAATCATTATTTTGGTTGCCCGATTGACAAGACCGAGAGGGAGGAAACTCCTCTCGAAGACATTCCAAACACCACCGTTTAGTGTCTTGAGTGATCTCAAGTGTAGAGTTTGTACCGTTTGTATTCTCGTTTATTTTGATTATTTTTCATAGCTGGTTGTTTTAGGTAGTGTTTCGGTCTTTGTTTTTGTGTTTCGAGTCATTTGCAGGGATTAATTACCGAGGATATGCAGGGATTGACAAGAAAAAACGAATTTCCAGGTAAGTTCCAGTGTTAGAAATATTTTGGGTTGAGTTTTGGGAGGTTTGGTAATGTTTCAAAAAAAATTCTAAGGCATGAAACTCATAAAAAACGAAACTCTCTATGAAAAACGGCTTCTAGCGGGGCGCAAGAGACTTAGGTCTCTGGGTCGCGGCCCACCAGAGACTATTGGACCCGGAATCTTTTCACTCGGTGGCTGCCCACGAGAGAATCCCTTGTGCAAGTCGCGGGGCGCCAGAGACTATGTCTGCAGCTGAAAGTAATTTAACCCCCAAATCTTATCATTCTAACCTAGTTTCTTCATTCTCTACCGCCGTAAACCCTCATCCACCACCATATACCACTGCAAATCCACCATTTTCACTCAAAATCACGCCCCCATTTCACCTATAATCATCCTACAACCGATTTCTATCATAATATCACCACTTTTCACCATAAAAACGGGATTTTTCTTGGGGTTTCAAGTTTCAACCGGATTTCTGGTAGTTTCTCTTGCTTAACTCGAATCCAAGGTATGTATTCTTGTCATCTTTGTACTATGAGTCGTTTATTTCAGTTCTTAGTTAGTTTGGTGTTAGTTTTAGTGTCGAGTCTTATTTGAGTCGGGTGTCTTGCTATAGTTAGGGGTAGTTTGAGGTTTCGGGTGGTTTGGTTTGGGTATTTCAGTATGATTGCAGGTTGCAGGTGGCTCGGTTTGGTGTATGCTACACATATTTGTGCTACCATGATCTAGGGTTTGGTTAAGATTGAGTGTGGGGATTCGGGGTGGTAATTTTTTAGATGAACTTGAGGTTTATTACATGATTTTGACTCGTTTTCACTAATGCCATCATAAAGTTTTAAACTTTAATTCATTTGACACTCAATGTTGGTTGGTTTTGGCACTTGGGATTTAATTGAGGATAATTAAAGTGCCGGGAGGAAGTAGTGTACATTGAGTCTTGTATTTTGAGTCTAGTTTAGTCGGTCTTGGGGTTTACTTGCACGTACAAGTTAATTAGGCTCTCCCGTACTCAATCTTCATTCGGGCGAGTTTAGTTACTACTTAGCAATTGTAAAGGTAACCCGGTCGTTTTATTTCAACTTTATTTTCAGAATTAAACCGCGAATGAAATGATATACGGTTATTCTAATTTTTTAGAAAAAAAATTCAAAAATAAAAAAAAATTAAAAATACCAAAAATAGTTCGTTACTAATAATCTACTTTGCTTTGTCTTGTCAATCTTGAATTGTTTAGCAAAATGTCAGGTGAATCTAGCAGAGTTGGTAGGAAGAGAGGTCCAACCACTCGTCAAAGAGGAGAACCGGCTCAACAGCAGCCAGTGCAACAACCACAGTATGTCAGGGTAGTTGAGTATACTGGACGGGGGGTTCCTCATGGTCAGAGTACAAGGATTTTGGATAGCCCTTTGTTGTAATTTGAGTTGGATTCGGGTGAATCTCAGAGGTTGGCTACTTTGTATTCGGTAGATCTGCTACCGTTTAGGAGGATTGACTCGGGCTTGATAGATCGCCCGGGGGCGAGAGCTACGGTTGAGCAATTGTTGGGTCCGAAGTTTAGGAGGGTTCTGGATTGTGATGCAAGGCAATACAAAGAAATCACTTTGGAGTTCCATTCTGCTTTTGACTATAAGCAAGGGAACTTTAATGAGAAGGATGCGGTTTTCTTTGCCTTGGGTAGGCAGTCGTACGAGATGACGATTCCAGAATTTGCAGTGGCTACACAGTTTTATACTCAAGAGGTACGGACACCCGAGTTTCTTACAAGTTTGCAAGGAGTGTTCAAGAAGAAACGTCGGCACAGTGTTCAGGTTGATGAGTTAGCTAGAGTCTGGAGCAATATATCGGCAGTTCTGTACTCTACTGGTGCAGTTGCGAGTGATATCACTGGTCCGGTTCATCGACATATCCACAAGATTCTTAGAGCTACTTTGGTTGGTAGGGAGCAAGGAGATAATAAGGTGAATCACGTTAGTCTGTTTTGCTTGATGTGTATGGTTGAGAGGAGGCCGGCGAATTTGGCTACTATATTCGCATTGTCGATGAGGAGACTTTGGAGAGGTGGCCCGGGTGCTCGTGTGTATTGTGGGCCGTTTGTGACTTGGTTGGCTGAGAACCTTGGGGTTTTTTATAGGTATCCAGCGGATAAGATGAGAGAGGGCCCAGACCCTTGTTTCATGAGTGTTAGGGATCTACAGTCTGCAGGGATATTGACATACACTGATCCGATTGAGTGGGAGCCTATTCGCCACAGGTTCAGCCTCCTCCTGGTTCAGGTGCTGCAGAGGCTATGCAGGGGGCCATTCCTACTCGTTACCAGAGGCCCCGTACACGACAGGAGATTCCAACTAGGAAGTACCCATTGGCACAGCCACGACCCGATCCACTTACTTTAGATTCTTTATATGATTCGATGCAGACAGGTTTCGGGGATTTGCGTGGGTATGTTGATGAGCAGTTTGGTGGAGTTAGGCAGGTGATGGAGGCAGGTTAGAGCAGACTAGAGGATGGCAATAGTGTGGGGATAGCAGCATGTGGAGTTTGATGCAGTATCTTTTATTTTTATGATGTTTTTGCTATATCCGGTCTCTACTCCTAATTTTTGAATACTTGGCTACTTGGTTGGATGGGTTGGGGTAGATTGGATGACTAGTAGGTGTGTTGGATGTTTGAAACACTTTTATCTATCGTATGCTATTTTGGTATGTTTATTTTGGATGTGATAGGTATGGTGTTGGTTTTGTCGCTTCCGTTAGCGTGAGAGAGTTAGGAATTGCTTGCTGAGCGTTTTCGGATTGGAGGGCATATGTGGAATTGACTGGCACTTTGACAGTCTTATATATACAGCTAAGTCGTTTCACTTGTATACTTCATATTGTTTATTTAGTTTTTCGTTTTTAGTTTTTATTTTTAGGTAGTTATTTAGAGTCGTATTATCGTTCTTGCATTAGGGACAATGCAATCTTTAAGTGTGGGGATAGGATACATAGTAGTGGTAGTTAGTAGTCGAGTCATAAAATTTGAAAAATACAAAAAAATGAAAAAAATAGAAAAAAATCCAAAAAAATTGAAAAATCAAAATTTGTCTTTTGAATAAAGAAGTTTGCCGAAATTGACACGGAAAATGATAGAAAAGATGGGTTTTTGTTTGGGTTCAAATAATGATAATATGAGATTAATTAAGTCGAGCTTGTATCTAGTTTGGGATATGTGAATAGGCCCGGTTCGGTTTTAGGTTCCTTTGATTTAATATTACCTTCGGTCTACTAGTGGGTACTCATCTAGGAAAAATGGGAAATTGAAACCGCCAATAATAGTATAAAGAATGCCGTTATAAGCTAAAATTGGTCGAATTTTTTATCATGAAAAGAAAATATAAAAAAAGAATAAATGGGCTAGAAACTAAGAAAAGTAGCGCAGGCCTATATAATATTGGTTGGGGATAGTGACTCTGACCCAGAATGCCTCTGGGATGTGTGAAACCAAAATTGCAAAAAATTATCGTCGCTCACGTTTTCGCTCTCGGGGATGGTGACTCTGGTTGAGACAACCTCTGGGTTAGGTAAAGCAACGTCTAAGCACAAAAGGAAAAAGAAAAAAGAGAAAAAAAATGAGAATAAATTCGGTTTTAAATTCTTTTGATTTTGGTATAAAATGGTTAGGAATTGGTCCAGTGATTGTTCCTTTTGTTCTATAAGCTTGAGGTGGGATTAGGTGGACTGTGGCTTCTAGCATGAGACCCTAGGTAGATTGACCACAATTGAATTAAATTTGCATGATAAGGGGCATAGAACCGGGTTTAGGTTTAAAGGGACAAGTATATTTACAATCGCGGCTAACACAAGTTTTGATTTTACAAGTATAAATAAGTTTTGACCCGAGTATTTATCTGTCTCTGATTCTGTGTGCATAGATTCTTTTTCGAGGATGAAAAAAGAGTAAGTATGGGGATATTTGATGTATTGTAAAATACATCCTTATTTCGTGTATAGTTTATATAGTTTTCCGTTAGTTATAGTTTAGTTTTCGTTAGAATTAGCGTACTTTTGATCCAATCGCGTTTTGCAGGTCTTTGCGTTTGAAACTGCTGGAAATTGCATAAAACGAGTTAAAATATGGAAAAGTCAAGTCCTGGAATGTGTTGGAAAGCTCGGGAGATGAAACGGAATGAAATTACTGGAAAAGGGGTTTCTGGCGGCCCGTGATAAAGGAAAGATAGTCTCTCGCGCCCGGCGAGAGACTTAAAGTTTTGAAGTTGTCATTGAGTCGGTGGCGGCCGGCGACCCACCACTCTTTCTCTCTCGCGCCCCGCCAGAGAGTGTTTTTGGCAGAACTCTTCGAGCTGGGCAAGGGTTTGAGCTGAAAAATCATATATAAACATACTAAAACATTGAAAACCCCTAACTTACGAATTAGCAAACTTTGAGGCGAACTTGGAGCTGTGTTTGAAGCGTTTTTTAGCATTTGAAGCTGTCGGTTGAAGGTTGGAAGTTCAGAGAATCATTCGGGTCATCTCCTTAACATCCGGGTGTTTTCACTTGTGTTTCTTTCTCTTTGACTATGTTCCGTTTCTTTAAAAATACTTTGATTATGTTCGTTTCCATGACTTTGATTGGCTAGATTTCTTGAACTACCTAGACAAGATGAATGGTTGCATAAAGTTTGGATTTTTATTATGAATTTATGATATTTATGGATTTATTTATGTATTGTAGGCGATTTGATTATTAGATAGATGTGTATGCATACTTGATTGTGTTTGAATATTGTTTATTGCTTCGTATGATTCTTGGTGACGGTCTTTATCACATAATAGAGTCGTGCTAGGTTTTAGATTTTGGTGAGTGTCTATATCACATAATAAATCTTTAATCTTTAGGGTTAAATCGGCCGATAAACCTTAGAAGCAATATTCGGTAATCTTATAAAATCAAGTGTTCTACTAACCCTCAATAGCTGACAGGTGCGAGGTTATTGTTAGGTCTAAGCGATTAAACCGTAAGGTGGGTCATTCTTAGGAAGTCAACCTATTAGCTGTTGTCTAACAAGTCTAGTTAAGAACCCAAATTTATCCTTGACTTGAATCCCGAAACAGAGAGAGTCTTGTAGGGTACTTTCATAAATCATTAGAGGTCCAGACAAGGAGTCTAATTTACCGGTGACTATAACAGCCTTTAGGGTGCCCTAATGTACTCTTGAGAAGGGTTAGGAGGCTTAGTTGTTAACTCGAGAGGTTTAGCATCTTACGATCCCGGTCCATAATAATCAACTTTCAAATAAAATCCATAACTAAAAGCAACCAGGATTCGAGTCTAGGTAGTATTTCCACCGTCTGAGTAAAAGCCCACAGTAATTCGTTCTAGTTAATTTAGTTAATTAATTTAGTTTAATTAATTTCTTAGGATTTTTAGAAACCCCCCCCCCCCCCAATCAAACAAACAAAATAGTTCAGTCCGTGCCAGTCTAGTCTAAATAGAGTTATTAGCGTAATTCGATATAGTCTCATGGGTTCGATATCCGGACTTACAGTAGCTATAGTAGAGTCGATCGCTACACTTTCCGGTTAGTAGTTTAGTGTGTCTTAGTGAGTCTAAAGTATTACTTAGATTCTAGAATTAGGTTAATTTAGTTAATTTTATTAAACTACCTTTTAGCACATCAGCATACATAATTATGGAATTCAGTGCACAGAAACTGTTAGTGCACTATGTCTATTGACTTCGTCTTGTATCGAGTCATGAAATGAGATAGGATAGGATAATCAGTGCTCGGGGTGCTAGAAACTGAATTTAGTGTATTTGGTGGTGATTCCGCTTGAAAGTGCCAGAGACCATTTCAAGCGAAATCATATTAATCTGATTCCGCTTGAAAGTGCCTTTGGCCATTTCAAGCGAAATCACAATAGTATATATAGGGGCACTTGTTATTTCATTTGTAAGGGTTCAGATCTGAGTAGCGAAGCTCTGCCGGATTGTCTCCAGGTTGTAAATCAGTATCATATCAATATAAGAGACATTTAAATTGAATCGAGTGTCCGTATCATTGATTCCGCCTTTGATTCGGATAAACAACTCTTCTGATCGACTCAGTCAGGTCGTACAACGATCCTACAAGTGGTATCAGAGCACAGGAAGAAGAGTTTAGCTCGATTGCATCAGTTTTCTGACTTCTACACCTTCTTTTTCAAATTGAACAAGATTTCATGGTCAAAATGGATTGAATTTTTCACCGAACATGAAAAACAGTATTTTAACAAAGCCTTGAAAGTTTGAGATCAAAATTCGCATTAAAAATGACTGAAATGGACCAATTTATTGATTCCGCTTGAAAGAACAACATAATTCCGCTTGAGAATCTTAGCTGATTTCGCTTCAAATCAGTATTCCGCTTGAAAGACTAGTTCTGATTTCGCTTGAAGTTGTTAATCAAGGGATTTCGCTTGAAGCTGTTAGTCTAGTGATTTTGCTTCAAAAGTAGTTCAACTTCAACTTGTGATTTTGCTTGAAGTGTCATTCAAAGAGATTCCGCTTGAAATTACTATTTCGCTTGAAAGAGGATTTTCGTGTCAAGATCATTTCACGGCAACCGAGTGTCAGTCTATTTCAAGTTGTTTGATATTGTGTGTACTGATTGTGTTTGTTTGTTTGTCTCCAGGTGATTGAAGATGTCGAGCAGCGGTGAAGAATTTTACAACACGTTCTACAATGCCTTTACCTCAGAATCATCCGAAATAAGATCTGAAACAAGAGAATATTCGAAAGAGATTTCAGAGAATTTGAAATATGAGAATATGTATGGAAGCCAACAGAAACCACCGAAATTAATGAAGATTGAAGATTATAACTGGTGGAAAAACCGATTTGAGGGTTGGGTAAAAGCTTTTGCTCCTGAAAGTTGGTTAAAACTAAAATACGGATATACAGAACCAATAAAAGAAGGAGGAGAGTTAGTTGATGAAAAAGAGTTCACAGAAATAGATGTAAAAAATGTTGTAGCTGAATACAAAATGATTACATTGATAAAACAGTCAGTGAGAGAAGATATTATTTCGCTACTTGAACAAGAGAAAACATCGAAGAGTTTATGGGAAGCTTTAGAGAGAAAATGTGTAGGTACCTCTGAGATTGTAAAAAAAAAGAAACTGTTACGTAAAGAGTTTGATTTATTTAGTTGTATGAAAAATGAATCTGTTTGTAAAATGATTGAGAGATTTGGGCATCTGAAGATGGAGCTGCCAAGACACAAAATCACATACACTCAAGAGGAGTTGATCGATAAATTGTTTGATTTGTTGCCGAATGAGCAAGATTGGCAATATTTTGCCTTGATGTTGAAGAACACAATTAAGTCTGAAGATTTGACAGTGGATTTGCTTATCGAAAGACTAGAAAGCCATGAGTTAGAGATCAAGAAATCTAAAGTCAACAATTCAGTCTATCAGCAGAATGTGGAGCTATATTACAGAGGAGAACTTCCAAAGGCTGGATCCCCAAGAACAGCATTTTCTGCAGAGAGTTCAAATACTGTGAATCATGAAACTCCTCACAGTGGTTTTCACTGCGGATCTTCTTCAACAACTTTAAGTTAATCGGATTCAAAGAATTTATTTCAGTGTAATATCGCATTAGATCTGAAGAATGGTCAGAATTTCAGTGAAGAGTCAGCAAAACAACAGATGGTGTTCTTAGCTTCTGTGTTAGAGTCGTATGAAAGTCTTGTAGCAGGCAAGATAGGCAACACCAACCTGACAAAGGAAGACTACGATCAGATAGATCCTGAGGAAATGGAATTGATCGACATAAGGTGGTGTATGGCCAGTGCAGTAAGGAGAGCACAGCGTTTCATGGAGATTACTGGAAGAAAGTCTATTGGTGGACCATCTACCAAGTTAGGCTTTGACAAGTCAAAAGTGGCATGCTTCAAGTGTAAACAGAAAGGTCACTTTAAGCGTGAATGCCGAAATGCTTATGCTGATGATTCTGAAAATCCATTCAGAGAAGATTACTACAAGAAAGCGATTTATCATCAGAACAAATCTGAACCTCCCAGAATGAAGCAGTTTGAAGAAAAATCAAGAGCTCTTGCAGTTATTCATCACGATGAAGGTTATGACTGGAGTCAAGTTCTCCCTGAAGAAGATTGTGTTGGATATGCATTTGTAGCTGATTTTGATCATGATCTATGGTGGAGAAGAGATTATGCGAGATGGGAAATTGAAAAATTCAGAGAACCATTCAAAGAAGCCCAGAGAGCCAAAAGATGGAATGACGAATTGGAATGTTACATGGATCCACAGGGTAATCCGGTTGTTGACCCATCAAAGGTGGATTTTGATGCAGTAACAAATTTGTTTCCAAGTCAGGGTACTTTCAACACAAGAAGGTTATCTGATAAAGGATATTTGCCGGATTTGTTGAACAAAATAAAAGAAATTTGTGAAGCAAGTCTACCAAAGGTGGTAGAAATGAATAAGAGAAAAGAAGAAGAGTTGAAAAAGCTGGTAGAAGAGGTGAAGATTAATGCAAAGCTTGTTGCTGAAGAAGAACAGAAGGTTGAAGAAGAACAGAAAGTGGAAGAAGAAGAGAAGAAAGAAGAAGATCAGAAAGTTGAAACAGAAGAATCATCGGTGCTGAAAGAGACTGAGGTAAATGAATCTTCTGATCTATCGAATGTTGAAATTATTGATAACAATGAAAACAAGTGCAGGAATTGCATAGAAATGTGCAAAGCCTGTATTGAAAAAGATGAAATAATCAAAACAAAAGATATTGAAACAAACAAACTTGAAAATGTTTTCAAAATAAAATGTAAAGAAATGATTGAAAAAGAAGAAATTTTGAAACTAAAGGTTGAAAAGCTGACACAGAAGTGTCAAGATCTTGAAAAAGATAATGATGTGTATAGACAGATGTGTACAGCAAAATGTGTTGATTGTGTTGAAAAAGAAAATAAGTTTCAAGATTTTCAAAAAGAGTATGATGATTTGAAGAGGTCGAGTCAGAGAGTACAAGAAGCTTATGATACTTTGAAGAGCCAAGTCAAATGTTTTGACCAAAGATTGTCTGAAACTTTAATAACTAAAGAACTGTATGAGAGAAAGTTTAAAGAAAAGCAACTTGAATTAAACAAGTGTGTTGATGAAGTTGCTAATCTCAAACAAGTTCTAGCTGAAAAAGAAAAGGTTGTTACCAAACTTCAAAGTTATCATAACTCTTCGTACATTCTCGAACGCATTTTCAACATCACACCAGATGACAAAGATACTGACAAGAATAAAAAAGGTATTGATTCAGAATTTCATCAGGTACCACCACCATTGAGAAACAATTATACTTTTTATGATGAGGAAAAGGTGGCAAAAGGTCTGAACATAGTTGACCAATTACCTGAAAGTATCGATGTGACTTACACCAAATCTGATGAAGCTGATGATTCAGAGGTGGTAAGTAAGGTTGTTGATAGTGTTTTGAAAGATGAGTCTACAAAAGGTAAGTCTGAATCACAGGATGAAAATGAAGGTAATTTTCATGATGAGTATCTGAAAAACATAAAATCTGAGAAAGTTGTGAATGATGATTCAAAAGGATTGGTATATACCATGATTGGATCGGACAAACTATTCTTAGATATTGTATTTCCGATTCAGAATGTGATTTCAGAGAAAAATGATAAAGTTTTTAAGATGGTTGAGATTGAAAAGTCAGAAATTTCAAAATTTGCTGGGAAAAACAAGAAAACTTTTTATAACAAACCTGGTTTCAAGAAGAAAAACATGAAGGCTGGGTTGGGTTATAAAAAGAAACAAAATTGGAAGAAAAATGAAGTGCCAAATTCTCAGGCAAAGATGAGTGCTTTTATCACCTTACATTCATAAACCAATCAGAACTTTATAAAGTTCTCAGGCGAAAATCAGAAATCTAACATCATAAAGTTGTCAGATTCTATTGAAGTGATCAAACAACAAACAGAAGAAAACACCAAGAAGCTACAGAGCATGCAAGAAGCCCTAGCAAATACTCAAGACATCAACAACTTCACATCTGAGTTCAAAAGAATGACAGAATAATTGATAGAACTGAAGAATCAGATGAAAGAAGTTTTAAAATCCAAGGGAGAAGCTAGTTCAAGTGACACTACTCAACAAATTGCAAAATGTCAAAGAACCTAGCAGATATGGAGGAAAAGATGAACAACTTGAAAATGGGCATTGGTATACTATCACAGCTGCAATTGCAAAGCTAATTAAAGACTGGAACAAGTATGGGAATGGAATTCAAACATAACTAAACAAGCTACATGATGATGATCTCATGAACACAACATTAATCAATGATTTAAAGTCTCTGTTGAAAAGACTATCTTTCAACATTGCAACAATTACATATGCGCCCTTGAAAGAATTGATCAGAGAAATTCCAGAAGTACCGTCTACACAAGCCATAGCAGCATCATCATCAAAAGGATTAATGCTAGCACCTAATATCAAGACTAAACCAATGATTCCTCCTATCACATCAAACCTTAAAAGAAGTCTGATTCTGGTTCCAAAACACACAACATCATAACAACCAAGAGAAAACCAACAACAGATACAAGATAACAACCAAGAGAGGAAATGTAGCCAATTCCTGACTCTCAAGATAAAGGGAAGAAGAAGGAATCACCTAAAAGAACAACATCCGGTGATACTCTCTTTAGGAGAACTATGGTCGCTACATAGTTACCCATGAAAGCGTCATGAATATGTTGTCTCCGAAGTATTTGTTAGTTTTGACCACAAATTTGGCAGTTGGTTCAAGGTTTGACTGTGGACCGGCCGTGATACCTCTAAATATTATTTTTACTTTGATATAAGATCTTTGTTGGATGCCTTAGTAGTCGATTTTAGCAAGAGGAGTGCTCATCTCAAGAACATATAGATGTTTTAGAATAGCACATAAATTATGTGTCTAAATTTTATATATTATCAAACCAAGCATTCTACAGTAGGCATCTATGTAGTTAATATCCCGATGTATCAATGATATATCGGTTATTGATCCCATGCCAAGATATCGATGCAAAATATCGGTCAGAATATCGGTACCGGTAATATCGGCGATATTGATTGATATATCGCCGATTTTCCCGATATTAGTATATTTCTTAGTTGTTACTATTAATTATTAGTGTTTTAAGTCTTAGTTAGTTCCTACTTGCTACAATTGTTAGTGTTTTGCAAGCGGTAAAAGGTTAATTTATTAATGGTATGAGAGTATACTGAATTGTTAGTGTTAAATTGCTCCCTCTCTCTCTCTCTCTTTATATTATATATAAAGTTTAGCATGATATTAAATTACCGATATCCCACCGATATTTCACCGCGATAACCGATATCTCAAATATCGGTCCTTGACCGATATCTGGTATTTTGCCACATAACTACTTAAGTAGGCATATACTGCAGAATCATGCTTAGTTTCATATCTTCCTAGTACTCATGGGTACCATGATACCATCATTATCATTAATTCCACCTTTTGCATTATACCACTTGAACCTCCTCATGCACCTTCACCTTCCTCCTCTGACCGACGTCCCACTGCTTCACCTCCTTTTTCTCGCTCACACTCATCGGCCCACACACGTTTCTTGTATTATTTTCTATGTGCCTCGTTTGATCCTACCTCGGGTTCTAATACTTTTTTCAAAGACGAAAATGAGCAGTATGGAGGTATGCCATGTGTGTATATATAGATGACCAACACTCTAGTCATACTTTGTTACCGGTGTCCGCTCCCCTTTAAGCTAACATTGTTGGGTGTAATGGGTCAACATGATCTAACGACATGCTAACTGTTCCATTAATCTATATAAATCCCGAAGCGTTTCGAATGACTTTCATCACACCAAGGGTACCGATTACAAAGAATTTAGTTTGGTTGTTAAACCTGCTACTATCACCTACATTTCAATGTTGTCTTTTTGCTTGCTCCACTCACCCACATCATATTTGCTGGCTCCAAAATGCTCTTTATGGTCTTAAGCAACCAATAACGGCCTGGTTTTCTATTTTATCTTAGATATTACAAATAGTTGGTTCATTCTAATACATCTTAGATAATTCTTTGTTTACCCATTGTCGGGATTCGGTGACCTTCTACACCCTTTTATATGTTGGCGACAACAAAATTACTTGCATTTCTCAATATATGTGACAAAGTTGTTCAGTTGTTTACACTATCATTGCTCTTAAGGGCTTGGGTATTATGAAATCCTTTATGGGAATTCATGCCACATTTCATTCTTAGTTCGTGTCCACCTTTATCCACGACTATGGCTCCCAGACATTGGTTATCTCGGAGTTCATGTATTCCTTTGGATGATCCTTGGTATATTGCAACATTGTTGATGATTTTAGATACCTAGTCTTGATTCAAATAGAGATTTCCTAACTTGAAAATAATTTCTTTGAGTTTCTTCAAATACCTACTAGAGATTGCCTATATCATAAGTAAGGGTCTCTGAGTTTCCTCAAGAGGACATCCTAGTGGTTAAAGTGTTTGCCTTACAACCAAAAGGTTGTGGGTTCAAAACATGTAAAATGCAGCTTGTGGTGTGTTTATCTTAGATAATCTTGGAATTGTTGTTCAAAAAGAAAACGTAAGGTCTCTTAGTTTCTTTAAATGCATACTTACAGCCACAGGATTGCGGTCTAATTAAAGGTATTGTTTCTCATGAATTAATTATTACACAGTCTTTTAATCTTGTCATAGATGCCAATGTTAATACTGACTAGGCTGGTTGTCCAGATGATCACTGCTCTACCACAAGGTATTGTGTGTTTCTTGGATTCAACATCATCAGTTGGAGTTCCACAAAACAACATATTGTCGCGAGATCTAGCATGGAGGTTGAGTATCAATTTCTTGTCCATACATCAGCTGAGATGTGATAGCTTTTGTCATTGTTATCATTTTTATCATGGTGTGATAACATTTGTAATATATGTTTTGCAATCAATCTAGTATTTCATCAGCCAATACATCACCTTGAGATTGATTAACATTTTATGTATGGCATGGTGCTCTCACAAACTCCCCATGGTCGATATGTGCGTAACACTTCACAGATTGCTTATCTTCTGACAAATGGTTTGTCTTTAACCAATTTTAACACCCTCCAATCCACGCTTCACGTCATTTTGACAGTTTAGCTTGTGGCGGCATATTACAACACTTGATTTTGGCCTTCACCTCCCTCGGTCTTCATACATACCAATATCACTTTATTGTAGCCTCTATCGGGCTTCATCTTCTTGTTGTTTATTTGGTCTGTTATCTGATTCTTGTATCTCAACACTTATATCCACTTCTTATGTAATTGGTACATGTTGTATACACACAAGGACGGCTCTTATGGTGTGCGGGGAGGACCCCCGCACAAGGCCCGCGATTTCGAGGGGCACGGGATTTAAAAAAAATCGATATATATATATATATATATATATATATATATATGTTATTTTAAAAAAATTGTAAATACATACCAAATCCAATATAGAGGCTCATAATCAAATACCTTTTTATGTTTTATAATTCAGCCCAAATACATTAGGTTTATTGGGCCCAACCCAATACTAATATGATTTTAAAAAATAAAAAATAAAAAAAACACTGAACAATGTGGAATTGAAACTGAATGGGCGACCGGCAATTCATTGTCCTCCGAACAACATCAGACGTTGAACTCGACAAGGCGACGCGGCGATCAGAATTTGCAGGGCTGCCATTGAAGATTGAACGAACATCAGAAGTTCAGAACTCGACGGCGACGATCAGAAGTTCAGAACTCGACAAGGCGATGCTAATTCTGCAATATGATTTGTTGTTTCTGTTTGTTGTTTAATTGTTAATATGATTTCTGTAATTGATTTGTTGTTTCTGTTTGTTTTCATCATGAAGTTAAAAGGTCTGATTGTCCGAACATCATCATTGATCGAACAACATCAGACGGCTGTTTGCAGGGCGATTGTATCAATATCATTCTGATTTTTTCTGATTTCGGAACATAACATTAGAACTCAAAAGGTCCGTTTTCAGATATGATATTGTGTAATTTTGTTAGTCCGTTAACTGTTATTGTTAACATTATAACATAATTGTTGATTGAATCCGTATCCGCGCGTACGTATCTTATTGAACTGAGTATTCTTGCTAATTGAACATCGATTACGTATCTTATTGAATTGAGTATTCTTGTTAAGTGAACATCGATTATTATTTTTAGGCGTTAGTGGCTCCTAAACAAGCATCCGGATGGCAAAAACGTCAAAAAAGGAAACGAGTGGAAGCATATGGGCCCATTTTTCGAGCTCGAACATGGTACGTGAATTCTTAGAGACGCCACTGTATACACAATTCTTTATTATTACTTTCTCTATAGTCAGGGGCGGACCCATGTATAGCGGAACGGGGTCCCCGGACCCCAATCTTTTTTTAAAAAGTAGTAGAAACGGTATATAAAATTTGCTATGGACCCCATAAAATTATTAAGTTGGACCCCATAACAATGAAAGTGAGCCTAGTGTAGTGGTAAAACCCCTTGTTTACACACAAAAGATCCTAGGTTCGATACCTGTTTGTTTCATTTTTTTGTGTTTTTTCTTTTTAAACCTGAAAAATTTGAACACCGGAAAAATTGGACCCCATCGTTCCAAAATCCTGGGTCCGCCACTGTCTATAGTGATAAGCTCAATTACAGTTCATGACCTGCAAGGACAATAGGTTCATATCTTTTGAACCATGACCATTTTGAGCCACATAAACTAATTACAAATAGAATCTTAAGGCCCGGCCTCCGATGCACATTTAGGGTTAATGAGCTTGAAATCTAGTATTATAATATGTATGCATATATTATATTATAAGGGAGCACCGAGTTATGGCTATTTGTGGGAAAGTTAATAATAAAAAGAAATTACAGAAGTTGTACTTTGAATCTCGAACAGTGTAACCGGAAGTGGGTTCGATTAGTGAGAAGTACTTCAGGTTCTGTAGCTGTAAGTACTTGTTTATTAACATTTACCAAGTTCAACACGCGGTTCGCTAACTGCCCCAATCTTATTTAAATTCTTAAACCGGTCATCTTGGTTTTGGCGCTATGACGCCATACCCTTATGGATTAATGTATGTAATGATTCAAGTATTATAGTAATATTACAGAATAGAAAGGACGAACTTTTTTTTGACACTTCTAATTTGATGCTCTTAGTTGTCTTTATGTAATATCAAACTCTTATAGAAAAAGAAAAAAATATACACGAAGTAGTTAATCTTTATCTCTATTGTTATACTAAGAAATACACACGCTTTCATCCCGTAAAAGAGAGATTGAAAGATTAGGACGTGTGAAAACTTGAATTGAGTCAAGCTTAAACTTCAAGATACATGGACGCCCGAGCTTAAATGGAACCCGAACTTCTTATAACAAGCTTATCTAGGCTCGCATGGGTTGGGTACGGATCGGGTATGTCTAATCTCAGTCCAATATCCGGTTGTAAATTCTTGTCTTATACTCAGCCAATTACCCATCGGGTATTGGCCATACATGAGGGTATCGGGTATACCCGTTAGTGCTTTAAAAATACTCGTTGGGATTTTCATTCTATGTATTTTTTACTTTCCTTTATAATTTTATAGTTTTAAAGTCTATACAATATATTAAATTATGAAAAACAACATACATATCATCATCACCCTTAAAAAATATTTAAAAAATGTAAACATATTATAATATGAAACTCAAAAAATTATTTTGTATGTCGTAGCATATAAATTTGGTCATCAAAATGTATATTTTAAACGAAAAGTTTACTTTTCAAGTAATAAATCTACTAAAATGAAATATTACTAACTAATAATTAAGAGAAATAAATATAAAAGTTAAGAGTTTTTGGGTATATGGTTCGGGTAAACAAGTATATAGTTTGGCTAATCGAGTCAGGTATCGTTATTATATACATTTTATGTTATTTTTCTGAATTTTGATGTTTGTTATTAGAATTTCAGTTTATTTTAATAGCTTGCAGAAGTTAAAAAACAAACAGTCTTTTTCTTACAGACTATAGAGGTTTGGTCCACATCTTCTGCTACAGATGTCTGCAGATGTGGTCTGCATACTACATACACTTTACCTCTGAAAAAACAAACAACACCTACTTTAACCAACAACTAACAAGTCCAAATATTAGCACCAATTAAGCTAGGTTACAAGATCTTAGACTTAAGGTAAACACTACAAATTAGAGGATTACCAGTAACGGAAAGATTTGTCACTTATAAGTCGGCCAAGATTACAACCGTCTTTAACTTATTGGTCAAATTTCGTGGGATACCCAGATTGGGTTAATGATGAATGTTAGGCTACTCGGTGTAGGAGGAGGCAAGTCCTTGGAGCATGCGCCTCCACCTCAGCGCCACGTTAACATCCAAGGAGGATGCCCCTCCAATGATGGGCGAGGACGACACCGCAGCTGTGGAAATGGTGTACATGGACGGTGCCGGGGCTCGACTGATGGATCAACGAGTGGCAATAGAATATTTATTTTCCTTTTATTTTTGTTCCGTTTGATTAAAATCTTCTTTTTTATTATTTGGTAAGGTCAATATTTTTTTCTTTTACTTTTACCTTTTGTTTTGTTTAATTATAATCGTCGTTGGGATTTAGGACTTTTCTTACGGTAAATAATAAAATTTCCACCGTGAAAAGGTATATTTTTGCCAAGTCATCCCAATTATCATCCAAAATGCATTTAAATCAATTTGTTTGTCTTGCCCATAAGGATGTATTCGGTTTTGATTTGCCATCAAGCTGCTCAATATCGAACTCGTAGATACAAAGCTCGGTTGAGTCGGTTCCATTATGCAGGCTCTTTACCACTTGTTACGGATATTAAGGTGAAATGTAGAACAATTGATCAACCAAGTTACAGCAACGAGAAAGATAACCAGAACCAACAAATGAGCAAGAATACAACAAACTTCTGATGTTGTGTGTGTATATATATAGAGAGAGAGAGAGAGATAGAATTAGCAAGCTATAAGAAACGTCAGCTTCTTGATGCCTGGAAAAAACCTCCTTAAATAGTTGAAGAAAATCTTAGAAAATATATTTATTATATATGTATATAGAAAACAATTTTTTTTTCAAGAAACTATTATATTGTTTCATTCCAATTAGGACAAATTACATAAGGATAGCAGGTAGACAAGCAACAAACTACACCGCCATCCCCTTCTTAATAGAAAACTATTTACCTTAAAATAAGATGATAATATCTTTATATAATATGATTAAATACCTTTTATCTAAGAATTAGCATATTGTGCTTTAAAACTTAGCATTAAGATGCTTAAATAAGCCAGCTTTTTTCACATTATTTTAAGTTTTACATGCTAATAAGCTAACCTATAGACTATAAAATAATTTAACCTAAACCACTTTTAAATCTTCAAATCATAGAATTATAATTACACAAAAAGGGCAAAAAACAAACCTTAGTAATGTGAACGCATTCGCCGTTATTTCTTGGGTTCTAAAACAAAGTTAGTCTTCAGATTAGTGTGTACTTTAGAAATTAAAATATGTTAATAGAAGAACCAACAATTCTATTTATTTATTTTAAATAGGTGTATAGGTTTAATCTTGAATAGGTGTATAGGTTTAATCTTGAAAATAATATATCCTAACATGCTTTAAGTTTATTATTAATTAATTAATTTGAGGAAACATATAGAAAAATGTTTACATAAAAATATTTGAGTTAGAAGTCCTAATTTTACTACGATATTTCATGTAAATCAAAGTTGAATTTTACTACGATATTTCATGTAAATCAAAGTTGAATAAATGCTAGTTAATAGTTAATATTTTCTGAGTCACAATGTCACATATGTATACATAAAATTACATTTTTCTTGTAGTTACTAATACTAATGATGTTCAGGACCCAACAATATGTCCACCCTACCCTTTAGAGGCCCCACTTACAGGTCTCATGTCTCACAGGCGATGTCAAGAAATTCAGACCAAACTTCTAAACCAACAAAACATGTGAACCAAATCATTTGAACCGGTCGGGTCAACAATTAACAAACATCACATAAAAAAAAAGATTACATGTACCCGAGCCCTTAGCAACTGTCCCAATTTCAAGAATTTCATATGCTTTTTAGGAAAAAAGATCTTAATCAAACTGCTTTAAATTTGTCATCAAACAAAATATTAGTCCACTATGCAATATGCAATATCAACACTGGCTAGAGCTTATAACAACACACTTTATTAAATTCAATTTGAGCGGAAATTAGATCATTGATTATTTCATCACGAAAATCTCCTACACGTAAAACCGCCACTCACCCATATCCCAGGCCCATCATGTGGGTGAGATGATGGCCACTCAATTACATGGTCGCTTACATTGCGGTTCATCACCAAGTGATGGACCACCCCCACCCCCACCCCCACACTCATCAATCTTACCATTAGATATGGCAATGAGTTGCCTCATAAGCACAAGTAATGCCAAGTTGGCCTGACATAAGGCTGATGGGTGTGACATAAGGCTGATGGGTGTGAAGGCGGTTCATTACAAATTATAGACCCTCACGTAAGCGGTCACGTCATCGGAGGTCATCACCCCACCTAAGTGATGAGCATGTGGTGTGGGTTATAAGCCTCCAATTTTTTAATTAATATTAAACATATATAAAAGTAAAATTAAATTTATATAGTCTTAAATACAAAGGTCGGTGACCCGACCAAATGACATACATGCCCCTAAAATGTGTCACCAAATGACAAGACTGCCCCTAAGAAATGTTTTCATTATTGTTGTGTCATTGCCTTCTTATCTACCTTTCCTCAATCCCTAACGCCAGATCACCTCTTTCTTCTCCAAATCACCCTCTTCAACATCCTCTCATCTTCCTTCTCACTCACCATCCTCTATTTCTAACCCTAAACCTACAAAAATGGACCCTGCCACATTCTTCTTCTACCTGCAACAAAACATGGCTCCTTCTCTTTCTTTATCTCCTGTCTCTGTGTCTCTCTCTCTCTGTGTTTCTCTGGGATGAACGAGGAAGACGAAGACGACAGCGGCGAAGACATCGCTCCCGTTATCGCACCTCGCGTCCGAATCCATCATTGGGAAACCCTAGGGTTCCGACGGTTGTTGTAACCAAGAACCATGCGCCGGCAAAAATAGAAACAGAACCCAGGGTTTCGACGAAGACGAACTCCGGCAGTCGGACTCTGGCCGTCACGGTGATTTGGATTCGGTCTGAGATAACCCCCAGCAGATTAGCGTCGTCTAGGGCCGGTGAACGGCGGCGATTCAGTTGTTAATTTGACCGGTTCCGACGAGTAGGTGAGTGTTTGCCCAGAATCCGGTCACTACAGAACTCAGAACCGGCGAGTAAGGTAAATCTGAGCTTTGTTCTTTTCAGTTGTATAATTTTTATCAACAAGTGATGTTCAATTTGTTGATGGTTATGATTCTGATTTTTTTTCTTATGGGTTGCTTTGTTCCAAATCCATGTTAGGTCTATGAATTTAAGAGGTTTTAGGATTAATTAGACAGAGATGATTGCATCTTAATTGAGATTGATATCAAATTTATTTATTAGCTTGATTTGGAGGAACAACGGATTCTATCTTCTGAGTCTTTTGGGCTTTTATAGTTTGATTTATTATATAGGGAACATAGCTTGAAGCACCAGTTGAATGATTAAATGCAATTTGTATTGAAAGCTAAGCAATCCTAATCAAATAACCAATATTCTATTTATTTAAACAAATATTTTTTTTATAACTGAAATTTAGGCTGTGTAGTGTCGTTCATTGCCTTGAATATCGATAAACATATAAGAGTTACTCTACAAACTAAAAGCGCTAACAAACCGCCCTTAGTTATCGGCAATTCTCCTTCATTAGGATCATTTACAAACACTTAAAAACCACCACCACCACAAATCTGGAGAACCACATCGACCCACCAGAGATTTACGAGAGAAAGAGAGAGAAAGATAAGAGTTTCCGGTCACCGCAGCATTTTCCTCAAGAACCACATATCTACGTTTCGAGTTAGTATAGTTTTTAACATAGCATTTTTGGGCTAAAATAGAATATGTTTTCATTCAACGGTATAAATTCCAGTTACTCTAATTCGACGTAAATTTAGTTCGGAAAGAGTCAAGTACGCCGCCGCAACGCGCGGCGGGTACAAATACTAGTTAAATACTAAAATGAATAATATAGCTTACATTACATTAAAAAAATAAAACCTTAACTTAAAAAAAAACACAAGATTGCTTATAATTATAGCCAGCGTGAACCCAGTTAAGACAACATAGTCTAGCCGGAGTGGGACAACAGGGCTCTCAAAGTTGAAGAGTGTGATAGCCTAATACAAGAAAGTAGTCGTTCTAAAAAAATAATATATATGTCCAAAAAAAATATAACATACAAATTTTGAATATTTACAAAAAAAAAACTAGTCGGCACTTTTACATTTTTTTATAAATGTTCAAACATACTTATGTTACATTTCCTGTTTTTTTTAGTTTTTCTTAATATACACATATGTATATATTTTAAAAGTGACTATATACATATATGTATATAGTCAAGGGTTATTGGATTTTATTACCCCTAACTATTGGTGTTTGACCGTTGTCACCCTCAACTATCACTTTGACACCCCCCACCCCCAACTAAACATTTGGGTTGCGATATCACTCCTCAGTTAAATAAACTCTAACCGATAGTTTTTTGGGCTGGCGTGACATATTTGTCTGGCGTGGCAATGATGATGTGGCCCAAAATTAACAGATTTGATATATATATAACACCGTATTCTCCGTTGACGAAGAAGAAGAAACCTTACATAGTGAAATTCCGCCATATTTTGACGGTTAAAATTTTAAATGTCTAATATAGCAAAATAAATCAACATCTTGGTTAGATCTAAAACAAAGAAATTATATATTTACACTATGAGATTCATCGAGAGTTGCTTTTGTTGTAGGTATTGTTGCTCACGCATCCGTTAAAATTGATTTCATAGCGGTTTCCGGTTGATCTATGATCGGACACTAGTTCCGCTGGAGAATTCTTCGTCGCCGACAGTGATTGAACTGGAACAATGGCATCGTTAACTGAATCGTTGAATCAAAAACCGAAATTGAATAGAAAATCATCCCCAGATGACAGATCTACAGATTTCATAACCGATTGAGCATCAATATTCGTCCTATTTCTCGAAATTTCACGATTATTATCGTCTTCTTTCGACCCGTAACCAGAAACTGTATCTGTTAAATTCATAAATTCGCCGGAATTATAAAACGCAACCACCGGAATCCTAACGTGGCGGCGAGTACACGGATTCGCGGGAGTGAATATCTCGATCGCACATGGCACACATCACGGCGGCGCGTCCACCATGCACGTGACATTAGCCAGTGCTTGTTCACACACCTGACACATTCACATCCGATCGTGTTTGGTCTGGCCGTGAACCTGACATTAGCAGTTGCAATACGATGATAGGGTTTTGTTGGTGAACCTGACAAATGTTGGGACTGGGAGATGGGTTTTGATTTTGACCAGCCATCAAGCACTGGAGGGAACCATGGCTGATGAAGATCCAAGATTGGGACGATGGTGGGCAGTCTAGCCATAGGTGGAGGTGATGGTGATGGTGGTGGTGGGAGGTGATGGTGGAGGTGGTGCTAAAGAGAGAGGGAAAAAAACCGCCACATCATCTTTGCCATGTCAGCCAAAAAAAATAACTAAGTTAGAGTCTATTTAACTTAGGAGTGATATCGCGACCCAAATGTTTAGTTGGGGTGGTGTGCGTCAAAGTGATAGTTTGGGTGGCAGCGGGCAAACGCTAATAGTTAAGGGTAATAAAATCCAATAACCCTATAGTCAATTTTAAAATATACATATGTGTATATTACGAAAAGCTTAGAAAAAATTTGTGAACTAAAATAGTTCTCAAGTTTTTCAATTACCCTAGTGTTTCTCATGTGATCGTAACCCTATATATATATATACAAGAACATCACTTATGTGCTTTCTAATATACACTCGAGTAAAATATACATATAATTATTTATAAGCAAAAGTTATAGTTCAAAATTTTTACAATGATTAAAATAAACAATATTAAGTAAAAGTTTTGAGTAAACTGCCATTTTGGTCTCTGAGTTTTGGTTAGTTTTGTCACTTTAGTTCAAAACTTTTGCATCTGGGTCCCTGTGGTTTCAGTTTTATTGTCATTTTTGTCCAAAAGTGAAATCATATCATATTTGTCCTATAAAATCCTGGTATTTTGTCATTTTCCTGACCATTTTGCCCCTGAGGAAAATGACAATTTTTCCTAACCATCCTGCTATCTTATCAAAATGACCATTTTGCCTCTGAGGAAAATGACAAAATAACAGGATTTTATAAGACAAATATGACATGATTTCACTTTTGGACCAAAATGGCAATAAAAATGAAACCACAGGGACCCATATGCAAAAGGTTTGAATTTTGGACTAAAGTGGCAAAAATGACCAAACCTCAGGGACCAAAATGACGGTTTACTCAAAAGTTTTTTTTTTTTGAACGGTAAATTTGGATCACTGACGAAACACTGGAGTGTCATCGTGCCACCAGCGGAACCGCCCTATCATGTCCATTACTACTAGGCATAATAGCTATACACCAATTCAAGAGAAAACCGAATAAATATGGGAAAAACTCCCTTGTGAGAATCGACCACAGAACCTATTGATCACAAAATCTTATTCCATCATTAAGATGTCACAAGGCTAGAAACCCTCTTGTGAGAATCGAATTTAAGACCTATCAATCAAAAGTTAAATTTCAAAATTTTTACAATGATAAAAAATAAACAATATATTACTTTATAAGAAAAAGTGTAGACATCGAGAAATCTCAAGATAGTATTTTAAATAAGCTTCAAGTTCCAACATGAAAGAGACCTAAGGCTGCTTCTTGATTTGGGCAATCCAATAAAATTCTCTTCAAACGACGAACTACATTTTTAGCAGAAAAGCGAATATATACAAGAATTTTTATAATCTTCAAACGACAAACTACAGTTTTAGCAGAAAAGCAAAAAAAAAAAAAAAAACAACTCAAGTTAAATGAATATATACTAGAATTTCTATAAGCTTCGAGATTGTGAAATTACATTAACTAGTGAGTTTCACCCGTGTTCCGTGACGGGGACGAACCGAATTTTTAATAAGTTTTGAACTGAAAACGTAGACACAATAGTTAAAATAACGTTAATTATTAAAATTGTTAGCTTGACAGCTTGAGATAGTAATTTTAACTTGCTTTCATTCAAATCCTAACAATTTTAACCATTCCACTACATGCAAACACTATAGTCTTTACAGCTCCACCAACCTACCCCACCCTATGAAACATATTATACCTTTATTAGTAACAGGAATAACATATTTGTAATTTAAATGATGCACCGTAGCTACTATAGGTAAAGTAATTTGTATTTGAAAATTGAAAAAGAAAAAAAGGTGATTTAACCATTTCAACAGTGATTTTTATGTTTGGAAATATATACCATTTGTAGTCGTAAATCCTTTAGGGGTGTTATACGACAAGTGATGACATACATTATAGAGGGGTTTTTTTGAATTTATATCACAAGAGGGTATAGTCATAAAGACTCATAAGCATCATTATCTAATCTTTAATTTTCTTTTTTTTTATTTAATCTCTAAATTATTTAAAAAACACTTTTATTAAATTTAAAAAAAAAACATTACAACTAAAAAAACAATACATTTAATCTTCGTCGTCATCGTCGTTCTCTCCTTTTTCCTCTTCATTTTCTCCATCATCGAAACCTCCGTCTGCAAAGTTCCCAGCTTCGAATTCTTTTAATTCTTCTTCCTCGTAGTCTTCTTCGATGTTGCCATCGTGTTGAATTGGGCGAATCGCCCAAGCATGCTCCACCAAATCCGCCTTTAACGCATTATGTACTTCCTTAGATCGCAATAGTTGAGCATTTAAGATTCTCTCTTCCATTGTTGCTTACGTTCCTTCAACGACATCTTAAAAATAGTTTTGGCATATTGATTTTCCATCGTCTTCTATAATCATATTATGCATTATGATGCAAGCATACATGACCATTCGAATTCTATTCTTATCCCACATACGACAAGGATTTCTAATAAATTGCTATCGTTGTTGAAAAACCCCGAAACACCTCTCGATGTCCTTTCGCGAAAACACTTGTAGTCTTTTAAAATATTGTCTTTTCACATCGGGCGTTTCAGAAAATGTTTTCACATTGTTTGAATACTCCAGGTATATACCATCACCCAAATAGTATCCATGCTCGTAGTCAGTCCCGTTTGCATGGAAACCGGCTTTCGGTATCGTGCCAGAAATGTAGCCCTCTAACAATGATGAACACTCGAATGTATTAATGTCGTTCATACACCCGGCTACACCAAAGAAAGCCGACCAAACCCAAAGGTCGTATGATACAACCGCTTGTAAAACCAAAGTTGGTCCTTTCTGGTCATCGCGTGCATGTTGACCTCGCCGTGCAGTTGGACAATTATACCAACACCATTGACGACAATCTAAACTACCAATCATGCCGGGTATTCCATGCTTTTCTAAATGGACCTCGTATATTTGTTGAAGGTAGTTTCAAGTGGGATTTTTCAAGTAACGTTTTCTATATAACTGGCATATACCTAAAAATAAAAAATTTAATATATAAAGTTTTACTGGTATTGTACTTTAAAATAAAACTAAGTATATAAAAGCGAGTAAAAAAAATACCGAAGCAGAATTGTTCCACGCTTCAAATACTCGTCATTGATATCGTACGTGTTTCCGTAGGCAAGTATACGTAAAGCGAAAGTTACATTTTGAATTGAGGTGAACCCTAGATATCCTATCGCATCCATTCTTTGCTTAAAGTAATCATACTTGGTTTCCAAATCATCATTAATGCGCAAAAATAACATTTGGCTCATCCTAAACCACCGTCTAAAAACATCAGGCCCGTGAACTGGTATGGGATCAAAATAATCTTTCATCAAACGCTCGTTTGCGGCTTCACGGCCTCGCAAGATAAAAGTGCGCATCAAAATGGGGTATGGAGGAGAACGGCTAACCTGTTGCATGGCTTGTATCGCGAGGGCACATGCACTCATGGCCGCTTCTTCCTCCTCCGTGATTTGTTCGGGTGAAAAAAAACTTCGGTAAATATCGGTGAAGGAATCTTCCAGTATTATTTTGATGGATGAGAGTTTTGAGGTTTGGTTGAGATGAATGTTAAAGATAAATGGTATATATAGATTGTTTAGGAATTTTTTATTTAATGTAAATGACCGTTGCAAACAGTCAGTTTTTTAAAATCCCCCTCCCTCCTCACGCCACTATGCTCTTCACGAGCCTTCATGATCTTGAACCCATAACGCCTGCCGTAGTGGTGTTGGACGGCGCTATGAATGAAGATGGCGTGACATAAAGCCCAGCCTAATATGTTCTTCGTTTTGTCCAAATTAATATTTTTAATGGTTGACGATTTACATTAAATAAAACTACTAAAAAATTATTTCGAAACTATATATAGTAGGTAAAATACAAATAAATAATCTAAGGAGCATATAACTATATTAAGTTTGGCTATTACATACCTCTGATTCAGCCCGTTTCATATCTGGAAGGAAAAGGAACCTTAAATGGGAAGTTTTGTTGAAGTTATTGTTAGGGAAAATATATGCAACGTGTTAGGATTATCAATTTCGATGTGTAATCTGAAAATGCCAATCCGACTAACTTGTTACACCCCATTAAGTTCAAGTGAAGAGAAAAAAAAAGATGGTACAACAAACTTTTTTGTTAGCAGATCATTTGAACATGTCAATTTGTTGCTTATTCAAACTTATGTACTAATAAACACTTCATATATAAAACCAGATATAGAATTTTGATAGTTCATAGCTACGTATAAGGGTGAAGTTGTATTATACCTGATTCGCGCATTGCTCAAAAGATTCTGGCCACTTCTATAATTCAGAGGGTTGAAGAGGGCTCAATAAAGGTCTACAGATATCCAACGAAACATTGAAACATTACCGATAAACACAATGACAAAAAACCGCACATGCCAGCAACTAATCACTTGCTATGTCACAAGATAAAGACGAGTGAGAACTGAGAAAGGACGATGTCCAACCGTCAAAGGGGGTGAGAAGGAGCATTGTACCCACAATCATAGGTGGGTGAGAAGGGTCCATGTGTTTCCATCATAGGAATATAGAAGGGTCAATGAGCAACCGGGAGAGAAGGGTCGACGCGCAAAGGGGGGAGAAGGGTTAATGTGCAACCAGGGAGAAGGGTCGATGTGCAACCGGGGTGAAGGGTAGATGCACAACCGGATGAATTAACACTAGGATCAATGCGCAACCATTAAAAGGCGAGTGAGAAGGGTCACAGTTCTAGCATTGGATGAATGAACACCGAAGAACGTTCTGCCTACATAAATCTTCAAGAAACTATTGTGGTTTTTAATCAACAAACAACAGAACTAAACCAGATAAGGCAACCATTCAATCTTGACACTGTAATCTCAGTAGAACTAAAAAGAAAGAAACAATTAAACACAAAGGAGAGACTAACCATTCATTCACATTATGAAACTCACCAATTACATACCCTGTGATAAGGGATTGATCAGGGTTTTACAAGTGTATATGCATGGGCAGAACTAATTCTGTTATACTAATCAGCGAACTTGCTTCATTCGAACCCATATTGGAACTGATAATTGCTGCTGCAAAATAAACTAATTTAAAAATGGGATAACATGCTCAATAAGGCATGAGTTCTAATATCACCTCATAGGAACGCCCACGAATTTGATCAATTACTATTCGCGCTTTGTGACCAAACATAGATATATGTTGACCAAATTAAAACCTATACTTCTGCCGTTCACTTATTTAACATAAAGGAATCTAGATTTTATGAATCTAGATTTTATAAAAGACGGTCAAGGGAGCTCCCTTCAGTCCAAGCACAGAAAGAAAAAGGTTAGATCTGACTCCCGCATCATTCACGCATTCACAATAGGTCAACCCATGTCCTTCCTATTGTGTTTGTATGAATGAGTCGGCAGCAAATCCGTACCCTCTATCTCCCTATGAGTGGACTGAAGGGAGCTCCTTTTGAACCACTTCCAATAAAATATACAAAGATGTAAACAAACATATGAATACATATGTAACTCCAGTTCATAAAGATTTAACCCTAGGGTTAATCGGGCTAGATGTTTCTAACGAAATGAAAATAATGAAAAAAAATATAAGTTTTTAAAAGTGTCCAAGAAAACCCTAGAGAGAACGTATGATTAAACCACTAATTCAGGGTTCCAGAAAATTAAATATTAAAATTTATTACAAAATTAAAATAATTCCAACAACAATAATGGAGTGTGAATTTGGGGACAGTCTAAATCTTGTAATCTAATTAAGCCCTAAAATAATAATAATTTTAGAATAAAGTTGAAGCCAATAATTGCAAAAAAAATATAAATAAGACAGGATGATCTTTCTATTTGTGCAAGTAAGAATAATTTAGCCTTTTATCAACAAAAATAATCAAGCTATTGGATGATTTTAAGGAAAATAAAGTTGAAAACAAACTTAATATCAAACAGAAAATAACTACAGCACCAAGAACCACATATTGGTAACCTGCTGTCAAGAAACCCTAACCCTAGAGAAAAAGAAAAAGAAAATAAAAACCAAAAATCATTTTATATATAAAAAATACCACCATAAAAACCACTTAAACTAAGTCTACCCATATCATAATAACAAGTAACTAAAGAAAATGATCATAGATTATGTAAACAATTGTGTCACATAAGATCATGCATCACAAATGGTGTCTTTATGTGTTTGGAACAGAAAGCTATAGCTTACAGAAGAAAACTTAAGGGTTTTTGATGGGTGAAACCGCCATTGATGCATCTTATTTTGAAGATCTGGCTGCAGACATGAAAGATTTGGAGAAGTTGAACAGCAAAAAGTGAAAATTGGAGTAAAAAGGAAGAAAGAAAATAGGAAAATAATAATAATACTGATGAGAAATGAAGGGTGAGAGCAGAAATCACGGAAGGGAAAACTGGGGTTTTATAGAAGAGGATGAAAGATGATGGGTCGCTGTCCTCATGAGAGTTTGAAGTTTTCTGAATAAATTATTAAATTAAAAATAAAATTTAAAAGACAGACATGAAATAAGATCTTTACCAATCTAGCGAGATAAAGTTACTTTCGTTTTCTGCTTTTATTGTCTACAAGTACACGCGCGCGTGTGTATGGATGGATATGCATACAAATTCCTATTATTAGGCCATGTGTAGTCATAACGCCCCTTTGAGGGCGTTATGCGACACGTGGCGCGTCACGTGTGCGGGTGGGTGTTATGGGGCGTTATGCATTTAAGCCCGTAGTCATAAAGCCCCCGCCTAATCATTACCTATTTAATAATTTTCAATTTTATTAATTAATATAAAAAAGATTGCTTAAATTTGATTGGTCCAAATTTTGAAAGATTCCCCCATAACGGCGTTATGGATATCGCGCCCACCAAGATTTTTTGCCTCATAACGCCCCCCGTAATGGTGTTCGGGGCGTTATGGGGGGGGGGGGGTTATGTTAAAGTTCCCAAATTCTTATACCCGGGATTGTTTTCCGGGCTCGGGAAAATTAGTTATATTAATTATTATTTGTTATTAATACAACCTCATTACATCAAGCATCTTATTGGATTCAACAACAATGTCTTCAAATCACTGGATTAGATCATGAACTCATATTAGAGGTCAAACAAAAGCACAATAGCACCACATGAATAACCTCATTTCCACTTTTACTTCAATGCACTTACATGATCGGGTGATTTGGGATTTTGTAAAACTGTTTGTTCTTGTACTGCTTTACAAAATTACATATAATTCAAGAAAACAAAACAACGAATTAAACATATGTTGAGTTATTCAAAGTTCTGTTGAATACTAAATGAGATGTTGACCAAAATTCAAACAGATGTTGATCAAAAGTCAATCAGATGTTGACCAATAGTAAAACATATGTTGACCTTAAACAGATGTTTGGTTTAAGGCCAAACATCTGTTTAAGTCCAAATATCTGACATAAAAGGCCAAACATTTGTTTAAGGCAAAACATCTATTTATGGCCAAACATCTGTTTAAGGTCAAACATCTGTTTAAGGTCAAACAACTGTTTAAGTCCAAACATCTGATATAGAAGGCCAAACATCTGTTTAAGGCCAAACCTCTGTTTAAGCCTGAATAGATGTTTAACTTAATCAGATCTAATGTCTTCTCACATTGTTTTCCTCTTCAAAACACTGTTCAACCTAACATGGGTTTCCATCAACTGTTGACCAAAAGGCAAACAAATGTTCAAACCACTGTTTGTTATTGTACTTCTTTACAAATTTATATAGAATTCAAGAAAACGAAACAATGACTTAAAGAACTATAATTTAACACCCAATCTAATCGGGCAAAGCAATCTATTATCTGACAATTCCCTGGTTTTTACAACATAAAACACAACATTATCATGCCAAATACAGTCATATATATCCATCCATTATTATGAATTCATAAACCAATAAATGCAAAAGAATGTCACATTTGCAATTAATAAACCAAGTTTATACTAATTGCAGTTACTATTAGCAAAAAGAAGCATGATATCATCTATATTTAAAACACAAAGGGCTAATAACAGTGTTTTATCATGTTAGCCATACATATCAACAAAACATCAAGTTAATAAGTTAAAAAAAACCATGCAACATCACCTTGAAAAAATTCATAGTTATAATATCTGCTATCAGAAGATACCTAAAAGTCCTTGTTAAACTGAAGTAACGTAATTTAATACGATCTTCTGTTGCGAAGACACGTATGTAAAGTGCAACATATCACCAAACCTCAAGCTATTCTCAGTCATAAACTTCCGCCAACCATCCAACGCATAACGTGGCTTCAGTTCATTTAACTCCATCTTGACATCATAAACATCCACAACTCCAACCATGTTTTAAACTTTCAAAGGATGAAGATCAACAGAAAGACCTGCTCGTCTGGCAACTTCAGCAAGAAGACGCTACATGTATTGTGTGGAAAAAAAATAGTCAAACAAATAAACATAAATCATTAGTTTGTTATAAAAAAAAATTGTATACCAGCCTATAGTCTCCTTTGTGATCAAAATGAAAGAACTCAGGGTCGAGAAGATGTCCAGAATGTTTTTTTGCAGTCTTTCTACTATTATTTCTACGGTTACGCTTTTTCTGAACATTGTCGGCTCTCTTCCCCTTGATGAAAAAGTAAACATATACGTGTGAATTAAAGGAATGTTGAATATATGCACCAAAAAAACAGTTTATATAACATATACTAATTAAGTGGCGAGTATAGATACCTTAACCTTATGAGCAGATGAAGAACATCCAATATGATCACTTGTGTCGACAGGTAAGGCAGCATTTCCCTTAGTCGTATTGTTGACCGTCTCCTTTCTCTCAGAAGTAACTTTACCTTTCTTCTTAACCTGTTGTGATACAGTAACTTTAATAATATAACAATCTTTAAGATGGTAAACTTACATCTTGTGTTTTGTTCAATCGTGAAGACATGCGTTTCTTCGACGCGCATTCAGCATTGAATGGTAACTTCTTCTAAATAATACATTATTGCATAAATATAACATCACTAAACAACATTACTAATAGTTGTAAAAACATTAAATTCTTATATGTGTTAAATTAAAAATAAATAATTTTAATAATTTAGTAAGTACCTGAGTAACGGTTCTTCCTTCACCTATAGACACAACTTCATCATCCTCATAGATGTCCTGGTCAACATTAATGGAATAATTAATAAAATAATTAAATAATTAAATCTTTTACTGCTAATGCTAAATACATACGTACCTTGAATACATTCTCAACATAATCAGCCTTTGATATCTCAAGTACACTATCATCGTCAGATTCAGGTTTCTTCAAGAAGTAAATCTCGGTCTCATTTCGATAAACTGCTAACTCAAAAACAAAATCATCAATTCTGCTAAACACAAGCAAATCATCCTCCAGTATCCCAACATCGTTGCACATTTCCGGCCATCCTCTAGCAAATACAAAGTTGGTATCAAACTTAAACGCCTCAACATTCCAGTAAGAACCCTTATAACATATTTGATATTTGCCACTTGGTGGGCTGTTTACATAAAATTGTTTAATGAAACAATCTTCAATTACCTGCATAAAATTAAAAATAATGATATCTATATGTGAAGTATGTAACTTATGAGAATAAGTGTTGACACGTTTAAGGTGCAAAAGAATTGAAGGTAAGATCAATAGTCATACCATAAAACCAAATCTTGAATAAAGATTAAACGTGAAATAAGATTCACTACACATGCCATCCACAAAACATGAAAGTTCAAGCCCAAAATCACCTAACGGTCTGAAAACCAACAAAGTATCCCTCGGCAGATTGAGATCTTTAACAACACTGTCCCAACCATCAGTTATTATTGCCGTTAAATTTTCTGTTCTGACCCTCACAACCCATTTTTACCAGACTCATGATAGATTCGCAACTTATTTTTTTCCCAACAATCTCCCCACTTTTGATTAGCAAAGGCTATAGGTACATCCTGTATATAATTTTTAAGTAGTGTAAGAAAATATAAACCATAGCAACTGTTAAATATATATCTCAATAAAAATAAATTATGTATATAAAAACATGTCATACCAGTTTCAAAGATTCTGGGTTATCAAGAAACTTGACAAATGTAGTATACATGATAAAACCTGAATCAGTAAAGATGTTAAAAGATTGAAATTAAAAAGTTGGCTTCGAAGATGAACATTAACTTTTTGTATGAACAGAGTATCTACTGAAATTAATCATAGAAACAGAGTATGAGTAAAAATATATCTGCAAATAATGACTATTTTAACATGTTCTCAACAAATGATTCAAACAACTAACTAAACCATTCTTGAATGTATAGCATAAACGTTTAAAATCGTATTTGTAGTAAGATAGGATTTGAATTAAGATCAGTTAAACACTACAAAGTTTATTACAATATGAATGTACATACCAGTTGCTGAAGAAAAAATAATAAAACCTCCGGTGATTGAAGTGTAAAAGACGGGGAATAAGAAAGTTGAAACCCTAGAAAATGATTGTGTAGAAGAGATTTTTGAAAGAAGAGATGATAGATGTTTGATGTGTAATGATGCTAAAGAAATAATGACGGTTGTGTTTTCATTTTCCCATATTTTCAACTGATGAAAAATATTTACACATACACCCCTTATTGAATTTGTTATTTACATTTACATTGAGATACAAGAGTAAAGTGGATGATTAGTTGAATTGATTTGGTATTCACATTAACAAAGAAAAATAATTTTTCTTATAGCAAAGCCATTAATATATCATATTTTTTCTATGCTTTAAATCATGTATTAATCATAATTAGCTTTTAATATAAGTAAGTTTCTTGAGCTCGGGAAGCAATCCCGGGTGAAAATCTAGTTTTATCTATTATAATTAGCTTTTAACATAAGTAGTTTGACTTTGGTCAAACAGTGTTTTAACTTTGGTCAAACAGTGCTTTAACTTTGGTCAAACAGACTTTTGAACCACTAAGAATGATATTTTTGCAAACAGTTGTTTGACGTTGGTCAAACAGTGGTTTGACTTTGGTCAAGCAGTTTTTTGGCTGGTGTGGTTTGACTTTGGTCAAACAGTTTATCAATCTATTCCAAACAGTCTTCCGGTATAATTTTCTTCCATATTGACACTAAACACGGGGATCTTCAGAATTGTCTGCGTTGTAAATTACTTACGAATAAATTTATCACACATGGTTTTGAGATGCAAAACACAATAGAGTTTATAAAGCTTAAACCAAATAAAGTTTAAACAAAATAGTACAGTAGAAACTCGATAAATTAATACTCGATTATTTAATAAACTCTCTAAGATAATATTTTTTGCCGGTCCCGACTCGGGGATAGGGTGCTAAATTAATAATTCGCTAAAATTATAAGATAATACATTTGTGATAATTTCTTTAGACCCCATATAAAATATAAATTAATAATTTCTTATATATAGCATATTACATGAATGATTTATGAAGGTTTCTTGAAAAATGACTCAATTGTCTTTTGTTTTTTTGTTGAAATCAATTTCCCCTTGAATCTCGTCTCTAATTTTCCTTAGCATGGTAAGAACTTCTAGTGTTGTTTTCTCATAGCTCAACAAGAAATTGTTCAATGTGATTGCCGCTTTAATAGCTTCGTTTCGCGAAGGGGGCTCCATTGTAGAACTTTCATCATCTTCTTCATCGATATCATCTTTATTAATTCCAAAAAGCATAATAAGGTGGGAGATTGAAGGTTTCTTTCAAATTGGGCCGTTCATTTGATACACATGCATTGTATACAATAATTAAGTGGAAGCTTGAAAGGTGTTTGTAAACTAAGTATTCTACTATAAATTAATAAAATATTAATTAATATATAAATTAATAATTATTAATTTATCGATTAATTAATAACTCTTTTAATTAATAAATTTTGATGGTCTCAAGTGTATTATTTTATAGAGTTTCTACTGTAATTAAGAAAATATATATACAACTATACTTAGAACGGTGGAAGTTAAAACTCAGAAAAAACAATGATTATAAGCTAGTAAAAACTTCTTTGTAAACGACATTAGAAGTCTTATTTGTTGGTTTTCCATCAGCGTCGAATATTAGTATTTTAACGCCTTCTCTGGTCTTCACCCTTGATAATGCAACGTACAACTGACCATGAGTGAAGACAGGATCTTTCAAATAAAGACCAACCTTTGATAACGATTGTCCTTGACTCTTGTTAATTGTCATGGCAAAACAAACTGATAAAGGAAATTGTCTTCGTTGAAATTGAAAAGGTATTTTTTTGTCAGACAGGATCATATTAATCCTTGGAATAAAAACTCTCGTGCCAATGTTACCACCAGATATTACTTCAGCTTCTATAACTCGTTTACCAAGAAAAGTAATTTGAAGTACATCTACCGTTACATAACCCTTTCTGTTGATCAATGTTTCGAAGAAGCATAACAGGAACACCAACTTTAAGAACTAATCTGTGATTAGGCAAGCCAGAAATCTTAAGAGCATTCAAATTTTCTGTTGAGTATAAGCTTTCTTGAAAAGAATCAAGAATTTGTTCAGTTTGACATATACTATCAGAACTCAGATACTCTTTCGCATCACCAGGAAATAACGAAAGCAATCAATCGTTAATTTCATGAACTACCTCATTTTTGGGTGCTAGAATTGCTCGCTCTGAAAAAATCCAGGAATCCTAAATTGTCCAATAATTGAAGGATATACAAAGTTAATTAAACTTTGTATCGGGTCACAAATATCGGTGATTAGTAAATCATCTGGTATCTCTATAATGGCTTCACCATCATTATCATCTCCAACGTTTCCTTCACCAATATCAATAAGCCATTTTGCAAATTCTCTGATAGACTCCATATTTGAACTTTCAGCTCCAATAGTTAGACGCATGTTTTTAGTCAGCCGTAACAGTTTGCATTTTGACCATATATATGAAGAGCTTAAAGATGCACTAACAATTTCTTGTCTAGTACCATTAGGAATAACAGGTAAGATTTGTCTAAAGTCACCACCAAATACAATAACTTTACCTCCAAAAGGAATATTCGAACGAATACTCCTACCTTCCGAAAATACGTCGGTCAACGTCCTATCTAAAGCTTCAAAGGCATGTTTGTGACCATCGGTGCTTCGTCCCGTATGATTAATTGGGTTTCCTTTAATAATTTGGCAATATCACTATTTGGCTTAATATTGCACATTGAATCCTCTGTTAGATTAATGGGGATATGGAACCGAGAATGAGTTGTCCTTCCACGGGAAAGTAATAACGAAGCAATACTACTTGAAGCCACATTTAAAACTATTGAGTTTCTACATCGAACAGCTGAAGCCAAAGTCTTCCATAAGAAGGTTTTTCTAGTTCCACCGTAACCATAGACAAAAAAACGGCCTCCTTTACGGCATACAACTGCTTCCATTATTTCATCAAAAACCGCTCGTTGTTCATCTGTAAGAGATTGATGCAAGCTGTTAAACTCAGCTTGTACTTCATCTACGTCATGTGACAACTCTTCATTGATCAGACGATTAGTAGCATTACGTAAGGAATCGTCATCAGGGTACGACATAGTGAGAAACCTTCGTAATGATGAACCATTGGAAATTAAATAGTTTTCAATTTTCAACAAAGTAAGGTTCTTAATCTGATATTCAGGAAGCACTAAACCTAACAAATCAAAAAATTAACATTATTAATTAAAAAATCAAAATGTAGTATGTGAAATAAAAAAGATAGATCAGAACCTGAAATATTTGTTTCTTTTTGACGTCTATAAACAATATCATCAGCTAAGTATTTCCACGTGTTCTCCCAAACAAATTCTGGTCGTGAAAGAGTATTTGACAAAAGCAGGGTAGCAAATAACGCTCGGAGATACCCAGCATGTCCTTCAAAACTTGCTTCTTTAATGGCCTCAATGTATTCATTGTCATCATCTAAGAGTCCCATCGCATAGCAAGCATCTCTAAAAGTCGGGAATAATTGGCCGTTAACTGTACGTATCTCCTCGAATGATCTAGATCCTTTAACTTTATTGAGTAATATCCTCAAAAATATGGTTCGCCCAATGCAGGAGATATAGAATGAATCCGGCCAACACATTGGTAACTCTTACGTACCTGCCAACATCTATCTTTAAGTATCCAAACAAATTTGGAAGGAAACTCAACATAAGTCAGCTTTCTAGCATCTTCATTTGTCTCGTTCAACTTCATCCATTGCACAAATATTGAAGAAGCAACAGTAGGCTTGCTTAAAACATTATCAATATCATCATCCGTACCATACACAACATTCTGTTGGCCCGACAAATGAAATGGGAGCCTCATAACAGCAGGATACCTATAATGAACCTCATTAGAGAATATTTTCCAGGATGCCTCACACGCTGAAATATATCTACAATCATAATACTCCTTGATCTCGTCTTTAGGCTTTTCCTTAATGGTTGAATTTGTATCACCAGAAACTACCGCAGTAGCCATATCAGGGCCTTTGTTAATGTACTTGAACAAATATTTCACTGAGCCGGCTTGATTACACCATTCAACATTAATGTGTGTTTGATATCTTTTCAAAAGCCTTTTGTTATAAGGAACAACGTTTCTGTTGTCTAATCTAACACCAGATTTTATAACTGTATGACCTGAATCTCTTCTTCTGTATACAGGAAAACCACTTGAATCAATAGTTGTATGTGGTGTGAATTTCTTCGGAAAGTTTTTTGAACATCTTTTATCAACCATGCAAGGACAATTCAAATTAGCATTCCCACACAGACCATGAATCATATAATCAGTCACAAGAGAATAAAGTTCAGGTTCTTCTTTTTTATCGGGAATCTCAGCAGAAATAAATGGATCTATGTGATCTATGGTTGGAAGTTTGTGACCGACCTTCATGAATAAGCATATATGTGCATGAGGAAGACCACGCTTTTGAAATTCTACTGTATAAACAACTAAATAAAAAGGAAAAATAAATAGATTTAGTAGTTGATAACTTTGATTACAAAATATATATCAGAAGATAAGATGTGAAAATGAAATAACATACCAGCGTTAATCTCACCGAAATACTTAGAATCCTTCAAATCTTTGAGTAAGGAATCAAGGTTCATTTTAAACAATCGACACAATATGTCAGGCCTGTCTTCGGCTTTAATGGTTGAATCTTTTAGAAATCTTTTTACTTCTGGCCACTTAGGATTACAAGTTATAGTTATGAAGAAATTAGGGTACCCATACCACTTACATAAGTCCATTGCATCGAGGTAATTTTGTTGCATGAATCTTGCACCACCAGTAAACGAAGAAGGAAGTATAACAGGCTTTCCAGTATCTATTAAAATGTCCTTACCTTTAGATTTATGCTTTTGAAGATTCTCAAATGTTTCAGAGCGAAGGTTCGCTTGTTGCCTCCGGATATACTTTAGTCTTTCGCTCTCAATCATTGTGTACGCATCAACCAAAAACTGTTGTAACAACCTTCGCCCATTTAAAATTAAGGAAAATCCATAAGTTCTATCATGTATCCTATATGAAAAAAATTCTCTCATTGTGCACTTTGGTTTTATTTTCTTTTGTGTGGACATAAAATCTCTATGAGGAATATCAACTCTATAACCATCATCACCATATGGGAAAAGTAACGGATATTTCAGAGCAAGATACGATGGGTGTAATTCGCTAATACGCTGGAGCATTCCCCACAGAGTCTCGACAACAATATCACGATGGTCTATAGCTTTATCTATGTCTCCGACAACCAAAGCATCAACTTCAGATGTGGTGGGTAAGTTATATGTCCTGCCGTCTTTTTCTCTTCTATAAATAAGTCGCAAACTAAGGTTGGCCTCCGGAGATTGGTGAAAATGGTCTCTGACCACCCTATATGTCTTAACCAACATATTTTGTGAATCTAATAAAGCCCTCAAATACTCTATCATTTCGACATCAAGTTCTTTATCAGTAGGCGATGAAGGTTTGGTTCTTTTGCTGTTAAAAGAAAAAAAAATAACAAAACATTAACATAACTATAATAGTATATCGTTTTATAAAAACTTAAAGAATATGTTGAGAAAAAATAACATATCAGTTTACCTACAACCACTGATGAGTTTAGATTGAATAAACCAAACTATTGTTTAGTACTAAGTCAAACAGCTGATGGAAACCTTGTAAGCACCGCTAGTGATTAAAACACTGATGGTACTTAACAACTGATAGTAAACTACAGATGGTTAACAACTGCTGTTGTAGTAAGCAGTGGATAGAGAATCAGTGATTAAGGATTAAGTGTTAAGGAAGAGCAGTGGTTAACAATTGCTGATACCAGCCCAAAACTTATAGAATATGTTGAGAAAAAGTAACATTTAAGTTTACCTACAACCACTGATGAATTTAGAATGACTAAAGCAAACTACTGTTAAGTCAAAAAGCTGATGCAAACCTTGTAAGCACTGCTAGTGATTAAAACACTGATGGTACTTAACAACTGATAGTTAACTACATATGGTTAACAACTGCTGTTGTAGTAAGCAGTGGATAAAGAATCAGTGATTAAGGATTAAGTGTTAAGGAAGAGCAGTGGTTAACAACTGCTAATACCAGCCCAAAACTTATAGAATATGTTGAGAAAAAGTAACATTTCAGTTTACCTACAACCACGGATGAATTTAGAATGAATAAAGCAAACTACTGTTAAGTCAAATAGCTGATGGAAACCTTGTAAGCACTGCTAATGATTAAAACACTGATGGTACTTAACAACTGATAGTGAACTACTAATGGTTCAATTTATATTTGTTCTTTAACAGAATAAAAATGGAACTTAGAAATCACTCGTACATGAATAATGCCTGTCTGTTTGTTATTTCATTTTCGGTATCATGTATGTATAGCTGACAAAACTTAGCTTCATTTCCATCTGGAGGTTTGAGACTACCCATGCAATGATAGTTTTGGCCACTGATACGATATATAAATGGAGCATTGCCCTTGTTGATATTAGAATCAACCTTTTCACCCATAGATGTAAAAGAGAACATAAAGTTGTATCGTCTTATGTTCTTCTGGAAGAACTTGCTTTTTACATTTGAGGAAGAAAACAAAATTTGATAAGACGGATGTGCATCCTTTAAAGGCGGTAGCTGAACTTTACCATACCCACAACACATACTATAACATAGCTTATTTATAGTTAAACAACCTTTTCCACCTTTTGATGTCCATAACTTTGCACTACAAACCTGACATGTAAGCACGTGGTCACCATGGTCCAAATAATCTGTTAAAAATGATTGATAGTTATATTACAGGTGGCATACAACAAATGTCCTAAAATAGTAAAATAGATTAAAACCTTTAGATATCCCTTTATAAGGATCTTCATCTGTGCACAAAAACACATCGTCTTCATCTGAATCCAAATTCAGCATAGGTACAGGAGTACGTTTCTTGCGCTCGAGGTTACGTTTACCAGAAGACAGCCGTGTAAGGATAGAGGCACTACCCAATATCGGCTGATTGCTACTACTAATGATGCTAGAAGTAATGGAATATCGACGGTTGCTATCTAACGGTGTACCTATGTTTATGCCGTTATCTGAACATTCAATATTTGAACATACATGTTAGTACAGGTATGTTGTTTAGTAACTTATTTATCAAAAGAAATAATAAAGAAACAAAATACAAACCTGGTGTAGTTGAAATTAAAGAACCAGTAGCATTTCTAACTGCTCGACGTGCAATGGATTACATATGTTGGTCTGTAGTATCAGAACATACTAGCAAATTTGCATTGTCAGAAAAGATGTTACGAACATTCGTTTTTGATGACGATGCATTCTTTGATTTCTTATTATCAAGTATTAATTTTCAAAGCTTACGCCTTTCAACCGGTGAAGTAACTGAATAAGAGAAAAGTATAATATGTACGAAACACAAGAATCAGTCCCCTTGAAAACATAAAATGGAAAAAAATATACTTATAATCAAATTCAAGAGCTATTACCATTTGTGATATCTGAAAGATGAGATCTATTTGAGATATCTGAAAGAGGAGTTCTCATAAGAGGACCTACAAAAAAACCAAGTAGAATTATCATTTCAATCTGAAATCTGATTTTGTTATGGAAAATGATGAGTTAAGAAGTTAGCATTTCACTTACTATGTAAATTTTGTTGAGATGAATTAGTAGCCGTAGAAGATTTCTTATTATCAAGTATTAATTTTCGAAGCTTACGCCTTTCAACCGGTGAAGTAACTGAATAAGAGAGAAAGTATAATATGTACGAAACACAAGAATCAGTCCCCTTGAAAACATAAAACGGAAAAAGTATACTTATAATCAAATTCAAGAGCTATTACCATTTGTGATATCTGAAAGAGGAGATCTATTTGAGATATCTGAAAGAGGAGTTCTCATAAGAGGACCTACAAAAAGACCAAGTAGAATTATCATTTCAATCTGAAATCTGATTTTGTTATGGAAAATGATGAGTTAAGAAGTTAGCATTTCACTTACTGTGTAAATTTCGTTGAGATGAATTAGTAGCCGTAGAAGATGAACGCGAATTCCTTGACATTGCATACGTGAGAGAAGGAGAAGGATTCAAAAGAAGAAAGAGTAAAAAATCAGGAACATTAAAAAAATAGAAGCAAACAGTGGTTTTTAAATTTTGAATTATAATATGTCATACCTAGGGATTCACATATCCTCAATAAATTATAATATTCCATTTCATCATTTTCTAATTAAAAATCATTTCATGAAAAGCAAAATAGAATTGTTACAAATTATTGAATTAATTATTTCAAGGAATCTATTATATTGAAAAAACATTAACAACAAATTTTGTAATCTTTGTAGAATGTAAATCGAGTGTTCATTAGTTATGTTTATGGTTTATTTGTAAATGATTTATAAAATATTATTATCTTTATTTAATAAATAATTAAGTTAAACGGTTTATTTTTCAATTATCCAAATAAACCAAACAAAACAAATAAAATAAAACGTGGATCCATAAACCGAACAAAAAACCGAATAAAATGTGTTTCGGTTTACGCTTCTTACTTGGTTACAGTTTTTGTCAACACCCTACATGGAATCACTTAGACAAAATTTGAAGTATATAAATAAGCTATTGAATGAGATTACTTAAATAAATTAATGGGAGAAACAGGCACAAATTAAATATTTTTTAAAAACTGTAATATATGACGGATACTTATTAAACCTTAGTGGCCAGGGATAACGGTAAAAACCAATAAAGAACAACCACATCCACTGATAATCCTATATAAATTATGAGATAAGATGATAAGATTAGGATTGCTTAAAGATTACAAATGTTTGTAGATAAAAAACTTGTTATTTGGGTTTATACAATATATATTATAAATTGTTGCTTCTCTTCATATACATAAGTTTTAAACATAAATATTGAATATTGAATATCTCAATATTTATTTAACATATACATTATAATATGCAAAGAAAGGTCATACTCATTATAATATTAGAACAAAACAGTATAATAAGCAAATAAGTTTTAGGGAATTCAAAACAACACAATCAGTCCAAAACATAACACCACCAAACACCCAAAACCAACAAAACGAAAACCATAAGTTCAACGTGGCAAAAGCATATGAAATCAATACGTAAATGTTTTCGAAAAGACAGAGAAAACTATTTCTCAATCTTTGGAATCAAAAGCTTCAAAACACCAGCATCTTCATCCTGAGACAGTTCATCACTCATGCGGCGCTTTGTCGAGGAACAACCTAATGCATCATCTACGTCGCACACTTCACGAATATTAAGGTGTTCGGGGATCATAACTAGCCAAGAAATAATAAAACAATGCTTCTAGCAATATTTTAGTGTTTCGGGTAGTGTCCTGTTGTTTGGTTAGATACCGGTTCGTTAAACTGTCAAACTATTCCGTTTAGTGATCTTTAAGTACCCTTTTGTGACACTTTTAATTCCCGACACTTAGGAAAGCATACAGGACCATTTTGCCATATTTTTGCATGTTACTAGCATGTTAAAATGCTGATTTTTGCTGTTTAATGCAGAATTCTGCACCTAGTGAAGCAGTTTTATGGTCCTTACTTCCCTACACTCCATACTAGTGTAGTACCTTGTTTCTGGCTCATACTGTGTCTCAAAACAACGTCTGTCTATGTACTGAACTCCGTCAGCATTTTCCCGGTTTGTCTGTTTACTGTGCTAACTGTGCCTTGTGCATTATTCATGTCAATATGTTTGCATGCAGTCAATGATGTGTCATTTGCAGTATGTGATGCACATGTAAGTATAATGCAGTAATCAGAAAGCAATTCAAGTCATAAATTGTAAATCAGCACAGTCATTAAGCACTAATCGTCATTTAATAATTGTACGGATGCATGCAAATTTGACGGTTGTCACAGAACCAACTCAAGAAGACGGACCACTTGTGATCTATGTCGATGAACACTTTACCAATATTCCTCAATAGATTGAAACCCAAACCAATGTAGGATACAAGACAAATCGAAATCATTCTCTTGAAAATGTCATTGGTTCTGTGGAAGACGGCATGTGTACTCGTGGACATACATACGGCATCAACTAAGGTTTATATGCAACTTTTCTTTCGCAATCTGTGCTGAATGATATTGAAGAAGCAATCCAATACTCCAACTGGGGTGCTAGCCATGCAGGAAGAACTATCTAAGTTTCGAAAGCTTAAGGTGTGGGAACTTGCTGATCTACCTGAAGGCAAGTATCCAATTGGTACAAGATGGGTGTTTCGCAAAAGATGGATTATCGTGGTGTGGTTATCAAGAATAAGGCAAGACTGGTTGTTAAAGGTTTTTGACAGGAGGATGGGTCGACTATGAAGAAGTTTTTGCTCCAGTCGCAAGATTGGAGGCCATTAGAATCTTTCTGGCTTATGCTTCATACAAAAACTTCAAGGTGTTTCAGATGGATGTAAAGAGTGCTTTTCTGTATGGTAAGGTCAAGTTAGAAGTTTATGTTTGTCAACCTCCTGGATTTGAAGATCCTCACTTCCCAAGACGTTACTATAAGTTGGACAAAGCTCTCTATGGTCTTCACCAAGCCCCTCATGCTTGGTACAAGACTTTGTCAACATATCTTTTGGAATGTCGGTATACCAGAGGGAAGATCGACATGATTCTCTTCACCAAAAAGATCGGTGATGATGTGATGCTGGTTCAAATTTACATGGACGATATCATTTTTGGGTCGACAAATGAAGCGCTGTGCAAAGAATTCGTGACGATGATGAAGGCTAAGTTCGAAATAAGCATGATGGGAGAACTCATGTTTTTCTTAGGATTGGAAGTGAAGCAAAGAGAGGATGATATCCTTATTCATCAAGCTAAGTACATCAGGGATATTCTTGCAAAGTACAGCATGAACGACTGTAAAATCGCAAGTACTCTGTTTGCATCTCAGTCCGAGCTCACTCTCGATTTAGAAGGAAAACCAGTAAACAAGTCCTTTTATCGCTCGATGATAGGCTCGTTAATATATTTAACCGCAAGTAGGCCGGACATGCTTTCAGCGAATCCTAAAGAATCTCATGAAGCTGGAGTCAAGCGAATCTTCCGTTATCTGAAAGGAACACTGAAACTCGGTCTTTGGTATCCTAAAGATAGTAATTTTGATCTTATTTCTTATTCTGACAATGATCATACAGGTTGTAAGGTTGATCGCAAATCAGTCTCAGGAGGATGTCAGTTCTTGGGGTAATCGTCTGATCTCATGGTAGAGCAAAAAGCAGACAACGGTGTCCACCTCTACTACTCAAGCTGAGTATACGGTGGCCTACAATTGCTGTTCACAAGTTCTCTGGATACAAAATCAGTTGCTGGATTATGGAATCAACATTATGAAGACTCCAATATTCATCGACAACGAAGCGCGCGTGTCTGGGAATTGTGAAGAATCCTATCCACCACTCAAGGACAAAGCATATCGAAATTTGCATTCAAGCAATTCGAGATGCTTACAAAAAAGGATACATTCAAGTGGTACCGGTGGATACAACGCAACAACGGGCTGACATCTTCACGAAAGCCTTCGACAAGACTCGTTTCAACCAGTTGGTAACCTGGTTAGAAATGGTCAATTTCCTTGAACGGAAATGAACTTAGCTGCTGTCATCATTTGTACATACTCTATCGTTTCATTTAAGTTTTCGCGTTTTTGAAAAAAAATAAAACGTTCTGTTAAAGTAAAACAAGTATCTTAAAACGTTGCCCACCAAAAAGATTTTCTGTTGTTTAAAATTTCATTTTTTGGGTAATGGACATACGAAAATAAAGTTTTAGGAGGGAAGAAATGCAGAAAATCAAAAAGAAAAAGAATAAGAAATTTGATGCTTATTTCTGACACCTGTTAAAAGAAATGATAGAAAATTGCAAACACTTAGTCTTTTTTTGAAAAACAGAAAAACAAGAAGAATTGGGGTGCCAAGCAACGACGTGTCAGTAGATTCAACAATACCGACGAGAAAACTGCAATTAGGAAATGAAAGATAAAGTCTACACAAAAATTCTGGATATCCACAACATTATGCATCTTGTGGGTAACACGTTGCGGCATATTGGTTAATGGTCTTGAATCTTGCGTTGATAGATTGCCAAAGTCCGAGATTTTGGGTCTTTATATTGATTAATCATTCGGGGATATCATAGTCGCTCTTCTGCTGCATCTAGATATATGCTGACCTAGACACTATGATATCTTTTCAAAAGAGTGAAAGAGGCCAAAAACCCTGTATTGAAGAAGCTCTCATAGAGAGTCATTCAAATGCGCAAAAATGCATAAATCGTACCATTTTGGTATCTGTCTTTCCCTCGTTAAATATTGGTCTCTCTGCTGTACGGAAATACTGACCTGATTACCAATTATCTATCATTGAAAAACAAAACGAATGAAGTCAATATACTCACCTGTTATGAGAAACCTTTGTGCATACCTTGATCACGGGGGTATGTCCTGACGTGGGGGCTATCGTAATTTATGTGGAGGCTATCGTCATTTATGTCAATATTACCAAAACATGATAAAAAGTTCACCGAAAGCATGTTGAAAGAAGGATGCATGGATTTAAGAGGACAAACATATTGACAGTTTTTCTTGTGCCTCGATTAGCTGAAAAGAGAATTTAAAAGAACTGAAAAGTGTTGACAATGTGATCTTTTGCAGGAAAGTCGATGAGCGTTAAGTATAGGAAAACAACGAAAAAGAAACTTCCCAGGTTGAAAAATGAATTGCGGTGTCCAAATTGCCCAAGTTTTGAGCTTTCGTAAAGAATTTCTAGGATTTGCGCATTATTAAATCAAAATGGACACGTTTTTTGAGAAAGTTTGAAATATACGAGCGTAATTGTTTTCGTTTTAAGATTTCAAAGATTCTATCTTTAAAATTCAATAACGCGACGTATTTAACTTATGGGTGTATTTATTAAATACGCCAAAACGTTAAAATCTTGTATATAAACACCATTTCAGATCCCATTTCAAACTTTTATCATTTTCTCTTGTACAAATATGCTCAAAACCATTCAAATCCTTTATATCATCATCTGTTTGATTCTCTTTATTCTGATCATCAAAGATTAGGGTATTTAGGAATTGAACATTGATTATCGAGTATAATATTCATTGCAATATATCATATTCAAATCTTAGGACAAATTTTATCTTTAGATTATTTTGGGGTTTAGAAGGGTTTATGAAGAAAAACTTGAATGCAACGGATTTAGTATGAAGACAACGTAATTAGTAGGAATCGAAGAGTCGCATAATTAAGTCTTGAACGTGAGTTCAAGCAACCGACGTATTTGACAAATACGCCGGTCATTCGGTGTAAATGAATATTTACGCTGTATGTAGTCTCGAAACCAAACTTAACTACACGACCCAATGCCAACGTATTTACGCGTGACTTGACCAGCGTACTTAGCCTTATCCGCGTATTTGACCCATAGAACCGGTGTAAATGATTTATGTTACCAACGTATTTAACTTGATTAACTGAATTTGTTACGGTTTTGGCAGCGTATATACTAGCGGATTTGTCATCTATTTTACTATTTTTAAATTTAACTTATATATGTATGTATATATATATAGGTAGAGGATCCTGTAAAAAGTGCTCAAAGTGTGAGAAGTGTATTATAACACTATATATAATACTATATAACACCATATAAACACCGTATAACAATATGTAAGACCATATAATACCATATAACACTATGTAACACTATATATAATTATATAACAAAAATAACACTATAGGTTGTCTGATAGCATGTCTATGATAGATGTATAGTGTTATATTTGTTATATAATGTTATATAGTGTTACATAGTGTTATATTTGTTATATAATGTTATATAGTGTTACATAGTGTTATATGGTGTTACATATTGTTATACGGTGTTTATATGGTGTTATATAGTATTATATATAGTGTTATAATACACTTCTCACACTTTAGGCCCTTTTTACACTATCCTTACCCTATATATATATTATATTTCAAATTTTGTTTTATTAAAAATGAATATGTAAATACTTACATTTATATATATATTTTTTAAATTTTTTGTAAATAACCTAACCAACTAACTTATACGTTTCGGAACACGTAATCTAACTTGTCTCGTTTACATGGTTTCTCAGAATGGTGAAGGAAATAGCGTGGGATAAAACGCGGAAGCATAACCAGCCATGTAAAATTCAGCCGCCGCTAAAAGATTTTGAAGACGTAGCAGACTGGATAAATTCGAGCAAAATCAGTTATGTTGTCCAGGCAGATCCAGCAATATACATTATTCATATCGAAGAATTCTGGAAGACCACAAAAGTCGAGATCGTCAACAAAGTCAAAAGGATCACAACAACCGTTCAAAACAAGCAAGTCATTGTAATGTGACAACTCGTATTTCAAACCTTTCGTTGTACTTTGATGTAACTTGTTTGAACAATATGTAATTACGGGATACGTGGTTTTAATGGAATGTTTGTTATGTTATGTGATTATGTGTGTAATGTATCTATATAATGTAGTCTCACAACACTAGCCCAATCGTACAAGCTCATTCGGGCCACACTCTTTGTACTCGAAATCCAAGGGCAACCCATGAAGGGTTCGACCCACTCTCTTAGTTCGAATAACACCTAGGGTGTTAGTATAAATCCTACACTTCACCAAAACACACAAAGTTTAGCAAACCCTAAATCTCTCTTCCTCTCTCTCGAAACCGACGGCCATAATCCTCCTTCTCAAAGCTTTCTTGATTCGGATAATCCTTGTTCTACCTTCTAACCGGTTAGTCTTTCATTGTTATTGTTTTGATTAGGTGATATTGTGATTTGTATGTTTTCACATAATGATTTAAGGATGATATATGATTGATCATGATATAAATTGTTGAGGCTTTGTGTTCATGTAAATCGGCTCACATGTGTAACATGTTAGTTCCATATAGGGTTGATATTCATGTGATGAAAATAACGATCTAGAATTGAATGAATATAATCGGCCATATGTGTTTTGATTCGGATGGTTTAGTTGTGTTGTTATGATTAGGATGTATGCTAGTAATCAAGAACCGAAACCGTGCAAATATGTTTAAATGATTATGGTTGTTGTTTATGTTTGAATGATAAACCAAGGATCTTGATGTTAATTAGGCTATTTGATTCGATATGATGATGATGATGAGTTGTTATATGATTAATTAGGGTTCATACAAATTAATTAGTAAATGTTTAGTTTGATCGATTATTTTCATGATTGGAAACTGTTAGTTTGATTCAATGAATGCAAAATAGGAAACTATTGAATGATTGAAACTGATTGCATGAAATTAGGGGATTAGACAACCAATCGCACAAGGCCACCCTTGATCGCACAAGATCTGATCTGATCGCACAAGGGACTGGTCGCACAAGCTTGGTGCAACTGTTTAGAGCTCACAGCACAACTCAGTTATGCACGATCGCACAAGGTATTGTGGATCGCACAAGACCATGTCAATCGCACAATACCTTGGGCCACACAGTATGTTAAGTTATGTTATGATGTTGGGCCGAACAGCCCAATATCCAGTCGCACAAGATAAATGTAATCGTACAAGTTAATCCGGATCGCACAAGGTTAAATGGACCGCACAAGTTGATTTCTGTTTATTTGGTTGGGCCGTGTAAATGTTGGGTTGCTTATGTTTTTGGGCAGGGTTGTTTCAGTCGCACAACCCGTTGTGAGTCGCACAAGTTGTGCTGGACGCACAACAGGTTGGGCCAAATATTATTAGGCTTCAATTATCGAATCGCACAAGATGATTGGGCCGTTGATCTTGAGCGAGCCCAATCATCTGAGTCGCACAAGTTTGGATATGATGTATACCTGATTGTTAACGTGTTGAATGTGTTTGCCATGATCATTACATGTTCGCATCCTGTTAGATTATGTGTAGACCTACGTGCACTATTTGAACTAGGGGTGAGCAACGGGTAAGAACCTTTCGGAACCGACCCGGACCCGACCCATACCCGGAACCATTAATTAAGTATTATGAAAACCATAACCGAACCGATTAGTAATCTAATGGTTCGGGTCCTAGGAGGGTCTCACGGGTCTCAAACCCATATGGTTCTACCAGAACCATTTATTTAATTTTGAGCATGCGATATCGTTCTACATAGTTACTGGTCGGACTACTCACCAATGCCAATTTTTATTGCCCATTGACTGCAATATGGTTCATAATAACAGAGTTGACTTTTTGGTCAACTGGACAAAACGACAATAGTCATTAACAATTGTATTTTGTTAGTCAACATTACTATGCAATATTGGGTTTAGGACCATTACATTACTTATATTTTTTGGAACATGATAGGCAATAGTAACAGTTCGTTGGTTTAAAACATGAACATAAAAAATATGAACTCAAACCAATTTAATATTAAATAATCATCATTCAAAAAATAGCATAAATCAATTCACAAATCAAAAAAGCCAATTCAAATAGATCAATTTATCAAATAATAGCATATAAATGATCCAAAATCCAACAAATAAATTAAATAAATAGCATATATGATCGTAATATGAAATCCTACTTGATATGGAAGAATTGTATTTTAATATGGAAAAAATCCAATACATAAATAATAAAGCATATGAATGATCGTATGAAAATCGGTTCCTTGTGGTTCTTATCCAATACCCATGGGTTGGAACCGGAACCGACCCGGAACCATTTTGTTGAGTATTATGAAACCCACAAACCGACCCTTCTAGAGCAAAAGGTTCGGGTCCATTGTGGTTCTGGATCGGGTTCAAGGTTCCGTGGTTCCAGAACCGTTTTTTGCTCATCCCTAATTTGAACCTAGACCTGACTTGTATGGTAACCATGTTAGGACGTGGTTGACCACATATAGCTCAAGTGACCTTTTCGTGTATCTGCCGAGCTAACCTAAGGTGAGTTCACACTTTCTACAAGGCATGGGATTCCCGGTGGTTGGGAATAGGTTAAGAAACTAAAATGGAACCTGCATATTCTCCTTGGGTAAAATATGTACCTCCATCCTCCATGGGAAGGATGACAACATTAAGCCTGCGTATTCTCCTTGGGTAGATTACGTGCCTCCATCCTCCATAGGAAGGATGACAACATATAACTTACTAGACAAAACTCTATCATGAAGTCCCTCATTTTTATATCGACTTAATCGCCGGGCCAGTGGCGAGCGGGTCATTAGTTAAATAGCGCTATTAGGTTTGACAAGCTTCACACCGTACCGCAGAGGACGGGAGTGGAATAATGGATCTGGGCACTTAGTCAATGATGATAGACATTGACCCAGGGCACATAAACATGACTCCAGTCAGTTTTCGATATGGTAACGGGGCTAGTGGTTAACATGGGGTAGCCCCCACTAGTTATGGTTTGGGAAACAAGGAACTGGTTAACTCATGGTTTTCGAAAGGACTTATGGTTTTTGGAACAACTTTAAAATGGACAACCAACTGTGAACTCGCTCAACTTTGTTGTTGATTCGTTGCTACATGCCTTGCAGGTGGTTAGGTGCTTAGATGGATCTTGCACGAGAAGGAGAGATCGTTGTGGGACATGGACTGTTGAGTTCCATGTTAAACATTTGAACTTTAAAACTTATGTTTTGGTTTTGCACTTTATGCTTCCCCTGATAACTTGAACTTAGTTAATTTGTTTTGGACACCAATTATATTGTGGTTGGTTTTATATTTACTTTAATACATTGTTCGATATGATTGGTGGCTTGATCCTGGTCACGTCACGCCTCCTGCGGTGATACTCCGCTTGTGGAATTTGGGGGTATGACAGATTGGTATTAGAGCCATTGGTTATAGTGAACTTGGTTTTAAAAAGGGAAAAGCTTTTTTTGACAAAACTAGACTATAACCTGTACAGTGCTCAACGATCCACAACGACACTTCGCTCCACGTGCAAGACTCAACACTATAGGTGATATGGTTTATTTTTGTATTGCCTGCCTGTTAGTTAAAGTAGTGCATTTGATCATGGTATGCTTAGTTAGTGTAACGATTGTTTCTTGAAACCTTGCGTGCTTACTGTCTTCTGTCATCTCATACTTACGCACTTTCGCGACCCCATTCTCATTTGTGTTTCCTTCGATGTGAAGATTATGAGTGGATGCCTGAAGTTGACTCAAGCCCAGCTGACGGCTCTAATCAATGAACGAGTTGCTGAGGCACTCGCAGCAGCTCCAGCAGGAGGTATAACCTGCCATTTTGACCTATCCTAGGATGTTTAGATCCTACTCTCGCGAACCAACTCTCGTGCTTTACCTTGTCTTCTCTTTCTCGCGCGATAGGTCACCATGCTCAGCCTCCCGTGTGTACATTCAACACCTTTATGGACTGTCGACCTAGTACCTTCAGTGGTACAGAAGGAACTGTAGGTCACCTCCATTGGTTTGAGAAGCTCGAGTATGTTTTCGAGATGTGTGGATACCTTGTTGCTAGTAGGGTGAAGTTTGCTACGGGAACTCTTGAAGGTGTTGCGCTCACATGGTGGAACACACAGTTTCAAATGCTAGGGTTGGCAACTGCTAATGCCACCACATGGAACGACTTTAAGGATCTGATCAAGGAGGAGTATTGTCATTATGATGACATTCATAAGCTAGAAGTGGAGTTCTATAACTTGAAGATGACGGGGTCTGAAATCGAGGCATATACGAAGAGATCAAATGAACTAGCTGCTTTGTGTCCTACTATGGTGGATCCTCCCTGCAAATGTATTGAGCTATACCTCAAGGGATTAGTGCCAGAAATTCAGAGTATGGTGACTTCGGCTAACCTTCTCATGATTCAGCAGGTCATTCGACTATCCCACCGTCTCACTGATCAGGCAGTTGAGCAGAACAGGCTGCCAAAGCATATTAGTGCTACCACTACTTCTGATGCTCCTAGCGATAACAAGCGCAAGTGGGATGGAAATTCCTGCAAGGGATCAACTTCTGTTCAGTATCAGTCTCAGCAGCGAAGGACTGACGACTACAAGAGCCCTGGTCAACAAGGAGGGTACAAGGGAAATTAACCCAAGTGCAACTGTTGCAACTTGCACCACAGCGGGCCGTGTAGCAAGGGTCGCTGTCATAGGTGCAACAAACCTGGTCACGCAGCAAAGGATTGCAGGAACCCATATCCTACTAATCAGAATCGTCTGTAGCAGCAACAAGCTCCACAGAACTAGCAGCAGCAACAACAACAGGGTAATAATAAAGGGTGCTTTCAGTGTGGTGCTGAAGGCCACTTCAAGAGGAACTGCCCCCAGCTGAACCAGAATCAGAACAACAACAACAACAACCAAGGAAATGGAAACAACAATGGGGGTAACAATGAAGGCAATGGCGCCAGGGGACGTGCATTTGTGATTGGTCAGGGTGACGCTAGGAATGATCCCAATGTTGTGACAGGTAAGTTCCTACTGGAAGACTTCTTTGTTTCTGTTTTATTCGATTCGGGTGCCGATACTAGTTATGTGTCCTTAAAATTTATTCAGATGCTTAAGCGTGCCCCAATTCCCTTAAACACCAAGCATGTTGTAGAACTAGCAAATGGTAAAAGTATTGAAGCCGCACACATAGTTAAGGGTTGTAATCTTATTCTTGCTGGTCAGACCTTCTCTATCGACCTCATCCCCATCGTTCTTGGTAGCTTCGACGTTGTCATTGGGATGGATTGGTTATCCCAACATCGAGCAAAGATCCTTTGCAAGGAGAAAATCGTTCGCATTCCACGTCCTGGTGAGGAACCCCTCGTTGTTCATGGAGACAAGAGTGGTGCTGTTGTAAGCATCATCTCTTTCCTTAAGGCCCAGAAGTGTTTGTGAAAGGGCCACACTGCTATTCTAGCCCTCGTTACTAACAACTCAATGAAGGAAAAGAAGATAGAAGATATTCCGATTGTACGCGACTTTCCTGAGGTATTTTCTGAGGAATTACCTAGTCTTCCGCCTCATCGTCAGGTCGAGTTTCAAATCGAGCTAGCTCCTGGAGCAGCGCCTATAGCTCGTGCACCATATCTCTTAGCCCCATCAGAATTAGAAGAACTGTCTACGCAACTACAGGAGCTTTTGGACAAGGGTTTCATTCATCCTAGCTCTTCGCCTTGGGGAGCACCAGTTCTGTTTGTGAAGAAGAAAGACGGTATCTTTCGATTATGCATTGACTATCGCGAACTCAACAAGGTGACCGTGAAGAATCGTTATCTTCTCCCGCGTATCGATGGCCTGTTCGACCAGTTGCAACGGTCAAGCTTTTACTCTAAGATTGATCTGAGATCGGGCTATCATCAGCTGAGAGTCCGAGACGAGGACATCTCTAAGACAGCATTCAGGACTCGTTATGGGCACTACGAGTTCCTGGTCATGCCTTTTGGGCTAACAAACGCACCTGCATTTTTCATGGATCTTATGAACCGAGTGTGCAAACCCTACTTGGATAAGTTCGTTATTGTGTTCATCGACGACATTCTAATCTATTCCAAGAGTCAGGAGGAACACGAGTGTCATCTGTGACTCATATTGGAACTTCTTCGAACAGAACAACTTTATGCTAAGTTCTCGAAATATGACTTCTGGCTACGTGAAGTCCATTTTCTAGGCCACGTGGTTAATAAGGATGGGATTCACGTTGATCCATCCAAGGTTAACTCAATCAGAAATTTGCCTGCCCCTCGAACACCAACTGAAATCCGTCAATTCTTGGGTTTGGCGGGTTACTACAGAAGGTTCATCAAGGATTTCTCGAAGATTGCATAGCCTCTTACTGTTCTTACTCAGAAGGGTGTCACCTACCGTTGGGGTGATGCTCAGGAATCCGCATTTCAGCAGCTGAAGTTGAAGCTTTGTAGTGCACCTATTCTCTTATTGCCTGAGGGCACAGACGATTTTGTGGTTTATTGTGACGCGTCAATCCAAGGGCTTGGTTGTGTGTTGATGCAACGTGAGCAAGTCATAGCTTACGCATCACGACAACTCAAGGTTCACAAAAATAACTACACTACTCACGACTTGGAGTTGGGAGCAGTGGTGTTTGCTCTTAAGATATGGAGACATTACTTGTACGGTACCAAGTACACCATTTACACCGATCACAAGAGTCTCCAGCATATCTTCGATCAGAAGGAGTTGAACATGCGACAGCGTCGATGGGTCGAACTCCTCAACGACTATGAATGCGCAATCAGATACCATCCAGGCAAAGCCAATGTTGTGGCTGACGCCCTCAGTCGAAAGGAAACTAAACCTAAGCGTGTACGTGCGTTACAGCTTACCATTCACTCTAGTCTTCCTGCCCAAATTCGTGATGCTCAGGTTGAAGCATTGAAAGAAGAGAACTTCAGGGCTGAGTCCCTACGAGGATTGGAGAAACGGTTAGAACTAAAGGAAGACGGTGCTTACTACTTGGCGAGGCGCATCTGGGTTCCATTTTATGGTAATCTACGTGAGCTTGTGATGGATGAAGCACACAAGTCACGTTACTCAGTACATCCTGGCTCAGATAAGATGTACCACGATCTCAAGACTACGTACTGGTGGCCCCACATGAAAGCTAACATAGCGACCTATGTTAGTAAATGTTTGACTTGTGCAAGAGTCAAGGTCGAATACCAGAAGCCATCAGGCCTACTTCAGCAACCAGAGATCCCCACATGGAAATGGGAGCAAATTTCCATGGACTTCGTTACTGGCTTACCTAGACCTCAACGAGGAAATGACACCATTTGGGTAATAGTGGATCGACTAACCAAGTCTGCACACTTCCTGGCTATCAAGGAAACTGATAAGTTTTCCACTCTAGCAGACGTCTACCTGAAGGAAGTAGTTTCGAGGCACGGGGTGCCAACCTCCATCATTTCTGATCGTGATCCATGTTTTACCTCTGATTTGTGGCAAGCGATGCACAAATCCTTTGGCTCACTTCTAGATATGAGCACAACATATCATCCACAGATGGATGGACAGTCTGAACGCACCATTCATACTCTTGAAGAAATGCTTCGAGCATGCGTGATCGACTTTGGTAACGGGTGGGAGAGGCACCTACCTTTGGTAGAGTTTTCGTATAATAACAGTTACCACACCAGCATCCAGGCCGCTCCGTTCGAGACATTGTATGGACGAAAATGCAGATCACCTTTATGCTGGGCAGAAGTTGGTGACAGCCAAATCACTGGCCCAGAACTCGTTTTCGACACGACAGAAAAGATTGCCCAAATACGACAACGAATGGTGGCTGCTCGTGACCGTCAGAAAAGCTATGCAGATAAGCGCAGGAAACCACTCGAGTTCCATGTTGGGGATCGAGTGCTACTAAAAGTCTCACCTTGGAAGGTGTGATACGTTTTGGTAAACGAGGCAAGTTAAATCCACGTTATATTGGACCTTTCGAAATCACTGAGAGAATTGGCAAGGTGGCCTATAGACTGAATCTACCTGAAGAACTCAGTGGAGTTCATAACGTATTCCATGTATCCAATCTAAAGAAGTGTCTGTCAGATGATACACTCATAATTCCTCTCAAGGAACTCACTATCGACGATCAGTTGCAATTCGTCGAGGAACCAGTAGAGATTACTGACCAAGACGTTAGGGTTCTCAAGCGTACCAGGATACCCACAAGTATCCCCAGTTGTTCGAGAAAAGTGAATCCACTACTGAGGCTGAAGCTACTGCAGAATTTCGGGACGAAATTCCAAACCAACGGGGGAAGGATGTGACACCCCAGGAAAACCAGGAAACCACGCAACCTAACTAGCTTCCTCAGTAACTACGTGCTAAATTTCGGGACTAAATTTCTTTCAACTTGGGGATGATGTGACAACTCGTATTTCAAACCTTTCGTTGTACTTTGATGTAACTTGTTTGAACAATTTGTAATTACGTGATACGTGGTTTCAATGGAATGTTTGTTATGTTATGTGATTATGTGTGTAATGTATCTATATAATGTAGTCGCATAACACTAGCCCAATCGTACAAGCTCATTCAGGCCACACTCTTTGTACTCGAAATCCAAGGGCAACCCATGAAGGGTTCGGCCCACTCTCTTAGTTCGTATAACACCTAGGGTGTTAGTATAAATCCTACACTTCACTAAAACACACAAAGTTTAGCAAACCCTAAATCTCTCTTCCTCTCTCTCGAAGCCGACGGCCATATTCCTCCTTCTCGAAGCTTTCTTGATTCAGATCATCCTTGTTCTACCTTCTAACTGGTTAGTGTTTCATTGTTATTGTTTTGATTAGGTGATATTGTGATTTGTATGTTTTCACATAATGATTTAGGGATGATATATGATTGATCATGATATAAATTGTTGAGGCTTTGTGTTCATGTAAATTGGCTCACATGTGTAACATGTTAGTTCAATATAGGGTTGATATTCATGTGATGAAAATAACGATCTAGAATCAAATGAATATAATCGGCCATATGTGTTTGGATTCGGATGGTTTAGTTGTGTTGTTATGATTAGAATGTATGCTAGTAATCAAGAACTGAAACCGTGCAAATATGTTTAAATGATTATGGTTGTTGTTTATGCTTGAATGATGAATCAAGGATCTTGATGTTAATTAGGCTATTTGATTCGATGTGATGATTTGTTATATGATTAATTATGGTTCATACAAATTAATTAGTAAATGTTTAGTTTGATCGATTATTTGCATGATTGGAAACTGTTAGTTTGATTCAATGAATATAAAATAGGAAACTGTTGAATGATTGAAACTGATTGCATGAAATTAGGGGATTAGACAACCAATCGCACAAGGCCACCCTTGATCGCACAAGATCTGATCTGATCGCACAAGACAGTCGCACAAGCTTGGTGCAATTGTTTAGAGCTCACAGTACAACTCAGTTATGCACGATCGCACAAGGTATTGTGGATCGCACAAGACCATGTCAATCGCACAATACCTTGGGCCACACATTATGTTAAGTTATGTTATGATGTTGGGCCGAACAGCCCAATATCCAGTCGCACAAGATAAATGTAATCGTACAAGTTAATCCAGATCGCACAAGGTTAAATGGACCGCACAAGTTGATTTCTGTTTATTTATTTGGGCCGTGTGAATGTTGGGTTGCTTATGTTTTTGGGTCGGGTTGTTTCAGTCGCACAACCCGTTGTGAGTCGCACAAGTTGTGCTGGACGCACAACAGGTTGGGCCAAATATTATTGGGCTTCAATTATCGAATCGCACAAGATGATTGGGCCGTTGATCTTGAGCGAGCCCAATCATCTGAGTCGCACAAGTTTGGATATGATGTATACCCGACTGTTAACTTGTTGAATGTGTTTGCCATGATCATTACGTGTTCGCATCCTGTTAGATTATGTGTAGACCTACGTGCACTATTTGAACCTAGACCTAACTTATATGGTAACCATGTTAGGACGTGGTTGACCACATATAGCTCAAGTGACCTTTTCGTGTATCTGCCGAGCTAACCTAAGGTGAGTTCACACTTTCTACAAGGCATGGGATTCCCAGTGGTTGGGAATGGGTTAAGAAACTAAAACGGAACCTGCATATTCTCCTTGGGTAAAATATATACCTCCATCCTCCATGGGAAGGATGACAACATTAAGCCTGCGTATTCTCCTTGGGTAGATTACGTGCCTCCATCCTCCATAGGAAGGATGACAACATATAACTTACTAGACAAAACTCTATCATGAAGTCCCTCATTTTTATATCGACTTAATCGCCGGGCCAATGGCTAGCGGGTCATTAGTTAAATAGCGCTATTAGGTTTGATAAGCCTCACACCATGTTAGGTCCTTTTGTACAGGATCTGTTCACCAGGAACGTGGATGAATCGACCTCGATTAATGTGCGGAATCCATTGGATCAAGTCATAGAAGTATGACAAAGTATTCAACGTTTAACACCGTCTGATCTTTCTATTCAGATGATATGAAAGTACACAAGTGCCAGAAGATAGTCAGACTAGACAGAGACTTCTAAAGTTCCAAAAGTCCTAAATGACATACCCTGGTCGGGTATTTATAGGCAACTCAGGGATCTAGGTAAGTGCTGTCCGATCGGATGACAGTGTTGTCCGATCGGGTGGCTGTCCGATCGGATGGCCATCCGATCGGGTGACACAAGTCAACCTTCGGTCAACACTTTTACATACAAGTGCCATTCCCTGAGCTGTCTTTCTACATACATACATACACAAACATAATAGTTCTCAAAGGACATAAACAGACAAAATACGACTAAATGCTGACGGAAGCTACAGACGCATGAACTAACAGACTCCCCCTCGGATGTAGCTGCAGTTCCTTCCAGCATAGTCTTCATACCTTCCTATTACGCCTTCGTTCCTTTGCTCTCTGTCTTCTCTTTTCGGCCTTTTCTTCTAACATTCTTCGTCTAAGAAGCCTTCCCTCTTCAATCCACCATTTCCTATAAACCGGATCACCATCACGCTTTCTGTCCCACTTGGGAATCTTATTCTCTTCTTTCTCGATCAGCGTTTGATCCGTTGGCGGCGGTCTACCCATCTTGAACTTTCCAAGCTTTGCAGGTTTCTCAGCAATCGCTTTAAATCTTTGTTCTCGTTTGTACTTCTTCAGAAACTCATCAATCTCTAAGTCTCTCCATTTAGACTTCCAATAGCTGCCGGAGTTGATGTCTTGAGCAAAGCATACGTCTACAATCTTCTGATATTGCATTGCTTGTTCTTTATCTCTTTTCTCATACACTATCTTGTTGTAGAACAAGCAGTCGATGTATTTCTTTGAGCAGTTGACAAGCCACATAGGATCCAGAATGCTGATTCTTCGTGACTTACCGGTGGACTTGTCAAACAATGAGATTACTGCCTCAGCCGTTGTTTCATTGTATAGCCAGCTGTGACACCTGTGTCACTTCAACCATCAAACAAATTCCAAACCAATGAAATATTGTATTTCATACTTGGGATTTGTAAAAATATGTGTATCGTTTGCACATATCAACTCTTGTTCGATTTTAAGCTTTAAATCGCTTTCTGGAGGGTTATACGCGCTCTGATGCGTAAATATAACCAGTTTAATCCAACGAACACTCCTGATTAGTGAAATAGGCTTAACATACCTTAAATAACCTTTACATAACTTAGAAATAAGTTTTAAAGGCTTTGGTATGGCAAAAACAAGTTAATTCGCTTACAGGGACTAAACTTGACAAACTGCGAAAGTATGCCAATTTGAACTGTAATAGACATTCTGGAACATGACCATAAGTTAAACACACCTTAAATATCCTTTATATAGCTTAGAAATAGGCTTTGAGGGGTTCGGTGTGCTAAAATAAACTTTTGGGCCATTCAGGGACTAAAAGTGTCAAAAAGTGCATAAGTTTGCATTTTCGCGCATAACTTACGTTCTGAATACATCCGGACATCCAAAAATTTATGTAAGCACTAAAATATTTTATTTTAGTGTTTGGCATAAGAAAAATCCATTCGTCACGCCATTTGGATCGTTTTTCGCGCTTATGCGCATTCCGTCGTAATTAACCGAACAACGCAATCATACGGCCAAACGAACCGACATCCGAGATATTTTTGAGCACATTTTAAGTTCCCTATACTTTAACTTCATTTTAGAGCTTTGAAATGGGGTTAACGGGGCTTAAACGTGTCAAAAATGCATCAAATAGCAAGTTTGGAGCTTCAGGGGCCTGTTCTGCCATTTTTGAAAGTTTCAGACCTGCAAGGTCCTTACGGACCTCAACATTATTAGTGTTAAGGTCCGTAAGCATGGGTCAGATGCAGAAAATCGTTTTGCCTACTGATTAACAGCCTTTAAACACTCCCCAAAGGCCAATGCCACATGTCAATCTCTTGTGGTGGGCAAAATGAGTTACCATAACATTCCAACACTTGTACGGATGAGATTCGATCACGTTATTCGAGAAACGATCTTAACGGCTCTCCAAAAACTATAAATACCCATCCATCCCCATTGCAAAACCCACAAGAATCTGATTTGAGAAGCTCTAAGTTGAAACCATTGTTTCATACCTGAGCTACTTGAATCAAGATTAGCATTCGGGGACCCTTTGTAAGTATTCCTTCGTTCTTTTATTTCTTTTCGAGTCCGAAAGTCAAACTTTGTTTGACTTTCTGCATTGACCAGTTTATGGTCAATGCGAAGTTCGTTTGAACTTCGCAACGTGAGCGTAATCACGATGGTTATAGTCCCTTGTGACTATGCCTACTGATTACCACGTTGTCTAGGGTCGTAAGGGTAAGCGATCTGATAAATCGCTTATACCTTCGAACCCGACCCATTTGGTCGATCATTAGGATCCGACCAAACACTTTAGGTGACCATAGTATATAGGGAATAACCTTCCAAGGTTATACCTTATGGTCGCTTCGTTTAAGTAGTTGTATGATAGGTAGTTTATATGCCTTAGGTAAATTACCAAAATACCCCTTTGATGCCAAAATTCATTTTAAACTTATGTAACATAACTTATGACCTCTAAACTGATTTATCAACAATATTAAACATGTTAAGGCATATTCTACTTGTCATAGGACTAGTTAGGCGGTCCGAACGCGTTTCACGCGAACGACGCGTTAATGTAGCATAAGCTACCTAAACGGGTCGTAATGGGTCGTAAGCACTTAGGTTAGGTTTCATTTAGTATGTAGGCTTTGTTAAACCATATGACACGAGTCTCCATACTCGTTTGGTTTACGAACCCTCATTCTATCCAAATCCTCCGAAATAGGTCCGGTTTATTAACATAGATACCTATATTAGGTGCCGTTTGATTCCGTGATCTCTAGCATTGCTTGGTGGTTATCTTAGGACTTCTGAGCAATCTCAAGTGAGTACATAGTTCCCCTATTTTACAACTTTCAACTGTTTTGGGGTGAAGCATGTGTACCTATCTGTTATTTTCATGATTTCAAAGTATAATTGATTATACATGTTATTACTTATCATTTGACAAACTAAATGACTATCTATGGTTTAAACACTGATTTCTCAAAGAACATAAAATAAAATGTTGAATTGTACTTATTTTATGTTCACCAGACCGATTGGTAGTATGATATAGCGCTATAGGATTAGACACCCCATTCCTGTTGTCATGGAATGTCTGAAACCAATTTGTTTCTCCATCCAAATAGGGATTGCCTTTGTGGTATCCTTATAGTCTCAAAGGTGTAGTTTGATGCACTAGGTCTGAATGAATTCTTAAATCACACTTTTAAAGTATATTTTGATATACTCCCAAAAGTATAGTTTGATATACTCTCATGTGTGGTATTGTACAAACCAACATATATTTTGTTAATCATCCAAAGCATATTTTGATATGTTATTTACAAAACCAAAACATAGTTTAATATGTTATTTATCACATCCAAGGCATATTTTGATATGTTATTTATGAAACCCAAAGCATATTTTGATATGTTATTTATGAAACCAAAACATAGTTTAATATGTTATTTACAAATCCAAAGTATACTTTTAATATGCTACTATAAGGTTATTCGTTTAACCTTACGTTATTTTACAAAGCATAACTTCTGAATTATTCAAACACTTTGTTTTGTACATTTTTGTTTATGGTTTAAGTAGTCTCATTTTACTTACCATACATAACTTTTGCTTACACATTACATAGTTTACATTTAACTTGGGTTATACAAAAACATTTGACTATTGGTAAACATGAACATTCTATATTGGTGTTTTGGTTTGAGTAAGTGACTTAAGTAACGAGGCGTGTGTAATATGATACAAGCATGGTGGATACGCCGCTGGTACTTCCTATATATAAGTGGTTGTATGGTATTACATATCGTAGCGTTGTTTGAATCATTTCAGTTTAAGACATATAACATTTTATACAAATAACATACTTTTCACAAGACATTGTTTTACAAACAACTTATCTTATACAAACTCATTTTTACTTGGTTATTCATTTAACCTTACATTACTCTTTTACGTATCATCTACTTTATCATCACTTTTCGAATGATTTATAAAAAAAACATTTTACAAGGATCATGACTGACTTTTGTTAAACAACATTTTCTAAACTTATAATTCATGAATCCTATATTCACAAAACCTATGTATCTCACAGGCATTTTTATGCTGACGTACCTATTTTTACACATGTTTCAGGTGCTGTTTTAAGGCGATTGTTGATACATGCTACATTTAGGATGTACTCGTGCCTTAGCGACTTTAAAACTTGGAAGATCATAGTTGTACTTATTTGATTGTATTAAAACAATGAGTTCATTTATTCAATAAAACAAAATTTATTTATTCCATGGTTATGAAACAATAATTCTGTTACAACACTCCCCGACGTTTCCGCCACGTCTTGTTGTTTTACGTGGTCGGGGTGTGACACCAGCCTTCGAAGAATTCATGAAAATCTTGCTCCATTGCTCTAAGAGGCATGTTCTTTAGACATCTTGGAGGCTTAACATCCAAAGTTATATCTTTTTCTCCATTTTCCAAGATAGTCACAGTCTGTTTTGGACATTGCGGCTTCCAATCAGGATATCCGTTCTTAGCCTGCTGCTTCATATACTCCCACAAATGTTGATCATGTTGCTTTACATCCAAACCATGATAAAACTGCTTTATGTTCTTTGTTTGGACAAGTTCATCAACATCCCACCACGGGAGGGTCTTTATGTCTGACAAAAATTCGAAATATTGTACCCCCTGTTCCCGTCGGATGGCATACACCTGTAGGTCTTCTAGATAACCCCATGAAAGAATATCTCCCCATGAAATATCTTTATTGTGTGTGAAATACTGAAGTGGCCTGATATACTTTCTTTCCTTTGGCATCACCTTAAACCATTTCTTTCTCTCTTCAGCAATATTCTCTCGAGGAATGGTCTTTGGCACACCTTCAGTTGAAATCTTCTCCACTATCTTTCTTCTGATCTCATCTTCATTTTGATCCTTAAACATTTCAGCAAATGATGGAAACGTTTCATCAACACCAGAGTAGTGAAAATATGTTTGCTCATCAGATGAGTCAGAGGCTTCTTCAACAATCACCTGATCATACTTATCTGCCTCCTGGGCATACATAAACACACACTCTTTCTCTGGTGATGGAGGAATTTCATCTTTAATATCAAACTTGAATTGTCCATCATCTAATCCCAGTTCTTCCAACATCTCCGCTCTTGATCGTGGTACCTCAAGCTCCCCCTCATTTTGAGCATTCAAATAAATGACAGTCGATTGAGTTAGGAATACCTGATCGGCGTGTTGCTTTCCTGATGTAGAAGCTTCTTGATGATCATCATCCTCTTGTTCATTTATTTCATCATCCAGAAAATCTTCAATTCTTTGCTGAACATTTAGATTCCCTATCAACAATCCAGACGCACCCTGATCATCATCATCATTATCCTTATCATCTTGTCTGATTCTTCGTATCTTGCTGAGTTCCAAAATCTTCTCACATGAGATTCATACACTATGGTCTTGTCAGTTAAAGCTTTACCAATCTTACTTTGTCTTAAAAACTTTGCTATCTTCTCAACCACAGTTTTGTCTGTATGATCTGCATCTAGTAGACAATATACGTTGTGACCTTTGTCCCAGTCTAAGCCTTTTCCCTTTGCCATTGACAATGTTGTGCAAACCAACAATCCAACTTCTTTTGCAAAGCAAAAGTGTGAAAAATCATATCAGAAAGTAAGGGGTTGAGAGAGAATAGGGCGGTCGGTCGAACGAGTGAAAAGTTTGACTTGAATATTGACCTCCTATTTATAGTGTGACTAAAATCGGAGTGTTGTCCGATCGAGCAGCCGCCCGATCGGGTTGCCGCCCGAGCCAAGTTCACATCTCATTGACTTTTAAGCTTTGACCTTTGACGTTTTGACTTTTTGTTGTTTATATCAGTTTTAAGAATCCACTTAAGTATCTAGGTCCAAGTTAATGACCCTAGGCACTTAATTTGCCTACCAAGTCCAACTTAATGACCTTGGTTGACCCGAAACAAAGCAAACTGATATTTTGTTCAATCTTTATTCAAACATTTTTCTGAAAATTACAAGTTTCAACTTAATGAACTTGCTTTGACTTTTCATTTTATCTTGTTTAACATGATAAGCTCCCAACCCATCTGTCCAGCTCAGAAACTTCCTACATCTGCTTCAAACTGCGAGTCTGAAGATCAGCTTTCCACTTTGGTTTGTCGATAAAACAAAGCAGAAATGTAAAATCTGTTTGATTTTTAAGAAAGTTAAAGACTAGAAAACTATGAAATCTTTTTGGGTTTAGAATGTTAAACTGAAATGAAATGAAATGCAGTAAATGTAAACTATTTACAAACATATTTTTGGTGAGCGTGTTAGGGGATCATATCAGCTGCCGACAAGCTACTAGTACCGTTAAGCTTTGATTTCATACTAAGCATATTCATGCGTCTGTAGCTTCCGTCAGCATTTAGTCGTATTTTGTCTGTTAATTCACAGTGATTGCCGATATACTGATCCAATTTAAATTTTCACACAAATTTCAATCTGTTCAGGATACGAATTAGTGTTTTAATGACTTAACTTATACGCGTGTACCACCTCAGAATATACTCCCGTATCCAGACTTCTATATTCAGTCTTACATGTGAGTGCACACTAATGATATCTGTAATGGGTAAATGCGAGGCCATGAGAGCTCAGGTTAGAACTTCCGTTCAATCAGAGAGATGATGGCTCGACTTTAGGTGTGTCCCCCTTGGGGATCTTCTTTTCAACAGCACATGATTAACATTTTTCAATGTTTCATCATTTTTTATGCTGAGGGTGGGCTTTATGAATAAAGCAGTGCAGAGTATTATACGAGGACTAGGCTATTGCTCCCGCAAAATCAGAAGTCCTGGTATAATACCCCAGATATCATCACGTACAAAGATCTAGTATGTCAGAAATAGAGTCTTTCAAACAGGATTTCAGGGGTTACCTATATATCCGAGAGATGTTCCCTACGTAATAAGCAAGAAATGATTTAGGTTTATATCCCGAACAAACTTACTAAATGTATAAAAACCTATCGGCATATCATCAGCGAGACTGCTTAACACTTTTAAACTTTACATTTCTTTAGCGTACTACAACCGTCTAGCTGATATACTATCATTTCCCCTTTCTACACAGAACTCTTTTTCGGTTATCTATTGTTTTTGGATTTTGAAATATCTCATGTTTTTGGGTTTCTTTTTGAATTTTTTATTGTTTTTGTATTTTCTGAAAATATTACCTATCTCCCCCTAAATACCAAAACAAGTAAAAAATCGACAAACCATTGCAGATTGCTTTTCAACATCATCTACAGTGGTACCTTCATCGACACCAATAATCTCCTCGGCAACCGATAGTAACTTCATACCATTAAGTTTCAAAAGATATTGAAAACGATTTTTGTCAAACTCTTTGGTATGTAAGTCAGCTTTTTGTTCATCGGTGTGGATTTTTTCTATTCGTATCAACTTCTTTTCGAAACAGTCTCGAATGAAGTGATGATGAATTTCAATGTGTTTGTTTTTAGCGTGATGAACAGGATTTTTTGTTTTCTTTATAGCTGCCTCATTATCAACAAAGATAGGGGAGGTAAGAAATTACAAACCGTAGTCGCGCATCTGTTGCTGGATCCACAAGATCTGGGAGCAGCAGCTGCTAGCAGATACATACTCGGCTTCACATGTAGACAAAGCAACAGAGGTTTGCTTCTTACATTGCCAGGTGACCAATCGGGGTCTGAAAAACTGGCATCCCGCTGTTGTTGACTTAGCATTTACTTTGCAGCAACCGAAATCGGAATCAGAGTACCCCTCAAGTGTGAAATCGCCTTCTTTTGGATACCACAACCCCAAGCTTGGAGTTCCTTTCAGGTAGCGTAATATACTCTTGACGATTACCATATGCGAAGCTCTGGGACTTGATTGAAATTGGGCCGCGAGGCAAGTTGGATACATAATATCAGGTCTCGATGCCTTCAAATACATCAGCGATCCGGTCATGGAGCGATACAACGTTTCATCCACCTTCTCTCCGGTGAGATCAGGGTTTATCCCATGGTTCGTCGCTAACGGGGTGGAAGTTGGAGCAGTCCCAGACATCCCAAATTTCTCTAAGACATCGTGAACATACTTCGTCTGATGTATGAACGTTCCCTCGGGCAGTTGATCAACCTGAAGCCCTAAGAAGAACTTCATCTCACCCATTGATGACATTTTAAACTTCTGCTTCGTCACCTTTTCAAAATCTTTGCAGAGTTCTTCATTTTTTGACCCGAAAATTATGTCATCCACGTAGATCTGGATTATCAGAAGATGGCTGTCGACTTCTTTTGTGAAGAGGGTGGCGTATATCTTTCCTCGGATGAAGTTGTTGGCTATCAGATGTTGAGACAAGGTCTGGTACCAGGCTCTCGGGGCCTGATGTAAGCCGTATAACGCCTTATCCAAGAGATAAACCTTATCCTTGTGGACTGGGTCGGTGAAGCCCGGTGGCTGTCCGACATATACCTCCTCCTTCACTTTACCATAGAGAAATGCCGACTTCACATCTAGCTGGTACACTTTAAATCCTTTCCAAGATGCAAATGCTAGGAAGATTCTAATCGCTTCAAGTCGAGCAACTGGAGCATATACTTCAGATTAGCAATCTCATCCAACTGTTGGTTGATTTGCTTTTCTTTCGACAGAAGGATCCCTAACAGTTGAAGGTTTTCTTTGGTTGTTTTACTATTTCTCTCATCAGAATCTTTTATCGTTCTTTTTAGCTTCTCATGATTTTTCAGAAAGTTGTCGGTTTTCATGAATTAACTTTTCATTTTCTTTCCTAACTCGGTCTACATCAATTTTATCTTTTTCAATTTTCTCAGTTAATTCCTTAATTCGATCATTTGAAGCTTTCACCAATTTGTCATGACTTAAGATTTGGTTTTCAACTTCTCTGACTCTTTCAGTCAGTTCTTCAGTCTTTTTAGCACTGAGATATGTATGTGTACTACAAACCTTGCAGTATTTCATGCAATTTTTGTAGTCACTTTCAATTTTGGCCTTATCAGTGTTACGTGACCCATTTGTTGATTCATTAGAACTGACCTTGCTCTTTGACTCAGATTCGGACTTAGAATCTACCTCTAATTCCTTTGCTGCGAGCACTTTATCTGCTATTTTCTTTAGGTTCTCTGTAGTCATCGCTTTTGTCTTGTCGATAATCCCATCATCGACCTTTTTCGACTTTAACTTCTCCTCCTCAGCTTCTCTTGCCCACATTCTCTGTCTCTCTTCTTCCTGTTCTGCTATTTGTTCGGTAAGAGTTTCAACAAGAAGTGTTGATGGTTCAACAAGTATATTTCCTTTAGGATCCAAATAGCACTCTCTGTCAGCATCCCATCTGTTTGCACTTTTTGCTTCTTTCCAGGCACGATGATGTCTATCTTTCATCGTTTGTGCTAACACCTTTCTGTTGACATGTTTTTCTTCTTCAGTCCGGGTGTCTTTAAATGGCACAATCTTTGCCATGAAGGCATATCCCACAGCATCTTCTTCAGGTAACAGATCACTCCAGTTAAAGCCCTTATCATCATGGATAACTGCTAAGGCTCTTGACTTTTCTTTAGGAGCTTCTTCTAGCTGCTTCATTCTCGAAGGTTATGCTTTGTTTTGATGATAAATGGCCTTTTTATAATAATCATCACGGAATGGATTGGCCGTTTCATCAGAAGCTGCATTTCTACATTCTCGTTTAAAGTGCCCCTTTTGCTTGCACTTAAAACATGTAACATTCGATTTGTCAAAACCCAATTTCATTGAAGGTCCACCAATGGAGTGTCTACCGGTTATCTCCATGAACCTCTGAGCCCTTCGAACAACACTCGCTATACACCATCTAATGTCAATCAACTCCATTTCTTCGGGGTCGATTTGATCATAATCCTCTTTGGTAAGGTTAGTGTTCCCGATTTTTCCGGCTACTAAACTTTTGTAAGATTCCAGGATGAAAGCCAGAAACACCATTTGCTGCTTGGCTACTTCTTCGCTGAAGTTCTGTGCATTGTTGAGATTTACAGCAATGTTGCACTGGAAATGTTTTTCGGAACAGATTGTTGCTGTTGGCTTGGAGCAGATGAAGACGATCCTCCATGGTATCCACTGCTTGGAGCAGAACTGCTGTTTTGATTCTCTTGATTAGGCATGCTTAAGTTTTCAGCTGAGAACGCAGTCTTTAGTGACACAGTTCTTGGAATCATGCTTCCCCGATAGTACAGATCAACGTTTTGTTGATACGGGGTGCTGTTGACTTTGTTTGTCTTTCTGATCTCAAACTCGTGGCTTTCAAACCTCTCTATCAGCAAATCGACTGTCAGATCCTCCTTCTTCACTATGTTCCTCAACAGCAGAGCAAAATACAGCCAATCTTTTTCGTCGGGCAGTGAATCCAACAACTTATCAACCAATTCTTCCTCGTTAAACTTAATCCCATGTCTAGAAAGCTCGATCTTTAAGTGACAAAACTGCTCTATCATCTTCAAAACCGATTCATTCTTCATACAACCGAACAAATCAAATTCTTTCTTCAACAATTCTTTCTATCATCTTCGAAACCGATTCATTCTTCATACAAAACCGCTGGTGTAAGCAAATATGTCGCTGAATGGGTTTAGAAAATCGTCCCCCATTTTAGAGTACATGAAACAGTTTACAAACACTTAAACAAATTTTTGTGGTTTTCAAAAGTTTCACACATGTGCACTTGAATCGGATGGTGATCCGATCGAGTGACACAGTAAGATAAGAGAGATGTACACGAATCGGATTGCAACTCGATTAGGTGGTAGTCCGATCGAGTGGTTGTCCGAACAAGTTACCCCAAGGCTTTTGAAAAAAAGCTTTGACTTTTCAACCCTTCACCGATCGGGTGGTAGTCCGATCTAGTGACCGGATGACGTAAGCACCAGAAAATAAGAACAACAATGCTGTCCGATCGGGTAGTGATCCGATCGGGTAACACTGATGACGTCAGCAACAAGTATCCAAGAACAATCTAAGCCAAATCGTTTGAGCAGCTGTTCGAACGAGTGGATGACGTCATCAAACATGAACAGTTCAACATGGTTTTTGATGATTTTTGATCTTGTTTTTGATTGCGAACCGATTGATAACAAATTTATCAAATTTTAACCGTAGATTCATGTTCAATTTTACGTTTTTCTGGTTTTAAAGGTGACAAAGTGAAAAACACTGTAAGAAATGAGTAGAAAGTGAGAGAATTCGTCAAATTTCCGTTGAAATTTGACTCTAATCGTCAAGAATAACTAGAATTCCGGTGAATTCGCTGTCGTAGATCTCGATTCAGTATCCTGGATGCTCTGATACCACTTGTTAGGTCCTTTTGTACAGGATCTGTTCGTCAGGAACGTGGATGAATCAACCTCGATTAATGTGCGGAATCCATTGGATCAAGTCATAGAAGTACGAAAAAGTATTTAACGTTTAACACCATCTGATCTTTCTATTCGGATGATATGAAAGTACACAAGTGCTAGAAGATAGTCAGACTAGACAGAGACTTCTAAAGTTCCAAAAGTCCTAAATGACATACCCTGGCCGGGTATTTATAGGCAACTCAGGGATCTAGGTAAGTGTTGTCCGATCGGATGACAATGCTGTCCGATAGGGTGGCTGTCCGATCGGGTAGCCATCCGATCGGGTGACACAAGTCAACCTTCGGTCAACACTTTTACATACAAGTGCCATTCCCCGAGCTGTCTTTCTACGTACATACATACATAAACATAATAGTTCACAAAGGACATAAACAGACAAAATACGACTAAATGCTGACGGAAGCTATAGACGCATGAACTAACACACCGTGCCGCAGAGGACGGGAGTGGACTAATGGATCTGGGCACTTAGTCAATGATGATAGACATTGACGTAGGGCACATAAACATGACTCCAGTCAGTTTTCGATATGGTAACGGGTCTAGTGGTTAACATGGGGTAGCCCCCACTGGTTATGGTTTGGGAAACAAGGAACTGGTTAACTCATGGTTTTCGAAAGGACTTATGGTTTTTGGAACAACTTTAAAATGGACAACCAACTGTGAACTCGCTCAAATTTGTTGTTGATTCGTTGCTACATGCCTTGTAGGTGGTTAGGTGCTTAGATGGAGCTTGCACGAGAAGGAGAGGTCGTTGTGGGACATGGACTGTTGAGTTCCATGTTAAACATTTGAACTTTAAAACTTATGTTTTGGTTTTACACTTTATGCTTCCGCTGATAACTTGAACTTAGTTAATTTGTTTTGGACACCAATTATATTGTGGTTGGTTTTATATTTACTTTAATACATTGTTCAATATGATTGGTGGCTTGATCCTGGTCATGTCACGCCTCCTGCGGTGATACCCCGCTTGTGGAATTTGGAGGTGTGACACAGAAGGCAGAGTGCGAAGGGTAATAAATCTCGGAGATAATTATCAGGATCCATTACGTTTAAAGATAGATAAAATCTTGGATGGATTCAAGGGAATGGGGTACGTTGGAGACTTTCATTACAAAAATGAGATCAAACGGAACGGTCTTACAAGAGATCGGCGATTCATTCTTCACGTGTTTGCAATGAGTTTAGTCCACATAAAGGGAGGATATGACGGGTTAAACCTGGAATGGTCTGCTGCCATGTTAAATCTATGCACCAAACAACCGTTCAATATCTCTGGGCTAATCTTCTACTACATGGTCGATAATGCAAATTCAAAGACGCGGGCATTGTATCCTAGATTCGTACAGCTTCTAATCAACGATCAATATCCCAAACTCCCACATGACGATGACATGTACAAATTTCAGTTGCCTATCAGTCGACAGATTACAGAACTGAAAACGAACGAGTGGGTGATGCTTCACCAGTGGATGTACAGAGTTGAAGGACTTCCAGTGGTGAAAGCTGCATATGAATCGAAAAGTATCGGGATGGTGTCAAAAGGAAGAAACAACAAGATATTGAAGAGGAAGTGAACGAAGAGGAAGAAGAAGAAGAACAATTGATCAGGAAGAAGAAAGGAAAGCAGCCCGCAGAAGGGGGGATCGTCAAAGAAAACGAAGGATACCCCAAATCCTGAACGATTAATGGGCAATAGCATTCGTGCAGGTGAAACGAGAGAACACAGAGAGCACATTAATAACCTATGAGTTGTACACGAAGCTGAAGAAAGAGAAAGGAGTGAGAAGAAAAGAAAGAGACGTGAAATGACGACATCTGAAACTCCTGTGACAATGACATCCGAACAAGAACGGATGGATGAATTTGTTGATTAATTGTTGGTAGATCCTGATGAAGCGGTTCAAAGTAAATCTCCTTTAAAGAAGAGGAAGAAAACAGGAGAAGGTTATTCAAAAGACGTCGCAACTAAACCGACTCCGATAACGCAATCTCAGCAAGCTTCACGCAGACCGCGTCCCTTTCAAGAACTTTATGACAAACTATCAAAAGATATTGGAGCTGTCCTACCAAAGAAATATGTCTCTTAAAGCATTAAGTAAACCACATAAATGTGCTACGAGAGAGGCTGAGAGAACAATGAAAGAAAAAAAAAGGAACTTCTTGCTTATGCGACGGAGCAAACAAGATTTGTGAGATTTCAACAAAGTGGTATGGAGAAGATGTATAGAATAATCAGAGAACTTTGTGCAAAAGCCAAAGTACAACCAATGTTCTCAGCTATAGATATCTTTGATTATGAGAAGTTCAAGGTTGAGGAAGAGAAGCGAAAAGCCGAAGAAGCAGAGAAAAAGAAAAGACGTTTAGAATCGGCTGTGAATGTAAATGATGATGATGAAAGTGATGAAGAGAAGGTGGACCGAGATGAAATGCTGGCACGATTTGTAGAATGGGGACTGGAGGAAGAGGTTTTGTATGAAACTGAAGAAGGTCATGAAGTGACCCCGCAACAACCTGAGTGGTTTAAGAAAGAAAGAGAAAAGCTCCCAGATTTTTATCAAGTAGTGACTGTTGAAAAGACAGAAGCGACAGATAACATAATCAGCTGGAAGTACTGCAACTTAAAAGGGATGTTCATTATGAAAAGTTGTGGTGGGGTCATTTAATACTTTAAAACTGGATACGACATGACAAGCCTTCCTCGATGGGATATCCGCGAGCTCGGAAGATTAGAAATGATCAATCCTTCCAACAGTAGCATTGGTGCTGCTGTTGAAAGATTAATCTTAAGATAATGCAATCGTGGGTTTACTGTTTTCAAGCCGCAACACCCACGCCGAAGGGTTTCAAAGACCACAAAAGATCCAATCACCGATAAAGGGAAAGTAACATGGGTCATCGACCCTACAAATGTTATGACAAGAGTCAAGATCCCTCCAGAGATTTCAGTGACGCTCACCAATTTTAGAAAGTGGTTCTATGATGGTAAAACTGGTGAAGCAGTCATCAGATCCAACTCAAATGACGATATGCGCATTTTGGATCCAATGGATGTGTTTATGTTCAGCTTATCCGATTTGAATGTTCTTTATGGCAAAAAAATTCTTGTCATGCCGAAAACGAGTATTTGGAAGAAGGCATGCTATTTCAAAGGGCAGTAGAACGACAATGGGAATGAAATAGAGAGATGGTGGATATCTTGACAAGAATTGAGAAGCAAAAGGAGAGAGAGGAGGCACAGAAAAAGAAAAGTAAAGAGAAAAAGAAACAAAAATCTCCAGCGAGGCAAAAAGATCCATGACCTAAGCTAGTTACATCTGAATCTCAACCTCCGTCCTCATCCACATATGAGGCCACTATGGAGGATCCACCGGTCGTAAGTGAAGCTGCTACTAATCAACCACCACCTGAACAGGCCGCAGATCAAGCTGCAGAAAAATCCATAAACCAAGGTTCAAGATTGAAAGAACATTCAAGTACGCAACGATCTAGGGGGATATTGTTTGAGCTTTTGAGATCGTTGGTACTTGGTTTTATTAGGTTTTGTATTGTTTTGTTAGAGTTTATAATGTTCTATAAAGTTAAGGGGGTCAAAGTGTAATTGTTTAGTAGTTGTTAGCCTGACACAGCGTAGTTAAGGTTCTGGCGTATTTATTAAATACGCCAGACAATCAGTTTGTATAAATACTTGATCAATGAAACCCTAGCCAAGGTTCTTGGTCTAGATTTTGGTGAAATCTCTTGTGTTGTGATTTTGTTCTTGAGCTAAATCCGAATATCAAGGTGCTATTTTTATTTATATTAGTTGGGATTACAAAAACAACACTTATTGTTTGATCCATACAAAAATCTTCATCTTCATCCTTTGACTTTTTAACTTTCACTCATTCAAACACCTAATCAATAGGTGTTTGGGTGTTAACAATCAAACCACTATGATCCGGATCTAGTTTAGGAATCACATAAAGGAATTCTTGTTGGTCATGAATGTACCAATAACTATGATTATAGTATCGACGGAGGGGATATAAATATACTTTCTATATGGTTATTAAAAGCAAATATGGTTGATAATGTTCAATGATCTTATTGATAAACAAAGGCCCTATATATAGGGAATAATACAACCAAGAATTAAGGAAATGATACATACTGTGACAACCCGAGTTTCCAAGGTTTTTACTCGACACATTACTCGTTTCGTGATTTGTTTTTGTAATTCTTTGCACTATAACTTGCTCATGTTTGGCACATGTGGATGTAATTATTCTAAATATTAAACTATGAACCATGTGTTGTTAGTTAATATAAATTGTGAAACTTGAATATGTGATGTAATTAGTAACCTTCGCCACCCACACATACTCGGCGAACATTGGAACCTTCATCGCACCCACACACACAACGAAGCTTGAAACCTTCGCCGCGCTCATTAGTTCGACGAAGCTTGGGAGCTTCGTCAGGAACGGGCTTTGGCCCAAGACTGTTTGACCGGCCCAACCATGTATACGATATAACCCTTAGATCAGTTACATTAGAGCACTCTTAGAACCCTAGACACCTCCTTCTCTCTCGTGAAGCCGACGACAACTCCCATTCTCTGAAGTTATCATTTGAATCGGTTAGTTTATCGCTATTGTTTAATTGCTTATGGATTGACAACAGGTTCATGCTGATTGTTATATATGCAACATCTTGATGATCTGTGAAACACTTGGTTTGTATGATGAGGGTTTATGTGTCTGAATCTGAACTACTATGATCTATGCATGATTTCAAACATTAGGGTCTTGATGATTTAGAACGTATTGATTTGATTAGAGTTTGTTGGTTGAGACCTGTACGATTGAATTCATGATTCATGGCACATGATTGATATTTACTGGTTTATGTTAAAGTGATATTACATACTGTGTATGTATATGTGATTACTAGAAAGGATGTGGCAATGATTTAATATTTAGGATCTGATAACTGTATGATCGGTGGGGTAGTGAAGCGGCTGATGATGATGATTAGGGTTTCTGTGTTTCGTACCTGTTGAGGAAGGTTAAGGTTCCTCGTGAGGAAGGTTAAGGTTCCTCGTGGGGAAGGTTAAGGTTCCTCGTGGGGAAGGTTAAGGTTCCTCGTGAGGAAGGTTAAGGTTCCTCATGAAACTTGTAAGTACTTAAGGTTCCTCGTGAAACTTATAAGTAACAGTAGTTAAGTATGTTAACTATGTTAGTGTGATAACTCCGTTAGGTATGTTAACTATGTTATGCAAGTTAAGAATGTAAACCCAGTTAGTTTATTAACTGTGTTAAGTTTATTAACTCTGTTAATTTTATTAACTCTGTTAAATTATGTATGCAACTCTGTTAAGTATATAACTCTATTAGTTTGTTAACTCTGTTAGTTAACTAACACTGTTAGCTTGTTAACCTTTTTAAGTATGTTAAAGAATAACCATGTTAGAATAAACTGTGAATGACATTTATGTGGAGCATGAATTGCATGGAAATGATTAACTGCTTACATGATGCATGATGTTAACTGCCAAACACACTTTGTGACATAGATTTGCATGTGAATCTTTACGATCTTGAACTGATTGAGTATACGTGCATCCCTTAGGACTTGACTGATTACTTGTGAGCACATAGTTTAGCATACCGAGCAAACCGAGTTGAGTTCACACTTTCTACAAGGCATGGGATTCCCGGTGGTTTGGGAATGGGTTAATAAACTAAAACGGAACCTACATATCCTCCTTGGGTAGGATATGTACGGCCATCCTCCTTGGGTAGGATGCCACTATAAATCCTGCGTATTCTCCTTGGGTAGAACTACGTACGTTCGTCCTCCTTGGGTAGGACAACAACCTTAAACTTACTAGACAAAACTCTATCATGAAGTCCCTCATTTTTATATCGACTTAATCGCCGAGGCCGATGGCGAGCGGGTCATTAGTTAATAGCGCTATTAGGTTTGACAAACCTCACACCGTGTCGTTCGAACGGGCGTGTACTAATGGATCATGGAAAACTGTCAATGATGATAGATATTGACGTAGGGCACAACTATTGTTCGTCAGTCGTCGATATGGTAACGGTCTAGTGGTTCACATGGGGAAGCCCCCCATTGATTATGGTTACGGTTTGGGAAACAAAAGCACTGGGTAACTTGTGGTTTACGAAACAACTTATGATTTCAAAACAAACTGGTAAAACTAAACAAACCAACTGTGAACTCGCTTAACTTTGTTATTGACTCGTTGTTACATGCCTTGCAGGCTTTTAGGTGCATATCTTTGGAACTTGTTGTCTAGGATGCTGGAGTGGTCATGGGTCGAGATACATGGAATCGCAACATAAGTCTAATGGTTTACTTAAGCTAGGATTATAAAACATTTAACAAATGATTTATGCTTCTGCTGTGTACTATATGTTACAGTAGTGTTTTGAAATACTTCCAATTAATAAATGAAAGTTTATTTAGTTATTCTTACGAGTTCAATGTGATTGGTGGCTAGGATCCTGGTACGTCACACGCCTTGCGGTGATACTCCGCTTGTGGTATTTTGGGGGTGTGACAGATTGGTATCAGAGCCATTGGTTATAGTGAACTTGGTTTTAAAAAGGGGAAAATGTTTTTGTAAAACCAGACTATAACCGAACAGTTCTGAAAAGGGGAATATGACCATGACCCTCAGCTCCAGATTGCAAGGTTCGTCTCTCATATACTCATTGTACTACATAACTAGTGAACACCTAAATATGATATTGCATGTGATTGCACGTCTAGCACAACAGTATGAATTCATGTACACTTGCACGTGTTATGTGACTGATAGGATGGTATTTCCCTAAACATTCACGACTTACGCTTCATGATACTTTTTGTTTGCTACTCGAATTTGAGGAACCATTTGACATGAGTTGAGAGGAGCTGAGATGAGCATGCAAATCACAATATTATTGTGGGTGCACACATAATAATATTGTGGGGTGCATGTGAGTCCCAGTGAGGCTTAACAAGTGGAAAAGGGGTTCCGTTCCGTCATTTGATCGATGAGAAACATAACAAACCTGTAGGGGTCATAGCAGTAATTGTCCCCTACTCAAACTCAAACGTGAACTTTACATATATCTTTAGATCCCTTCGAAACTCGATGCTATCGAGTGTTACCTGAACACCCATCTGAACTCAGCGAACCATGTAGAATGTTAATTGCTTATACGAACGTCCATGTGTTGGACGTCGCAGCGTCGAATGATTGATCGATATCTTTCCCACCCTTCTTCGCTTGTTGGAACTTAACGTATTGACGCCTCAAATTTTGAAGTGCGATCACTTCTGCAACGCTCCCGCAACATACTGGGTATTACCCGAATTACTTGCAACATCGATGGACAGGAGGATGAGCGTAGCACTTTATCGACCTCAGTACTTCGACGACCCTGATTACCGGCAGTGAGCACCAGCGAATTGGCTTCAATCGAATCCTTACTCTTGTCAGCGACCCATGGGAGTCAACTCTTACGAATCAATCAAGGCATAAGTGATGATAATCGACCTTAGTGTGGTATGCGTAATTGCCAACACAGTTAGTAGCGCTTTAGGACGTGGCTCAGTATGTGAAAAGATGGACTATGATGGTGAAGAATAGTAGGGTTTCGTGTCGAGCAACGACATTGGGAGCAGCAGTCGCAGCGACAACAAGACATTCATAACCCTAGCCTACAGTATGGAAATTAAGGTGCCTACAACATGGATTGGCAGTGGTTAAGATAAGGAGATAACAACCAAAAGAACAACAACAGTACTGGAAATCTTTGTAATGAAAACAACAACACTGGAAATGATGCTCATGGAAGGGTATTTAGGATAGGCATGGGCGACGCCAGGATTGTATTAACATGGTGGCATACGCGTTCTTGGTAATGAATCACTTCGTCTCTATAACCCTGATGCTTCTCGAAACCCAACCTGTTGTGGAATCGGCCGATGGCAAGGCAATGGAAACCTCATATGATCGTTGGGATGCAAACTTGACCTGGTGGGATAAATGTTCGACATCGACCTTACTTCTGTTAATCTTGATAGATGTACCTTGAGAGGAGACAATTCTACGTATTCCTCTCCTTCGTGGAGGATTGTTATTTGTTCTAACGTGTCAAGGTGGCGCAATAGTTAGTGTATGTCAGCATTCATAGCCAGGAGTGTCTACGGAGGGGTTACCCCGCTACGTGGCAACTGTTATAGACGTGAGGATCGAGGATCCACCAACTGCTCATGATAATCCTCCATGTGCTGCCCGAGGGACTTCCAGGATCATCTCTAACACTGTTAGGTAGGAACTCAGTTTGATCTCATGCCGGAGGTAGTTCTAACTACTCATACCCCTTTACCGGTTTGCACCAGGAAAGTTTCAGGAGCTGTTTTAACCAACTACGGGAACTGTTGGACAAGAGTTTTCGCTTTAAGGAGCCCTCGCTATGCCCATGAAGAGAAGCCTTTTCATATGTGTACTGATTAACGAGAACTCGACAAGTTGACAGTCAAGAACTGTTTACCTCGACCACGTATTGACAACCCGTCGACCAGTTGCGAGGAACAAACTTCCATTCGAAGATTTGCTAGCAAACGAACTATTGTCAGGAGGAAGTCCAAGAGGAGAATGCTCTTAGAACAGCACGTCAAACGCAATGCAGCCATTTCAACTTTGTACATCATGATCATTGAGTGGATCAACACACTAGCAGCTTCAGGGATCACATGAATCGACCGTATTTATTGATGACATTTTGGGTCATTTCCTGGAGGAAGGGACTACATGGACGATGCCTATATCGTATCTTAGAACTCCTGGGGAATGAGTCGTTACGTGAGAAGTCTGGTTAAATGTAACACTTAGATACGAGAAAAGCATTTTTGATCATGTAACCAACGAAGTGGGAATACGCGTGGATCGTGCTAGAATCCATTTTGTTAGAAACTAATTGACACCAAAGATTCCTTTGGGGGTACAACAATTTCTTGGTTTCGGTGGATGCTGTTGTAGATTCATCACAGGATTTTCACAGATCGTGCAGCTTTAATCTCTTTAGCACAGCAGGGTGTTGTGCTCGTGGAAGACAAAATAGAAGGACGTCCCTTCCGCTCTCGAATTTCGACTTTGCAATGCACTGAGCATTGTTTTTACCCGAGGGTGCGGATGATTCAGTGGTATACCCTTATGGTCCGAGTTAGAGTCCCAGCTGCACATCGACCCAACACGAGAGAGTGATGACATACGTGATGGAGTTACAAAGAGGAACTGCGTGACGCCCACGACTGGCAGTGTGGCTTTGGGATGAAGGCATCACTTGGACGGTACCAGATGCGTTATTTAGACCGATCACAAGGGCCTCCCGTGTACTTTGGCTTAAACAGAACTAAACCAGTTAATGGCATCACTGGAGGAAACTTTAGGATGATTACAACTGTGAAACTTGAATGTACACGAGCCTTGCAGCTCATTACCGACTCTAACTTACCTGATTAGACACGCTCTATTCAAACCGGAGAACTGAAGGAAGAGGATTTTCAAATTGAACCCATGCGGGGCATGGAGAAGCAACCTTTGACAAGTCGGACGATACTCGTTACCTCATAGAACGAATGTGGACCTCACTATACGACTATTGTAGAGAACTCGTGTTGAGCAAGCACATCGACCTTGATAGTCTAGTCATCTGGGTTGTTGGTGAGAGATACTAGGATCTATAAACCTTGTACTGGTAATCGGGCACGAAAGCCCACCTAGCCAGGTATGGGAATGATGTTTGACTGGTGGGAAAGTCAAAGTGAAGTGTTAACAACCAGAAATACCAATATCAAAAGCGAAAATAGGCTGCCATGGATTCGGTCGCTAGCCTACTACAACTCGAAACGGAAACAATATCAACTGGATAATCGTTGATTGTCTCAAGTAACCAGCACACTGCTAACCAGCAAGGAAACGGATAAGTTTTCTACACTTGCAGTCATCTACCCGAAAGAAGCGGTTGCTAGGCACGGGGTGCCAACCTCCATTACCTCTAATAGCGACCCATGATTTGTATCTGATTTGTGGCAAGTGGTGCACAAATCCTTTGGCTCGCGTTTAGACATAAGCACAGCATATCATCCGCAGACGGACGGGCAGACTGAACGCACCATCCAAACTCTTGAAGACATGCTTCGATGCATGTGCAACAGACGTTTGTAACGGCTGGGAGCGGCATCTACCTATTAGTGGAGTTTTTGTATAACAACAGTTACCACACCAGCCTCTAGGCTGCTCCGTTTGAGGCATTGTACGGACATAAATGCCGATTACCTCTTTGTTGGGCAGAAGTTGGTGATTTGCCAAATCACTTACCCGGAACTTGTGGTAGATACGACTGAGAAGATTGCTCAGATACAAAAACGAATGGCGTCAGCTCATGACCGTCAGAAAAGCTACGCTGATAAGCGCAGGAAACCACTCGAGTTCCAGGTTGGGGATCGAGTGCTACTCAAAGTCTCACCTTGGAAAGGTGTAGTTCGTTTCGGTAAACGAGGCAAACTCAACCCGCGTTATATTGGACCGTTCAAAATCATTGAGAATATTGGCAAAGTGGCCTACAAACTAAATCTACCTGAAGAACTCAGTGGAGTTCACAACGTATTCCACGTGTCAAATCTGAAGAAGTGTCTGTCGGATGAGACCCTCATAGTTCCTTGGAAGGAGCTCACAATCGACGATCAGTTGTGATTCGTTGAGGAACCAGTTGAAATCACAGATTGAGACGTTAAGGTTCTCAAGTGCACCAGAATACCTCTTGTTCGAGTTCGTTGGAACTCCCGTTGTGGCCCAGAGTTCACCTGGGAACGAGAAGACCAAATGAAACTCAAGTATCCCCAGTTGTTCGAGAACAGTGCAACCATTACTGAGGCTGAAGCTACTGCGAAGTTTCGGGACGAAATTCCAAACCAACGGGGGGATGATGTGACACCCCAGGAAAACCAGGAAAACAACGCAACATAACTAGCTTCCTCAGTGACTACGTGCTAAATTTCGGGACGGAATTTCTTTCAAGTTGGGGATAATGTGACAACCCGAGTTTCCAAGGTTTTTACTCGACACATTACTCGTTTCGTGATTTGTTTTTGTAATTCTTTGCACTATAACTTGCTCATGTTTGGCACATGTGGATGTAATTATTCTAAATATTAAACTGTGAAGCATGTGTTGTTAGTTAATATAAATTGTGAAACTTGAATATGTGATGTAATTAGTAACCTTCGCCACCCACACATACTCGGCGAACATTGGAACCTTCATCGCACCCACACACACAACGAAGCTTGAAACCTTTGCCAACCTTCGTCGCGCTCATTAGTTCGACGAAGCTTGGGAGCTTCGTCAGGAACGTGCTTTTGCCCAAGATTGTTTGACCGGCCCAACCATGTCTACGATATAACCCTTAGATCAGTTACATTAGAGCACTCTTAGAACCCTAGACACCTCCTTCTCTCTCGTGAAGCCGACGGCAACTCCCATTCTCTGAAGTTATCATTTGAATCGGTTAGTTTATCGCTAATGTTTAATTGCTTTTGGATTGACAATAGGTTCATGCTGATTGTTATATATGCAACATCTTGATGATCTGTGAAACACTTGGTTTGTATGATGAGGGTTTATGTGTCTGAATCAGAACTACTATGATCTATGCATGATTTCAAACATTAGGGTCTTGATGATTTAGAACGTATTGATTTGATTAGAGTTTGTTGGTTGAGACCTGTACGATTGAATTCATGATTCATGGCTCATGATTGATATTTACTGGTTTATGTTAAAGTGATATTACATAATGTGTATGTATATGTGATTACAAGAAAGGATGTGGCAATGATTTAATATTTAGGATCTGATAACTGTATGATCGGTGGGGTAGTGAAGCGGCTGATGATGATGATTAGGGTTTCTGTGTTTCGTACCTGTTGAGGAAGGTTAAGGTTCCTCGTGAGGAAGGTTAAGGTTTCTCGTGAGGAAGGTTAAGGTTCCTCGTGGGGAAGGTTAAGGTTCCTCGTGAGGAAGGTTAAGGTTCCTCGTGAGGAAGGTTAAGGTTCCTTGTGAGGAAGGTTAAGGTTCCTCGTAAGGAAGGTTAAGGTTCCTCATGAAACTTGTAAGTACTTAAGGTTCCTCGTGAAACTTATAAGTACCAGTAGTTAAGTATGTTAACTCTGTTAGTGTGATAACTCTGTTAGTGTGATAACTCTGTTAGGTATGTTAACTCTGTTATGCATGTTAAGAATGTAAACCCAGTTAGTTTATTAACTGTGTTAAGTTTATTAACTCTGTTAATTTTATTAACTCTGTTAAATTATGTATGCAACTCTGTTAAGTATATAACTCTATTAGTTTGTTAACTCCGTTAGTTAACTAACACTTTTAGCTTATTATTCCTGTTATGTATGTTAATCCTGTTAAGTTTTTTTAACCTTGTTAAGTATGTTAAAGAATAACCATGTTAGAATAAACTGTGAAGGACATTTATGTGGAGCATGAATTGCATGGAAATGATTAACTGCTTACATGATGCATGATGTTAACTGCCAAACACACTTTGTGACATAGATTTGCATGTGAATCTTTACGATCTTGAACTGATTGAGTATACGTGCATCCCTTAGGACTTGACTGATTACTTGTGAGCACATAGTTTAGCATACCGAGCAAACCGAGGTGAGTTCACACTTTCTACAAGGCATGGGATTCCCGGTGGTTTGGGAATGGGTTAATAAACTAAAACGGAACCTACATATCCTCCTTGGGTAGGATATGTATGGCCATCCTCCTTGGGTAGGATGCCACTATAAATCCTGCGTATTCTCCTTGGGTAGAACTACGTACGTTCGTCCTCCTTGGGTATGACAACAACCTTAAACTTACTAGACAAAACTCTATCATGAAGTCCCTCATTTTTATATCGACTTAATCGCCGAGGCCGATGGCGAGCGGGTCATTAGTTAATAGCGCTATTAGGTTTGACAAACCTCACACCGTGTCGTTCGAACGGGCGTGTACTAATGGATCATGGCAAACTGTCAATGATGATAGACATTGACGTAGGGCACAACTATTGTTCGTCAGTCGTCGATATGGTAACGGTCTAGTGGTTCACATGGGGAAGCCCCCCACTGATTATGGTTACGGTTTGGGAAACAAAAGCACTGGGTAACTTGTGGTTTACGAAACAACTTATGATTTCAAAACAAACTGGTAAAACTAAACAAACCGACTGTGAACTCGCTTAACTTTGTTGTTGACTCGTTGTTACATGCCTTGCAGGCTTTTAGGTGCATATCTTTGGAACTTGCTGTCTGGGATGCTGGAGTGGTCATGGGTCGAGATACATGGAATCGCAACATAAGTCTAATGGTTTACTTAAGCTAGGATTATAAAACATTTAACAAATGATTTATGCTTCCGCTGTGTACTATGTGTTACATGTAGTGTTTTGAAATACTTCCAATTAATAAATGAAAGTTTATTTAGTTATTCTTACGAGTTCAATGTGATTTGTAGGATCGTGAAACGACCTAACGAGTCGATCAGAAGAGTGCTCAGACAGAATCAGAGGCGGAACTCATTGATTCTGTCTTTGTTTAGCTTGTATTCACTATTAATTGTCTTGTTTATTGACCTTGAAACAATTTACAGCACGTAGACACTTCGACAGCACCTCGGCGTCGGAAACAAAAAAGTTACAAATGAAATGACATGAAGGGTATTTATAGAGGTTGCTATTTCGTTTGAAAGTGGCATTGCCCATTTCAAACGAAATTAAACATTCTAATTTTGTTTAAAAGTGGCAATGTCATTTTCAAACGAAATTACCTCTTTAACACACAAAACCTCCTATTTTCTCGTATAACGCGCCCTGATCTAACACTTCTAATGTAAGACTCGATACAAGACGAAGTCGACAGACGGATGCACTAACAGACTCCCCCTCGGATGTTGACGAGTCTGAAGTATCGAGTCTTCTCATTCTTCAGCCTTTACCAGTCTTCGGGCTCTTTCACAATCTGAGACTCGAACGAAGATGAAGTCGACAGACAACTGCACTAACAGACTCCCCCTTGAATGTTGACGGAATCTTCAGTGAGAGTCTTCAACATGACGACTCTTCAATCTTGATCGATCTTCTTTCTTTCTTAGTATGTACCAGTATCTTCTCTTTGGATCTAACCTCGTCAGACTCCCCCTTTCATCATGATGGGATCGCTGTCTGGAATTAGCTATCACCTTGAGATTAAACACTGGCTTTAGTTCTGTTCAGCTCATCATCTACATAATTCTCAACAAAATATAAGTTTTTACTTAAATCAATAAGAAAAACTTACTAGTATTAGTTACATCAAGTTCAAATTAATGATCTCGATTAACTAATCAAACTTTCTTTCTCAAAATAAATTCCTTCATTTAAGCACTCACTCCCAAACCTGTTCATCATGTTCAACACTTGGAATTTTGAATATCAACTCTTCAACATCAGTTGTCGAAAATCTTTTTGTATTTTTCAAAAGTTTATGCTAAAACAATCCGAAAATCTTTTTGTATTTTTCAAAAGTTTATGCAATAAAGAAATATATACAGACGCTATTTTTGTGAGTTTATGTAAGAGGATCATATCAGTTTATATGACCAATCACTAGCACCATTAAGCTTTAAACATTTTCAGTTCTAAACGATTCACATTGATTGACGATATTGTTGTCCACTTAAACTCAATCTAAAAACTTTCGAAATGCTTACCGATACGTTAAGGTATATTAATTTTGCACTAAGTTCTTATAGACCCCACGATCTCAGCATATCCCCTCATCATGCAATACACTGACTCAAGTAATGCCTTTAAACTTTTATCAACTGTGATATGTGCGAAAATAAAGCAGAATGTTTAAACATTAACAATCAGGTCGATACTTCCGTATACGCAGAGAAAGTCCAATGTTTAAACAAAATAAGAAAAATAAAACAAGTTGAAGTTGTTTAGGCTTTAACCACCAGGTCGATACTTCCGTATACGCAGAGGAGGTCCAAAGCTTAAACGAAACACCAAAGAAAAAAAAAACAGAACGTTTAGGCAATAACATCCAGTTCGATACTCACGTATACGTAGAGGATGTCCAATGCTTAAACAAAATAAAGAAATAAAACAAGTTGAAATCTTTGCAAAATAAAATGCACAATCACAGCGACTTTTCAGCAAAGTTGTGAAATTTCACAAATTTAACCAGTTTTATGTCTTTCGACAATCAGCGATTACTGAGTAGGCACACAATCAAGAAGGACAAAACTAAGTACTATGCTTTTGACCATGTTTCCCACTAGAACTAGGCTTTTTCATTTAAATTTGTATCGTTATTGCAAATCTACTAGTCTAGCTGAGCCTACCGTCACATCTTTAGTGACACCGTTTATCACATTTTATCTCTCCATTTCTTTAGCATGCTGTGACAGTCCAAATGATCTACTATCATTTCCTCTTTTTCACAACAAAACTCATTTTTGCATTTTTCAATGTTTTTGGAATTTTCAAATTTTCTAAATTTTTTTTAAAATTTTTCTCCCCCTAAAATCAAAATATATTTCAATTTTGATTTTCTGGGAAAATTTGAAAACAAACTGTACAAGAAACTTGACAACATGATGAGAATCACTTCAATTCTCCATTCACTTGGCTTAAACAATCAGAACTCCCCCTGACAACAAAACATTTTTCCATAGTGATTTCAAAACACTTAAGTTTGTTTTCATCAATATGGTTTTTCCGGAAAATTAGTTTTGCATGTCATTTCACAAATTCGGGGATCATTCATCACCTTGTTTTCTTTAACCACTTGTAAAAACTAACATTTTTAAGATCAATCCACAAACATCACTTGTAGAAAATCAAGTACAACTTAATGTCCCTGATTTAGCACTTGTAAGTCAAAATCACTTTCGGGAATTTCTCAAGAAATGTGCCGATTCCTGCTCCACTCTTACCAACCTGGGAGCTCCGGCAAGTCAGGTTTTTCATTTAAAGAGTTTCACCCAAGCCTGACGGTCCTTAGGTGCTTTTGAAATTCCGTTTGACAATGATGGAAAATTTTCATCATTCATTGTCAAACCGGAATCACCACTTTTTACCTCAACACATGGCTCCTCTGGCTTTACCATACCAGATTCATCGCCTGAACGTGGCTTGTTTGACTTTAACGAATCAGATTCACCACCAACAACTGGCTCCTTTGTTTCCGGAGAAACAAATTCATTACCAGCAACTTTCTTTTTCATCTTTCCTTTCGTCCTCAGATTTGTATCTGATGAATCCGTTTTGCTAGATTTTTCATTCTTTGGAGAGCAAAACGATTTATCATAACTGTTATTTGCTTTGACGGCTGAATCCGAGGACAAAATCCTTTCGAGATACTCTCTCGCTTTCTTCCTCTTTTTCCTCAGTCTGTCTTTTTGCCCTTGTGAAAGCTTAACTTTCTTTACAAGAACTTTTTGTTCTTGAACTTTCTGTTCTTTGGGCTTGACATTGACTGGTTTCTTTGCCAATTTCTAAGAATTAGCCCTCGATCTTCCCTTTGATCTCATTGGGCAATCTCTGGCAATGTGACCTTTGATTTGGCAATTATAGCATCTCCTCGTCTCATAACTCCAACTTTGGCAGTTAACAGCAATATGTCCTCTCATACCACAAGTGTAACACACTTTGTTATCGTACCAATCACCACTTTCAGTCCAAACATTCAGGCATAACACTGTTTGGCTTGGTGATAATCATTTCTCCTCTTGTTGGCTGGATTTATCCTTTGAGCACTGTGGTCAAACCTGCACCACTTATTACCAACAATTTTTTAGTTTTGATTTTCTAATTTTTGTGATTTTTTATCACGATTGAATGATTGAACTGATGAGCTTTTATTTTCTTTTTGAACAATTTTCGGTTTTTTATCCTTTTGTTTTTGTTTCACATTCTTCTTTACAGGTTTTTGCGTTGAGCATTCACCTTTCTCAGTAGAATGTAAAACAGTTTATTTAAACATTTCATTTAATTTCAAAAATATTTTTCTTTTTTCATCATCATCTGTTTTCTCATCACAATCTTCAACTTTGACTTTATCAAAGTTTGTGACATCGTCACTTATTGGAACAGAATTAACCGGTTTTGGACAAGGAGGATTCAGAAATTCTGATGAGGTCACAAAACCTTTCAATTTCTTTTCAAGCTCATCAATTTTGTTCCTTGAATTCTCAGCTTCATTTTCAAGCTGAGATATTCTCTCAAGATGAGACTTGATTGTCTTTTCATTTTCAATTTTAATGTTTTCAAGAACAGATTTTTCATTTTCTAAAATTTTTAACTGTTCTTGAAATTTTGTTTCATTTGCTTTCAAATTCTTGTTCTCCAGCTTTATCCAGAAATCTTCATTTTCTGAAGATTTATTTTTGCTTTCAAATTCCTTTTCTTTCTCCTTTAAAACCTTTTTTTCTAATGTCAAACTGTTCACATCACTTAACAGTTTAACATTCTCAGATTTCAGTTTCTCACAATTTTCCTGCAAAATAAGAATCTGTTTCTCATCATTTTTCTTCTCATCTTTCAAGACCGAAATCTCTTCAGTCTGTTCCACTTCCACTTGGACACTTTTATTCTTGCTCCTTTTTAATATTGATTTTCCATCTTGACTTTTCTTATTCACAGCAATGTTCTGCATTTGTTCTTCAAGCTTCTTAATGAATTGAGAAATAGGCAATCCATAATATTCTCCTATTCTTTTTAAACTCAAAAGATATGTGTCCCATTCTTTTTGAGGTAAGGCAATGGCTAATTTCTCAACCCATTCATTTGGACTTTTGGTTATACCTTTCTCAGACATTGAACGAACAAGATGGCTATATCTCTCAATGATACTCCTTGTACTTTCACCTGGACAATTTGAAAACGAGTCAAACTCTTTTATTAATAAAAGTGTTTTACTATCCATATTAAAGAAATTTATATCCATGATACGGAAACACGTTTATCAAAACAGTCACTTTAAATGAAATATCAAGTTCAAGCTAGATCACCTTTCAAACAAAATACCAATCACTTAAAAGTCTGATTGGGCCTATCAATATGTTCAAGTCACATGGGCCGCTAATTATCACATTACTCAATTAGATCACATGCAGCCGACATTTTCATTTAATTGTTCCACAAAACTGATTGGGCCACAATTTTGTATTTAGTCGAAGCACATGACAACTTTAATTGTTCAACAAACTTAAATTTTGTGATTGGGCCGTGAACTTTAACTCTTGGACCGATGAATGCACAATCAAAGTCTGATGTAATTGTTTTTCAATTGGTCCTCAAAATTTAATGTGGCCGACAATTTTAAATTTCAATACAATCCTATTGGGCCGAGAACTTTTTAATGGACAGTCAATAGAATCAATTTGTTCACATGCAATTTTAATGTTCAAATGGCCGACAAATCTGATATGCAAAATCTTGATCTTTGCAAATAGTGGCCTGACAAACTTTAATTCTATTGGACCGTAATCCGATTCAATTCAAATTGATTTTGTTCTCGTGAATATAAAAGACCGACAAACACTTTGATTAAACCAACCAACTTTAATCACGTGATATGCAGTATACTACTTTCAAACGAGATTAACTGATTTTAAACTAGATGACACCTTCAAACGGAATTAGGTGTCATTTCCAAACGAGATCAACCAACAACCTTCTTTCAAACGAAATTAGCCAAGAGTTTCAAACGGAATCACCTTTTTCAAACGAAATAAGTGATTTCGTTTGAGATTACACAAATTTTCAAATGGAATAGGTTATTTCAAACGAAATAACCAATAATTTTCAAACGAAATTCAGTTTTTCAAACGGAATATCTTGGCTTCGTTCAAACGAAATTACGTTCAAACGAAATTAGGTTTATGGTCCATTTTTGTCACTTTTAGCTTGAATTTTGATCTGGTTCTTTCAAGGGTTTGTTAAAACTGATTTTTACACACAATATCAAAAACTCAGTCTATTTTAACCGTGAAAACTTGTTTAATTTTGAAAAGAAGGTGTAGAAATCAGAATTTTCCAGCGAAAACGAGCTAAACGGTAAGAACTCTTCCTCCTGAGCTCTGATACCACATGTAAGATCGTGAAACGACCTAACGAGTCGATCAGAAGAGTGCTCAGACAGAATCAGAGGCGGAACTCATTGATTCTGTCTTTGTTTAGCTTGTATTCACTATTAATTGTCTTGTTTATTGATCTTGAAACGATTTATAGCACGTAGACACTTCGACAGCACCTCGGCGTCGGAAACAAAAAAGTTACAAATGAAATGACATGAAGGGTATTTATAGAGGTTGTTATTTCGTTTGAAAGTGGCATTGCCCATTTCAAACGAAATTAAACATTCTAATTTCGTTTGAAAGTGGCAATGTCATTTTCAAACGAAATTACCTCTTTAACACACAAAACCTCCTATTTTCTCGTATAACGCGCCCTGATCTAACACCTCTAATGTAAGACTCGATACAAGATGAAGTCGACAGACGGATGCACTAATAGACTCCCCCTCGGATGTTGACGAGTCTGAAGTATTGAGTCTTCTCATTCTTCAGTCTTTACCGGTCTTCAGGCTCTTTCACAATCTGAGACTCGAACGAAGATGAAGTCGACATACAACTGCACCAACATGATTGGTGGCTAAGATCCTGGTACGTCACACGCCTTGCGGGGATACTCCGCTTGTGGTATTTTGGGGGTGTGACACATACAATAAATACAAAAGATTATCTCTAACTAACACAACAATCTATTCCTAAAATACTGATGATAATCGGCGGGCTAAGACACCCCTCAGTTTGAGCGGGCGGAGTACAAACGCTCAAGCTGGAACGAAATGATTGGAATAGTTAACGAGATAATCCCTTAGTAAATATATCCACGTACTTCATAGAGGAGGGGACATGAAGAACTTTAATGTGCCCAAGACGAACCTTTTCTCGTACGAAATGTATGCCAATCTCTATGTGTTTTGTCCGTTGATGTTGAACCGGATTATTGGACAAATAGACCCTTGAAACATTATCACAAAATACCACTGATGCGCGCTGATGTGTTTAAAATGCAACATATAAATTACATCAAATGAGGCATAAAACTAACCCTTTTTAGTACTAATGTTGGAAAAAGTGTGCTTTTGTCTTCCTTTTGTATTTTCAGGACTAAATGGGCGTAATTGAACAAAAGGAACAAATATGCAGCAAAATCTAACATAAATACAAAGAAAAGGAATAAATGTGGCATCTTCCCAAGCAAAACCAAAGAAACAGAAGGCTGACCACGGTCCCGTGCCCAGCGGACACGGGGGCCTGGTCAAGTGTCTGCAGAAAAGAGAAAGCAATAAAAGCTTCTATTCCCAGCACGGGGGCGTGCCCAACTCAACACGGGCTATGGTCAACGCTAAGATTCGCAGAATCTTGCAAATCTTGATAGTACAGATACGCTTCTGCACACGGGGCCATACCTAGCGGACACGGGGGCGGGTGGAGCTAATGCAGACAACTTGCAATTAATGAAGAAAGAGAATAAGGATGGACACGGGGCCGCGTTCAGGCTTCTGTACAGGCTATAAATAGGTGTGCTTGGCTCACTTCAAAGGCATCCCTTTACAAACCACCTCTCTCCTACTTCACCCACACTCCACCACCATCACAACACCCACATCCACCACCATCATCCACCATCCACCTAGAGTGTGTGTAGTAGTCTCGGGATCCAAGATTGATAGTAAGAGTTCTTGACAATCAAAGGCCATGTTTGCCTAAGTCTCTTACATCACTTGGTGAAGACAAGCATTTAATGTAATACTTTTGATTTTTAATCTTTTCGCACTTTTTATTTAGTTTTGTATTAATGACTTTAATAACTAGTTTCTTATGTTGAAGGTGAAACTTCCTTATCATTTGTCTGTGGTGTCTTGGCATTATTTTACTGTCTATATAAAATAAAAGATTTTCACCATTCATATCTCTACGGTCTATATAGAGATATGTTGGCTACCTGGTCGGGGGTTAAGGGAATGGTTTGGTAAGGTTCTTGCCTTGTTTAGTGTATAGATCATGCAAGGACCTGGGTCAAGCTTACAAGGACCTCCTTCAATACCCATTGGTATTGGATGGCGGGGGTGCGAATGGCTTGATCCCCTCATATGTAAACTACTATTAATACATTAACTCGACTACTTGGGATTGTATCCCTACTGACTCAAACCACTTAGCCGAGGGTAACGTCACCTTCAAAAGAGGGGCCTACCACATTATGCATTAATAACTTAATTAATTATCTTTCAATATTCCAACCCTTTAGGATTGTATCCTTGCTGACTCAAACTACTGGGTTGAGGGTAACGTCAGCTTCAAAAGAGGGGCCTACTACTATAACTAAGATAATCTCTTAAAAAGTGCAAAAGTACGGAAATCATCAAAGGTTACATTAAAGGAGAGTCGGATCCAAGTGATTCATCTTGTCTATCTATTTTATTTTTATTTTATTTTTCAGCATTTTTAGCTTTTATTTTCATGTTCAAAACCTTTTCTAAAACTTTTGATTTGATTAGACGTTGAGGATAAACCGGTACTAAAAGCTCTTGTGTCCTTGGACGACCTCGGTATCTTACCAACGCTATACTACGCTCACGATGGGTGCACTTGCCCATATGTGTGTTTAGTGTTAGTAGAATATCGTGTTTTATAAATTTAAAACTTGACTAAAGTGTTAAAAAGGACTTAAAATATAAAGAAAAATATATCACGCTACACGCGCATCAAGTTTTTGACACCGTTGCCGGGGACACAAGGATTTTAAGAAAGTTAGGAATCAACGGACTAATCGTTTTTCTTATTTTTCTATTTTTTTAGGATTTTTCTTGATTTTCAAGCTTCGGCAAAGCTCAGCACGGGGCCGTGCCTAGTCGAACACGGGCCGTGCTCAGCTTCCTTACTGGCAGTTTTTGTTTTATGAGTTACAGAAAGGTGAACACGGGGTCGTGCCGGTGCAACACGGGGCCGTGCTGAACCTCTCAGTAACAGGGATACAGAAAACGGATACTGTAACCACGACCACGGGGCCGTGTTCGCTCGACACGGGGCTGTGGTAAGACTTCAGACCACCAATCTTTTCTGTTTTTATTGCAGGACTTGGAACCCAGGCGCAACACCCGAACTTCCTACGTAGTGCATGAGCTCCAGTTCCAATAAAGACATAAAAGAACCTCTAGACGAATCCGAACGCTTTCTAAGAAAAAGACTTAAAGCTAAAATCCAAGAGAAAGCTTCGGGGGACCTACTTCCAATGGCGGATCAACGTACCTTAATGGATTACCTATGACCCACGGTAGGTAATCTCGGTGTCGCTATCAATGCACTGAACGTCGATGCTAACAACTTCGAACTTCGGCCGCATCTGATACAAATGCTCCAAAACTCCGCAACCTTCCACGGGCATGCGGACGAGGATCCCCATCTACATATTACCAACTTCTTGGAAATATGTGATACTTTTTGGATCAATGGAGCATCAAATGACGCCATCCGCCTTCGAATGTTCCCATTTTCACTAAAAGACCGAGCTAAGGCTTGGCTTAACACCCTCCCAAATGGTTCGGTAAACACTTGGGATGAACTCGCCCAAAAGTTTCTATATAAGTATTTCCCTCCTTCTAAAACGGCTAAACTAATGACTGAAATTAATACATACTCGCAAGAGGACGGGGAATCCTTATATGAAACTTGGGAAAGATTCAAGAAGCTATTAAGAAAATGCCCTCATCATGGTCTTGCGGTATGGCACCAAATATCCACTTTCTATAATGGGTTGTTGCCACACACAAGACAAACACTTAACTCTAGCTTTGGTGGACTTCTAGGTAATCGTCGCCCAAATGAAATTTATAATCAAATTGAGGAAATTGCTCAAAACAATTTTCAATGGCACACTCCCCGAGGCACAAAATCTATTGCCCCGGGCGTCCATAAGGTTTATGAAAGAACTTCTTTACAAGCCCAAATCGAGGCCCTTTCCTAAAAAATAAAGAGATTAGAAATGGCAAAAACGGCCTCGGTTATGGCTTGCGAAGGGTGTGGTGGGCCACATGAAAATTGGAGTTGTATGAAAGAAATGGATAATCAAGCAGAAATGGTAAACTACATTGATAATAGACCTAGGCCGTCAGGTCCTCCAACGGGTACCTACAACCAAGGATGGCGTAACCACCCTAACCTTGGTTGGAGAGAGCCCGGTAATAGTAGTAACCAACAAAACCAAAATCAACGAACAAACTTTCAACAACCAAGAAATGAGTCACAAAATTTCTCTCAACAACAACAAGGGGGACGAGAGAGGCTTGAAGATACTCTCTCAGGCCTCATCTCCGACACCGAAAAGAAAAACTCGGATCGATTCCAACAGTTGGATTCGAACTATAGAAATCAACAAGCTAGTATTCAAAATATTGAAAAACAACTAAATCAACTAGCTCAAAATTTCTCCGAGAGACAACAAGGCACGTTACCCAGCAATACCGAAACCAACCCAAAGGCGCAAGTACATCTCATCACATTGAGAAACCGTACCGTAGGTCCCGAGGAGGCTCCGCTACCCCCATCCGACAAGAGTCCATCCAATCAATCCGCAACTTCGCCAACACCCCAAAAGGAAACGACTCCTCCACCAAATCACGAGCCTGCCAAGAATCCCGTGGTACCCTACCCCGGACGGTTACTTTGCCAAAAGACCGATGAGCAATTCACAAAATTCATAAACTTACTAAAACAATTGCATGTCAATATTCCATTTGTAGAAGTCCTCAATCAAATGCCTAAATATTCAAAATTTATGAGAGACTTTCTCACTCACAAAAGAAAAATTGAATCATTGCAATTAGTTAATTTAAGTGAAGAATGCTCCACCTTGCTACTCAACATACTCCCACAAAAGAAGGTCGACCCCGGAAGCTTTACCATCCCTTGTTCGATTGGGGTATCACCCATACGCAACGCACTAGCCGATCTTGGGGCTAGCATCAACCTCATGCCCGCATCAATGTTTGACCGACTCGGACTAGGGAAAACAAGCCCTACAAAGATGAGCATACAACTCACCGATAGGTCCATTAAATATCCGCAAGGTGTCGCCGAAAGTCTATTGGTGAAAGTCGGAGACTTTGTCTTCCCGGCCAACTTTGTCATACTAGATATGGAGGAAGATGCTGAAGTACCACTTATCCTAGGAAGACCATTCCTAGCCACCGCCCACGCAATGGCGGACATGAATGGTGGGAAATTAACATTGAGGGTTGGGGACAAAGAGATGGAGTTCGGGGTTGGGAAAAGAGTAGAAGACGACGACCCGGTCAATTACATGAAAGTCATAGAATCAAGTTTGGATGATGCTCTCCGACGGTGCAACATGGGATGCAAAACATCCCACTTGGGTAACATATGACCGACTTTGGGTCTAGCCAAGGACCCTTATAAACGTGGCGCACCACGGAGGCATTCCGCGGAACTATCCTTAGTTTTAGTTTAGATTAATTTTTATGTTTTCTAGTTTAGCTTTTACTTTTCAGGAATAAAACACATTCTAAATGGTGGAGGTTACTAAGGGAAACTTGAACCCACACCCCATGTACAAAAACAGAGCCTCCCGATAATTTTTCTTCATTACAGCAAGTTCAGCACGGGGCCGTGCTCAGCCCAACACGCCCCGTGCTCAAGGTTCTGCAGCAAACACCCAGTTCAGGTAACTGGACATGGGGCCGTGCTCACTGAACACGCCCCCGTGCCCAGCCTTCTGTTAAATTATGATACTGGCAATCTGAACACGGGGCCTTCCAGACGCCCAGTAACATAAAATTTTGTTTTTAAACACCTTTTTACGCATTCAATCAACCTAAAAACTTATTTTTGGGACACATTGAGGACAATGTGTAATTTAAGTGGGGGGATGCTAAAACATTGAAATTTTGCAAGTCCTAATAACAAGCCTTACACAAAACTCTATTGGAACCGCTAATCACCCCAAATTTTGTTCAAAAAACTTTTTCATTTTTTTACTTGTCTTGGTTTAATTTGGGAATAACAAGTTCTAAAAAGGTTATATTTTTACAAATTTACAACCGATAGCGTCGTGATAAAAAGAACCAACATAAGAAAATTATGAAAAAGCATGACAAATCTAGTTAAAATTTGATTATATACTTGATCACATTATAAACCTATTTCCACAAAAAGTGAGTTTTGAGCCTTTATTGAGCATACAAGTATACATCTTTAAACTAAATGCTCATTTTTCGTTTCTTGTGTGAATAGCCGCTTGGTTTCCTACGACTCTAGAACTTGCCACGACGATACATTTCCGGTCCTTACCAACTTAAACCCAAGTAAGTAAATGATGAGGGCATTAGGACTAACCCTTTTTCTTTTCAACACCATTATTTTTCATTTTCTTTTCACCTACCCAAAATCCCCCTAGTTAACCCCTTTGAGCCTAAACCTTTTCATTTCTAAACCCACAAAACAAACACCCTTTACCCACCAAAACTTTATTCTTTTAAACCATTTGTTTTAGTAAAAAGCTCGGTCTTCTTGTGACGATTCCTTATAAAAAAATGAAGTCTAGCAATAAACAAACAAGTTCCTCAAAGAAACTTTGTTTGAAAGTATTTAGTTTGAATAAAAGTCACAAAAAAACAAAAAAAAGTTTTACGACGACCGATGCTTTTTACGCTTTTAGTTTTTTTTTACTAACCACTAACCCAAAACCACCTACCTTTAACCCAATCCTAACCCTTCCCCAAGTCCTCTTGATACTTACAAAGGTTTATAGTTAAAAAGGAGGATGATTGATTGCTTGGCAAGCATATGGTGGAAGTAAGTTCCATGCCGGTCTCGAGTGTTTCACAAAAATACATCATCGGCCGAGTGTTGAGTGATCTCCCGTGAGGTATGTGAACTTCTATATAAATGGAATTTTAAAGAGGCATGTTATGCCCAAATAAGTAATTTCTCTTATGAAACGTTCTAAGTAAATCATGACGAATAGGATTGTAGATAACATAAAAATAAAGCCTAATAAAGATCTTGGATTCCCGACACTCAAGACATGCCCAAAACTTCTCTTCTACCCATTCCATTTGGGCGTGTAAGCCACATAATAAAGAGTTTTGCTTGAGGACAAGCAAAGATTCAAGTGTGGGGGTATTTGATGTGTTTAAAATGCAACATATAAATTACATCAAATGAGGCATAAAACTAACCCTTTTTTAGTGCTAATGTTGGAAAAAGTGTGCTTTTGCCTTCCTTTTGTATTTTCAGGACTAAATGAGCGTAATTGAACAAAAGGAACAAATATGTAGCAAAATCTAACATAAATACAAAGAAAAGGAATAAACTTGGCATGCCCGACCCCTCGACAGCATCTTCCCAAGCAAAAACAAAGAAACAGAAGGCTGACCACGGCCCCGTGCCCAGCGGACACGGGGGCGTGGCCAAGTGTCTGCAGAAAAGACAAAGCAATGGAAGCTTCTATTCCTAGCACGGGGGCATGCCCAGCTCAACACGGGTCATGGTCAACGCTAAGATTCGCAGAATCTTGAAAATCTTGATAGTATAGATACGCTTCTGCACACGGGGCCGTGCCCAGCGGACACGGGGGCGTGTGGAGCTAATGCAGACAAATTGCAATTAATGAAGAAAGGGAATAAGGATGGACACGGGGCCGTGTCCGGGCTTCTGTACAGGCTATAAATAGGGGTGCTTGGCTCACTTCAAAGGCATCCCTTGGCAAACCACCTCTCTCCCACTTCACCCACACTCAACCACCATCAAAACACCCACATCCACCACCATCATCCACCATCCACATAGAGTGTGTGTAGTAGTCTCAGGATCCAAGATTGAGAGTAAAAGTTCTTGACAATCAAAGGCCATGTTTGCCTAAGTCTCTTACATCACTTGTTGAAGACAAGCATTTAATGTAATACTTTTGATTTTTAATCTTTTCGCACTTTTTATTTGGTTTTGTATTAATGACTTTAATAACTAGTTTCTTATGTTGAAAGTGAAACTTCCTTATCATTTGTCCGTGCTGTCTTGGCATTATTTTACTGTATATATAAAATAAAAGATTTTCACCATTCATATCTCTACGGTCTATATAGAGATATGTTGGCTACCTGGTCGGGGGTTAAGGGAATGGTTTGGTAAGGTTCTTGCCTTGTTCAGTGTATAGATCCTGCAAGGACCTGGGTCAAGCTTACTAGGACCTCCTTCAATACCCACTGGTATTGGATGGCGGGGGTGCGAATGGCTTGATCCCCTCATATGTAAACTACTATTAATACATTAACCCGGCTACTTGGGATTGTATCCCTGCTGACTCAAACCACTTAGCCGAGGGTAACGTCACCTTCAAAAGAAGGGCCTACCACATTACGCATTAATAACTTAATTAATTATCTTTCAATATTCCAACCCTTTAGGATTGTATCCTTGTTGACTCAAACTACTGGGTTGAGGGTAACGTCAGCTTCAAAAGAGGGGCCTACTACTATAACTAAGATAAACTCTTATAAAGTGCAAAAGTGCGGAAATCATCAAAGGTTACATTAAAGGCGAGCCGGATCCAAGTGATTCATCTTGTCTATCAGTTTTATTTTTATTTTATTTTTCAGCATTTTTAGCTTTTATTTTCATGTTCAAAACATTTTCTAAAACTTTTGATTTGATTAGACGTTGAGGATAAACCGGTACTAAAAGCTCTTGTATCCTTGAACAATCTCGGTATCTTACCAACGCTATACTACGCTCCCGATGGGTGCATTTGCCCTCATGTGTGTTTAGTGTTAGTAGAATATCATGTTTTAAAAATTTAAAACTTGACTAAAGTGTTAAAAAGGGCTTAAAATATAAAGAAAAATATATCACGCTACACGCACATCAGCGCGTTAAAGGATTGTGAAGTTCAAACAACAAATTTCGAATCCACGTCGTTTCAGCGACTGCATTCGCAACCCCCCTATATTCAGCTTCCGCACTGGATCAGGATACAATAGGCTGGCATTTAGCTGACCATGATATGAGGTTGTCACCAAGGAAAACACAATAACCTGATGTGGAGCGTCTCGAATCTGGGCAGCCGCCCCAATCAGCGTCAGAATAGGCCACCAAATCAAAGGATGCTGATCGCAGGATCCGTATGCCGTATTCAATTGTACCTTGCAGATAACGGATGATACGTTTCATAAAAGCAAAGTGAGGATCTCGAGGCTCATGCATGAAGAGACACACTTGCTGAACTGCATAAGACAAATCCAGACAAGTAAAAGTTAAATATTGCAATGCACCTACCGGACTCCGATATAGTGTCGGATCCGAGAATAAAGCCCCGTCGGTAGCGCTCAACTTAGACGAAAGATCAACCGGTGTTGAACACGGTTTACACGAGGACATCGAAGCACGAGCGATTATGTCCTTTGGATATTGGGCCAGAGACAAGAAAATACCATTCTTCTGCTGAGTAACCTTGATCCCCAAAAAATGATGTAACCTGCCCAGATCAGTCATGGCAAACTCTCGAGAGAGTGTGCTAATAATGTTGTTTAAGAGACGGTCATTAGAAGTTGTGAGAACTATATCATCCACATATAAAAATAAATTTGCAATATTAGACGGGTCCTTTTGATAAACAAATAAGGACTAATCACAAGTGCTGCTACGAAACCCTTTGGAGGTGATAAAATTAGCAAACCGGGTGTACCATGCCCTTGGTGCCTGTTTAAGACCATAAAAACCCGGTGGTTGATGCATAAAGACCGTCTCATGTAGTTCCCCGTGTAAAAACGCATTCTTAACATCAAGTTGATGAATAGACCAAGCCCGAGATACTGCAAGAGACAAAACTGTGCGAATAGTTGCCGGTTTGACCACAGGACTAAATGTTTCATCACAATTAATACCAACTGTTTGGGAATTTCCATTAACCACCAACCTAGCCTTATAACGTTCCAATGGTCCGTCCGATTTAAATTTATGCCTAAATAACCACATGCAACGAATGACGGGACGGTCAAGTGGGCGGGGAACAAGCTCCCATGTTTCATTATCCTATAATGCCGTAACTCGGTCTGCATAGCATGTAACCAATTAGGATCAGTTAGGGCTTTGGAGTACGAGGTAGGAACTGGTGAAAGGTTAAGGGTGTGGTGTATGGCTGAAGGGTTAGACCGTGACTTGGAACGAGTTGTCATGTGGTGTTGATTAGGAATCGAACCTATGGAATGAGTCTGGGCTTGGGCCAGTGTGGGTGTAGGGTTAGATGGACCGGTGTGGGTCTGGGCTGGAATGGCAACGGAAGGGTTAGATGGGCTGGTGTGGGTGGGAATGTTGGTACGGGGACGACGTGAGTATGTAAACGGGTATGGGGTCGTAACCGGTTGTGATGCAGGCTGGGTAACAGGCCGGGTTACGGGCTGGGTTACGGGCTGGTTAACGGGCTGGGAAATGGGCTGGTTAACTGGCCGATGAAAAGTGAAGCCCGGTGGGGTGGTGTCGTCCAAAAAATCGTAGGTGATAGGATGAGTAGGAAGTGTGAACGGGAACACGGCCTCGTCAAAAATCACATGACAGGAAATATGTACCTTGCCTGTGGTAGGGTTCAAGCAACGGTAGCCACGAAAGTCGGGTGGATACCCGAGGAAGATACAACGCATGGACCGATGGTGAAGTTTGTGAGGCTGGGTAGCGGATGTGTTAGGGTAACACACACATCCGAACACTCGTAACTGTTCGTAATCAGGGTTACGAAGGTAAAGGGCGAAGGTAGGTGTGTAAAAATTTAGGCGTTTGGTTGGTAAGATATTGTGAAGGTAAGTGGCAGTATGTAGGGCTTCAACCCAAAACGAAGGAGGTAGATTCGCATGAATTAAGAGAGCCCGAATAATGTCATTCAGGCGGCGAATCATACGTTCGGCCCTTCCATTCTGAGAGGATGTTTGAGGGCACGAAAACCGAAAGAGCAAACCATTTTGTTAGGCAAAATTTTTAATTGCCAAATTGTCAAATTCACCCCCTAAGTCACATTGAAAAGTTTTTATTTTGCAGTTAAATTGGGTAAGAATTAATTGATGGAATTTGGCAAAAGTTGGAAAGGTTTCGGATTTATATTTTAGGGGGTAAACCCACACGAAGTGTGAGAAATTGTCAATTAGCACAATGTAATACTTATATCCTGTTTTACTCGTGATTGGCGAAGTCCATAAATCGCAATGAATAATATCAAAAGGAGCAAAAGTAAATGTATTAGACGAATAAAAAGGTAATCTTTTACTGTTCGAAAGTTGACAAGAATTGCAAAGATTGTGACTTTTGTCCTTATTACATTGAAAATTAAAATTACGATTTAAAATATCTAGAACTTGCGCCCCGGGATGTCCTAAACGATCATGCCAAGGTAGGTGGTGGGAAGCAATAAAGGTGGCTTGAGGCGGCAGTTGAGGCGGCGTGAACGTATAAAGAGTCCCAGTACTATTGTGGCGAGATAGTGTCTTCTTAGTTTTGAGGTCCTTCAAAGAAAAACCAAACGGGTCAAGTTCGACAGACACTTGATTATCACGAGTAAAACATCTAACGGAAATAAGATTTTTAATTATTTGAGGGCTATAAAGGATGTGTGGAAGTATGTAGGTTCGGTTTGGTAAAGGGTGAAAACCTGTACCTGATCCTTTAATTGGTAAATACATGCCATTACCTACCAAAATATTACGACACACAGGAGTAGAATCATGGATTACGATTTTACCTTGGTCTTTACTGACGTGTGACTCGACTCCTGTATCCATAACATCTGAGTTCCAAGCCATATTTGGAGAATTAACCTGCATATTAATCATGGCAGCACTTAAATCTGTTGGGCAAAGGGGGTTATACATCGGTTGGGTGAAACCGGGTGGGGGATACTGTGCAGGAGAGAAACCAGCCGGCTGAGGAAAACCGGTGAACTGAACAGAGGGAGGCGACTGTTGATCCTGTTGCTTATTTCCTGTCCACTGTTGCTGTGTTGGGTAAGGGCAAGGTAGAGGTGTCCACCATGCCTAGTTTGGATAAGGAGTCGGCTGGCCCTGATAAGTAGTCCAAGGGGACGATCGTTGAGACCTGCCCCTGCCCCTGCGATTCGAATTACCACCTCTGTCGCGGCTGCCTCGTCGATTGGTAGAGGAATAGGGCTGCTCCGATTGCTGATTATGAATGTTGGATGAGCCGCCAGGGGGCGGCGCTGTAGTTGCAGCAAGAACGGTATTCTGGGAGCCCTTTTGAGCTTCAATCATGATTACTTCGTCGTTAAGCATCACAATGACTTGATCCCAATCAACACCCTGCTGGTTGATTAATGAAGCTGTGGTATTATATTCAGCCAGAAGGCCGCGAAGTAGCTGAAGAACGAGTCGTGACTCGGAAACAGGCTGGTCAACGTCTGCCAGTTGACTGGCTAAATCAGACAGCTGTTGACAGTAGTCGTCAACTGACGAGCAAGCTGTAAGTGTAAGGTTGCAAAACCTTGTCTCGAGCGCCGCAGCGCGAGCCTTTTTGTTGCTCAAGAAAATCTTTTCGAGCTTTCTTCATGCCGCTCTGGCTAGAGTCGTATCCATGAGCCGTTTCAGAAGATCATCTGAAACGGTGCTGTAGATCCACTAAAGGACCAATGCATCCAGTTCTTTCCATTCATCATACTCGGGTGATGTAGTGGCTGGAGCGGCTGAATCATCGATGTGGTTTGACACCTTATACGCGACGGCATGAAGGCGAAACAATTTGACCCAGGCTGAATAAGTAACCTTCGATCCGTCCAAAGTACGAATCTTGGATTGAATATTCGATACGGAGTATGCGGGGTGGAGGGAGTTGGGTTTGGTCGATGGTTCAGCAGTGTCTTCCTTTGGCGGCATGGTGGCAGGACCGAACGAATCCGGTTTGGGATGTGGGAATCGGTGAACGAAAAAAAAAAAACGAAAAAGAAGAAGGTAATCAGAAGCCGGTTATGGCTCTGATACCATAAAAGCAAATATGGTTGATAATGTTCAATGATCTTATTGATAAACAAAGGCCCTATATATAGGGAATAATACAACCAAGAATTAAGGAAAGGATATATACAATAAATACAAAAGATTATCTCTAACTAACACAACAATCTATTCCTAAAGTACTGATGATAATCGGCTGGCTAAGAGTTATAAGATTTTATAATATAATTCAAACGCCTTTTTACAACGGAAAGACCTTCATTTTTCATTTGTAGTTGAACTTCTATTTTTTATCTTTTTAGTTATAGATAGACTTCATTATCCAGATAAATTTAGAGTTTAAAGATGTTCATATCAATATACGGACAATGAAGTCTATCTATAACTAAAAAGATAAAAAATAGAAGTTCAACTAAAAATGAAAAATGAAGGTCTTTCCATTATAAAATGGTGTTTGAATTATATTATAAAATCTTATAACCATATAGAAAGTAGAGTTTTTTCCCAAATAGGTGTAGGTGAAAAACTTATTTACCAAAATGGGTGATTTAAAAAGTATTTACCAAAATGGGTGTTTTTTTAAAAAAAGTTAGTTTTTCTCAAGCTTAAAGATTCTATTGGGTAAACAAATTGCTGTTAATAAATATGTTTACTAACTTTAAGAAAAAATTGTAGTAAATTTAAAAAAAAAAACGTGGATCGTAGATTTTATGTGAAGTTTTTTCAATGTTTTTTTCTAATTCTTTTATTAACATGTTATTATTTAATAGGTATTGTTTTAGTTCCCTTCAAAAATATTTCATTGTAAACATTTTTTAAGTTACACGTATCTTTAAACTACTTTTTTAATTTTAGTACTTTACATAATAATAAAATAAAAAATATATTATTTTAAGTTGAAAAAACATGAATATATTTGACAAATCCTCATATATTAATTAAGCACATTGGTCGTTGATTATCTAATAATGTATTTAGCATAAAAAGATATATAATTACAAAGTTAGAAAATTATTATTTATTAGAATGTTAATAAATTATTGTTTGATTTAAAAAAAAAAATTTAAACGAAATCTTCAAAAGATTAAAAAACTGAAATTAATTTATGGCGAAATTGAAATATAGAAAAATACTAATAAAAATGGATTAGAATGACAGGAAATAGAATAACATTCGTAACAACTATAATTGATAATTTATAAATTTAGATTTGAATTGATTCGAATGGAATAAGAACAATAAACAACTAAAAATACATAAAAAAAATAGTTTACGGCATTACCATTAAATAAGTATATACAATATTTTTGTTACTCATTATGTAATTATATTTTTATCTAAGGAAATTAGGAGTGAGAAATAGTAATTGTCTTATCCAATAGAATTAGGAGTGAGAAAAAAGATTTTTTTTTAAAACACTCATTTTAGTAAATACTTTTTCAATCACCCATTTTGGTAAATAAAATTTCCACCAACACCTATTTGGGCAAAAACTCATAGAAAGTATATTTATATCCCCTCCGTCGATACGCTAATCATATTTATTGCTACATTCGTGACCAACAAGAATTCCTTGACTGCAATTGATATGCACTCAAATTGATGATGTGTGGGTGTGATATACACACACAAATCGGTTATGTTACCATTGTGAACTAACGTTGTAACTCGAGACATATAGTATTACAACAAGAGCATGTCGCGTTGTGTGTTAGCAATCACATGTTTTGAATGTTACCATGAGTGCATGGTACAGACGTGCATTTTGAGTGATGACAAATGTTTAGAAAAAGGGTTGAAGAGTGTGTTTAGTCCATAGCCGGCTATGATGGTGTGCGGGGAGGATCTCCGTACAAGGCCCGTGATTTTTTTTAAAAAAAATCTGATATAGGCTCATTTACAAATATTTTTTATGGTTTATAATTTTGCCCACTTAACATTAGGTTTATTGAGACCAATACTAATATGATTTTAAAAAGTAAAAATAATAAAACACAATTCTTGGGCAGCAATTGATGTTGATCATCAAATTCCTGGATTCTGAAACGATGCTCAGCTTCTGCCAAATGTAACTTAGTGATTCCGAACTCAGATCTCAGATGGACGAACAGTGATTCCGAACATAACTCAGAACAAGAACAACATCAGATTTCAGAAGGTTCGTTTAGTGTTATCGTGTTAAACTGTTAATTCTATATAATTTGTATTGAATTGAATATTGATTAATTGTTATGAGTATTGAACTATTGATTAATCATTGATTTATTGTTGAGTATAAGAGTATTGATTGATTTCATTCTTCATTCTCGAACAACCGAACAGGCACATAACATCAGAATTCAAAAACTTCTGAAACTATGAAACATCAGAATTCAGAATTGATCGGCACAGTGAAGGTATTTTACTATTGTTGTTACTTGTTAATTCAGAACAGAACATCGATTATTCTTGTTAATTGAACATCGATGCTTGTTAGTTGTCGTTAATTCTCGATGATTTTGTCATTTTCGGAATTGCATTTTTTATCGTTAAGTTAAGGGATTTGGGCACATTTTTTCGAACTCGAACAGGGTACATGAATTCTCAGAGACGCCTCCGTTTTAGTCGTAGTGCAAAGTTGATGTATTCGTTATCATTTTGTGCTAAGTGTATTGTGTTCACAGTTATGAATTGTGTTTAAACAAAACAACTGTGTGTAAGCTTTTAGTAGTAGATGTCATTCACAAGAAATGGGAAAGAGATCATAACGTGTGCTAAGCAGAGGCACCATGATGGCGAAGAAGAAAGTTTGAGTGAGTAGTTAATAAAAAGAATGATGTGCTTGTTTGCTAAGCAGAGGCACCATGATGGCGAAGAAGAAAGTTTGAGTGAGTAGTTAATAAAAAGAATGATGTGCTTGTAAATATTGCTATCGCCTATACATTAAGCAGGAGTGTGTATGGGTCGGTTTTGGCCTAAAACCATAATCATACCCACCATATCAATGGATAACTATAATCATAACCGTTCGGTTATGGTGGTTATGGTTAATCGGTTTTGATGGTTATAGCGGGTCGGTTGTGGGCGGTTAACCGTGTATTTAGCCTAGCTAAAAATAGCTTAATTTTTTTTTAAATGGAATAAATTATCATTGCATATTTGTATATATTACTATATTACATAGTATTAAAAATACATATAATCTATAATGTTAATACTGATTATTACCGAATATATAAAGTGATATGATATATTCCATAAATTAAAATAAACATTCAACCAAAACTGCAAAACGATATGAAATAGCCCATAAATACTAAAAATCTTTAATAAAAAACATCAAATATTAAACCCATAAATACTAAAAGTCTTTAATAAAAAACATCAAATATTAAAAAAAATGGTAAAATGTTCTAAATCCTACATAGATTTATTACAAGTCGGTTTGGTTCGGTTATGGTGGGTATGTAAACACTGATAACCATAACCGATCCGTTACTTTCGGTTTTCAAAGAAACCATTAACCGACCCACTGGTTTTGTATTTGGTTCGGTTTTTTCGGTTCGGTTTTGTCGGTTAATTTGGTTATGGTTCGGTTAATTCGGTTTTTTACACACCTTTAACATTAAGCCACTAAATCTCACATGCCTACCAATCTTGCTTGTCAGCATGAGTTGGATGTTTTGAAATTAAAAGTTCACTTCGCCTTAGCCGTTATGTAGTTGGTCATTTAATGGTACATGCGACAACTCTACTCCTTGTTGTATGATTTGATTGTTATGAACGAAGGTAAAGCCAACAAATTTTGAAATCGATTCGGAGCAATTCAAATTTTGTAGGAACACTTTGACACGATCCAAGGTGGATAAGGTAGTTGAGGAATACCTACGTTTGGAGCATACAAAAAACACAAGACGAGATAAACATGGATTACTCATATACATCTTTCATTTGTACTAAATATGATAGGTAAGAAAAACTGAAGAGAAATCATTGTCATTTTTGTTTATAACCTGAATATTTACCATGTTGCTCAATTTGAGAAGTTAGTGAACATGTGAGAGTTTGAAGTGAATATTTACCATGTTGCTCAATTTTTCTAACTATATTAAAAATCAAGGAATATGAATTTTATTTTAATTTTTTTTTTCAATAAAGCGTATGATTTAAAACAGACGGTGATAAATCACATACAGAGACAACACAGTCAGATAAAAATGAGCACACTGTGGAGTGAAGTATGCAGTCATCATACTCTGATCTTTTTATGGGAAAAGAACTTTTGGAAGTGAGGAGGGTATTTTTGACCATTTCATCACCACTCTTTCTTCTCTTTAGGATTTAATGGCACTTCTACTGTTTCTGACTTGCCTCATTTCCCAGATTACCCTCACACACTCTGACCTGTTTTCTTTTTACCATTTTGTGAAGCTACCCCTCACTATCTTCACCTTACCAAATTTGTACAAATATACGTTTAATATTGGCTTTCATGTCAATTTTCATTTTCCCTGTTCTCACACCTCTAAATATTATTTTCATATATCTTTTTATTCAATCCCTCTTATATATGTGTAGAGAGAGATAGGAAAGAAATACGTGTGAATATTAACTCCCTTAATATATTATATTCCAAGTCTTTCACAGCCTATAAACGTAGACATTAATTTTTTTAATGGTAAATTTTTACTTCTTTTCACCAATATTTCTAAAGAGTAAATTACAAGTTTTGTCCTTTATTTTACACCAAATTGCAGACGTTGTCGTTTAGCGCAAAAGTTGACAAGTTTTGTACTTTATGTTTCAAAATCTTGCACGGTTTGTCATTTAAGCCTAACTCAGTCAAATTTTTTGGTTAAATATGGTCATGTGCCTTGCACATCAGGGCATACTTGTCTTTTCACTTTTTCAGGGGTTATTGTATAAATAACTTATATACAAATGACTATTTTATAAAAGTAAAAAGATATTTAATTAAAATAAACATCACTCTCTCTCTCTCCTGGTCTTCTCTCTCTAAAAAAACTCTTCACCTTTCTCTATTTCTCTAAAAAAAACAAGCTTCTTGATGATTTTGAATCTACAAATTTATTTATTATTTTGCTGTTGTTGTTTGTGAAGCTAACCCAATTCCTTAACAATTCCCCACCAAAGATCCACCACTTTCCCCAAACAATGTTCACTCTCAAAATCCACCCCGTCGACATCCCCCAACCACCTTACACAACCACAGTCGCCGGAGTATCAAACCCTAGGTCCACCTCCACCAATCACACCGAACTAAACGACGTCGTTCACCTCTTCTGCAACCTCCCCTTCACCTCCTCCTCCTCCTCCGTCAACCCCGTCATGACGCTCTGGAACGTCGCCACTCGCACTACGGTCGTCTTCATCGTCGCCGTACCTAACTACCTTTCGGTTGAAGAATTGTCGGTTTTGTGGCCGTCATGTTGATGAGTTTACTGATTTGTGTTTTATTAGGTATTGATTGATTTGGTTATGTTAGGGTTTGAAACATGGTGCAGAGTTTTTTCTAGAGAGAGAAAACTAGGAGAGAGAGGGGTTTATTTTAGTTAAATATCTTTTTACTTTTATAAAATAGTCCTTGTATATAAGTTATTTACCCAATAACCCCTGAAAAGATGAAAAGACAAGTATGTCCTCATGTGCAAGGTACATGACCATATTTAACCAAAAAATCTGACTGAGTTAGGCTCAAAGGACAAACCGTGCAAGATTTTGAAACATAAAGTACAAAACTTGTCAACTTTTGCACTAAAGGACAACCCCTGCAATTTGGTATAAACGTAAAGGACAAAACTTGTAATTTACTCATTTCTAAATTATTTTCCATTGCTTATGTTTGAACCTACAACTTCTCTCTTAATAGGCATGTGTCAGTAGTCTTTTAGCCTATAAACATATACATTAATTACAAGATGATATGATATTTCTAGGGTAGAGTATCAAAGACACAATTTACGTGCGAGGAGAATCTCATCCATTGATCTCTTAAGATCAATGGCTCAAAATTAAGCGGTGATAATTTGGTAAGTATGAGGTTTAACCAATAGAAAAACTAATAAAGAAAGGGTATTCTGGTCTTTTCGCACTTGAACTCATTCCCACCTTTGATTTTCAAATGGTTATAAAATTTTCATACGTTAATATATTTTTTAAATTACACTGTATTAATGTGCATTTCATTCTCTTTAATTTAAGCAGCCTATTGCTATAGTTTTCTTTAAAAAATTTTTTACCGGATTTTGAATATCCATTACGTGATTTCATTATAGTATTTTATGTAAAACCTCACTAAGTGATTACGTAGTTACGTAACAATAGTGACTATGTATTTGATGTACAAAAAGTAGTTTAATATTTATTAACTAAATTACCCTAATCTAGACACTAAGGTGCTATTTGTTTTTTCAAAGATAAAATGTCTGCAGTCTTCGGACCACATCTGCAGACATCTATAGCAGAAGAGATGGACCAAACCTCTACAGTCTCCAAGAAGAAGACTGTTAATTTTTTAACTTCTGCAAGCTGGTGAAATTTAAATAAACAGATTTATTAAGCTTAAAAGAGTTTTTCAACATTCAAACTTAAATAATAGTTACACAATCCATAACAAACACAAAAACTCTAATCAAACAACTTATCAAGATGAACAACAACACCTGTATTCCATAACAAACACAAAAAATTAACACAATCATAAGCAAAATCAAAATATAAACATTAATAATTAACTTATTAACTAACATTAAACAAAAAAAAATAAACAATTAACTTATGAACTAACATTAAACAACAAAAATCAGAATTTAAACACCAAAATTAACATATCAAAAGCAACACCTATAATCAGAATTTAACAACCAATAATTAACATAATCAATTACTAACATTAAACAAAAAAAAACAATTCTTAAAAAACCATACATCGGTTGGCTGAAGGAATGGCAGTGACGTGGCAGGAGGAGGAGGAGCAGCGCCTGAAGGAAGGAGGAGGGGCGGCGGCAGCAGAGCGTGGAGGAGGAGGAGCAGCAGCGGTGGGGTAGGAGGAGGAAGACCGACGACAACAGAGGAGGGAGGAGGAGGAGGGGAGGCGGCGACGTGGAGGAGGAGGAGCGGCGGCTGCGATGACTGGGGTGGAGGAGATGGAGAAGGGAGGAGACACAAAAGGAGCTAGGGCTTTTTTTTGTGTTTGTCGTATCTGGAAAAAAGAAAGAATGGAGAAGAGGTAAGAAGATGTGGGTCTAATTCTGCACCAAAAAGAGGACACGCAGACCTTTTTTAATGAAATCACTTCGAGAAAACAAACACACTGCAGACTCAAACGTCTGCGCATGGTCTGCGTGGGGCAGACATAAGAGGTCAAGAAGAGTTTTTCACAAAAAACAAACACCCCCTAAGTTAAACTCTAGACTTTCTAATTCTACTAACCGGCAAGTGAACCGATCGACTCAAGTAAAGCTAAGTAAATCCGTAAATCGAACCCACGAGACTCTTTTGATTACGTAAACTAGACTCACTAGACTTACTAACTGGCGCGACTAAACTTTGTTTATATTTTGAGAGAGGGGTCTTCTAATATTCTAAATTACAATTAATTAAATACTAACTAATTTAACCAAACTAAGACGCAACTTGGAATTTGGGTTTAACTCAGATGCTGATAAAACGACTACCTAGGCTGGAATCCAACATGCTATCAGTTATCTTTCTACTGGACATGAACTATTACGGAACCGGGATCGTTAAGTACTAAACCTACCGAGAAACCGAACAGGACCCTCGACCCTTCTTGAGAAGACACCTATGGAACTCTAATAGGCTGTTAAATTACCGGTTTATCTAGACTCCCTCACAGTTATCTAATTTTTCTAAAAAGTACCTTTAATCGACAATCTACCTCACGACATGAAAGTCAAACGTAACTTGGAAACTTGATTCGACTCGATAAGCAAGAATTAGATAGAAAACTAAGTCGGACTTCTCACAAAGCACCTAAACCTAGCAATTTACCAACCTAAACATACCAACAATCTTGCACCTCACGGTTATTAAGATTACTAGAACACCTAGACCTACTTGATTTACGGATATTACTTCTATGGTGTATTAGCCAATATCACAAATACATGGTCAATGATCTATCACGAACCTATTATATGAAAGTCATTCAACTAGGCACATGTGAAGCAATAAACATTCATTAAACAAGTAAAAGTATGCATATATGACGAATGAAATAAACCAAGTCTTTTACTTTTATAGAAAAATCCAACACTAGTTCATGCACAATTAGCCAAGATTCATTGTCAAAACAATCAAAACACTAAGTTTAAGAATATAATTCATGGTAAAAGATGAAAAGTATGAAAAACTATGAAATCGGGAAGATGAAACCCGGAATCCTTCGTTCTCTTGCCTTAGATCTTCATCCGAATGATTTCCCAGCTTCAAAACCATCAAATTCTGACTTTCTTGAGCTCCAAAATCATCCAATGCAAATCCAAGTTCGTAGGGTTATGAGTTGTTTATGATAATGATCAATTTATACCACTTTCCTATCACAACCCTTACAGACTTACGAAACATTCTGTGAAAACAGGTTCCTCGCGTCGTTCGGGGAGCATATAATTCTTGGTCGCGCGAAGCGTCCATAAGAAAGTTAACAACAAGTCAAATACCCCTCTTCGCGTCATGCGGGGAGGGCTCACTTTCTGGTTGCACGATGTGGCGACACTATTTTTCTCGGATTTTGTGCATTTCAGCTCTTCGATCCCCCGAACTCGGTTCGGTATTCGATTTTCTTCATTCTTGACTCGTTTTTAACCATTTTAAGCACTTTTCAACTCCCAAGACCTGGAAATCACAAACAGATCAGTAATATACACATTCTAACTAAACACGAAACTAAATCTAACGAAAATTGTACAAACTTTATACGAAAAATAGATGTATTTTGCAATGCATCAGTATTATTACGTGACTACGTGATTTTGAATACTCATTTCATGATACGTGATTTCATTATAGTATTTGTGTGAAACCTCACTGAGTGATTACGTAATTACGTAAAAACAGAACATGTAATACACAATATTTCATATGGAATACCTAATATTTCAGGTATAATCACGTATTAAGGGTAAATCATATACAAAACATTAGCCAAATGAACCTTTAATAAACACATAATGTCATATATTAGAGATTTAATCACCTAATAAAGCATAAACAATCAAATTCTTATTATTGAACGTGTAATCACGTAATGAGTTTATATTTAGTGTGCAATGGTTTATGTTGACTATGTAATCATGTAATGGGTATTCAAAAATCACGTAGTCATGTCTTGGTATTCAAAATCACATAATCACATAATGGGTATTCAAAATCCTGTATTTTTTTGTATGAAAAATAGGCTGCTCGAATTAAAGAGTGAAATGCTCACTAATAAGGTGCAGTTTTTTTAAGAAAATATTAATGTATGTAAAAGTTATAGTCGTCTGAAAATAAAGGGAGAAACTAGTTCACTTGAGAAAAGATAAAATTACCCTTACTGCCAGTGACACTTGTCACTTCCTCTATCTCACATATGCTTCGCACGAAATTTCTGTCTTGTACAAGATCTTTTCTCAATTTTCTAGTAAAAAAATTATAAATACGACACATTAAATTATATTATGAAGTCATTAAAGACACGAATAATTTTCACCCCTGTATGTATCTTGTATTTTTGTAGATTAGGGTTTCTACGTATTTTTAAGATCTGTTGTAAAGTGATGATTTGTGTTGTTACAAGATGGAGATCTGGGAACTATGTCACTTGAGGGGGTTAATAGCGACTCCAAGTATGTAGCCAAGTGTGTACGGACCTACTTGGGAGGGTGTTTAGCCAAGCTTTTGCTCGATCTTTGAGGGACAAAGAGAACCTACGAATCCGGATAGCATCGTTGGGGGCTCTGTTGATTCGAAAGGTTTCACATATTTCCAACAAGTTGGTAATATGTAAACGGGGATCTTCATCGGGTATGCTATGAAAGGTGGTAGAATTTTGGAGAATTTGGATTAGGTGTGGTCGAAGCTCAAAGTTATTAGCATCGACATTAGGAGGGTTAATAGTGGCTCCAAGATTATCAACATAGTCCGTAGGTAATCCATGAGAGTGCGTGGATCCGCCAAGGGGAGGTTTTGGGTTGTGGCTTTTTGTCGGTTTTTAGCTCGAAGTCTTTTTCTCAAAAAGCGCTCGGGTTCGTCGAGTGGCAGTTTTTTGTCATTTGTCAGAAGTGGAGGTCATGCACCAAATTGTATTTCCAGCGAATTATACAGGTCATGCACCTGATCAGAAGAGTAGCACCGCCCCGTGCTGATGTAGGCACGACCCTGTGCTGTCCAGAAAAAAGTTTCTATTTTTAGGTTCCCAGATACTAGAAGTTTGACACGGCCCCGTGCTCCTGTAACACAGCCCCGTGTCTCTGTTCCAGTAACAAGAAAATAGCTCTTCTCAGATACTGTAGGTTTGACATGGCCCCGTGTTGATCAAACATGGCCCCATGTTATTCATGCAGAAAGTAGAAAAATAGGATAAAAGGAAGAAAAATTTAGAAAGAAAAATTAGAAAAGATAAGAATGATTAGGCCGCCGATTTTAAACTTTCTTAAAATCCTTGTGTCCCCGGCAACAGCGCCAAAAACATGACGTGTCAGAGCGTGTACAGATTTTTAATGTATTTTTAGTACCTTTTTACCCTTTAATCAAGCTTTAAATTTATAAAACACGATATAAAACTATCACTCTTTACAACACGCTAGAGCATGTGCACCCATCGTTGGCGTAGTATAGTGATGGTATATAACAACCCTCCTAAAATATTTCCGACACTTCTAAAAAATTTAGAACACCCCTATACGTACCAAAATACACCCCATATACGAGAAACGGCCCAAAATACCTTAATTTTATAAAAAAATCAGATAAAAACAATAATTTAAGTCTGTCGCGGGGCGCGACAGACTGCTCCAAAGCTTACGCGGGGCGCGACAGCCTGGCTACGAGGCCTCACCCTGATCTGCCACGTGGCAGCCTCGTGTCAAACCTATAACGACGAATCAGCAAGGCTAAGGCCTACACCCCTAGCTCGCGGGCCGCGTAAGATCAGCCCTTGGCTGTCACGGGGCGCGATGAAACGTCTGATCAGCCCTATAAATTGGGAAGTCGACGTTCATTATTCGTCGCTCAAATATCTGAATCTCTCTATCTATTTCTCTATTGTAGACATAATATTGGGCATTATACCCACTAAATTAGCGAAGCTCTGCCTCGTTGTAAGTATTTTAACCCCTGGCTACATATTAGATATGCTGCCCGATTGATCTAGTGCTCCGTAACGGCTGTCGAGGCTCTGCCGACGTAGTCGTTGGAGTTTCTGTCTCGGGGAGGGTAAAACTAATGTAAATTGGGTTATTATACTAACACATGTGCATTGTTTATTACTAGATTATAACCAGGAAATCACAAAGGAAAAACCTAAAGTAGCAATGTGAGTAATCTCTTTTTTGTAAACTGTTTTTTTCAAAATCTCAATTGTTTTACATTATGATCAACAGTGATTGCGTATTTGTAATTCTACAATTATCGTCGATATGTTGGGGTTTTGTATACAAAATTTGTTACTACACTGTGAGTAGTAACATGACCACAAGTCGGGTTGACAATACCCGGGGTGGTAATTAAAGTTAGAATTGGAAAAAAAATATAATTGCGAGATCGCCCTCAATACTGTACAATGATAAAACCTGTTTTGATTAAACTGGGATTCACTCACCAGTATTTCGCACTGACAAAATGTTTTAAACGCGTTTCAGGTAACAAAATGTGAAAGACAAAAAGAAGCCAGATAGACAGCACTGAAGGCTTGGAAAATGTGGCTATAAAAGTTACCTAAATAAAGATGTTTTATTTAAATAAATTAGGGTTTATCCCTAGAAACATGTTTGTAATAGAAACTTGGGTTTTACCCATGTGTTTATTATTATAAAATGTGGTATTTTACTATAATAAAATATTTCCTAACTACGGTCCTGATAAAATTTCAATAAGCTATATATACATTCACATACCTCACAAGTGGTCACTCAACACTCAGCCGAAATGTATAAGTGAAACGCTCGGTCCCGGTATGGAACTTACTCCTACCATAAGTTGTACAATCAATCAAACCACCTCCTTTTTGTCTTAATCTTTGCAAATATCAAGAGGACTTTGAAAGGATAGGTTTTTGGTTACGGGTAAGGTAGGTTTTATTTAAGAGTGGCTAAAAGCGTACAAAGTCGGTTTCTTTTGAAATTTTTATTTTGTGACTTTACGAACTAAGTAAGTGCTTTTTAAGAAATGGTTTTGCTTATTTATTTCAAGCACTTTTAAGAATAGTTTTTTTTATAAGCCTTAGTCACATATTTTTTGCGCTTTTCCGAAAGAACCGATTTTTACTAAAATAAAGGGTGTAAAGATAAAATATGGTTTTTGGGTGATGGTGTGTTGTGGGTTTTGAAAAGAAAGGGTTTAGGCTCAAAGTGGTTAACTAGGGAGATTTTTTTTGTATTTTTTGGGAGATAAAATAAAAAATAAGGTTGAAATAAAAAAGGATTTAGAATCCCAATGCCTCAATCATATAGTTACTTGAATTAGTCGGTAAGGACCGGGAATGTATTGTCTTGTCAAGTTATAGATTTGTAGGAATTGTTAGTGCATTTATGTCTATCACCTTCGTCAATCCGAGCCGTAGCGAGAAACAGAAGAAAACGAGTCGTTATGATGTAATATCTAGACAAAAGGCAAGGTGGCAATATTGTAATTAATGAGAAATCTCATTAAAAGCCAAGGCCTATAAATAGGAGCTTTATGCTTAGATTAGAGACTTTTGGCTCATTTGTAATTAGGAGAACTCTAGATTTAGAGAGAGAATCTAGAGAGAGAAAGTGATTCAAGGTGCTTGTTCTTGTTCGATTTCTAATAGAATCACATTTATATTACATCGTGTGTGTTAGGTCGCGTTCGTGTACGGATTCCGCACGTCATACGTTCGTTTCGCAATCGTTTCGGAGTCAAAACCGGTCCTACAAGTGGTATCAGAGCAGGAGCTCGATTGCACTGATCCAACACACAATTCCGCTCGTGATTTCATCGATTTCAGATCCGGATTTCATCTATTTCTTCATCTTTTTCAAAATTTTCACGTTGTTAACTGATTTTCGTCAAATTGAACAGGTTTTTACGGTCCAAAAGTTATGATTTTTTTGAAATGTTGTGCGAAAACACCTGATCTATAACCCTACCAAGTTTCGGATCCTAATTCCTAGCCGTTTAGGAGAAATCTGAGTGTTTAGGTCCGTTTTTGTGTCATCAGCTTAATTCCGTTTGAATCTGCCATATTCCGTTTGAAATTGAATGGTTATCCCGTTTGAAAGATGAATCCCGTTTGAAAATGCATGGTGATTACGTTTGAAACATGTGGTCCGTTTGAACTGAGTGGTTAATAACGTTTGAGGATTGTATTCCGTTTGAGAATTTCGTTTGAAAGCAACCATTTCATTTGAAAAATCGTGCTATTCCGTTTGAAGGAGTAATTCTGTTTGAGAATATCGTTTGAAACATGAATTCCGTTTGAATGTGAAGTGTCTATTTCCGTTTGAAAGTGGTTCAGTAGTTCACGTGATACAATAGTCTGCACTGATCCATTAATTGTTAAGAAGTAATCGGTCCAATAACAATACATCATTAAAAGTAAATTGCATGTTAACTGACAATACATGTGAAACAATTAAAAGCACCGACCACTTGGTTATAAGTCCAATAGAATTGAATTGATAAAAGTGTTGACAGCCCACTTTAATGTTTGGTCTAATGAGAATTATGTTGAGAATCAAATTGTTGGACATTTGATAGTTTGAAAGTATATGTGAGATGTATTAAATCGAGAATAGTGTCAGCCCATGTGAAACTCTTTTAAGCGGCCCAATAAAAACAAAATAGTTAAAGGATTGTCAGCCATTATATTGTATTGCATGTGTAAGACTTGGTTTGAATAACTGAATATGGATAAGTGAAAGCATGTGATTTCAAGTTGAGTGCATTAATTGTTGTCAGTTATTTAGAAAGTCAAATGATATCAAATTGCATGTGATTTGATTAAAATTCATATTACATTGTTTGAAAAGGTCACCCGTTCGATCAAGAATTTTGTCGTATTGTGCCATCAATCAAGTGGTGGGTTGATTGGATTATCATCTTGTTCAAAAGTCATCACAATCCGATTCAAGGCATTTTGTTTGTTCAAGTTTAAAGTGCAACAAATCGAGTGGCAATCCGAACGGATTACCACCCGAACCTAATCATTTCATTTGTTGTTGTGATTCAGGTCAAAGCATTGGATACTCGCCCAAACGGATCCCCACCCAATCCATTTTCACAAATTCATTTTGTTGACTTTTGTTGACTTACTCGATCGGATACTCGTCCTATTCAGCAGTTTGATAATTTTTAAATCTAATCACTGTTGTTTGTTCGTTTCAGGTGAATCAAGGAAATAAAATCATGACTGAAATCAAAGAGAAAACAAGAGAAGAAATTCTGAGTGAGAAAACATACAGAGAAAGAAACATTGCGTTGAACAGAATGGATGAAATGCAAGAAGAATATGAGAGTGCTGTCAGCAATAAAAGATGAGATAAAAAGAGAGAGTGTTATGTCAACAGACAAGGTGAACCTGTCGTTCCAAAGAAAGACATAATTTTTGACGATGTTCTTCTCATAATTCCTTTGAGAGTAGAATATTATAGAAATGTGATGAAAGAAGACACATATGCTAAAAGGCATGAAAAGGAGATTAGATATGCCATGACATCGTGTCTAAGAAAAAGGGATGAAGAGAGAATGAAGAAGAATGTTGAAGAAATGGTGAACAATCTGAAGAAGGTTGCTGAAGAGGTTAAAGCAGAAGCTCTTGAAGTTGAAGTTGTGAAGGAAATCAAAAGTGAAGAAGTTGAGGTGAATGAAGAGATTGAGAAAGCTGTTACTGAAAAACAACAAATTAGAGAAGATGTGAAGAAAGCAGAAGAAGAAGTAAAGAATGAGAATTTGGAAGCTGGTAATGCTGTTGATGAAGTCGATGTTGAAGAAAATCAGAATGTTGTTGAGTTGAAGCAGACAGAGGCAGCTGAAAACACCGAGGTGCCAATCACTGAGGTAAATTCTAATTCTAACATCTTGACTGAAACTGTTGAACAGTGCAAGAAATGCATTGAACCGTGCAGAGCTTGTACTGAAAAAGATGAGCAATTCAGAACAAGAGATCTTGAATTCACTAAAATTGAAAACATTTTTAAAGAAAAATGCAAAGAAATGCTAGAAAAAGAAAAAGTTTTAAAAGAAAATGATGAAAAATTTTCAGAAAAATGTAAAAAGATAGAAAAAGAAAATGAAGATTTGAAAGAAAATGTTTCTAAAATGACAGTAGAATGTTCTTAAAAAGAAATTACTTGTCAAGAAATGAAAAAGGAATATGACTCAATAAAATTGGCATATCACATTACAAAAGAGTCATATGAAAAAGTGAAAGATGAAATGAAATATGCTCAATCAAGAATGAATTATCTTTCTGAAACAACTAAAGAACTTAAACGAATGTATTCGATAAAACAAGATGTTGTTAATTCCTATATTGAGGATGTTGCTAAGCTAAAGCGACAGATTGCTGATCTAGAACAGGATAACAACAAGTTAAAGAGTTATCACGTGTCGTCATATGTGCTTGAACGAATTTTCAATATAAAACCGGGAGATGGTGAGTCTGATCAAAACAAGAAAGGCATTGGCTCAGAGTTTCATCAAGTTCCACCACCGGGAAAATTTGCATTTTATGATGATGAAAAGGTTGAAAAAGCTTTCAACATGGTAGACCAATTGCCAGACAACATTGACATAACCTATTCCAAATCTGATGATTCTCATGATTCAGAGGTGGTAGGTAAAGTTGTTGAAAGTGTATTGAAAGAAGAGTCGGTTGATACAGGTAAATCTGAATCACAGGATGAAGATGAAGGAAATCTTCATGATAGTTATCTGAAAAACACAAAATCCGAGAAAAGTTTGAATGATGATTCAAAAGGATTGGTTTATACCATGATTGGATCGGACAAATTGTTCTTAGATATTGTATTCCTGATTCAGAATGTGATTTCGAAAAGGTTGATAAAGTTTTCAAAATGGTTGAGATTGAGAAGTCTGAGATTTCAAAGTTTGCTGGTAAGAGTCATAGAGGTTCGTATAACAAACCTAGTTTCAAGAAGAAAAACATGAAGGCTGGGTTGGGTTATAAGAAGAAACAAAGTTGGAAAAGAAATGAAACTCCGAATTTAAATACAAAAATGAGTTTTGTTCAAGGAGACAGTTTAGAAAAGAAAAAAAACTTAAAATTGGACAACAGTCTATTGAAGAGTTCCTAGCTCAAAAGAAAAAGCAATAACCACAGGTCAAAGATGTGTCCATGAGAACATGTTTTAAATGTGATCAAAAAGGACATCTTGCTCGCAAGTGTCCAAATCTGAAACCTGTGGATGTTGACATAAAGAAGATTGATGCTGAGAAACAAAAATCTGAGATTGTGAGACAAAGGTCAACCAGATTTGACTCAAAACAAACTTGGAGGTACAACACAAACAAGTTTGCTTCGACTCAAAACTGGAAATCAAACCCAGGTTCGATTCTAGACAGACTTGGAATTCTCACACACCCAGATTTAGAACAACACAAAGTTGGAAAATATCTGTTGATATGACAAAACCACAAGAGTTTTGGAAACCAAAAGTTGTTCAAAAACAAAAGGTTCAAAAAGAGTCCCATTTTTACAAACGTGGTACTCCTAAAGGTCAAACATGGAGTGAAAAGAAACAGGTGATTCTTGAAAAAGATAAAAAAGTTGAAGTAAAAGTTGAAAAGATTTTTGTGAAAGATGACAAAGAGTTTCCAGCATTGAATGAAAATTATTGTGTTGAAATGCCTAAGGTTCAACAGACCTGGGCTAAATTGTTCAAGTAATGAAGTAGTCTGAATGTGCAGGTGCTCAACAAATCCGAATATTGTGAGAAGGGATGTTGGAGCAGCCTGACACAACGAAGGAAACGAGGCTGCTGGATCCTGTGTTGGTTGAAACAGGAAGTTTATTTTCATTTTGTACATAAATAAACAATATTTTCAAAACCCTAAAAATTGAAAAATTAAAAACCAAAAATATGTTTTTAGTTTGTTAAAATTTGAAAAACAAAAAATATGTTTTTTTTTTATTTTTGTTAAAAATAGAAAATTTCAAAAGTTTGTGATTGATTGAATACGCCGAAACCCTCACGGCTGAACAAACATGATTACTTTCACAAGATTGAAAAACGGTTTTCAAACTGTCGAAAATCAATGGGTTGTAAATCATGGGGGTACTTTATATTAGTTTTTTCTGCAAAACAGAGCATAGTTAGCAGACAATGGATGGCGAGACAAAGCTATCAGTGTTGGTTGTAATATTTTCTTTAAATGGTTTTGCATTTTAGGGGGAGAAAAATTGTCAGAAAATACAAAAACATTTGAAAATTTGAAAAAGTAAAAAACATGATAAAATTCAAAAATTGAGTTTTTGCGTAAAAAGAGGAAATGATAGTATATCAGTAGACAGTTACAGTATGCTAAAGAATTGGAAAGTTAAAATGTGTTAAACGATCTCACCGTGGATGTGTCGGTAGATTTTATACATTTAGTAAACTTTTTCGGGATATAAACCTAAATTCAAACTTACTTATTTCGTGGGGAACACTACTTGGATATATAGGTAACCCCTGAAATCTCGTTTGAAGGACCCCTCTTTCTGAGATACTAGGTCTTTATGCTTAGTGATATCTGGGGTATTATCCCGGGACTTCTGATTTTGCGGAAGCAATGGCCTAGTCCCCGGAGAATACTTTATGCTTGCTTGAAATATAGCGCCGCCCTCAGCAAAAAATGATGAAACAATAAAATTGATAGTCATTGCTGTTGTAAAAAAGATCCTCTAAAGGGGGCACACCTAAAGTCAAACCTGAGTTCTCTGCTGAACGGAAGTTCTGACCTGAGCTCGTATGGTTTCATAATTTATTCCCCTTACAGATATCATCTAGGTATACTCACCCGTAAGACTGAATATTGGGATCTGGATACGGGAGTATATTCAAGAGGTGGGACACATAAATGAGTTTAAGTTCTTAATACACCTAATCCGTATCCTGAATCAGTTGAAATTTGTATGAAAATTTAAGTGGATCAGTATATCGACAATCTAAGTGAATTGTTTAATTTTTAATGTGTAACTAAGCTCAACGGTACTTGTGACTTGTCAAAAACTGATATGATCCTCTGACGCATACTCAAACAAAAATATTGTCTGTAAATATGTTTGTACATATTTCTTTACTGTTTTTTATTTTCAGAAAAATACAAAAAGATTTTTGATTCTGCTTTATTTTCGACAACCGATGTCTGAAATGCTAAGTTTCAAAATCTAAGTAAGCTGATTGTGTTTCTGAAAATAAAACAAGTTCATTAATTTGAAACTTGAATTAAAAATCAAAAATCAAAAACAGTTTGTGATATCTCCAAGGTCATTAGTTTGGACTTGGATGATTAACTGTGAGGGATTTTGGATACTTAACACTGCCAAATCTATAAAGATTGTTGATAGGGGAAGTGATTTAGAAAGTTGAATAGAGCCAGATTACGATTTCTGGAAAATTAAATGTTCAAAACGTTGTTACTTATAAATGTTTGAGAATTGCAGATGTTGTACCAGACTACGATCCCGAGAGCTGAGTCTAAGGGGGAGTCTGAAGATGAGCTCAACGCAAAAGGAAGCGTGGATTCAAGGAGCCATGTAACTATCCTAAAGGAGCTTGTATACGGAAAGCAAGGTGTCGATCCCAAAGCACGGAAGCTTGACGAAAGGGGGAGCCTGATGAAGAAAAGAGTCTACAGAAAGGGGGAGCTGAAGCTGAAGACAGATCCACGGAGATTCTGTTCAAGTAAGAGAGAGTCTACGTTGATGAAAACGTGTTAAAGCTTCAAGAAGACTCAAAGAGAGAGAGAAAGACAAGACGCTACGAGATTGACTGCGGCAATAGCCAATGGGGAGTCTGTTAGTGCATTTATGTCTATCACCTTCGTCAATCCGAGCCGTAGCGAGAAACAGAAGAAAACGAGTCGTTATGATGTAATATCTAGACAAAAGGCAAGGTGGCAATATTGTAATTAATGAGAAATCTCATTAAAAGCCAAGGCCTATAAATAGGAGCTTTATGTTTAGATTAGAGACTTTTGGCTCATTTGTATTTAGGAGAACTCTAGATTTAGAGAGAGAATCTAGAGAGAGAAAGTGATTCAAGGTGCTTGTTCTTGTTAGATTTCTAATAGAATCACATTTATATTACATCGTGTGTGTTAGGTCGCGTTCGTGTACGGATTCCGCACGTCATACGTTCGTTTCGCAATCGTTTCGGAGTCAAAACCGGTCCTACAGGAATCGTACGGGTTACTCACACAAGAAATGAAGAATGAGTATTTAGAATAGATGTGATAGTGGATGCTAGTTAAAGGCTCAAAAATCACAAGTTTGTGGGAAAGCGTAAAAATGTGAAAATATATATATATATATACAATCAAATTGTAAAAATTTGTCATGCCCCTTTTATAATTTTTTTTGTATGGTTCCTTTTTTTATTACGGCGCTATCAGTTGTAAATAATTATAAAGACTTGAACTTTTTTAGAACTTGATTTCTTAACTTAAACTATAAACAAGACAAAACAAAGATTAAAAAAAAAAAGAAAGTTTGAAAAAGATTTGGGTTGTTTTAGCGGTTCTAAGTAGAGTTTTGTGTAACGCTTGTTTTATGACAAACAATTTTAAAGTTATTAAGTCCCATCCACACTTAAATTACATATTGTCCTCAATGTGTACAAAATATGTTAAATTGATTAAATGTGTAAGATGTGTGTTAAAAATAACAAAATTTATGGAAAACAGACACTTGACTCGGCCCCGTGTGTGGGAGGCACTACCACGTGTCAAAAGTGCCAGTACCAAATTTTTCCAGAAAGCAAACACGGGGGCGTGCCTACATGTCAAGGTTCCAGAATAAAAAATGTTACAGCAGACATGGGGCACGGGGGCGTGCTTACCTGACATAGCCCCGTGCTGCACTTATAGAATTGAAGATTTTTAGTCGGGAGCCGTCTGTTTTCATGCATGGGGTGCTGGGTCAACGTCCTTGGCTTTCTCACCATCCTTCTAGGTGTACTCTACTCCTACAAAGAAAAAAACTTAAAAATAAAAGCTTTAACTAAAAGTTACACTAAAATTAAACTACATTATTGATGGATAGTCCATGAAATGCCTCCTTGGCTAGACCCAAAGTCGGTCAAATGTTACCCGAGCGGGATGACTCACATCCCGAGATGCACCGGAAAACGACGTTGTCGAGGCTTGAGTCTATTGCTTTGAGGTATTTGACCGGGTCCTCCTCCACACATTGTCCTACTTCAAACTTCATCTCCTTTTCTCCTACCCTCAATGTTAACCTTCCATCACTCATATCCACCATGGCCAGTGTGGTGGCAAGGAATGGTCTTCCTAGTATGAGCGGGATTTCGGTGTCTTCCTCCATTTCTAGGATTACAAAGTTGGCCGGGAAAAAAATTCCCCGACCTTAACAAAGAGATTTTCTATGACACCTTGAGGGTATTTTACCGACATATCCGCAAGTTGGATGCTCATCTTTGTGGGGTGCGGTTTTCCTAATCCGAGTCGGTTGAACAAAGAGGCAGGCATTAAGTTAATGCGAGCCCCTAGGTCGGCATTACTTACCAGGGATCCTCCATTGGAGCAAGGAATGGTGAAGCTTTCGGGATCGATCTTCTTTTGTGGGAGTTTGTTGAGGAGTGTCGCCGAGCATTCTTCACTTAAGTTGATATGTTGGATGGATTCAATCTTCCTCTTGTGGGTGAGAAAGTCCCTCATGAACTTGGAGTATTTTGGCATTTGAGTGAGGACTTCTACAAAAGGGAGATTGATGTGAAGTTGTTTAAGTAAACTCACGAACTTGGTGAATTGCTCATCGGTCTTTTGCCATAGTAAACAACTAGGGTAAGGGACTGGTGGTGTTTTGGTTGGTTCGTTGTTTTGGGGTTGAGTATTTTCTTGGCTTTTAGCAATAGGTATGTTTGTGGTTTGTGTGATATTTTGGGGTGGTGATAGTTCATCATTGGGTCCTACCTTCCGGTTTCTTAAGTTGATAACGTTTACTTGGGCTTTTGGGTTTGGTTCGGTATTACTAGGCAAGCCTCCTTGTGGTCTTTCGGACAAATTTTGGGCTAGTTGGCTTACTTGTTTCTCCATAGTTTGCGTGCTAGCCCGTTGGTTCCTAAGTTCGGCATCGGTTTGTAGGAACATCTCCGCATACCTTTTTCGGATTCGGAGAAAAGACGAGTGATTAGATCCTCAAGTCTTTCTCTTCATCCTTGTTGTGGTTGGAAGCCTTGTTGATCATTTCGGGTTTGTTGTTGAAATTTAGATCGTTGATTTTGATTTTGTTGGCTATTACCCTCGATTCCCTCCAACAAAAGTTGGGATGATTTCGCCAGTCGGGAGTGAAAGAGTTACTTGGGGCTCCTGGTGGTCGTGGTTGGTTATTTAGGTAATTTACCACTTCCGTTTGATTTTCTAAATCTTTCATACAACTCAAGTTTTCATTGGGTCCGTCCCACCCTTCGCAAGCCATAACCGAAGCCATTTTATTTAAGAGTTTATTTATTTTTGAAGTTAAAGCTTTGATTTGGGCTTGCAAAGAATTGGTTTCATCCATTTTGTGGGCCCCCGGGGCTATAGATTTTGAACCCTAGGAGTGTGCTATTGAAAACTATTTTGAACAATTTCTTCAATTTGATTATAAATTTCCTCGGGGCGCCAATTCCCAAGGAGTCCCCCGGAGCCGGAATCAAGGATTTGCCTTGTGTGTGGTAAGAGTCCATTGTAGAAAATGGACACTTGTTGCCAATGTTCAAGACCATGATATGGGCATTTTCTTAATAGCTCATTGAACTTCTCCCATGTCTCGTACAAGGATTCACCGTCGTCTTGAGAGTAGGAGTTAATCTCGGTCATAAGTTTAGCGGTTTTAGTGGGAGGGAAATATTTGTAGAGAAATTTTTGGGCAAGTTCATCCCAAGTGTGTACGCACCCACTTGGGAGGGTGTTTAGCCAAGCTTTTGCTCGGTCTTTGAGGGAAAAAGGGAACATACAGAGCCGGATAGCATCGTTATAGGCTCCGTTTATCAGAAAGGTGTCACATATTTTCAAAAAGTTAGTAATATGTAAATGGGGATCTTCATCGGATATGCCATGAAAGGTGGCGGAATTTTGGAGCATTTAGATTAGGTGAGGTCGAAGCTCAAAGTTATTAGCATCGACAGCGGCTCCAAGATTATCGACTGTAGGCCGTAGGTAATCCATGAGAGTGCGTTGATCCGCCATGGGGAGGTTTTTGGGTTAGGCTTTTTGTCGGCTTTTAGCTTGAAGTCTTTTTCTTAAAAAGTGTTCGGGTTCGTCGAGTGACACTTTTATCTCTTTGTCGGAGGTAGAGGTCATGCACCAGATTGTATTTCCTGCGAATTATACAGGGTTGCGTGACTTTCTGCGAACAAAAACAAAAAAAAAGCCTGATCAGAAGAGTAGCACGGCCCCCTGCTGATGTAGGCACGACCCTGTGTTGTCCAGAAAAAGTTTCTGTTTTCAGGTTCCCAGATACAGGAAGTTTGACACGACCCCGTGCTCCTGTAACACGGCCCCATGTCTCTATTCTAGTAACAAGAAAACAGCTCTTCCTAGATATTGTAGGTTTGATACGGCCTCGTGTTGATCAATCACGACCCCGTGTTATTCCTGCAGAAAGTAGAAAAATAGGAGAAAAGGAAGAAAAACTTAAAAAGAAAAATTAGAAAAGATAAGAATGATTAGGCCGCCAATTTTAAACTTTCTTAAAATCCTTGTGTCCCCAGCAACGGCGCCAAAAAACTTGACGTGTCGGAGCGTGTACAGATTTTTAATGTATTTTAGTACTTTTTTTACCCATTAGTCAAGCTTTAAATTTATAAAACACGATATAAAACTATCACTCTCTACAACACCCTAGGGCAAGTGCACCCATCGTTGGTGTAGTATAGTGATGGTAAGATACCGAGGTCGTCCAAGGACACAAGAACTTCTAAAACCAGAATATCATCGACGTCTAATCTAACCAAATATAGAGAAATTTTTTTGTTTTTGTTTTTGAATAAACAAAAATACAGAGATAAAATAAATAAAACAGATAGACAAGATAGAATCACTTGGAACTGACTTGTCATTTATGTATCCTTTGATAATTTCCTCGCTTCGGGTTTTTTAAGAGATTATCTTAGTTATTGTGGCATGTCCCTCTTTTGGAGGCAATGCTACCCTCAACCATATTGGTCTGAGTCAGCAGGGATACAAACTCGCATGGCCGGATTATTGAAAGATATATAAGTAAGTTATTAATGCAAAAAGTGGCATGTCCCTCTTTTGGAGGCAACGCTACCCTCGGCTATATTGGTCTGAGTCAGTTGGGATACAGTCCCACAAGGCCGATTTAATGTTTTAATAGTAGTTTGTTTATAAGGGATTACTAGCTATTCTTACTTCCCCCGATTTGATGCTATCTGCCTCAAAGGAAGTCCTAATAAGCTTGAATCTGGTCCTCGCAGGATCTGTACACTGAACGAGGCAAGAACTTTACCCAACCACCCTTCTAACCCTCTTCCAAGCAGTTAACGCGCTTTATATAGACCGTAAAGACACGAATGAGTGAATCGACAAAACATGAAGAAACGATTAAGTAAAGTTCACCTTCAATATAAAAAACTAGATATTAAAGTCACTAATAAAAACCCAAATAAAATGTTACCAAAGCTAGGAAATAAAAAGTAATACATAAATGATTTTGTCTTCACCAATTGATGTAAGAGATTAGCCAAGCATGACCTTTGTTAGATAAAAACTCTTACTATCGATCTTGGATCCTGAGACTACAAACACACTCTAACGATGGATGAAAGTGGTGGATGATGGTGGTATTGTGGTGGTGGAGTGGTGGCAAATGTGTGAGAAGTGGTTTGCCAAGGGATGGTTGGCAAATGAGCCAAGGACCTCCTTTTATACTTGAAAATAGTAACTTTACATAGCCCCATGCCTGGTTGGCACCGCCCCGTGTCCTTCCCTTCTTTGTCTTCATTTAATGCCGGTGTCAGCTCTTCTGCACACACGGCCCCGTGTGTCATCGGCACGGCCCCGTGTGTCATCGGCACGGCCCCGTATCTTCTGTACTTGTTGTATGAACCCAGATTTGTGAATCTAAGAGTTGACCACGACCCGTTCTTAGGGGACACAACCCCATGCCCTTGTCGTTTTCTGTTTGTCTTTATTCCCTGGGAATCTTGAATGGGGGCATGACCCATGCCCGGCTGGCACGACCCCGTGCTTGGGTTCTGGTCTTGTTATTTTTGTCTTTGGGGTGAAGCATGGAGGGTCGGTATAGCGTGCCAACTTCTTTTCTTCATATTTATGTTGGTTTTCGCTGTTAATTTGTTCCTTTTGTCCGTTTAAGCTCTTTTATTCCTGAAAAGAAGTAAACAAAGAAACACACTTTTTCCAACATTAGTACTAAAAAGGTTGTTTTTATATCTCATTTGATATGATTTATATGTTGTATTTTGTGCATATCACTTATTTATGATCAACTTGTTGAAATTTAAAGGTGTTTTGTGAAGAAGATTTGATTGAGGAGGACGTGTGTGGTTCAATCCATTTGACGTGACCCTGTTTGTAGCCAACCTTTTCTTTGTTTGACCCAGTTGAGATTGAAAACAACTCATATCGACCCATTCATAGGTAAATGGTTTGAAATTACACATATGCTTCTGATCCTCCACATATGAAGATTATATTCAACTGGTTTGACTAATTTGCTTAGCATTTTGTGATAATTATCATTTAGGTGGAGGATTTGTAGTAAGCCATGTAAATGACAGAAAAGAATCTATTGTTAAACACATGCTTTATGTTGATTTTAAGTTATGGAACTTTTATTTTCCAAAAACATCTACAACATCCATGACAATCCATATGCTTGGTAGAGTTTCAAGTAGTAGTCTTGAAGAATATCAATATATATAATTTTGCCATTAATTATCCGTTTCTATTTATAGCTACATTGCATTTTAGTTTTATAAAAAATCATTCCAGGCAAATCTAAAATATTTATTTTATTATATGCAGCCACCAGGTGGCGAGATGCATCATCTGGACTGTATGTCAGCAGAGGGGTATACGTGGCGGTCATGAACAAAATCGTGAAACAACAGGTGGTCAACATGATGAAGGTCAACCAGAGCATATTAGAAGGGATATACGTGGGTTACATGGTAGACAAGATCTAACTGACCTACTTGTGAGGGCTGAAAGTGAACGACAAAGGGAACTTCAGGGTTTGACAAAATATCAGGCCATTTCTAATTTTGCATATCGCAACTGTATTCAGGTTAGTTTCATTTAAGTTTCCTCCAAAAGCCATCTATAAGAACGCTGGCATATGATTATTACGATTTTGAAATTTGTTTTTCTTTTTTTCTAGTCGTTATTGAGATGCAAATTTTTAAGAACCTGTAGAGGAAGAAAGGCCTTCTTCAGTCGCAGCGAGTGAATTGGTCCAATTGAGATAGCGTCACACTATTTCTGGTTTAAGGTATGCTTTATCGAAACTTTTATGCTTGAAATCCTCATATTCAGTTTCAATATATGCCTATAAAGATTTAGTAGTTTTCTTTGTTGCTTTTATGACACTAAAATATTACCAATATAGCGATGATACAGAAGTGGCAAAATAGGTGGTAGGGTGAGTATGAATCAGATCGGTGACGGGCCAAAACCGAATAAAAAATCAAGCCTGTTAAAGTATAAAGGTGGAGGGGCAAGTAATATGTTATTTATAAAAAAATGTAGCAGAACGTTTTCAACATGTGATATTTTATCTATAAATAATAGATATAAAGGTTGCTTTTAATAGCATTTTGGTTCTGCCATTTGCAAACATAACCATAACATAACAATAAAACTCAGTTAAAAGATATAACCAAACCATTAGTTTTTCAATTCGTTTGGTTACTCAGTTTTTTGGCTAACCCCTAAACGGGGCTGGTTGAGTGATGTGAAAACAAGTAATTTTCTTAGTATGGGTCGGGCCGTACTACCATTAGTTTTTTTATCTATTTTTTTGAGTTTTGTAGATAGTTACTATATAAAATATGATTTGAAAAAGCTATATTATTACACTGATAGTCTGCACCTCTGTCTCTCATGACTCCGTTCCACCACGTGAGTGCTCTCTTTTGGAAAACACTCGAAGCAAACTCTACTTTGCGCTCATTGGGACACTGAACATGGAAGAATGTGCTCTTGAGACTCTCAAACCATTGTAGGAGCCTAGTAGCTCCTTCAGACCCACTAAACTTGAGTGGTTTAGCCGAATTGAATTGTTTAAACTTGCACGGAGTAGGTGCATTATTGTTGTTATTGGCTTGATTAAGTTGGGTCACAAGGTTTGAGAGTATAGTCGCCATCTGCTAAGCAATTAAAGCCGCCATTTCGGCGTCTTGAGTAGCGTTGCGACGAGGAGGCATTCTAAAAGAGAAGGAAAATATGAGAGAAAACGAGTGAGATTGATAAATGATAGTAAAAAAGAAACATTAAAAATATCGACCAAGCATAAGGATTGTGACCATTTGTTCGTTATTTAAAACAAACAAATGACACAGTAACTAATCAAAGTAAATGGGTCTTTTTAATGTATCATGAAGACGTGCTTTAGCCTATAAGTTGACACTCACCCCAAGAGTTCGCAGGTAAGAGTGACTGGTCTGATAAGTGGATTTGTACGAACACTCTAGCCTTAGACAGAAAACTCTGGGCACATGCATCCACCCTTCCAGATTGCACGTGTTCACATTATTAAAACCCAAACATTGACGAGATTTTAAAAACATCAAAGGCTTAAAAGCTTAAAACAAATCATCTAAGGATAGATGATTGATTTCTCGTAAAAGTTTTGGAAATTTTTGACTTTTAAGAATGTATTATGCTTTGTTTCTGGTAATCACCTAAGGATAGGTGATGTTATTGTATTTAAGAATCTAAACGTAAGATAACTCGCGTTAGGGTCCTAGTAAGGTTATAGTCTAGGTCAAAAGTATTACTAATAACCTAATTCCCTATAACCATGACTCTGATACCAATCTCACTAACACCCCGACAGCATAAAACAACAAACCGCCGCGGAAACGTTTGGGAGTCATGTTACAAGAATTGTTTCAAACACATGGTGTACAAGGTTTTGTTTTATTTAATTGATAAATTACATTGTCTTGAATCGTAAAACACAAACAAAGTACAACAATTGTCTTTAAGTTTTAAAGTAACTAAGGCCCAAGTCCGTCCTATGTGTAGCATGCTTTAGCAAATCAAACGTTAGCACCTGAAACACATGTGAAAATAAACGTCAACATAAAAATGCATGTGGGTAACATAGGTTTTGTGGTTAAGACTCATGGCTTTGAATGTTAAAAAAAATGTTTAAACTATTTCAAAAGTAGCCATGAATCTATGACAAAAAGTGTTTCTTTATGAAATCATATGAAAAATCATTTGATTCAAAAGAAGTAATGCATGGTTAACTTAATAACCAAATATGTCTTTGAAATAACCAAAAAAATGTCTTGTCTTTTGTCCTTGTTTGAAGTGATTTGGATAACGCTACGATATGTAATACAATAAAAGCATTTATATATAGGAAGTACCAACGGCGTATCCACCATGCTTTTATCATATTACACCCATCTCGTTATCTAAATCACTTACCATAAACCAATCGTCCGTGTCAAAAACTAACAAATGTCTTGTCTTGTATAAACCAACATGTCTTTGGTAAACAAAATGTCTTCTTTAAACCAAAAGGTATTGTCTTGTATAAACAACCAAATGTCTTGTCTTGTATAATCAAAATGTCTTGCATAAACCAAGTGTTTTAAATAAACAAAATGTCTTGTATAATCAAAAAGTTTTGTCTTGTATAAAACAATTGCTTTTATTGTATAAAACAAACATGGATTGTTGGTGAATACATTCAAGCCTTGTCGACTGTCAGATAAACCTTTATAAAGATAAAGGTTTATCAATAATGTCACTCAGTTTCTGTCATTCCCAGAGGTAACTTCCAAACAAACCTAGGAAACGGGAATGGGGTTGTTAATCCTATGGTACCATAACATACTACCGGTCGGCAAGATCAGTGTTAATGAATGTATCATTGTCGAGTTCAACTCACCAATATGTCTAGTACAATGTAAGATTGTGGTGCAATGTTTTGAAACCATGTATACTAGGTATTTAAACCATGTAAGGTGTTTTGAAACCATGTACTATGTCACACCCTGTCTTTTGCGGAAGCGTACGATGTGTGACTAGTTTGTTATCATTGCATTCAATCATAATAGACAGCTACATGATCAAAACGATGTTCATCCATTCATGAAAATTTGAGTATTACAAATACTCGTTATTTAAGTTTTAAAAACACAACCTTCGTCTAGGTTACAATTCAACAAAAGTGGATGACATCTAAACTTGAAGTCTACTTCTAGCTATGACACTTGCGCCCAAGATCCATCCTGTCACCTGAAATACATGTAATTTTTGGAAAACATCAACATAAAGTTGAGCGAGTTCATGCGTTTTGTATATCTTGTATGAAAACATAGTTTGTAACCTTTACAAATCAAGTATTCATTGTATAAATCAAGTTTTCTTGTGTACACCACGTACTAAATGAGTGTTTGTGCAAGGACATTAAGGCATGTGAGGACATAGGGAGCATTAGTATTTTCTCCTTTCACTGTGTCGATTACCCTCGACTGTGTCGATTAACCTCGGCTGTGCCAATTTCCCTTAACTGTGTCGATTACCCTCGACTGTGTCGATTAACCTCGACTGTGTCGATTTCCCTCGACTGGGACACCGAAGCACTCAAAGAGGTCACATAAGGACCATGTGTGGGGCTCGGCCGTACCCGTTAGATCTAACCCTCGTCCCTAATTAAGTATTGATGGCATCTCAATATCTAGTTTAAGCTCACATGATCTAGTATTTTCTAGGCATTTCTTAAAGCTCATCATATTGCACTCACCACGAGTGCTTCTCGTATTCTTTTGTATTCTCAAATCATATTTCACTCGGTACTCGTTCTCACCAAGAGTGCTTCTCGTATTTTTACCATTTGTAAAAATTGTAATATTTGTAACATGTATTTCACCCCCGAGAGTTATAAAACCAAAAACAGTTAGAGAAAAGGGGGAGCATGAACTCACTGCTTTGCGTTCCTGCGTCTTAAACTTCACCGGATTTGCTTATCTAGCGTCGTGACCTATACTTGTTTTCTTAACGTTAGTCACTAGACTTGCGTCGCACAAGTACAGTCACTCTCTTTTGTATTTGTATCGTTGTGTTAAAAATATTTTATATTTTTAACTAAGTGTCCTACTTATATTATTTTCTCGAAAATAATTATAAGTCTCTTGTATATTGCACTTTGCACCCGAATTATGTATTTTGTCTGAATATGTTATATGTGTATTTGCAAGTCCTAATATACTAGCACGTATTATACATACCACATACGTCTAGCACAAAGTTTAGTAATCAACAAATATATATACTTTTCCTCAGATAACATACTCGACATTTAGACACGCAAATTACAACTTATGTCGTTTCAACTTAAATATCCAAAACTGGGCTGTTTTCGAGCATTTTAATAAAATAGTTATCTTATTTCAAAATTTCCCAACTTTTTACAGAAGGTGCTAAACGATCCAAAAATTATTGTGTAAAAATCTCGGGATCCGATTCATTACCAATATTTTAGTAAAAATCATTTTCCGAACTGCAATCAGATTCATTATTTTCTGACTGCAGTCCACGGAATAATTTATTTAAAATTCATCGAGCGTCCGATTTACGAAATTATAGTGGGGTAATTACAAATACATCGGTGGTCATCTACAGTACAATTTTCATGATCCAACTCTATACAGAACCCAAGTTATGACAGAAAACAATACACATATTTTCAGCAGAAAAATGCAGCTTAAGCTGCTGTTACGAAATGACGCTTTAAAAATAGTAAACGAATTCCAAAAATTACGATTCCGGTGCCATTAGAACCGTATTTCATAATAACACGTTTTAGACTCAAAATATCAGTTTTTTGTTGAGTTTATGACCTGTTTACAGCCAACTGAAGTCGGCTGTAAAGCTTGGACAGATTCTGTTTTCAGTCTATAACTTCCTAGTTCGTGTTCGATTGATTCCGTTAGCATGTTTAGTGATTTTAACAACATCAAACATCAATATTAACCAGCAAAACATCAGATAATCAACCAAGAATCATAACAACACAAGATCTACATGATTTACACACACATCTACTCTTTATCCAACATATTCATCTTACTTTCAAGTCTTTAAACTTTGATCTCTAGTGTTTATGATTTTTACCCGTTAAATCTCTTATTAACCACTTTAAACAAGATCAAGAGGGTGTTTAGAGACACTTACTACTAGCTCAAGGCTAGGGAAGAATCAAAGCGAAAACAAGGTGGATAATAGCGTTGTAGAGAGGTCCTTGTGATTCCGTAAGCACCGAGCCTCCTTATGTGTGACCCTTCACCTTTGTATGTAAGTGGAATGGCTTGTTTGAAACTTGAAGATGGGTGGATGTGGGTGATGTGTGGCTGCCGAATGTGAGAAGAGAGGAAGGGAAGGAGTTTGCTAAAATGGTTGGTTGTGGAAATGAAGGATTAAGATCCTTGGCGCCTTTTTATAAACCAATATTTACTATTGACCACCATATAAAGTGTCTTCTAGATATACAACAATAGTAATAAAATAATGAAGGGAAGTTGTGGGGATGTTCCCTCATCTTACAACCGGTTATGGAAGGGGTGTTTGGTTTAGTTGGTTTGCAATGGTAAGTTACTAACTTAGTTAGAAGGTTAAGTGAAATAAGTTAGTGATTTAAGTGTGTTATATAATATATAGTGTGTTAGGGTATTCGGGGACCCTAACTAGCTTAGAAAAGTAAAAACATTGCTTCTAGCAATATTTTGGTGTTCCGGGTAATGTCCGGTTGTTCGGTTAGACACCGGTTCGTTAAAGTGCGTAATTACACTTTTTAGTGTCTTTTAAGTACCTTTTTGTAATGCTTTTAATTCCCAACACATAGGGAAGTATTCTGGATGATAAATCATCATTTCTGCATAATATTACAGTGTCATATTTCTGCTTATAGCTGAATTTAAATAAATTCTGCGCTTAAAGTGCGTTTCGGGTGCTATATAGTGCGTATTTTAGCTTTCGTGATGTCTATATATAAACCCTTGTATGTACTCTTGGGTTTTAATGCATCCTTGACGTTGGACCTACACCTAGGTTCCTATACTATTATCTAACTGCTTTCTGCAGTTCCGTTGACACGATGTGTCTTACCGGTGAGTTTACTAATATTTTTGACGCGACGCTATCATAAGGTAATTCTTGTAGCATATATCATGCATGAATTCACTTGTACGGAATTCAGAAATTTATTTGTCTGGTAAACCAGATCATGCACAGTCATTTAAGCACAAATTACTGTTACTGTTCATTTCGTGTACGGAATGTATGGAAAAGTGACGGTTGTCACATACTATGTATACTAGGTAATTAAACCATGTATAATGTTTTGAAACCATGTACTATGTATAATAGGTAATTAAACCATGTATAATGTCTTGAAAACATGAAAGTAGTGATAGGCACATATGAATCGCCCCAAAACACTTGAAAACGTAAAAGAGGGGACTATGTACTCACTTGGGATTGCGTATATGTCTTGTTCAATAATTAAGCAAAGCTCAAAGTTTCAAGAGTTTCCTAATATGTCGGATAACTATGTTAGTGTATCGGGACTTAATCGGAGGATTGGATAGAATGAAGTCTACAAACCAAACGAGGGAAGGAGCTCGTATTATATCGTTTAATAAGCCTTACATTCTGATTAGAAAGGATTCCTAAGTGCTTTGACCCGTTACAACTTGTTAAAGTGGTTTACGCCATTTTAACGGGTCGCAAGCGTAACTATGAGTTCAAATTGTTAAATAAGTCCTATGACAAGTCTAATATGACAAAACAAGTTTTAATTATGTTGCAACATCAGTTTAGATTTCAAAAATATGGTCTTATATGTTTAAAACCGTTTTATGAGGCAAAAGGGCGTTTTCAGCAATTTGAAAGAACATAAAATCGACTCGTCATATAACTAAACAAACTATATGACCATAAGGTATAACCTCAGAGGGTTATTACCTATAATACTATGGTCATAAAAATGCGCTTGGTCGAATCCTAAGATTGACCAAACGGGTCAGATTGAAAAGTCAAACCGGTAGTCAAACCGCTCGACTTACGACTAAGAAATAAGCACTAAACTAGAAATGACGAGTTAGACATGTTGGGAACATGTCTAATGATGTTATAAAACTGATTTGGTGTCAAAACTTTAAGTTTTAATACCCGAATACAGTTTCATCGTAAAATGCACTTTTATGCATTTTTTACTTTTAATTCGTAAAACTTTGACTCGTCATTTCTCCTACTAAACGTGGTACTCAGAAGGTGCAATCGCAAGGGATTAATACCTTCGTGATTACGATCACGTTGCAAAGTTCAATTTGAACTTTGACTTGACCAAAATGGTCAGAACCGAAAGTCAAACAAAAGTCAATTTGTTTGACTTTTAGCTCATAAATAGCTAAAATAATAAAAGAGACTAGGAAAGAGAACACTTACTTGTGTTGTAGAACACTTTAAGAGCTCAGTAGGGGGCTTCCAAAATCTGGAAACAAGTTCCCAGAGAATGGGAGAAGAAAATATGAAATGAGGAAGTTCGAATGGCTCAAATTCAAGGCTATTTATAGTGAATTTGAGCTCACAAGATCAAGCCAAGTGTCTCTACAGGTGTTAAGACATGCTTACGCTATGTTCCCGAGTTTCATTAAATGAGAGAAAAGGAAAGATTTTGAAGGAAATAATTTTTAGTTGTGTTCCAGAGTTTCATTAAAGGAGAGAAAAGAAGAGAAAAAGAGAGATTTTTTGTCTAAAATTTATCTTTCCAATTTGGAAAGAAACTGAGAGAAAAGAAAAGAAAATGGGAGAATCTTTTCTTTTCTCTCCTTAACTTAACTCGGGAACACAGTGTTAGTGTCATCACACATGTCCAAAGGAGGTGAATTGGTGGAAATTTCGCGACTTGGGGGCCAAGGGAATGAGCTGGAAGTTGGCAGCTGCAAACTGCTGTCTGGGAGGTTCTTACGGACCGTATGGGGATTGTGCTTACGGTCCGTAAGCCTTTGAACTGGTAAAAGTTTTGTAATTTTGATAGTTTTGTCCCCTGGACTTGTATTATCACTTGTTTTCCATTTTAACCCCATTAACCTAATATTTAGGTTATATAAAGGTGTTAAGGCATGTCTAACTCGGATTTTGTACTGAAAATGTTGTGGATATCATTTCGTTTGATCGTACGTTTACGTGTTTTGTAAATAAAATATAACATTTTATTGAATACGAAAATGATCGAAATTGTTCTACGATTGAAAATATGCAAATGTCAAACGTTAAACTCGAAATTATTGATATGTTATTGACGTTCTAAGCTACAAATAAACCAAGAAGAGTTATGTATGGAAGTTATCAAAAATATATATATTGGCCATCACCAGCCATCTTTTGAAGCACATACACAAATACATAATTTAAGTATATTGTGAGTATAATTGTTTTATGTACATAAATCAACGTTTTATAAATTTGTGTTTATTATTCTATTGAGAAAGATTCTACACTTTGTTTTTAAATTAAAAATTTGAGTCTGTCGTTTCATTTAATTAAATTATTCATATTCAATATACTTTGGTTATTAATAGAATTCCAAGATTGGATTTGGACCTGACCAAGTTGGGTTGGCCCACAACCCTCCGTTTGACCCATTCTCAATTTGTCAAGTATTTTACAGTTATCAAAAACTACCCTTTTCAAATAGTGGTTTGCCGGTCGAGTTCTTAAACTCGCTAAATGTTAGTAGTTTCCCACCTCATCAGCTTTGTTTAAAAATTGGATGCCCAATAATATTGTTACATAATATTGATCCATCACCTCGCCTATGTAATGACACGCGGTTGATATGTAAAGATTTCATGTGAAATGTTATTGATGCAAAAGTTGTAGTCGGTCAACATGCCAGAAAAAGATTATTTTTGCCAAGAATCCCCCTATGCCTTTATGAAGATGACATGTTCCCATTGAAGCTGAAAAGAAAACAATTTCCAATTTAACTTAGCTTTTCCATGACAATTAATAAATCTCAATGTCGAATAATTCCATAAGTTGGTATATATCTACCGGATTCTGTATTTTCACATGGATAACTTTATGTAGTGTTATCAAGAGGGATTTCAAGACAAAATACGAAGGTATTGGTACATCTCGCCAAAGATTTAAAACAAGGCGGAGTTCACACATCAAATTTCACACATCAAATGTTGCCTACCAGGAAGTGGTGCGTGATTAATGAACTGCATTCGTATCAAAACGAAGGTACGTTAGTAGATTTTGCCCCTTAATTTAATTGCTAGCAGAAATTACTTTTTTAATTTCTCCCTTTATCAAACCTATCCTTTGTAACACAATTACTTTTTTAATTTCTCTATTGTAGAAATTAGAAATCTGTTATGGCTGAAACAAAGAAGAAATCGGAAGATATGTCAGGTATCAATTTAACATCTTTACTGAAATAAAACATTAGTAGTTTTGATAAAACATGTGTAAGCGACTAACATTGTTTTTTTTATTATGTGTCGAAATCTGGTCTAGTAGAGGAGAAGATACAAGAAATTCATCAGCCAACGGATGTATTTGTAAAACAGGAAGAGGTACAAGAGACTCCCCATATTTTGCTTTTGGTGGTTTCTCCAGCTACTAGCTGGTTTTGTACTCTTTTTGTTTTTAATGACGCTATCCTACATCAACTTTAAACTCATAGTTTATTAGATTAGCTAAATGTATCTAACAACCTTAAATTTTCTTCGTACTCACTTCAAAAATTTGAAAAACATCCAAGGCATAGATAGATCACACCGAAGCTACGCCTAAAAAATTAACAAAAGTGTATCACCAAAAAATTGATAAACTAATTAATTAGTCATAAATACTATCATCCTCCACAATAAATTTTTTGCCTACACACATCTAAATTATCCTACACGTTTTGAAATTTATCCTACATATATTGAAATTTATCCTATACAGCTCGTAATTCATCCTTCACACTTCGTAATTTAGTCTACACTTTAATTTATTTTTCTTCTTTGAAAAAATAAATTTTTTGAAAATAAGTTACAAATTTAAGAGTTAAATGCCTGGTTGATCCCTGTGGTTTACGAAAATTGCAGACTTGGTCCTAAGGGTTCACTAATTACAAACTTGGTCCCAGTGGTTGCAATTTTTGCACTCGGGTGGTCCTTATCACTAACCTTTGTTAAATTTTCCAGTTAAATGTGTGTGAAATGTCTGTTTTACCCCTAAGATTAAAAAAACAAATAAAAATAAGTGGGCCCCACCCATCCCACCTTCATCTTCTTCCCCATTCTTAACACATCTTCAACTTTCAGATTTATGAGGTCCACCCTTAATCTTCTTCCTCCTTTCACCAATCACCACCAACATCTCCACCTTCAACCCACCACCACCTCCATTATCACCTTCAACCCACCGCCTCCATTCTCCTACCCTCTCGCACCACCCACACCCCCTTCTAATCTCTCTCTATTGTAAATACGGCCGACCACCACCGTGTACGGCGGCGGTGTGGCGATGCTGGGTACCGGCGTTAACAGTATCAGCAGCACCATCACAGGAAGTTTGAGGGTTCGGGCTTGAAGCTCCAATGGCGGCAATGGCTGGAGGTGAAAGAGGCTCGAGTTTTGGCATTCGTTGGATTGAGGCTGGTGGCCGACGACGGTTGTAGCCACCGGAAACGATGGCAGCCGTGGCAGCAGGGCACTCCATTTCCCCTTCTTTTTGTCTCAAAGTATATAGGTCAGTGGTGTGTTCTTTGAGTTGAAATTTTTGGTTAATGTATGATTTGTTGATGGTGGGGTTGGTGATGAAGATGATGATGGTGATGAAGATGCAGGATGTGCTTAATTCTTAGTTTTAGGTTTTTAATTGTTCAAGGGTAATATAGTCATTTCACATATAGTTAACTGAGAAATTTAACAAAGGTTAGGTCAGGGGACCAACCAAGTTCATTTTTGACAACTTTTGGGACCACGCGTGTAATTAGTAAACCACTAGGACCAAGTATGAAATTTTTGCAAACTATAGGGACCAACAAAGCATTTAACTCAAAATTTAATGTAGCTAGCTATTAAAAAGGAAGACAACTAATTGATGATATATCTAAGTTTAGAAATATACCCTTACACTAATATTAAATAGAAAAATTAAAAGAAGTAAAATGAAGGATTTTTATTGGTTGAAGTTTCTTCATTTTTATTCTTACAAAAAAAATTCTTCTCATTTGAAATCTTCACTATATATATAGGTGAGGGTTTAAATAAGAACGCTAAATATTGCGAGAACCGTGAGAACGAATGAAAAAACCACGAGAACTTGGTAAAAAATAATTCAAATTCTAAATTTCTTTTTACACTTATCATTATTGTTCGAATACAATGTTAGAAATTAAATTTAATCGTTTAAATTTGTTATATTTACACATGCGTAAAAAATCTACACATGTCATATTTACACATGCGTAAAAAAATTGTTATATTGTTCGAATTCGTAAATAAAGAAAATTTACACATGTGTAAGTTTGTCATTTACACATGTGTAAATTTGTTATATTTACACATGCGTAAAAAATCTAGTAAGAGTGATTTTGAGAGGAGAAATGAATTAATTGATGTTGTAAATTCTTTTTTGATGTTGTATTTTAATTATAATGAGGTTTGTATTAAAAAAATTCGGTTTTGATTGGTTTTTTCATTCGTTCTCACGGTTCTCGCAATATTTAGCGTTCTCAAGATAACCCTCCCCTATATAGGTATATATATATATATATATAATATAGGGTAAAGTTCATGCGAGAACCACTTTTATTGCGAGAACCGCGAGAACTAATGTGAACAAATGGCATTATTGTAAATACATAGAACTTGCAAAATAACCGCCTCGCATCCCTGATTCTCCTCTAGTTTGGACTTAAAACAAACATTAAATCACAATACATCAGTTATTCACGTCCGATACATCCGATAACCTACAATCATCATCAATCTGTGCGATTCATCCTACAAAATCAAGATATACGCTCCACCATATCAGATACCAACAGTTCGTCATCAAAATTAGTCGATATTAGTGCATTAACAACATAATCATCGATCACACATTCGTATTCCAATCTACATTAGGGCAAAATGATCATAATCATCGAGGTTTGTTGCACAGATATGGATAATCGGAAGAACACACGTCGTCCAACGGACTGTCGATTAGTCTAACGGACTATCGATTATCTGTTGCACCGTTCCGTGAATTGTAAGTTCATACACCTTGTTTTGTATTCGTATATGATAAAATAGCTATTAACCGTCGATTTAGACATGCTATTATGTGGTTATTACATTTAAACAGTTGTTTCATAAATGAATTACTGAAAATTGTGGTATATATATGATTTTTGAGTGAACAGAAGGGCTAATGTTGTGATGAACTATATGTAATGCGGTACTGATGTGTTTTTTTATGTATTTTTTTTTATTAAGGAGTGATGTTATGTGCATAATGTTGGATATGATTGGCAACACGGAAGTTGATTTGGTAAATGATAGGGTTTTTACTACTGAATTATGACTGTCGACAAGTTATGTGGTGTTAATGTACATGTGCATTAACACGACAGAATAGGCTTATACATAATAGGCAGAATAGGCTTATATGGAACAGGATAATAAGATAATTTTATGATCTATACAGTTAATGCACATGTGCATTAACATGAAATAATAGGCTTATACAAAATAGGCTTATACGGATCAGGATAATAAACTAATTTTATGATCTATACAGTTATGCACATGTGCATAGTTTGACAAATTACCGTTACACTGAATAAGACAATGAGGTTAATCTGTTATATATTTAGTTATACACATGTGTATATATATAAGGTAGTTATGTGTGATACATAGTTATGCACATGTGCATAAAATGTAATAGTATGTTAACATGTACATAAATTTGAATATGATTCACTTAATAAATAAGTATAATAAGGTGATTTTGTTTTTTTATATAGTTATGCACGTGTGCATAAATTGTCATAGCTGGTTAATATGCAAATTAATTTGAATATTAATCTCAATTATTTATTCATAAATGATATATAATTTGTATGTATTGTTATTTTGGTGTTATTTTTTGTTATGACATACAGTTATGCAGTTATATTAATATGTAATCAATGATATTATGCAGTTATATGAACGTGTAACTCATGGTTGAAGATGATAATAAGGTAGCATTCTGTGATATACAGTTATGCACATGTGCATAAATTGATAGAGTATGTTTATATGCACATATGCATAATTTGTTGTAACAGGTTATTAATGTATTTAACAGGTTATTAATGTATTTAACGTTTATGCACATGTGTATATAGATGTATATGTGCATATATTTTTATGTTGAACATAAATTGTAAGTCCCAAAACTACACAATCGGATATCAAACACCAAACAAGTAGCGGAATTACAAGCAAGATGTCGAAGATTGAAAAGCACTTGTAATGATTCAAAGCAAACTAGAACACACGAACTCAATGATTCGTCTGGTATCCTAGTCGAACAAAGCACAAAAATGTTTAGAGAATCAACAACCAAAACTAGATTAGGAACCTCCTATTTATACATGCATAGGAAGCCCTATTACATTGGGCTAAGCCCATAACCCAAGACAGGCGCAAACCTATACTAGATTATACCCTTACATAAATTGATGTTGATGCATATGCTCATTGTAGATATTAGATGGAGAATAAATAAAAAAGTGACATTTGTCTTAAAGTCATGGGAAGAAGGATCAAGAAAAATGCCTGATGCAACAGCCGATGAAGTCACAAATGTTAAACAAAAAGGTTAGAATATGTGATGAAGTATGAGTTTATGCATATGTTCATTTTTTAATTAATTTATTGTGTTTTTTTTAATGTAGGCATACTTAAGGTGCAAAAAGACGTACAAAAAGATAAGAATGTACAAACTGATGATAATGTCAAAACAAGGTCGAGCAAACGGAAACACGAGGAAATAAATAGTAAGACAAACAAATGGAAACACAATGAAACAAAAACTAAAGGGGTTGATGGGAGTAAGAAGAATATGAGATTGGTAAGATCGAAGATCGCACCAGCGAAGAACATCACACCAGCGAATGACGTTAAATGGGATAACAAAAATGTTGATGGTATGTTTTATTTAAAAACAATTTATCAAACTTTAGAATGAACATGTGCATTATTATGTGCAAATATTTGTTATAACATTGTTTTTATATTTGCACATGTGCATCATAGTGCGTTTATTGCATTCAACGAAATCAGAAGCGAAATCAGAATCAGAAGTGAAATCAGAAGCAAGATCAGTAGCATCAGAAGCAAAGGAAGGTATTATATCACCAGGAGTTAAGAAGCTGACAGCAAAGACCGTAAGAAAAAGAGTCACTAGAGCGGTTAACTGGCGATCTATACGGAAACGTTTGTCACCCCCATCAACTTTTGATAGGGTTAGACGCGTTGTCCGAAAATCAGAAGGTTATAGTGAAAGACATGGGTTTTGGTAGTATTTTAAAGCTTAAAACGGACAACTTACCATCAATATTGTCACATTTTGTGGTGGATAAGTTTAGCGGAAAAGAAATGGTGATTTAATTTAATAGTGGTAACATAAAGGTGGATGAGGATGTGATCAGTGGGTTGTTAGGATTAAGGAACAGTAGGGTTGTTTTGAATTTTCAGAGAAAAAGAAGGAAAAAAAGAAGGACAAAAAAATGAACGACGGGAAGAAGGAAAAACAGAATGAACAAAAGGGTGAAAAACAAGTTAATATTAGATAAAAGAAAGGGAAAAGAGGTGGAAATAAAGAGATAAAAGGTGAGGTGAACAAAGAAGAAGAAGAAGACGATGAAGAATGTGGGACATATGGTAAGTGGACAAAGTTGTATGAAGGGTGTGCAATGACACCAAGTAGAATCGTCGAAAGAATAATAGATAACCAAGATGAAGTTGGAATATTCTTTAAATATGATTTGTTGGCGTTATTCATGAACACCATGGTGGAGATAAAAAAGGACGGGACATGCACAACTGAGTTTCTTGAGTGTTTGGGTGAAGACATTGCGGTGGAAGACGTGAATTGATGCAAATACATTTGTGACACGATCAAGATAAGCAAAGATGGATGGCAATGGGATAGCATGTCAAAATATTTCAATGGGTCTCTTACAATTCTGGTGGTAAGTTAATTGTTACATTTGTAAATCGTATAAATTATTTGGTATTTTGTATAACATATTAAATTTGTATAAATTTGTCACGTATGGTATTATTTCACATGTGCAGATGATTTATGTGGATAGAACTGTATGTGGTGATATCAATTTGATTCGGACAACGAGTCCATTATCATTCTGGACGAAAGGCATGTTGAGCAGGAGGGAAAAGTATGAGATAAAAATGGAGGGTTTGGCAAAGGGGTGTTACGGGAAGGGTATGTTGAGGATCAAATTATAAATAAGGTGGATGAAATGGTGACAGATGTCAGAGATAATGATGTGGGTGATATTGGCCTAGATATTGGCGGGAAGGGATATGGAAAGGTGACGAAAAATGAGGATATATCTGGAGGCGAGTCGATATCATTTGAGGTATGTATACAAATGTTAATTGTTTAGAAAATGCACATGTGCATAATTGGTGTTATAAGATAATATTCATGTTATTTATGAAAAAAATGCACATGTATATTATTAGTAAAAAATAATAATAATAAAAAGTAAAGTTGACGCACACATTAATATATATATATATATATATATATATATATATATATATATATATATATATATATATATATATATATATATATATATATATATGTTTGCACATGTGCATAATGAATATAAATAATGCATAACATATGACGAATATAAAAAAGGATATTTCAAATGTACATAATAGTTTTATTATATTTATATTTGTTATTAATAATGTGTTCATAATCAGGAACATATGGGTTCAATCCAAAAGATTAATGGATGATATAACGATGACAAAAGCAGTGTTGGTTAAAAGTTAGATGAAGCTTGGTCAAAATACCCGAAAAATGAGAAGGTTGTAGAGCTTGTTAGGGATTTTGATAAATTATTTAAAAGCGACCACAAGATGGCAGAGCTTCTGGTTAGATTGCATACTGTCGATGGTAAAGATAAGGACAACATGGATGATAAAAGAGATATGATGGAAGATGTTGATGCGGCTAAAGGTGCCGTGAAAGGACAATCATGTAAGAAAAAGTATGTTGATGACTCAATACCAAGCTTCATGTTGATGTCGCAAAGCTCTCGGCGTTCGTCAGATACAGAAATTGAATCAAACGTGTATGAGAGTGTCGAAAGTAAAAAGGGGATTGAAACGAATGAACCGATGAACAAAGAGATTGAAATAAACGAACCATTGAATGATCATGAAAAACTCATATGGCAGTATCTGTTGACGATTATGGATGATAAACATGGGTAATTACGAATGTTACAATTTTATTATATGATTTGTATTGACATTATAACCAACTGAACTAGAAACTGATATTATAGGGCGGAACACAATGCCAAGAATGATAACGAGGAAATAAACATCGAACAGGAGATGAAGGAGATAAAGTTGACTTTCTAGTAAGTTTACATATGCATTATAATTACTATTACTAATTCTATTATTGTTGTTGTTGTTATTATGATTTATATTATTATTTTTGTTTGATGCACATGTGCATATACGGTTATGTATTACGACATACGGACACAATATGTCACGTGAATTATATTATTATAACTATTGTTTATAATGTATGTAATGTGTTTGATGCACATGTGCATAAAAATTGATGAAATGTATGTGATGTATGCAACAACCATATATTTGAAACTCAGCATGGATTGTCAACCAGAGCATTCATGATAAACACATTGGAAGAAGGAAATTGGATTTCGCAAAACGTAATAGATTGTTGGGCGGCACTGTTGAACTACACGGGGAAGAAGGAAAATCCAGTAGGGAAAAGGAGGTTTTGGTGTTATACAACCACAATCGTAAGTGTATCATAATTTATGATTAACAAAACAAATGTAATTAAATTAAGTAATATTTGTGCATGACATGTATTAATATATTGTGTGCAGCGGGAGTTTATGCTAAAAACAAAACAAACACAAAAAAGGCAATTGTAACAATAACATCACACTTGAAAGAGGTGGTGGTGTCACACCCCAACCGCGTTAAAACAACGAAACCGCGGCGGAAACGTCGGGGAGTGGAGCAACAGAATTATTGTTTCACAACCATGGATTTCAAAAGTTTCATTTTATTAAATATTAAACATTAACATTGTCTTGAAATTTAAACAAACAAGTTAAACATAGTCTATCATCATTATTAAGTCACTAAGGCCTCGTCCAGTCCTAAGTGAGCATGCATCCTAGCAATCAACATCATGCAATAACACCTGAAACATATGTAAAAACAAAGTCAGCAAAGAATTGCTGGCGAGCACATAGGTTTTATGAGAGTGTCGGATTCATGGCTCGTTTACATGTTGCGATACCTTATTAGACTACAAGAGTCAAAAGTTTAAAACCTTATTTTGAAAAGTATATAGTATTGCAACATAATTAACCAACTCAAATCAAGTTGGTTATAACTTATAAAATCTCGTAGCCATGATTCTTAACCCAAAACATTTGTTTAATTAAATCCAATTGTAAATCATCTCGTTAATAAAACTCGTATGGTTTATATTACTTAGAAAACATCGTTGTGTGACATCGTTTCAAAATCGTTTACCCAAGTGAACTAAATAATGCCACGGTATGTAACATGATGAAAACACTTATATATAAGAAGTACCAGCGACGTATCTACCATGTTTTCATCACATTACACCCGTCCCGTTATCTAAACACTAACCAAAAACCAATTGTTTGTTCAATTCATTTAACTCGTTTAAATCGTTCCAAAATCGTTTAATTGTTCCAAAATCGCTCTTGTTTTAATTGTGAAAACTACTTTTGGACGTCTCGCTAATAACATTCAAACCTTCGTAACTCTTCCATCGTTCAACTCGCATTAACAAACCACCAAAGGGTAAGTTAACAATCACAGATTCAGTCGTTACCCACATAACCCCCACACATAACCATGGGTGCAGTCTGATAACGGGATTCGTCAGATCCTATGGTACCATAACCTAATACTGGTTGGTTCGGCCAAAACTAATGAATGTTATTCGTTATGTAACTACGTCCAACAAGTTTGTTCACATTATCGAAATCGTTATTGTTTAATATAAACCATAGTATTTGTTTTCGAAACCATCGTTAAAAATATCGAAATCGTTTAACACATATGAATCACCCTAAAACAACCAAAAACAGTAAAATAGGGGAACTATGTACTCACATAGTTACCACAAAACATGTAAAAAGAGGGGATCTATGTACTCACATTGAACAACAAGTATCCTTGATCTAGAGAACTAAACGTAGCTCAGGCAAACCAAGGAAATCAAGTAGCACCTATTAATCGGATTGCCTAGTTAATAAATCGACACCTAAATCGGAAGATCGGATAGAATGAGGTCTCGTAAACCAAATGAGTATTGGAACTCATGTGATATGGTTTAACAAAGCCTACATTCTAAAACGGAACCTAACCTAAGTGCTTTTGACCCGTTACGACCCATAAAGGTAGGTTACGCCACTTTAACGTGTCGTTCGCGCAAAGCGCGTTCGAGACGTCTAACTAGTCCCATGACAAGTATTATGTGCCTAAACATGTTACATAATTAGTTTAAGTGACAAAAGTTAAGTTACATATGCTTAATTACCAATTATGCGTGAAAAGGGCATTGTGGTCATTTACCTAAGGCATAAAAACTACCTATCATAACTAATTAAACTAAGTGACCATAAGGTATAACCTCGAAAGGTTATTCCCTATACAACTATGGTCACAATATGCTTGGTCGGATCCTAACGATCGACCAAACGGGTCGGGTTCGAAAGTCTAAGCGGTTGTTAAGACCGCTTATCTTACGACCCTATACAAGCACTAGACTAAAAGTGACGAGTTAAACATGTTGAAACATGTTTAACTAAGTTAGAAAACAGGTTTGATATCAAAACAAATGGTTTTGATACCCAAGAATAGTTTGGTTGCAAAATACGCATAAATACGCCTTTTGACCGAAACTATGACTCGTCACTACACCTAATCAACGTGGTAATCGGTAGGTATAGTCACAAGGGACTATAACCATCGTGATTATGCTCACATTGCAAAGTTTAACCGAACTTTGTGTTGACCAAATACTGGTCAAAGCAGAAACTCAAACACTGTTTGACTTTTACGCTTAAAATCGCATAAAAACACAAAAGAATACTTACAAAGGGTCCAAGCTAGGAAGATCTTGATCCAAGATACTCAGGTATGAAGTTTTTGAACTCCAACTTAGAGCAATTCAGATCAAGTGTGAAGAAAAGAATGAAAGCTTGGGGGTATTTATAGATTTCCTAGAACCGTTAGGATCGTTCCTCGCAATTCGTGCTTCGATCTATGTCACACCCCCAAAATACCACCTAGGGAATGTCCCTGTTAGGCGTGTGACGTACCAATAACGAGCCACTAATTACATTGAACGCGTACAAGTTACAAAACAAAATCCTTAATTATTAACGTAAAATACCATCAACGAGTTTAAATGAAAACCATCATGTTCAGCGGATGCAAATAGTAAACCAATGTTAAACTGTTTCAAAAACCAATGTATGATATCAATAGTTCAATCACATGAATCCCTCCAGTCGACCCATGACCACTCCAGCTACTCCAGACAGCAAGTTCCAATCCAAGACATCTAACGACCTACAAGCATGCTGACAAGTGTGTCAGACGACGCTGGTGAGTTCATAGTTTTACGAAAACGTTGGTTACCAAGTGTTTAGTTAATCCATTGAATTTAATATTGATAATATCCTGAATACAAGACGGCTTCTGATTTACATTGCCCTTTCTCCAATGCTCCTATCAAAGCATTGGTCATGACTAGGTCATTCGTTCAACACCCGTCCTCCCAGGTACGAGGTGAGGTTGCCAAACCTAAGTAGCGCTACTAACTAATACCATGTTACCCCTCAGGTAACCAAACAACACGGAGGGACTTTAAAGGTGATAGGATGAGTATATTATCCAACATTCCCGTTTTTACCCAAAAGACTTATCCCTCCCCGGGATACCCACTGACTGTCCCAACCACCGGGACGCATGCTCAAGAGAGATGAACTCACATGTGGTTTGCTCGGTAAGGTTAAGTACTGGATTAACAGTTGAATAAACGTGTCCTATAAAGAGTTACTGATAACAATCAGTTTTTAACGTGCGCGGGAACCACATACTGGACATATAATTCACACATTGTTATACATATACTAACACTTGTACACGTAGTCATGCTTCATGCCACATTCCACAAACTATTCACACAAACATTCACCTATAATGATGCACACCCGAGCTCACCATACATCCCATGTATCGGCTAAACTAATTTACCCTTAGACGTGCAACCCAACACAACTGTGGCTGGCCCAATCCGTTACACCCAACCCACTGCGTAAAGCAAAAGTATAATTAAAGTGGGCAACTCTTGTTTCATGTGCTTGGGCCGGCAACCCATGTGCGGCCTCATTACTCCGGCCCACTCTAGACCCCAACCTAATTACATACATAATTAAACTATAACTTTGAGTCATGGCATAACAATTTCAACATTATCAGGAAACACAAATACATGAGCTCATTTGAAACTAACTAATCATTTTTGCTTATGAAACCCAATTACCACACACGGCCCAATTGGGTTTATATGTCTACCGTTTACTCATTAACCCCAAACCAAATTTATATGATATTAACTCATCATTTACCAAGTAGATGTGCACAAGATACCCAGCCCAACCGTCCCATATTACCTCCCTCTAATGTGCAGCCCACCATATCCCAGGCCCCAAACAGACGTTGTTTCCCAGTTGTGTGGTCTAGCACTATTCACAGGTGTGCGGCCCACTAATGCCTAGTCCAAACTAACCACAATATAACCTAACATGTAACTTGATCATCAATCAGTAAACAGGTCACCATTTAATCATATATATGCTACTTGCTAGTAATATTAAAACCAAATCATAGCTTATTAACATCTGAATCTCGTGATCATCAACCCTATTATCAAGCAATTTATCACACACCTATCATCAAGCATGCACATAATCGACAACACCAACCATGTAATGCTACACTATGTTTGCATGACAAGAGAATCGGATTCGAACGTTGCTTTATTGTCAATTGCTGATTAATTACGAGAATCATCAACGAAGCAATCATATGTAATTATTAACATAAACTAACCAATCTATTCAATTCGTACATAACACAAATCGAACACAATCATCATAGAACATTCGTACACACTTTTGTAAATCATGATCACATGTAAACAAGATCAACCAAATCAGATTTAACACGAATACGGGGTTACTAACCAAGAACTCGATGGAAGAAGATGATGCTTCGAAGATGGGGAGAGTCCTACTGCCGTCGCAATACAAGGGGGGGGGGGGGTAGACCTGCTGCCGTCGAGCAATCAAGAAGGAGGAATAGAAGGGAACTAGGGTTTGGAATCAAGTTTACGTATGCTAGTGCAAGTATGAAGGAAGTCGCATGAACTAATTATTTAACTAGTTTGGGTTTGCATCAAGTCTTGGAGGTGTGGGTGGCCCAATATCGTTACTAAACATAAAAGTGTGATTTGGCAGCCCAATTCAATTACAAAGCATAATCCAATTTAATTACAAAACGTAAGAGTGGGGGTGGGGTCCACTGTTGATCACCGAAGATGGATAGATAGAGGATGTACTAAAGTTTGAGATATATTAGTGTTATCATGTTTATGTGACTTGTGTGTGTGTGTATGTGAAGATGCGGCCCGAAAATAATCTAAGGTCCACACATACGAACAATGATTTCCGTTTACGTTAAGGTTTAACAATAACAAATAGCAAGCATTCACTGTAACGTGTGATAAAAACGTAGTGCAACAGGAATAATACCAGATTAAAAGTCACAAGGTTTGACGACACTAACCTTGAAAGTTCGGGTTGTCACAATCTAGGCCTTACACTTGGGCACATGGTTTTGCAATACAAGGGGACATTAAAAACAATCAAATACCAGCCCATAGAGTGCAAAACTTGGGGTTAAAAACCATCAAAACCAGCCCAAATGACCAGATGCAATGTTTCTATCTGAAGGTCTGTCACGCCCCACGTAGACTCACACTGAGTCTTACGCGCCCCGCCTGACATCTTTGACAGATTGACACTTTTGGCCCCTGCAAGCCCAAAACTTGGTTTTCGATGCATTTTTGACACGTTTAAGCCCCGTTAACCCCATTTCAAAGCTCTAAAATGAAGTTAAAGTATAGGGAACTTAAAATATGATTAAAAACATCTCTGATGTCGGTTCATTTCGTCATACGGTTGCGTTATTTGGTTAATTACGACGGAAGTCGTAAAAGACGCAAAAACGATCTAAATTAAGCGACGAATGGAATTTTTGCATTCCAATCACTAAAATAAAATATTTTAATGATTAAAAAAATTCTTGGATGTCCGGATATATTCAGAACGTAAGATATGCGCGAAAATACAAACTTTTGCACTTTTTGACGCTTTTAGTCCCTGCTGATCAAGAAAGTTTATTTTTGCGCACCAAACACCTCAAAGCCTATTTCTAACCTATGTAAAGGATATTTAAGGCATGTTTAACTTATGATCAAGTTCCAGAATGTTCGTTACAGAACGAATCGGCATACTTTCGCAGTTTGACACAAATAGTCCCTGCAATCAAATAGACTTGTTTTCAACACACCAAACCATCCAAAACTTATTTCTAAGTTATGTAAAGGTTATTTAAGGTATGTCAAGCCTATGTCACTATTTAAAAGTGTTTGTCGCGTTATACTGACTGCGTTTACGCACCAGTTTGCATACAACTTTCTATAAAGCGATTTTAAAGCTCGAAACCGAACTCGAATCAAAACGTAAAATCATCAAACACATATACACATATAATAACACCAAAACACACTGTTTTATTGATAATTGATACTGTTTTACATTGTACATCGATTATAGAGTACAGTTGCCACAGTCTCCCCTATTTCAGGAAATTTCGTCCCGAAATTTTAACTAGAGGAAGCTTGTGAAAACAAATGCGGATATTTCTCCTTCATCTGGTCCTCACGTTCCCAAGTAAACTATGGGCCACGTTTGGACTCCCAACGAACCTTGACCAATCGAATTCGCTTATTCTTCAACTGCTTGATTTCACGGTCCACTATCTCCACAGTTTTCTCGACAAAGTGCATCGTTTCATCAACTTGAATTTCGTCGAGTGGAATGTGAATATCAGCATTGGCTAAACACTTTCGCAAATTGGACACGTGAAAAGTTGGGTGAATATTCCCAAGCTCTGGAGGTAGCTCTAATTGATAGGCAACCTTTCCAATTCTTTCAACAATCTTAAATGGTCCAACATATCATGGTGCAAGTTTTCCTTTCTTTCCAAATCTCACCACTCCCTTCCAAGGAGATACCTTGAGTAGGACACGGTCTCTGACTTGAAATTCTAGGGGCTTGCATCGCATATCCGCATAACTCTTTTGATGGCTTCTGGCTGTCACAAGATTATCGCGAATTTTCTTGATTTTGTCTGTTGTTTCCAGAATGAGCTCAGGTCCAGTAAGCTGAGCTTCACCTATCTCATTCCAATAGACAGGTGAATGACATTTTCGACCGTATAAAGCTTTGAACGGTGCCATATTAATGCTAGCATGATAACTGTTGTTGTAAGAGAACTCAATCAACGAAAGATGAGAATCCCAATTACCACCAAAGTCTATCACGCATGCTCTAAGCATATCCTCCAAAGTTTGAATCGTCCTCTCGGATTGTCCATCTGTTTGGGGATGATAAGCAGTGCTTAGATTTAGTTGGGTTCCCAAAGCAGATTGCATGGTCTTCCAAAAAATGAGATGAAAATCGAGCATCACGATCGGATATGATATCCAAAGGAACACCATGTCGAGAAACAATCTCATCAACATAAATCTTTGCAAGTTTATCAGCAGATAGATCCTCGTGAATCGGAATAAAATGAGTTGACTTCGTTAATCGATTGATAACAACCCAAATAGCATCGTGACCTGTAGACGTACGTGGTAACTTAGTGATAAGATCCATCGCAATGTTCTCCCACTTCCATACCGGTATCTCTGGTTGTACAAGCAAGCCAGAAGGTCGTTGATGTTCAGCCTTGACTTTGAGACAAGTTAGGCATTTCGATACATACAAGGCAATATCTTTCTTTATACCAGGCCACCAAAACTGAGTACGAAGATCCTTGTACATTTTGTCAGCACCAGGATGGATAGAATATCGAGATTTATGAGATTCGTCCATCACTAAAGTGCGAAGATCGTCTTGTTTCGGAATCCACAAACGATCCTTGAAATAGAGTAACACATCGCCCTTCATTTCAAGTTTGAGCTCAAGTTGAAGTGGTAGCTCATATTTCAATAAGCCTCTGATTACACAAGATCGTTGAGCTTAAATGACAAGAGATTGAATATCAGATAGAGTTCGAACACAATGAAGCTTGGTTCGTTCCTTTCGACTCAACGCATTGGCTACGACATTCGCCTTACCAGGATGGTAGCGAATTTCGCAATCATAATCGCTCAATAGCTCAACCCAGCGTCGTTGCCTCATATTCAGCTCCTTCTGATTGAGAACATGCTTGAGACTTTTGTGGTCTGTGAATACCACACTTTCTGCCATAAAGATAGTGTCTCCAGATTTTGAGAGCAAATACCACAACACCCAACTCAAGATCATGAGTCGTATAGTTCTTCTCGTGAACTTTTAGCTGTCTTGACGCATAAGCTATGACTTTACCTCGTTGCATAAGAACACAACCGAGGCCTAGATTCGACGCGTCACAATAGACAACGAAATCATCGTTTCCTTCGGGCAAAGACAAAACAGGAGCATCATATAGCTTTCGTTTCAGCATTTGGAATGCTTCTTCTTGCTTGGGTCCCCACTCAAAAGGCTTATTCTTCTGAGTCAAAGCAGTGCGTGGAACCGCGATCTTCGAGAAGTTGGAAATGAAACGACGATAATATCCAGCGAGACCAAGAAAAGAACGAACTTCTGTTGGTGTCGTTGGTGTATTCCAATCCTTAATTGCAGCAATCTTGGATGAATCCACATGAGTACCCTGCTCGTTAACAATATGACCCAAAAGTTGAACTTCCTTAAGCCAGAATTCACACTTGGAGAATTTAGCAAAAAGTTGTTCATTCTTCAGGAGTTCCAGTGTCAAACGAAGGTGTTGCTCGTGCTCGGCTCGAGACTTCAAATAAACCCTATTGTCAATGAACACAATGATGAACTTATATAAATAAGGTTTATAAACCCTATTCATTAAGTCCATGAAGATAGCTGGGGCATTCGTCAAACCAAAAGGCATGACGGTAAACTCATAGTGCCCATATCTTGTACGGAAAGCAGTTTTGGGATATCTTCTTTGAGAACACGAAGGTGATGATACCCAGAATGCAGATCGATCTTAGAAAAATATGATGCACCCTGCAGCTGATCAAAGAGATCATCTATTCGTGGTAGGGGATATCGATTCTTGATGGTAACCTTGTTAAGCTCACGATAATCGAAACACATTCGAAAAGACCCATCTTTCTTTTTCACAAACAGGACAGGAGCGCCCCAAGGTGAATAACTCGGTTGGATGAATCCTTTATCATATAACTCTTGAAGCTATTTAGACAACTCTTGCATATCAGACGGTGCAAGACGATAAGGTGCTTTCGCAATCGGGTTGGCATTGGGTACAAGGTCAATATGAAACTGGACTTGATGAACTGGAGGCAAACCAGGCAGTTCATCAGGGAACACCTCTGGATAATCTCGAACAATCGGGATATCTTGAATACACATGTTCTTGCCTTTCTCCTCGGTGACATGTGCCAGAAAGGCAACATATCCTTTTCGTAAATAACTTTGGGCTTTCATACATGACATAAGTTTCAAACCACCTGAAGGTTTCTCGCCACGGACTTCTAGAACTTCACAAGACGAAAGAGGAATACGAACAATCTTATTAAAACAAACTACCTCAGCATGAAGTTTAGCTAACCAATCCATCCCTACGATAACGTCGAAACTCCCAAGTTGCATCGGTGTGAGGTCAATAGGAAAAAGATGGTTATCGAGGTTCAACTGACAGTCGCGAATAACAGAATCGAGTACAAGAGGTTTACAAGTAGCAACTTCGACAGATAAGGGTTTCCTCAGTTTAGTTCTAGGTATCGCAAGCAAAGGCTCAAATGATAACGAAACAAAACTTCTATCGGCACCAGAATTGAAAAGAACAGATGCAGGTCATTGGTTAATGAGAAACGTACCATTAACAACGAGGTTGTCTGCTCGAGCCTCGTTTACATTCATATTGAACGCTCGTCCACGAACGGGATTCACATTGGCGTTGGCGTTCGCATTTGGATTTGCCAGCCTCGGACAGTTGTTGCGGAAGTGACCAAACTCTCCGCAATTGTAACACGAACCAGGTGGGAATCTAGCAGCATTCCCTTGAACCTATGCTAGAATCTGAGCAGCTTGATTATAACCCATACGACAGATATTGGCCAGATGCCCAAGTTTACCACACGTAGTGCATTGTTTGTAAGCCTGATGTGCAACATGATGACCGTTGCATCGAGCACAGTGAGGTGCAGTACCAGCATACTGCTTCTTGGCGGGAGGTTGAGCTGGTGGGTTCTGAGCAGTAACAGCAAAATTCTGGGAAGCCTTGCGCTTCCACGACTTCTTAGAAGACTCTCCCTTCTTCTTACCCTTACCCTTTTCCTTGTCTTTTGTGGAATCAGCTGACTTCTTCTTGTCACCCTTGCGGGCCAGTTTTCCTTTTCTGACCTGAGACTCGGTCAGAGTAGCAGCCAATTCAATCGCTTGACGAACAGTAGTAGGATTACTTCCAGTCACAATGTCTTGCACAGAATCGTTGTAACATCTGTGCCTCTGTGACCATCGAACAAATACCAAATCAATGAAATATTGTGTTTCATACTTGGGATTTGTATAAATATGTGTATTATTCGCACATATCAATTCTCGTTCGATTTCGAGCTCTAAATCGCCTTCTAGAGAGTTATACGCGAACCAATGCGTAAACATAATCAGTTTAATGTGACAAACACTCTGGAATAGTGACATGGGCTTAACATACCTTAACTAACCTTTACAAAACTAGTTTTGGAGGGTTTGGTGTGTCGAAATCAAGTTTATTCGATCGCAGGGACTATTTGCGTCAAACTGCAAAAGTCTACCGATTCGTATGGTATCGAACATTCCAGAACTTGATCATAACTTAAATATGCCCTAAATATCCTTTATATAGCTTAGAAATAGGCTCTGAGGGGTTCGGTGTGCTAAAATAAACTTTTTGGTCAATCAGGGACTAAAAGCGTCAAAAAGTGCATAAGTTTGCATTTTCGCGCATATCTTACGTTCTGAATATATCCGGACATCCAAAAAATTATGTAATCATTAAAATATTTTATTATAGTGATTGGCATGATAAAATTCCATTCGGCGCGCAATTTTGATCGTTTTTGTGTCCGTTATGACTTCCGTCGTAATTAACCGAATAACGCAACCGTACGACCAAACGAACCGACATACGAGATGTTTTTGAGCATATTTTAAGTTCCCAGTACTTTAAATTCATTTTAGAGCCTTGAAATGGGGTTAACGGGGTTTAAACGCATCGAAAATGGCTCAAAAGTGTTCCAGGGACCAAACCTGACAATTTAGCAAAGTTTCTAGTCACTGGTAGGTGGTGGCGCTGTGCCACCATTATATGGTTTTGCCGTGGCACGACGCCACAACTTCATCTGGGCAGAAACTTCATTTTGACAACCAGGTTGAACTTGGGGGTCTTTTGTGTAACTTTTCTCAATACCGTGTGATGGTTTTGGGCACCCCTAGTATTCCAAAACCATGTGCCATATGTGTAAGGTCCAGACCGAAGCTCAATTATAGAGGAACGATCCTAACGGTTCTTCACTTTCTATAAATACCCACCTTCCCCTTTTGCAATCCTCACATTTGTTCTCATTCTTGCTCTAAGTTGAAGCTCTCAAGCTTCATTCCTGAGCAAACTGAGTTCAAATCTTCAAGCTTGGACCTTTTGTAAGTTTCTTTCCTGCTTTTATGCGTTTTTAAGCGTAAAATTCAAACAGTGTTTGACTTTCTGCTTTGACCGATCAATGGTCAACACGAAGTTCGTATGAACTTCGCAACGTGAGCGTAATCACGATGGTCATAGTCCCTTGTGACTATACCTACTGATTACCACATTGATTAGGTATAGTGACGAGTCATAGTTTCGGTCAAAATGCGTATTCATGCGTATTTTGTAACCAAACTATTCTTAGGTATCAAAACCCTTTGTTTTGATATCAAACTTGTTTTCAAACTTCGTTAAACATGCTTTAACATGTTTAACTCGTCACTTTTATTTTAGTGCTTGTGTAGAGTCATAAGTCAAGCGGTCTAAACAACCGCTTAGACTTTCGAACTCGACCTGTTTGGTCGATCATTAGGATCCGACCAAGCAAGTTTAGTGACCACAATTTCATAGGGAATAACCTTCCGAGGTTATACCTTATGGTCACTTCGTTTAGTTAGTTGTATGATAGGTAGTTTATATGCCTTAGGAAAATGACCAAAATGCCCTTTTCATGCATAATTGGATTTTAAGCATATGTAACTTAAACTTTTTTCATCTAACTGATTGTGCAACATATTTAGACATGTTTAGGCATATAATACTTGTCATAGGACTAGTTAGGCGGTTCGAACGCGTTTTACTCGAACGACGCGTTAAAGTGGCGTAAGCTACCTAAACGGGTCGTAATGGGTCGTAAGCACTTAGGTTAGGTTTCGATTTAGTATGTGGGCTTTGTTAAACCATATCATATGAGTTCCAATACTCATTTGGTTTACGAGACCTCATCCTATCCGATCTTCCAATTTAGGTCCGGTTTATTAATATAGTTACTTATATTAGGTGTTGGTTGATTTCGTTATCCCTCTAGCTTTGCTTGGTTGTTCTTCAGGACTTCTAGGCATTCTCAAGTGAGTACATAGTTCCCCTCTTTTACCGTTTTAAACTATTTTGGGGTGATTCATATGTGTTAAATAATTTCGAGTCTTTTAAACAAATGCTATGGTTTATATTACAATGTGAATTATTTGAACTAATTGAACCGTTTGGAACTGTTTGATCCTTGTGAACCGTTTGGAACTGTTTGTTTATGTGAACCGTTTGGAACTGTTTGATTTATGTGAACTATTTGAACTGTTTGAACCGTTGGGTTTGGGAAGTGATTAGGTAACGGGGCGGGTGTAATGTGTTAAAAGCATGGTGGATACACCGCTGGTACTTTCTATATATAAGTGCTTTTAACACATTATATATCGTTGCGTTATCTAGATCACTTGGGCAAATGTTATCAAAACAAAGTTATATTACAAGGTTTTTCAAACAATGTAAACCATTCGAGCTTTATTACAAAAAAACGATTTTCGATCTAGGTCTACATAAACAAATGTTTTGGAGTTAAGATTCATGGCATCGAGATTTTATAAATTATAACAAATCTGTTTTAACTTGGTTATTTCAATTCACAATATAAACATTTTACAAAACTAAGTTTTCTAATATCGAGTAACAAAGTTGTTTGAGTTATTTCAAAAGGGTAAAACGAGCCATGAATCTGACACTCACACAAAACCTATGTACTCGCCGACATTTTTATGATGACGTATTTTCACATATGTTTCAGGTACCATAGTTGATGATGTTTGATGACGATATTGATGCATGCTCACATAGGAATGGACGAGGCCTTAGTGACTTAATAACAATGAAAGTCAATTTGTTCATGTTTTGTTTCTAGTTTCAATACAATGTAATAAACTTAATTCAATAAAACAGAAATTTTATCCATGTGTTGTGAAACAATGATTCTGTTACGACACTCCCCGACGTTTCCCCCGCGGTTTGTTGTTTTAACACGGTCGGGGTGTGATAGAAAAGTTGGTATCAGAGCCCATGGTTATAGGGAATTAGGTTATTAGTAATACTTTGACCTAGTCTATAACCTTCCTAGGACCCTAATGCGAGTTTACTTGCGTTTAGTCATAAAAAAATATCATCGCCTATCTTTAGGTGACAACCACAACAAGAACACAAATTTCAAATCCGATTTGAAATCCAATCATCTGTTTAAGGATGATTTATTATAAGGTTTTGAACCTTCAAAGTTTTCAAAATCTCGTCAAAGTTTGGGTCTTATAGTGTGAACACGTGCAATCTGGAAGAGTGGATGCCTGTATCCTGAGTTTTCTGTCTAAGGCTAGAGTGTTCGTACAAATCCACATAATCGGACCATTCACTCTTACCTGGGAACTCTTGGGGTGAGTGTCCACTTATAGGCTAAAGCATGTCTTCGCGATACATTATGAGGACCTATTTACTTTGATTCAGATTTTGTGCGTTGTTTGTTTGCTTCGTGATTCGAACAAATTAACATCATCCATGCTTTTTGGTCGGTAATTGTATCATCCTATTCTTACCCAATGCCATTTCACTTGTTTTCTCTCTTGCTTCCTCTTTTAGAATGCCTTCTCGATGTGACAATCAGATACCTAATGAAGATCTGGCAGCTATCATTAAGCAGCAAATGGCTGCTGCACTCCCAAACATCATTGCTCAATGTAACCAAGCCTTCAATAACAACAATAATGCCCCATGTAACTTCAAGACATTCAACTCTGCCAAGCCATCAAAATTTTCTGGGTCTCAAGGAGCGACTGCACTTCTGCAATGGTTCGAGAGTCTAGAGAGCACCTTCAGACACGTTCAGTGTCCAAACGAGCGAAAGGTTGAATTCGCATCTAGTGTCTTTGAGAAGCGAGCTTTAACATGGTGGAATTGTGTGATGAGAGATAGGGGTGGCAACGTGGCACTGGCTCAAACCTGGGAAGAGCTTCGAGCTCTAATGATGAGGGAATTCTGTCCTCATCATGAGATTAGGGCATTGGAAAGGGAATTCTATGATCTTAAGCAAGATAGTGGTGAACATCGAGCTTACACGGATCGTTATGAGGAGTTAAGTCTGTTATGCCCGAACATGGTTAAGCCTTTGGATAAGGCAATTGAAAAGTACATTGATGGCCTCCCTGACTCAGTACAAGACATCGTTACTTGTAGCAACCCCACTACAGTTAGACAGTCCATTGAGCTATCCGCTACCTTGACTGAATCTCAGATCAGGAAAGGTAAACTTTTCCGAAAGGGCGACAATAAACCAACCGATGAATCGAAACCAAAGGATGAGCAGACTGAATCCTCCAAGAAGTCGAAAAAGCGAAAGGCTTCTCAGAACTTCGCCGTGGTTGCTCACAATGATCAAGCTGTCCCCAACCAACCAGCTCAACCCCCTGCTAGGAAGCCATACAACGGAACTGCACCCTTGTGCAACCAATGTAACCTTCATCATCATGCTAGTGTGAAGTGCCGCAAATGCCTAATTTGTGGACTTATAGGTCATACAGTAAGGGTTTGCCCAGCTGCAGCTGCACCAAATCAAGCTGACAACAAACCTGCTCAAGCTCGTTTTCCACCAGGTTCTTGCTACAACTATGGCGAGATGGGTCATTTCTGAAGAAATTGCCCAAAGCTTGCTAATGCGAATCCAGCGCAGGGATGAGCATTTGACCGACTAGAAGACAACGTTGTTTAGAAATAATCAAGCCTTATGTATTATTTTCTTCTGTTGTCAAGGTCTATGAAACAGTTGTTGTTGTTGTTGTTGTTGTTTATAAATAAATATTTCATTTACATCGCAATGTACAAGTGTGGTTACTGTATATCCCCTACGATACCGACAATCAAGGAACCGCATTCCTTGTAAAAAAACCTTGCTCGTATGTTGCCTTAACATACCGAGCACTCGAGTTTCAAGAACACCCTCCATTGTATGCTAGCCTTGCATGCTTGGCATAATGACTTCAAGAATCTGTTTGTTTCATATGTTATCTTGGCATATCTAGCACCTTGATCTCGTAAACACTGTACTTCGTATGTGGTCTTAGCATACTTAGTATCAAAGTTCCTAAACTTTTCGCGCTATACGAATTCCAAATCCTTAGAGGTTCTTCTTCATAATTAGATCCCCGTGGATGTAAAAAAGCGCAAAATCGAAGTCCTTAATTGGATTCCTTGTGTACCTTAATTCGAATATTACGATTCCTTGTAATCGAAATCGAATTTTTTTTCTTTATAAGATCATCCTATCTTTTCAGATAGATTCTGGAGGATGTTGAAGTCCATCGACTGGGTTCCTGGTATACCTTGAATACCCGTGTTCAAATCGACAACAAGTTAATAACAAATTGATAACAAACTGATAACAAATTAATAACCAAGAAAACAATTATGTGCTTATGTGTTTATGTGTTGACCTAATTAAAGTTATCTTAAGATTATTCAATAAATTCTATCCCCTTCACATTATAAAACAAACTGTGATTACTATGCAAGGAATTACGTAATTATGGATGCATACATAATTATTGAATTTAGTGCACAGAAAATCACAACAAGTTTTGTCATGTATCTAGAGTTAACTCTATTCATTTCCATTTCTGATGAAGCACCCGTTGAGGAAAAATGAACTAGCTAATCATTTTTCACTTTTGAAAGAATATCCGCTGAGGGAAATGAATATCCTTTTGATTATTCCTTCATTTCCATTTCTGAAGAATACCCGTTGAGGAAAATGACTCAATCAATTAATTTTTGTTTCTGAAGAATATCCGTTGAGGGAAATGAATATCCTTTTGATTATTCCTTCATTTCCATTTCTGAAGAATACCCGTTAAGGAAAATGACTAAATCCGTTCATTTTCGTTTCTAAAGAATATCCGTTGAGGGAAATGAATATCCTTTTGATTATTCCTTCATTTTCATTTCTGAAGAATACCCGTTGAGGAAAATGATTCAATCCGTTCATTTTCGTTTCTGAAGAATATCCGTTGAGCGAAATGAATATCCTTTTGATTATTCCTTCATTTCCATTTCTGAAGAATACCCGTTGAGGAAAATGACTCAATCCATTCATTTTCGTTTCTGAAGAATATCCGTTAAGGGAAATGAATATCCTTTTGATTATTCCTTCATTTCCATTCCAGACGAAGAACCCGTTGAGGAAAATGAATCGTCCATTCATTTTCGCTTTTGAAGAATATCCGTCGAGGGAAATGAATATCCTTTCGACACCTGACAAAGAACTCATTGGAGAAAGTGAATCGTCCATTCATTTTCACTTCGAAGTATATCCACTGGGAATGACAGGGTCATGCCTTGCATAAAAACTTTGATGGGTTACTCTACGCAAATAGATGACACCCTAGATTCCATGCAAGACAATTATTTAACACAGCGTCACAGACAGACTCCTACGAATAAATTTCGGGATAAAATTTCCTAAAGTAGGGGAGACTGTGACAACTGTGCCTCTACGACCATCGAACAAATACCAAATCCATGAAATATTGTGTTTCATAATTGGGATTTGTATAAATATGTGTATGATTCGCACATATCAATTCTCGTTCGATTTCAAGGTCTAAATCGCCTTTTAGAGAGTTATACGCGAACCAATGCGTAAACGTAATCAGTTTAATGTGACAAACACTCCGGAACAGTGACATGGGCTTAACATACCTTAAATAACCTTTACAAAACTAGTTTTGGAGGGTTTGGTGTGTCGAAATCAAGTTTATTCGATCGCAGGGACTATGTGCGTCAAACAGCAAAAGTCTACCGATTCGTATGGTATCGAACATTCTAGAACTTGATCATAAGTTAAATATGCCCTAAATATCCTTTATATAGCTTAGAAATAGGCTCTGAGGGGTTCGATGTGCTAAAATAAACTTTTTGGTCAATCAGGGACTAAAAGCGTCAAAAAGTGCATAAGTTTGCATTTTCGCGCATATCTTACGTTCCGAATATATCCGGACAACCAAAAAATTATGTAATCATTAAAATATTTTATTTTAGTGATTGGCATGATAAAATTCCATTCGTCGCGCAATTTGGATCGTTTTTGCGTCCGTTACGACTTCCATCGTAATTAACCGAATAACGAAACCGTACGACCAAACAAACTGACATCCGAGATGTTTTTGAGCATATTTTAAGTTCCCTGTACGTTAACTTTATTTTAGATCCTTGAAATGGGGTTAACGGGGTTTAAACGCATCGAAAATGGCTCAAAAGTGTTGAAGGGACCAAACCAGACAATTTAGCAAAGTTTCTAGTCACTGGTAGGTGGTGGCGCTGCGCCACCACTATATGGTTTTGCCGTGGCACGACGCCATGGCCTCATCTGGGCAGAAACTTCATTTTGACAACCAGGTTGAACTTGGGGGTCTTTTGTGTAACTTTTCTCAATACCGTGTGATGGTTTTGGGCACCCCTAGTATTCCAAAACCATGTGCCTTATGTGTAAGTTACAGATCGAAGCTCAATTATCGAGGAACGATCCTAACGGTTCTTCACTTTCTATAAATACCCACCTTCCCCTTTTGCAATCCTCACATTTGTTCTCATTCTTGCTCTAAGTTGAAGCTCTCAAGCTTCATACCTGAGCAAATTGAGTTCAAATCTTCAAGCTTGGACCTTTTGTAAGTTTCTTTCATGTTTTATGCGTTTTTAAGCGTAAAAGTTAAATAGTGTTTGACTTTCTATTTTGACTGGTCAATGGTCAACACGGAGTTCGTTTGAACTTCGCAACGTGAGCGTAATCACGATGGTCATAGTCCCTTGTGACTATACCTACTGATTACCACGTTGATTAGGTATAGTGACGAGTCATAGTTTCGGTCAAAATGCGTATTCATGCTTATTTTGCAACCAAACTATTCTTAGGTATCAAAACCCTTTGTTTTGATATCAAACTTGTTTTCAAACTTCGTTAAACATGATTTAACATGTTTAACTCGTCACTTTTATTTTAATGCTTGTGTAGAGTCGTAAGTCAAGCGGTCTAAACAACCGCTTAGACTTTCGAACTCGACCTGTTTGGTCGATCATTAGGATCCGAAGAAGCATGTTTAGTGACCATAGTTGCATAGGGAATAACCTTCCGAGGTTATACCTTTTGGTCACTTCGTTTAGTTAGTTGTATGATAGGTAGTTTATATGCCTTAGGAAAATGACCAAAATGCCCTTTTCATGCATAATTGGATTTTAAGCATATGTAACTTAAACTTTTGCCATCTAACTGATTGTGCAACATATTTAAACATGTTTAGGCATATAATACTTGTCATAGGACTAGTTAGGCGGTCCGAACGCGTTTTACGCGAACGACGCGTTAAAGTGGCGTAGGCTACCTAAACGGGTCGTAATGGGTCGTAAGCACTTAGGTTAGGTTTCGATTTAGTATGTAGGCTTTGTTAAACGATATCAAATGAGTTCCAATACGCATTTGGTTTACGAGACCTCATCCTATTTGATCTTCCAATTTAGCTCCGGTTTATTAATATAGTTATTTATATTGGTGCCGGTTGATTTCGTGATCCCTCTAGCTTTGCTTGGTTGTTATTCAGGACTTCTAGGCATTCTCAAGTGAGTACATAGTTCCCCTCTTTTACCATTTTAAACTGTTTTGGGGTGATTCATATGTGTTAAATAATTTCGAGTCTTTTAAACAAATGCTATGGTTTATATTACAATGTGAATTATTTGAACTGATTGAACCGTTTGGAACTGTTTGATCCTTGTGAACTGTTTGGAACTGTTTGATTTATGTGAACCATTTAGAACTATTTGATTTATGTGAACTATTTGAACTGTTTGAACCGTTGGGTTAGGGAAGTGATTAGGTAACGGGGCGGGTGTAATGTGTTAAAAGCATGGTGGATACGCCGCTGGTACTTCCTATATATAAGTGCTTTTAACACATTATATATCATTACGTTATCTAGATCACTTGGGCAAATGTTATCAAAACAAAGTTATATTACAAGGTTTTTCAAACAATATAAACCATTCGAGCTTTATTACAAAAACGATTTTCGATCTGGGTCTACATAAACAAATATTTTGGAGTTAAGATTCATGGCATCGAGATTTTATAAATTATAACAAATCTGTTTTAACTTGGTTATTTCAATTCACAATATAAACATTTTACAAAACTAAGTTTTCTAATATCGAGTAACAAAGTTGTTTGAGTTATTTCAAAAGGGTAAAACGAGCCATGAATCTGACACTCACACAAAACCTATGTACTCGCCAACATTTTTATGCTGACGTATTTTCACATATGTTTCAGGTACCATAGTGATGATGTTTGATGATGATATTGATGTGTGCTCACATAGGAATGGACGAGGCCTTAGTGACTTAATAACAATGAAAGTCAATTTGTTCAAGTTCTGTTTCTAGTTTCAATACAATGTAATAAACTTAATTCAATAAAACAAAGAACTTTTATCCATGTGTTGTGAAACAATGATTCTGTTACGACACTCCCCGACGTTTCCGCCGTGGTTTGTTGTTTTAACGCGGTCGGGGTGTGACAATCGGGTAAACCATCGATATACCTCTCTATCGCTTTCTCCAACGGGGTAACCATAGTAGGACACAACAAACTGAGCTCCTCATAACGATCCGTATACGCATGGTGTTCTCCCCCATCTTGTTTAAGATCATCGAATTCTCGTTCCAAAGCTCGAATCTCATGACGGGGACAAAACTCTTTCATCATGAGAGCTCGAAGCTCTTCCCACTGTAGGATCGAATGTTCGACCTAATGAGTCGATCAGAAGAGTTCTAGACCAAACCAAAGGCGGAATTCAATGATTTGGACATGTTTGCAGCTTGTTTAACACTAAGAATCACTTTAACTGTCGTTTAGATTGATTTGAAATTGATTACAGATCGTTCGACACTTCGGCAGCACTTCGTCTCCGGAATCAGAATGTTACAAATGAAGATCCAAGACCACCTATTTATAGGAAATGCCAGGTCGCATGAACCAGACTTGCCAGGTCGCACGAACTGGCCAGGTCGCACGAACTGGCCAGGTCACATGAACCTGCCAGGTCGCACGAACTTGTCACCTCGTGTGAAGTGTCTGGTTCAGGCCTGTTTCCCGTTTCTCTCGTACAACGTGTCCTGGTCTATCTATTCTATTAACATGACTCGATAAAAGACATAAGACGAAGTCAACAGACATATGCACTAACAAACTCCCCCTTGGATGATGACGAGTCTTCAGTGTATTAAGTCTTCAGTCTTGATCGGTCTTCTCACTCTTTCCAAAGTATCTTTCTCTGTAAGGATCCTCATCAATCTCTCTTACTCTTCCAGAATCTCAACCTGACTCTTCAAATTCTCTAATTCTCTTGATCAGATCTCTTGATTCTTTAAGCTCATCAGCATCAACATCAGGAACATATCCTGGCTCTTCGTAGCAACAGGATCAAGAACCTGATAACCTGCACAATTCTCTACTCAAAAGTAAATTTCACAATTGTTAAGATTTAACAAATTTAGAAACCACTTGTAGAAATCATTCAACATCAACAATAGTTATATCAAGTTCAAATTAATGACCTTGATTAACAGACACTAATTTTACTATTAGTTTCTCAAATTATCTCAAGCTTTAACTTCATTTTTCATTTCAAATACACTCTCCCAACCTACCGTCGTTCATCATGTTTAGCACTCGGAATTTTGAAAATCAGCTTTCCAACATCAGTTGTTGAAAATAAGATGAAATAAAATCTTTTTGATTTTTCAAAATTTTATGCTAAAACACATTCTTTTTGGTTTTTTTTAAAGATTTTCAGCGTGTTAAAATGCAATAAAGAAATATTTACAGACAATATTTTTGTGAGTTTGTGTAAGAGGATCATATCAACTTTTGACAAATCACTAGTATCGTTGAGCTTTAAACACTTTAAGATCTAAACAATTCACTTAGATTGTCAGTATACTGATCCACTGAAATTTTCACACAAAGTTCAATTGATTCAAGATACGAGATTAGTGTTTTAATGAACTTAAACTTATTCGAGTGTCCCACCTCAGAATATAATCCCGTATCCAGACTCCTATATTCAGTCTTACAGGTGAATGTACACTAATGATATCTGTAAACGGGTAATGCGAGACCATGAGAGCTCAGGTTAGAACTTTCATTCAGACAAAGAGATGATGGCTCGACTTTTAGGTGTGTCCCGTTTGGGGATCTTTTCTTCAACAGCACATGATTAGCATTTTTCAATGTTTCATCATTTTTTATGCTGAGGGTGGGCTTTATGATTAAAGCAGTGCAGAGTATTATATGAGGACTAGGCTATTGCTCCCGCAAAATCAGAAGTCCTGGTATAATACCCCAGATATCATCACGCACAAAGACCTAGTATGTCAGAAATAGAAAGCCCTTCAAACAAGATTTCAGGGGTTACCTATATATCCGAGAGATGTTCCCCACGAGATAAGTAAGTATTTGATATTTAGGTTTATATCTCGAAAACAATCTACTAAGCGTGTAAAAACCTACTGGCATATCATCAGTGAGACCGTTTATCACATTTTAACTTTCCAATTCTTTAGCGTACTGTGATTGTCTACTGATGTACTATCATTTCCTCTTTTTCACAACAAAACTCATTTTGATTTTTTGATGTTTTTGGTTTTTAGATTTTATCATGTTTTTGGATTTTTCAAATTTTAAATTTTCAAAATTTTTACTCCCCCTAAAATAAAAAATGTGTTTCAATTTTTGATTTTCCAGGAAAATTTGAAAGTAAAAGCAGTAAACTGTACAAATAAAATGACAAACTGATGTGAATTGCTTCAATTCTCCATCCACTTGGCTTAAACAATCAGAACACCCCCTGACAACAAACTATTTTTACATTATGATTTCAAAACACTTAAGTTTGTTTTAATCAAAATGGTTTTTCTAGAAAATTAGTTTTGTCGATTTCACATATCCTGGGGTTTAATTCATCATTTTGTTCTTTCAACAGCTTATGAATGAATCCCTTTTTTCTTTTAACCACTTGTACAAACTATCACTTTTAGGTTTTTCACAAAACATTTTTCAAGAATGATACCGATTCATGCTCCACGATTACCAACTTGGGAGCTCTGGCAAGTCAGGATTTTACTTTTTAAAGAATCTCACCCATGCCTGATCAATCATGGGTGAACCATTATCATTTGGTTTAGCAACTTTAGATTCATAAAATTCTTTCACTTCCTTCACCTTCCCATCAGCCATCTTACCAAAAATATGTAGCACTTTACCATTAAATGCTTTTTCAGCATCAAATTCTTTCTTATCAGAGAAGAATTTATCTGAAATCTCAATCTTACCAATTTTTGATTTCAAGTTTCCGTTTGACAATGGTGGAAAATTTTCATCATCCATTGTTGGAACGGAATTCTCATCATTTAGCACAACAGATGGCTCCTCTGACTTTGACGAGTCAGATTCATTACCAGAAACAACCTCTGATTTTTTAACAACCCATTTATGTTTGTTTAAATTGGCTCTTCTTTTGTAAAAATGTTTCGAACTTTCACCAACTTCGAAAGTCCAATTTTTGAACTCCTTTAATTTCTCTGTTGGTTGTTCCTTTTCATCAACACATTTTTCTTTCAATTTAGAGTTAGAAGAAACTCCCTGTTTTGTGTTGGTGGACTTTGAGCAATTCCAAGCAATATGTCCAACCTCTCGACATTTGAAACAGGTTCTTCTTTCAACTCTCGGTTCAGATTCTTTCAACATATTCTTTTTCTTTTCGGCGAGAAACTCCTTGTTTGACTGTTTCCAAAAAGGTTTTTCCTTCTCCTCTTCAGAATTTCCTCCTGAAACAAATTTTGTTTTTGGTTTATAAATTTTCTCATTTTTATGATTTTCAGGTGGAATAAAACCTAATCCTTTCTTTTTGAAATTACTGTTATGGTTTGGTTTCTTTCGATAACCCGAACCAGAACTATAACCCTTTTTCTTGTTCAATTGTGACAACTGTGCTCTGTAATCGATGAACAATGCAAAAAAATGATAATTATTAATAAAACAATGTGTTGTGGTATTATTACATGTGTATTTGTGTTTGATGATTTTACGATTTGATTCAATTTCCGATTTCAAGTTTTAAATCGCTTTCTGGAAAGTTATACGCAAACTGGTGCGTAAACGCAGTCAGTTTAACGCGACAAACACTCTGGAATAGTGACATAGGCTTAACATACCTTAAATAACCTTTACATAACTTAGAAATAAGTTCTGGATGGTTTGGTGTGTTGAAAACAAGTCTATTCGATCGTAGGGACTATTTGTGTCAAACAGCGAAACTATACCGATTCGTATGGTATCGAAGAGTCCGGAACTTGATCATAAGCTAAACATATATATAAATAACCTAAACATAGCTTAGAAATAAGCTTTGAGGGGTTCGGTATGCAAAAACATGCTTATTTGATCTTACAGGGACTAAAAGTGTCAAAAACGACGTAAGTTTGCATTTTCGCGCATATCTTACGTTCTGACCACATCTGGACATCCAAAATTTTTGTAGACACTAAAATATTTTTATTTTAGTGATCGGCATGCAAAAATACCATTCGTTGCACAATTTGGATCGTATTCGCGTCCGTTACGATTTTCGTCGTAATTAGCCGAACAACGCAATCGTACAACCAAACGCGCCGACATCCGAGACGTTTTTGAGCACATTTTAAGTTTCCTATACTTTAACTTCATTATGGAGCTTAAAAATGGGCTTGACGGGTGTTAGAAGTGCGAATACTTTAACTTCGATAATGTGAACGAAACTTGTTGGTTGTAACTACATAATGAATGACATTCATTAGCATTGATCAAGCCGACCAGTATTAGGTTATGGTACCATAGGATCTGACAAATCCCGTTATCAGACTACACCCATGGTTATGTGTGGGGGTTATGTAGTTAACGACCGAATCTGTGATTGTTAACTTACCCTTTGGTGGTTTGTTAATACGAGAAACGAGGTAGTCGAGTCACGAAGGTTTGAATGTTATTAGCGAGACGACCAAAAGTATTTTCACAATTAAAACAAAAACGATTTTGGGACGAATTAAACGATTTGGAACGACTTAAACGAGATAAAACGATTTGAACGAACGATTGGTTTGGGTTGTGATTAGGTAATGGGATGGGTGTAACATGATAAAAGCATGGTAGATACGCCGCTGGTACATCTTATATATAAGTGCTTTTATCATATTACATTTCATGTCATTATTTAAGTTCACTTGGGAAACGATTTGAAACGATGTCACACAACGAGGTTTTCGAAATGATATAAACCATACGAGTTTTATTAACAAGTTTTAACGAGATGTTTTACGAAGTGGTTTACTAAAACAAAAGTTTTTGAGTTAAGAATCATGGCTACGAGATTTTATAAAATATAAGCATCTTGATTTGAGTTGGTTAATCATGTTGCAATATCATATGCTTTTCAAAACAAGGTTTTCGAGGTATTGCAATATATATAAACGAGCCATGATTTCGATACTCTTATAATACCTATGTGCTCGCCAGCATTTCTTTGCTGGCTTTGTTTTTACATATGTTTCAGGTGATGTTGCATGATGTTGACTGCTAGGAAGCATGTTCACTTAGGATCTGGACAAGGCCTTAGTGACATAAAAACGATAGTAGACGATGTTTAATTTGTTTGTTTGGTTTTAAGAAAATGTAAATTACATGATGAATCAATAAAACGAAACTTTTAATTACCATGGTTGTTGAAATGATGATTCTGTTACAACACTCCCCGACGTTTCCGCCACGGTTTGTTGTTTTAACGTGGTCGGGGTGTGACAGAAGAGTTGGTATCAGAGCCAATGGTTATAGGGAATTAGGTTATTAGTAATGCTTTGACCTAGACTATAACTTTCTAGGACCCTAACGCGAGTTATCTTGCGGTTAGATTTTAAAACAATACCGTCACCTATCCTTAGGTGATAACCACAACGAGAACACAATAACAAATCCGCTTCAAAAATTAATCATCTATCCTTGGATGATTGATTGTAAGGTTTTGAACCCTCTCAGTTTTCAAAATCTCGTCAAAGTTTGGGTCTAAATAATGTGAACACGTGCAAACTGGAAGAGTGAATGCCTGTACCCTTAGTTTTCTCTCTAAGGCTAGAGTGTTCGTACAAATCCGCAGTATCAGACCAGTCACTCTTACCTGGGAACTCTTGGGGTGAGTGTTCACTTATAGGCGACCATGTCTTCAGCGATACATTATTATGACCTATTTACTTTAATTAGTTACTGCGTGTCATTTGTTTGTTCGAGGTAATGAACAAATGATCGCACTCCTTGTGTTTTGTCGATGTTTTCAATACCTCCTTTGTTTCTCCAATTGTCGACCTTACTCGTTTCTCATGTTTCCTTGTTAGACAATGCCTCCTCGACGCGATGCTCAAACTTTTACCGCTGAAGAAGTCGCAGCCCTTGTCTCTCAGCAAATGGCTGCTGTACTTCCAGGCGTTGTGACCCAAATCCACGAGTTATACAACAACAACAATAATAACAACAACAATAATGCACAGTGTAATTTCAAGAATTTCAATTCCGCGAAGCCGCTTAAGTTTTCTGGGTCGCAAGGAGCAACTGCACTCCTGCAGTGGTTCGAGAGTATCGAGAGCACATTCAGACATGTGCAGTGTCTGAATGCGCGTAAGGTTGAATTTGCTTCAGGCGTGTTTGAGAAGCGAGCTCTTACATGGTGGAACGGATTTATGTGCGATAGGGGTGCCGAAGTGGCATTAGCACAAACTTGGGAAGAGCTCCGAGCTCTCATGACGAGAGAGTTCTGTCCCCGTCACGAGATTCGAGCTTTGGAACGAGAATTCGATGATTTGAAACAAGACAGGGGAGAACACCGTGCTTATACGGATCGATTCGAGGAGCTCAGTTTGTTATGTCCCACTATGGTTACCCCACTGGAGAAAGCAATCGAGAGGTATATCGATGGTTTACCCGATTCTATTCAGGATATTGTGACCGGCGTTAATCCTACTACCGTCCGTCACGTGATTGAGTTGGCTGCTACTCTGACCGAGTCTCAGGTCAGAAAAGGGAAATTAACCCGCAAGGGTGATAAAAAGAAGTCAGCCGATTCTGCTCAAAACAAGGGTAAGGGTAAGGGTAAGAAGCAGGGTGAGTCTTCTAAAAAGTCAAGGAAGCGCAAGGCTTCCCAGAACTTCGCTGTGACCAACCAGAACCCTCAGAACCCACCAGCCCTACCTCCAGCGAAGAAGCAATATGCTGGTACCGCACCTCACTGTGCCCGATGAAACAGTCACCATGTTGCACAACAGGCCTGTAAACAGTGTACCACGTGTGGTAAACTTGGGCATTTGGCCAACATTTGCCGTTTTGGCCAAAATCAGGCTGCTCAGGTTCCAGCACAAGTTCAGGGGAATGCTGCGAGATTCCCACTTGGTTCGTGTTTTAATTGCGGAGAAATGGATCATTTCCGCAACAACTGTTCGAGGTTGGTAAATGCGAATGCGAATCCGAACTCGAACTCGAATGTGAATCATGCTCGTGGACGAGCATTCAATCTGAACGCGAATGAGGCGAGGGCGGAAAACGAGGTTATTAACGGTACATTCCTTGTTAACAATCAACTTGCATCTGCTCTTTTCGATTCTGGTGCCGATAGGAGTTTTATTTCGTTATCCTTTGAGCATTTACTTATGATACCTAGAACTAAACTGAGGAAACCCTTATCTGTCGAGGTTGCTACTGGTAAACCACTCGTACTCGATTCTGTTATTCATGGTTGTCAATTGAACCTCGATAACCATCTTTTTCCTATTGACCTCACGCCGATGCAACTTGGGAGTTTAGACATTATCGTGGGGATGGATTGGTTAACCAAACATCATGCTGAGGTGGTTTGTTTCGATAAGATCATTCGTATTCCTCTTTTGTTTGGCGATGTTCTGGAAGTTCCTGGCGAGAAACCATCTGGTGGATTGAAACTCATGTCGTGTACGAAAGCCCAGAGTTATTTACGAAAAGGATATGTTGCCTTCGTGGCACATGTCACCGAGGAGAAAGGCAAGAACAAGAGTATTCAGGATATTCCGATTGTTCGGGATTATCCAGAGGTGTTTCCTGATGAACTGCCTGGTCTGCCTCCAGTTCGTCAAGTCGAGTTTCATATTGATCTTGTACCCAATGCTAACCCGATTGCGAAAGCACCTTATCGTCTTGCACCATCTGAGATGCAAGAGTTATCAAAACAGCTTCAAGATTTATCTGATAAAGGATTCATCCGTCCAAGTTATTCACCTTGGGGCGCTCCTGTCCTCTTTGTGAAAAATAAAGATGGATCTTTTCGAATGTGTATCGATTATCGTGAGCTTAATAAGCTTACTATCAAGAATCGATATCCCCTACATCGAATTGATGATCTCTTTGATCAGCTCCAAGGTGCTACCCGTTTCTCCAAGATCGATCTGCGTTCTGGGTATCATCAGCTTCGTGTATTCGAAGAAGATATTCCCAAAACTGCATTCTGCACGAGATATGGGCATTACGAGTTCACTGTCATGCCTTTTGGTTTGACGAATGCCCCAGCTATCTTTATGGACTTAATGAATAGGGTCTGTAAACCTTATTTAGACAAGTTCATCATTGTGTTCATCGATGATATTCTTATTTATTCAAAGTCTCGAGCCGAGTACGAGCAACACCTTCGTTTGACTTTGGAACTCCTGAAGAAGGAACAACTTTTTGCTAAATTCTCCAAGTGTGAATTCTGGCTTAAAAAAGTTCAGTTTTTGGGACATATTGTCAACGAGCAAGGTATTCATGTGGATCCATCCAAGATTGTTGCAATCAAGGATTGGAATACACCAATGACACCTACAGAGATTCGATCCTTTCTTGGTCTTGCTGGTTATTATCGTCGTTTCATTTCGAACTTCTCGAAGATTGCGGTTCCACTCACTGCTTTGACTCAGAAGAATAAGCCTTTTGAGTGGGGAACCAAACAAGAAGAAGCGTTCCAAACTCTGAAACGGAAGCTATGTGATGCTCCTGTTCTAACTCTGCCCGAGGGAAACGATGATTTCGTTGTCTACTGTGATGCGTCCAACTTAGGCCTTGATTGTGTTCTCATGCAACGAGGCAAAGTTATTGCGTATGCGTCTAGACAATTGAAAGTTCACGAGAAGAACTACACAACTCATGATCTTGAGTTTGGTGCTGTAGTTTTCGCTCTCAAAATCTGGAGACACTACCTCTATGGTACGAAATGTGTGGTTTTCACTGACCACAAAAGTCTCCAGCATATTCTCAATCAGAAGGAGTTGAACATGAGGCAACGACGTTGGGTTGAACTCTTAAGTGACTACGATTGCGAGATTCGCTACCACCCTGGTAAGGCGAATGTCGTAGCTGATGCGCTTAGTCGAAAAGAGCGTGTCAAGCTTCATTCTGTTCGAACTCTATCTGATCTTCAAACTCGTGTTCTTCAAGCTCAGCAATTTTGTGTTTCACAAAATTTGATAGGTAAGGAATTACCACTTCAACTTGAGCTTAAACTCGAAGCGAAGGACGATGGTTTGCTCTATTTCAAGAATCGTTTGTGGATTCCGAAACAAGGCGATCTTCGCACCTTGGTAATGGACGAATCTCACAAGACTCGATATTCTATCCATCCTGGTGCTGATAAAATGTACAAGGATTTTTGTACTCAGTGTTGGTGGCCTGGTATGAAGAAGGATGTTGCCTTGTATGTATCGAAATGCCTAACTTGTCTCAAAGTCAAGGCTGAACATCAACGACCTTCTGGTTTGCTTGTACAACCAGAGATACCGGTTTGGAAGTGGGAGAACATTGCGATGGATCTCATCACTAAGTTACCGCGTACATCTAGAGGTCATGATGCTATATGGGTTGTTATCGATCGACTGACGAAGTCAGCTCATTTTATTCCCATTCGCGAGAATCTATCTGCAGATAAACTTGCAAAGATTTATGTTGATGAGATTGTATCTCGACATTGTGTTCCTTTGGACATCATATCCGATCGTGATGCTCGATTTTCATCTCATTTTTGGAAAACCATGCAATCTGCTATGGGAACCCAACTAAATCTAAGCACTGCTTATCATCCCCAAACAGATGGACAATCTGAGAGAACGATTCAAACTTTGGAGGATATGCTTAGAGCATGCGTGATAGACTTTGGAGGTAATTGGGATTCTCATCTTCCATTGATCGAGTTCTCTTACAACAATAGTTATCATGCTAGCATTAATATGGCACCATTCGAGGCTCTCTACGGTCGAAAATGTCGTTCACCTGTCTGTTGGAATGAGATCGGTGAAGCTCAGCTTACTGGACCTGAACTCATTCTAGAAACAACAGACAAAATCAAGAAAATTCGCGATAATCTTGTGACAGCTAGATGTCGTCAAAAGAGTTATGCGGATTTACGACGCAAGCCCTTAGAATTTCAAGTCGGAGACCATGTCCTACTCAAGGTGTCACCTTGGAAGGGAGTGGTGAGATTTGGAAAGAAAGGAAAACTTGAACCACGATATGTTGGACCGTTTAAGATTGTTGAAAGGGTTGGAAAGGTTGCCTATCGACTAGAGCTACCTCAAGAGCTTGGAAATGTTCATCCGACTTTTCACGTGTCCAATTTGCGAAAGTGTTTAGCTGACGCTGATCATCACATTCCTCTCGACGAGATTCAAAACGATGAAACGATGCACTTTGTCGAGAAACCTGTGGAGATAGTGGACCGTACATACAAACAGTTGAAGAACAAACGAATTCATTTGGTCAAGATTCGCTGGGAATCCAAACGTGGCCCAGAGTTTACTTGGGAACGTAAGGACCAAATGAAGGAGAAATATCCGCATTTGTTCTCACAAGTTTCCTCTAGTTAAAATTTCGGGACAAAATTTCCTAAAGTAGGGGATACTGTGACAACTGTGCTCTGTAATCGATGAACAATGCAAAACAATGATAATTATTAATAAAACAATGTGTTGTGGTATTATTATATGTGTATTTGTGTTTGATGATTTTACGATTTGATTCGATTTCAGATTTCAAGTTTTAAATCGCTTTCTGGAAAGTTATACGCAAACTGGTGCGTAAACGCAGTCAGTTTAACGCGACAAACACTCCAGAATAGTGACATAGGCTTAACATACCTTAAATAACCTTTACATAACTTAGAAATAAGTTCTGGATGGTTTGGTGTGTTGAAAACAAGTCTATTCGATCGCAGGGACTATTTGTGTCAAACTGCGAAATTATACCGATTCGTATGGTATCGAAGAGTCCAGAAGTTTATCATAAGCTAAACATGCCATAAATAACCTAAACATAGCTTAGAAATAAGCTTTGAGGGGTTCGGTATCGAAAACATGCTTATTTGATCTTACAGGGACAAAAAGTGTCAAAAACGACGTAAGTTTGCATTTTCGCGCATATCTTACGTTCTGACCACATCTGAACATCCAAAATTTTTGTAGACACTAAAATATTTTTATTTTAGTGATCGGCATGCAAAAATACCATTCGTTGCGCAATTTGGATCGTATCTGCGTCCGTTACGATTTCCGTCGTAATTAGCCGAACAACGCAATCGTACGACCAAACGAGCCGACATCCGAGATGTTTTTGAGCACATTTTAAGTTTCCTATACTTTAACTTCATTATGGAGCTTAAAAATGGGCTTGACGGGTGTTAGAAGTGCCAATACACGACGAAACAAGCTCAGGGGCTGAAACTGTCATTATGTAAAAGTTACTGATCTGCAGCATGGACCTTACGGACCGTAAGGGTCCCCTTGCGGACCGTAAGCAGTGCCCAGTGACCAGAAAGTTTATTTCAGCAACTGTTTGATAGTTTAGGGGCTGTTAATGCAAAATCTTTGTGTGGTAGCCAAGTTATCCCTTCCCCAAGGCTTTGAACCTGCAACAAACAAGTGTATGGCCATGATTTAATGCTTGGAAGCTACACAAACATGTGTAATGATCTTGTGTTCTTGCTACAAGTATAAATAGCCCAACCATTTCATTTGTTCATTGCTCATTCATCTCTTCTCTTCTCTACAATCTGATTTGGGAGCTCTCCCAAGTGTTTGGAGCTTTCTAATCTGATTATTCTTGGTAGAAAAGATAGCTAGGACCCTTTGTAAGTATTCTTTCATGCTTATTGTTTATGTTTAAGCAGAAAGTCAAACAGTTTGGCCAACAGTTTGACTTTTGGTTTTGACCATCAATTGGTCAAGTCAAAGTTCAATTGAACTTTGCAACGTGATTGTAATCACAATGGTTATAATCCTTAGCGAATATACCTACTGATTACCACGTTAACTAGGCGTAGTGACGAGTCAAAGTTTCGGTCAAAATGCGTTTTAGCACGCATTTTGCAACGGAACTATTTTCGGGTATCAAAACCCATTGTTTTGATACCAAATCAGTTTTATAAACTAGTTAAACATGTTTTGACATGTTTAACTCGTCACTATTAGTTTAGTGCTTGTTTAAGGTCGTAAGTTAAGCGGTCTAAACAACCGCTTAGACTTTCGAACCCGAACCGTTTGGTCGATCCTTAGGATCCAACCAAGCTTGATTAGTGATCATAGTTACATAGGGAATAACCACTGAGGTTATACCTTATGATCACATAGAATTGGTTAGTTATTTGTTAAAGTAGCTTGTATGCCCATAGGAAATGACCAAAACGCCCTTTTGAAGGTTAAATCCATATTTTACATATGTGAACATGTTTTTGACATCTAAATTGATATGGTAACATAATTAGGCATAATTGGGCATATAAGACTTGACATAGCATATAGTTAACCATCCGAACATAGTTTCGCGCGAACGACGCGTTAAAGTAGCATAAGCTACTTAAACGGGTCGTAACGGGTCGAAAGCACTTAGGTTAGGTTCCGATTTAGAATGTAGGCTTTGTTAAACCATATCACATGAGTTCCTAGACTCATTTGGTTTACAGGACCTCATTCTGTCCGATCTTCCGATTTAGGGTCGATTTATTTACTAGTGATCCGATTACTAGGTACTACTTGAATTTCCTTGGTTTGTCTGAGCTTCGCTAAGTTCTTTAGATCAAGGATACCCTTCATTCAATGTGAGTACATAGTTCCCCTATTTTACTGTTATCAATTGTTTTGGGGTGATTCATATGAATTAAAACGATTTCGATATTTTAACGATGTTTTCAAAAACGATTAAGATGGTTTATATTAAACTAAATACGATTTCGATAATATGAACGAAACTTGTTGGTTGTAACTACATAACGAATGACATTCATTAGCATTGATCAAGCCGACCAGTATTAGGTTATGGTACCATAGGATCTGACAAATCCCGTTATCAGACTGCACCCATGGTTATGTGTGGGGGTTATGTAGGTAACGACCGAATCTGTGATTGTTAACCTACCCTTTGGTGGTTTGTTAATACGAGAAACGAGGTAGTCGAGTCACGAAGGTTTGAATGTTATTAGCGAGATGACCAAAAGTAGTTTCACAATTAAAACGAAAAACGATTTTGGGACGAATTACACGATTTGGAACGACTTAAACGAGATAAAACGATTTGAATGAACGATTGGTTTGGGTTGTGATTAGGTAATGGGATGGGTGTAACATGATAAAAGCATGGTAGATACGCCGCTGGTACATCTTATATATAAGTGCTTTTATCATATTACATTTCATGTCATTATTTAAGTTCACTTGGGAAACGATTTGAAACGATGTCACACAACGAGGTTTTCGAAATGATATAAACCATACGAGTTTTATTAACAAGTTTTAACGAGATGTTTTACGAAGTGGTTTACTAAAACAAAAGTTTTTGAGTTAAGAATCATGGCTACGAGATTTTATAAAATATAAGCATCTTGATTTGAGTTGGTTAATCATGTTGCAATATCATATGCTTTTCAAAACAAGGTTTTCGAGGTATTGCAATATATATAAACGAGCCATGATTTCGATACTCTTATAATACCTATGTGCTCGCCAGCATTTCTTTGCTGACTTTATTTTTACATATGTTTCAGGTGATGTTGCATGATGTTGACTGCTAGGAAGCATGTTCACTTAGGATCTGGACAAGGCCTTAGTGACATAAAAACGATAGTAGACGATGTTTAATTTGTTTGTTTGGTTTTAAGACAATGTAAATTACATAATGAATCAATAAAACGAAACTTTTAATTACCATGGTTGTTGAAATGATGATTCTGTTACAACACTCCCCGACGTTTCCGCCACGGTTTGTTGTTTTAACGTGGTCGGGGTGTGACATCAATCTTTGTTGAACTCTTGAAGGGTATTTTTTTAGGTTTTTCAGTATGATTTACATCTTTTATTTCAGAAATATTAATTTCTGTTAATTTGAAAACCTTGTTAATCATTTCAGTTTTAACACTTCTTATTGGAAATTATTCATCAGAATATAATTTGTCAGAATCATTCAAAGTATAAGCTACTTTGAATGTTTCGTCATTTAAATTATTTTTTAATATTAGAAAATCTTTATTGTAAACCCTTTTGACCGGTGAACTCGAGCTTTTGTCTGATGAACTCGAATTTTCAGATTTAGACTCTGACTTTGATTCTTCATCTTTATCCAACACCTGATCGACCACTTTCTTAATTAACTCGGACTCATGATCAGTGTCAGACGCAGTGAAGGTGACATCAATATCATCTGGTAATCCATCGATAGACTCGGATTTCAGATTCAGATTGAGTGCTTCAGCCACCTTTTCAAAGTGTCGGGGGGTATAGCCATCCCACATTAGATTTGGAACTCTGTTATACTTCAAACCAGTTTTCTTACCAGAATTTTCTTCATCATCTGCAAATTTATGAGCTGCCACAGTAGGATAGATGCGATCAATAACATAATCTGAACTTTGATAACTTTGATGTAAAGAATTCACTCTTTCGGTTTCGATCGTCATTGCTGCCAATTCTTGTTTCAGCCCTGCAACAATCTCAATGTATTTGTTGATTGCAGTTTGCTTTTGAAGAACTGTTGCTTTCAGAAGATTCTTCATCTGAATATCCTCATCACTAGCTCCTTTGTACACGTTCACTTTGCTGCTTTGGAGATCATATGACTCCTTTATGCTCCTCACATTATGCAGCAAATTTTCTTTGAGCTTCTCCAATTCAGCATATTTTGTATCTTTTTCAGCACAATCTTTGCAAGATTCTAAACACTTAGCACAAGGTTTTTCAACCTCTACAATCTTTTCAACTTCGACAATTTTTTCAACTATTTTCTCCACCACCTTTTCAATCACAATCGGTTCTTTCTCAACTTCTATCTTCACTTCATTCTCTTCAATCTCGACCTCCTCTGTCGGTTTTTCTTCAACTTTAGCCTTATCAGCTTCTATCTTTTCTTCAGCAACCCTTCTTGCTTCCATTTCTCTCTTTAGTCTAGCAGCCCTTTTCTCTTTCAATATCTCGATTTTATCTGCAAAAAACAAATCAAAACTATAAGGATCCAATTGTTTTCTAGCTTTATTAATATACTCTTCCTCATCATCAGTGTCTTCATCACTTCCTGACGACTTAAAAATCAGTTGTCTTCTAGGCCTGTTTTTAGATTTGACTGATTCTTCTCCTGAGGTTGAGTCTTCAAAGATTCGAGCAACAAATGCTTTAGAAACTGAAGGTCTTGAAGGATCATAATCATCCCAATTGAACTCTTTCAGAATCATTTCATCTTCTTGATCTAACAGACCAAAACAAGCTTTACCCTTTAATTCTTCAATCGAAGTAACACGTGAGTGTGAAGATTGTTGTTGATATGATTGTTGAGCAACTTGATGATAATTTGCTTTTCTATGATAATCATTGTTTCCGAAAGGATCTTGTCTTCCGGTTGCTTCTCTGTTTGTACACTCTCGTTTAAAATGCCCTTTTTCTCGGCAACGAAAACAAGTAACCTTCGATTTGTCAAAACCTAGCTGAGATGTAGCAGCTTCACGAAGATCATCTCTTCCGGTGATCTGTTTGAACTTTTCTGCTCTTCTAAAAACGCTAGCTAAACACCACTTGATGTCCATCAACTCAAGTTCCTCAGAATCAATCTGGTTATAATCCTCTTTAGTGAGCATCGGATTGCCAATTCGTCCAGCAACCAAGCTTTCATGCGACTCTAACACAGTAACAAGGGATGCCATGTTTTGCTTCGCAATATCTGGAGAAGAATTTTGACCATTCTGAATATGTAATGTAACGTTGCATTGCAATACTTCACCGGTAAAATTTGTTGAACCTTGTTGTTGAGAACTTGGTGTTGAGAAATTTGGTTCAAAACTTGAATAAGATGAAGAATATCCACTGCTCTGATTTGTATTGTTTGCATTTGTTCCGGAAGTACCATCAGCACTGAACGCAGTCTGAATCTTTGGACTCGGAGTGGTCTCAACTTTGCTTCCTCTATAGTATAGACTAACATCTTGTTGAGCACCCGGACTTCTCATCGTAGCAGTTTTTCGAATTGATAGCTCATGTTCTCCCGATTTCTGGATAAACATACTCAAATTCATATCTTCAAATTGTCGGTTATGCTTTAAAATCAACAGATATGTTCCCCATTCTGTTGGTGCATGCGTCTGTCGACTTCGTCTTGTATTGAGTCTTGCATTGCTCATGGCACGAAGATCGAGAAAACAAGGCTAAAAGCTAATTTCGCTTAAATGGTCCTAATTCCGCTTGAAGATATCACCGGGTAATTCCAAGCGGAATTAGACATGTGATTCCGCTTGAGAGCCTAATATAACTTGAGTGCTGATTTCGATTGAGTGTAATTGTTGTGATTTCACTTGTAATGTGATTCCGCTTGAGTCTGTTCAAGCGGAATTAGATGTCTATAAATAGGAGTGATTCCGTTTCATTTGGAGCGGAATCAGGGTGATTGTTTCCGACGACGAAGCTCTGTCGAAGTGTCGTCTTGCAGTAAAACTGTTCCAGATCAATATAAACGACAGTTAAAAGTAATATCTAGCTGAATTCAACTCATTATGTCTGTTTCCGCCTTTCATTTTGAGTTGAACACCTCTGATTGACTCATTTCAGGCCTGACAACGATCCTACAAGTGGTATCAGAGCTCAGGAGGAGGAGTTCTGTAGATTTCAGCTTGATTTCATGTCATTTTCTTACTTCTACACCTTCTTTTATCAATTGAACAACTTTTCACGGTTAAAATGGCCTGAATTTTTCACAACATAAGCAAAATTGTGTTTTAACAAACCCTTGAGAATATCAGAACAAAATTCAGCTTAAAAGAGACAAAAATGGACAAAAGTTCTAATTCTGCTTGAACGAGAATTTTAATTCCGCTTGAAAAGTTGTTGCAATTTCAAGCGAAATAACCGGTTCCGCTTAAAAAGTGTTATTCCGCTTGAAACATCACAAGCGAAATCAGTGATTCCGCTTCAGTGTGATATTCCGCTTGAAATTTCAAACGGAATCACTTATTCCGCTTGAAGAAGTCTGATTCCGCTTGAAATCTTAATTTCGCTTGAAGTTGTTTGCAGGTACTATCGCTTGAAGGTTGATTCCGCTTGGGAAGTGATTTTGCTTGAAGAGTGATTTCGCTTGAGACCTTATTTCGCTTGAAACTGTCTGTTTTGTGAAAAAGTTTACCGAATCATGAGTGACGAATTTTACAACGCATTTGCAACATCCCCAACTACTCCGGCTACCATTTCTCAAAACATGAACTTGGAAAATGAGACTGGAACTACACAAAAACCCCCGAAACTAATAAGTATTGAGGAGTATTACGGTTGGAAAGATCGGTTTGAGAACTGGGTTCAAGCTAATCATTTGAGATCATGGGAGTGTATTTTGAAGAAATATGTACTACCACGTACTGATCTGCAAGTTGAAAAAGAAATCTCTGAATTCACTGACAAAGAACGAGACATGTACAGAGCTGAAAAGATGATGATTAGTCTACTTCAGCAAGCTATTAAAGAAGACATCTTTGTATTGCTTCAACATGAAAAAACTTCAAAATCGATTTGGGAAGCTCTTAAAATCAAGTTTGAGGGAAGTGATAAGATGATCAAAAGTAAAAAGTCATTGCTTAAGAAAGAATTTGATCTATTCACAAGTTTTCCTGGAGAAGATACAAAGAAATTGATCGAAAGGAATGGGTCGACAAATGCAGTTGGGGATGTTGCATGTGCGTTCCATGTCGTTGTTAAGCATAACCAAAGAACGAGAGGAATGGGTCGACAAATTAGCTGATACTTTACCTCAGAAAGAATGGGGTACATTTTTGATGATCTTAAAGAACACCGGAGTATATGATGGTTTGACGATTTCTCAGTTCATCGAGAAGATTGAGGGTCAAGATCTTGAACAACAAAAGATTGCGAGGATGAGTAATCCGAGTGGTCAACAAGATGTGAAAATGTATTACAAAGGCAATGTTCAAGAGACTGAAAAGAGTCCGAAAATTCAAACTGCTTTTAGTGCTGGAGAATCATCTGAAGCTGTTGATCAAAGTCCAAAAAGCAGCAGTGGTTTTTCTTCATATCCGAATGTTAATCCGAAGAGTTCAACTTCAAGTTTTCATTCTCAAAGTTCAAAAAGTGGAAATGGTTGTGTGATACAGTGCAACATTGCATTGAATCTTCTAGATGGTCAAATTTTTTCTGAAGAAATTGCGAAAGATCACATGGCGTTACCTGCAACTGTGCTACAATCCTATGAAGGTGTGGTTGCAGGAAGGATCGGAAATCCTATGCTGACAAAAGAGGATTACGATCAGATAGACGCTGAAGAGATGGAGCTAATGGACATCAAATGGTGTCTAGCTAGTGTTTTGAGAAGAGCAGAAAAGTTTAAAATGATCACAGGAAGAAATGATTTTTTGGATGCACATGTGTCTACTTTAGGTTTTGATAAATCTAAAGTTACTTGTTTTCGATGCAGGGAGAAAGGTCATTTCAAAAGAGAATGCAAAAATCAGGAAACGAATGGAGCAAAGAATCCTTTTGGAAAAGATGGTTACTATCGGAAAGCCATATACCAACAGGTTGCTCATCAACCGCATCAACAAAAAGATTCACAAACTGCTCATGGGAAAATGATCGAAGATGCAAACAAGAAAGCCTATTTTGGTATCATTGATCAAGATGATGAAAATTTACCTGAAGGGTTCAGCTGGGATCAGTTTGTAGATGAGAATAGGAAGTTTAAAGCTTTCATTGCAAAGATAGTTCAAGAGCCTGATTTGTTTACAGAATGGATGAAAGTGATTGGTGTTCATGTGAAGAATCAAGAAGAAGAATCTGTTTCATCCGATGAAAGTTCAGAAGAAGCAACTGTTCTTGATCAAACATCATCTGATTCTGTTACTTCAGATGATAATTCTGAAAAGACATTAGATTTTGATCAAACACCATCTGATTCTAGTTCTTCAGATGATAGTTCTGAGAAGATAATAGATTTTGATCAATCACCAACTGATGACAGTGGTGATGATGAGGAAGAAAGACATATTAATGTTGCAAAAACTCATCTATCTCCTGAAAGTTTTCAATTTTATTTTGCAGATCGCTTGGAGAAGCTGAAGGAGAGACGAGCAGCAAAAGAACAAAAGAAAATGAAGTGTGATAATGTTGATCAAATGGAAGAGATTGTTCAAAATGAAGAAGTTAAAGTTGAGAATGTGATTGAAGCTGAAACAGTGATAAAGATTGAGAAAGTCATCGAAATTGAAAAGATTGTGGAAGTCATCAAGCCTTGCTTAAAGTGTTTAGAATCTTGCAAGCAATGTGCAGAAAAAGATGAGAAACTAAGCGAGCAAGAAAAGATGAAAGAACAATTATTGTTCAATCTAAATGTAACAACCCTCGGTAAAATAAACACTCTCATAATATTTCCGACACCTCTGTATATTTTAAAAGACCCTCATATGTCTTTTATTACACCCCGTATGTGAAAACAGAGCCCGAGATACAATATAGTATTTAAATAAAATATAAAAGTTTAAATCTAGGGCTGAGGCGGGCCGCGTGGACCCACCCCAAACCCTTACGCGGGCGGTATCGAGGTGGATACCGGATTCCTTTAAGTTTCTTTAGTTCAAACGGGCCGCGTAATACCCCGTTTAAGTTAACGCGGGCCGCGAGAGACCCACAACGCGGAGACACCATGAGCTGACACGTGTCGACATCGTGGCGGACCTATACACTGACCCAGCTAAGCTATATGTTGACCGGATGTTGACGCGGGCCGCGTAAGGCTTTGCCTTACCTTACGCGGGCCGCCTGAAAGTCGAATTCAGCACCTATAAATAGATGGCATCGGATCTCAGTCGAACTCGCTCACAATTTCATTCTCATTCTCAAAATCTGTAGTAGTGTTATAATACGCGGGTATTATATCCCCCTAATTAGCGAGGTTCTGCTCCGTTGTAAGTATTATAACCCCATTTTCGTAATAGTTACGCTGCCCGATTGATTTAGGGTTCCGTAATAACTGTCGTGGTTCTGCCCGACGTAGTTATTGGAATGCCGTCTCGGGGAGGGTATCATTAATATTTTCAAAGGGTTATGATACTAACCAATGTACATTTGTATAAATTATAAATTATATCCAGGAAACCCTTACGCGAAGTCTAAGATAGCAAAGTGAGTTTATCCTCTTTTTGATAATCTTTTTGGTAATGTTTTACCAAACCTTAAATGTTTTACAATGAAAATTAGCAGTGATTGAGTCTTTGTAGTTCTTCAATTACTGCTGGTATGTTGGGGTTTTGTATACAAAATTTACTACACTGTGAGTAGTAAGTCGGGATGACAATACGTTACCATTGGACAATGAGTTAGCCAATGGGTAATATGACCCACAAGTCAGGTTTGACAGTACTAATGGAGTAATTGTGTAGATATAAACATTGTAATCGCTCTCAATACTGTTCACTGTGACTTTTTGTTTAAACTTGATTAAACTGGGATTCACTCACCAGTATTTCCTGCTGACAAATGCTTTTAAAACGCGTTTCAGGTAACACAATGTGACAGCCAATTAGTAAAAAGCCAGCTGGAGAGCACTGAAGGCTTGGGAAAATGTGGCTATAAAAGGTACCTAATAGACGATGTTTTAAATTCAATAAAATAGGGTTTATCCCTATATATGTATTGTACTAAGAAACTTGGGTTTTACCCATGTGTTTATTAATATCAAATATGGTGGTTTTACTCTGATAAATATTTCCTAACTACGGTCCTGATGTAAATTCCGCTGCCAATTAAACCAAACCCTGATACCACCATCTCTGAGCTCGCGTCCGCCCGTTCCCGGGGGTCAGGGATCAGGGGAGGCGACAGGAGGTGGTATCAGAGCCTAGCCACTGGTCTGAGCCAAAGAAGTGTTCTGCTGACACTTAAAAATTTAAATTTTGTGTTAGGAAATAAATTTTGGAAATATGTACATAACTGTAATTATTTGTTATGTGTTATTTGACTATTTGTTAGTTTACAGTATGAGTGATCAAGGACCCTCAGATATGAGTCGTCAGTTGTCTGAATCACCTAGGAGTGAAGGTACCTCATCACAGCCTGCCCTTTCTGGGTATTCTGCTGATCAGGAAGACGAAATGTTTGCTTTTAAAGCTCAGTCAGAAGAGCCATTCCTTCCTAAGAAACGAGGATGGTTCACTAAGGAAGCCTTTGCTCGTAGGAAAAGAATGCGAAAGTTGCAACAGCAAAGAGCCTTAGCAGCTATTAAGCGAGAGACAGATGCCCATACACAGGATATGCTTAATAGAAGCCTAGCTAATTTCCATATCCTAGCTACAACTGCTGCTGACCCAAGTCTGGAACAATTAGTAGCCCCACAACCACAATTGCAAATCCCTGACCAACCCATGGAGATAGAAAACCCGGAAAATCAGGTGGAGATGCATGATTTTAATCCAGAAGAAATTCCTAGGGTACCTGCACCAAATCCACTAGACCCAAATTACGACCCCTGGTGGGACGATAATAGGGATTTTGTGCAACGTTACCCAATCCAAGAAGACACACCTATACAGAACATAGAAGCCTACCCAGGTATGGGCCCTTTAGATCCCTATTACCAAGATGATTATATTAGGGAGATCTTAGAAGATCCTTACCAATTTCAGGAACTTTCACCCCCTTATCAGGAACTCGCACCCCAGATTCCAAACCCAGTCCTAAAACCTGCACCCCCAATGAGTGCAGAAAACGTCCAAGAACTTAGGACTTTCGGGGAGGAAATTTTAGAAAGCAGTGAGAGAATGCGTCAGGTAGGAGAACGTCTCGTATGGAAATACGATGAACGCAATATGGATTTTTGGATAAATCCATATCCGTGAATGTGAGAAGGGATGAAATGGTAGTAATAATAATAGCAATATAATAAAATAAAATAAAATAAAATATGTGTGTACGGATGCATATTACTATTAGTGTGATTCTATTTCTGTCAGTATTGTAATTTTTAATTCAGTTCTAGAATGTAATAGATGCATAAGAGTATGTGGAAATAGAGTAAAAGTCGCAATGATCGACGTTTTTTGTTAGATTGAGTATCATATGATTAACTATATTACCTATTATCTTGTGATATTAATATGGGAAAAATGTTTAAAATTCAGATGGCCGACGAAGGAAATCAAGGAAATTTGAATAATGATAATCAGAGTAACATTAACATGGTTAATGAGAATCCAAGTATCAATAACAATGGAAACCAAATGGATAATAGTGTTGTTCAACACATAGTGGCACAAGGAATCATAGATGCCATGCCATTTATTATTCAAACTATTCAAGAAGCGAATAATAAAAGTAAGCATAGGAGTAAGCGACCCATTGAACCTGAAAACAGCGTGAACAATGGACCTGTACTTCAAATGCATATTCCCAAAAGGAGAAGAACCGTGTCTTACGGTTGTTCTTATAAAGAATTCTGGTCTTGTAAACCAATGGAATTCTCAGGCAATGAAGGGGCCATTGCAACTCTACGCTGGATAGAAAAGACTGAGGCAGTCTTAAGAATAAGCAAGTGTGCTGAAGAAGATAAGATACTGTTTGCTTCTAATCTGTTTAAGAATTCAGCACTAGAATGGTGGAACACTATTCTCCAATCAAGAGGAAGTGATAGAACCTACAATATGGAATGGGAAGAATTTAAGAACAAGGTAGAAAGGAAATTCTGCCCACCAAATGAGAAGGAACAAATAACAAACAAATTCCTAAACCTTAGAATGACTGGTGTGGATAGTAAGGGATACACTAAAATATTCTTCGAATATGCTAGAATAGTGTCAACTCTTGCTTCACCAGAACCAGTGTTAATCTCCCGTTACATCTGGGGATTAATTGGAGAGATTAGACATGTAGTCAAGGCAGCTAGACCTCAAATCATAGAAGAAGCTGTAGAACTAGCAAATACCTTGACAGATGAATTAGTTCATACCCGAGAGGAGGATCAAAAGAGGAACCTAACCCAAAGGCTTACTCAAGAATTCCGTTCTGGGAATTACAACCGTATAAATATGGGTTCTACCTCTGCACCTTTCTGCAAGGTCTGCAAGAAAAAAACATTCGGGAAAATGCTCCACTCTTTGCAATTATTGCAAGATGCCAGGACACAAGGAAGAAAATTGCAGGAAGAAATCCAGTAATGGATTTTGCTACAACTGTGGAGAAAAAGGTCATATCAGGTCAAATTGTCCGAAATTAGTTCCACCTGCAGACAACAAGAATACCAAAAATGCTAGAGCATTTGTTTTGACTGCGGATGAAGCTAAGATGATTCCAGATGTTATAGCTGGTACATTTTTAGTTAATGATATTTTTGTTAAAGTATTATTTGACTCTGGTGTAAACCAAAGTTTTATTAATACATCATTCTGCAAATTTCTAAATCAATCATTAACTAAACTACCACAAGAATGCTTAGTAGAGACAGCTAATGGAGACACCGTTAGAATTTCTGAAATCTTGCAGGGAGCAAGAATAGAAATTTTAAATCAGAAATTTATTGCAAATCTTTATCCCATGAATCTGGTAGGATTTGATGTTGTTTTAGGAATGGATTGGTTAATAGCCAATAAAGCCAGTATTTTATGTGATCAAAAGTCAATTCAAGTAAATTCACCAAAAGGTAAAACGATCACAATTAAAGGAGATAAACCATCTAGATCCACAAAATTCATCTCTGTGATGAAAACTAAAAGTTATATAAGAAAATGATCATTAGTGTATTTGATTTCTATAATCACTAACACTAAAGGAAAGGATTTAAAAGATATTCCAGTAGTATCTCAGTTTTCAGATGTATTTCCAGAAGAATTGCCAGGACAACCTCCAGATAGAGAAGTTGAATTCAGGATCCATTTGATACCAGGAACGGCACCGATTGCCAAGGCACCCTATCGTTTGGCACCTACAGAAATGCAAGAATTAAAGAAACAATTAGACGAATTGTTAGAAAAAGGATTTATACAACCAAGTTCGTCGCCATGGGGAGCGCCGATACTGTTTGTTAAAAAGAAGGACGGATCAAAGCGTATGTGCATTAACTACCGTGAATTAAACAAGGTCACGATTAAGAATCGGTACCCATTACCGAGAATCGATGATCTATTTGATCAACTGCAAGGCGCTCGATTTTTCTCTAAAATCGATTTAAGATCAGGATATCATCAATTAAAGGTACAGGAAGAGGATATTCCTAAAACCGCATTTAGAACGTGGTATGGACATTATGAATTTACTGTCATGCCATTTGGTTTAACCAATGCCCCAGCCGCATTTATGGACATGATGAACCGAATATGTAAGCCATATTTGGACAAATTCATAATTGTTTTCATAGATGATATTCTAATTTACTCTAAGAAAAAAGAGGATCATGCAAAGCATTTGCACACACTTTTAAGTTTATTAAGAAAGGAAAAGCTTTATGCTAAATTTTCTAAGTGCGAATTTTGGTTAGAACAAGTACAATTCCTTGGACATTTAGTAAACCAGGAAGGAATTCATGTAGATCCAACAAAGATTGAGGCGATTACTAAATCGAAAACCCCTGAATCACCAACTGAGGTTAGAAGTTTCTTAGGATTGGCCGGTTATTATAGAAGATTTATTCGAGATTTTTCTTGAATAGCCATTCCTTTAACTAAGTTAACCTGTAAATCTGTTAAGTTTGAATGGGGATTAAAACAATAAGAAGCTTTTAGAATTCTTAAGCAAAGATTAACCCATACACCCATATTAGCGTTACCAGAAGGAACTGAAGACTTTGTAGTCTACTGTGATGCTTCCAAATTAGGTTATGGATGTGTATTAATGCAATGACACAAGGTTATAGCTTATGTATCTAGACAACATAAGAATCATGAAGAAAATTATTCAACCCATGATTTAGAACTAGGAGCTATAATTTTTGCTCTTAAGATTTGGAGACATTACCTTTATGGTAGTAAGTTTACCATATTCACTGATCATAAGAGTTTAAGGTATATTTTCAAGCAAAAGGATTTGAATATGAGACAAAGACGCTGGATGGAGATGCTTAGTGATTATGATTGTGATATCCAGTATCATGAAGGAAAAGCAAATGTAGTAGCAGATGCTTCAAGTCGAAAGTATCATGAAAAGCCAAAAAGAGTACGTTCTCTTAAGTTAAATCTGCAAATAGATTTAAATGATCAGATAAGAGAAGCACAAGAATCAGTAATCAAGGATGATACTGAAAAATTAAAAGGTATGCTAAAAGAATTGGAACAAGGAATAGATGGAATTTGGAGATTCCATAAAAAGAGAATGTGGATACCTAAATTAGGAAACCTGTGTAATCGTATATTAGAAAAAGCCCATAAGTCTAAGTATACAATGCATCCAGGGAGTGATAAAATGTACCAGGATTTAAGGAAAAAATTCTGGTGGATAGGAATGAAAAAGGACATAGCAGCTTATGTTTCTAAATGTTTAACTTGTTCACAAGTTAAAGCTGAACATCAGAAACCCTCAGGTTTGTTATAGCAATTAGAAATGCCAGTGTGGAAATGGGAATTAATAACAATGGATTTTGTTACTAAATTACCCACAACAAAGAAAGGAAATGATACAATCTGGGTGATTGTAGATAGACTAACCAAGTCAGCTCATTTCTTACCAATGAAAGAAACTTTCAGTATGGAACAATTAGCTAAATTATATGTAAATGAAATTGTTTCTTTACATGGCATTCCTTTATCAATTGTTTCTGATAGAGATAGTCGATTTACCTCTCATTTTTGGTCAAGTTTCCAAAAGGCAATGGGAACTAAGTTAAAGTTGAGCACAGCTTATCATCCTCAAACGGACGGCCAAAGCGAAAGAACAATTCAGACAATGGAGGACATGCTTAGAGCTTGTGTAAGTGATTTTGGAGGTAATTGGGACGATCACTTACCTTTAATAGAATTTTCTTACAATAATAGTTATCATACAAGTATCAATGCTGCACCATTCGAAGCACTTTATGGACGAAAGTGTCGAACCCTAGTCTGTTGGGCAGAAATTGGGGAGAAACAATTATCTGGACCTGAGATAGTGCAAGAAACAACCGACAAGATTATTCAAGTCAAAGAACGATTGAAAGCAGCACGTGATCGACAAAAGAGCTATGCTGATAACCGACGCAAGCCGTTGGAATTTCAAGTAGGAGATAAAGTATTGTTGAAAGTCTCTCATTGGAAAGGAGTAGTGAGATTCATCAAACGAGGAAAATTAAGTCCCAGGTATGTTGGACCTTTTGAGATTATTAAAAGAATAGGACCTGTAGCCTATCAGCTACAACTTCCAGAGGAAATGGCAGGAATACATGATGTATTTCATGTATCTAATCTCAAAAAGTGTTTAGCTGATGAATCACTGATAGTACCTCTTAAGGATATAGAGGTAAATGAACAACTCAAGTTTGTAGAAAGGCCTCTACAAATTGAAGACAGGAAAGTCAAGAATCTCAAACATAAAGGATTAGTTCTGGTCAAAGTAAAGTGGGACTCCAAAAGAGGACCTGAGTACACTTGGGAACTCGAATCTGAAATGCAAAGGAAATATCCGCACTTATTCCAGTAGATCTCGCGGACGAGCTCTAAAACAAGGTGGGGAGAATGTAACAACCCTCGGTAAAATAAACACTCTCATAATATTTCCGACACCTCTGTATATTTTAAAAGACCCTCATATGTCTTTTATTACACCCCGTATGTGAAAACAGAGCCCGAGATACAATATAGTATTTAAATAAAATATAAAAGTTTAAATCTAGGGCTGAGGCGGGCCGCGTGGACCCACCCCAAACCCTTACGCGGGCGGTATCGAGGTGGATACCGGATTCCTTTAAGTTTCTTTAGTTCAAACGGGCCGCGTAATACCCCGTTTAAGTTAACGCGGGCCGCGAGAGACCCACAACGCGGAGACACCATGAGCTGACACGTGTCGACATCGTGGCGGACCTATACGCTGACCCAGCTAAGCTATATGTTGACCGGATGTTGACGCGGGACACGTAAGGCTTTGCCTTACCTTACGCGGGCCGCCTGAAAGTCGAATTCAGCACCTATAAATAGATGGCATCGGATCTCAGTCGAACTCGCTCACAATTTCATTCTCAATCTCAAAATCTGTAGTAGTGTTATAATACGCGGGTATTATATCCCCCTAATTAGCGAGGTTCTGCTCCGTTGTAAGTATTATAACCCCAGTTTCGTAATAGTTACGCTGCCCGATTGATTTAGGGTTCCGTAATAACTGTCGTGGTTCTGCCCGACGTAGTTATTGGAATGCCGTCTCGGGGAGGGTATCATTAATATTTTCAAAGGGTTTTGATACTAACCAATGTACATTTGTATAAATTATAGATTATATCCAGGAAACCCTTACGCGAAGTCTAAGATAGCAAAGTGAGTTTATCCTCTTTTTGATAATCTTTTTGGTAATGTTTTACCAAACCTTAAATGTTTTACAATGAAAATTAGCAGTGATTGAGTCTTTGTAGTTCTTCAATTACTGCCGGTATGTTGGGGTTTTGTATACAAAATTTACTACACTGTGAGTAGTAAGTCGGGATGACATTACGTTACCATTGGACAATGAGTTAGCCAATGGGTAATATGACCCACAAGTCAGGTTTGACAATACTAATGGAGTAATTGTGTAGATATAAATATTGTAATCGCTCTCATTACTGTTCACTGTGACTTTTTTGTTTAAACTTGATTAAACTGGGATTCACTCACCAGTATTTCCCACTGACAAATGTTTTTAAAACGCGTTTCAGGTAACACAATGTGACAGCCAATTAGTAAAAAGCCAGCTGAAGAGCACTGAAGGCTTGGGAAAATGTGGCTACAAAAGTTACCTAATAGACGATGTTTTAAATTCAATAAAATAGGGTTTATCCCTATATATGTATTGTACTAAGAAACTTGGGTTTTACCCATGTGTTTATTAATATCAAATATGGTGGTTTTACTCTGATAAATATTTCCTAACTACGGTCCTGATGTAAATTCCGCTGCCAATTAAACCAAACCCTGATACCACCGTCTCTGAGCTCGCGTCCGCCCGTTCCTGGGGGTCAGGGATCGGGGGGAGGCGACACTAAACTATGTGAAAGAATCTTACGATGTATTGAATAAAACGGTAACTGGTCTACAAAAGACTAATTCAGAAAGAGAAGATGCATTGACCATGATGAATGTTGTGATGATGACAAAGCAGAAGGCGATAAATCACTACATTGAGGAATGTGCCAAGTTGCAGTAGGAGTTGGAGATAGAAAAGATTGAAAATGAGAGAATTAGACGTTTACTGCAAAGTTATTCTAGTTCTGATTATCTCATTGATCGAATTTATCCAACTGTTGCAGGTTTTGAAGCATTTAAAGATGAAAAGCCAAAGAAGAAGGATACTGGTAAGAAACAGAGTGTTAGTTATAACAAGTGTCCACCTCCGATTTGGGAAGGGTATTCTCCTCGAAAACCGAATGAGGAGCAAGTTGAAAAAGCAGTCAATATAAAGTTAAAGTCCGATATAACCGATGAATTACCAAAAAACATTGACGTTGTTTTTACATCGTCTGACACTGATCATGAGTCCGAGTTAATTAAAAAGGTGGTCGATCAGGTCTTGGATACAGATGAGGAGTCAGAGTTAAAGTCTGAGTCAAAGTCCGAGTCTGGGTGTTCAAGTTCGTCCGTCAAAAGTTCGAATTCGTCGGTCAACAGTTCAAAGACGTCGGTTAAACGGGTGTACAATAAAGAATTCATGTTATCAAAATCTAATTTGAATGACGAAGCAATCAAAGTGGCATATACATTGATTGATTCAGACAAATTATATTCTGATGAGGAATTTCCAATAAGAAGTGGTCAATTTGAAAAGATCAAAAAGGTTTTCAAATTAACAGAAATCAATATTTCTGAAATAAAAGATGTAAATCTTACTGGAAAACCTAAAAAATACACTTCAAGAGTTCAACAACGGTTAAACAAGAAAAAGGGTTACAGTTCTGGTTCTGGTTTTCAAAAGAAACCAAACCATAATGGTAATTTTAAAAAGAAAGGATTAGGATTTATTCCACCAGAAAATTATAAAAATGAAAAATATGTCCAAGATTTTAAATCAAAAATGACATTTGTTTCAGGAACAAGCTCGGAAGAAGAAGCAAAAAGTCCATTCTGGAAGCAATCAAACAGAGAATTCCTTGCCAAAAAGCAAGAGAATATGAAGAATGGAGCTAATCAAAGAAAGGAGACAAAAACCTGTTACAAATGCAATGAAACTAGTCATATTGCATGGAACTGTTCTCAAGCATCAAAGACAAAACAGGAAGTCTCTAAGAAACTCAAAGGAAAAGTTGTTGAAAAAAATGAGCCACCAACGGAAAAATTTAAAATTTTTGAAAATTCAACATATGAAGTTGGTGAATGTTCAAAGACTCATTTTTACAAAAAGAGAGCTAAGGACAACCAAATGTGGGTTGTTAAAAAGTTTGATGTGAAATCTGGCGATGAATCTAACTACACAAAGTTAGACGAGCCACAAGTTGAGTTAAAAGATGAAAACTCAGTACCTCCAATGGATGATGTTCATTTTCCACCATTGAGGGCTGAGAATTTTAAATCAAAAGTTGGGAAAGTTGAGATTTCAAATCAGTTCTATTCTGAGAAGAAAGAATTTGATGTCGAGAAAACATTTAATGGTAATGTGAAAAAGATTTTTGGAAAAATGGTTGAGGGTAAAGTCAAAGGGGTAAAAGAATTCTATGAAACAAAGAAGGCAACATACACCCTGACTGAAAGTGAACTTGATAAGCTTACATCCAAGCTTGTTGAAGCTTGGATGTCTGTGTTTAATATGTAAAAAATCTGGATTTTCCAGAGCTCCCAGGTTGGTAAGTGTGGAGCAGGTATCGACATCTTTCTTGAGAAATATCACAGATGTGAATGATGGTTGTTAAAGGATATTTCGACTTACAAGTGGTAAATCAGGGACATTAAGTTGTACTTGATTTTCTACAAGTGATTGTTTGATTAAAATTGAGAAATGTAAAATCTTACAAGTGGTTGAAAAACAAGGTGATGAACCCCTAACCTACAAGTGGTTGAAAATAAAATCAACAAAACTTATTTTCCAGAAAAATCATTTTGGTTAATACAAACTTAAGTGTTTTGAAATCATAATGAGAAAATAGTTTGTTGTAAGGGGGAGTTCTGATTGTTTATGCCAAGTGTATGGCGAATTGAAGCAATTTGATATCGGTTGTAAATTTTCTTGTACAGTTTGTTTTAAGAAATATTATTTAAAATCTTCCCTTGGCAAGAATATTTGTATTTTCATATAAGTTCCAAAAATAATATATTTTCAAGGCTAACTTGGAAAATATATATATATACTCATTTTTCTCCAAAAATAATATATTGTATTTCATGTTTGTTTAAGAAAATATATATTTCTTTCAAAAATAATATATCTTCTATAAATTTCAAGAAAATACATATTTTTATTAACCCAAAAATAATATATTTTCTTCTTGTCAAGAATATGATACAACTTTGTAATAATTGTAAAAATTATATTTTTGTCTCTTGGTGTCCAAAATATTATTTACCAAAATATGCTTGTGAATATTATTCCCGGAATATTTTGTAAGTTATATTCCTTGGTTTAGTTTTACCAATATTTTGTGTAAATGCGTATATTCATATTCTTGGAATTTTGGTAATATTTTGGATTGTAATTTTTGGTATTTTAGTGAGTTATATTATTTCAAGCCCTAAAATAATATAACTAATACACATAATATGCAAATAATCACACACATGGTGACTTCTAAATATATATTTCCTAAATACATATTTAGTCACTTTTAATTTATAAAAACCAACCTCCAATATTTATATTTTTTGTAACAAAAATTATGGCAAAGTTTATTTGAGAAATTCATGGTTTAAAATGCACTTGTAAATATTTGTTTGGAAATATTTTTCTAAGTGTTTAATTTTTAGAAAATTTTTGCCATAGTTTCCCCTAAAATGGAGGTTTCCATACCTTGAAGGTATATCATTTTCTTTTGTAAAATCAACACAATCAATCCAGAATCAACAATAAACAATCTTTACTTACCAATTTTGCCAAAAACAAGCATAATCTACTACTTCATGAACTTGATAATTTGTAAAAATTTGTAGTAACTTACTAGTGTTCTTAGTAAGCCTTGTTATCCTTTAAAGTGTGGTTATTTATTTATAAGTCATGTTCTTGAAGGATTTAGACTTTCACAACTTGTAGAATGATTTTTCTAAAAATCAATCTTTTGTGTTTTTCTTGTTAACAACATATTTCTACACTTGATTTAACACTAAAACATGGTTGGTTTCTTTAAAAATCATAGTTATGTAAATCTTGTAATTTAAAATTGGTTTCTTGAGAAAACTATCTTTAAAATCATCCATGTTCAAGACCAATAACATGTATTCGTCTTCATTTTACACAAAATCATCTTTGTTTTTAAGTTCATGTTCTCATAATAGGATGATCATCTTGATTATTCACAAGATCATCCTTTCACTTGCTAGATCATGTGTTTAATCACAATCTAGCAAGTCTCATATGATGTTTAACATGATAAACATGTATGAACAACAATCATCAAGCATAACAACTCATATTCATCAAGATTTCTTCATATTTTAAGCTTATGTTCAAGTTTACTTCTTGTGATTCTTAGTGTTCTTCATAATAATCAACATGTAACATCTTTTAACCACTAATACAAGATGTAAAATAGCAAGATCAAGGTTCTTACCACTAGCTCAAGGCTAGGGATGATCAAGTGAAGAAAACAAGTGGGTAAAAGCAAATGAAAGAGGTCCTTGATCTTCTACAAGCTCCTAGCTCCTTTGTATGCCTTCTAACACACTTGTATATGCTTGGATTGTACGAGGGATGATTGAAAATGGTGGGTGTGTGGGTGTTGAGTTTTGGCCGAGAGCACAAGGGGAAGAAGAGAGGAGTTGTGTGTGTTTTGGTATGTGTAGAAATGAAGTGATGATCCTTCAAGTTTACTTATATTCCATTTTAAGTGTTTAACTCTTGGTTTCTATGTTTAGGAAAGCATGAACATAATCTATTAAAATATTTAAACAAATCAAGGCGTGGGGCCCTTATTGGGGCCGTAGATATGGGGGGGGGGGGTCTAGACATAGGTGTAAACTAAACTAGTTAGTTCCTAGTTGAAATCCAAGTGTAAGTTAAGTGTTTTAGTTAATAAGATGTTATATAGTGTGTTATGATGTTCGGGGACCATAACTAGCTTGGTAATGTTAAAACAACGCTTCTAGTGTAAATTTGGTGTTTCGGGTAATGTCCGATTGTTCGGTTGGTTACTGGTTCGTTAAGGTGCTAAACTATGCAGTTTAGTGTGCTTTATGTACCTTTTATGACACTTTTGATTCCTGACACTTAGGAAAGCATTCAGGACCATTTAACCATATTTCTGCATAGTATTAGATTGTTTAAATGCTGATTTTTGATGAATTCAGCACTTTGGGTGAGTTTTAGGCACTTTCCGGCACTTAAACTATCAATAGAAAGGCAGTTTTATGATCCTTTCTTTCCTACACACTATACTAGTGCAATACTTGGTTTCTGGCTCATTTTGTGTCTCAACACCTTGTCTGTCTATGTACTGAACTCTGTCAGCATTTTTCTAATTTGTTTCATTACCGTGCTAACTGTGTTTCGTGCATTATTTGAGTTAAATAAGCTTTCATGCAATAATGGTATGTCATTTGCAATATGTGATGCACATGTGTGTATATGGCAATAATCAGTAAGCAGTTAATTGTAATTCAGCACAGTCATTAAGCACTAATCATGGTTTAATAATTGTACGGATACCTGAAATTTTGACAGTTGTCACACCCAGGGCCCACAAGCCCAAATCTCGCGTTTTAAGTGGCCCGTTAAATCCTACGAACCCGTCTTCGAAACCCAAAATCACCGTAACATAGTAAAATAAAATTGTAGGCTTAAAAACGCGTAACATAGTGCCGGTAGATGTTGTTTGCGCGTTCGTTCGTCGATAACATAAAGTCGCATGATTTCCGTCGTTTTAGACTGTTTTTCGATCCGTTTTCAGCTACGGTAGTTAAAATTTAATTACGAACTAAACATATCGTAAAAATTTATTATTTGACGGCGTTGTCAGAATATTGTACGGTTTCAGTTCGTTGTCGTTTAATATTCCGCAGATCCCACGCAAATCGTCATACGCGTACCGTAGAACCGAATAGGCATTCCTAAGCTTACTGAGGGCCTAATTAAGTTAATTTGCTTCGTAAACACTATTTATTGTCGTGTAAATCGCCTGTTAGTCACGTAATTAATGGCGTAAACTACCGGTTGTCACATATATTTATTATGCATATATGCACATGTGCATTGTTTTTTTTTTTTGTTTCATTTAATATTAAACACACTAGGAGCCTACTAATTAATATATGAAAGACGCATAAATAGTCAATTTAAAAAACATGGTAAACAACTTTTTTACGAATAAATAGTCAAATAAAAATAACATAATAAAAACATACTGAAAGTCACAAGTAGTTAATGACAATAATAACAAGTCGATTAAGATCAAAAATCACAAGTTGGGTTGGATGGTTTGCGACGTCTGGTTGAACGTCTAAGAGTTTGATCAGGTTCACGAGCTTGCTCAGATTCATGCCTAACAGTTGTTTGTTCGGGTCCAGGCGGTTCTTGCATGGAGACGGGGTATTCAGATGCACCATAATCAGAAGAATTATACTCATCGATGTCATCATCGGTGTCATTGAGATCAACATCAGTATCATCAGAACATGAATCAGGCGGGGCGGGGAGTCCAACGGCGATAGCAGCAACACGTTTAGCTGCTCGTGCAGCAAGTTTGGCAGCCTTGATTTTCTCACAGTTGCGCAAATCATGGTCAAATACATATTTGTTTCATTTATTGCATAAACGGGCGGGTTTTTGTCATTTACCAGCTTTCTTTCATTTATCTTTAATTTTTTGACCAACGGGGCCAATCCGTTGTTTTTTGATACCACACCCTTTGCTTCTAATACCTTGAGGAGGACGGACACTTGTGCTTAGATTTGCAGGTATGTTTAATATGTCACCGATGTTTGCAGTTTTGGATGGAACGAGGTTGAGGATCACACGGGAATGTTTCGAATATTCGGTTCGTAATACGTTTGATTTCAACAGATAATGAACGTAGATGATCAGGATTGCGTCTGAGTCGGTTTGTGCATTGGGTGACTAAATCCATTATTTCATTGTTGATGATAGCAAACTCGCTGTTGTCGGATGAGTACATGTTAGATATGCTATGCACAACTGATGGGAGCGCAACTCGTTTCCAACGTGGAATGATGTAGTGTGACGGGATTCGTTCAATTTGGTTGTAACAGAATATATCGAATACATGTCGACATAGGTATCCAATACGAGTGAACCCAAGACATGTACAGCTTACTGTTTGTTCAGGTACATTGAGTGACTCCTGCAAATGTGCATAACATATATTGTAAATAGAATGTATACATGGAGGGTAATATGCACACGTGAATAGGTTAATTTGTATAATAAAATAATTGATTCAAATGCATTGGTTGATACATGCACATGGGCATAACAAAATAACCAGACAAACAGTTATATTGAGGGTAATATACACTAATGGTAATATTTAAAAAATAGTAAGATATAAAATGTTATGTTGTATATATTGAATATTAAAACATATTGGATAGTAAGGAGATACCTCAAATTCATTTACATAAGACATGTTTTGTTTGCAGTGATGAACAGTGTAATTTTTTATATCAGTCGATCCAGGACGTTCAAGTGGCATGCAATCAAACATGCCCATGTATATTTCTTTTCGAACTTCAAGAAACATGGACCATGTGTATGTTTTAGACGCATGTGCTTCTATACGAAGACCGGTAGATAAGCTGGGGTTCGACATGTCGCTTTTAAATTCAAGATCTCATTGTGTGTGCCGCTACGCATCAAGACTGGTGTCAAAGCACATCAGAAATTGAACTAATGTGTTAGTTTCTGATGAGTTAACTTTAACACACGCATTCGAGCTCTCGCATCTTGATGTAGTCTTCATCAAACAACACATAGATATCTCTCAAAAATAACACGGGACCCATTCATGCCGTATAGTAAACATCTCACACAACCAAGGATGATTGCTTAAATGATATTCATCCATTAATATATGCCATCTTTCTTCGAATGTTTGTGGTGTGATGAATAAATTTCACACCAATTTATGTATTGATGAACGAAGGGTGGTATTATCAGGGATTTCATTTGATATCTGTAAATAAAGATACATGAAAGATACTAATTGGAATTAGTTAATCATATTATATGGTTTAATTGGAATTGTTTTAATATTAAAATATGGTGTGTACCTTGGACGAAATATTTCTCATTATGTGCCACATACATAAACGATGAATAGAGTTTGTGAACACGGTTGATACAGTTTGTTTCACTGATGCATCTTGGTCAGTGAGTATAAATATTGGTTGTTTCTTGTGGGCAGCCAGGAAGATGTTCAGTAACCATGTATATGACTCTATAGTTTCATCATATAACATGCTAGCGCCAAAGATAACACATTTCTTGTTATGATCATCTCCGGTGAATGGCACGAAAATCATTTTGTACCTGTAAATAAAACATATGATGTTAAAAAATAATAATAATTGCACATGTTGGGAAGTATAATATCTTACTTGTAAGTGCCATACGTAGCGTCAAATGCGCATACATCACCAAAAGCCTTGTAATTGCGTAATGATACAAAATCAACCCAAAAGAACGATCGTAACTCGTTATCAACTATGACGCAATCAAAATAAAAGTCTTTAAGATTGATAACTTGGGATTTCATGGTGTGTAAGATAATGTCTGCATCGCATTCACCAATGAATAAATGTATATCTCTAGAGCAATTTTTGAAATCTTCTATCATGCCATGAACATTGTGAGGCCCGCCTTTAAGTGATACTTGGATGTTATGTGCAACATTTGGGCCGATTTTGTTAAGGGTAACTTTGTGGATGAACTGTTGTTCTTCAAATCCGAGTTTCCTTTTGTGTTTCAACATGTTGGCGTTAGCGCTACCAATCATGCAATGGTTGTGCGCGACGATCAAATCGTATATCTTGTATTGTTCGGTGGCACGGTCATAACTCACTTTGATACGAGCACGGCACCCGAAAACTGTGTATCGGCTTTGTTGGTGTTGTTTCTTGGATGTATCATACATGGTTGGAGCATTATTGGATGGAGCATTGGGGTCAGATTCTGTGATATTTGGTTGTCCTTCTCTTGAAGATAATATATATCTATGAGTACGTATGTTCATAGTAGGATTGTCATGATATTTTTTGTTCTTCGTTGTGCCAATACGAGTAGAAAATACAAATTTTGTAGCATACGTATTGTACATCGTGACAATATCTTCCCAATGGGTAAATGTACTATTTATAACAGGAACGTATTCAACATCAACTTCATGTATCCAATATGGGGTGCCATTGGGCGTAGAATGTATAGCAGCCATAATTGTTCATGTGAAAATAATAAATAAACAAAAATGGTCAACATGATGCACAGGTGAATAATAAAATTATAAACAAAATGCACATGTGCATTATGAGATAATATATGATGTCATAATTTAATTTTCATCATAATGCACATTTGCATAAATTTATAATGTAACATGTGTATAATATGATGCAGTTAACACAATGCACTTGTGCATATATTGTTGATTAATCATTATTTACAACATAATATATCTGTTAACATGTTGCAAACGTGTATATCAATGAACAAAACACATTTTACATAAAATGGACATGGAATAGCTTTAGTCTCAAACTGAATGAACTGTAATGACTGATGTTCTGTATTTGTAGGTGCTGTACCGGTCGAAGGAGTGTTAAATGACAATGAGTGTTCAGATATATTAGCAGTCCTAGAGGATAATATAACATTGTCTGATGTTGATATGGAATCAAGAGTCTGAATTTCAAAGCCATGAAGGGTATGTCGACTTTCAACTGTTATAGACACAAGTTTGTGACTTTCAATTGGATTGACGGCAGAAATGAGATTGGTGTCAGATGGACCACCAAAATCAGCATCAGATGTATGTGGATGATATACAGAAATTATTGGATGAGGATCATCAGATGCGTTAGGTTCAACACCGGATGAATCAGAAGACGTCATATGTTTCCGTAATTATATGCCCAATGCCTCCGCCGTAATTATGTGGAAGCGACCGTTTCTTCCTGTCGTGATAACCACCGTACACTCCTTACGCCGCCGTGAACAACTATAAACCCGCAGTGAACGCCATCTTGTCAATGTGTCGATACTGCCGATTGTGGATTGGGAACGGCGTGAACTGATGAAACCCTAAAACAAGGGAAATTTACAAAACGTTAATAAAAAATAAAGGATGCGCGTGTTTTTTAGTTACAATACAATATAATTACAATTTTGCCATATGTTCACATTGGTTCTCGCGGTTCTCGCAATAAAGGGTGGTTCCTAATGGATCCTTCTCCTATATATATATATATATATATATATATATATATATATATATATATATATATATATTGTTCATGAGTTTGTTAGGTGTTCGTTTGGTTATAAGATTACTGATGTGTGTAAAATGCAACATACAAATTACATCAAATGAGGCATAAAACTAACCCTTTTTTACTACTAATGTTGGAAAAAGTGTGCTTTTGTCTTCCTTTTGTATTTTCAGGACCAAACGAGCTTAAATGAACAAAAGGAACAATTATGCAGCAAAAAAACTAACATAAATACAACGAAAAGGAATAAACGTAGCATGCCCGATCCCTCGACAGCATCTTCCCAAGCAAAAACAAGAAACAGAAGGCTGACCACGGCTCGTGCCCAGCGGACACGGGGGCGTGGTCAAGTGTCTGCAGAAATGGACAAAGCTGTGGAAGCTTCTATTCCCGACACGGGGGCGTGCCCAGCTCAGCACGCGGCGTGGTGAACGCTAAGATTCGTAGAATCTTACAAATCTTGATAGTACAGATACGCTTCTGCACACGGGGCCGTGTGGAGCCTAATGCAGACAAGTGTAATTAATGAAGGAAGAGAAAGAGGATGGTCACGGGGGCGTGTCCAGCGGACACGGGGCTGTGGTCGGGCTTCTATTCAGGCTATAAATAGGGGTGCTTGGTTCACTTCAAAGGCATCCCTTGGCCAACCACCTCTCTCCCACTTTGCCACCACTTCATCACCACTACAACACCCACATCCACCACCATCATCCATCATCCACCTTAGAGTGTGTGTAGTAGTCTCAGGATCCAAGATTGATCGTAAGAGTTCTTGTCAATCAAAGGCCATGTTTGGCTAAGTCTCTTACATCACTTGGTGAAGACAAGCATTTAATGTATTACTTTTGATTTTTAATCTTTTCACACTTTTTATTTGGTTTTGTATTAATGACTTTAATAACTTGTTTCTTATGTTGAAGGTGAAATTTCCTTATCATTTGTTCATGGTATCTTGGCATTACTTTACTGTCTATACAAAGTAAAAGATTTTCACCATTCATATCTCTACGGTCTATATAGAGATATGTTGGCCACCTGGTCGGGGGTTAAGGGAATGGTTTGGTAAGGTTATTGCCTTGTTTAGTGTATAGATCCTGCAAGGACCTGGGTCAAGCTTACTAGGACCTCCTTCAATACCCACTTGTATTGGATGGCGGGGGTGCGAATGGCTTGATCCCCTCATATGTAAACTACTATTAATACATTAAACCGGCTACTTGGGATTGTATCCTTGCTGACTCAAACCACTTAGCCGAGGGTAACTTCACCTTTAAAAGAGGGGCCTACCACTCTTCGCATTAATAACTTGATTAATTATCTTCTAATATTCCAACCCTTTGGGATTGTATCCCTGCTGACTCAAACCACTGGGTTGAGGGTAACGTCACCTTCAAAAGAGGGGCCTACTACTATAACTAAGATAATCTCTTAAAAAGTGCAAAAGTGTGGAAATCATCAAAGGATACATTAAAGGCGAGTCGGATCCAAGTGATTCATCTTGTCTATCTGTTTTTACTTTATTTTTATTTTCAGCATTTTAGTTTTTATTTTTCATGTTTAAAACCTTTTCTAAAAATTTTGATTTGATTAGACGTTGAGGATAAACCGGTACTAAAAGCACTTGTGTCCTTGGATGACCTCGGTATCTTACCAACGCTATACTACGTTCATGATGGGTGCACTTGCCCATGTGTGTGTTTAGTGTTAGTAGAATATCGTGTTTTATAAATTTAAAACTTGACTAATGTGTAAAATGGGCTTAAAATATCAATAAAAACATAATACACCTAACGCACACCAAGTTTTTGGCGCCGTTACCGGGGACACAAGGATTTTAAGAAAGTTTAAAATCGACGGCCTAATCGTTTTTCAAAACTTTTTAAAACAGCGCGCATATTTTTACATTTTTAGGTAATTTTTGCATTACAGTACTCTGAACACGGGGCCATGCTCACTTAACACCCCCCCCCCCCCCCCCGTGCGGCATAATTTTTACAAAACTCCCAGATACAGAGTCTGAACACGGGGTCGTGTTCGCTGAACACGCCCCCGTGCTGAACAAATCCAGTCACATTTTTTTTAAAACGCCCAGATACAGAACTTGAACACGGGGCCATGCTCAGCCTCTGCTTCCGTTTTTATTTTTGTTTTCTGGTCCCGAGACTCTGTTATAATCTGCTGAGTGATTCTTATGGATTAATACTCAGGAGGTTACAACTACCACTACGAGGAGGATGATTATGAAGAACAGTATTGTACCATTTGTGGTAATCCTCATTCGGTACAATATTGTGACCTCTTTGAACCATCCCCTTCGTACACATACTATGAGGAGCCCAGGTACGAGCCGACCACTTCATACACATACCATGAAGAGCCAAGGTATGAACCTTCTCCCTCATACTCATATCTTGATGAACCAAGGTATGAGCCTTCATACTCACACTTTAAGGAACCAAGGTATGAGCCATCACCTTCGTATACTTACTATGAGGAACCATGGCGTGAACAACCCACCTCATATGAGTATTATGAAGAACCAAGTTACGACCCTTATCCATCATACACTTACAATGAGGAACAATGGTATGAACTATCTACCTCATATGAGTATTATGAGGAACCAAAGATCAAACTTCCGAACTCAAGCTTTGAGGATCCTTTTTCCGCTCACTTTGACGAACCACCAACTATCTCACCCGTAGCCGAAAAGATAATGGAACACCTTAAAACTATCGAGCGCTATATAAAAGAATCCCGCGCAAGGGAAGAGGAATCCCACGCAAGGGAAGAAGTAACATGTACTAAAGAAGTGATAGTTGAAGAGGTAAAAATGGAAGAACAAGTAAGTGAAAAACCGACACATGAGCTAAAAAACAAAAAAGGTGAGTCCGACTATGTTAAAATTCAAGAAGAGTCTAATTTTCAAGAAATTAATCTCTTGTCACCTTCTTTCGAAAATCATTGTTTAGTACCTACTCATGCTAAGTTTTTAAAAGAGTTAAATACTAACACTAAAATTTGATAAAATGGTAAGCATTAAGTTAACAAATGATCAAACTACGCTCATAAAAGATGATCCATTTGAAATTAACATTACATCGGTTCCATGTTTCTTTCAAAACTCCTTTATTAGTAATATTACAATTGATAAAGATCTTTGTGTTAATATAATGCCAAACTACATTTTCAAAAAATTAAGTATTGGTGATTTTTCTCCACTTCAAATACCCATTTTTCTATCTAATCGGAAAACAATAAAATCAATGGGAGTAGTTGAAGATGTGTTAGTCCAAACAACTCAAATGGTAATCCCAACTGACTTCGTCATCCTTGATGACGCTCCGCTAGTGTTGGGACGACCTTTTGTAAAAACCACGAAGCTTTGAAAAATCGGCAGCATGATAATCTATCCAATCAATTAGGGGCATTCAAAAGAAGTGTCGATCTTGAGCATTCAAAGAAATATCCAATCGGCAATGATGACCCCCTAATTGAAGATGAAGATGAGCCACCCGATACAAAAGAAGAAATTGACACTTTGTTGAAGAAGAGGTCGCCATTGAACAAACCTTTTTGGTTCTTGATCAACATGAGCAACCAAATAAGGAGTCTCCTAAAGACCCACCACTTGAGCTCAAAGAACTCCCAAAAGTTTTGGAATATGCTTTTCTCGAAAAGGATGGTAAGTTACCTGTAATTATTTCGTCAAAATTAACTAGTGTAGAAAAAGAAAAATTAATCACACTTTTGAAAAAAACACAAACTCGCGATCGCTTGGAAGCTTGTAGATATTAAAGGAATAAGCTCTTCCATGTGCACGCACAAATTTTTAATGAATGATGATTATAAATCGGTAATACAACCACAACGTAGAGTAAATCCAAACGTCCAAGAAGTGGTTAAAAATGAAGTCATCAAATTACTTGACGCCGGACTCATTTACCCAATTTCCGATAGTCCTTGGGTAAGTCCCCTCCAAGTAGTTCCTAATAAAGAAGGTATGACGGTGGTCACTAACGAAAAAAATGAATTAATACCAACAAGAACCGTCACCGGATGGAGAGTGTGTATAGATTATCATCGATTAAATGAAGCAACAAGGAAAGACCACTTTCCTTTACCTTTTATTGATCAAATGTTAGAAAGATTATCCGGTCACAAAGATTATCCGATAGCACCTGAAGACCAAGAAAAGACAACATTCACATGTCCCTAGGGAACTTTTGCTTATCGACACATGCCTTTTGTGTCACACCCCGACCACGTAAAACAACAAAACGTGGTGGAAACGTCGGGGAGTGTTGTAACTGAATCATTGTTTCACAACCATGGAATAAATAATTTCGTTTTATTGAATTAATGAACTCATTGTTTTATTACAAATCAGATAAATACAACTATTATCTTTCAAATTTTAAAGTCGCTAAGGCACGAGTCCATCCTATGTATAGCATGCATCAACAATCATCACATAACCGCACCTGAAACATGTGTAAAAATAGGTACGTCAGCATAAAAATGCCTGTGAAATACATAGGCTTTATTGTAATTAGGATTCATGACTTATAAGTTTAGAAAAAGTTGTTTTAACAAAAGTAGTCATGATCCTTGTAAAGGGTTTTCTTTTATAAATCATACTAAAATTTATAAGAAATCGGATGATATAAAATAATAATACATAGGAAATTAAATAATTAAGTAAAATGAGTTTGTATAAAATATATTGTTTGAAAAACGATGTTTTGATAAAAAGGTTTATAGCATATATAATAATATACTTTGATTTTAAGAAAGTCGAATAAGTAATATATAAAAATATATTTCAGTTCCAATGTCGTTAACCCAAGTGTACTAAATAACGCCACGGTATGTAATGTGATGAAAACACTTATATATAAGAAGTACCAGCGGTGTATCTACCATGTTTTCATCATATTACACCCGTCCCGTTATCTTAAACACTAACCCAAAACCCAATTGTAAAACAAATAGTATATTAAATATACTTTAGTTGTTAAAAATAATAATTTTCAGTAGTATATTAAAACTATACTTTGGATTTATAAATAACATATTAAACTATGTTTTGGTTTGAAAATAACATATTAAACTATGTTTTTGGTTATTAACAAAAATATATGTTCGTTTTGTACATTATCACATATGAGAGCATATCAAATTATACTTTTGGGAGTATAACTAAATATACAAAAATAATGTGATTTAAGAATTCAGTCAGACCTAGTGCATCAAAATACACCTTTGAGACTATAGAAATACCACAAAGGCAATCCCTATTTGGATGGAGAAAAATAAATTGGTTTCAGACATTCCATGACAACAGGAATGGGGTGTCAAATCCTATAGCGCTATATCATACTACCAACCGGTCTGGTGAACATAAAATAAGTATTATCCAACAATTTAATTTTAAAATCTTTGGAAAAATTAGAGTTTAAACCATAAATAATCATTTAGTTTGTAAAAAGATAAGTACTAATATGTATAATCAATTATACTTTTGAAAACAAGAACATAACAAATAGGTACACATGCTTCACCCCAAAACATTTGAAAATAGTAAAAGAGGGGACTATGTACTCACATGAGAGTTCTTAGAAGTCTTGAACAACTACCAAGCAAGCTAGAGAAGTCCCGGAAATCAAACGGTACCTAATATAGGTAACTACATAAATAAACCGGACCTAAATCGGAGGATTTGGATAGGATGAGGTCTCGTAAACCAAATGAGTGTGGGATCTCATATGATATGGTTTAACAAGGCCTACATACTAAAAGGAAACCTAACCTAAGTGCTTACGGCCCAATACGACCCGTTTAGGTAGCATATGCTACTTTAACGTGTCGTTCGCGTAAAACGCGTTTGGACCATCTAACTAGTCCTACGACAAGTATTATATGCCCTAACATACTTAATTATGTTGCATAATTAGTTAAATAACAAAAGTTTGGGTTACATATGCTTATATATCAATTATGCATGAAAAGGGTATTTTGGAAATTTTCCTAAGGCATATAGACTACTTATCATACGACTAACTAAACAAAGTGACCATAAGGTATAACCTTGGAAGGTTAATTCCTATACAACTATGGTCACCTAATGTGTTTGGTCGGATCTTAAAGATCGACCAAACGGGTCTAGTTCGTAAGTCTAATCGGTTGTTTAGACCGCTTGACTTACGACTCTACATAAGCACTAAACTAAAAGTGACGAGCTAAACACGTCTAAAACATGTTTAACAGATTTTAAAAACAGGTTTGGTATCAAAACAAACGGTTTTGATACCTAAAAGTAGTTTGGTTACAAAATACGCAAGAATGCGCATTTTGGCCGAAACTACGACTCGTCACTACACCTAGATAACGTGGTAATCAGTAGGTATAGTCACTAGGGACTATAACCATCGTGATTACGCTCACGTTATGAAGTTCAAACGAACTTCGCATTGACCATAAACTGGTCAATGCAGAAGGTCAAACGCAGTTTGACTTTCAGACTCGAAAAGCGATAAAAGAACGAAAGAATACTTACAAAAGGTCCCCGCAAGCTTTGATCCGATTTACTCTCAGGTATGAAGCATAAACTTCAACTTAGAGAGCTAAAATCAGATCATTGTGGGGTTTTCAAGTGAAAGGAGGTGGGTATATATAGGAAATCTAGAACCGTTAGGATCGTTCATCGTAAAACGAGATTCGATCTCATCCGTACACATGTGCCCATGGTTTTGTGAAACCATGGGAGCCCATAGTTTCATTAAAACCATGTGCAAATGAGGGAAACAGCTGGAACAAGCTGGAATTTAGATTTTTCATTTTGGTCCCTTCCTAAGATAATTATGGCAGAATGACAATTTTGGTCCATGAACTTCAGAATCTTGCATTTCGGCTCATTTTTGACACGTTTAAGCACCGTTAACCTCATTTCAAGGCTTTAAAATGAAGTTAAAGTATAGGGAACTCAAAAAATGCTCAAAAATATCTCGGATATCGGTTCGTTTGGTCGTACGGTTGCGTTGTTCGGTTAATTACGACGAAACACGAACGAATGCGAAAAACGATCCAAATTACGCGACGAATGGAATTTTATCATGCCAATCACTAAAATAAAATATTTTAATGATTACATAAAGTTTTGGATGTCCGGATGTATTCAGAACATAAGATATGCGCGAAAATGCAAACTTATGCACTTTTTGACGCTTTTAGTCCCTGAATGACCAAAAAGTTTATTTTAGCACACCGAACCCCTCAATGTGACAACCGTCACTTTTCTGTACATTCCGTACACGAAATGAATAGTAATTTGTGCTTAAATGACTGTGCATGATCAGGTTTACCAGACAAATTAATCTTTGTATTCCATGCAAGTGAATTCATGCACGTTTTATACTACAAAATATTGATTTATGCATAATCGAGAGCGTTGCGTCATAAATTAGTAAACTCACCGGTAAGACACATCATGTCAACAGAACTGCAGAAAGCAGTCAGACATTAGAATTGGAGCCTAGGTGTAGGTCCAACGTCAAGAATGCATTAAAACCCAAGAGTACATACAAGGGTTTTAATATAGACCTTCCGAAAGCTAAAATACGCACTAAAAAGCACCCGAAACGCACTTTAAGTGCATAATTTATTTAAATTCAGCTATAATCAGCATTATGACAATGAAATATTATGCAGAAATGATGATTTATCATCCAGAATATTTCCCTAAGTGTTGGGAATTGAAAGGGTACAAGAAGGGTACTTAAAAGACACTAAAAAGTGTAATTTAGCACTTTAACGGATTAATATCCAACCGAATAACCGAACTATACCCGGAACATAAAATATTGTCATTGACATTATTTTTTCTTTTCTGAGCTAGTTAGGGTCCCCGAATACCCTAACACCCGTTATAAATCACAACACTCTAATTAATTTTTCCACCTAACTAATTCCACTAGCACTTAACCTTCAAGTTAATATCCAACCAAACCCCCCCATCCCTTGACCGATTGGTCCCCATATGGGGGACACCACTCTTACCACTTTGATTATTTTATTTGAGTGTTTAATATCATGGTGACATATTACACATAGGGTATTAATGAATTGAAATATATATGGGACTTAGAGACTATAACTTTCATTCACTTCACAAACCACCAACAAGATTCCACTCTCTCTTTCTCCTCTTGATGAGTTCGGCTGAAAGCTCACACCCACCCATCATCATCATCATTCAATTTCAATCTTGGCATTTTACATATATACAAGTGTGTTAGAGCTTATACGAGGAGACCCGGTGCTTACGGAATCGCAAGGACCTCTCTACAACGCTATTAACCACCTTGTTTTCGCTTGATTTCTTCCCTAGCCTTGAGCTAGATGTAAGTTATTCTAAACACCTTCTTGATCTTGTTTAAAGTGGTTAATACGGGTAAAAATCATAAACACTAGAGATCAAAGTTTAAAGACTTGAAAGTGAGATGAATATGTTGGATAAAGAATAGATGTGTGTGTAAATCATGTAAATCTTGTGTTATCATGATTCTTGTTGATTATCTGATGGTTTGTAGGTTAATATTGATGTTTGATGTTGTTGTGATCACTAAACATGATTAACGGAATCAATCGAACACACTTTAGAAGGCTTAAAACTAAAAACAGCTTGCTGATTCGCTTTTCCAGCCGACTTAAACTGGCTGTAACAGGACTTTAATAAAACGAAAAATGTATTTTCTGAAGTCTAGGTTCATGTATTATGAAATACGGTTCTAATGGCACCAGAATCATAATTTTTGGACTCCGTTTACTATTTTTAAAGTGTATTTTCGTAACAGCAGCTAGAGCTGCATTTTTGCTGCTGAAAATGTGCGTCCTATCTTCTGTCATAACTTGTATTCTGTGTGGAGTCTGATCACGAAACTTATACCAAAGTTGGCCACTGATGTATTTGTAATACTCCCACTGGAATTTCGTAAATCGGACTCACGATGAATTTTTAATGAATTATTTCGTAAACTACAATCAGAAAGCGACAAATCTGATTGCAGTCCGGAAAATAAATTCTTATAAAATATTGGTAATGAACTAGACCCCGATATTTTTGCACAATAATTTTTGGATCGTTTAAGACGTTCTGTAAAAATTTGGGAATTTTTGGAATAAGTTAACCATTTTATTTAAATATCCGAAAACATCCCAGTTTTGGATATTTAAGTTGAAACGACATAAGTTGGAATTTGCGTGTCTAAATGTCGAGTATGTTATCTGAGGAAAAGTATATATTGTGCTAGACGTATGTGGTATGTATAATACGTGCTAGTATATTAGGACTTGCAAATACACATATAACATATTCAGACAAAATACATAACTCGGGTGCAAAGTGCAAAATACAAGAGACTTATATTTATTTTCGAGAAAATAATGTAAGTAGGACACTTAGTTAAAAATATAAAATATTTTTAAAACAACAATACAAATACAAAAGAGAGTGACTGTACTTGTGCGACGCAAGTCTAGTGATTAACGTTAAGTAAACACGTATAGGTCACGACGTTAATTAAGCAAATTCGGTGAAGTTTACGACGCAGGAACGCAAAGCAGTGAGTTCATGCTCCCCCTTTTCTTTAACTGTTTTTGGTTTTATAACTCTCGGGGGTGAAATACATGTTACAAATATTACAATTTTTTTACAAGTGGTAAAAATACAAGAAGCACTCTTGGTGAGAACGAGTACCGAGTGCAATAAGATTTGAGAATACAAAAATACGAGAAGCACACTTGGTGAGAACGAGAACCGAGTATGATGTGCTTTAAGAAATGCCTAGAAAATACTAGATCATGTGAGCTTAAACTAGATATTGAGATGCCATTAATACTTAATTAGGGACGAGGGTTAGATCTAACGGGTACGGCTGAGCCCCACTCATGGTCCTTAAGTGACCACTTGAGTGCTTCGGTGTCCCAGTCGAGGGAAATCGACACAGTCGAGGTTAATCGACACAGTCGAGGGTAATCGGCACAGTCAAGGGAAATTGACGCAGTCGAGGTTAATCGACGCAGTCGAGGTTAATCGACACAGTCGAGGGTAACCGACACAGTTAAAGGAGAAAATACTAATGCTCCCTATGTCCTCACATGCCTTGAGGGAGAAAATACTAATGTTCCCTATGTCCTCACATTCCTTGAGGGAGAAAATACTAATGCTCCCTATGTCCTCACATGTCTTGAGGGAGAAAATACTAATGCTCCCTATCTCCTCACATGCCTTGAAGGAGAATATACTAATGCTCCCTATGTCCTCACGTGCCTTAATGTCCTTGTATAAACAATCATTTAAAACGTGGGGTACACAAGAAAACTTGAATGATACTTGAGTACGTGGGGTACTCAAGAAAACGGGAATTATACTTGAGTACGTGGGGTACTCAAGAAAGACTTGAATTATACATGACACATACTATGTTTTCATACAAAGTATAAAAACGTGAAATACAAAAACGCATGAACTCGCTCAACTTTATGTTGATGTTTTTCCAAAATTACATGTATTTCAGGTGACAGGATGGATCTTGGGCGCAAGTGTCGTAACTAGAAGTAGACTACAAGTTTAGATGTCATCCACTTTTATTGAATTGTAACCTTGTCAAAGGTCGTGTTTTGAAAACTTAAATAACAAGTGTTTGTAATACTCAAATTTTCATGAATGGATGAACATCATTTTGATCATGTAGTTGTTTATTATGATTGAATGCAATGATAACAAGCTAGTCACACATCATACGCTTCCGCAAAAGACAGGGTGTGACAGTTTGGTATCAGAGCTTCGATTGTAGTGAACTAGGATTCTTTCTCGAGTCTAGACTACAATCACTAGAGTTCTCTCACGAAAACATTTTACAAAGAGGTTTTCATTGCATTCACGAAAGCGCCATGATCCACAAGTCAGACATTTTTCAAAAAGTGACAAGGCAAGGACATTAGTGAGGAATACCTTTAAAATAAGGTGCCAACCAAAGCATAGTCTATACGAGTTAGACTTGCGAAAAACAAAATGACCCCCCCAAAAGCGAGAGTTATACATGATATAATGCATTAAATTGCTTGATTATGCTAAGTAGCATATATGTTATTGATATACATACATACAAATAAGTGTACGGAATGATTATTGGCGTGAATAAGATACTTTCGACCCCGACTCCTATTACTATACGTAACTCGCACGATGAAGCTACCGACCTCGCGTCCTTTGCAAAGCTCATGGCTGGGAGTGATTACCAAACAAGATGCTGAGCTTGCTTCCGTAGGAGATGGCTGCTCTTCCCTCTCGATCGTGAAGATGCCTAACTACGGTGATGATGACGAGGCAGAGGCGGCAACCTTGAACAAATTCTTGATCAACGGGACGAGATCCCTGCGGCTTATGAGAAGCAAGATTGACGACGCACTTGACCAGAAAAGGAAGATGAAGTATTCATCTTGAAGGTGCCCCTCCAACTACTAGGAATTCTCTCTATTCCTACTTCATCTAATCATCGTGCCTATTCGCGCGTAACAACAACGAGTGTTAGCGCGTGGACCACTGCAATGGTCCTTTCCATGACAGAGGTATAAGGACAGTAGTGTCCCCTCCTTGATTGATCATCTGCTTGGACGAGAGAAAATTTGGGGTAACTGTGCAAGACAATTTATTATTACGGGGGCCCACGTAATAACGACTTGTAGTGCACAGAAATCCTGGTGGACTCTGCGGGCCAAGCTAATGAAAGCTATACAAAATCAATCTATAGGTGTCCTCACCTTCATCTGGTAGAACAACACATAGATCAGTGCTTTAGCACGTTAGAAAGTAAGAAGCCTGTCTTAGCCTACTTCGTGACTGACACTTCTACCTGCATACGAGACGTTTGAGGAAACAATATTTAAGTAAGAGAGGTGGAATGACATTCAGGAAGAATCAGTGACGATACATTCTCTACCACCTCGACACGGACAACCCCATCTAAGGGAAAATACGCACCAGTAAAGCCAAAGACCTAAGAAAACCAATGTAGCAGGAAATAACTGAAACTTAAATGACCAAGGCGATGTAGCCTCGGGTTCATTTCAAACAATAAGCCAAGTTGGCAAGCCTATGTGAAGGCTCAATAACTGTTTCCTCGCTTATACACTGATTATATATACATGTGAAATTGGGTGATTATATAATGGCTTATGGTGTTATGTATCTCATAGACAATTGGAATGTTGTCTAACCTACTTCATACCATTTTGGCAGAAGAGAATGCCGCCCAGGCGAGACACAAACACCAGTACGTTGCCAACGACAGAAGCCGAGCTGCAAGAACGCATCTCACAGGCAATTGTGCGACATGAAGCCCTCCGCTCTAAGCACAGCGATGGCACTACTGAAAATAACCCTCTGACTGGCTGCACCTATAAACAATTCCTGGACTGCAAGCCATTAAATTTTGATGGCACAGGAGGTGCCGTTGCATTTGTTCGTTGGGCAGAAAAGACTGACTCCATTCTAAGAATGAGTAACTGTTCGCCCCAACAGAGTGTTACCTATATCTCAGGGTTATTCGTAGATGGCGCACTCTCCTGGTGGAACCTTCAGGTTCAAACCCTTGGCGCAGATGTTGCTTATGCACTAAGCTGGAACGAGCTCAAGGAAATGATGGAAAAGAAATACTGTTCTATGGCTGAAATCCAGAAGCTTGAGGTGGAGTTCTGGAACTTGAAAATGGACGGACCGAAGATTCCTGAATATGTCCAACGATTTCACGACTTGTCTAGGGTCGTCCCCTACTTAGTCAAACCGGAATTCAAAAGGGTTGAACGATTCATTTGGGGACTTGCACCTCAGATCAGGAGCATGGTTACTACCTCAAAGCCCTCAACCATTGCAGAGGCTATCGATATGAGTGTCACTCTTACTGAAGAAGCTCTACGTGCGGGAAAATTTTCGGAATCTGAGGACAACAAGAAAGAGACTCATGTGGAGTCGTCAAGCAACAAGAAAAGGAAGTCCTCAAACCTAAAGATGAGCACCCAAGTCAACTATGGAAGCTCTAAAACAGGCAAAAGAAAGAAAGTGAACCCGCCGCCTGGAAGGAAAACTGTTGGAGCCACTAATAAGGCTGGTGATAAGATTTACTCGGGAACTAAGCCGAGGTGCGAGGAATGCACTTTTCACCATAAAGGTCGATGTCTGAGGACTAAGTGCGGAAAGTGTGGAAAAGAAGGGCACAGCAAGGATGCCTGTTGGGCAAAGGACCCAGATGGAAGAAATAAGAGAATACCAGGTTGTTACAAATGTGGTGAAGCAGGGCACTTTAGGAAAGATTTCCCTAGGAAGAAACAAGCAAGGAAGGGTTTTCACGATCGAAACTCGTGAAGCACGCCAGGATCCAGATGCGGTTACGGGTACGTTCCCTATTAACCAATCTAATGCATCTACTTTTAATTAATACTGGCATCAACTTTAACCTTGCATGCTTAGAACTTAAGAAACCGCTTGGCCTAGTAAAATAGACGTCTCGTATTCCTTAGAAATGGGCATAAAGAAGGCTAGTTTAAACAGTCGAAGCAATTGAGGATTGCATTTAGGGACTCAGAAGGCCGGAACCTTCTGTTACCATTGACTCACGAAGTCATAATATGATAGTCAGCATGGATCAGAAATCCAAGTATACAGTTGAAGTCGTTCGATATGAGAAAATCAGACGCATCCCTCTTGCGGATGATAAAACCCAACTTTCCTGTAATAGGTGCAAGGATGCTAGACCCCACAAGGCGGCAGATCTACGACATCCCTCATTGGTCGAAGAGGCATAGAAACGCCTCCAAGTAGACTGCAGAGCCTGAGAACATCCCCGTGAAGGAAGAAGTCCCAGTAGCCTTTTCGGAAGACTTTCTAGGAACGCCTCTCCGTAGCGACGAGAGGAGTTCAGGATAAATCGCGTGCCATGAGCAGCACCAGTGACGAATGACGCCATACCGACTAGCTTCACCAGCGAAGCATGAACCTCTGATATAACTGCAAGAGCTGCTAGACAGAGGAAATTAAGGACATAACATCCTTAGTTAAGGAGACAAGGAGAAAGTTGGTAGTCTCCACTTTACATAAACTTCAGAAAATTGAGAATCAGAATCCTTTGCCAAGGACTGATGACATAAATGAGCCAATCGTAAGGTTCCAGTTACCACTCAAAGATCAACTTGAGGACAAGAGGTCCTCCACTGTGAATACAAGAGGAAATATCCCTAAAACGACCTTTAGGACTTGCTTCGAGCATTACGAGATCCTTGTCGTATCATTTGGCTTAACACATGCATCGACAATATCCATGGACCTCATGAATCGAACGTGTGAGCCATACCTGGATAAGTCATATACTTATTGACTACATTCTTATATGGCCAACGACCAAGGAAGGTCGTGAGCAACAGCTGCAATTTACCTTGCAACTCTTAGAGAAAGCACAGTTATGTGCAATGATGACGAAAAGCGGATTTCGAGTTCGCAAAGGGAGAACTGAAGATACATGGTGGGTAAGAACGAAATTCATGCCAACCCTGCAATCAAGAGCTAGGAGCTAGAGTTGCAATTATGTGACGTCTCTCGACAAAGTCTCGATTGTACGTCGATGCAACGAGACCACAACATTGCGTACGCGGCACATTGATTAAGGAATCATGAGAAAAGACCTTGAGATAGATACAGTAAATGCGCACCACAAACTGGACGTCATTACCTGAAAGAAAACGCTGCACGATCTTTACTGATCACAAGGGTTGCAGCACACCGACGATTGTAAGAACTCGAATATGAACTGAGCTGCTGAACGATGCAGACTGTATGAACACGATACGTGCTTGTGTGATAAACTTCGATGAAAAGTCGGAACACTCGTTTGCCCTTAGTAGAGTTTTCCTACAACAGTACCGCTTCGTGCGAAGCTTCAGACAGAGCATAGTAAATCGATCCCCGTCGTGTTGATCAGAGACCGGGAATAAACAATCTACTGGCCCGAGTTGGCCCAGGAAAACTAGAGGCAAGATCGTTCGGATATGTGACCATATCAGGACAGCCCGCAGAATACAGAAAGATTACGCCGATGAGCGGCATAAATCGTAAGAATATGAGACAAGAAGTATGACTAAAATGAGAGCCTCGCCTAGAGAAGGCGTAGTGTGAGTTGGAAAACGAAAAGGTTGAATCCCCGGTGTAGGGATCAGAACCATTGTTCACAAGATGAAACTCCCAGAAAAAGATCAGTAGTGATCGCGACACATTCATGTGTCTAATCGATAGAGGAGTCTGACTCAAGGAACAGTCATTGTTCCCATAAATAAGATTCACATCAATAACAAACGACAAGAAATACTATAGAAACCTGTTGAGGTTTTGGACCAAGAGTCCGCAATACTATAGAAACATGTTGAGGTTTTGGACCAAGAGTCCGCAATACTATAGAAACCTGTTGAGGTTTTAGACCAAGAGTCCGCAATACTATAGAAACCTGTTGAGGTTTTGGACCAAGAGTCCGCAATACTATAGAAACCTGTTGAGGTTTTGGACCAAGAGTCCGCAATACTATATAAACCTGTTGAGGTTATGGACCAAGAGTCCACAAGATACAGAAAAGACATGATTGATCTAATTGAGTATGATAGAATTCATAACATGACCCAGGAATTTCATGGGGACATGAAGACAAATCATGAATCAAAGTGACCATATTGGTTTCACAACTCCCCTGCGACCAATGGCATCGTTTGAATTTCGGGACGAAATTCTTTTAACGGGGGGAGACTGTGACAACCGTCACTTTTCTGTACATTACGTACATGAAATGAACAGTAATTTGTGCTTAAATGACTGTGCATGATCTGGTTTACCAGACAAATTAATCTTTGAATTCCATGCAAGTGAATTCATGCACGTTTTATACTACAAAATATTGCTTTATGCATAATCGAGAGCGTTGCGTCATAAATTAGTAAACTCACCGGTAAGACACATCGTGTCAACAGAACTGCAGAAAGCAGTCAGACATTAGAATTGGAGCCTAGGTGTAGGTCCAACGTCAAGAATGCATTAAAACCCAAGAGTACATACAAGGGTTTTAATATAGACCTTCCGAAAGCTAAAATACGCACTAAAAAGCACCCGAAACGCACATTAAGTGCAGAATTTATTTAAATTCAGCTATAATCAGCATTATGACAATGAAATATTATGCAGAAATGATGATTTATCATCCAGAATATTTCCCTAAGTGTTGGGAATTGAAAGGGTACAAGAAGGGTACTTAAAAGACACTAAAAAGTGTAATTTAGCACTTTAACGGATTAATATCCAACCGAACAACCGAATTATACCCGGAACATAAAATATTGTCATTGACATTATTTTTTCTTTTCTGAGCTAGTTAGGGTCCCCGAATACCCTAACACCCGTTATAAATCACAACACTCTAATTAATTTTGCCACCTAACTAATTCCACTAGCACTTAACCTTCAAGTTAATATCCAACCAACCCCCCCCCCCCATCCCTTGACCGATTGGTCCCCATATGGGGGACACCACTCTTACCACTTTGATTATTTTATTTGAGTGTTTAATATCATGGTGGCATATTACACATAGGGTATTAATGAATTGAAATATATATGGGACTTAGAGACTATAACTTTCATTCACTTCACAAACCACCAACAAGATTCCATTCTCTCTTTCTCCTCTTGATGAGTTCGGCTGAAAGCTCACACCCACCCATCATCATCATTCAATTTCAATCTTGGCATTTTACATACATACAAGTGTGTTAGAGCTTATACGAGGAGACCCGGTGCTTACGGAATCGCAAGGACCTCTCTACAACGCTATTAACCACCTTGTTTTCGCTTGATTTCTTCCCTAGCCTTGAGCTAGATGTAAGTTATTCTAAACACCTTCTTGATCTTGTTTAAAGTGGTTAATAAGAGATGTAACGGGTAAAAATCAAAAACACTAGAGATCAAAGTTTAAAGACTTGAAAGTGAGATGAATATGTTGGATAAAGAATAGATGTGTGTGTAAATCATGTAGATCTTGTGTTATCATGATTCTTGTTGATTATCTGATGGTTTGTAGGTTAATATTGATGTTTTATGTTGTTGTGATCACTAAACATGATTAACGGAATCAATCGAACACACTTTAGAAGGCTTAAAACTGAAAACAGCTTGCTGATTCGCTTTTCCAGCCGACTTAAACTGGCTGTAACAGGACTTCAATAAAACGAATAATGTATTTTCTGAAGTCTAGGTTCATGTATTATGAAATACGGTTCTAATGGCACCGGAATCATAATTTTTGGACTCCGTTTACTATTTTTAAAGTGTATTTTCGTAACAGCAGCTAGAGCTGCATTTTTGCTGCTGAAAATGTGCGTCCTATCTTCTGTCATAACTTGTATTCTGTGTGGAGTCTGATCACGAAACTTATACCAAAGTTGGCCACTGATGTATTTGTAATACTCCCACCGGAATTTCGTAAATCTGACTCACGATGAATTTTTAATGAATTATTTCGTAAACTACAATCAGAAAGCGACAAATCTGATTGCAGTCCGGAAAATAAATTCTTATAAAATATTGGTAATGAACTGGACCCCGATATTTTTACACAATAATTTTTGGATCGTTTAAGACGTTCTGTAAAAATTTGGGAATTTTTGGAATAAGTTAACTATTTTATTTAAATATCCGAAAATAGCCCAGTTTTGGATATTTAAGTTGAAACGACATAAGTTGGAATTTGCGTGTCTAAATGTGAGTATGTTATCTGAGGAAAAGTATATATATTTGTTGATTACTAAACTTTGTGCTAGACGTATGCGGTATGTATAATACGTGCTAGTATATTAGGACTTGCAAATACACATATAACATATTCAGACAAAATACATAATTCGGGTGCAAAGTGCAAAATATAAGAGACTTATAATTATTTTCGAGAAAATAATGTAAGTAGGACACTTAGTTAAAAATATAAAATATTTTTAACACAACAATACAAATACAAAAGAGAGTGACTGTATTTGTGCGACGCAAGTCTAGTGACTAACGTTAAGTAAACGCGTATAGGTCACCACAATTAAGCAAATCCGGTGAAGTTTACGACGCAGGAACGCAAAGCAGTGAGTTCATGCTCCCCCTTTTCTTTAACTGTTTTTGGTTTTATAACTCTCGGGGGTGAAATACATGTTACAAATATTACAATTTTTTTAAAAGTGGTAAAAATACAAGAAGCACTCTTGGTGAGAACGAGTACCGAGTGCAATAAGATTTGAGAATACAAAAATACGAGAAGCACACTTGGTGAGAACGAGAACCGAGTATGATGTGCTTTAAGAAATGCCTATAAAATACTAGATCATGTGAGCTTAAACTAGATATTGAGATGCCATTAATACTTAATTAGGGACGAGGGTTAGATCTAACGGGTAAGGCTGAGCCCCACTCATGGTCCTTAAGTGACCACTTGAGTGCTTCGGTGTCCCAGTCGAGGGAAATCGACACAGTCGAGGTTAATCGACACAGTCGAGGGTAATCGACACAGTCAAGGGAAATTGACGCAGTCGAGGTTAATCGACACAGTCGAGGGTAATCGACACAGTTAAAGGAGAAAATACTAATGCTCCGTATGTCCTCACATGCCTTGAGGGAGAAAATACTAATGCTCCCTATGTCCTCACATGCCTTGAGGGAGAAAATACTAATGCTCCCTATGTCCTCACGTGTCTTGAGGGAGAAAATACTAATGCTCCCTATGTCCTTACATGCCTTGAAGGAGAATATACTAATGCTCCCTATGTCCTCACGTGCCTTAATGTCCTTGTATAAACAATCATTTAAAACGTGGGGTACACAAGAAAACTTGAATGATACTTGAGTACGTGGGGTACTTAAGAAAACGGGAATTATACTTGAGTACGTGGGGTACTCAAGAAAGACTTGAATTATACATGACACATACTATGTTTTCATACAAAGTATAAAAACGTGAAATACAAAAACGCATGAACTCGCTCAACTTTATGTTGATGTTTTTCCAAAATTACATGTATTTCAGGTGACAGGATGGATCTTGGGCGCAAGTGTCGTAACTAGAAGTAGACTACAAGTTTAGATGTCATCCACTTTTATTGAATTGTAACCTTGTCAAAGGTCGTGTTTTGAAAACTTAAATAACAAGTGTTTGTAATACTCAAATTTTCATGAATGGATGAACATCATTTTGATCATGTAGTTGTTTATTATGATTGAATGCAATGATAACAAGCTAGTCACACATCATACGCTTCCGCAAAAGACAGGGTGTGACACTCAAAGCCTATTTCTAAGCTATGTAACGGATATTTAGGGTATTTTTAACTTATGGTCATGTTCCGGAATGTTCGTTACAGTACAAATCGGCATACTTTCGCAATTTGTCAAAATTAGTCCCTGTAAGTGAATAAACTTGGTTTCGCCACACCAAACCCTCCAAAACTTATTTCTAAGTTATGTAAAGGTTATTTAAGGTATGTTAAGCCTATGTCACTGTTCCGGAGTGTTTGTTGCATTAAACTGGTTATATTTACGCATTAGTGCGAGTATAACCTTCCAGAAAGCGATCTAAAGCTTGAAATCGAACAAGAATTAATATGTGCAAAAGATACACATATTTTTACAAATCCCAAGTATAAAACAATATTTCATTGGTTTGGTTTGTGTTTGATGGTTGAAGTGACACAGGTGTCACAGTCTCCCCTACTTTAGGAAATTTCGTCCCGAAATTTAATTTAAGAGGAAACTTGTGAAGACAGTTGTGATGGTTTCGCTTTCAAATAAATCCATTGAACCCTAAATAAAACTCTGGGCCATGATTGGATTCTTAGCGAAATTTTCAACTATCAAAGTGAAGTCCTTGTAGTATCAAAACATGGGGTTTCGAACTACGGACAAAGGAACGTTTCTTATGAAGACTTATCATAGAAAACTTGTGTGTGCTTAAATTCAGAATTGGGGAGTGTAAGATAAAATGACATCGGTCAAGGTCCAGGACTTCTCCCGTATCATTATTCTTGTCACTATAGGTCTTAACACATGACAAAACTTGCTGTGGTTTCTGTGCACTGAATTCCATAATTATGTATGCATCCATAATTACGTAATTCCTTGCACAGTCCGCACAGTTTATTTCATAATGTGTAGAGTAAAAATTAATTGAATAAACATGAAATGACTTGACTAGACCACCAAAGGATCTTTTTAACTAGATCAACGAACGATCTTTTTAACTAGATCAACACATGATCTTCTTAATTAGACCGTTGTATAATCTTTTTAAATAGACCACTTAAAGAGATCTTTTCAATTATATCATCACATGATATTCCTAACCAGATTTTCAAATCAATCTGTTTAACTAGACCACTCAAGGGGTCCAATTATAGAATAGTACTTTATAATCCAAGGGACTTAACTACAACGTAGAAGTCCATTAAAAATTTAAGATAGTACCTTTAGATATCCCATTATGAATCCCCCATATGAGATATGGAAGATTCTATGAGGATTTGGATAATGAAAATTCAGATTACACAAAAACACAGAACATAAGAGGAATCACGTAAGCACATATAATCACATAATTAGTCAACTTAATCTTTAATTTGTTATCTTTGGGCACGGATATTTAAAGCACACCAGGAATCCAATCCGTGGATTTCATTTGGCACTTTAATCATTTTCAAGAATCTATCTATGGAGATAGAAAGATCTTAATAAGAATTCGGTTTTGTCCTTATTGAATCGTAATGTACGTACTAAGGCATACGAATAATTCAATTAAGGGCTCTGATTTGATTGATAATTATCCATAAGGATCAAATTATGAGGATAGAAAGATCCAATTTTGGATTTTGGAATTTTGTGTAACGAGAGGTGTTTCGACACCTTGCACTAGGCGTGCTTAAGTCGATACACAAGGTAGAAAGTTCATAAGGTTGAGGCGCTAGATATGCCAAGCGACATATGAAGTAGAGTTTGAAGGTTGGGGACTACGTATGTTAAGTCGATCATACGAACAGGGTTGACTTTGGGTTGGTTTAAACCACCTTGGTTTGGGTTGAATTGACAAGCATTTGTCAGGTGACCGAGTCGTCCACGTGATGCACACAGACGACACTGCAGGCAAGCTTGGTGAGGTGCATTACATTTGTTGCACATAAGCACATACCAGCATTAGGTTTCCTTGCAAGAGGTTGAGCAGCAGCAGGATTTGTAACAGCTTTGCTTTGGATTGCAAAGCGGCATATGTTAATCAAATGTCCCCATCGTCCACTGTGGGTACATTTGAAACAGGGTATCTAATTCGGATGATGACGGTTGCATTGATTTCTCCAAGGAGCGGTTCCCTTGTATGGCTTCATCCCTGAGGCGAGTCATGGTAATAGTTAAATCAACGGCCTTCTGGAGTACGACGTCTAATTGTTGGGCAATTGCAGCACCTAGTCCGGACATTGTTGTTGTGATGAAGAGGCATCATGAAGAAAATGGAAGACATGGGAGGAAACAAGGGAAATGAAAACAGAATGACAATGCATAAAAATTGCGATCATTTGTTTGTTACCTAAGGCAAACAAATGAGACGGTGACTAATCAAAGTAAATGGGTCATATAATGTATGCGAAGACATGCTTGCCTATAAGTGGACACTCACCCCAAGAGTTCCCAGGCAAGAGTGACTGGTCCGATACTGCGGATTTGTACGAACACTCTAGCCTTAGACAGAAGACCCAGGGTACAGGCACCCACCCTTCCAATTTGCACGTGTTCACATTATTTAGACCAAACTTTGACGAGATTTTGAAAACTTTGAAGGTTCAAAACCATATAATAAATCATCCTAGAACAGATGATTAGTTTTCAAAGTAGATTCAAAATTTGTTCTTATTGTGGTTGTCACCTAAGGATAAGTGACGGTATTGTTTTAAAACTAAACGCAAGATAACTTGTGTTAGGGTCCTAGGAAGGTTATAGTCTAGGTCAAATCATTACTAATAACCTAATTCCCTATAACCATTGGCTCTGATACCAACTTTTCTGTCACACCCCGACCATGTAAAACAACAAAACGTGGCGGAAACATCGGGGAGTGTTGTAACAGAATCATTGTTTCACAACCAATGAATAAATAATTTCATTTTATTGAATTAATGAACTCATTGTTTTATTACAAATCAGATAAATACAACTATTATCTTTCAAATTTTAAAGTCGCTAAGGCACGAGTCCATCCTATGTATAGCATGCATCAACAATCATCACATAACCGCACCTGAAACATGTGTAAAAATAGGTACGTTAGCATAAAAACGCCTGTGAGATACATAGGCTTTATTGTAATTAGGATTCATGACTTATAAGTTTAGAAAAAGTTGTTTTAACAAAAGTAGTCATGATCCTTGTAAAGGGTTTTCTTTATAAATCATACTAAAATATATAAGAAATCGGATGATATAAAATAATAATACATAGGAAATTAAATAATTAAGTAAAATGAGTTTGTATAAAATATATTGTTTGAAAAACGATGTTTTGATAAAAAGGTTTATAGCATATATAATAATATACTTTGATTTTAAGAAAGTCGAATAAGTAATATATAAAAATATATTTCAGTTCCAATGTCGTTAACCTAAGTGTACTAAATAACGCCACGGTATGTAATGTGATGAAAACACTTATAAATAAGAAGTACCAGCGGCGTATCTACCATGTTTTCATCATATTACACTCGTCCCGTTATCTTAAACACTAACCCAAAACCCAATTGTAAAACAAATAGTATATTAAATATACTTTAGTTGTTAAAAATAATAATTTTCAGTAGTATATTAAAAGTATACTTTGTATTTATAAATAACATATTAAACTATGTTTTGGTTTGAAAATAACATATTAAACTATGTTTTTGGTTATTAACAAAAATATATGTTGGTTTTGTACATTATCACATATGAGAGCATATCAAATTATACTTTTGGGAGTATAACTAAATATACAAAAATAATGTGATTTAAGAATTCAGTCAGATCTAGTGCATCAAAATACACCTTTGAGACTATAGAAATACACAAAGGTAATCCCTATTTGGATGGAGAAAAATAAATTGGTTTCAGACATTCCATGACAACAGGAATGGGGTGTCAAATCCTATAGCGCTATATCATACTAACAACTGGTCTGGTGAACATAAAATAAGTACTATCCAACAATTTAATTTTAAAATCTTTGAAAAAATTAGAGTTTAAACCATAAATAATCATTTAGTTTGTAAAAAGATAAGTACTAATATGTATAATCAATTATACTTTTGAAAACAAGAACATAACAAATAGGTACACATGCTTCACCCCAAAACATTTGAAAACAGAAAAAGAGGGGACTATGTACTCACATGAGAGTGCTTAGAATTCTTGAACAACTACCAAGCAAGCTAGAGGAGTCCCGGAAATCAAACGGTACCTAATATAGGTAACTACATAAATAAACCGGACCTAAATTGGAGGATTGGATAGGATGAGGTCTCGTAAACCAAATGAGTGTGGGATCTCATATGATATGGTTTAACAAGGCCTACATACTAAAACGAAACCTAACCTAAGTGCTTACGACCCATTACGACCCGTTTAGGTAGCAATGCTACTTTAACGTGTCGTTCGCGTAAAACGCGTTTGGACCATCTAACTAGTCCTACGACAAGTATTATATGCCCTAACATACTTAATTATGTTGCATAATTAGTTAAATGACAAAATTTTGGGTTACATATGCTTAAATATCAATTATGCATGAAAAGGGTATTTTGGAAATTTTCCTAAGGCATATAGACTACTTATCATACGACTAACTAAATGAAGTGACCATAAGGTATAACCTCGAAAGGTTATTCCCTATACAACTATGGTCACCTAATGTGTTTGGTCGGATCTTAAAGATTGACCAAACGGGTCTAGTTCGTAAGTCTAAGCGGTTGTTTAGACCACTTGACTTACGACTCTACATAAGCACTAAACTAAAAGTGACGAGCTAAACACGTCTAAAACATGTTTAACAGAGTTTAAAAACAGGTTTGGTATCAAAACAAACGGTTTTGATACCTAAAAGTTGTTTGGTTACAAAATACGCAAGAAATCGCATTTTGGCCGAAACTACGACTCGTCACTACACCTAGATAACGTGGTAATCAGTAGGTATAGTCACTAGGGACTATAACCATCGTGATTACGCTCACGTTATGAAGTTCAAATGAACTTCGCATTCACCATAAACTGGTCAATGCAGAAAGTCAAACGCAGTTTGACTTTCAGACTCGAAAAGTGATAAAAGAACGAAAGAATACTTACAAAAGGTCACCGCAAGCTTTGATCCGATTTACTCTCAGGTATGAAGCATAAACTTCAACTTAGAGAGCCAAAATAATATCATTGTGGGTTTTTCAAGTGAAAGGAGGTGGGTATATATAGGAAATCTAGAACCGTTAGGATCGTTCATCGTAAAACACGCTTCGATCTCATCCGTACACATGTGCCCATGGTTTTGTGAAACCATGGGAGCCATAGTTTCATTAAAACCATGTGCAAATGAGGGGAACAGCTGGAACAAGCTGGAATTTAGATTTTTCATTTTGGTCCCTTTCTAAGATAACTATGGCAGAATGACAATTTTGGTCCCTGAACTTCAGAATCTTGCATTTCGGCTCATTTTTGACACGTTTAAGCCCCGTTAACCTCATTTCAAGGCTCTAAAATGAAGTTAAAGTATAGGGAACTCAAAAAATGCTCAAAAATATCTCGGATGTCGGTTCGTTTGGTCGTACGGTTGCGTTGTTCGGTTAATTACGACGAAACACGAACGAATGCGAAAAACGATCCAAATTACGCGACGAATGGAATTTTATCATGCCAATCACTATAATTAAAATATTTTAATGATTACGTAAAGTTTTGGATGTCCGGATGTATTCAGAACGTAAGATATGCGCGAAAATGCAAACTTATGCACTTTTTGACGCTTTTAGTCCCTGAATGGCCAAAAAGTTTATTTTAGCACACTGAACCCCTCAAAGCCTATTTCTAAGCTATGTAAAGGATATTTAGGGTATTTTTAACTTATGTTCATGTTCCGGAATGTTCGTTACAGTACAAATCGGCATACTTTCACAGTTTGTGAAAATTAGTCCCTGTAAGCGAATAAACTTGGTTTCGCCACACCAAACCCTCCAAAACTTATTTCTAAGTTATGTAAAGGTTATTTAAGGTATGTTAAGCCTATGTCACTATTCCGGAGTGTTTGTTGCATTAAACTGGTTATATTTACGCATTAGTGCGCGTATAACCTTCCAGAAAGCGATCTAAAGCTTGAAATCGAACAAGAATTAATATGTGCAAAAGATACACATATTTTTACAAATACCAAGTATAAAATACAATATTTCATCGGTTTGGTTTGTGTTTGATGGTTGAAGTGACACAGGTGTCACATTTTGGTCTATGTAATGCCCACGCAACTTTCCAACGTTGGATGGTGGCCATCTTCCATGATATGATAGAAAAGAATATGGAAGTCTTCATGGACGATTTCTCTATCTTTGGAGATTCATATGACCAATGCCTCGATAACCTTGAACGAATGCTATCCCGATGTGAGGAAACTAACCTCGCCCTTAATTGGGAAAAGTTCCATTTCATGCTAACGGAGGGAATAGTACTCGGTCATAAAATCTCAAGCGAAGGAATGGAAGGTGATCGGGTTAAAATAGACACCATTTCTCGATTACCACCTCCATCCTCCATTAGAGCCATCAGGAGTTTTCTAGGGCATGCCAGATTTTATAGACAATTTATCAAAGATTTTTCTAAAATCTCAAGACCTTGCAACAAAGCATTCTTAACGCTAAAAGAAATGCTAGTCAATGCACCTATCATGATAGCGCCTGATTGGAAATTACCTTTTGAAATCATGTGTAATGCAAGTGACTTTGCAGTTGGAGCCGTCTTGGGACAAAGAAAAGATAAGCATTTTCACCCAATATATTACGCTAGTTAAACACTTAACGATGCACAAGAAAATTACACAACAACGGAAAAAGAATTACTAGCTGTAGTATTTGCTTTTGATAAATTTCGTTCCTATCTAGTACTTTCTAAAACGATAGTTTATACAGACCATGCAACTATTCGTTATCTCTTTAAGAAACAGGATGCTAAACCACGTTTAATCAGATGGATTCTACTCCTCTAAGAATTTGAAATTGAAATAAAAGACAAAAGAGGAGCAGAAAACACCGCTGCAGATCATCTTTCCCGCTTGGAAGATCCAACTTTGGAGGCAACTAGGGACAAGCTAATCAATGAAAAATTTCCAACAGAGTCCCTAGAAATGGTGGAGTACCGAGAAGAGCCATGGTATGCCAACTACGCCAACTACTTAGCTAGTGGAATAGTCGCAAAAGGATGGTCACATCATCAAAGAAAAAAGTTCTTTGCCGATAAAAAGTATTATTTTTGGGAAGATCCTTATCTTTTCAAAATGTGTGCCGACCAACTTAACCGCCGATACGTACATGGTGGTGAAGCAAGAAGAATTCTCCGCCATTATCATGAAGGTCCATACGGAGGACATCATAGTGCCGCTAGTACCGCACGAAAGGTATTTTATTCAAGATTTTATTGGCCAACCATTTACAAAGACGCCCAAAGTCTCATAAAAACATGTGATGCATGCCAACGATCAGGTAATATTTCTTCCAAAAATGAAATGCCACAAAATGGCATTCTTGTTTGTGAATTTTTTGATGTGTGGGGACTCGACTTTATGGGACCTTTCCCACCGTCAAAAGGAAATATATATATACTTGTGGCACTGGATTACTTGTCAAAATGGACCGAAGCCGAAGCTCTTCCAACAAATGATGGAAGAGTTGTGGTAAGACTCCTGAAACGATTATTTTCTCGTTTTGAAACTCCAAAACATTAATAAGTGATAGGGGTACCCATTTTTTGTAACCATCAACTTGAAATTTTTTTAACAAGATATGGGGTCTATCACCGGATCTCAATAGCATATCACCCTCAAATAAACGGACAAGCTAAAGTGACTAATAGAGATTTAAAAAGAATACTTGAAAAACCGTAGGATTAAATAGAAAGGAATGGGGCGATAAATTAGACGACGCTTTATGGGCTTTTCGAACTGCATATAAAACAACAATAGGTACCACCCCATATAAGTTTGTCTATGGAAAAAGTTGTCATTTGCCAGTAGAAATAGCACACAAAGCCTACTGGGCAATTAAAAAGTTAACTTAGACATAGAAATTGCCGGTAAAAATCGATTTTGTCAATTAAATAAATTAGACGAGTAAAGAAATCACGCATACTCTAACTCCGAAATTTATAAGAAAAGAATGAAAAATTTGAATGATAAACACATTAAACCTAATGAATTTCGGGTAGGAGATCAAGTTCTATTGTTTAATTCACGCCTTCGATTATTTCTCGGTAAATTAAAGTCTAGGTGGTCGGGACCTTTTTCTATCACCCATATTTTTCCACATGGTGCAATTGAAATTAAATCTCGGAATGGAATTCCATTCAAAGTCAATGGCCAATGGCTAAAGCTTTATCAAGGATTCATTGAGGATGAAAAGGAAGAAATCTCGCTACAAGCGGCGGATGAATGAACGAAGGTTTGTGCATCAACATTATATCTTGTGGGTAACGAACGTCGGGAAAGCTTCTAAATCGGTAAGATTTCTAAAACCAAGTTTTGGGAAACAGGTCACTCACACGTGCACTATAAAAAAAATTTCAGTTTTCACCCGCCCACGAGGCTGTGCCCGGTTGGACACGGGGCCGTGCCCGGCTACTGTCGGGGATAAACCCCCTTTTTCCTTTCATTCTTCACTTCAACACGACCCGTTTCTCCAAAAACTCTCTGGTTCCTTCGCGAATCTCTACATATTTTCACGTTCTTCCAACGTTCAACAACGTCAATGTATGATTCTATCATCATAGTTAGTTAGATTAATGTTTGCATGTAGTTTAACATCAAAAATTTGGGGAAAAATCTAGGGTTCTTCAAGTTGAACCGAATCAAACCTCAAATTTTTGCTTAGATCTGTTAGTAGTAGTATAGTTGCATGTTATAGGAAGTAAATCAAATTGAATTGTTTGTAGATTTGCCCGATTTCAAACAAAAACCACAAACCCTTGTTTTTGAACCGAAAAAGATGAAATTGAAGGGGTAAACGGTTTGTTTTTGGAAAACGGCACTTGGGGTTTCATTTTCGGGGAAAACCACCCCTACTGAACCACAAATTTTCAAGTTTTCGGAACCGGGTCAAAAAATGGTATTTTTGGGAAACAGACGCCTGAGCACGGGGGCGTGGCCAGCAAATCTCAGCCGAACACGGGGCGTGGCCAGTGGCCACGGGGCCGTGTTCAGCTTGTTGTTTTCAGTTTTCTTCGGAAATTTATTGTTTTGTGCTAATTGTTTTGTGTTTTCTTTCAGATGGCCAAGAAATTCACATGCTTCAATCAGAATGAGTGGAACTATCAAGCACGATTTGAAGTTCTTCAAACAAGGCCCGAGGAAAATCCAAGACAAGTGTGCCTCAAGAACCTAGAAGCAGTGGGGCAGATAGATCGCTTCAACAACCTAGTCACGGGTCCACTTAGGGCGGCCCTCTGCACTAGACTCCATTCGGTCCACGAATACAACATGGAGTTCTATAGCACGTTTGCATTCAAAGCTAAAGCAGAGTCGTTTGATGAGGAGGGGGTTGAGTTTCGCTGTGCTGGAAATGTACTCTCAATCTCCATTGCACAGTTTGGGGCGATTAATGGGTTGTTTGTTGAAGAGGATGCCGGAAACGAAGAAAACACGGGTGGTCTCCGTGAAATCCCGCAAAACCTACATCAAACGGCCTGGTCTCAAATTGGGGAGGGACCATACGATCCAAGCCAAACCAAAAGCTCGCAGTTGCTGGACCCTCTGTACCGCTACAAACATAGGGTCCTTAGCAACTCCCTCAACCAAAGGCGTGACAGTACTGGTGTTGTCAACCTAAGGGATCTGACGGTCTTATACTTCATCCACAACCGTTTGCCTCTCGATGTTCCACACCTGCTCATCTTCTTTGGGGGATGGATCTACCGCCTTTACAAGAAATTTGTGCAAAAGATGCCAAGATCCTTCCGTAAGGGCCCATGGTCGGGCAAGGTGGATCTCGTCATATGCCGCTCAATGGGAATCGTCAACGAGGCAGGTGACGGGACGGTTCGATTTCAAACGATTCAGGGACATGTTTGGAACCCACAGGAGGCTTTAGTTCTTCACGCCGCGCCAATCCGCCCTCCTCCTCAGTTTCATGGCCACACGGGCTCATCCACTTCTCAAGGGGGTGGTTTTCCTAATTTTCAAAGCTTACATGATCTTTTGCAGGAAAACCTCTTATGCACCCGCAACACCTACAACCTGGCCAGCAACACCTACACCCGGGTCGGAGCAATCGAGAGGAATATCCTCGACATGCAAGATGACATCAGCCACATCAGGGAGCATATGGTGTACCAAGGAGGAAATGATGAAGATGAAGAGATGGATTGAGGCGAAGGCGTCAGAGGTGGTGTGACACGGTTGCGGCTTCTACCTGGTTAACCCTTTATCCCACGAACAATTATCTGGCCTGCATGCCAAAGTTTGAACAATTTACTTTCTCTAACAGTTTTACTTTTCTACATTTTCTTTTCTTTAGTTTGTGATGTGGATGATAACTTGTGGTATGTTAGGATGATTGTTATTTGTTGTGTGATGTGGTATTTAAGCAAAATAGGTACCTAGGAAGCTTGGAGGCACTAAGTATTAAAGCTATACAGGCCCGGAAACCAGAACCAAAAGCCATAAACCTATTTCATTTGATTGCAGATTGTTGATGTGCGCAAATTGCAACATATAAATTACATCAAACGTGGCATAAAACTAACCCTTTTTTAGTACTAATGTTGGAAAAAGTGTGTTTTTGTCTTCCTTTTGTATTTTCAGGATTAAAAGAGCTTAAATGAACAAAAGAAGCAAAAATGCAGCTAGATCTAACAATAATACAAGAAAAGGGAAGAAACGTGGCATGCCCAACCCCTCGACAGCATCTCCCAAAGCAAAAAACAAGAAGAAAGCTGAGCATGGGGTTGTGCCCAGCTGAACACGGGGCGTGCCCGGCGAACACGGCCCCGTGCCCAGCGGACACGGGGGCGTGTCCAGGTGTCTGCAGAAAAGACAAAGTTGTAGAAGCTTCTATCACCCACCACGGGGGCGTGCCCAGCGGACAAGGGGCCGTGGTCAACTCTAAGATTCGCAGAATCTGAGGAAATCTTGATAGTACAGATACGCTTCTGAACACGGGGCCGTGCCCAGCGGACACGGGGGCGTGGTCAACTAATGCAGACAAACTGCAATTAATGAAGGAAGAGAAAAGGGTGGACACGGGGCCGTGTCTAGGCTTCTGTGCAGGCTATAAATAGGGGTGCTTGGCTCATTTGCAAACCATCCCTTGGCACACCACCTCTCTCACACTTCACCCACCACCACCATAACACCATCATCCACCACCATCATCCATTGTCCATCATAGAGTGTGTGAGTCGTCTCGGGATTCAAGATTGATCGTAAGAGTTCTTGACAATCAAGACCATGTTTTCCTAAGTCTCTTACATCACTTGGTGAAGACAAAGTGTCTAGTGTAATACTTTTTATTTTCAATCTTTTCGCACTTTTTAATTGGTTATGTATTAATGACTTTAATAACTAGTTTCTTATGTTGAAGGTGATTCTTCCTTATCGTTTGTCCGTGGTATCTTGGCATTATTTTACTGTCTATATAAAATAAAAGATTTTCACCATTCATATCTCCACGGTCTATATGGAGGTATGTTGGCTACCTGGTCGGGGGTTAAGGGAACGGTTTGGTAAGAGTCTTGCCATTGTTCAGTGTATAGATCCTGCAAAGGACCTGGGTCAAATTTAGTAGGACCTCCGTCAATACTTAACGGTATTGGATGGCGGGGGTCCAAACTCTTTGATCCCCTCATAAGTTAAACTAGTATTAATATTTTAACCCGGCTACTTAGGACTGTATCCCTGCTGACTCAGACTACTTAGCCGAGGGTAACGTCGCCTTCAAAAGATGGGCCTACCACATTATGCATTAATAACTTAATTAATAATCTTTCAATAATCCGACCTTTTAGGATTGTATCCTTGCTGACTCAAACTACTGGGTTGAGGGTAACGTCACCTCCAAAAGAGGGGCCTACTACAATAACTAAGATAATCTCTTAAATAGTGCAAAAGTGCGAAAATAATCAAAGGTTACACTAAACACGAGTCGGAGCCAAGTGATTCATCTTGTCTATCTGTTTTTATTTTGTTTTTATTTTTCAGCATTTTAGTTAGTTTTTATTTTCTTAGTTTAAAACATTTTTCTAAACTTTTGATTTGATTAGACGTTGAGGATAAACCCATACTAAAAGCTCTTGTGTCCTTGGACGACCTCGGTATCTTACCAACACTATACTACGCTCATGATGGGTGCACTTGCCCATATATGTGTTTAGTGTTAGTAAATATCGTGTTTTATAAATTTAAAACTTGGCTAAAAAAGTGTAAAAGGGCTTAAAATATACTTAAACTTATATACACACTTCACACGCATCAAGTTTTTGGCGCCATTGCCGGGAACACAAGGATTTTAAGAAAGCTTAAAATCGACGGCCTAATCCGTTTTTCAAAACCTTTTTAAAACGCGCGCACATTTTTCTGCATTTTAGTTTAGTTTTGCATTTACAGTAACCTGAACACGGGCCGTGCTCACTGAACACGGGGCCGTGCTGCACATTTTTTATAAAACACCCAGTAACAGAAGCTGAACACGGGGTCGTGCTCACCGAACACGCCCCCGTGCTCAACGAAATCAGTAACTTTAATTAAAACCCCCAGATACAGATTCTGTACACGGGGCCGTGTCCACTGAAAACGGGATCGTGTCCAGCCTCTGTTTCCGTTTTTATTTTTGTTTTTTGATCTCGAGACTTGGTTGTAGTCTGATGAGTGATTCTTATGGATCAATACTCAGGAGGTTACAACTACACCTATGAGGAGGATGATTATAGGAGTAACTATTGCACTAATTGTGGTGACCCGCACTCGGTTCAATATTGTAACTTATATCAACCATCCAATTCATACACCTACTATGAGGGGCCCAGGTACGAGCCATCAACTTCATACACATCCTATGAAGACCAAAGGTGTGAACCTCCTCCCTCATACTCATATTTTGATGAACCAAGGTATGAACCTTCATACTCATACTTTGAGGAACCAAGATATGAGCCACCACCTTCATATGCTTATTATGAGGAACCATGGCATGAACAACCCACCTCATATGAGTATTATGAAGAACAAAATTACGACCCTTATCCATCATATGCTTACAATGAAGAACAATGGTGTGAACCATCTACTTCATATGGGTATTATGAGGAACAAAGGATCGAACAACCGGATTCAAGCTTTGAAAATTCCGATCCTTTTTCTATAACCGAAGTGACCGATAGGATATTAGAACACCTTAGAGTTATCGATCGCTATATAAAAGAATCTCGCGCAAGGGAAGAGGAGTCCCGCGCAAGAGAAGAATTAAATAAAGAAGAGACAACTGAAAGTGTAAAAATGGAAGAACAAGGTGAGTCCATTAACGTTAAAATTCAAGAAGAGTCTAATTTTGAAGAAATTAATCTCTTATCACCTTCTTTTGAAAATCATTGTTTAGTTCCAACTCATGCTAAGTTTTTAAAAGAATTAAACACAAACACTAAAATTGACGAAATGGTAAGCGTTAAGTTAACTAATGATCAAACCTCGCTAATAAAAGAAGACCCATTTGAAATCAACATTATACCGGTTCCCTGTTTTTTTCAAAATTCATTTATTAGTAATGTCACAATTGATAAAGATCTTTGCGTTAACATAATGCCCAACTACATTTTCGAAAAATTAAGTATTAGTGATTTTTCTCCACTTCAAATACCCATTTTTCTATCCAATCGGAGAATAATAAAATCAATCGGTATAGTTGAGGATGTCTTGGTTCAAACAAATCAAATGGTAATCCCAACCGACTTTGTCATCCTTGATGATGCTCCTCTAGTGTTGGGACGACCCTTTGTAAAAATTCACGAAGCTTTGAAAAACCAGAAGTACAACAATCTATCTATTCAATTAGGGGCATTTAAAAAAAGTGTCGACTTTGAGCGATCAATGAAATATCCATTCGGCAATAACGACCCCCTAATTGAAGATGAGCCCGAACTACCCGATAAGGTGGGTCTAGCCAAGGACCCTTATAAACGTGGCGCACCACGGAGGCATTCCGCGGAACTATCCGTAGTTTAGTTTAGATTAACCTTTATGTTTTCTAGTTTAGTTTTTAATTTTGAGGAATAAAACACACTCGGGATGGTGAAGGATGCTAAGGGAAGCTTGAACCAACATCCCATACACAAAAACAGAGCCTTCCGGCGATTTTTCTTCATTACAGCAAGTTCAGCACGGGGCCGTGCTCACCCCAACACGCCCCGTGCCCGAGGTTCTGCAGAAAATGCCCAATTCAGGTAACTGGACACGGGGCCGTGCTCACTGAACACGCCCCCGTGCCTAGCCTTCTGTTTAAATTTGATACTAGCAGTCTGACCACGGGGCCGTACTCAGCCAACACCACCCCGTGTTCAGCTACCCAGTGCCATAAAATCTTGTTTTAACCCACTTTTACACATTTTAATAAACCGAAAAACTTATTTTTGGGACACATTGAGGACGATGTGTAATTTAAGTGTGGGGAGATGCTAAAACCTTGAATCTTGCAAGTCCTAAAAACAAGCCTTACACAAAACTCTATTGGAACCGCTAATCACCCCAATTTTTTTCAAAAATTTTCATTTTTTTTACTTGTCTTGGTTTAATTTAGGAATAACAAGTTCTAAAAATGTTATATTTTTACAAATTTACGACCGATAGCGTCATGATAAAAAGAACCAACATAAGAAAATTATGAAACGGCATGGCAAGCTTAGTTAAAATTTGATTATATATACTTGATCACATAAAAACCCATTCCCACAAAAGTGAGTTTTGAGCCTTTATTGAGCATACAAATACATATATTTAAACTAAATGCTCATTTTTCGTTTCTTGTGTGAATAGCCGCTTGGTTCTTATGACTCTAGAACTTGCCACGACAATACATTCCCGGTCCTTACCAACTTAAACCCAAGTAAATGATGGAGGCATTAGGACTAACCCTTTTTCATTTCTACACCATTATTTTTTTTACCACCTACCCAAAATCCCCCTAGTTAACCCCTTTGAGCCTAAACCTTTTCATTTCTTAACCAAAAAAAACAAACACCCTTTCACCCACCAAAACCTTTTTTATTTTTAACCCTTTGTTTTAGTAACAAGCTCGGTTTTTGTTATAACTTTTCAAAAAAAAAATGATGATGAAGCAAAAGAGAAATAAACAAACAAGTTTATCAAAAATAACTTTGTTTGAAAAAAAAATACCGCATCAAAATAAAAAGTAAAAAAAAAAAAGTCTTACGAAAACCGACGCTTTTTACGCCTTTCGCCCTTTTACTAACCACTAACCCAACCACCTACCTTTAACCCAAGCCTTACCCTTCACCCCAAAAGTCCTCTTGATATTTACAAAGGTGTATATTTAAAAAGGAGGAGGATTGATTGCTTGGCAAGCTTATGGTAGGAGTAAGTTCCATGCTGCTCTCGAGTGTTTCACAAAAAATCCATCTTCGACCGAGTGTTGAGTGATCCCCCGTGAGGTATGTGAACTTGTATATAAATGGAATTTTAAAAAGGCATGTTATGCCCTAATAAGTAATTTATTTTATGTAATGTTCTATATAGATCATGACGAATAGGATTGTAAATAAATAAAAATAAAACCTAATAAAGAATCTTGGAAATCCCGACACTGTATGACAAGCCCTAAAACCTTCTTTTCTACCCATTCCATTTGGGAGTGTAAGCCACATTATAAAGAGTTTTGCTTGAGGACAAGCAAAGATTCAAGTGTGGGGATATTTGATGTGCGCAAAATGCAACATATAAATTACATCAAACGTGGCATAAAACTAACCCTTTTTAGTACTAATGTTGGAAAAAGTGTGTTTTTGTCTTCCTTTTGTATTTTCAGGATTAAAAGAGCTTAAATGAACAAAAGAAGCAAAAAAATACAGCTAAATCTAACAAGTGTGTTTTTGTCTTCCGTGGTCAACTCTAAGATTCGCAGAATCTGAGGAAATCTTGATAGTACAGATACGCTTCTGAACACGGGGCCGTGCCCAGCGGACACATGGGGCGTGGTTAACTAATGCAGACAAGCTGCAATTAATGAAGGAAGAGAAAAGGGTGGACACGGGGCCGTGTCCAGCGGACACGGGGCCGTGTCCAGCGGACACGGGGCCGTGTCCAGGCTTCTATGCAGGCTATATATAGGGGTGCTTGGCTCATTTGCAAACCATCCCTTGGCACACCACCTCTCTCACACTTCACCCACCACCCACCACCACCATAACACCATCATCCACCACGATCATCCATGGTCCATCATAGAGTGTGTGAGTCGTCTCGGGATCCAAGATTGATCGTAAGAGTTCTTGACAATCAAGGCCATGTTTGCCTAAGTCTCTTACATCACTTGGTGAAGACAAAGTGTCTAGTGTAATACTTTTTATTTTCAATCTTTTCGCACTTTTTAATTGGTTATATATTAATGACTTTAATAACTAGTTTCTTATGTTGAAGGTGATTCTTCCTTATCGTTTGTCCGTGGTGTCTTGGCATTATTTTACTGTCTATATAAAATAAAAGATTTTCACCATTCATATCTCCACGGTCTTTATGGAGGTATGTTGGCTACCTGGTCGGGGGTTAAGGGAACGGTTTGGTAAGAGTCTTGCCATTGTTCAGTGTATAGATCCTGCAAAGGACCTGGGTCAAATTTAGTAGGACCTCCTTCAATACTTAACGGTATTGGATGGCGGGGGTCCAAACTCTTTGATCCCCTCATAAGTTAAACTACTATTAATATTTTAACCCGGCTACTTAGGACTGTATCCCTGCTGACTCAGACTACTTAGCCGAGGGTAACGTCGCCTTCAAAAGAGGGGCCTACCACATTATGCATTAATAACTTAATTAATTATCTTTCAATAATCCGACCCTTTAGGATTGTATCCTTGCTAACTCAAACTACTGGGTTGAGGGTAACGTCACCTCCAAAAGAGGGGCCTACTACAATAACTAAGATAATCTCTTAAATAGTGCAAAAGTGCGAAAATAATCAAAGGTCACTCTAAACACGAGTCGGAGCCAAGTGATTCATCTTGTCTATCTGTTTTTATTTTATTTTTATTTTTCAGCATTTTAGTTAGTTTTTATTTTCTTAGTTTAAAACATTTTTCTAAACTTTTGATTTGATTAGACGTTGAGGATAAACCGGTACTAAAAGCTCTTGTGTCCTTGGACGACCTCGGTATCTTACCAACACTATACTAAGCTCACGATGGGTGCACTTGCCCATATGTGTGTTTAGTGTTAGTAAATATCGTGTTTTATAAATTTAAAACTTGGCTAAAAAAGTGTAAAAGGGCTTAAAATATACTTAAACTTATATACACACTTCACACGCATCAGTTGTCACCATGGGGCCGTGCTCAGCCAGCACGCCCCGTGGCCACCTCCCTATACCCGCTGATTGCCTAAAAAAGTGCCCGCCATGGGGCCGTGTCCACCAGACACGCCCCGATGGCCACCTACTGTAAGTTGCTGTTACTGGCACTCTGACCACGGGGTCGTGCTCACCCAGCATGTGGCCGTGTCCAGGTGCCCAGTAACACCAAACCTTGTTTTTCAATACCTTTTTACACATTTAATCAACCTAAAAACTTATTTTTGGGACACATTGAGGACAATGTGTAATTTAAGTGTGGGGGGGGGGGGGGGATGCTAAAACCTTGAATTTTGCAAGTCTTAATAACAAGCCTTACACAAAACTTTATTGGAACCGCTAATCACCCCAATTTTTTTCAAAAACTTTTCATTTTTTTACTTGTCTTGGTTTAATTTGGAAATAACAAGTTCCAAAAGTTTATATTTTTACAAATTTGCAACCGACCGCGTCGTGATAAAAAGAAACAACATAAGAAAATTATGAAACGACATGACAAATCTAGTTAAAATTTGATTATATATATACTTGATCACATTATAAACCCATTCCCACAATGCTCATTTTTCATTTCTTGTGTGAGTAGACGCTTGGTTTTTAAGACTCTAGAACCTGCCACAACAATACATTCCCGGTCCATACCAACTTAAACCCAAGTAAGTAAATGATGGAGGCATTAGGACTAACCCATTTTCCTTTCAACACCATTATTTTTCATTTTCTTTATCACCTACCAAAAATCCCCCTAGTTAACCCCTTTGAAACTAAACATTTTCATTTCTAAACCCACAAAAACAAACACCCTTTACCCACCAAAACCTTTATCTTTTCAACCTTTTATTTTAGTAAAAAGCTCGGTTTTCTTGTGATGTTTCTTTCTAAAAAAAATAATATGAAGTCTAGCAATAAACAAACAAAGTCCTCAAAGAAACTTTGTTTGAAAATGCTCAGTTTGAATAAAAGTCACGAAAACAAAAAGTTTTACGACAACCGACGCTTTTTTCGCTTTTAGCCCTTTTACTAACCACTAACCTAAAACCACCTACCTTTAGCCCAAGCCTAACCCTTTACCAAGTCCTCTTAATATTTACAAATGTTCATAGTTAAAAAGGAGGATGATTGATTGCTTGACAAGCATATGGTAGAAGTAAGTTCCATGCCGGTCTCGAGTGTTTCACAAAAATACATCTTCGGCCGAGTGTTAAGTGATCTCCCGTGAGGTATGTGAACTTGTATATAAATGAAATTTTAAAGAGGCATGTTATGCCCAAATAAGTAATTTCTCTTATGAAGCGTTCTAAATAAATCATGACGAATAGGATTGTAAATTGTATAAAAATAAAACCCAATAAAGATCTTGGATAATCGACACTCAAGACAAGCCCAAAACTTTTCTTCTACCCATTCCATTTGGGCGTGTAAGCCGCATAATAAAGAGTTTTGCTTGAGGACAAGCAAAGATTCAAGTGTGGGGGTATTTGATGTGTGTAAAATGCAACATATAAATTACATCAAATGATGCATAAAACCAACCCCTTTTTAGTACTAATGTTGGAAAAAGTGTGCTTTTGTCTTCCTTTTGTATTTTCAGGACCAAACGAGCTTAAATGAACAAAATGAACAATTATGCAGCAAAAAAACTAACATAAATACAAAGAATCAGAAGGCTGACCACGGTCCGTGCCCGACCCCTCGACAACATCTTCCCAAGCAAAAACAAGAATCAGAAGGCTGACCACGGTCCGTGCCCAGCGGACACGGGGGCGTGGTCAGGTGTCTGCAGAAACGGACAAAGCTGTGGAAGCTTCTTTTCCCGACATGGGGGTGTGCCCAGCTCAGCACGGGGCGTGGTGAACTCTAAGATTCACAGAATCTTGCAAATCTTGATAGTACAGATACGCTTCTACACACGAGGACGTGCCCAGCGAACACGGGGCCGTGTTGAGCCTAATGCAGACAAGTGCAATAAATAAAGGAAGAGAAACAGGATGGCCACGGGGGCGTGTCTAGCGGACATGGGACGGTGGTCGGGCTTCTGTTCAGGCTATAAATAGGGGTGCTTGGTTCACTTCAAAGGCATCCCTTGGCAAACCACCTCTGTCCCACTTTGCTACCACTCCACCACCACTACAACACCCACATCCACCACCATCATCCATCATCCATCATCCACCTTAGAGTGTGTGTAGTAGTCTCGGGATCCAAGATTGATCGTAAGAGTTCTTGTCAATCAAAGGCCATGTTTGGCTAAGTCTCTTACATCACTTGGTGAAGACAAGGATTTAATGTATTAATTTTGATTTTTAATCTTTTTGCACTTTTTATTTGGTTTTTTTAATGACTTTAATAACTAGTTTCATATGTTGAAGGTGAAACTTCCTTATCATTTGTCCGGGGTGTCTTGGCATTACTTTACTATCTATATAAAGTAAAAGATTTTCACCATTCATATCTCTACGGTCTATATAGAGATATGTTGGCTACCTGGTCGGGGGTTAAGGGAATGGTTTGGTAAGGTTCTTGCCTTGTTCAGTGTATAGATCCTGCAAAGACCTGGGCAAAGCTTACTTTGTCACACCCTGACTTTTGCGGAAGCGTGGTTATTGGTGTGACTTTCTTAATACCATAGCATTCAATCATAACAACGATATATGATAAAACCATAAGATGTTCATCCATAAAAATTAGTTAGAAAATACCACAACATACTTGTCTGAAACGTAGACACCAAATCTTAAGTTACAACCACAACATGTTTTAATGAGTTCACAAAGACTCGACAAAAGATCTTAAACAAACCCGGGTTTAGGACCATGTATCTCGTCCAGGATTAAGATACATCTCCTAAACCCCAATGACTTGGATGACATCTCTTATTTATAACGCAGCTTGAAAACATGCAACACCTGCCAGATCCACTTAGTTCCCTGAAATACATGTAATTTGAAAACATCAACAAAAGTTGAGCGAGTTCATGTGTTTCGTATATGTATGTATAAACCTTTGTAAACAGTGTATGTAAATCCCGGTATGAAAGCAAACAAGGATCCGTTCACCCATTCACATGATCTATCACTCATGCCCCTCGGTCCTTATACGAGGATTAATGGCCTCAAGTATCCGCCCACCCATTCACATGATCTATGGTACTTTCCTAGGCTAATGTTAGTACATTTATGTCTATAGCCTTCGTCAATCCGAGCCGTAGCAAGAAACAGAAGAAAACAAGTTGTTATGATGTAATATTTAGGCAAAAAGGCAAGGTGGCATAATTGTAATTAATGAGAAATCTCATTAAAAGCCAAGGCCTATAAATAGGAGCTTTATGTTTAGATTAGAGACTTTTGCCATTTTAGAGATTTGAAGAGCTCTAGTTCTAGAGAGAGAAACTAGAGAGAGAAAGTCTCTAAGTGATTCAAGTGATTGTACGATTTCAGATTTCTAATAGAATCACGTTTATATTACATCATGTGTGTTTAGGTCGCGTTCGTGTACGGATTCCGCACGTTTCACGTTCGTTTCGCAATCGTTTCGGAGTCAAAACCGGTCCTAACAAGTGGTATCAGAGCAGGAGCTCGATTGCACTGATCCAACACACATTTTCGATCGTGATTTCATCAGATTCAGATCCGAATTTCATCTACTTCTTCAGATTTTTCATATTTTCACGTTTTTTTTCTGAAAATCGTCAAATTGAACGTGTTTTTACGGTCCAAATCGTCTGAATTTTTGATATGTTGTGCGAAAACACCTGATCTATAACCCTATCAAGTTTCAGATCCTAATTCCTAGTCGTTTAGGAGAAATCTGAGTTTTTGTGTCCGACATCGTTTGAAATGAGGGTTCCGTTTGAAACCATCGTTTGAAAGGAGGGTCCCGTTTGAGTTATCGTTTGAAAGTGAACCTCCCGTTTGAAAAATGCACTATCGTTTGAAAACATGTTTGTCGTTTGAACTGATCATTTGAAATGTTTGTCGTTTGAACTGATCGTTTGAAATGTTTGTCGTTTGAACTGATTGTTTGAAATGTTTACCGTTTGAAGTTGATTGTTTGAAGTTGATCGTTTGAAGTTGATCGTTTGAAATCCTGTCTGTTTGAAAGTTGATTCAGTTAATCACGTGATTAAAGTTGGACGGTTCAATCAAAGTGTTTGTTGGTTTTGAATTAGGATTGCATGTGATCATTAAATTGTGTCAGAACACTAAAATGAAAGGTCCAATGAGCATTGGGTTGTGAATTGAGTATATCAAGATATTAAAATCAACGTATATGTGATTTGAGTACTTGGCACATCATTCAAGATAATTGACAGTTTACATGTGAAATTGAATTGTGACTATTGATGTTGTCAGTTTAGTGAGCTTGGAGGTCCAATTAAAAATAGAATTCGTGTGTATCTGATTATAATTTGCACGGCCCAAGATTCACTCAAATATCGGTCCAATAGATTTTAGTTGATAATTGTGTTTTGTTGGCAATTTATATTCTAAAGTCAATACTGTTTGTCAGTTGATCATTTGATCGTTTCATGATGTTTGCATATGTTGTGTCAGTGATGTTAAATGAGTTGTCGATAATAAATAAAAAAATTGTTGTTGCATGTGATAATCATAATTGTGTCGAATATTATATAGTTTGCATATGATTGATTGTTAAACATTGTTTTTGATTGTCAGACATATAATAGTCAAGTTTAATGATTTAGGGTCTATTATTAGTCTTGTAATAATATCATGAGAACTTGTTGTGAGTTGATTCATTGTTATTAGATCAATATCAAGGTCCAGGTCACAAGGTTTGGAGCACGTTTTGATCAGTCCATTTGAATAGTCAAGTTGTATAGTGTGGTCTGGTTGCGTGAAATAGTCCAGTTCGTACAGATTGTAGTTCAAAGGTTTCAAAGGGTCAAGTCATTTTGAATTCGATTCGGGTCAAAGCAGTCAACATAGTGTGTCAAAGCTGTCCGCACAGTGTGTCTATCTTCAATCCGCTCAAAATAGTCACCAGTTCGAGTATCAGTCTTATTCAGTTAATTGATGAGTGTTTAAACTGATTGTGTTTGTGTTTGTGTGTCGACAGGTTTGCATCATGGCTGAGGAATTTTTCAATACGTTTTACAACGCATTCGCAACCGAATCGTCTGAGGCTACAAATATTACACCAAAAACCATTTCTAAGGTGCTAAATGAGAACATCAAGCATGATAACTTTTATGGAACTCACTCAAAACCACCAACTCTTGATAGCATTGAGGATTATACCTGGTGGAAAGAACGTTTCATCAACTGGGCGAAAGCGTATGCTCATGAAAGCTGGTTTTGCTTGGAGTATGGGTATGAAAAACCAAAAGACGAGAAAGGCGAAGATCTTGTGTTCAAGAAGTTTTCCAGAGAAGATAAAGCTGAATACGGAGCTGAACAGAGAATGATAGCGTTGATCCAGTCAGCAATCAGAAATGATATTTTTGCTTTACTAATTCATGATGGAACATCTGTCTGGGAAGCTTTACGTGTTAAAGCTGAAGGGGGTAAACAGATTAAAAAGAACAAAATCGCTTTATTAAAGAAAGAATTTGATCTGTTTGATAACATAAAAGGAGAGTCGGTGAGGCAAATGATTAAGAGATTCTGTCATCTTAAAATTGAGTTGGAGAGATTAAAGATAAATAAAACAAGAGAGGAATTGATAGACAAAGTGATTGAAGCGTTACCACGAGCTGATCAGTGGCAAACGTTTGTTTTTATCTTAAAAAATGATGCTTCATATGATAATATTGCTCTTGATGTTTTATTTGAAAAGATTGAAAGTCATGATCTGGAGCTACAAAAGCAAAACAAGATGACTGATTCTTCACATCAACAGAACGTTGGCTTGTACTACAAAAGCAATGTGCTTTCTGATAAAGGCGTTGGTTCACCAAAAACAGCATTTAGTGGTGAAAAGATGAAAGAACCACCAACAATGCCAACAAGTCATCATTCTGGATATCATTCATCTTCAAAGACAAATTCTGATGATTCTGAAGAAATTCTGTGCAACATTGCTCTTAAACTGAAGAATTCTCCTGCAATGAGCATCAATGCAGCGAAGCAGCAAATGAGTTTCCTTGCATCTGTTCTGGAGTCATATGAAGGTCTAGTAGCTGGAAAAAATGGAAATTCTGAATTGACCAAAGAAGACTACGACCAGATTGATCCGGAAGAGATGGAGCTCATTGACATCCGTTGGTGTTTAGCTAGTTGTATTCGAAGAGCTCAGAGGTACATGGAGATTACCGGGAAACAATCGCTTGGAGGTGCTTCAACAAAGCTTGGATTTGACAAATCCAAAGTGACCTGCTTCAAATGCAAGCAAAAGGGTCATTTCAAAAGAGAATGCAGAAACTCTGAAGTTGCTGAAGGAAGTGAACGTCCTTTCAACGATGATTATTATCGAAAGGCGATTTACCATCGAAGCAGAGAAGAACCAAAGTTGATTGAAGATAAGCCGAGAGAAAAATCAAGAGCATATGCAGTAATCTATCCTGATGAAGGATTTGACTGGAGCACAGTTTGTCCAGAAGAAGATCGTTTAGAGAATGTTCGTAAAACAGCTCAAGGGAGAGCTATGACAGAAGAAAGAAAGTTTGTTTTTGTTGCTAAGATTCAAGATGAAAACAAAGAAAAAGATACTGCTGAAATCAGTGAAGAAAAAGTTGAGATCAAAGAGAAAACTCGAGAAGAGATCTTGAGTGAGAAGACCTACAGAGAAAGAAACGTGGTCTACAACAGAATGGATGACATGCAAGAGGAGTATGAGATGGCTGTCGGTAGCAAAAGATGGGATAAAAAGAGTGAATGTTATTATAACAGAGAAGGAGAACCGGTTGTTCCCAAGAAAGACATAATCTTCGATGATGTTCTTCTCAAAGTCCCGTTGAGAGCTGAATACTATAGAAATGTGATGAAAGATGACACATACGTTAAGAGGTATGAAAAAGAGATCAGATATGCCATGTTATCGTGTTTGAGAAAAAGGGATGAGGAAAGGATGAAGAAGAATGTTGAAGAAATGGTAAACAATCTGAAGAAAGATCCTGAAGAAGTTAAAGCAGAAACTATTGAAGTTGAAGCTGTGAAGGAAATCAAAAGTGAAGAAGTTGCTGTGATTGAAGAGGTTGAGAAAGCTGTTACTGAAGAACAGCAGATAGAAGAAAAGAATGAGAAGGAGGAAGCTGATAATATTGGTGATGAAGTCGGTGTTGAAGAAAAGCAGAATGTTGCTGAGCAGACAGAGGTTGCTGAAAACACCGAAGTGCCAATCACTGAGGTAAATTCTGATTCTGAATACTTGAAACTGATTGATCAGTGCAAAAAATGCATGGAACCGTGCAGAGCTTGTACTGAAAAAGATGAGCAATTCAGAACAAGAGATGTTGAATTCACAAAAATAGAAAACATTTTCAAAGAAAAATGCAAAGAGATGTTAGAAAAAGAAAAGGTTTTTAAAGAAAATGATGAAAAACTTTCAGAAAAATGTAACAAATTAGAGAAAGAAAATGAAGTTTTGAAAGAAAATGTTTTGAAAATGACAAATGAATGTGAACAAAAAGGAATTGCTTGTCAAGAAATGAAAAAGGAATATGACTCAATGAAATTATCATATCACGTTACAAAAGAGTCATATGAGAAAGTGAAAGATGAAATGAAATATGCTCAAACAAGAATGAATAACCTTTCTGAAACAACTAAAGAACTTAAACGAATGTATGCTATAAAACAAGATGTTGTTAATTCCTATATTGAGGATGTTGCTAAGTTGAAGTGACAGATTGCTGATTTAGAACAGGATAACAACAAGTTAAAGAGTTACCATGTGTCGTCATATGTGCTTGAACGAATTTTCAATATAAAACCGGGTGATGGTGAGTCTGAGCAGAATAAGAAAGGCATTGGCTCAGAGTTTCATCAAGTTCCACCACCGGGAAAATTTGCATTTTATGATGAGGAAAAGGTCGAAAAAGCTTTCAACATGGTAGACCAATTGCCAGACAACATTGACATAACCTATTCCAAATCTGATGAGTCTCATGATTCAGAGGTGGTAGGTAAAGTCGTTGAAAGTGTGTTGAAAGAAGAGTCAGTTGATACAGGTAAATCTGAATCACAGGATGAAGATGAAGGAAATCTTCATGATGGATATCTGAAAAACACAAAATCCGAGAAAAATTTGAATGATGATTCAAAAGGATTGGTTTATACCATGATTGGATCGGACAAATTGTTCTTAGATGTTGTATTCCCGATTCAGAATGTGATTTCAGAAAAAGTTGATAAAGTTTTCAAAATGGTTGAAATTGAGAAGTCTGAGATTTCAAAGTTTGTTGGTAAGAGTCATAGAGGTTCGTATAACATACCTGGTTACAAGAAGAAAAACATGAAGGCCGGGTTGGGTTATAAGAAGAAACAAAGTTGGAAAAGAAATGAAACTTCGAATTTTCAGGAAAAAATGAGTTTTGTTCAAGGAAACAGTTTAGCTGAAGAAAAAGAACTTAAAATGAGACAGTCTAATGATGAGTTCTTTGCTAAAAAGCAAAAACAACAACCACAGGTCAAAGATGTGTCCATGAGAACATGTTTTAAATGTGATCAAAAAGGACATCTTGCACGCAAGTGTCCTAATCTAAAACCTGTGGATGTTGACAAAAAGAAGTTTGATGCTGAGAAACAAAAATCTGAGAATGTGAGACAAAGGTCAACCAAATTTGATTCGAAACAAACTTGGAGGTTCAATACAAACAAGTTTGCTTCAAATCAAAATTGGAAATCAAACCAGAACAGGTTCGATTCAAGACAGACCTGGAATTCTCACACACCCAGATTCAGAACAACACAGAGTTGGAAAACCACAGTTGATATGACAAAACCTCAAGAGTTTTGGAAACCAAGAGTTGTTGTTCAAAATCAAAATGGTCAAAAAGTTTCACATTTTTACAAACGAGGAACACCAAAAGGTCAAACATGGAGTGTTAAGAAACATGTTGGTTTGGTAAAAGATGAGAAAGTTGAAATTAAAATTGAGAAAGTTTTTGTGAAAAATGACAAAGAATTTCCAGCATTGAATGAAAATTATTCTGTTGAAATGCCTAAGGTTCAACAGACCTGGGCTAAATTGTTCAAGTAATTGAGTAGTTTGTTTGTGCAGGTGCTCATGGAATTCAAAGATTGTGAGAATGGAGGTTGGAGCAGCCTGGCACAACAAGGAGAGGAGGCTGCTGGATCCTGTGTTGGTTGAAACAGGAAGTTTATATGTTTTCTGTAAATAAATAAACAATATTTTCAAAAACCCTAAAAATTGAAAAATTTGAAAAACCAAAAATATGTTTGTTTTTAATTTTTGTCAAAAATATAAAAATATGTGTTGATTGAATATGCCGAAACCCTCACGGCTGAACAAACATGATTACTTTCATCAGATTGAAAAACGGTTTTCAAACTGTTAAGATCAATGGGTTGTAAATCATGGGGGTATGTTATATTTTCTGCAAAACAGAGCATGAGATGCAGAAAATGGATGGCGAGACAAAGCTATCAGTGTTGGTTGTCAAATTTTCTTTAAATGGTTTTGCATTTTAGGGGGAGTAATGTTGTTAGAAAATACAAAAACATTTGAAAATTTGAAAAAGTCAAAAACATGATAAAATTCAAAAATTTGAGTTTTTGCGTAAAAAGAGGAAATGATAGTACATCAGTAGACAGTTACAGTATGCTAAAGAATTGTAATGATTATATAGCGTTAAACAGTCTCACTGATGATATGCCGATAGGTTTTCATACATTTAGTAAACTTTTTCGGGATATAAACATTAATTCAAACTTACTTATTTCGTGGGGAACACTACTTGGATATATAGGTAACCCCTGAAATCTTGTTTGAAAGGTCCCTTATTCTGAGATACTAGGTCTTTATGCTTAGTGATATCTGGGGTATTATCCCGGGACTTCTGCTGAAAGAAATTTCTGACCTAGTCCCCGGAGAATACTTTCTGCTTTGCTTGTAATATAGCACCACCCTCAGCATAAAAAACGATGAAACATTGCAAAATGCTAATCGTGTGCTGTTGAAATTAAAAGATCCTCTAAAGGGGACACACCGAAAAGTCGAAGCCGTCATCTCTCTGCGTATCGAAAGATCGACCTGAGCTCTCACGGCCCTCGCATTTAACCCCTGACAGATATCATCTAGGTATACTCACCTGTAAGACTGAATATTGGGATCTGGATACGGGAGTATATTCAAGAGGTGGGACACATGAATGAGTTTAAGTTCCTAAAATACCTAATTCGTATCCTGAATCAGTTGAAATTTGTGTGAAAATTTAAGTGGATCAGTATATTGACAATCTAAGTGAATTGTTTAATTCTTAAAGTGTTATTAAGCTCAACGGTACTTGTGATTTGTCAAAAACTGATATGATCCTCTGACGCATACTCAAACAAAAATATTGTCTGTAAATATGTTTGTACATATTTCGTTATTACTTTATGTTTTCAGAAAATACAAAAAGATTTTTGATTCTGCTTTATTTTCGACAACTGAAGTCTGAGTGCTGAGTTTCAAAATCTAAGTAAGCTGATTGTGTTTCTGAAAATAAAACAAGTTCATTAAATTGAAACTTGAATTAAAATCAAAAATCAAAACAGTTTGTGATATCTCCAAGGTCATTAAGTTGGACTTGGATGATTAACTGTGAGGGATTTGGATGCTTAAACTGTTATAGAGCTAGTTTCCAATTCGATTCGATGAAACTTACAAATTCAAGAAAATTTTTTGTTTAGAATGTTTGAGTGAGCCAGGTTACAATTCCTGGATAGTTGAAATTTGAAATGCTGTTACTTATAAATGTTTGAGTGATTGCAGATGAGATTCCAGACTACGATCCCAGAAGCTGAGTCTAAGGGGGAGTCTGAAGATGAGCTCAAAGCAAGGGGGAGCTTGTAATCGAAAAGCAAGGTGTTGATCCCAAAGCACGGAAGCTTGACGAAAGGGGGAGCCTGATGAAGAAAAGAGTCAGGAGAAGCTGAAGCTGAAGACAGATCCACCGGGATTCTGTTCAAGAAGTCTAAAAGAGAAAAAGAAGATGCTACGAGTTTGACTCAATGATCGAGATTGACTGCGGCAATATCTAAGGGGGAGTCTGTTAGTGCATTTATGTCTATAGCCTTCGTCAATCCGAGCCGTAGCGAGAAACAGAAGAAAACAAGTTGTTATGATGTAATATTTAGGCAAAAAGGCAAGGTGGCATAATTGTAATTAATGAGAAATCTCATTAAAAGCCAAGGCCTATAAATAGGAGCTTTATGTTTAGATTAGAGACTTTTGCCATTTTAGAGATTTGAAGAGCTCTAGTTCTAGAGAGAGAAACTAGAGAGAGAAAGTCTCTAAGTGATTCAAGTGATTGTACGATTTCAGATTTCTAATAGAATCACGTTTATATTACATCATGTGTGTTTAGGTCGCGTTCGTGTACGGATTCCGCACGTTTCACGTTCGTTTCGCAATCGTTTCGAAGTCAAAACCGGTCCTAACAGCTAACCATACCAATTGTATTTGTATGTAATCCTTTTGTAACATGTATTTCACCCCCGAAGTTAATAAACAAAACAGTTTAAAGAAAAGGGGGACATGAACTCACTGTCTTGCGTCTTCAGAATCGTAACTCAAATCTCTTCAGCAAACACGACTACCTACAATGTACTAACGTCTATTAGACGAACGGTTCGTGCCTTGTCTTAGTATTAATGTTTTCGAGTTACGTTTCTTTTAAGTCCTCAATATTATTCCAAGTTATAATTACTTGTTAAAATAATAATTATTTTAACTTTAAATTATATTTAATTTTGGAATAATTGTTTAAACAGTGTTTTTGTATTAATACTTCTCAAGTATTTATTTTCGTATTTCATTCCCAAGGATGGGGGTATCTCATACATGTATATTTGCATTCTTGTATTTGTAGTCTCCAAAATAATATATTTTCAAGTCTCACTTTAGAAAATATATTTAAACTTACTTTGTCAAAAATATTGTATTTCAAGAAAATGTATATTTTTCCCAAAAATCATATATCTTCTAAATATTCCAAGAAAATATATTTTAACTTTCAAAGATAATATATTTTCTCCTTGTCGAAAATATGATATACTTTGTAATAATAAAAGTCATACTTTCATTTCTTGTATCCAAAATATTATTTATCAAAAATATATTTATAACGGTATTATCCGGAATATTTTGTAAGTTACGTTCTTGCGTTCGGTTTCACAATATTAAGTGTGTAACTTATATATTTATTCCTTGAGATTTTTGGTAATATTTTGTATTGTAAATTTCTTGGTATTTTGTTAAGTTATATTACTTTAAATCCTAAAATAATATAACTAATACACAAAGTATACAAATAATCACAAACAATGTGTATTTAATGTAAATATATATTCTAAATACATATTTATCCATTTTTTTATTTATAAAAACCAACCTCCAATACTTGTATTTTTGTAACAAAATCTATGGCAAAGTTTATATTGAAAATCATAGTTAAAACACACTTGTAAATATTTGATTAGAAAATATTTTTCTAAGTGTTTATATTTTTAGAAAATTTTGCCATAGTTTCTCCTAAAAATGGAGGTGTCCATGCTATCAAAGCATATCATTTTCTTTTCAAAAACCATCCCAAACAATCAATAATCAACCTACACTTACCAAGTGCCAAAACAATGCTATCTACATAAGAATCATGAACTTGAATTTTCATAAAAACTTGTAGTAACTTGGTTGTAACACCCATTCTTATAATTCAAGGTTTAACGTATCTTTTATGAAAAACAATCATGTAATTAAGATTACATATGCATTGGAAATTACGGGTTTATTAAAACTTTTTACAATTTAAAAATATACAACATATCATGTGTACGTTCGTCGTTTAACATAATAACGATACATAGTGCGGAAGCTTATTTCGTGATCGTGTTCGGTTCTTGCTCGTCGCTTGATCTTCATCCGTGCACTCTTGGCATTCATCTATGATCAAAACCAACTTAAAAGTTAGTTTTGATAGTCAAATATTAAGTTCAAACAAGTACAGGGGTTAAAAATGACAAAATTTAAAAATTTTCGGAGTCAGGGGGCTTCGCGTGACGCCAAGGGCCTAGGCGTCACGCCTAGCCCTGTTTTTCACAGCCTGTGCCTTCAGCTGATGCTGTACATACCCAGCACGACCTGATTTCACGGAAACGGCCATAACTTCTTCGTTATTTATCCGTTTTACCCGATTCTTTTTCCTACGCGTCCGTAATTTAATCCTCTATCTTGTGGAGTTAAAATCCTACATCCAACATAAGAAATTTTGAGACTTCTAAGCCTTCGATTCGTTACCTTTTTACCGAATTTTAACCCGTTTATACATTTTATCAAACAAACGTATTTATTTGATTCCTATATCTCATACACTTCTTCAAATTAATGTTACCTACTATAGTAGGTTCTAATCATAGGTTTATCACACAAATTAAACCCGTTTTCGCTCGTATGCTTATTTTGACCCGTTAAGGGTATTTTAGCACTTTAAAACTTGAACTCGCTTTCATTCATTTCTAGCATCTTATTCCTACATTTCTTATCAAGTTATCTTCCACCACATCTATATGTGTGTTGGATTTAATATGGATATCTATATGTTCCGAGTTTCTACCCCTCGGATTATCATTTTACGGCAAAGACTCATATAAAGTCTTTCGACCCAAGGATTTACATCCTTCACTACCTATACTCATTCTAAGCATATATTTAATCATAAAACTTATTTCCGAACCACCTTTATGGGTCGTTCGTTCAAATTAGCTTACAAGGGCAATTTGGTCAATTTTCATCCTTCTTTTACTACAAGGACCTTTAAATACTTGTTTGACTAAAAATCCAACCTTTTAACTATAATTCTTGTTTGTAAACTCATGTGCTTCTAAAACACCATAAACATAATTCAACTTATTCGGTTTACCTAAAGATAACCGAATATCTATACTTTAACCTTGTCTAACTCTTATAGAACTCCAAATTCTACGTGATGAGTTGTGTTATTATACATACCTGGCTCGGATCAATATATTGACCCGTTTCAATACCTTGCCTTAGTGGCTGTTAAGTGATAGCGCTGTAAACATCCATATGATATTCATTCCTATAATCATATAACTCAACGAACCATTAGGCGATATTGTCAAAGGGTGATAATTTCACCTTTTGACCAGTTTAACTACTTAGTGATCTTCGTCACTTTAACTAAATACCAATTTCATCTATTATGATAATTTAAAGTCTACTAGCGAAAATACGTAATCGAGCGTATCGTAACGAAACTGTAGTTACGTACCTTTTAAGCATCCTTTTCAAACGCGTATTTCCACCGGCTTGTCCACTTGACGATCCGGATTCCTCGCCTAGAGAGTTCAATTCACAAGTCGTTTAGAACCCTTTTTATAAGTCTTAACGCACAATTTGCCATATCCATCAAACATGCGTTTTTGTCCGATTTTCAACATTTATTTTTTTTCATTTAGGCATTTTAGCGAACACCTAACGGGTATAACTTTACATAATTCATTAACAAGCTCATAACTTGTCATATAACCCGAATTTTTCATCAATCAACTATCTAACACAATTATTTGTCTTTACAATTCTGAAATAACTTTACATATGTCAAATTACACTAGAACAACCCCAAATTTCCTAGTGTTTATCAAGTTCTACATAACCCACTAGTCACCTACAATGGTGACCATGGATTTCACTAGAATTAGCATAATTTCAACATGTACTTGTCTAGGGTTTACTCCTAGACATTTTAATGTTCCTAATTCATCTACAATTCATACATGCATCATCAGATTTCAAGTTCTCTAAATTCATGAGAATTTCAAGTAGAGAATTTTTGTCAAATTTTACATACCTTATGATCTCCTTGCAATGGGGATCATTAATCTATGCTTGGATTTCGATTCGGACTTGATTTGCTCCTTCAATTTGATGAATTTCTGTGTTTTAGGGTTTGAGCTTGAGAGCTCTTCTTGACTCCTGTGTTTTGTACGATCAGAACACACACAAAGGTGTGTGTTTTGGTGTTTTTAATTTTAATTAATAAAAACCCATTTTCTCACTTTAACCATTTTAGTCCCTCAACTTTACCCAAGTTTATAAAGGTTACTACATCAAGTTCCTCATTATTTTTAAAACACTAGACTAACTAGGTTGATATTCCTAGTTATTTAGTGGGTTCTGGGAGTTATAACCCATTTTATTTTAAGTCCCGTTAACTCAGGCTATTATAAACTTAATTCCTTAAAACTTTGATTCGTTCGTATAAAATATTAGGATTTATTATTTAAATCCAAATATTTACCGGGTTATTTTTACTATTAACGGTACGTTACCCGTCTTTTAGTATTAACGGAGTTTGATTACCAAATCCGTTTTCGGGGTGTTACAAGTCTACCCCCCTTAAAGAGGTTTCGTCCTCGAAACCTTTTCTTACATAATTCATTGAGTTTAAACTCAATGTATTTGATCCGAGATATCTTTTAAACATTACTTATACTTTTAACCAATTGTTCGTATTACCAGATAAGTATGGTAACATCTTTTTGGTCACTAATTGTCTACGTATCTCATACGACATAGTGCAACTTGAAATAACGTAATCTCGTTATTTCCACTAGTTTAGTTAACTTAGCGATATCCATCGCTTTCATTTTCTATCGAATTCTTTATGAATCCGTTACTTTGACCCGTTTAAAGGTCTTTAGTGAAATCTTTCACTTTTAACAACAATTTCTTTTGTTTTCCAAGTTCTTTTATTCGGTTCAGTTATACCGAATCCACCGATTATAAGTAACCAAATTTATTTAAATGACCTTAACCGGTCCCGCTAACTTGACTTATTAGTCCAGTTACTCTTTACCGCTCGCTTGGTTATAATGTGATTCCACTTCACATTGTATTTCTTGACCGTGATCGAGTCACGTCATGTTTAATTTATATCAACGTTTCTTTATCATACTTCTTCTTTTCGAATGTATTGTCTCGCACCTATCGATGTTAAGACCCATACTCTTTGATATTAACCATTTTCTAATCTCCCTCGTAAAATCCATATTTGTTAAAACATTGTTTCTTACTAAAACTAAATTTTAGTTTTACGTTTCCTTTTTCTCCTTGTCTTACATCTTTTACTCATTTCCAGGACTTTTACGTCTGAAAATTTATTCCTTTCCGTTGTCTTTTCGGTAATATTTTTGTCCTTTTTGTGAATTATTAGAATTTAAATAATTGTGAATCCTTTTTGTCATTTCTGCCCGCTTATATGTTTTAGTGAAATCCCTCACTTTTGTCAACCAGGCCTTTCACGATCTCTTCTCTTTTAACTCACTCAGTTAAGTTAGCGAAACCCCTCGCTTTTATACTACCTTTACCTTCCGTTATTATTTTACGCGGGGAGTTTAACCATTTTCCTCGCTTCACGTTATTGACCCGTAGGTTCTTTCACTTAGCCTCGTAAGCTTATTTCTTTAGATTTTTCACCTTTTTAAGGCGAGGCTTTTATGATCCCTTTGCTTCAATTCATTTCCCGTGGGTCGTTTTGGCCCCGTAGACCTTTACACTAATTAATATCCCGTAGGTTATGATGATCCCGTAGATCATCTTTTATTCTAGTCTTTATTCAAATGTGTATACGTTTATATACGCATATGGCGTTAAGGCACCCCTTTTTATGTTTATAATTATTCACCTTTACTTTTTGCATTTCATTTGACCTTGACCGTAGTCTAAGGCTACATTGTTTTCTTTCGAATCATCTTTCCGACTTCTCGACTTCTAACGTCAATTTACACGTCGGTTTTCTATACACTTACCGTTACCCGGTTCTTACCTGTACTTCTTTACGTCCCATTACCCGGGTTCTTTTATTTCAATGTTTTAACGCCTATAACTCCTTTACATAGGTTTATTAATATTTCGCACTTTTATTTATCCAATTCGCGCTTACTTACTTTAGCAAGTGTCATCCTTTATTAAATTTGTTTGACTTGTTCGTGTGAACATTCATCACTTATGAATGCCAAACTTCAGTCTTTGTTTGACCCGTTCAGCTTTGAAATAGCTGAGCGTAGTTATTAACATTTCTGTTTGCAAATTCTCATTGTCTTTTATTCATGACTCATATTCCGAGTCTTTTGACTGTCTATCTCGTGTTCCCGTCTCTTGGTTTACGCATTCTTTCCAAATCCTACCCATTCATCGGGTATCTTTACCGTAATCATTTTCAAGTAACCATTCTTATATGGTTTTAGACGTTATTTTAATTTATTTGGTCATCTTAGCGAGATCCATCGCTTTTATTCAATCAAGTCCTTTATTCTTTATTCGATTCGTTTGACTTGTCCATGTGAATTTCATCACTTGTGACAGTCAAACTTTTATCCTATGCCTTAGCATTCCTATTGGTCGGTCTGTATTTTCTTTTTACTTGATCCTTGTCCCTTCTCTCGGGCTCGTTATTCTTACGTAATACGCTTCCGTCATCCGACTTACGTTTACGTTTACTATCAAACGTCTTACTTATTTGATTCATTTGGGTACCATTTAAGTTAGTCCCATTCACCCCACCCTTACTACATTGGACATAAATGTGTCCGCTATAAGAAGTTCATGGTATCATATGCAACTACTTACTTGGCCAGAGTAAGCGATTAACACATGACACGCATGACCTTTTTATAGTTTTCACACCACGCCCTATGTAAGTAATGCCTCTATTTGTTTCTCTTGGAAACCATATCCCGAATACATTTTCTATTAGGGTTTTTCCAAGTTTTTAATCTACATATGCAACTTTCAATTTCTACATATTTGTTGCATATTAGTATTTGTGCAATTATATTTAAAATGTGCACCTGGTAATGCTTGCCTTAACGGGCTTTCTTGCCATTACTTATTTGCGATCGTTACGCGATTTAGGTCCTTGATGAGTATGCTCTTCTTGTCATATCTCGGACCGTTCCATCATCATACCCACAATTCGTTTGACTCTCGTCATCTTCAAACGTAAGTGTCCTTCAATTAAAACATTCACAAAAGTTAGTAACGTCAACTTTAAATAATCGCCCGTATTATAATACAAGGCTTTTTCTACTATACGCGTCAACGCGCGTATTTTTGTCAACTATTTCAGTCATTTTAATTGGGGTAACGTGTATCAAACGATAGCCCTATGTGTTGTTTACAACACTTTAGCATGCTAAACTATTAACATACATGTACTTACCGGATTTGCGATCAAGCCTCGAACCGAACACCAATCTTTATTAAGAGCATAAGGTTTAAGTCCAAGCATAGTTTTTCCCGCCATACTTGAATCTCTTAAACCAAGGCTCTGATACCAAGTTGTAACACCCATTCTTATAATTCAAGGTTTAACGTATCATTTACGAAAAACAATCATGTAATTAAGATTACATATGCATTGGAAATTACGGGTTTATTAAAACTTTTTACAATTTAAAAATATACAACATATCATGTGTACGTTCGTCGTTTAACATAATAACGATACATAGTGCGGAAGCTTATTTCGTGATCGTGTTCGGTTCTTGCTCGTCGCTTGATCTTCATCCGTGCACTCTTAGCATTCACCTATGATCAAAACCAACTTAAAAGTTAGTTTTGATAGTCAAATATTAAGTTCAAACAAGTACAGGGGTTAAAAATGACAACATTTAAAAATTTTCGGAGTTAGGGGGCTTCGCGTGATGCCAAGGGCCTAGGCGTCACGCCTAGCCCTGTTTCTCACAGCCTGTGCCTTCAGCTGATACTGTACATACCCAGCACGACCTGATTTCACGGAAACGGCCATAACTTCTTCGTTATTGATCCGTTTTACACGATTCTTTTTACTACGCGTCCGTAATTTAATCCTCTATCTTATGGAGTTAAAATCCTACATCCAACATAAGAAAATTTGAGACTTCTAAGCCTTCGATTCGTTACCTTTTTACCGAATTTTAACCCGTTTATACATTTTATCAAACAAACGTATTTATTTGATTCCTATATCTCATACACTTCTTCAAATTAAAATTACCTACTATATTAGGTTCTAATCATAGGTTTATTACAAAAATTAAACCCGTTTTCGCTCGTATGATTATTTTGACCCGTTAAGGGTATTTTAGCACTTTAAAACTTGAACTCGCTTTCATTCATTTCTAGCATCTTATTCCTACATTTCTTATCAAGTTATCTTCCACCACATCTATATGTGTGTTGGATTTAATATGGATATCTATATGTTCCGAGTTTCTACCCCTCGGATTATCATTTTACGGCAAAGACTCATATAAAGTCTTTCGACCCAAGGATTTACATCCTTCACTACCTATACTCATTCTAAGCATATATTTAATCATAAAACTTATTTCCGAACCACCTTTATGGGTCGTTCGTTCAAATTAGCTTACAAGGGCAATTTGGTCAATTTTCATCCTTCTTTTACTACAAGGACCTTTAAATACTTGTTTGACTAAAAATCTAACCTTTTAACTATAATTCTTGTTTGTAAACTCATGTGCTTCTAAAACACCATAAACATAATTCAACTTATTCGGTTTACCTAAAGATAACCAAATATCTATACTTTAACCTTGTCTAACTCTTATAGAACTCCAAATTCTACGTGATGAGTTGTGTTATTATACATACCTGGCTCGGATCAATATATTGACCCGTTTCAATACCTTGCCTTAGTGGCTGTTAAGTGATAGCGCTGTAAACATCCATATGATATTCATTCCTATAATCATATAACTCAACGAACCATTAGTCGATATTGTCAAAATGTGATAATTTCACCTTTTGACCCGTTTATCTACTTAGTAATCTTCGTCACTTTAACTAAATACCAATTTCATCTATTATGATAATTTAAAGTCTACTAACGAAAATACGTAATCGAGCGTATCGTAACGAAACCGTAGTTACGTACCTTTTAAGCATCCTTTTCAAACGCGTATTTCCACCGGCTTGTCCACTTGACGATCCGGATTCCTCGCCTAGAGAGTTCAATTCACAATCCGTTTAGAACCCTTTTTATAAGTCTTAACGCACAATTTGCCATATCCATCAAACATGCGTTTTTGTCCGATTTTCAACATTTATTTTTTTTCATTTAGGCATTTTAGCGAACACCTAACGGGTATAACTTTACATAATTCATTAACAAGCTCATAACTTGTCATATAACCCGAATTTTTCATCAATCAACTATCTAACACAATTATTTGTCTTTACAATTCTGAAATAACTTTACATATGTCAAATTACACTAGAACAAACCCAAATTTCCTAGTGTTTATCAAGTTCTACATAACCCACTAGTCACCATCAATGGTGACCATGGATTTCACTAGAATTAGCATAATTTCAACTTGTACTTGTCTAGGGTTTACTCCTAGACATTTTAATGTTCCTAATTCATCTACAATTCATACATGCATCATCAGATTTCAAGTTCTCTAAATTCATGAGAATTTCAAGTAGAGAATTTTTTGTCAAATTTTACATACCTTATGATCTCCTTGCAATGGGGATCATTAATCTATGCTTGGATTTCGATTCGGGCTTGATTTGCTCCTTCAATTTGATGAATTTCTGTGTTTTAGGGTTTGAGCTTGAGAGCTCTTCTTGACTCCTGTGTTTTGTACGACCAGAACACACACAAAGGTGTGTGTTTTGGTGTTTTTAATTTTAATTAATAAAAACCCATTTTCTCACTTTAACCATTTTAGTCCCTCAACTTTACCCAAGTTTATAAAGGTTACTACATCAAGTTCCTCATTATTTTTAAAACACTAGACTAACTAGGTTGATATTCCTAGTTATTTTGTGGGTTCCGGGAGTTATAACCCATTTTATTTTAAGTCCCGTTAACTCAGGCTATTATAAACTTAATTCCTTAAAACTTTGATTCGTTCGTATAAAATATTAGGATTTCTTATTTAAATCCAAATATTTACCGGGTTATTTTTACTATTAACGGTACGTTACCCGTCTTTTAGTATTAACGGAGTTTGATTACCAAATCCGTTTTCGGGGTGTTACATTGGTAGTGTGTTTAGTAGGTTTAGTTACCCTCCAAAGTGTGTTTACTTTTTTAAAAATCTCATTCTTGGAAGATTTAGGTGTTTACAACTTGTAAACATGTTTTACAAAAACACTTCTTTATGAAATCTTCTTGTTTCTCAAGTGTTTCTACACTTGTTTTATCACAAAAAATGGTGTATGTTTAAGTAAGAAACAAGATCTTCTAAAAATTCATATTTTGAACTTGGTCCTTTTGGAAAAACATTCATAAATCTTAGATCCATAAGATTATTAACTCACTTTGATTATTATTTTTCAAGAAATCACTTTATTCTTCAAGTTCATGCTTACACATGAGGATGATCATCTTGTTTTATCACATAATCATCCTCTCACTTGCTAGATCATGTGTTTAATCACAATCTAGCAAGCTCCTTATGATGATCAACATCATAATCTCAAGAAAATAACAATCAAGTATTATACATACACTAAACAATATAGTTTCATCAAGAGTTCTTCATATGACAGGCTTATGTTCATGTTTCAAGATTATGCTCTTTAGGGTTCTACAAGATTATAAATGTATATCATCTTTTAACCAACAATATATGAAGTAAGATTAAGTGATATGAAGCTTACTACTAGCGCTAAGGCTAGGGAAGAACACTTGATGAAGAAGGTGATAAATGTGGAGGATAATAGCAAATGAGAGAGGTCCTTCAAGATCCAAGACCACCAAGCTTGCTTGTAGACCTTCTTACACCTTAGTGAGTATATGGAATGGATGATCAATGGATGAATGATGATGATGTTGTTGTTGTTGCTCACGGCCGAGTGCTAAGGGAGAGGGAGGAGGTGAGTTGTGGTGTGAAGTGTGGTGATTATGAATGAGCTCTAGGTCCACTTATAACCATCTAACTCTTTTAACCAATGGGTCTTGTGTTCCATAAGTACAAGACACAATCTCTAATCAATCTTAGGAGATCAAGGAAAGATTATGGTGGGGCCACACCTTGTGACCGTCCACTTAAGGGGGGGGGGGTCTTGGTTGGGTTTTAATGTTAAGTTTGGAGATCTAGTTAGAAGTTAAGTGTGATGATTAGTGTTTATGTGTATTAGGTGTTATATAGTGTGTTAGGGTGTTTGGGGATCATAACTAGCTCAGAAACACTAAAACAATGCTTCTAGTAAAATTTTGGTGTTTCGGGTAGTGTCCGGTTGTTCGGTTAGATACCGGTTTGTTAAAGTGTCAAACTATTCAGTTTAGTGATCTTTAAGTACCCTTTTGTGACACTTTTAATTCCTGACACTTAGTAAAGCATTCAGGACCATTTAGTCATATTTTTGCATGTTACTAGCTCATTAAATTGCTGATTTTTGCTGAAATATGCTGAATTCAGCACTTTAAGTGGGTTTTAGGCACTTTCCGGCACTTAAACTATCACCTAGTGAAGCAGTTTTGTGGTCCTTACTTCCCTACACACTATACTGGTGTAGTACCGTATCTCTGGCCCATGCTGGGTCTCAAAACATTGTTTGTCTATGTACTGAACATCGTCAGCATTTTTCTGAGTTATCCGCTAACTGTGCTAGCTGTGCTTTGTGCATCGTTTATGTCACTAAAGTTTGTAAGTAAAAATGATGTGACAGTATGCAATATGTGATGCACATGTAAGTATGATACATAAATCAGAGAGCAGTTAATTGTAATTCAGCACAGTCATTAAGCACTAATCATGGTTAATTAATTGTACGGATACCTGGATTTTTTACGGTTGTCACATTCTCCCCCTGTTAAGAAAATTTCGTCCCGAAATTTTAGTTCTGCTACTAGCTGCAGGGGTCTTAGGGAATAAGTGCGGATATTTTGCTTTCATGCGATCCTCACGCTCCTAAGTAAACTCTAGGCCGTGACGCGCGTTCCATCGAACCTTGACAAGTTTAACACTACTCCTGCGTGTCTTGTTAACCTTCCAATCAGTAACCTCAACAGGTTCTTCAGTAAAGTGGAGTGTGTCGTCAATGTGGACTTCATCGGCAGGAATGACAACTATTTCTTGAGTTGGACTCTTTTTCAGATTAGATACATGAAATGTATCATGAACGCCATTCAGTTCTGCGGGTAGATCCAACTTGTAAGCTACAAGACCTATCCTTTCCAGGATTTTTAACGGTCCAATATATCGTGGGTTCAACTTTCCACACTTCCCAAAGCGTGCTACACCCTTCCAGGGTGAAACTTTTAATAAAACCATATCTCCCACTTGAAACTCCAAAGGTTTCCTCCTTTGGTCCGCATAGCTCTTTTGTCGATCCTGAGCCGCCCTGATGCGCTCTCGGATCTGTATAATCTTGTCTGTCGACTCTTGAACCAATTCGGGACCAACAAGTTGTCTATCACCCGCGTCTGCCTAGCATAACGGTGATCCACACTTGCGTCCATAGAGAGCTTCAAACGGCGCAGCTTGAATGCTTGCATGGTAGCTGTTGTTATATGAAAATTCAACCAAAGGTAGATGGGTGTCCCAACTGCCACCCAAGTCCATCACACAAGGTCGTAACATGTCTTCTAGCGTTTGAATCGTTCGTTCGCTCTGGCCATATGTCTGCGGATGAAACGCAGTACTCAGATTCAACTGAGAACCAAAGGCTTCTTGGAAGGATTGCCAAATCCTTGACATAAATCTTTCGACTCTATCAGAGATAATCGAAAGGGGCACTCCATGACGTGCAACTATCTCTCTGAGGTATAGCTCGGCAAGCTTACTAGTGTTGTCTTTTTCCTTGTTCGCCAAAAAGTGTGCAGATTTCATCAGACGGTCTACGATTACCCAAATCGTGTCATGACCTCTGGGTGTCCTTGGTAACTTCGTTATAAAATCCATTGAAATCTGCTCCCATTTCCACATGGGTACTTCAGGTTGTTGCAGAAGACCTGAAGGCTTCTGATATCCGGCCTTTACCTTGGCACAAGTCAAACATTTACGAACATACATTGCAACATCACCTTTTAATCTCGGCCACCAATAAAAATCCTTTAAATCTTGGTTCATCTTATCCGATCCTGGATGGATCGAGTACCGTGACTTGTGAGCTTCATCGAAAATTACTTCTCTAAAACCGCCGAAAAGGGGTACCCAAATTCTTCCCATGAAACACAATGTTCCTTCCTTATTGGGTACTAACTGTTTCTCCATCCCACGAAGATATTCGTTCACAAGGTTCCCCTTCTTGAGAGCTTCTCTCTACGCTGCACGAATGCGCAATGAGAGGTCCGTTTGAATAATCATTTCCAAAGCCCTGACCCTTATGGGCTTAATTCTTTCCTTCCGACTCAAGGCGTCTGCTACGATATTCGCCTTCCCCGGGTGATACTTGATTTCACAATCATAGTCATTCAACAGCTCCACCCATCGGTGCTGTCTCATATTAAGCTCTTTCTGATCGAATATATGCTGTAAGCTCTTTTGATCAGCAAAGATCGTGTATCGCGTGCCATACAAATAATGTCGCCAGATCTTCAAAGCAAACACCACAGCGCCTAGTTCCAAATCATGTGTGGTGTAGTTCTTCTCATGAACCTTCAACTGGCGCGAAGCATAAGCTATAATCTTCTGTCGCTACATCGGCACGCAGCCTAAACCTTGACGCGAGGTGTCGCAATATACCATGAAGTCATCAGTGCCTTCGGGTAGGGACAAAATTGGTGCATCGCAAAGCTAGTTTTTCAACAACCGAAAGGCTTCCTCTTGTTTATCTCCCCATTCATACTTCTTGTCCTGTTGAGTGAGGGAGGTCAATGGTTGAGCGATTTTTTAAAAATCCTCGATGAATCTACGATAATACCCTGCCAAACCTAGGAACTGACGGATCTCGGTTAGCGTCTTCGGAGTTTCCCAATTCTTGATTGCCTCGATCTTTGTGGGATCCACATGAATTCCATCTCCGTTAACCACGTGACCAATGAACTGAACTTCACGCAACCAGAATTTGCACTTCGAGAACTTCGCGTACAATTTTTCTTCCTTGAGCAGCTCTAAGATAGCTCTTAGATGTTGCTCATGTTCTTCCTTTGTTTTTGAATAAATCAAAATATCGTCGATAAACACAATCACAAATTTATCGAGATACGGCTTGCAGACTCTATTCATCAAATCCATGAATACTGCTGGCACGTTCGTCAAACCAAACGGCATTACTAGGAACTCGTAGTGTCCATATCGAGTCCTAAAGGCAGTCTTTGGTATGCTCTCCTCTTGAATTCTTAACTGGTGATAACCTGATCGAAGAACGATCTTGGAGTAGAAACTCGAACCTTGTAATTGATCGAAAAGATCATCAATCCTCGGCAAAGGATACCGATTCTTAATGGTCAACTTGTTTAGCTCTCGGTAGTCGATACACATGCAGAAACTACCATCTTTCTTCTTAACAAACAAAACTGGAGCTCCCCAAGGCGAGAAGCTTGGTCTGATAAATCCCTTGTCTAATAACTCCTGGAGTTGTGTTGACAGTTCTTGCATTTCTGAAGGTGCAAGTCGATAAGGTGCCTTAGCTACAGGCACAGCGCCTGGAACTAAGTCAATGTGAAACTCGACTTGTCTCTGCGGTGGCAATCCTGGCAAGTCTTCGGGAAAGACTTTAGGATATTCCTTCACGACTGGGATATCTTCCAACTTCGGCTCAGCGGCTTCTTTGTCCACAATGTGTGCCAAGAAGGCAACACATCCTTTCTGCAAACATCTACGGGCTTTCAAATAACTAATGATCCTTAGAGGCATATCGTGTTTCTCTCCATGTACCACAATTGTTTCTCCATTCGCCATCGGAATCCGAATGACCTTCTCGTGACATACGATCTCTGCTCGGTTGCTTGACAACCAATCCATCCCCACTACCACGTCGAAGCTTCCCAACTCGATTGGCAGCAGATCAAGCGTAAACTCGTGCTCCCCAAGCTCTATTACGCAACCTCTAATGACTTCATTCGCTTCTACTAGCTTTCCATTAGCTAGTTCTATTGAATACGGAATGTCTAGCTTACTAGCTACCAACCCAAGTATATTCTTAAATTCTAGCGATACAAAACTATAATCGGCACCGGTATCAAATAGTACAGATGCAAAGCATTAATTGATAGGGAACGTACCAGTGACCACATTTGGATCTTGGCGAGCTTCCCTCGCTCCGATGTTGAAAACCCTTCCCTGAGCTTGATTGAGCTTTGGGCACTCTCTCTTGAAATGCCCCACATCTCCACAGTTAAAGCAACCTGGTCCCCGACCATTTCCATTCCCATTACCCTGATTGTTGTTTTGGTTGCGATTTCCACTTCCAGCTTGGTTTCCAAAATAACCACGATTACCATTACCGCCATTTCCTCCTTGAGGGCGGTTTCCATACCCATTACCACCGCGGTTACCGTTTCCATTCCCACTACCATAACCTCTCTGGCCACCATTACCACGACCAGCACCAACCCAGCACGTCTCCTTCGAATGCCCAACTCTTCCACACAACTCGCATCTTCCAGCTCGGCATCGTCCATTGTGATACAACTGACACGCATCGCATTTAGGCAAGGTGCCCATATACCCTTTTCCTTTGTTTTCAGCACCAGTTTTGACCTTGGCTGGTGCGTTTGCCTCTTCCTTCTTGTTAGCACTGCTGGTACCCTTCTTGTTAGCACTGCTGGTACCCTTCTTGAAGTTTGAGGACTTCCGTTTGTTCTCATCCGATGACTCAACGTGAGTCTCTTTCTTCTTTTGGTCAGAGATTGAAAACTTGTTTAACCTGATTGCCTCTTCAGTTAGTGCTACACTCAGATCAATAGCCTCGGTGATTGTTGCAGGCTTTGACGTCGTCACCATACTCATAATCTGAGGTGCCAACCCCCAAATAAAACGCTCAATACGCTTGAATTCTGGATTAACCATGTATGGTACAACGCGAGATAGGTCGTGAAATCTCTGCACATGCTCCGCAATCTTGGGGCCATCCATCTTGAGGTTCCAAAACTCTGTTTCCAATCTTTGAATTTCAGCCCTGGAGCAATACTTCTTGCGCATCAGTTCCTTCATTTCAGCCCAAGTCAAAGCGTATGGTGTTGCCTCTCCTAGAGTTTGAACTTGGATATTCCACCATGAAAAGCAGACAGCGCACATGCGCTAGCTCCTCCTCAAGAGCATGAACGAAACGCAACAGATAGCTAATATGCTGCTCCACAGTAAGAAAACGAACGTCAAAATCTGGGTATGGCAGAAGAGGAGCGGGTGGAGTCACGAACGGTGACTGACAAGGGCAAGGTGGAGGACGTGGAATCCTCTCTAACTCCATAACTCTGCGACACAACATCTCCTGTTGGAGCTGTAACGACAAAAGCAGATCATCCCTCGTGTAACCAGTGTAATGTGAAGGATGGTATGGATCAGAAACAGGCATCATGTTGGGCGGAAACCAAATAAGTGGCTTGCCCGATGGTGCAGAAGCAAAAGGAGCAGTATGTGAAAAATGTGGCACAAAGGGAAAAGCTGCTGACATAGGAGGAATATGATTGGGCTGCTGACTCGATGGACCCTCCCCTGGACGGGGTGGAGGGATATCATGTAAGAACGTGATCGGCAGATCGGTGCGGTGTATGTCAGACACATATGGGTGAAACGGGGCGATATCAACGGGTGCATGTGTAGGTGCAGGTGGGGGAGTAGCAGGCTCAACGAAAGGAGGCAAGTCATCATCATCCTCTATCCACCCATTGCGGGTGAATGCGTAATGGGGATCTATATGGCCAGCAAAAGGAGCATGATCAGCGGCTGCAGGGATCGGATCGGGTAAAGGTGGTGCAACAACAGGTATGTCAACAGGTACAGGGTCATGCTCAGGCAGAGGATCATGAACAGGTATAGGCTCGGGTGCAATCATAGGCTCAGGGTCGGCTGGAGCTAACTCAAGATCAGCGGGTACATCAAAAAGCTGATCATCGGGAATAAAGTCAATCTCATGCTCAGGATCAATGTCAGGATCAAACTTATCATCAAACTCAAAGTCCTGAACAGGTGCAGCGGACATAGTTGTGTCAGAATCGGAATCGGTGGGATAACGCTGCAATCCCAGTGCGTGCAAAGTAGTAGATGACACGGACTCGAATGAATCAGGACCAGAATGGTCAGATGAAATCTCAATGATCGGAATCTCAATAAGCGGAACAGTAATAACATCGTCGACTGGAGCTCCATCATCCTGGGCCTCCTCAAAGGGACCCTCAATAAAAAGATTGATATTATCGTCAGACATGGCATCAAAAGGCAGATCCTTGAGAGAAAAAGCCGCAAGAGGAAGAGGGGCGGGGATCGGAACAAGAAATAGATCCTCGCCAGGAAGACCATCAGCATGCGGTATAATGTCGCCAAAATCTGGTAAAGCAAACGGCTGGAAATCATCATCATCGCTACTCTCAGTGTCAGAGGTAAAAACCTCAGGGTCCGGGATAATCTCATCATCTGAAACTATGGCCATAGGGTCTACAGTATCTGATAGCTCATTCTCTGATGAGGACATGGTGTATGTAATTAAAACAACCACAAGATATGCACATATATCAACAATCATCAAATAAGTATGTAAGCAGTAACAATGTAAGCATGTATGCATCCTAGTCTTCCCAGATTATCTCTCCCAGCCTCTCAGACTGAACCACCTAGTCTCTCAGACTAAAACCTCTCAGTTTCTCAAACTGTCCCAACTAGTCTCTCAGACTACCCAGCCTCTCAGACTGAACTGCTCAGTCTCTCAGACTGAACTACCCAGTCTCTCAAACTGCCCCAGCTAGTCTCTTAGACTAACTCCCTAGTCTCTCAGACTGCATTACCCAGTCTCTCAGACTGTACTATAAACGAATTCCTTGAAATGTACTTTGTGTCTTTTATTTGTAAAAATGTTTGTTTCTGGATCTGGACATTTCGTGCATGCAATGAAAATATGTTATGAAAACATTTTCGTGAGAGCCCTAATGATCGTAGTCTAGACTCGAGAAAGAATCCTAGTTCGCTATGATCGAAGCTCTGATACCAAGCTTTCATAAAAACTTGTAGTAACTTGGTTGTAACACCCATTCTTATAATTCAAGGTTTAACGTATCTTTTACGAAAAACAATCATGTAATTAAGATTACATATGCAATGGAAATTACGGGTTTATTAAAACTTTTTACAACTTAAAAATATACAACATATCATGTGTACGTTCGTCGTTTAACATAATAACGATACATAGTGCGGAAGCTTATTTCGTGATCGTGTTCGGTTCTTGCTCGTCGCTTGATCTTCGCGTGCACTCTTTAAATACTTGTTTGACTAAAAGTCCAACCTTTTAACTATAATTCTTGTTTGTAAACTCATGTGCTTCTAAAACACCATAAACATAATTCAACTTATTCGGTTTACCTAAAGATAACCGAATATCTATACTTTAACCTTGTCTAACTCTTATAGAACTCCAAATTCTACGTGATGAGTTGTGTTATTATACATACCTGGCTCGGATCAACATATTGACCCGTTTCAATACCTTGCCTTAGTGGTTGTTAAGTGATAGCGCTGTAAACATCCTTATGATATTCATTCCTATAATCATATAACTCAACGAACCAATAGTCGATATTGTCAAAGGGTGATAATTTCACCTTTTGACCAGTTTATCTACTTAGTGATCTTCGTCACTTTAACTAAATACCAATTTCATCTATTATGATAATTTAAAGTCTACTAGCGAAAATACGTAATTGATCGTATCGTAACGAAACCGTAGTTACGTACCTTTTAAGCATCCTTTTCAAACGCGTATTTCCACCGGCTTGTCCACTTGACGATCCGGATTCCTCGCCTAGAGAGTTCAATCCACAATCCGTTTAGAACCCTTTTTATAAGTCTTAACGCACAATTTGCCATATCCATCAAACATGCGTTTTTGTCCGATTTTCAACATTTATTTTTTTTCATTTAGGCATTTTAGCGAACACATAACGGGTATAACTTTACATAATTCATTAACAAGTTCATAACTTGTCATATAACCCGAATTTTTCATCAATCAACTATCTAACACAATTATTTGTCTTTACAATTCTGAAATAACTTTACATATGTCAAATTACACTAGAACAACCCCAAATTTCCTAGTGTTTATCAAGTTCTACATAACCCACTAGTCACCTACAATGGTGACCATGGATTTCACTAGAATTAGCATAATTTCAACATGTACTTGTCTAGGGTTTACTCCTAGACATTTTAATGTTCCTAATTCATCTACAATTCATACATGCATCATCAGATTTCAAGTTCTCTAAATTCATGAGAATTTCAAGTAGAGAATTTTTGTCAAATTTTACATACCTTATGATCTCCTTGTAATGGGGATCATTAATCTATGCTTGGATTTCGATTCGGGCTTGATTTGCTCCTTCAATTTGATGAATTTCTGTGTTTTAGGGTTTGAGCTTGAGAGCTCTTCTTGACTCCTGTGTTTTGTACGATCAGAACACACACAAAGGTGTGTGTTTTGGTGTTTTTAATTTTAATTAATAAAAACCCATTTTCTCACTTTAACCATTTTAGTCCCTCAACTTTACCCAAGTTTATAAAGGTTACTACATCAAGTTCCTCATTATTTTTAAAACACTAGACTAACTAGGTTGATATTCCTAGTTATTTAGTGGGTTCCGGGAGTTATAACCCATTTTATTTTAAGTCCCGTTAACTCAGGCTATTATAAACTTAATTCCTTAAAACTTTGATTCGTTCATATAAAATATTAGGATTTCTTATTTAAATCCAAATATTTACCGGGTTATTTTTACTATTAACGGTACGTTACCCGTCTTTTAGTATTAACGGAGTTTGATTACCAAATCCGTTTTTGGGGTGTTACAAGTCTACCCCCCTTAAAGAGGTTTCGTCCTCGAAACCTTTTCTTACATAATTCATTGAGTTTAAACTCAATGTATTTGATCCGAGATATCTTTTAAACATTACTTATACTTTTAACCAATTGTTCGTATTACCAGATAAGTATGGTAACATCTTTTTGGTCACTAATTGTCTACGTATCTCATACGACATAGTGCAACTTGAAATAACGTAATCTCGTTATTTCCACTAGTTTAGTTAACTTAGCGATATCCATCGCTTTCATATTCTATCGAATTCTTTATGAATCCGTTACTTTGACCCGTTTAAAGGTCTTTAGTGAAATCTTTCACTTTTAACAACAATTTCTTTTGTTTTCCAAGTTCATTTATTCGGTTCAGTTATACCGAATCCACCGATTATAAGTAACCAAATTTATTTAAATGACCTTAACCGGTCCCGCTAACTAGACTTATTAGTCCAATTAATCTTTACCGCTCGCTTGGTTATAATGTGATTCCACTTCACATTGTATTTCTTGACCGTGTCACGTCATGTTTAATTTATATCAACGTTTCTTTATCATACTTCTTCTTTTCGAATGTATTGTCTCGCACCTATCGATGTTAAGACCCATACTCTTTGATATTAACCATTTTCTAATCTCCCTCGTAATATCCATATTTGTTAAAACATTGTTTCTTACTAAAACTAAATTTTAGTTTCACGTTTCCTTTTTCTCCTTGTCTTACATCTTTTACTCATTTCCAGGACTTTTACGTCTGAAAATTTATTCCTTTCCGTTGTCTTTTCGGTAATATTTTTGTCCTTTTTGTGAATTATCAGAATTTAAATAATTGTGAATCCTTTTTGTCATTTCTGCCCGCTTATATGTTTTAGTGAAATCCCTCACTTTTGTCAACCAGGCCTTTCACGATCTCTTCTCTTTTAACTCACTCAGTTAAGTTAGCGAAACCCCTCGCTTTTATACTACCTTTACCTTCCGTTATTATTTTACACGGGGAGTTTAACCATTTTCCTCGCTTCACGTTATTGACCCGTAGGTTCTTTCACTTAGCCTCGTAGGCTTATTTCTTTAGATTTTTCACCTTTTTAAGGTGAGGCTTTTATGATCCCTTTGCTTCAATTCATGTCCCGTGGGTCGTTTTGGCCCCGTAGACCTTTACACTAATTAATATCCCGTAGGTTATGATGATCCCGTAGATCATCTTTTATTCTAGTCTTTATTCAAATGTGTATACGTTTATATACGCATATGGCGTTAAGGCACCCCTTTTTATGTTTATAATTATTCACCTTTACTTTTTGGATTTCATTTGACCTTGACCGTAGTCTAAGGCTACATTGTTTTCTTTCGAATCATCTTTCCGACTTCTCGACTTCTAACGTCAATTTACACGTCGGTTTTCTATACACTTACCGTTACCCGGTTCTTACCTGTACTTCTTTACGTCCCATTACCCGGGTTCTTTTATTTCAATGTTTTAACGCCTATAACTCCTTTACATAGGTTTATTAATATTTCGCACTTTTATTTATCCGATTCACGCTTACTTACTTTAGCAAGTGTCATCCTTTATTAAATTTGTTTGACTTGTTCGTGTGAACATTCATCACTTATGAATGCCAAACTTCAGTCTTTGTTTGACCCGTTCAGCTTTGAAATAGCTGAGCGTAGTTATTAACATTTATGTTTGCAAATTCTCATTGTCTTTTATTCATGACTCATATTCCGAGTCTTTTGACTTTCTATCTCGCGTTCCCGTCTCTTGGTTTACACATTCTTTCCAAATCCTACCCATTCATCGGGTATCTTTACCGTAATCATTTTCAAGTAACCATTCTTATATGGTTTTAGACGTTATTTTAATTTATTTGGTCGTCATAGCGAGATCCATCGCTTTTATTCAATCAAGTCCTTTATTCTTTATTCGATTCGTTTGACTTGTCCATGTGAATTTCATCACTTGTGACAGTCAAACTTTTATCCTATGCCTAAGCATTCCTATTGGTCGGTCTGTATTTTCTTTTTACTTGATCCTTGTCCCTTCTCTCGGGCTCGTTATTCTTACGTAATACGCTTCCGTCATCCGACTTACGTTTATGTTTACTATCAAACATCTTACTTATTTGATTCATTTGGGTACCATTTAAGTTAGTCCCATTCACCCCACCCTTACTACATCGGACATAAATGTGTCCACTATAAGAAGTTCATGGTATCATATGCAACTACTTACTTGGCCAGAGTAAGCGATTAACATATGACACACATGACCTTTTTATAGTTTTCACACTACGCCCTATGTAAGTAATGCCTCTATTTGTTTCTCTTGGAAACAATATCCCAAATACATTTTCTATTCGGGTTTTTCCAATTTTTAATCTACATATGCAACTTTCAATTTCTACATATTTGTTGCATATTAGTATTTGTGCAATTATATTTAAAATGTGCACCTGGTAATGCTTGCCTTAACGGACTTTCTTGCCATTACTTATTTGCGATCGTTACTCGATTTAGGTCCTTGATGAGTATGCTATTCTTGTCATATCTCGGACAGTTCCATCATCATACCCACAATTCGTTTGACTCTCGTCGTCTTCAAACGCAAGTGTCCTTCAATTAAAACATTCACAAAAGTTAGTAACGTCAACTTTAAATAATCGCCCGTATTATAATACAAGGCTTTTTCTACTATACGCGTCAATGTGCGTATTTTTGTCAACTATTTCAGTCATTTTAATTGGGGTAACGTGTATCACACGATAGCCCTATGTGTTGTTTACAACACTTTAGCATGCTAAACTATTAACATACATGTACTTACCGGATTTGCGATCAAGCCTCGAACTGAACACCAATCTTTATTAAGAGCATAAGGTTTAAGTCCAAGCATAGTTTTTCCCGCCATACTTGAATCTCTTAAACCAAGGCTCTGATACCAAGTTGTAACACCCATTCTTATAATTCAAGGTTTAACGTATCATTTACGAAAAACAATCATGTAATTAAGATTACATATGCATTGGAAATTACGGGTTTATTAAAACTTTTTACAATTTAAAAATATACAACATATCATGTGTACGTTCGTCGTTTAACATAATAACGATACATAGTGCGGAAGCTTATTTCGTGATCGTGTTCGGTTCTTGCCGTCGCTTGATCTTCATCCGTGCACTCTTGGCATTCACCTATGATCAAAACCAACTTAAAAGTTAGTTTTGATAGTCAAATATTAAGTTCAAACAAGTACAGGGGTTAAAAATGACAAAATTTAAAAATTTTCGGAGTTAGGGGGCTTCGCGTGACGCCAAGGGCCTAGGCGTCACGCCTAGCCCTGTTTTTCACAGCCTGTGCCTTCAGCTGATGCTGTACATACCCAGCACGACCTGATTTCACGGAAACGGCCATAACTTCTTCGTTATTGATCCGTTTGACCCGATTCTTTTTCCTACGTGTCCGTAATTTAATCCTCTATCTTATGGAGTTAAAATCCTACATCCAACATAAGAAATTTTGAGACTTCTAAGCCTTCGATTCGTTACCTTTTTACCATATTTTAACCCGTTTATACATTTTATCAAACAAACGTATTTATTTGATTCCTATATCTCATACACTTCTTCAAATTAATGTTACCTACTATATTAGGTTCTAATCATAGGTTTATTACACAAATTAAACCCGTTTTCTCTCGTATGCTTATTTTGACCCGTTAAGGGTATTTTAGCACTTTAAAACTTGAACTCGCTTTCATTCATTTCTAGCAACTTATTCCTACATTTCTTATCAAGTTATCTTCCACCACATCTATATGCGTGTTGGATTTAATATGGATATCTATATGTTCCGAGTTTCTACCCCTCGGATTATCATTTTACGGCAAAGACTCATATAAAGTCTTTCGACCCAAGGATTTACATCCTTCACTACCTATACTCATTCTAAGCATATATTTAATCATAAAACTTATTTCCGAACCACCTTTATGGGTCGTTCGTTCAAATTAGCTTACAAGGGCAATTTGGTCAATTTTCATCCTTCTTTTACTACAAGGACCTTTAAATACTTGTTTGACTAAAAATCTAACCTTTTAACTATAATTCTTGTTTGTAAACTCATGTGCTTCTAAAACACCATAAACATAATTCAACTTATTCGGTTTACCTAAAGATAACCGAATATCTATACTTTAACCTTGTCTAACTCTTATAGAACTCCAAATTCTACGTGATGAGTTGTGTTATTATACATACCTGGCTCGGATCAATATATTGACCCGTTTCAATACCTTGCCTTAGTGGCTGTTAAGTGATAGCGCTTTAAACATCCATATGATATTCATTCCTATAATCATATAACTCAACAAACCATTAGTCGATTTTGTCAAAGGGTGATAATTTCACCTTTTGACCAGTTTATCTACTTAGTGATCTTCGTCACTTTAACTAAATACCAATTTCATCTATTATGATAATTTAAAGTCTACTAGCGAAAATACGTAATCGAGCGTATCGTCACGAAACCGTAGTTACGTACCTTTTAAGCATCCTTTTCAAACGTGTATTTCCACCGGCTTGTCCACTTGACGATCCGGATTCCTCGCCTAGAGAGTTCAATTCACAATCCGTTTAGAACCCTTTTTATAAGTCTTAACGCACAATTTGCCATATCCATCAAACATGCGTTTTTGTCCGATTTTCAACATTTATTTTTTTTCATTTAGGCATTTTAGCGAACACCTAACGGGTATAACTTTACATAATTCATTAACAAGCTCATAACTTGTCATATAACCCGAATTTTTCATCAATCAACTATCTAACACAATTATTTGTCTTTACAATTCTGAAATAACTTTACATATGTCAAATTACACTATGCCTAAGAATTCCTATTGGTCGGTCTGTATTTTCTTTTTACTTGATCCTTGTCCCTTCTCTCGGGCTCGTTATTCTTACGTAATACACTTCCGTCATCCGACTTACGTTTACGTTTACTATCAAACATCTTACTTATTTGATTCATTTGGGTACCATTTAAGTTAGTCCCATTCACCCCACCCTTACTACATCGGACATAAATGTGTCCGCTATAAGAAGTTCATGGTATCATATGCAACTACTTATTTGGCCAGAGTAAGCGATTAACATATGACACACATGACCTTTTTATAGTTTTCACACCACGCCCTATGTAAGTAATGCCTCTATTTGTTTCTCTTGGAAACAATATCCCGAATACATTTTCTATTCGGGTTTTTCCAAGTTTTTAATCTACATATGCAACTTTCAATTTCTACATATTTGTTGCATATTAGTATTTGTGCAATTATATTTAAAATGTGCACCTGGTAATGCTTGCCTTAACGGGCTTTCTTGCCATTACTTATTTGCGATCGTTACGCGATTTAGGTCCTTGATGAGTATGCTCTTCTTGTCATATCTCGGACAGTTCCATCATCATACCCACAATTCGTTTGACTCTCGTCGTCTTCAAACGCAAGTGTCCTTCAATTAAAACATTCACAAAAGTTAGTAACGTCAACTTTAAATAATCGCCCGTATTATAATACAAGGCTTTTTCTACTATACGCGTCAACGCGCGTATTTTTGTCAACTATTTCAGTCATTTTAATTGGGGTAACGTGTATCACACGATAGCCCTATGTGTTGTTTACAACACTTTAGCATGCTAAACTATTAACATACATGTACTTACCGGATTTGCGATCAAGCCTCGAACCGAACACCAATCTTTATTAAGAGCATAAGGTTTAAGTCCAAGCATAGTTTTTCCCGCCATACTTGAATCTCTTAAACCAAGGCTCTGATACCAACTTGTAACACCCATTCTTATAATTCAAGGTTTAACGTATCATTTACGAAAAACAATCATGTAATTAAGATTACATATGCATTGGAAATTACGGGTTTATTAAAACTTTTTACAATTTAAAAATATACAACATATCATGTGTACGTTCGTCGTTTAACATAATAACGATACATAGTGCGGAAGCTTATTTCGTGATCGTGTTCGGTTCTTGCTCGTCGCTTGATCTTCATCCGTGCACTCTTGGCATTCACCTATGATCAAAACCAACTTAAAAGTTAGTTTTGATAGTCAAATATTAAGTTCAAACAAGTACAGGGGTTAAAAATGACAAAATTTAAAAATTTTCGGAGTTAGGGGGCTTCGCGTGACGCCAAGGGCCTAGGCGTCACGCCTAGCCCTGTTTTTCACAGTCTGTGCCTTCAGCTGATGCTGTACATACCCAGCACGACCTGATTTCACGGAAACGGCCATAACTTCTTCGTTATTGATCCGTTTTACCCGATTCTTTTTCCTACGCGTCCGTAATTTAATCCTCTATCTTATGGAGTTAAAATCCTACATCCAACATAAGAAATTTTGAGACTTCTAAGCCTTCGATTCGTTACCTTTTTACCGAATTTTAACCCGTTTATACATTTTATCAAACAAACGTATTTATTTGATTCCTATATCTCATACACTTCTTCAAATTAATGTTACCTACTATATTAGGTTCTAATCATAGGTTTATTACATAAATTAAACCCGTTTTCGCTCGTATGCTTATTTTGACCCGTTAAGGGTATTTTAGCACTTTAAAACTTGAACTCGCTTTCATTCATTTCTAGCATCTTATTCCTACATTTCTTATCAAGTTATCTTCCACCACATCTATATGTGTGTTGGATTTAATATGGATATCTATATGTTCCGAGTTTCTACCCCTCGGATTATCATTTTACGGCAAAGACTCATATAAAGTCTTTCGACCCAAGGATTTACATCCTTCACTACCTATACTCATTCTAAGCATATATTTAATCATAAAACTTATTTCCGAACCACCTTTATGGGTCGTTCGTTCAAATTAGCTTACAAGGGCAATTTGGTCAATTTTCATCCTTCTTTTACTACAAGGACCTTTAAATACTTGTTTGACTAAAAATCCAACCTTTTAACTATAATTCTTGTTTGTAAACTCATGTGCTTCTAAAACACCATAAACATAATTCAACTTATTCGGTTTACCTAAAGATAACCGAATATCTATACTTTAACCTTGTCTAACTCTTATAGAACTCCAAATTCTACGTGATGAGTTGTGTTATTATACATACCTGGCTCGGATCAATATATTGACCCGTTTCAATACCTTGCCTTAGTGGCTGTTAAGTGATAGCGCTGTAAACATCCATATGATATTCATTCCTATAATCATATAACTCAACAAACCATTAGTCGATTTTGTCAAAGGGTGATAATTTCACCTTTTGACCAGTTTATCTACTTAGTGATCTTCGTCACTTTAACTAAATACCAATTTCATCTATTATGATAATTTAAAGTCTACTAGTGAAAATACGTAATCGAGCGTATCGTAACGAAACCGTAGTTACGTACCTTTTAAGCATCCTTTTCAAACGTGTATTTCCACCGGCTTGTCCACTTGACGATCCGGATTCCTCGCCTAGAGAGTTCAATTCACAATCCGTTTAGAACCCTTTTTATAAGTCTTAACGCACAATTTGCCATATCCATCAAACATGCGTTTTTGTCCGATTTTCAACATTTTTTTTTTCATTTAGGCATTTTAGCGAACACCTAACGGGTATAACTTTACATAATTCATTAACAAGCTCATAACTTGTCATATAACCCGAATTTTTCATCAATCAACTATCTAACACAATTATTTGTCTTTACAATTCTGAAATAACTTTACATATGTCAAATTACACTAGAACAACCCCAAATTTCCTAGTGTTTATCAAGTTCTACATAACCCACTAGTCACCTACAATGGTGACCATGGATTTCACTAGAATTAGCATAATTTCAACATGTACTTGTCTAGGGTTTACTCCTAGACATTTTAATGTTCCTAATTCATCTACAATTCATACATGCATCATCAGATTTCAAGTTCTCTAAATTCATGAGAATTTCAAGTAGAGAATTTTTGTCAAATTTTACATACCTTATGATCTCCTTGCAATGGGGATCATTAATCTATGCTTGGATTTCGATTCGGGCTTGATTTGCTCCTTCAATTTGATGAATTTCTGTGTATTAGGGTTTGAGCTTGAGAGCTCTTCTTGACTCCTGTGTTTTGTACGACCAGAACACACACAAAGGTGTGTGTTTTGGTGTTTTTAATTTTAATTAATAAAAACCCATTTTCTCACTTTAACCATTTTAGTCCCTCAACTTTACCCAAGTTTATAAAGGTTACTACATCAAGTTCCTCATTATTTTTAAAACACTAGACTAACTAGGTTGATATTCCTAGTTATTTTGTGGGTTCCGGGAGTTATAACCCATTTTATTTTAAGTCCCGTTAACTCAGGCTATTATAAACTTAATTCCTTAAAACTTTGATTCGTTCGTATAAAATATTAGGATTTCTTATTTAAATCCAAATATTTACCGGGTTATTTTTACTATTAACGGTACGTTACCCGTCTTTTAGTATTAACGGAGTTTGATTACCAAATCCGTTTTCGGGGTGTTACATTGGTAGTGTGTTTAGTAGGTTTAGTTACCCTCCAAAGTGTGTTTACTTTTTTAAAAATCTCATTCTTGGAAGATTTAGGTGTTTACAACTTGTAAACATGTTTTACAAAAACACTTCTTTATGAGATCTTCTTGTTTCTCAAGTGTTTCTACACTTGTTTTATCACCAAAAATGGTGTATGTTTAAGTAAGAAACAAGATCTTCTAAAAATTCATATTTTGAACTTGGTCCTTTTGGAAAAACATTCATAAATCTTAGATCCATAAGATTATTAACTCACTTTGATTATTATTTTTCAAGAAATCACTTTATTCTTCAAGTTCATGCTTACACATGAGGATGATCATCTTGTTTTATCACATAATCATCCTCTCACTTGCTAGATCATGTGTTTAATCACAATCTAGCAAGCTCCTTATGATGATCAACATCATAATCTCAAGAAAATAACAATTAAGTATTATACATACACTAAACAATATAGTTTCATCAAGAGTTCTTCATATGACAGGCTTATGTTCATGTTTCAAGATTATGCTCTTTAGGGTTCTACAAGATTATAAATGTATATCATCTTTTAACCAACAATATATGAAGTAAGATTAAGTGATATGAAGCTTACTACTAGCGCTAAGGCTAGGGAAGAACACTTGATGAAGAAGGTGATAAATGCGGAGGATAATAGCAAATGAGAGAGGTCCTTCAAGATCCAATACCACCAAGCTTGCTTGTAGACCTTCTTACACCTTAGTGAGTATATGGAATGGATGATCAATGGATGAATGATGATGATGTTGTTGTTGTTGCTCACGGCCGAGTGCTAAGGGAGAGGGAGGAGGTGAGTTGTGGTGTGAAGTGTGGTGATTATGAATGAGCTCTAGGTCCACTTATAACCATCTAACTCTTTTAACCAATGGGTCTTGTGTTCCATAAGTACAAGACACAATCTCTAATCAATCTTAGGAGATCAAGGAAAGATTATGGTGGGGCCACACCTTGTGACCGTCCACTTAAGGGGGGGGGGGGTCTTGGTTGGGTTTTAATGTTAAGTTTGGAGATCTAGTTAGAAGTTAAGTGTGATGATTAGTGTTTATGTGTATTAGGTGTTATATAGTGTGTTAGGGTGTTTGGGGATCATAACTAGCTCAGAAACACTAAAACAATGCTTCTAGTAAAATTTTGGTGTTTCGGGTAGTGTCCGGTTGTTCGGTTAGATACCGGTTCGTTAAAGTGTCAAACTATTTAGTTTAGTGATCTTTAAGTACCCTTTTGTGACACTTTTAATTCCTGACACTTAGTAAAGCATTCAGGACCATTTAGTCATATTTTTGCATGTTACTAGCTCATTAAATTGCTGATTTTTGCTGAAATATGCTGAATTCAGCACTTTAAGTGGGTTTTAGGCACTTTCCGGCACTTAAACTATCACCTAGTGAAGCAGTTTTGTGGTCCTTACTTCCCTACACACTATACTGGTGTAGTACCATATCTCTGGCCCATGCTGGGTCTCAAAACATTGTTTGTCTATGTACTGAACATCGTCAGCATTTTTCTGAGTTATCCGCTAACTGTGCTAGCTGTGCTTTGTGCATCGTTTATGTCACTAAAATTTGTAAGTAAAAATGATGTGACAATATGCAATATGTGATGCACATGTAAGTATGATACAGAAATCAGAGAGCAGTTAATTGTAATTCAGCACAGTCATTAAGCACTAATCATGGTTAATTAATTGTACGTATACCTGGATTTTTTTCGGTTGTCACATTCTCCCCCTGTTAAGAAAATTTCGTCCCGAAATTTTAGTTCTGCTACTAGCTGCAGGGGTCTTAGGGAATAAGTGTGGATATTTTGCTTTCATGCGATCCTCACGCTCCTAAGTAAACTCTAGGCCGTGACGCGCGTTCCATCGAACCTTGACGAGTTTAACACTACTCCTGCGTGTCTTGTTAACCTTCCAATCTGTAACCTCAACAGGTTCTTCAGTAAAGTGGAGTGTGTCGTCAATGTGTCCCAACTGCCACCCAAGTCCATCACACAAGGTCGTAACATGTCTTCTAGCGTTTGAATCGTTCGTTCGCTCTGGCCATCTGTCTGCGGATGAAACGCAGTACTCAGATTCAACTGAGAACCAAAGGCTTCTTGGAAGGATTGCCAAATCCTTGATACAAATCTTCTGACTCTATCAGAGATAATCGAGAGGGGAACTCCATGACGTGCAACTATCTCTCTGAGGTATAGCTCGGCAAGCTTACTAGTGTTGTCTTTTTCCTTGATCGCCAAAAAGTGTGCAGATTTCATCAAACGGTCTACGATTACCCAAATCGTGTCATGACCTCTGGGTGTCCTTGGTAACTTCGTTATAAAATCCATTGAAATCTGCTCCCATTTCCACATGGGTACTTCAGGTTGTTGCAGAAGACCTGAAGGCTTCTGATATTCGGCCTTTACCTTGGCACAAGTCAAACATTTACGAACATACATTGCAACATCACCTTTTAATCTCGGCCACCAATAAAAATCCTTTAAATCTTGGTACATTTTATCCGATCCTGGATGGATCGAGTACCGTGACTTGTGAGCTTCATCGAAAATTACTTCTCTAAGACCGCCGAAAAGGGGTACCCAAATTCTTCCCATGAAACACAATGTTCCTTCCTTATTGGGTACTAACTGTTTCTCCATCCCACGAAGATATTCGTTCACAAGGTTCCCCTTCTTGAGAGCTTCTCTCTGCGCTGCACGAATGCGCAATGAGAGGTCCGTTTGAATAATCATTTCCAAAGCCCTGACCCTTATGGGCTTAATTCTTTCCTTCCGACTCAAGGCGTCTGCTACGACATTCGCCTTCCCCGGGTGATACTTGATTTCACAATCATAGTCATTCAACAGCTCCACCCATCGGTGCTGTCTCATATTAAGCTCTTTCTGATCGAATATATGCTGTAAGCTCTTTTGATCAGCAAAGATCGTGCATCGCGTGCCATACAAATAATGTCGCCAGATCTTCAAAGCAAACACCACAGCGCCTAGTTCCAAATCATGTGTGGTGTAGTTCTTCTCATGAACCTTCAACTGGCGCGAAGCATAAGCTATAATCTTCTGTCGCTACATCGGCACGCAGCCTAAACCTTGACGCGAGGTGTCGCAATATACCATGAAGTCATCAGTGCCTTCGGGTAGGGACAAAATTGGTGCATCGCAAAGCTAGTTTTTCAGCAACCGAAAGGCTTCCTCTTGTTTATCTCCCCATTCATACTTCTTGTCCTGTTGAGTGAGGGAGGTCAATGGTTGAGCAATTTTTTAAAAATCCTCGATGAATCTACGATAATACCCTGCCAAACCTAGGAACTGACGGATCTCGGTTAGCGTCTTCGGAGTTTTCCAATTCTTGATTGCCTCGATCTTTGTGGGATCCACATGAATTCCATCTCCGTTAACCACGTGACCAAGGAACTGAACTTCACGCAACCAGAATTTGCACTTCGAGAACTTCGCGTACAATTTTTCTTCCTTGAGCAGCTCTAAGATAGCTCTTAGATGTTGCTCATGTTCTTCCTTTGTTTTTGAATAAGTCAAAATATCGTCGATAAACACAATCACAAATTTATCGAGATACGGCTTGCAGACTCTATTCATCAAATCCATGAATACTGCTGGCGCGTTCGTCAAACCAAACGGCATTACTAGGAACTCGTAGTGTCCATATCGAGTCCTAAAGGCAGTCTTTGGTATGCTCTCCTCTTGAATTCTCAACTGGTGATAACCTGATCGAAGATCGATCTTGGAGTAGAAACTCGAACCTTGTAATTGATCGAAAAGATCATCAATCCTCGGCAAAGGATACCGATTCTTAATGGTCAACTTGTTTAGCTCTCGGTAGTCGATACACATGCAGAAACTACCATCTTTCTTCTTAACAAACAAAACTGGAGCTCCCCAAGGCGAGAAGCTTGGTCTGATAAATCCCTTGTCTAATAACTCCTGGAGTTGTGTTGACAGTTCTTGCATTTCTGAAGGTGCAAGTCGATAAGGTGCCTTAGCTACAGGCACAGCGCCTGGAACTAAGTCAATGTGAAACTCGACTTGTCTCTGCGGTGGCAATCCTGGCAAGTCTTCAGGAAAGACTTTAGGATATTCCTTCACGACTGGGATATCTTCCAACCTCGGCTCAGCGGCTTCTTTGTCCACAATGTGTGCCAAGAAGGCGACACATCCTTTCTGCAAACATCTACGGGCTTTCAAATAACTAATGATCCTTAGAGGCGTATCGTGTTTCTCTCCATGTACCACAATTGTTTCTCCATTCGCCATCGGAATGCGAATGACCTTCTCGTGACATACGATCTCTGCTCGGTTGCTTGACAACCAATCCATCCCCACTACCACGTCGAAGCTTCCCAACTCGATTGGCAGCAGATCAAGCGTAAACTCGTGCTCCCCAAGCTCTATTACGCAACCTCTAATGACTTCATTCGCTTCTACTAGCTTTCCATTAGCTAGTTCTATTGAATACGGAATGTCTAGCTTACTAGCTACCAACCCAAGTATATTCTTAAATTCTAGCGATACAAAACTATAATCGGCACCGGTATCAAATAGTACAGATGCAAAGCGTTGATTGATAGGGAACGTACCAGTGACCACATTTGGATCTTGGCGAGCTTCCCTCGCTCCGATGTTGAAAACCCTTCCCTGAGCTTGATTGAGCTTTGGGCACTCTCTCTTGAAATGCCCCACATCTCCACAGTTAAAGCAACCTGATCCCCAACCATTTCGATTCCCATTACCCTGATTGTTGTTTTGGTTGCGATTTCCACTTCCAGCTTGGTTTCCAAAATAACCACGATTACCATTACCGCCATTTCCTCCTTGAGGGCGGTTTCCATACCCATTACCACCGCGGTTACCGTTTCCATTCCCACTACAATAACCTCTCTGGCCACCATTACCACGACCAGCACCAACCCAGCACGTCTCCTTCGAATGCCCAACTCTTCCACACAACTCGCATCTTCCAGCTCGGCATCGTCCATTGTGATACAACTGACACGCATCGCATTTAGGCAAGGTGCCCATATATCCTTTTCCTTTGTTTTCAGCACCAGTTTTGACCTTGGCTGGTGCGTTTGCCTCTTACTTCTTGTTAGCACTGCTGGTACCCTTCTTGTTAGCACTGCTGGTACCCTTCTTGAAGTTTGAGAACTTCCTTTTGTTCTCATCCGATGACTCAACGTGAGTCTCTTTCTTCTTTTGGTCAGAGATTGAAAACTTGTTTAACCTGATTGCCTCTTCAGTTAGTGCTACACTCAGATCAATAGCCTCGGTGATTGTTGCAGGCTTTGACGTCGTCACCATACTCATAATCTGAGGTGCCAACCCCCAAATAAAACGCTCAATACGCTTGAATTCTGGATTAACCATGTATGGTACAACGCGAGATAGGTCGTGAAATCTCTGCACATACTCCGCAATCTTGGGGCCATCCATCTTGAGGTTCCAAAAATCTGTTTCCAATCTTTGAATTTCAGCCCTGGAGCAATACTTCTTGCGCATCAGTTCCTTCATTTCAGCCCAAGTCAAAGCGTATGGTGTTGCCTCTCCTAGAGTTTGAACTTGGATATTCCACCATGAAAGTGCTCCGTCTAAGAACAATCCAGAGATGTAGGTGACTTGGTGCTCCGGCGCAATTTTACTCATTCTTAGCACAGAATCAGTCTTCTCCGTCCATCGAACAAAAGTCACAGCACCCCCGGTGCCGTTGAAATTTAAAGGCTTACAGTCTAAGAACTGTTTATAGGTACATCCATGAGGTGGGTTATTTCCCGAGGTACCCCCTCTTTGCTCAGAGCGCAGGGCCTCGTGCTGTGCTATCGCTTGTGAAATTTGTTCTTGTAATTCGGCCTCTGTAGTGGGCAGACGAGTTTCTCTTTGTGGAGGCATCTTCTAAAAGAAGATTATATTGGTCAGGTCGTAATGAGTATAGTAAGTACATGACATGTATATGGAATAGCATTTGTCCACACAAGTAAGCATATAACATCACATTCATTTCACCAATGTACAATTCAACAATGCATATAATGAGAATATTGCGATTGAGCTTTCATATATCAATGACCACAAATACATTTTTACAAGTTCATCAAACGTATCATATCACAACAAAAAGGACTACAGGATCACATCACCCTTGTCCAAATCGTCTATCAAACTACAACAGTCAAAAAGTCAAAAGAAAAGTGGTCTTCAAAAGGTCGTGTAATCTGGGCTCAATAGCGATACTCTCACCAAAAGTATGCTACCTGCATAAAACCAAAAACATGCTAAGCTGATGGTGGAGGAGGAGGAGGTGGAGGAACGAAAAGCAGACAACGCACATGCGCTAGCTCCTCCTCAAGAGCATGAACGATACGCAACAAATAGCTAATCTGCTGCTCCATAGTAAGAAAACGAACGTCAAAATCTGGGTATGGCAGAAGAGGAGCGGGTGGAGTCGCGAACGGTGACTGACAAGGGCAAGGTGGAGGACGTGGAATCCTCTCTAACTCCATAACTCTGCGACACATCTCCTGTTGGAGCTGTAACGACAAAAGCAGATCATCCCTCGTGTAACCAGTGTAATGTGAAGGATGGTATGTGTAACGCTCCGCGTTTTCATAACTTTCCATATTTAGAAACTGTTGTTCATGTTCCTATTTTTGGGAACTATGTATCCTTGTAATTCGTCGATTCGTTATAATCGTTGAAAATCTTTACCTTTAATTTAATTCGTTCATAAATATGGTTATTTATCTATCCTATTTTATTTAATTAATTTCATTAATTAGTATTACTATAAAAAAAGGGTTTAATTTTATAATAATCTAGTTAGTCTCGTTAGATATTAAAGTTAGTAAACTAACCTAGTTAGTTTAATTATAAAGTTAGTTCTTTGAATTATAGCATAATCATGGATTAATTAAACCATAGGGATTGATTATGCAATTTTTGAAACTATTAAATCAGTTAAAAACTAAAGGAAATGGTCTTGCCCTAACCCTATCCGCGCATAACCACGTTCCCTGTGTCTCTTGTGTCTGCAACTCCAAAAACAACACACACACAAGGCCATTGATGCACAAGACATACTATCATCAGCATCTTCACGCACTCCATCCCTGTTCCCTCTCTCTCTCGCGATTCATAAAACAAACACAGGAGTTCATCTTCTTGTCTGCTTCAATCAAGCCTAAACAATCAGACACCTGCCCCTCTCGACCTCCGATTCCGACAACCAGCGGCGACGACAGTCGCTCAGCCCCGATTCGACTCGATTTCGGTCGGATTGTTTCAAGTTCCGGTTCGGGTCGAGTCTGTTTCGTTGGTGGTTCGGTCTTGTGCCAGCTGACTCAGTTTTTGTTCGGATCTCGGGACGAGACAAATCAGCGGGTCAAGGTCTTGGGTTTGAGTTCCGGTCGACATCAGTTTGGTTCGAATCTGGATTCAGCTTAGTTTCCGATTCAGTTTTGGTTCTCGGGTTTGTTTGTCTTCGGTTCGGTGTTCGGGTCAATTCCGGTCAAGACAAGTCAGCAGGTCAAGTCTCGTGAGTCTCGGGTCAGGTTCAGTACGGGATTCGAGTCGGGTCAGCGGCTCAGTCAATGGTTCAGTTCGGGTCCTGTTCGGTTCGGTCAACGACTAGTTAACAACTCAGCTTTGTTCTCGATTCGGTTCGGGTTAGTTTCGGTTCAAGTTTGTTTGATTTTACTTGTTTCAACTTCCGCTCAGTTTCGTGTTTGGCTCATGTCTAGACTCATGGTTCGGTTCAGCGGGCTCGTGTTCGAGTTCGGTCAAGCTGGTCAACGGCAGAACTGGCTGGTTCGGGTTTTCGGTCAACAGCAGTCAAACCTGGTCAACTGTGGTCAAATAGTCAACGGGTCAGATTCGTTGTTCGGTAAAAATTCTAACGACTCGATGTTTGTGTTATTAGTTTCGTTAATGATATTTTTTTTAACGCGAGACTCGTTGTAATGACGCGTGTATTTGATTTGATTATTTTATTTAAACATTGTTTAAATCGCGAAAACTAATTCTATATAGTTTGTTTATAAAAATACTTAGAGATTTATATAATCGTTGATTTGTTGCGTTTGTCAAATAATATCGACAACTTGCATTGTCGTGTTCGTCCAAAAACAGAGGAAACTCTGCCCGTTTTTCGTAAAATTCCGTAAAACGAAACGTGTAAGTTTTATAAATCGAAACCTATCAAATTCTATTAATTTTTATAAAATAGATAAAAGTGTGTTTATTTTTGACGATACTTCTATAATAATTTCGATAAACTTAATTTATAATTATTACTTAAACTATATAATATATATATATATATATATGTGTATATTTTTATATATATTTACATATATATCACTAGATATACTTTAGTATCCACTTCAAATCCACCGTCGTAATTCCGTTTACTCGTGCACCATCGTTTGCCCATATAGGGTGACCTCGGTGTTCCAATCTCCTAATCTAATCAACTCGTCGTACTTGGATAATCGGAAGACTTAGCAATTAGGTGAGTATACTCGTATTTTCCCCTCTTTACTTTTACCACTTTTGGGGTGTAACATGTTTATCTATCAACAACTTACACATGAACTTTTTGCTTAAACACATGAACATTCTTATTAACATGCTTGTATACGTGATGGCTTGATACTTTAAACTTGGATGAATCTTATGTGTTGAACTTATCATTAACTTGTACGAGCCAAACCGTGACATATGTAGCGCTATAGGATTAACGACCCGCCGCCCGTAACTTGTGGTTATGTCATGAGCATATTGCGTTTTCTTGGTTTGATATGTTAGACACATACCATGTTTTTATGTTTATCTTGAATCACATGCTTGCTATGAGGAATTGTTCAAAACTTATCATTTGTTATGTACGTACCAAACTTGTATACTCGCCTTTGCTTTTGCATTGAATTGTATTTTAAACATGTTACAGGTTGATGATGACGATGCTATGAAAAGAAGTAGCGTTGATGCCTAGATACACATATAGACGTTTAGGTTTAATATGTTGTATCAATTTTGCTTATGTTGTCATGTGTTTCTTTTGAAATTGTTGTTATTTGAGTTATGTAATGTTGACAATTTGAAATCTTGGAATGAAATGGGAATTACTTAAATATTGTCACAAATAGTGTTATGATGTCTCGAGCAATCTTCACACTTCGTCTCATCCCGATGTTTCCGCCATTGGTTGGGGTGTCACAGATTGGTATCAGAGCCATAACTATAGGGAATTAGGAAAAGTAGGAATGCTTCTACCTAGTCTATAGTTTTAGAGCCTTATTCGTATGTTTTGCTTGTACAACTACATGATACTTTATTTGTTTCTTATTTATGCTCTTTTAAACATGTATGTCACTCATGTGTAGTATTTGACATGTTATTCTTATGCATTAATGCTTGTTTTATTATGTGTTAATACTTGTTTTATCATTGTTCGATTCCTTATGTGTTATTCCTGACGTATTTCTCTGTGTGTTAATACTTGTTTTATCATTTCATTATTTATGTACCATTCTTTCTTATGCGTTCATACTTGTTTGTGTATTTCTTTGACATACACTTCCCTCATGCATTTTACTCGATATTTCTAAATCCGAAAACACTCATAATACACAAACGAGACGACTTCACCAAAATAGGCGTGAAACCCACAATTTGGTGAATGACTCTCAATCCTTCTACTTTTCTTTTCTTACACGAAATTTACCACCAAGTTAGGAGTGAAATCCTCACCTTGATGGAGAATTTCAAAACTTGAAATTCTCGTGGACCCTCGTCAACAAGTCGAAATTAAATTTTGACCCGACGAGTACCAACCACATTTGGGGTACGAAATCGTCAACTTAGGGGTGAAACCCGCACCTTGTCGACTAGTTCCGCTCCTTGATTTTCAAAAGTCCCGCCAAGTCTCGAATTTTCGATGGATTTGGGAACATGTAGTAACTGGAAGGGTGAGTACCGTTAGCCGAGGTATCGGCGAGAGTATTCCACCTATTAGGCCAAAGCATGTTTCTCAATTTCAAAAGATCTTTCGACTACTTTGGTTAGTCAATGTTCCGTTTGGAGCCATCTAAGTTTTACAAGAGTTAAGCTTTATTATTCTCGATCTTTTGTCAATTTAGAACATTTTTTTTTTTGAGATTTCATTTTTGCGCACACATCATATTCTTACTTTTCATACGATTATACATTATTAGCATGCATGACTTCACGTAATTTTATTTACACTTTTTTAACAACGAGTGGAGACATATCATCAAGATAGGAGTGATTTCCTTACCTTGGCGATTAACTCCGCTTCTTTTCTCATCTTACAACGACCTCACCAACGGATTTGGGGTGATTCCCTTACCTAGGTGATTGTTACCAACACTTACTTTTAATAGACTATATTATGTAAACACGATCATGTTTATACCTAAATCATTTATCATGTATTTCAAATGCTTCATTTATTTAAATGTACCTTTTATTCTATAATCTATTTTCACATCACTCGCATACACAAAATTTTAATGTTACCAATAAACGCGTGTTCCTCGATTTTCGAAATTTCACGAAATACTACTTGTCAGCCTAGTCGGTTAAATAAAACCGTTGCCCACAAATTCACCAATCAACGTAAACATTGAAACACGCTCCTCTCACACCATTAAACTAGAGATTGTTATTCTCAATTGAGAATCAAATCAACTTTTTCGCACACACCTATAAAATATTACCAATATTATTCAATCATTTACAAAAAAAATTCCTTTTCAAAACCAATGAAACATTTTTCAACAATCACTAAGTTCATGTACCAAATTCTGTTTTCTAAGGATCAACTTTTTCACAAGAAGCTGTAAGTTTCAAAATTTTCTAACACAAAGTTGCTTAAAATGATGCAAACTTATTAATCTCTAGAACTTTTTCAAAACCTCACTCAATACGTCAATTAAATTCAAAACACGTGGACAAGGGAACTTCATAAGAACCGACAAATTTTCAACTTATGTAAACTCTTTTAAAACCGCAGTAGCATTTCCATTCCTTTACAAAGTACTTTCCACATAACCAATGGACGTTTAATACTCCCTTTACATTCACAAACTAGAGTCTGTATTTCGTGACAACTCGATCTATTTACATTCACAAACTATACACGCATATCATTTTACACGTTTTAGTCAATGTTTCTCAACAATCTCATGCGTGTCACTCATCCCCTTTTCTTTCATACTCAAAACTTTTAAACGTTTACGCGCATAAACTCGTGTAGTTTGATTTATACTATAAACAAAATCATTATTTTCTACATCCATGCTTATACATTATATGCCTTCACTTATGTTCACACTTACACATTTATGTTATACTCATGATTCAAAATTCGTACGTTTTACGTTAATACATACACTCACAATTATACACTTACGTTGTCCTTACAATCATGTCTATACTACATTCGTATTCATATTCATATTCATACGCTTTATGTTTTCATTTGCACTTACACAACTTTGTTACACTTATATTCATACACATATATTTTATTCATACTTAACCTTCATGTTTTACACCTATATTCACATTCATATTCATATCTACGCTCATACATCTTATGTTCACACTGATACTTGTATTTATACTCATACGTCTTGTGATTACGCTTATACTCATGTTTGTACTCGCATTTATACTCATTTTTCATACGTTTTATGCTTATGCTTATCCACGTACTACTTACACGTTTTATGTTTATGCTCATACATACATGCATATTCATACTTAAACTCATGGTTCATACATTCGTACCCATACGCGAGCGTAATCCGAGTGATTGCTTACGTGGGTCTCATACATACTTAAGCATGGACTTGCTTACATACTACATTCTTACACGTACACATTCTAAATTTTTAAATTATGTATACCCTGACTCATACACGACTAGTACAAGCTATGCGGATCATGCGACGATCAATATAATCGCGGGTGCACACGAGATTACAGTGATCGGCGTATGAGAACCATAGAGTGTACTACTGTGTATGGTAAGACACGGAACGTAACATGACACCGAATATGAAACGGATGTAACGTGGTCAAAACATGGTGGATACGCCTCTGGTACTTCCTATATATAAGTGTTTTCACCATGCTACCAAACTTTCGTAAAACGTGCCATGAGAAATTCGGTGTTTTGCAGACCTTTTTGACCTAATACGTAAACTTTAACAACTCACAACGCATTATATCCGATTATCCACGACGAGACCTTATCCTTAAGACTACTTTTGTCTATCCGATACTTATGCTATTCTTATACTCATAATCGTTATTAAATCAATCGTTCACCCTTGTACCTCAATTATACTCTGATGTCTCAAACTCCAAAGACTCTATTTTAAACAAACATCTTCTGTTTGCCAAAATCCCTCAAAGTCTTCCTCTTGAATAAATTTCGGGACGAAATTTCCTAAAGGAGGGGAGACTGTAACGCTCCGCGTTTTCATAACTTTCCACATTTAGAAACCGTTGTTCATGTTCCTATTTTTGGGAACTATGTATCCTTGTAATTCTTCGATTCGTTATAATCGTTGAAAATCTTTACCTTTAATTTAATTCGTTCATAAATATGGTTATTTATCTATCCTATTTTATTTAATTAATTTCATTAATTAATATTACTATAAAAAAAAGGGTTTAATTTTATAATAATCTAGTTAGTCTCGTTAGATATTAAAGTTAGTAAACTAACCTAGTTAGTTTAATTATAAAGTTAGTTCTTTGAATTATAGCATAATCATGGATTAATTAAACCATAGGGATTGATTATGCAATTTTTGAAACTATTAAATCAGTTAAAAACTAAAGGAAATGGTCTTGCCCTAACCCTATCCGCGCATAACCACGTTCCCTGTGTCTCTTGTGTCTGCAACTCCAAAAACAACACACACACAAGGCCATTGATGCACAAGACATACTATCATCAGCATCTTCACGCACTCCATCCCTGTTCCCTCTCTCTCTCGCGATTCATAAAACAAACACAGGAGTTCATCTTCTTGTCTGCTTCAATCAAGCCTAAACAATCAGACACCTGCCCCTCTCGACCTCCGATTCCGACAACCAGCGGCGACGACAGTCGCTCAGCCCCGATTCGACTCGATTTCGGTCGGATTGTTTCAAGTTCCGGTTCGGGTCGAGTCTGTTTCGTTGGTGGTTCGGTCTTGTGCCAGCTGACTCAGTTTTTGTTCGGATCTCGGGACGAGACAAATCAGCGGGTCAAGGTCTTGGGTTTGAGTTCCGGTCGACATCAGTTTGGTTCGAATCTGGATTCAGCTTAGTTTCCGATTCAGTTTTGGTTCTCGGGTTTGTTTGTCTTCGGTTCGGTGTTCGGGTCAATTCCGGTCAAGACAAGTCAGCAGGTCAAGTCTCGTGAGTCTCGGGTCAGGTTCAGTACGGGATTCGAGTCGGGTCAGCGGCTCAGTCAATGGTTCAGTTCGGGTCCTGTTCGGTTCGGTCAACGACTAGTTAACAACTCAGCTTTGTTCTCGATTCGGTTCGGGTTAGTTTCGGTTCAAGTTTGTTTGATTTTACTTGTTTCAACTTCCGCTCAGTTTCGTGTTTGGCTCATGTCTAGACTCATGGTTCGGTTCAGCGGGCTCGTGTTCGAGTTCGGTCAAGCTGGTCAACGGCAGAACTGGCTGGTTCGGGTTTTCGGTCAACAGCAGTCAAACCTGGTCAACTGTGGTCAAATAGTCAACGGGTCAGATTCGTTGTTCGGTAAAAATTCTAACGACTCGATGTTTGTGTTATTAGTTTCGTTAATGATATTTTTTTTAACGCGAGACTCGTTGTAATGACGCGTGTATTTGATTTGATTATTTTATTTAAACATTGTTTAAATCGCGAAAACTAATTCTATATAGTTTGTTTATAAAAATACTTAGAGATTTATATAATCGTTGATTTGTTGCGTTTGTCAAATAATATCGACAACTTGCATTGTCGTGTTCGTCCAAAAACAGAGGAAACTCTGCCCGTTTTTCGTAAAATTCCGTAAAACGAAACGTGTAAGTTTTATAAATCGAAACCTATCAAATTCTATTAATTTTTATAAAATAGATAAAAGTGTGTTTATTTTTGACGATACTTCTATAATAATTTCGATAAACTTAATTTATAATTATTACTTAAACTATATAAAATATATATATATATATATATATGTATATTTTTATATATATTTACATATATATCACTAGATATACTTTAGTATCCACTTCAAATCCACCGTCGTAATTCCGTTTACTCGTGCACCATCGTTTGCCCATATAGGGTGACCTCGGTGTTCCAATCTCCTAATCTAATCAACTCGTCGTACTTGGATAATCGGAAGACTTAGCAATTAGGTGAGTATACTCGTATTTTCCCCTCTTTACTTTTACCACTTTTGGGGTGTAACATGTTTATCTATCAACAACTTACACATGAACTTTTTGCTTAAACACATGAACATTCTTATTAACATGCTTGTATACGTGATGGCTTGATACTTTAAACTTGGATGAATCTTATGTGTTGAACTTATCATTAACTTGTACGAGCCAAACCGTGACATATGTAGCGCTATAGGATTAACGACCCGCCGCCCGTAACTTGTGGTTATGTCATGAGCATATTGCGTTTTCTTGGTTTGATATGTTAGACACATACCATGTTTTTATGTTTATCTTGAATCACATGCTTGCTATGAGGAATTGTTCAAAACTTATCATTTGTTATGTACGTACCAAACTTGTATACTCGCCTTTGCTTTTGCATTGAATTGTATTTTAAACATGTTACAGGTTGATGATGACGATGCTATGAAAAGAAGTAGCGTTGATGCCTAGATACACATATAGACGTTTAGGTTTAATATGTTGTATCAATTTTGCTTATGTTGTCATGTGTTTCTTTTGAAATTGTTGTTATTTGAGTTATGTAATGTTGACAATTTGAAATCTTGGAATGAAATGGGAATTACTTAAATATTGTCACAAATAGTGTTATGATGTCTCGAGCAATCTTCACACTTCGTCTCATCCCGATGTTTCCGCCATTGGTTGGGGTGTCACAGTATGGATCAGAAACAGGTATCCTATTGGGCGGAAACCAAATAAGTGGCTCGCCCGATGGTGCAGAAGCAAAAGGAGCAGTATGTGAAAAATGTGGCACAAAGGGAAAAGCTGCTGACATAGGAGGAATATGACTGGGCTGCTGACTCGATGGACCCTCCCCTGGACGGGGTGGAGGGATATCCTGTAAGAACGTGATCGGCAGATCGGTGCGGTGTATGTCAGACACATGTGGGTGAAACGGGGCGATATCAACTGGTGCATGTGTAGGTGCAGGTGGGGGAGTAGCAGGCTCAACGAAAGGAGGCAAGTCATCATCATCCTCTATCCACCCATTGCGGGTGAATGCGTAATGGGGATCTATATGGCCAACAAAAGGAGCATGATCAGCGGCTGCAGGGATTGGATCGGGTAAAGGTGGTGCAACAACAGGTATGTCAACAGGTACAGGGTCATGCTCAGGCAGAGGATCATGAACAGGTATAGGCTCGGGTGCAATCATAGGCTCAGGGTCGGCTGGAGCTAACTCAAGATCAGCGGGTACATCAAAAAGCTGATCATCGGGAATAAAGTCAATCTCATGCTCAGGATCAATGTCAGGATCAAACTTATCATCAAACTCAAAGTCCTGAACAGGTGCAGCAGACATAGTTGTGTCAGAATCGGAATCGGTGGGATAACGATGCAATCCCAGTGCGTGCAAAGTAGTAGATGACACGGACTCGAATGAATCAGGACCAGAATGGTCAGATGAAATCTCAATGATCGGAATCTCAATAAGCGGAACAGTAATAACATCGTCGACTGGAGCTCCATCATCCTGGGCCTCCTCAAGGGGACCCTCAATAAAAAGATTGATATCATCGTCAGACATGGCATCAAAAGGCAGATCCTCGAGAGGAAAAGCCGCAAGAGGAAGAGGGGCGGGGATCGGAACAAGAAATAGATCCTCGCCAGGAAGACCATCAGCATGCGGTATAATGTCGGCAAAATATGGTAAAGCAAACGGCTGGAAATCATCATCATCGCTACTCTCAGTGTCAGAGGTAAAAACCTCAGGGTCCGGGATAATCTCATCATCTGAAACTATGGCCATAGGGTCTACGGTATCTGATAGCTCATTCTCTGATGAGGACATGGTGTCTGTAATTAAAACAACCACAAGATATGCACATATATCAACAATCATCAAATAAGTATGTAAGCAGTAACAATGTAAGCATGTATGCATCCTAGTCTTCCCAGATTATCTCTCCCAGCCTCTCAGACTGAACCACCTAGTCTCTCAGACTAAAACCTCTCAGTTTCTCAAACTGTCCCAACTAGTCTCTCAGACTACCCAGCCTCTCAGACTGAACTGCTCAGTCTCTCAGACTGAACTACCCAGTCTCTCAAACTGCCCCAGCTAGTCTCTTAGACTAACTCCCTAGTCTCTCAGACTGCATTACCCAGTCTCTCAGACTGTACTATAAACGAATTCCTTGAAATGTACTTTGTGTCTTTTATTTGTAAAAATGTTTGTTTCCTGGATCTGGACATTTCGTGCATGCAATGAAAATATGTTATGAAAACATTTTCGTGAGAGCCCTAATGATCGTAGTCTAGACTCGAGAAAGAATCCTAGTTCGCTACGATCGAAGCTCTGATACCAAGCTTTCATAAAAACTTGTAGTAACTTGGTTGTAACACCCATTCTTATAATTCAAGGTTTAACATATCTTTTACAAAAAACAATCATGTAATTAAGATTACATATGCATTGGAAATTACGGGTTTATTAAAACTTTTTACAATTTAAAAATATACAACATATCATGTGTACGTTCGTCGTTTAACATAATAACGATATATAGTGCGGAAGCTTATTTCATGATCGTGTTCGGTTCTTGCTCGTCGCTTGATCTTCATCCGTGCACTCTTGGCATTCACCTATGATCAAAACCAACTTAAAAGTTAGTTTTGATAGTCAAATATTAAGTTCAAACAAGTACAGGGTTAAAAATGACAAAATTTAAAAATTTTCGGAGTTAGGGGGCTTCGCGTGACGCCAAGGGCCTAGGCGTCACGCCTAGCCCTGTTTTTCACAGCCTGTGCCTTCAGCTGATGCTGTACATACCCAGCACGACCTGATTTCACGGAAACGGCCATAACTTCTTCGTTATTGATCCGTTTTACCCGATTCTTTTTCCTACGCGTCCGTAATTTAATCCTCTATCTTATGGAGTTAAAATCCTACATCCAACATAAGAAATTTTGAGACTTCTAAGCCTTCGATTCGTTACGTTTTTACCGAATTTTAACCCGTTTATACATTTTATCAAACAAACGTATGTATTTGATTCCTATATCTCATACACTTCTTCAAATTAATGTTACCTACTATATTAGGTTCTAATCATAGGTTTATTACACAAATTAAACCCGTTTTCGCTCGTATGCTTATTTTGACCCGTTAAGGGTATTTTAGCACTTTAAAACTTGAACTCGCTTTCATTCATTTCTAGCATCTTATTCCTACATTTCTTATCAACTTATCTTCCACCACATCTATATGTGTGTTGGATTTAATATGGATATCTATATGTTCCGAGTTTCTACCCCTCGGATTATCATTTTATGGCAAAGACTCATATAAAGTCTTTCGACCCAAGGATTTACATCCTTCACTACCTATACTCATTCTAAGCATATATTTAATCATAAAACTTATTTCCGAACCACCTTTATGGTCGTTCGTTCAAATTAGCTTACAAGGGCAATTTGGTCAATTTTCATCCTTCTTTTACTACAAGGACCTTTAAATACTTGTTTGACTAAAAAACCAACCTTTTAACTATAATTCTTGTTTGTAAACTCATGTGCTTCTAAAACACCATAAACATAATTCAACTTATTCGGTTTACCTAAAGATAACCGAATATCTATACTTTAACCTTGTCTAACTCTTATAGAACTCCAAATTCTACGTGATGAGTTGTGTTATTATACATACCTGGCTCGGATCAATATATTGACCCGTTTCAATACCTTGCCTTAGTGGTTGTTAAGTGATAGCGCTGTAAACATCCATATGATATTCATTCCTATAATCATATAACTCAACGAACCATTAGTCGATATTGTCAAAGGGTGATAATTTCACCTTTTGACCAGTTTATCTACTTAGTGATCTTCGTCACTTTAACTAAATACCAATTTCATCTATTATGATAATTTAAAGTCTACTAGCGAAAATACGTAATCGAGCGTATCGTAACGAAACCGTAGTTACGTACCTTTTAAGCATCCTTTTCAAACGCGTATTTCCACCGGCTTGTCCACTTAACGATCCGGATTCCTCGCCTAGAGAGTTCAATTCACAATCCGTTTAGAACCATTTTTATAAGTCTTAACGCACAATTTGCCATATCCATCAAACATGCGTTTTTGTCCGATTTTCAACATTTATTTTTTTTCATTTAGGCATTTTAGCGAACACCTAACGGGTATAACTTTACATAATTCATTAACAAGTTCATAACTTGTCATATAACCCGAATTTTTCATCAATCAACTATCTAACACAATTATTTGTCTTTACAATTCTGAAATAACTTTACATATGTCAAATTACACTAGAACAACCCCAAATTTCCTAGTGTTTATCAAGTTCTACATAACCCACTAGTCACCTACAATGGTGACCATGGATTTCACTAGAATTAGCATAATTTCAACATGTACTTGTCTAGGGTTTACTCCTAGACATTTTAATGTTCCTAATTCATCTACAATTCATACATGCATCATCAGATTTCAAGTTCTCTAAATTCATGAGAATTTCAAGTAGAGATTTTTTGTCAAATTTTACATACCTTATGATCTCCTTGTAATGGGGATCATTAATCTATGCTTGGATTTCGATTCGGGCTTGATTTGCTCCTTCAATTTGATGAATTTCTGTGTTTTAGGGTTTGAGCTTGAGAGCTCTTCTTGAATCCTGTGTTTTGTACGATCAGAACACACACAAAGGTGTGTGTTTTGGTGTTTTTAATTTTAATTAATAAAAACCCATTTTCTCACTTTAACCATTTTAGTCCCTCAACTTTACCCAAGTTTATAAAGGTTACTACATCAAGTTCCTCATTATTTTTAAAACACTAGACTAACTAGGTTGATATTCCTTGTTATTTAGTGGGTTCCGGGAGTTATAACCCATTTTATTTTAAGTCCCGTTAACTCGGGCTATTATAAACTTAATTCCTTAAAACTTTGATTCGTTCGTATAAAATATTAGGATTTCTTATTTAAATCCAAATATTTACCGGGTTATTTTTACTGTTAACGGTACGTTACCCGTCTTTTAGTATTAACGGAGTTTGATTACCAAATCCGTTTTCGGAGTGTTACAAGTCTACCCCCCTTAAAGAGGTTTCGTCCTCGAAACCTTTTCTTACATAATTCATTGAGTTTAAACTCAATGTATTTGATCCGAGATATCTTTTAAACATTACTTATACTTTTAACCAATTGTTCGTATTACCAGATAAGTATGGTAACATCTTTGTGACAACCCTCACCAAACCAGGTATCCGTACGACTTAATTAATGATTAATTACTGCTTAATTACTGTGCTTGTTTGAACTAGCTGATGAACTGCCACTTGATATCTGATACATGTACTTACTTGCATCATACTTTACTTATCGTCACTACATTATTTACATACTGAACCTTAGTGACAAACATGATGCACAAAAAGCACAGTAGCACAATACACGGATAACCTATTGAACATGCTGATAAAGCCAGCATCAGGCAGACACTGCCTCTAAGGCCTGTACGAGCCAGAAACGTTTTGCTACACTAGTAGTGAGTGTAGGGATATAAGGGTTGTGGAACTGCGTCTCTAGGAATAAGTCACTATGACTGGATGTGCCTAAAACGTACTCTAAGTACAAAACTCAGCACTTTACATAATAATTCAGCTTATAGCTACTAATAAAGTGCCAAAACATGAGAAAAATAACACTAGACACTTTCCAAAGTGTCAGGAATGAGTTGTGTCACTAAAAAGAGTATTAACGACACTTTAAAGCTTTATTAACGCTTTAACGGATTACTATCCAACCAAACAACCGGACTATACCCGGAACATGAAAATATTGTCATTTACACTATTTATTCTTTTTCTGAGCCAGTTAGGGTCCCCGAATACCCTAACACCCGTTATAAGACACAACACACTAATACTTTATTTAAGGTCCCTAATTAACTAACTAGTTACTTAACAATTAGTTGAAATCCAACTAAACCATTTTCCCCTATGTGAAAATGGCGGCACCTCATGTTTTCCCCCTCACAGTTACGATTTCCATGTGCTAAATAGGATCCATCAAATCACATGCAATTAACCTTTGTGAGAAGATTATTGTTGTATTAGCAATTACATCTAGCACCCCCTAACAACTCACCAATTGCCAAATAACTTTCACATACCACCCCTCCCATGCACTTAACCGTTCCCATGGGACCCCCCCTATACAAGACTTTTAAACACTTCAAATCCCCATGTGATGAATGTAAAGTTTATGATTACACTTAGCACCTTCAATTGATGAACTAGTTACCAAGTAACTTACACTAAGGCCCCTCTTTCTTGGCTGACTTTCGGCTCCCAAAGCCCACCCACAAATAAAAATGAAATCCTCCATTTTCCCATGCAATCCTTTAGATATTTTAAGGTGATATTGTTGTGTACTTCTTGTACACATAACCCATCGGTTAAAAAAGAATTTGGTTTAAATAACCAACCTTATCCTTACTTTCTACACATCATAACAACACAAAGCATCTCTCCTTCTCTCCATCAAAGGCTACGGCCGAAACCCTTATCAACACACCACCCACTTTCAATTCTTGTTCAAGTATTCCAAACTCCCTACAAGGTGTAACAAGGCGAATCACGGAGTGTGGAGCTCACGGTTTGTCAAGGACCTCTCTTGTTTGCCTTTATCCACTCGTTTTCTCTCGTGTTTCTTCCCTAGCCTCGAGCTAGTAGTAAGTGGCTTTAAACACACTCTCGATCTATTTTAAAGTGGTTAAAGAGAACTTTGTCGGTTAAAATCTATGAACATACAAGATGATATGGTAAAAGTCTACTTAAAACACTAAAATGTTGGTTAATAGCTCATATGTTGTGTAAATCATGTAGTACTTGGTTTGTGTGATTATTTGGACCCGATCTATGTTGTGGTAGCTCGGATCATCATTTAACCCGGTTTAGTCATGATCTTGAATTATGACATAAAGCTTGTTTAAGTGTAACAAGGGTTAGAAGATGAAACTCTACCACACACGAATCATGAACTTGTGTAAAAGTGTTTTAGCTTGTAAAATAGTGATCAAAACTAGCAGATCTACGTATCTGCAAGTGGTATTTTCAAAGGACCAAGCGTTAAAGAAATCATGTTTTCTAAAGACGGATCTTATGATAACTAGAATGATTTTTGGAACACACAAGTGTGTAAACACTTGTGTAACACAAAGTTTCGACAAAATAACCATTTTTGTAAAAGATGACCGGAAGTTGTAAAGACGGAACTTCTCTAAAAATGGGGTTTCTACGAAACCGGATTTATTTATATAAAGATACACTAAAAGTAAGGATCTTTACTACACATTTTAGAGTAAATTACAAGTTCATGCAATCTTTACGATTTACATGTTTATTTACTAGATTGATGTGTTGGATATCATTTTGATCGAATGAGAAAATTGTTGAATTGAATTACAAAAGAAAATGATACGCTTGAAAGCGTGGCCACCTCCAGTTACAGAGGAAACTCTGGCGAAATTTTTCTAAAAACCTAACACTTAGAACTATTTACACTACAAGTGTTAGAATTATTTTTGACATGTTTTCGAAATATAAATTTCGCCATGACTTTATTTACTAAAATATTCGGAGGTGGGATTTTCACAAAATCTAACGCGATAAATATATATTTTCACACACTGTTTATGATTATTTTGTGAAAATACATAGATATTATTTTTTAGAGTAAAAATAATATTTACGAACATTAACGATCCCAAAATAATACGAACGCTTTCACCATAAATATATAAGTTACACCGGTAACTATATTACCACTCGATTGTTAAACGTAACTTACGCACTTACGGAAATATTTATGAACGCGTATTTTAACAACGTATTATTGGAGAAAAATACTTATATTTTGGAATTGGAAATATATACATATTAAGCGAGACTTAATGATATAATTTGAACGCACATGTATCGAATCCCCCCATCCTTGGGAAGGAGATTAACTACCAAGTATATACAAAATGTAAACACGAAATAGTTGTCTTTCTATTTCTCAAAGACTTAAACTATAAAACTAAGGCACGGCCGCCCGTCTAATAGAAATTAGCACCTGTAGGTCGTCGCACAGCTGCGTGAGCAGGAGATACTTGGTAGAGACGCTTCACTATGAGTTCATGTCCCCCTTTTCTCTAACTGTTTTCAGTTTTCTTAACTGCGTGGGTGAAATACATGTTACTTTGATTACAAGTACTTTATACACGGTATGGCTAGCGTAAGGAGGTTTACTACTTAGATCATGTGAGTGGGTAGGAGCAATATGAGGCCATTAGTCCTCATACCGGGACCGAGGGACAGGAGCGGTAGATCTATCTGGGTGTAGCGAGCCCAGCCCCAGGCCAAACTAGAAACGGACCTTGGGGTGACTTTGTCCACATACAAATGCCGTGGCGAAATCTGCTAGGTTTGAGTCTCCCTATTTGCACTTCACATATATCAGTGGCCTTGCAAACCATTGGTGATCTCAATTCCCTTATTTGCTACATACCAAGACTATTTTTATACTCACAAAGGTTTACTTACTCACGTACACATGAACTCGCTCAACATTATTGTTGATTTTTCAACTTACATGTATTTCAGGAAATTAACGGATCTGGCACGGTATGGAACGTTTTCCGCTGCACTAGTCATGAGGTCATCTGGGTTTGGGGAATGTGACTCTTTCCTGGACAAGTCACAGTCCTTAAACTGTGTTTATGTCATTTTATTGTTTGTGTTTATTGAACAATGTCGTTAGAACATGTTTCCGTTAAAACAATGTTACTGTATTTGGTTTTCAAAACTTAATCCAATGGATGATCTTGCATGGTTTTATTTCATATAGCTTTGTTATGGTTAAGCTATGGTATTAAGAAGTCACACTAAATTAACCACGCTTCCGCAAAGCCAGGGTGTGACAGCTTGGTATCAGAGCTCTGATCATAGCGAACTAGGATTCTTTCTCGAGTCTAGACTATGATCACTAGGGCGAAAACATTTTACTGCATACCACTTAAGTCCAGATCCAAAACTTTTTACAAACAAATGTTGAGCACATTTTATTATTTATAGGCTCAGCCTGGAGGGCTGAGGCTCGGTCTGGAGGATCGAGGCTCGGTCTAGGTGACCGAGGTAGTTAAGCACGTTGATTTATTATAGGCTCAGCCTGGAGGGCTGAGGCTCGGTCTGGAGGATCGAGGCTCGGTCTAGGTGACCGAGGTAGTTGGCTAGTGAGGCTAGGAAGAGTAGGCTCAGTCATGAAGGCTGAGGCTCGGTCAAGGGGACCGAGGCTCGACCTAAGAGGTCGAGGTGGAGGATAGAGCAGTCTTAGAGACTGGGAGAAATTGGCTAGTGAGACTAGGAGAATTATTTGATTGACTAACATGTTTATATGATTATATGATTGATTATTATACGTAGATGTGTTTGTGTTACAAACGTCATGCTTTCATCAAGTACTAGAAAGATGAACACTACGAATCCCATGGCCATAGTGTCAGACGACATAGTTTCATCGAAGCACGAGGTGTACATTTCCGATACTACCGGCACAGACAATGACGACTTTCAGCCCTTTTTGCGCTGCCTGAAGTCGTAGCAGAGCCTATTGATGGCCATCTTGTTGGGAGTTTGCCACTCGCGGTGATCCCTGCTCCTGTGCCCCCTTTCCGCTTATCCTGTTGATGATATGCCCCCCCCCCCCCAACGTGGCCTCTAACGACGATAACGACCTACTAGAGGAGGACCCATTCGAGGGCAGGACCCTATTGCTGCTGGTATTAGACTACTGCATGCGGACGCTTCTGCAGGGGAAACTCATGCCAATTCCCCTATCCCAGACTCATTTGAGTTTCTGACATCCGCATCTTTGCACATACAGGGAGTGCAGCACCACTCACACGACACCGACCCTGATATGGCGTCATCAGCTGCCCCAGTTCTCGCACACAGATTTGAGTTGGATCGCGATATTGAGGACGATTCTGTTTTTCCACCTGGTTTTGATCCAGACCATGACATTGAGTTCATGCACTTAGACCAGCCTTTGGAGGATCCTGTAACCCCTGTGTTTGTTGATCCAGCTAATCTTGAGATGGAGTTTTTGATCCGGAGCCAGCCGTGGCCCCTGAACCAGGCGTTGCTCCTGACTCCGCATTGTAGCATGACCCTGTCCATGCCGATGCACTTGCTGTTACTCCTTGATTGATCATCTGCTTGGACGAGAGAAAATTTGGGGTAACTGTGCAAGACAATTTATTATTACGGGGGCCCACGTAATAACGACTTGTAGTGCACAGAAATCCTGGTGGACTCTGCGGGTCAAGCTAATGAAAACCAATGTAGCAGGAAATATCAAAAACACGAATGACCAAGGCGAGGCGATGTAGCCTCGAGTTCATTCTATTACAAGCAACAAGCCAAATTGGCAAACCTATGTGAAGGCTCAGAAATTTATTTCCCCACTCATACATTGAGTATATTTGCGTGTGAAATTGGGTAATTACATGATGGCTTATGTTGCTATATACCTCATAGACAATTGAAACGTTGTCTAACCCGCTTCACACCACTTCGACAAAAGGGAATGTCACCCAGACGTGACACAAACACCAGTACGTTGCCAAGAACAGAAGCCGAGCTGCAAGAACGCATCTCACAGATAAATGCACGACATGAAGCCCTCCGCTCTAAGTACAACGATGGCATTACTGGAAATAACCCTCCAACTGGCTGCACTTATAAATAGTTCTTAAACTGCAAGCCTTTGAACTTTGACGGAACAGGAGGCGTCGTTGCATTTGTTCGTTGGTCCGAAAAGACCGACTCCATTTTAAGAATGAGTAACTGTTCGCCCCAACAGAGTGTTACCTATATCTCGGGGATATTTCTAGATGGCACACTCTCTTAATGGAACCTCCAGGTTCAGACCCTTGGCACAGACGCTGCTTATGCACTGAACTGGGACGAGCTCAAGGAAACGATTGAGAAGAAATGTTGTTTTAGGACTGGAATTTAGAAGCTTGAGGTGGAGTTCAGGAATTTGAAAATGGACGAACCAGAAATTCCTGAACTTGTCCAGCGATCGCACGACTTATCTAGGGTCGCCCCCCTACTTAGTCAAACCGGAGTTCAAAAGGATTGAACGATTCATTTGGACACTTGCACCCCAGATCAGGGGTATGGTTACTACCTCAAAGCCCTCAACCATTGCAGAAGCTATCAATATGGGTGATCTATTTATAACATGAGATGTTATGTGATTGATAACATGAGATGTTATGTACTATTACTATCGTTATATACATACGCTATATGATGACCTGACTTATGTATTATAACTATGGCCTGACCGACGTAAACACATCTTTTAGAAGATGCCGCCAAGACGTCAAACGCCGTTGCCTACCAATGAGGCAGAATTCCAGCAAATTATCGCTGCTGCCATTGCACAATACGCCGCCTCTCAAGGAGGGACTAGTGGAAGAAACTCTAGCAACACTGGCAACAACAATAATCCACCTCATGGATGCACCTACAAGCAGTTTCTAGACTGCAAACCTGTCAACTTTGATGGCACAGGAGGTGCTGTCGCCTTTGTTCGTTGGGCCGAGAAAACTGAATCTGTTCTTCGCATGAGCAAATGCGCACTAGATCAGCAAGTCACCTATATCTCAGGGCTATTCTTGGATGGAGCCCTCTCTTGGTGGAATCTACAAGTACAGACACTAGGCGAAGCTGCTGCCTACGCGCTGACCTGGACCGAACTAAAGGAACTCATGCGCAAAAAGTATTGTTCCCGCGCAGAAATCCAGCGATTGGAGACCGAGTTCTGGCACTTGAAAATGGACGGTCCAAAGATAGCAGAATACGTTCAAAGGTTCCATGACTTATCGCATGTGGTACCCTACATGGTCACTCCTGAGTTCAAGAGAATTGAACGCTTCATTTGGGGACTAGCTCCTCAAATCATAAGCATGGAACCTCATCCAAGCCTGCAACCATTACTGAGGCGATCGATTTGAGCGTAGCTCTCACTGAGGAGGCTATTCGTTTGAACAAGTTTGATGAAGCAGAGCCGAAGAAGAAAGAGACTCACGTCGAGTCATCAGGAGGTAACAAACGGAAGTTCTCAAACTTCAAGCAGGGCGCCAGTGTGGCGGTTAAGAAAGGAGGATCAGACACGCCAGCTCAGGTTACAGCTGGTAGAGGGAAGAAAGGAAAAGGATACCAGGGCACCCAGCCCAAGTGTAATACCTGTCAACGCCATCATACTGGCCATTGTAGTGTGAAAGTATGCGAAGCATGTGGAAAGCCGGGCCACTTGAAGGATTCTTGTTGGGCTAGTGCTGGCTGGGGAGGCCAGGGAGGATTTGGGAATAGAAATAATAACCGTGGTGGTATTGGAAATCGCCCACAAGGAAACTATGGAGGAAACGGGAATCGAGGCAACTTTGCGAATCAGGCTGGCAATGCAAACCAGAATAACAACCAAGCTGGAAATGGAGGTGGAAACGGGCAAAGACTTGGATGCTATAACTGCGGTGATATCGGGCATTTTAAGAAGAACTGCCCAGAGTTAAACCAAGCCCGTGGAAGAGTGTTCCAAATCGAAGATAGGGAAGCGCGCCAGGACCCCAATGTTGTTACTGGTACGTTCCCTGTAAATCAACGCTATGTATCTGTTTTATTTGATACTGGTGCCGATTATAGCTTCGTGTCGTTAGAATTTAAGAATATGCTTGGTTTAGCCGCTAATAAGTTAAATATTCCGTACTCAATCGAATTGGCCAATGGGAAGTTAGTAGAAGCCAATGAAGTTATCAGAGGTTGTGTGATCGAATTAGGAGAGCGTGAGTTTGCTTTAGATCTACTACCAGTCCAGTTGGGAAGCTTCGACGTGGTGGTAGGAATGGATTGGTTATCAGGCAACAAGGCTGAGATAGTTTGTCACGAAAAGGTTGTTCGTATCCCAACCGAAGATGGCGAAACAATTGTGGTTCACGGAGAGAAGCGTGATACGCCGTTAAGGATTATCAGCTACCTGAAAGCGCGAAAGTGTTTGCAGAAAGGATGTGTTGCCTTCCTGGCACACATTGTGGATAAGAAGGCTGCTGAGCCGAGAATCGAAGACATCCCTGTCGTGAGGGAATACCCAGAAGTCTTCCCAGAAGACTTACCTGGACTGCCACCTCAGAGGCAAGTAGAGTTTCACATCGATCTAGTCCCAGGCGCCGCGCCTGTGGCTAAGGCACCCTATAGACTTGCTCCGTCTGAGATGCAGGAACTGTCGACACAGCTTCAAGAGTTGTTAGACAAGGGATTTATCCGACCAAGCTTCTCGCCTTGGGGAGCTCCGGTCCTGTTTGTCAAAAAGAAGGACGGTAGTTTTCGAATGTGCATCGACTATCGGGAGCTGAACAAGCTGACGATCAAGAATAGATACCCTCTACCAAGAATCGATGATCTGTTTGATCAACTGCAAGGCTCAAGCTTTTATTCAAAGATCGATCTTCGATCTGGATACCATCAGTTAAGGATACAAGAGGAAAGTATCCCGAAGACAGCTTTCAGAACTCGTTATGGACACTAAGAGTTCCTTGTTATGCCGTTTGGTTTGACAAACGCACCTGCAGTCTTTATGGATTTGATGAATAGAGTTTGCAAGCCGTACTTGGATAAGTTCGTGATTGTATTCATCGATGACATTTTAATTTATTCAAAGACGAAGGCTGAACACGAGCAGCATCTTAGAGCCATTCTAGAGCTGCTGAAGAAGGAACAGCTGTATGCCAAATTCTCCAAGTGCGAATTTTGGCTACGTGAGGTCCAATTCCTTGGGCACGTGGTAAATGGAGATGGAATCCACGTGGATCCAACCAAGATCGAGGCGATCAAGGATTGGGAAACGCCAAAGACGCCAACCGAGATTCGACAATTCTTGGGTTTGGCTGGCTACTATCGAAGGTTCATTGAGGATTTTTCAAAAATCGCTCAACCTTTGACGCTCCTCACCCAGAAAGATAAGAGGTTTGATTGGGGAATCAAACAGGATGAAGCGTTCCAGGTACTGAAGGATAAGCTCTGCAATGCGCCAATCTTAGCACTACCGGAAGGTACTGATGATTTTGTGGTATACTGCGACGCATCGCGTCAAGGACTGGGTTGTGTGTTGATGCAACGCCAAAAGGTTATTGCTTACGCATCGCGTCAGTTGAAAGTGCATGAAAAGAACTATACCACACACGATTTGGAGCTCGGCGCAGTGGTTTTTGCTTTAAAGATCTGGAGACACTACCTTTATGGTACGAAGTGTACGATCTTTACAGATCACAAGAGCCTACAGCATATATTCAACCAGAAGGAGTTGAATATGAGGCAAAGACGATGGGTTGAATTGCTGAACGATTACGACTGCGAGATAAAGTATCATCCAGGGAAGGCGAACGTGGTCGCCGATGCCCTAAGTCGTAAGGAGAGGATCAAACCCATAAGGGTTAGAGCTTTGGAAATGATTATTCGAACCAATCTTTCCTTGCGCATTCGTGCCACGCAGAAGGAAGCTCTCAAGGAAGGAAACCTTGAAGAAGAATATCTCCGTGGGATGGAGAAGCTACTGGTACCAAACGAGGAAGGAACGTTATGTTTTGAGAAAAGGATTTGGGTTCCTCTGTTTGGTGGTTTAAGGGAAGTTATTTTTGATGAAGCTCACAAGTCGCGGTACTCTATCCATCCTGGAGCGGATAAGATGTACAAGGACCTCAAAGATTACTATTGGTGGCCTAGGATGAAAGGCGATGTTGCTGTTTATGTGAGCAAATGTTTAACGTGTGCTAAGGTTAAAGCCGAATACCAGAAGCCTTCAGGACTTCTGCAACAGCCCGAAATTCCCAAGTGGAAATGGGAACAAATCTCCATGGATTTTATTACGAAGTTGCCAAGAACGCCAAGAGGCCATGATATGATTTGGGTGATAGTTGACCGCCTAACAAAGTCCGCACACTTTCTGCCAATCAAAGAGAAAGACAGTACTAGTAAACTTGCGGAAATTTACATGAGAGAGATTGTCGCACGCCATGGAGTACCTCTCTCGATCATCTCTGATAGAGACGGAAGGTTTGTGTCAAGGATATGGCAATCCTTCCAAGAAGCCTTTGGCTCACAATTGAATCTGAGCACTGCGTTTCATCCGCAAACTGACGGCCAGAGTGAGCGAACGATACAGACTTTGGAAGACATGCTGAGGGCGTGTGTTATGGATTTGGGCGGTAGCTGGGATAAACATTTACCTTTGGTCGAATTTTCATACAACAACAGCTACCACACCAGTATTGGTGTCGCGCCATTCAAAGCCCTTTATGGACGCAAGTGCCGATCACCCTTATGTTGGGCTAACGCAGGTGATAGGCAGCTCGCTGGTCCTGAAATCGTCCAAGAGACGACAGACAAGATCGCGCAGATTCTTAAACGAATCGAAGCAGCTCGCCACAGACAGAAGGCCTATGCGGATCCAAACCGGAAACATGTGGAATTCCAAGTTGGAGAAATGGTGTTATTGAAGGTTTCACCCTGGAAGGGTGTGGCACGCTTCGGAAAGCGTGGGAAGTTAAATCCGCGCTACATTGGTCCCTTCAGAATTCTGGAAAGAATAGGACTAGTAGCATACAAGTTGGACCTACCCGCTGAACTGAATGGTGTTCACGACACCTTTCATGTATCCAATCTAAAGAAAAGTCCAACTCAAGTCACCGTTGCCATTCCCACTGACGAGATTCATGTTGACGACACGCTCCACTTCGTTGAAGAACCTGTTGCGGTCATGGATTGGAAAGTTAACAAGACCCGCCGGAGCAGTGTCAAGCTTGTCAAAGTTCGTTGGAATGCCAGACATGGTCCTGAATACACCTAGGAACGTGAGGACCGGATGAAAGAGAAATACCCCCACCTTTTTCCTAAGAACCCTGCATCTACAAGCAGAACCTAAATTTCGGGACGAAATTTATTTAACGGGGGGAGAATGTGACAACCCTCACCAAACCAGGTATCCGTACGACTTAATTAATGATTAATTACTGCTTAATTACTGTGCTTGTTTGAACTAGCTGATGAACTGCCACTTGATATCTGATACATGTACTTACTTGCATCATACTTTACTTATCGTCACTACATTATTTACATACTGAACCTTAGTGACAAACATGATGCACAAAAAGCACAGTAGCACAATACACGGATAACCTATTGAACATGCTGATAAAGCCAGCATCAGGCAGACACTGCCTCTAAGGCCTGTACGAGCCAGAAACGTTTTGCTACACTAGTAGTGAGTGTAGGGATATAAGGGTTGTGGAACTGCGTCTCTAGGAATAAGTCACTATGACTGGATGTGCCTAAAACGTACTCTAAGTACAAAACTCAGCACTTTACATAATAATTCAGCTTATAGCTACTAATAAAGTGCCAAAACATGAGAAAAATAACACTAGACACTTTCCAAAGTGTCAGGAATGAGTTGTGTCACTAAAAAGAGTATTAACGACACTTTAAAGCTTTATTAACGCTTTAACGGATTACTATCCAACCAAACAACCGGACTATACCCGGAACATGAAAATATTGTCATTTACACTATTTATTCTTTTTCTGAGCCAGTTAGGGTCCCCGAATACCCTAACACCCGTTATAAGACACAACACACTAATACTTTATTTAAGGTCCATAATTAACTAACTAGTTACTTAACAATTAGTTGAAATCCAACTAAACCATTTTCCCCTATGTGAAAATGGCGGCACCTCATGTTTTCCCCCTCACAGTTACGATTTCCATGTGCTAAATAGGATCCATCAAATCACATGCAATTAACCTTTGTGAGAAGATTATTGTTGTATTAGCAATTACATCTAGCACCCCCTAACAACTCACCAATTGCTAAATAACTTTCACATACCACCCCTCCCATGCACTTAACCGTTCCCATGGGACCCCCCCTATACAAGACTTTTAAACACTTCAAATCCCCATGTGATGAATGTAAAGTTTATGATTACACTTAGCACCTTCAATTGATGAACTAGTTACCAAGTAACTTACACTAAGGCCCCTCTTTCTTGGCTGACTTTCGGCTCCCAAAGCCCACCCACAAATCAAAATGAAATCCTCCATTTTCCCATGCAATCCTTTAGATATTTTAAGGTGATATTGTTGTGTACTTCTTGTACAAATAACCCATCGGTTAAAAAAGAATTTGGTTTAAATAACCAACCTTATCCTTACTTTCTACACATCATAACAACACAAAGCATCTCTCCTTCTCTCCATCAAAGGCTACGGCCGAAACCCTTATCAACACACCACCCACTTTCAATTCTTGTTCAAGTATTCCAAACTCCCTACAAGGTGTAACAAGGCGAATCACGGAGTGTGGAGCTCGCGGTTTGTCAAGGACCTCTCTAGTTTGCCTTTATTCACTCGTTTTCTCTCGTGTTTCTTCCCTAGCCTCGAGCTAGTAGTAAGTGGCTTTAAACACACTCTCGATCTATTTTAAAGTGGTTAAAGAGAACTTTGTCGGTTAAAATCTATGAACATACAAGATGATATGGTAAAAGTCTACTTAAAACACTAAAATGTTGGTTAATAGCTCATATGTTGTGTAAATCATGTAGTACTTGGTTTGTGTGATTATTTGGACCCGATCTATGTTGTGGTAGCTCGGATCATCATTTAACCCGGTTTAGTCATGATCTTGAATTATGACATAAAGCTTGTTTAAGTGTAACAAGGGTTAGAAGATGAAACTCTACCACACACGAATCATGAACTTGTGTAAAAGTGTTTTAGCTTGTAAAATAGTGATCAAAACTAGCAGATCTACGTATCTGCAAGTGGTATTTTCAAAGGACCAAGCGTTAAAGAAATCATGTTTTCTAAAGACGGATCTTATGATAACTAGAATGATTTTTGGAACACACAAGTGTGTAAACACTTGTGTAACACAAAGTTTCGACAAAATAACCATTTTTGTAAAAGATGACCGGAAGTTGTAAAGACGGAACTTCTCTAAAAACGGGGTTTCTACGAAACCGGATTTATTTATATAAAGATACACTAAAAGTAAGGATCTTTACTACACATTTTAGAGTAAATTACAAGTTCATGCAATCTTTACGATTTACATGTTTATTTACTAGATTGATGTGTTGGATATCATTTTGATCGAATGAGAAAATTGTTGAATTGAATTACAAAAGAAAATGATACGCTTGAAAGCGTGGCCACCTCCAGTTACAGAGGAAACTCTGGCGAAATTTTTCTAAAAACCTAACACTTAGAACTATTTACACTACAAGTGTTAGAATTATTTTTGACATGTTTTCGAAATATAAATTTCGCCATGACTTTATTTACTAAAATATTCGGAGGTGGGATTTTCACAAAATCTAACGCGATAAATATATATTTTCACACACTGTTTATGATTATTTTGTGAAAATACATAGATATTATTTTTTAGAGTAAAAATAATATTTACGAACATTAACGATCCCAAAATAATACGAACGCTTTCACCATAAATATATAAGTTACACCGGTAACTATATTACCACTCGATTGTTAAACGTAACTTACGCACTTACGGAAACATTTATGAACGCGTATTTTAACAACGTATTATTGGAGAAAAATACTTATATTTTGGAATTGGAAATATATACATATTAAGCGAGACTTAATGATATAATTTGAACGCACATGTATCGAATCCCCCCATCCTTGGGAAGGAGATTAACTACCAAGTATATACAAAATGTAAACACGAAATAGTTGTCTAACTATTTCTCAAAGACTTAAACTATAAAACTAAGGCACGGCCGCCCGTCTAATAGAAATTAGCACCTGTAGGTCGTCGCACAGCTGCGTGAGCAGGAGATACTTGGTAGAGACGCTTCACTGTGAGTTCATGTCCCCCTTTTCTCTAACTGTTTTCAGTTTTCTTAACTGCGGGGGTGAAATACATGTTACTTTGATTACAAGTACTTTATACACGGTATGGCTAGCGTAAGGAGGTTTACTACTTAGATCATGTGAGTGGGTAGGAGCAATATGAGGCCATTAGTCCTCATACCGGGACCGAGGGACAGGAGCGGTAGATCTATCTGGGTGTAGCGAGCCCAGCCCCAGGCCAAACTAGAAACGGACCTTGGGGTGACTTTGTCCACATACAAATGCCGTGGCGAAATCTGCTAGGTTTGAGTCTCCCTATTTGCACTTCACATATATCAGTGGCCTTGCAAACCATTGGTGATCTCAATTCCCTTATTTGCTACATACCAAGACTATTTTTATACTCACAAAGGTTTACTTACTCACGTACACATGAACTCGCTCAACATTATTGTTGATTTTTCAACTTACATGTATTTCAGGAAATTAACGGATCTGGCACGGTATGGAACGTTTTCCGCTGCACTAGTCATGAGGTCATCTGGGTTTGGGGAATGTGACTCTTTCCTGGACAAGTCACAGTCCTTAAACTGTGTTTATGTCATTTTATTGTTTGTGTTTATTGAACAATGTCGTTAGAACATGTTTCCGTTAAAACAATGTTACTGTATTTGGTTTTCTAAACTTAATCCAATGGATGATCTTGCATGGTTTTATTTCATATAGCTTTGTTATGGTTAAGCTATGGTATTAAGAAGTCACACTAAATTAACCACGCTTCCGCAAAGCCAGGGTGTGACAATCTTTTTGGTCACTAATTGTCTACGTATCTCATACGACATAGTGCAACTTTAAATAACGTAATCTCGTTATTTCCACTAGTTTAGTTAACTTAGCGATATCCATCACTTTCATATTCTATCGAATTCTTTATGAATCTGTTACTTTGACCCGTTTAAAGGTCTTTAGTGAAATCTTTCACTTTTAACAACAATTTCTTTTGTTTTCCAAGTTCATTTATTCGGTTCAGTTATACCGAATCCACCGATTATAAGTAACCAAATTTATTTAAATGACCTTAACCGGTCCCGCTAACTAAACTTATTAGTCCAGTTACTCTTTACCGCTCGCTTGGTTATAATGTGATTCCACTTCACATTGTATTTCTTGACCGTGATCGTGTCACGTCATGTTTAATTTATATCAACGTTTCTTTATCATACTTCTTCTTTTCGAATGTATTGTCTCGCACCTATCGATGTTAAGACCCATACTCTTTGATATTAACCATTTTCTAATCTCCCTCGTAATATCCATATTTGTTAAAACATTGTTTCTTACTAAAACTAAATTTTAGTTTCACGTTTCCTGTTTCTCCTTGTCTTACATCTTTTACTCATTTCCAGGACTTTTACGTCTGAAAATTTATTCCTTTCCGTTGTCTTTTCGGTAATATTTTTGTCCTTTTTGTGAATTATCAGAATTTAAATAATTGTGAATCCTTTTTGTCATTTCTGCCCGCTTATATGTTTTAGTGAAATCCCTCACTTTTGTCAACCAGGCCTTTCACGATCTCTTCTCTTTTAACTCACTCAGTTAAGTTAGCGAAACCCCTCGCTTTTATACTACCTTTACCTTCCGTTATTATTTTACACGGGGAGTTTAACCATTTTCCTCGCTTCACGTTATTGACCTGTAGGTTCTTTCACTTAGCCTCGTAGGCTTATTTCTTTAGATTTTTCACCTTTTTAAGGCGAGGCTTTTATGATCCCTTTGCTTCAATTCATGTCCCGTGGGTCGTTTTGGCCCGTAGACCTTTACACTAATTAATATCCCGTAGGTTATGATGATCCCGTAGATCATCTTTTATTCTAGTCTTTATTCAAATGTGTATACGTTTATATACGCATATGGCGTTAAGGCACCCCTTTTTATGTTTATAATTATTCACCTTTACTTTTTGGATTTCATTTGACCTTGACCGTAGTCTAAGGCTACATTGTTTTCTTTCGAATCATCTTTCCGACTTCTCGACATCTAACGTCAATTTACACGTCGGTTTTCTATACACTTACCGTTACCCGGTTCTTACCTGTACTTCTTTACGTCCCATTACCCGGGTTCTTTTATTTCAATGTTTTAACGCCTATAACTCCTTTACATAGGTTTATTAGTATTTCTCACTTTTATTTATCCGATTCACGCTTACCTACTTTAGCAAGTGTCATCCTTTATTAAATTTGTTTGACTTGTTCGTGTGAACATTCATCACTTATGAATGCCAAACTTCAGTCTTTGTTTGACCCGTTCAGCTTTGAAATAGCTGAGCGTAGTTATTAACATTTCTGTTTGCAAATTCTCATTGTCTTTTATTCATGACTCATATTCCGAGTCTTTTGACTTTCTATCTCGCGTTCCCGTCTCTTGGTTTACACATTCTTTCCAAATCCTACCCATTCATCGGGTATCTTTACCGTAATCATTTTCAAGTAACCATTCTTATATGGTTTTAGACGTTATTTTAATTTATTTGGTCGTCTTAGCGAGATCCATCGCTTTTATTCAATCAAGTCCTTTATTCTTTATTCGATTCGTTTGACTTGTCCATGTGAATTTCATCACTTGTGACAGTCAAACTTTTATCCTATGCCTAAGCATTCCTATTGGTCGGTCTGTATTTTCTTTTTACTTGATCCTTGTCCCTTCTCTCGGGCTCGTTATTCTTACGTAATACGCTTCCGTCATCCGACTTACGTTTACGTTTACTATCAAACATCTTACTTATTTGATTCATTTGGGTACCATTTAAGTTAGTCCCATTCACCCCACCCTTACTACATCGGACATAAATGTGTCCGCTATAAGAAGTTCATGGTATCATATGCAACTACTAACTTGGCCAGAGTAAGCGATTAACATATGACACACATGACCTTTTTATAGTTTTCACACCACGCCCTATGTAAGTAATGCCTCTATTTGTTTCTCTTGGAAACAATATCCCAAATACATTTTCTATTCGGGTTTTTCCAAGTTTTTAATCTACATATGCAACTTTCAATTTCTACATATTTGTTTCATATTATTATTTGTGCAATTATATTTAAAATGTGCACCTGGTAATGCTTGCCTTAACGGACTTTCTTGCCATTACTTATTTGCGATCGTTACGCGATTTAGGTCCTTGATGAGTATGCTCTTCTTGTCATATCTCGGACAGTTCCATCATCATACCCACAATTCGTTTGACTCTCGTCGTCTTCAAACGCAAGTGTCCTTCAATTAAAACATTCACAAAAGTTAGAAACGTCAACTTTAAATAATCGCCCGTATTATAATACAAGGCTTTTTCTACTATACGCGTCAACGCGCGTATTTTTGTCAACTATTTCAGTCATTTTAATTGGGGTAACGTGTATCACACGATAGCCCTATGTGTTGTTTACAACACTTTAGCATGCTAAACTATTAACATACATGTACTTACCGGATTTGCGATCAAGCCTCGAACTGAACACCAATCTTTATTAAGAGCATAAGGTTTAAGTCCAAGCATAGTTTTTCCCGCCATACTTGAATCTCTTAAACCAAGGCTCGGATACCAACTTGTAACACCCATTCTTATAATTCAAGGTTTAACGTATCATTTACGAAAAACAATCATGTAATTAAGATTACATATGCATTGGAAATTACGGGTTTATTAAAACTTTTTACAATTTAAAAATATACAACATATCATGTGTACGTTCGTCGTTTAACATAATAACGATACATAGTGCGGAAGCTTATTTCGTGATCGTGTTCGGTTCTTGCTCGTCGCTTGATCTTCATCCGTGCACTCTTGGCATTCACCTATGATCAAAACCATCTTAAAAATAGTTTTGATAGTCAAATATTAAGTTCAAACAAGTACAGGAGTTAAAAATGACAAAATTTAAAAATTTTCGGAGTTAGGGGGCTTTGCGTGACGCCAAGGGCCTAGGCGTCACGCCTAGCCCTGTTTTTCACAGCCTGTGCCTTCAGCTGATGCTGTACATACCCAGCACGATCTGATTTCACGGAAACGGCCATAACTTCTTCGTTATTGATCCGTTTTACCCGATTCTTTTTCCTACGCGTCCGTAATGTAATCCTCTATCTTATGGAGTTAAAATCCTACATCCAACATAAGAAATTTTGAGACTTCTAAGCCTTCGATTCGTTACCTTTTTACCATATTTTAACCCGTTTATACATTTTATCAAACAAACGTATTTATTTGATTCCTATATCTCATACACTTCTTCAAATTAATGTTACCTACTATATTAGGTTCTAATCATAGGTTTATTACACAAATTAAACCCGTTTTCGCTCGTATGCTTATTTTGACCCGTTAAGGGTATTTTAGCACTTTAAAACTTGAAATCGCTTTCATTCATTTCTAGCATCTTATTCCTACATTTCTTATCAAGTTATCTTCCACCACATCTATATGTGTGTTGGATTTAATATGGATATCTATATGTTCCGAGTTTCTACCCCTCGGATTATCATTTTACGGCAAAGACTCATATAAAGTCTTTCGACCCAAGGATTTACATCCTTCACTACCTATACTCATTCTAAGCATATATTTAATCATAAAACTTATTTCCGAACCACCTTTATGGGTCGTTCGTTCAAATTAGCTTACAAGGGCAATTTGGTCAATTTTCATCCTTCTTTTACTACAAGGACCTTTAAATACTTGTTTGACTAAAAATCTAACCTTTTAACTATAATTCTTGTTTGTAAACTCATGTGCTTCTAAAACACCATAAACATAATTCAACTTATTCGGTTTACCTAAAGATAACCGAATATCTATACTTTAACCTTGTCTAACTCTTATAGAACTCCAAATTCTACGTGATGAGTTGTGTTATTATACATACCTGGCTCGGATCAATATATTGACCCGTTTCAATACCTTGCCTTAGTGGCTGTTAAGTGATAGCGCTGTAAACATCCATATGATATTCATTCCTATAATCATATAACTCAACAAACCATTAGTCGATTTTGTCAAAGGGTGATAATTTCACCTTCTGACCAGTTTATCTACTTAGTGATCTTCGTCACTTTAACTAAATACCAATTTCATCTATTATGATAATTTAAAGTCTACTAGCGAAAATACGTAATCGAGCGTATCGTAACGAAACCGTAGTTACGTACCTTTTAAGCATCCTTTTCAAACGTGTATTTCCACCGGCTTGTCCACTTGACGATCCGGATTCCTCGCCTAGAGAGTTCAATTCACAATCCGTTTAGAACCCTTTTTATAAGTCTTAACGCACAATTTGCCATATCCATCAAACATGCGTTTTTGTCCGATTTTCAACATTTATTTTTTTTCATTTAGGCATTTTAGTGAACACCTAACGGGTATAACTTTACATAATTCATTAACAAGCTCATAACTTGTCATATAACCCGAATTTTTCATCAATCAACTATCTAACACAATTATTTGTCTTTACAATTCTGAAATAACTTTACATATGTCAAATTACACTATGCCTAAGCATTCCTATTGGTCGGTCTGTATTTTCTTTTTACTTGATCCTTGTCCCTTCTCTCGGGCTCGTTATTCTTACGTAATACGCTTCCGTCATCCGACTTACGTTTACGTTTACTATCAAACATCTTACTTATTTGATTCATTTGGGTACCATTTAAGTTAGTCCCATTCACCCCACCCTTACTACATCGGACATAAATGTGTCCGCTATAAGAAGTTCATGGTATCATATGCAACTACTTACTTGGCCAGAGTAAGCGATTAACATATGACACACATGACCTTTTTATAGTTTTCACACCACGCCCTATATAAGTAATGCCTCTATTTGTTTCTCTTGGAAACAATATCCCGAATACATTTTCTATTCGGGTTTTTCCAAGTTTTTAATCTACATATGCAACTTTCAATTTCTACATATTTATTGCATATTAGTATTTGTGAAATTATATTTAAAATGTGCACCTGGTAATGCTTGCCTTAACGGGCTTTCTTGCCATTACTTATTTGCGATCGTTGCGCGATTTAGGTCCTTGATGAGTATGCTCTTCTTGTCATATCTCATACAGTTCCATCATCATACCCACAATTCGTTTGACTCTCGTCGTCTTCAAACGCAAGTGTCCTTCAATTAAAACATTCACAAAAGTTAGTAACATCAACTTTAAATAATCGCCCGTATTATAATACAAGGCTTTTTCTACTATACGCGTCAACGCGCGTATTTTTGTCAACTATTTCAGTCATTTTAATTGGGGTAACGTGTATCACACGATAGCCCTATGTGTTGTTTACAACACTTTAGCATGCTAAACTATTAACATACATGTACTTACCGGATTTGCGATCAAGCCTCGAACCGAACACCAATCTTTATTAAGAGCATAAGGTTTAAGTCCAAGCATAGTTTTTCCCGCCATACTTGAATCTCTTAAACCAAGGCTCTGATACCAACTTGTAACACCCATTCTTATAATTCAAGGTTTAACGTATCATTTACGAAAAACAATCATGTAATTAAGATTACATATGCATTGGAAATTACGGGTTTATTAAAACTTTTTACAATTTAAAAATATACAACATATCATGTGTACGTTCGTCGTTTAACATAATAACGATACATAGTGCGGAAGCTTATTTCGTGATCGTGTTCGGTTCTTGCTCGTCGCTTGATCTTCATCCGTGCACTCTTGGCATTCACCTATGACCAAAACCAACTTAAAAGTTAGTTTTGATAGTCAAATATTAAGTTCAAACAAGTACAGGGGTTAAAAATGACAAAATTTAAAAATTTTCGGAGTTAGGGGGCTTCGCGTGACGCCAAGGGCCTAGGCGTCACGCCTAGCCCTGTTTTTCACAGCCTGTGCCTTCAGCTGATGCTGTACATACCCAGCACGACCTGATTTCACGGAAACGGCCATAACTTCTTCGTTATTGATCCGTTTTACCCGATTCTTTTTCCTACGCGTCCGTAATTTAATCCTCTATCTTATGGAGTTAAAATCCTACATCCAACATAAGAAATTTTGAGACTTCTAAGCCTTCGATTCGTTACCTTTTTACCGAATTTTAACCCGTTTATACATTTTATCAAACAAACATATTTATTTGATTCCTATATCTCATACACTTCTTCAAATTAATGTTACCTACTATATTAGGTTCTAATCATAGGTTTATTACACAAATTAAACCCGTTTTCGCTCGTATGCTTATTTTGACCCGTTAAGGGTATTTTAGCACTTTAAAACTTGAACTCGCTTTCATTCATTTCTAGCATCTTATTCCTACATTTCTTATCAAGTTATCTTCCACCACATCTATATGTGTGTTGGATTTAATATGGATATCTATATGTTCCGAGTTTCTACCCCTCGGATTATCATTTTACGGCAAAGACTCATATAAAGTCTTTCGACCCAAGGATTTACATCCTTCACTACCTATACTCATTCTAAGCATATATTTAATCATAAAACTTATTTCCGAACCACCTTTATGGGTCGTTCGTTCAAATTAGCTTACAAGGGCAATTTGGTCAATTTTCATCCTTCTTTTACTACAAGGACCTTTAAATACTTGTTTGACTAAAAATCCAACCTTTTAACTATAATTCTTGTTTGTAAACTCATGTGCTTCTAAAACACCATAAACATAATTCAACTTATTCGGTTTACCTAAAGATAACCGAATATCTATACTTTAACCTTGTCTAACTCTTATAGAACTCCAAATTCTACGTGATGAGTTGTGTTATTATACATACCTGGCTCGGATCAATATATTGACCCGTTTCAATACCTTGCCTTAGTGGCTGTTAGGTGATAGCGCTGTAAACATCCATATGATATTCATTCCTATAATCATATAACTCCACAAACCATTAGTCGATTTTGTCAAAGGGTGATAATTTCACCTTTTGACCAGTTTATCTACTTAGTGATCTTCGTCACTTTAACTAAATACCAATTTCATCTATTATGATAATTTAAAGTCTACTAGCGAAAATACGTAATCGAGCGTATCGTAACGAAACCGTAGTTATGTACCTTTTAAGCATCCTTTTCAAACGTGTATTTCCACCGGCTTGTCCACTTGACGATCCGGATTCCTCGCCTAGAGAGTTCAATTCACAATCCGTTTAGAACCCTTTTTATAAGTCTTAACGCACAATTTGCCATATCCATCAAACATGCGTTTTTGTCCGATTTTCAACGTTTATTTTTTTTCATTTAGGCATTTTAGCGAACACCTAACGGGTATAACTTTACATAATTCATTAACAAGCTCATAACTTGTCATATAACCCGAATTTTTCATCAATCAACTATCTAACACAATTATTTGTCTTTACAATTCTGAAATAACTTTACATATGTCAAATTACACTAGAACAACCCCAAATTTCCTAGTGTTTATCAAGTTCTACATAACCCACTAGTCACCTACAATGGTGACCATGGATTTCACTAGAATTAGCATAATTTCAACATGTACTTGTCTAGGGTTTACTCCTAGACATTTTAATGTTCCTAATTCATCTACAATTCATACATGCATCATCAGATTTCAAGTTCTCTAAATTCATGAGAATTTCAAGTAGAGAATTTTTGTCAAATTTTACATACCTTATGATCTCCTTGCAATGGGGATCATTAATCTATGCTTGGATTTCGATTCGGGCTTGATTTGCTCCTTCAATTTGATGAATTTCTGTGTTTTAGGGTTTGAGCTTGAGAGCTCTTCTTGACTCCTGTGTTTTGTACGACCAGAACACACACAAAGGTGTGTGTTTTGGTGTTTTTAATTTTAATTAATAAAAACCCATTTTCTCACTTTAACCATTTTAGTCCCTCAACTTTACCCAAGTTTATAAAGGTTACTACATCAAGTTCCTCATTATTTTTAAAACACTAGACTAACTAGGTTGATATTCCTAGTTATTTAGTGGGTTCCGGGAGTTATAACCCATTTTATTTTAAGTCCCGTTAACTCAGGCTATTATATACTTAATTCCTTAAAACTTTGATTCGTTCGTATAAAATATTAGGATTTCTTATTTAAATCCAAATATTTACCGGGTTATTTTTACTATTAACGGTACGTTACCCGTCTTTTAGTATTAACGGAGTTTGATTACCAAATCCGTTTTCGGGGTGTTACATTGGTAGTGTGTTTAGTAGGTTTAGTTACCCTCCAAAGTGTGTTTACTTTTTTAAAAATCTCATTCTTGGAAGATTTAGGTGTTTACAACTTGTAAACATGTTTTACAAAAACACTTCTTTATGAAATCTTCTTGTTTCTCAAGTGTTTCTACACTTGTTTTATCACCAAAAATGGTGTATGTTTAAGTAAGAAACAAGATCTTCTAAAAATTCATATTTTGAACTTGGTCCTTTTGGAAAAACATTCATAAATCTTAGATCCATAAGATTATTAACTCACTTTGATTATTATTTTTCAAGAAATCACTTTATTCTTCAAGTTCATGCTTACACATGAGGATGATCATCTTGTTTTATCACATAATCATCCTCTCACTTGCTAGATCATGTGTTTAATCACAATCTAGCAAGCTCCTTATGATGATCAACATCATAATCTCAAGAAAATAACAATCAAGTATTATACATACACTAAACAATATAGTTTCATCAAGAGTTCTTCATATGACAGGCTTATGTTCATGTTTCAAGATTATGCTCTTTAGGGTTCTACAAGATTATAAATGTATATCATCTTTTAACCAACAATATATGAAGTAAGATTAAGTTATATGAAGCTTACTACTAGCGCTAAGGCTAGGGAAGAACACTTGATGAAGAAGGTGATAAATGCGGAGGATAATAGCAAATGAGAGAGGTCCTTCAAGATCCAAGACCACCAAGCTTGCTTGTAGACCTTCTTACACCTTAGTGAGTATATGGAATGGATGATCAATGGATGAATGATGATGATGTTGTTGTTGCTCACGGCCGAGAGCTAAGGGAGAGGGAGGAGGTGAGTTGTGGTGTGAAGTGTAGTGATTATGAATGAGCTCTAGGTCCACTTATAACCATCTAACTCTTTTAACCATAAGTACAAGACACAATCTCTAATCAATCTTAGGAGATCAAGGAAAGATTATGGTGGGGCCACACCTTGTGACCGTCCACTTAAGGGGGGGGGGTCTTGGTTGGGTTTTAATGTTAAGTTTGGAGATCTAGTTAGAAGTTAAGTGTGATGATTAGTGTTTATGTGTATTAGGTGTTATATAGTGTGTTAGGGTGTTTCGGGTTGTGACACCTGTGTCACTTCAACCATCAAACAAATGCCAAACCAATGAAATATTGTATTTCACACTTTGGACTTGTATAAATATGTGTATCTTTTGCACATATCAACTCTTGTTCGATTTCAAGCTCTAAATCACTTTCTGGAAGGTTATACGCGCACTAATGCGTAAATATAACCAGTTTAATGCAACGAACACTCCGTAATACTGAAATAGGCTTAACATACCTTAAATAACCTTTACATAACTTAGAAATAAGTTTTAAAGGCTTTGGTATGGCAAAAACAAGTTAATTCGCTTACAGGGACTAAATTTGACAAACTGCGAAAGTATGCCAATTTGAACTGTAACAGACATTTCGGAACATGACCATAAGTTAAACATACCATAAATATCCTTTAAATAGCTTAGAAATAGGCTTTAAGGGGTTCGGTGTGCTAAAATAAACTTTTGGGTCATTCAGGGACTAGAAGTGTAAAAAAGTGCACAAGTTTGCATTTTCGCGCATAACTTACGTTCTGAATACCTCCGGAGATCCAAAAATTTATGTAAGCACTAAAATATTTTATTTTAGTGTTTGGCATAAGAAAAATCCATTCGTCGCGCAATTTGGATCATTTTTCGCGCTTATGCGCATTCCGTCGTAATTAAGCAAACATCGCGATCGTACGACCAAACGAACTGACATCCGGCATATTTTTGAGCATGTTTCATGCCCACAATGTTTAGGCATCATTGTGGATCCTTGAAAATGATTTAACGAGCCTTAAACATGTCGGAAATGGCCTTAATACGCAACGGGGACTGAAAGGTGAACATTAGAAAGTGTTTGCTGATCAGGGGGACCCTAGCGTGACACCTAGCCCCCTTGGCGTCACGCGAGGCCCCTTCTGATCAGCAAAAGCCATTTTAATGACATGTTAACATCCCCTAACACCCTCCAAAGGTCAAGTGCCACATGTTAATCTCTTATGGTGGCCAAAATCAGCTACCATAACTTTCCAACAAGTGTAGGGATGTGATCATTCCCTCTTCTCCAAGAAACGATCCTAACGGTGGACCGAAAACTATAAATACCCACCTCCACCCTTCACTTTTCCTCACAAGAATCTGATCTAATGTGCTCTAAGTTGAAACCTTTGTTTCATACCTGAGCTATTTTGATCTAGATTAGCATTCGGGGACCCTTTGTAAGTGTTCCTTCGTTCTTTTATTGCTTTCGAGTCCGAAAGTCAAACTTTGTTTGACTTTCTGCATTGACCAGTTTATGGTCAATTCGAAGTTCTTTTGAACTTCTCAACGTGATTGTAAGCACGATGGTTATAGTCCCTTGTGACTATGCCTACTGATTACCACGTTGTCTAGGGTCGTAAGGGTAAGCGATCTAATAAATCCCTTATACCTTCGAACCCGACCCATTTGGTCGATCATTAGGATCCGACCAAACACATTAGGTGACCATAGCATATAGGGAATAACCTTCCGAGGTTATACCTTATGGTCGCTTCGTTTAAGTAGTTGTATGATAGGTAGTGTATATGCCTTAGGTAAATTACCAAAATACCCCTTTGATGCCAAAATTCATTTTAAACATATGTAACATAACTTTTGACATCTAAACTGATTTGACAACAATATTAGACATGTTAAGGCATATGTTACTTGTCATAGGACTAGTTAAGCGGCCCGAACGCGTTTCACGCGAACGACGCGTTAAAGTAGCATAAGCTACCTAAACGGGTCGTAATGGGTCGTAAGCACTTAGGTTAGGTTTCATTTAGTATGTAGGCTTTGTTAAACCATACTACATGAGCTCCCATACTCATTTGGTTTACGAGCCCTCATTCTATCCGATCTTCCGATCTAGGTCCGGTTTATTAACATAGTTACCTATATTAGGTGTCGTTTGATTCCGTGATCTCTAGCATTGCTTGGTGGTTATCTTAGGACTTCTGAGCAATCTCAAGTGAGTACATAGACCCCTCTTTTACTGTTTTCCAAACTGTTTTGGGGTGAAACACATGTGCCTACTTGTTACTTTCGTAATTTCCTGTTTTCACATCATATACCTGCTATGTTTCGTTAGTACATTATAGTATATGATTTCATTACATTTCATGCTATGTATGCCCATTGTGTGCGTACTTAGTACATCATTTTATATTACATTTCATGCTATGTATGTCCATTGTGTGCATACTTAGTACATTGTTTTACATTACATTTCTGCTATGTATGTTGACTGATAGCATGCTAGCACATTGATTTACAAGACTTTTCTACTTTGTATGTTAACTTAGCATACTTAGTACATTGTTTTCATATGACATGTATACAACTGCTATAACATTTGGTTTGCACAAACGAGACTATTATACGTTCATTAACATTAGCTACGCCGCTCGGTAGTAAGTACTGGTACCATAGGACTTGACAACTCCCATTCCTGACATCTCGGGTTTGTTTGGATGTAAGGAATGACTGAATCCGAAAACATTTCTTTTGATAACCTTGACTGAAAGGGTTATCCGACTGTCTCAAGGCTTGAATGTATGCGTTAACTTACCACATAAATGTTTGTATCAATGTAACATGCATTACTTTGCAAAACATAACTTTTTGATATATTCAAAATACTTTGTTTTGTACATTTCTACATTTGGTTTATGTGACAATACTTTACTGACCATACATATCATTTGTTATACATTACTTAACTACTTTTGGACTTCTTAACATCTGACAATGGTTTATACAAGGACTTTTGACTATTGGTTTAAACAGGGACTTTATACATTGGTGGTTTGTTTAAGTGACTTAAGTAACGAGATGTGAGTAATATGATACAAGCATGGTGGATACGCCGCTGGTACTTCCTATATATAAGTGTTTGTATTATATTACATATCATAGCGTTATTTAAATCATTCAATTTGGATTTATACATTTTACACAAGTAACACGATTTTCACAAGACTTTGGTTTACAAACAATTTACTTTATACAACTCATTTTACTTGGTTATACATTTAACCACACATTATTCTTTTCTTTATACATAACATTTGATCATATCGCTTTTTAAATGACTTACAAAACAAAACAAGTTACAAGGTTCATGACTGACTTTTACTAAACAACTCTTTCTTAAACTTAAGTAATGAATCCTATTTTCACAAAACCTATGTATCTCACAGGAATTTTTATGCTGACGTACCTATTTTCACATGTGTTTTCAGGAGCTTTTCCATAGGATGATGATCGTGACACTAGGGCGGACCTGTGCCTTAGAGACATAAAACGAAGATAGACTTAGTTTAATTATGTTATGAACTCTTTGATTCCTGTTTAAAACAATGTAACTCTTATGTTGATTAATAAAATACAACTTTGTATGCCATGGTTATGAAACAATTAATTCTGTTACAACACTCCCCGACGTTTTCCGCCACGTTTTGTATGTTATACGTGGTCGGGGTGTGACACGGGTAGTGTCCGGTTGTTCGGTTAGATACCGGTTCGTTAAAGTGTCAAACTATTCAGTTTAGTGATCTTTAAGTACCCTTTTGTGACACTTTTAATTCCTGACACTTAGTAAAGCATTCAGGACCATTTAGTCATATTTTTGCATGTTACTAGCTCATTAAATTGCTGATTTTTGCTGAAATATGCTGAATTCAGCACTTTAAGTGGGTTTTAGGCACTTTCCGGCACTTAAACTATCACCTACTGAAGCAGTTTTGTGGTCCTTACTTCCCTACACATTATACTGGTGTAGTACCGTATCTCTGGCCCATGCTGGGTCTCAAAACATTGTTTGTCTATGTACTTACGACTCTAGAACTTGCCATAACAATACATTCCCGGTCCTTATCAACTTAAACCCGAGTAAGTAAATGATGGAGGCATTAGGACTAACATTTTTTTTCTACACCATTATTTTTCTTTTTCTTTTACCACCTACCCAAAAATCCCCCTAGTTAGCCCCTTTGAGCCTAAACCTTTTCGTTTCATCACCCAAAACAAAAACCCTTTCACCCACCAAAACCTTTTTCATTTTTAACCCTTTATTTTAGTAACAAGTTCGGTTCTTCGTGAAAAAAAAATGAAGCAAAAAGAAAATAAACAAACAAAGTAATCAAAAATAACTTTGTTTGAATAAAAGCTTCATCAAAAATAAAAAGTTGCAAAAATACGAAAACCGACACTTGTTACGCTTTTTAGCCCTTTTTCTACTAACCACTAACCCAACCACCTACCTTTAACCCTAGCCAACCCTTAACCCACAAAGTCCTCTTGATATCTAAAAAGGTATAAAAGTTAAAAAGGAGGAGGATTGATTTTTTGGCAAGCCTATGGTAGGAATAAGTTCCAGGACCGCTCTCGAGTGATTCACTAAAAATACACCTTCGGCCGAGTGTGAGTGATTTCCCCGCGAGGTATGTGAACTTGTATATAAATAGAATTTTAAAAAAATATGTTATGCCCAATTAAGTAATTTCTTTTATGAACAGTTCTAAATAAATCATTACGAATAGGAGTGTAAATAAATAAAAATAAAACCCCAAAAAAAAAAAAAAAGATCTTGGAAATCCCGACACTCTATGACAAGCCCAAAACCTTCTCTTCTACCTATTCCATTTGGGAGTGTAAGCCAAATATTAAAGAGTTTTGCTTGAGGACAAGCAAAAGTTCAAGTGTGGGGGTATTTGATGTGTGTAAAATGCAACATATAAATTACATCAAATGAGGCATAAAACTAACCCTTTTTTAGTACTAATATTGGAAAAAGAGTGTTTTTGTCTTCCTTTTGTATTTTCAGGATTAAATGAGCTCAAAAACGCAAAAGAAGCAAAAAGACAGCTAAATCCAACATAAATACAAGAAAAGGAACATTAGTGGATTGCCCGAACCCTCAACGGCACCTTCCAAAGCAAAATAGAGAAAACAGAAGGCTGAACACGCCCCGTGCTCAGCCAGCACGGGGCCGTGCCCAAGAAGCAGCAGAAAAGACAAACCTATAGAAGCTTCTATTGCCCACCACGGGCCGTGCTCAGCGGACACGGAGGCGTGTCGAAAGTACAGCAGGCGCATTTATTGTAATTGCGAATTACAATTAATGAGGAGAGAGAGTGTCAGACGGGCACGGGGCCGTGTCCAGCGGACACGGGGCCGTGTCCAGCTCTCTGTTCAGCCTATAAATAGGAGTGCTTGGATTCATTTCATCTCATCCCTTGGCACACCACCTCTCTCACACTTCATCCACCACCCACCACCATCACAACACCATCATCCACCACCATCATCCATTGTCCATCATAGAGTGTGTGAGTCGTCTCGGGATCCAAGATTGATCGTAAGAGTTCTTGACAATCACGGCCATGTTTGCCTAAGTCTCTTACATCACTTGGTGAAGACAAAGTGTCTAGTATAATACTTTTTATTTCTAATCTTTTGCACTTTTTATTTGGTTTTGTATTAATGACTTTAATAACTAGTTACTTATGTTGAAGGTGATCTTTCCTTATCGTTTGTCCGTGGTGTCTTGGCATTATTTTACTGTCTATATAAAATAAAGGATTTTCACCATTCATATCTCCACGGTCTATATGGAGGTATGTTGGCTACCTGGTAGGGGGTTAAGGGAACGGTTTGGTAAAGGTCTTGCCATTGTTCAGCGTTTAGAGGTCCTGCAATGGACCTGGGTCAAATTTAGTAGGACCTCCTTCAATACTTCACGGTATTGGATGGCGGGGGTCCAAACTCTTTGATCCCCTCATAAGTTAACTACTATTAATACTATAACCCGGCTATTTAGGACTGTATCCCTGCTGACTCAGACTACTTAGTCGAGGGTAACGTCACCGCCAAAAGCGGGGCCTACCACAATACTGCATTAATAACTTAATTCATTATCTTCCAATAATCCACCCCTTTAGGATTGTATCCCTGCTGACTCAAACTACTGGGGTGAGGGTAACGTCACCTTCAAAAGAGGGGCCTACTACAATAACTAAGATAATCTCTTAATTATGTGCAAAAGTGTGGAAATAATCAAAGGTTATACTAGATACGAGTCGGAACCAAGTGATTCATCTTGTCTATCTGTTTTTATTTTTATTTTTATTTTCAGCATTTTAGTTAGTTTTTATTTTTATTAGTTTAAAACATTTTTCTAAACTTTTATTTTGGTTAGACGTTGAGGATAAACCGGTATTAAAAGCTCTTGTGTCCTTGGACGACCTCGGTATCTTACCAACGCTATACTACACTCAACGATGGGTGCACTTGCCCATATGTGTGTTTAGTGTTAGTGAAATATCGTGTTTTATAAATTTAAAACTTGGCTAAAATAAGTGTTAAAAAGGGCTTAAAATATACACCTAAAATATACGACACTTCACACGCATCAAGTTTTTGGCGCCGTTGCCGGGGACACAAGGATTTTAAGAAAGTTAGGAATCAACGGCCTAATCATCTTTTATTTTTCTTTTTTTTTATTTTTTAGGATTTTCTTAGTTTTTCAGCTTCTGCAGAGCTCAGCACGGGCCGTGCCCGGTCAGACACGGGCCGTGCCCAGCATCATCACTGGCAGTTTTTATTTTCTGAGTTACAGAGAGCTGAACACGGGGCCGTGTCGGTGCAACACGGGGTCGTGTCCAACTCCCAGTAACTGGGAATCCAGAAAACAATTACTGTATCTCTCAACACGGGCCGTGTTCACTGAGCACGGGGCCGTGGTGAACATTCTGACCAGCGTTCTTTTCTGTTTTTGTTGCAGGACTTGGAACCCAGGCGCCACATTTGAACCTCCTACGTAGTGCATGAGCTCCAGTTCTAGTAGAGACATAAAAGAACCCCTAGAAGAACCCGAGCGCTTTCTCAGAAAAAGACTAAAAGCTAAAAATCAAGAGAAAGCTTCGGGGGACCCACTTCCAATGGCGGACCAACGTACCCTCATGGATTACCTACGGCCTACCGTAGGCAATCTTGGCGCTGCTATCAATGCACCGAATGTCGAGGCCAACAACTTCGAACTTCGGCCGCATTTGATACAAATGCTCCAAAACTCCGCAACCTTCCACGGGCTTGCGGACGAGGATCCCCATCTACATATTACTAACTTTTTAGAAATATGTGATACCTTTCGGATCAATGGAGCATCAAATGACGCCATCCGCCTTCGAATGTTTCCTTTCTCACTAAAAGACCGAGCCAAGGCTTGGCTTAACACCCTCCCAGTTGGATCGGTAAACACCTGGGATGAACTCGCCCAAAAGTTTTTGTATAAGTATTTCCCTCCTGCTAAAACGGCTAAATTAATGACTGAAATTAATACATACTCACAAGAGGATGGGGAATCCTTATATGAAACTTGGGAAAGGTTCAAGGAGCTTCTAAGAAAGTGTCCTCACCATGGTCTAACGGTATGGCAACAAGTATCCACTTTCTACAATGGATTGTTGCCACACACAAGACAAACACTTGATTCAAGCTCCGGGGGACTCTTAGGTAATCGTCGCCCAAATGAAATATATAACCAAATTGAGGAAATTGCTCAAACCAATTTTCAATGGCACACTCCCCGAGGTAATAAATCTATTGCCCCGGGCGCCCATAAGGTTGATGAAAGCACCTCTTTACAAGCCCAAATCGAGGCCCTCTCTTCAAAAATCAAAAGGCTAGAAATGACAAAAACGGCCTCGGTTATGGCTTGTGAAGGGTGTGGTGGGTCACATGAAAATTGGAGTTGTATGAAAGAATTAGATGAACAAACTGAAACGGTAAACTACATGGATAATAGACCTAGGCCGTCGGGTCCTCCAACGGGTACCTACAACCAAGGATGGCGTAACCACCCAAATCTTGGTTGGAGAGATCCCGGCAATAGTAGTAACCAACAAAATCAACGAACTAATTTTCAACAACCGCAAAATTTTCCTCAACAACAAGGTGGAAGAGAAAGGCTTGAAGATACTGTATCTCGCCTCATCTCTGACACTGAAAAGAAAAACTCGGATCGATTTCAACAATTGGAATCGAATTTCAGAAATCAACAAGCTAGCATTCAAAACGTTGAAAAACAATTAAATCAACTAGCTCAAAATTTCTCCGAGAGACCACAAGGCGCATTACCCAGTAATACCGAAACGAACCCAAAGGCACAAGTACATCTCATCACATTAAGAAATCGAACCGTGGGTCCCGAGGATGCTCCATTGTCGCCAAATGAAAGAAGCCATTCTAGTCAGCCTGTGACTCCTCCTGCGCCAGAAAAAGCTTCTACACCAAATCAAGAGCCCACCAAGACTCCTCCAATCCCGTACCCCGGTAGGTTAAATCGTCAAAAGACCGATGAGCAATTCGCAAAGTTCGAAAGTTTACTAAAACAATTGCATGTTAATATTCCTTTTATTGAGGTCCTAACCCAAATGCCTAAATATGCAAAATTCATGAGGGATTTCCTCACTCACAAAAGGAAAATTGAATCATTGCAATTAGTTAACTTAGGCGAAGAATGCTCAGCTCTAGTACTCAACAAACTTCCACAAAAGAAAATCGACCCCGGGAGCTTCACAATCCCTTGTTCGATTGGGAAGTCCCCCGTCCGAAATGCTTTAGCCGATCTTGGAGCTAGCATCAACCTCATGCCCACATCAATGTTCAAGCGACTCGGCCTAGGAACAACAAGCCCCACAAAGATGAGCATACAACTCGCCGACGGGTCCGTCAAATTCCCACATGGTGTCGCCGAAAATCTGCTAGTCAAGGTTGACAAATTCGTCTTTCCAACCAACTTTGTCATCCTAGACATGGAAGAAGACACCGAGGTCCCTCTCATCCTCGGGAGGCCATTCCTAGCCACCGCCCAAGCATTGGTGGATATGAATGACGGAACTCTAACATTGAAGTTTGGGGATGAGGAAGTGAAATTTGAATGTGGAAAGCGAGTAGAGGAAGAAGATCCGGTCAACTACATGAAGGTCATAGACTCAAGTTTGGATGACGCTCTCCGACGGTGTAACATGGGATGCAACACATCCCACTTGGGTAGCATATGACCAGGCTTTGGGTCTAGCCAAGGACCCTTATAAACGTTGCGCACCATGGAGGCATTCCACGGAACTATCCTTAGTTTAATTTAGATTAATTTTTATGTTTTCTAGTTAGTTTAATTTTCAGGAATAAAACACACTCATGGTGGTAAAGGATGAAAAGGGGAACGAGAAAAATGATCCCATGCCCAAGAACGAGGCAACCCGACAATTTTCTCCCTTTCAGAAGGATCAACACGGGCCGTGCCCAACCAACACGGCCCCGTGTTGAACCACCTGCAGAAAACGCCCAGTACAGGTAACTGGACACGGGCCGTGTTCACCCAACACGCCCCCGTGTCCAGACTTCTGTTTCTCTTATTTTCAATTTTGTTACTGGCACTTGAACACGGGGCCGTGCCCGGATAACACGGGGCCGTGTTCAGTGCCCAGTAACACAAATTTTTGCTTTTTAAACACTATTTTACACATCTAATCAACCTAAAAATTTATTTTTGGGACACATTGAGGACAATGTGTAATTTAAGTGTGGGGGGGGATGCTAAAACCTTGAATTTTGCAAGTCCTAAATACAAGCCTTACACAAAACTCTATTGGAACCGCTAATCACCCCAAATTTTTTCAAAAATTTCATTTTTTTTTACTTGTCTAGGTTTAACTCGGGAAATTCAAGCTCTCAAAAAGGTTATATTTTTACAAATTTACAACCGATAGCGTAGTGATAAAAAGAACCAACATAAGAAAATTATGAAAAGGCATGACAAACTTATTTAAAATTTGATTATATATACTTGATCACATAAAAAACCCATTCCCACAAAAGTGAGTTTTGAGCCTTTATTGAGCACACAATTCCATATCATTTGACTAAATGCTCATTTTTCGTTTCTTGTGTGAATAGCCGCCTGGTTCTTACGACTCTAGAACTTGCCATAACAATACATTCCCGGTCCTTATCAACTTAAACCCGAGTAAGTAAATGATGGAGGCATTAGGACTAACATTTTTTTTCTACACCATTATTTTTCTTTTTCTTTCACCACCTACCCAAAAATCCCCCTAGTTAGCCCCTTTGAGCCTAAACCTTTTCGTTTCATCACCCAAAACAAAAACCCTTTCACCCACCAAAACCTTTTTCATTTTTAACCCTTTATTTTAGTAACAAGTTCGGTTCTTCGTGAAAAAAAAAAATGAAGCAAAAAGAAAATAAACAAACAAAGTAATCAAAAATAACTTTGTTTGAATAAAAGCTTCATCAAAAATAAAAAGTTGCAAAAATACGAAAACCGACACTTGTTACGCTTTTTAGCCCTTTTTCTACTAACCACTAACCCAACCACCTACCTTTAACCCTAGCCAACCCTTAACCCACAAAGTCCTCTTGATATCTAAAAAGGTATAAAAGTTAAAAAAGAGGATGATTGATTTTTTGGCAAGCCTATGGTAGGAATAAGTTCCAGGACCGCTCTCGAGTGATTCACTAAAAATACACCTTCGGCCGAGTGTGAGTGATTTCCCCGCGAGGTATGTGAACTTGTATATAAATAGAATTTTAAAAAAATATGTTATGCCCAATTAAGTAATTTCTTTTATGAACAGTTCTAAATAAATCATTACGAATAAGAGTGTAAATAAATAAAAATAAAACCCCCAAAAAAAAAAGATCTTGGAAATCCCGACACTCTATGACAAGCCCAAAACCTTCTCTTTTACCTATTCCATTTGGGAGTGTAAGCCAAATATTAAAGAGTTTTGCTTGAGGACAAGCAAAAGTTCAAGTGTGGGGGTATTTGATGTGTGTAAAATGCAACATATAAATTACATCAAATGAGGCATAAAACTAACCCTTTTTTAGTACTAATATTGGAAAAAGAGTGTTTTTGTCTTCCTTTTGTATTTTCAGGATTAAATGAGCTCAAAAACGCAAAAGAAGCAAAAAGACAGCTAAATCCAACATAAATACAAGAAAAGGAACATTAGTGGATTGCCCGAACCCTCAACGGCACCTTCCAAAGCAAAATAGAGAAAACAGAAGGCTGAACACGCCCCGTGCTCAGCCAGCACGGGGCCGTGCCCAAGAAGCAGCAGAAAAGACAAACCTATAGAAGCTTCTATTGCCCACCACGGGCCGTGCTCAGCGGACACGGGGGCGTGTCGAAAGTACAGCAGGCGCATTTATTGTAATTGCGAATTACAATTAATGAGGAGAGAGAGTGTCAGACGGGCACGGGGCCGTGTCCAGCGGACACGGGGCCGTGTCCAGCTCTCTGTTCAGCCTATAAATAGGAGTGCTTGGATTCATTTCATCTCATCCCTTGGCACACCACCTCTCTCACACTTCATCCACCACCCACCACCATCACAACACCATCATCCACCACCATCATCCATTGTCCATCATAGAGTGTGTGAGTCGTCTCGGGATCCAAGATTGATCGTAAGAGTTCTTGACAATCAAGGCCATGTTTGCCTAAGTCTCTTACATCACTTGGTGAAAACAAAGTGTCTAGTATAATACTTTTTATTTCTAATCTTTTGCACTTTTTATTTGGTTTTGTATTAATGACTTTAATAACTAGTTACTTATGTTGAAGGTGATCTTTCCTTATCGTTTGTCCGTGGTGTCTTGGCATTATTTTACTGTCTATATAAAATAAAGGATTTTCACCATTCATATCTCCACGGTCTATATGGAGGTATGTTGGCTACCTGGTAGGGGGTTAAGGGAACGGTTTGGTAAAGGTCTTGCCATTGTTCAGCGTTTAGAGGTCCTGCAATGGACCTGGGTCAAATTTAGTAGGACCTCCTTCAATACTTCACGGTATTGGATGGCGGGGGTCCAAACTCTTTGATCCCCTCATAAGTTAACTACTATTAATACTATAACCCGGCTATTTAGGACTGTATCCCTGCTGACTCAGACTACTTAGTCGAGGGTAACGTCACCGCCAAAAGCGGGGCCTACCACAATACTGCATTAATAACTTAATTCATTATCTTCCAATAATCCACCCCTTTAGGATTGTATCCCTGCTGACTCAAACTACTGGGGTGAGGGTAACGTCACCTTCAAAAGAGGGGCCTACTACAATAACTAAGATAATCTCTTAATTATGTGCAAAAGTGTGGAAATAATCAAAGGTTATACTAGATACGAGTCGGAACCAAGTGATTCATCTTGTCTATCTGTTTTTATTTTTATTTTTATTTTCAGCATTTTAGTTAGTTTTTATTTTTATTAGTTTAAAACATTTTTCTAAACTTTTATTTTGGTTAGACGTTGAGGATAAACCGGTATTAAAAGCTCTTGTGTCCTTGGACGACCTCGGTATCTTACCAACGCTATACTACACTCAACGATGGGTGCACTTGCCCATATATGTGTTTAGTGTTAGTGAAATATCGTGTTTTATAAATTTAAAACTTGGCTAAAATAAGTGTTAAAAAGGGCTTAAAATATACACCTAAAATATACGACACTTCACACGCATCAGTCACATTCTCCCCCTGTTAAGAAAATTTCGTCCCGAAATTTTAGTTCTGCTACTAGCTGCAGGGGTCTTAGGGAATAAGTGCGGATATTTTGCTTTCATGCGATCCTCACGCTCCTAAGTAAACTCTAGGCCGTGACGCGCGTTCCATCGAACCTTGACGAGTTTAACACTACTCCTGCGTGTCTTGTTAACCTTCCAATCAGTAACCTCAACAGGTTCTTCAGTAAAGTGGAGTGTGTCGTCAATGTGGACTTCATCGGCAGGAATGACAACTGTTTCTTGAGTTGGACTCTTTTTCAGATTAGATACATGAAATGTATCATGAACGCCATTCAGTTATGCGGGTAGATCCAACTTGTAAGCTACAAGACCTATCCTTTCCAGGATTTTGAACGGTCCAATATATCGTGGGTTCAACTTTCCACACTTCCCAAAGCGTGCTACACCCTTCCAGGGTGAAACTTTTAATAAAACCATATCTCCCACTTGAAACTCCAAAGGTTTCCTCCTTTGGTCCGCATAGCTCTTTTGTCGATCCCGAGCCGCCCTGATGCGCTCTCGGATCTGTATAATCTTGTCTGTCGTCTCTTGAACCAATTCGGGACCAACAAGCTGTCTATCACCCGCGTCTGCCCAGCATAACGGTGATCCACACTTGCGTCCATAGAGAGCTTCAAACGGCGCAGCTTGAATGCTTGCATGGTAGCTGTTGTTATATGAAAATTCAACCAAAGGTAGATGGGTGTCCCAACTGCCACCCAAGTCCATCACACAAGGTCGTAACATGTCTTCTAGCGTTTGAATCGTTCGTTCGCTCTGGCCATCTGTCTGCGGATGAAACGCAGTACTCAGATTCAACTGAGAACCAAAGGCTTCTTGGAAGGATTGCCAAATCCTTGATACAAATCTTCCGACTCTATCAGAGATAATCGAGAGGGGCACTCCATGACGTGCAACTATCTCTCTGAGGTATAGCTCGGCAAGCTTACTAGTGTTGTCTTTTTCCTTGATCGCCAAAAAGTGTGCAGATTTCATCAGACGGTCTACGATTACCCAAATCGTGTCATGACCTCTGGGTGTCCTTGGTAACTTCGTTATAAAATCCATTGAAATCTGCTCCCATTTCCACATGGGTACTTCAGGTTGTTGCAGAAGACCTGAAGGCTTCTGATATTCGGCCTTTACCTTGGCACAAGTCAAACATTTACGAACATACATTGCAACATCACCTTTTAATGTCGGCCACCAATAAAAATCCTTTAAATCTTGGTACATCTTATCCGATCCTGGATGGATCGAGTACCGTGACTTGTGAGCTTCATCGAAAATTACTTCTCTAAGACCGCCGAAAAGGGGTACCCAAATTCTTCCCATAAAACACAATGTTCCTTCCTTATTGGGTACTAACTGTTTCTCCATCCCACGAAGATATTCGTTCACAAGGTTCCCCTTCTTGAGAGCTTCTCTCTGCGCTGCACGAATGCGCAATGAGAGGTCCGTTTGAATAATCATTTCCAAAGCCCTGACCCTTATGGGCTTAATTCTTTCCTTCCGACTCAAGGCGTCTGCTACGACATTCGCCTTCCCTGTGTGACACTTGATTTCATAATCATAGTCATTCAACAGCTCCACCCATCGGTGCTGTCTCATATTAAGCTCTTTCTGATCGAATATATGCTGTAAGCTCTTTTGATCAGCAAAGATCGTGCATCGCGTACCATACAAATAATGTCGCCAGATCTTCAAAGCAAACACCACAGTGCCTAGTTCCAAATCATGTGTGGTGTAGTTCTTCTCATGAACCTTCAACTGGCGTGAAGCATAAGCTATAATCTTCTGTCGCTACATCGGCACGCAGCCTAAACCTTGACGCGAGGTGTCGCAATATACCATGAAGTCATCAGTGCCTTCGGGTAGGGACAAAATTGGTGCATCGCAAAGCTTGTTTTTCAGCAACCGAAAGGCTTCCTCTTGTTTATCTCCCCATTCATACTTCTTGTCCTGTTGAGTGAGGGAGGTCAATGGTTGAGCGATTTTTTAAAAATCCTTGATGAATCTACGATAATACCCTGCCAAACCTAGGAACTGACGGATCTCGGTTAGCGTCTTCGGAGTTTCCCAATTCTTGATTGCCTCGATCTTTGTGGGATCCACATGAATTCCATCTCCGTTAACCACGTGACCAAGGAACTGAACTTCACGCAACCAGAATTCGCACTTCGAGAACTTCGCGTACAATTTTTCTTCCTTGAGCAGCTCTAAGATAGCTCTTAGATGTTGCTCATGTTCTTCCTTTGTTTTTGAATAAATCAAAATATCGTCGATAAACACAATCACAAATTTATCGAGATACGGCTTGCAGACTCTATTCATCAAATCCATGAATACTGCTGGCGCGTTCGTCAGACCAAACGGCATTACTAGGAACTCGTAGTGTCCATATCGAGTCCTAAAGGCAGTCTTTGGTATGCTCTCCTCTTGAATTCTCAACTGGTGATAACCTGATCGAAGATCGATCTTGGAGTAGAAACTCGAACCTTGTAATTGATCGAAAAGATCATCAATCCTCGGCAAAGGATACCGATTCTTAATGGTCAACTTGTTTAGCTCTCGGTAGTCGATACACATGCAGAAACTACCATCTTTCTTCTTAACAAACAAAATTGGAGCTCCCCAAGGCGAGAAGCTTGGTCTGATAAATCCCTTGTCTAATAACTCCTGGAGTTGTGTTGACAGTTCTTGCATTTCTGAAGGTGCAAGTCGATAAGGTGCCTTAGCTACAGGCACAACGCCTGGAACTAAGTCAATGTGAAACTCGACTTGTCTCTGCGGTGGCAATCTTGGCAAGTCTTCGGGAAAGACTTCAGGATATTCCTTCACGACTGGGATATCTTCCAACTTCGGCTCAGCGGCTTCTTTGTCCACAATGTGTGCCAAGAAGGCGACACATCCTTTCTGCAAACATTTACGGGCTTTCAAATAACTAATGAACCTTAGAGGCGTATCGTGTTTCTCTCCATGTACCACAATTGTTTCTCCATTCTCCATCGGAATGCGAATGACCTTCTCATGACATACGATCTCTGCTCGGTTGCTTGACAACCAATCCATCCCCACTACCACGTCGAAGCTTCCCAACTCGATTGGCAGCAGATCAAGCATAAACTCGTGCTCCCCAAGCTCTATTACGCAACCTCTAATGACTTCATTCGCTTCTACTAGCTTTCCATTAGCTAGTTCTATTGAATACGGAATGTCTAGCTTACTAGCTACCAACCCAAGTATATTCTTAAATTCTAGCGATACAAAACTATAATCGGCACCGGTATCAAATAGTACAGATGCAAAGCATTGATTGATAGGGAACGTACCAGTGACCACATTTGGATCTTGGCGAGCTTCCCTCGCTTCGATGTTGAAAACCCTTCCCTGAGCTTGATTGAGCTTTGGGCACTCTCTCTTGAAATGCCCCACATCTCCACAGTTAAAGCAACCTAGTCCCCGACCATTTCCATTCCCATTACCCTGATTGTTGTTTTGGTTGCGATTTCCACTTCCAGCTTGGTTTCCAAAATAACCACGATTACCATTACCGCCATTTCCTCCTTAAGGGCGGTTTCCATACCCATTACCACCGCGGTTACCGTTTCCATTCCCACTACCATAACCTCTCTGGACACCATTACCACGACCAGCACCAACCCAGCATGTCTCCTTCGAATGCCCAACTCTTCCACACAACTCGCATCTTCCAGCTCGGCATCGTCCATTGTGATACAACTGACACGCATCGCATTTGGGCAAGGTGCCCATATACCCTTTTCCTTTGTTTTCAGCACCAGTTTTGACCTTGGCTGGTGCGTTTGCCTCTTCCTTCTTGTTAGCACTGCTGGTACCCTTCTTGTTAGCACTGCTGGTACCCTTCTTGAAGTTTGAGAACATCCTTTTGTTCTCATCCGATGACTCAACGTGAGTCTCTTTCTTCTTTTGGTCAGAGATTGAAAACTTGTTTAACCTGATTGCCTCTTCAGTTAGTGCTACACTCAGATCAATAGCCTCGGTGATTGTTGCAGGCTTTGACGTCGTCACCATACTCATAATCTGAGGTGCCAACCCCTAAATAAAACGCTCAATACGCTTGAATTCTGGATTAACCATGTATGGTACAACGCGAGATAGGTCGTGAAATCTCTGCACATACTCCGCAATCTTGGGGCCATCCATCTTGAGGTTCCAAAACTCTGTTTCCAATCTTTGAATTTCAGCCCTGGAGCAATACTTCTTGCGCATCAGTTCCTTCATTTCAGCCCAAGTCAAAGCGTATGGTGCTGCCTCTCCCAGAGTTTGAACTTGGATATTCCACCATGAAAGTGCTCCGTCTAAGAACAATCCGGAGATGTAGGTGACTTGGTGCTCCGGCGCACATTTACTCATTCTTAGCATAGAATCAGTCTTCTTCGTCCATCAAACAAAAGTCACAGCACCCCCGGTGCCATCGAAATTTAAAGGCTTACAGTCTAAGAACTGTTTATAGGTACATCCATGAGGTGGGTTACTTCCCGAGGTACCCCCTCTTTGCTCAGAGCGCAGGGCCTCGTGCTGTGCTATCGCTTGTGAAATTTGTTCTTGTAATTCGGCCTCTGTAGTGGGCAGACGAGTTTCTCTTTGTGGAGGCATCTTCTAAAAGAAGATTATATTGGTCAGGTCGTAATGAGTATAGTAAGTACATGACATGTATATGTAATAGCATTTGTCCACACAAGTAAGCATATAACATCACATTCATTTCACCAATGTACAATTCAACAATGCATATAATGAGAATATTGCGATTGAGCTTTCATATATCAATGACCACAAATACAGTTTTACAAGTTCATCAAATGTATCATATCACAACAAAAAGGACTACAGGATCACATCACCCTTGTCCAAATCGTCTATCAAACTACAACAGTCAAAAAGTCAAAAGAAAAGTGGTCTTCAAAAGGTCGTGTAATCTGGGCTCAATAGCGACACTCTCACCAAAAGTATGCTACCTGCATAAAACCAAAAACATGCTAAGCTGATGGTGGAGGAGGAGGAGGTGGAGGAACGAAAAGCAGACAGCGCACATGCGCTAGCTCCTCCTCAAGAGCATGAACGAAACGCAACAGATAGCTAATATGCTGCTCCACAGTAAGAAAACGAACGTCAAAATCTGGGTATGGCAGAAGAGGAGCGGGTGGAGTCACGAACGGTGACTGACAAGGGCAAGGTGGAGGACGTGGAATCCTCTCTAACTCCATAACTCTGCGACACAACATCTCCTGTTGGAGCTGTAACGACAAAAGCAGATCATCCCTCGTGTAACCAGTGTAATGTGAAGGATGGTATGGATCAGAAACAGGCATCATGTTGGGCGGAAACCAAATAAGTGGCTCGCCCGATGGTGCAGAAGCAAAAGGAGCAGTATGTGAAAAATGTGGCACAAAGGGAAAAGCTGCTGACATAGGAGGAATATGACTGGGCTGCTGACTCGATGGACCCTCCCCTGGACGGGGTGGAGGGATATCCTGTAAGAACGTGATCGGCAGATCGGTGCGGTGTATGTCAGACACATGTGGGTGAAACGGGGCGATATCAACTGGTGCATGTGTAGGTGCAGGTGGGGGAGTAACAGGCTCAACGAAAGGAGGCAAGTCATCATCATCCTCTATCCACCCATTGCGGGTGAATGCGTAATGGGGATCTATATGGTCAGCAAAAGGAGCATGATCAGCGGCTGCAGGGATCGGATCGGGTAAAGGTGGTGCAACAACAGGTATGTCAACAGGTACAGGGTCATGCTCACGCAGAGGATCGTGAACAGGTATAGGCTCGGGTGTAATCATAGGCTCAGGGTCGGCTGGAGCTAACTCAAGATCAGCGGGTACATCAAAAAGCTGATCATCGGGAATAAAGTCAACCTCATGCTCAGGATCAATGTCAGGATCAAACTCATCATCAAACTCAAAGTCCTGAACAGGTGCAGCAGACATAGTTGTGCCAGAATCGGAATCGGTGGGATAACGCTGCAATCCCACTGCGTGCAAAGTAGTAGATGACACGGACTCGAATGAATCAGGACCAGAATGGTCAGATGAAATCTCAATGATCGGAATCTCAATAAGCGGAACAGTAATAACATCGTCGACTGGAGCTCCATCATCCTGGGCCTCCTCAGGGGGACCCTCAATAAAAAGATTGATATCATCATCAGACATGGCATCAAAAGGCAGATCCTCGAGAGGAAAAGCCGCAAGAGGAAGAGGGGCGGGGATCGGAACAAGAAATAGATCCTCACCAGGAAGACCATCAGCATGCGGTATAATGTCGCCAAAATCTGGTAAAGCAAACGGCTGGAAATCATCATCATCGCTACTCTTAGTGTCAGAGGTAAAAACCTCAGGGTCCGGGATAATCTCATCATCTGAAACTATGGTCATAGGGTCTACGGTATCTGATAGCTCATTCTCTGATGAGGACATGGTGTCTGTAATTAAAACAACCACAACATATGAACATATATCAACAATCATCAAATAAGTATGTAAGCAGTAATAATGTAAGCATGTATGCATCCTAGTCTTCCCAGATTATCTCTCCCAGCCTCTCAGACTGAACCACCTAGTCTCTCAGACTAAAACCTCTCAGTTTCTCAAACTGTCCCAACTAGTCTCTCAGACTACCCAGCCTCTCAGACTGAACTGCTCAGTCTCTCAGACTGAACTGCTCAGTCTCTCAGACTGAACTACCCAGTCTCTCAAACTGCCCCAGCTAGTCTCTTAGACTAACTCCCTAGTCTCTCAGACTGCATTACCCAGTCTCTCAGACTGTACTATAAACGAATTCCTTGAAATGTACTTTGTGTCTTTTATTTGTAAAAATGTTTGTTTCCTGGATCTGGACATTTCGTGCATGCAATGAAAATATGTTATGAAAATATTTTCGTGAGAACCCTAATGATCGTAGTCTAGACTCGAGAAAGAATCCTAGTTCGCTACGATCGAAGCTCTGATACCAAGCTGTCACACCCTGACTTTTGCGGAAGCGTGGTTATTGGTGTGACTTTCTTAATACCATAGCATTCAATCATAACAACGCTATATGATAAAACCATAAGATGTTCATCCATAAAAATTAGTTAGAAAATACCACAACATACTTGTCTGAAACGTAGACACCAAATCTTAAGTTACAACCACAACATGTTTTAATGAGTTCACAAAGACTCGATAAAAGATCTTAAACAAACCCGGGTTTAGGACCATGTATCGCGTCCAGGATTAAGATACATCTCCTAAACCCCAATGACCTGGATGACATCTCTTATTTATAACGCAGCTTGAAAACATGCAACACCTGCCAGATCCAGTTAGTTCCCTGAAATACATGTAATTTGAAAACATCAACAAAAGTTGAGCGAGTTCATGTGTTTCGTATATGTATGTATAAAGCTTTGTAAACAGTGTATGTAAATCCCGGTATGAAAGCAAACAAGGAAAAGATCACCAATGGTTTGCAAGGCCACTGATATGTGTAACGGTGTAGGAAGACTCAAACCTAGCAAATTTGTACCGGGCTTCCAGCTGGAAGACATAGTCACCCTATGGGCCACCGTGGTCCTCATGGGTGTGGGCTCGTTACACCCAAATAGATCTATCACTCATGCCCCTCGGTCCTTATATGAGGATTAATGGCCTCAAGTATCCGCCCACCCATTCACATGATCTGTGGTACTTTCCTAGGCTAACCATACCAATTGTATTTGTATGTAATCCTTTTGTAACATGTATTTCACCCCCGAAGTTAATAAACAAAACAGTTTAAAGAAAAGGGGGACATGAACTCACTATCTTGCATCTTCAGAATCGTAACTCAAATCTCTTCAGCAAACACGACTACCTACAATGTACTAACGTCTATTAGACGAACGGTTCGTGCCTTGTCTTAGTATTAATGTTTTCGAGTTACGTTTCTTTTAAGTCCTCCATATTATTCCAAGTTATAATTACTTGTTAAAATAATAGTTATTTTAACTTTAAATTAAATTTAATTTTGGAATAATTGTTTAAACAGTGTTTTTGTATTAATACTTCTCAAGTATTTATTTTCGTATTTCCTTCCCAAGGATGGGGGTATCTCATACATGTATATTTGCATTCTTGTATTTGTAGTCTCCAAAATAATATATTTTCAAGTCTCACTTTAGAAAATATATTTAAACTTACTTTGTCAAAAATATTGTATTTCAAGAAAATATATATTTTCCTCAAAAATCATATATCTTCTAAATATTCCAAGAAAATATATTTTAACTTTCAAAGATAATATATTTTCTCCTTGTCGAAAATATGATATACTTTGTAATAATAAAAGTCATACTTTCATTTCTTGTATCCAAAATATTATTTATCAAAAATATATTTATAACGGTATTATCCAAAATATTTTGTAAGTTACGTTCTTGCGTTCGGTTTCACAATATTAAGTGTGTAACTTATATATTTATTCCTTGAGATTTTTGGTAATATTTTGGATTGTAAATTTCTTGGTATTTTGTTAAGTTATATTACTTTAAATCCTAAAATAATATAACTAATACACAAAGTATACAAATAATCACAAACAATGTGTATTTAATGTAAATATATATTCTAAATACACATTTATCCATTTTTTATTTATAAAAACCAACCTCCAATACTTGTATTTTTGTAACAAAATCTATGGCAAAGTTTATATTGAAAATCATAGTTAAAACACACTTGTAAATATTTGTTTAGAAAATATTTTTCTAAGTGTTTATATTTTTAGAAAATTTTGCCATAGTTTCCCCTAAAAATGGAGTTGTCCATGCTATCAAAGCATATCATTTTCTTTTCAAAAATTATCACAAACAATCAATAATCAACCTACACTTACCAAGTGCCAAAACAATGCTATCTACATAAGAATCATGAACTTGAATTTTCATAAAAACTTGTAGTAACTTGGTAGTGTGTTTAGTAGGTTTAGTTACCCTCCAAAGTGTGTTTACTTCTTTAAAAATCTCATTCTTGGAAGATTTAGGTGTTTACAACTTGTAAACATGTTTTACAAAAACACTTCTTTATGAAATCTTCTTGTTTCTCAAGTGTTTCTACACTTGTTTTATCACCAAAAATGGTGTATGTTTAAGTAAGAACCAAGATCTTCTAAAAATTCGTATTTTGAACTTGGTCCTTTTGGAAAAACATTCATAAATCTTAGATCCATAAGATTATTAACTCACTTTGATTATTAGTTTTCAAGAAATCACTTTATTCTTCAAGTTCAAGCTTACACATGAGGATGATCATCTTGTTTTATCACATAATCATCCTCTCACTTGCTAGATCATGTGTTTAATCACAATCTAGCAAGCTCCTTATGATGATCAACATCATAATCTCAAGAAAATAACAATCAAGTATATAAATGTATATCATCTTTTAACCAACAATATATGAAGTAAGATCAAGTGATATGATGCTTACTACTAGCACTAAGGCTAGGGAAGAACACTTGATGTTTAATCACAAGATTATGTTCTTTAGGGTTCTACAAGATTATAAATGTATATCATCTTTTAACCAACAATATATGAAGTAAGATCAAGTGATATGATGCTTACTACTAGCACTAAGGCTAGGGAAGAACACTTGATGAAGAAGGTGATAAATGCGGAGGATAATAGCAAATGAGAGAGGTCCTTCAAGATCCAAGACCACCAAGCTTGCTTGTAGACCTTCTTACACCTTAGTGAGTATATGGAATGGATGATCAATGGATGAATGATGATGATGTTGTTGTTGTTGCTCACGGCCGAGAGCCAAGGGAGAGGGAGGAGGTGAGTTGTGGTGTGGTGTTAAGTGTGGTGATTATGAATGAGCTCTAGGTCCACTTATAACCATCTAACTCTTTTAACCAATGGGTCTTGTGTTCCATAAGTACAAGACACAATCTCTAATCAATCTTAGGAGATCAAGGAAAGATTATGGTGGGGCCACACCTTGTGACCGTCCACTTAAGGGGGGGGGGGGGGTCTTGGTTGGGTTTTAATGTTAAGTTAGGAGATCTAGTTAGAAGTTAAGTGTGATGATTAGTGTTTATGTGTATTAGGTGTTATATAGTGTGTTAGGGTGTTCGGGGATCATAACTAGCTCAGAAACACTAAAACAATGCTTCTAGTAAAATTTTGGTGTTTCGGGTAGTGTCCGGTTGTTCGGTTAGATACCGGTTCGTTAAAGTGTCAAACTATTCAGTTTAGTGATCTTTAAGTACCCTTTTGTGACACTTTTAATTCCCGACACTTAGGAAAGCATTCAAGACCATTTAGTCATATTTTTGCATGTTACCAGCTCATTAAATTGCTGATTTTTGCTGAAATATGCTGAATTCAGCACTTTAAGTGGGTTTTAGGCACTTTCCGGCACTTAAACTATCACCTAGTGAAGCAGTTTTGTGGTCCTTACTTCCCTACACACTATACTGGTGTAGTACCTTATCTCTGGCCCATACTGGGTCTCAAAACATTGTTTGTCTATGTACTGAACATCGTCAGCATTTTTCTGAGTTATCCGCTAACAGTGCTAGCTGTGCTTTGTGCATCGTTTATGTAACTAAAGTTTGTAAGTAAAAAGGATGTGACAGTGTGCAATATGTGATGCACATGTAAGTATGATACAGAAATCAGAGAGCAGTTAATTGTAATTCAGCACAGTCATTAAGCACTAATCCTGGTTAATTAATTGTACGGATACCTGGATTTTTTACGGTTGTCACATACTAGGACCTCTTTCAATACCCACTGGTATTGGATGGCGGGGGTGCGAATCGCTTGATCCCCTCATATGTAAACTACTATTAATACATTAAACTGGTTACTTGGGATTGTATCCCTGCTGACTCAAACCACTTAGCCGAGGGTAACGTCACCTTCAAAAGAGGGGCCTATTACTTTTCGCATTAATAACTTAATTAATTATCTTCCAATATTCCAACCCTTTGGGATTGTATCCCTGCTGACTCAAACCACTGGGTTGAGGGTAACGTCAACTTCAAAAGAGGGGCCTACTACTATAACTAAGATAATCTCTTAAAAAGTGCAAAAGTGCGGAAATCATCAAAGGATACATTAAATGCACGTCGGATCCAAGTGATTCATCTTTTCTATCTGTTTTTACTTTATTTTTATTTTTAGCATTTTAGTTTTTATTTTTTCATGTTTAAAACCTTTTCTAAAAATTTTGATTTAATTAGACGTTGAGGATAAACCGGTAGTAAAAGCTCTTGTGTCCTTGGACGATCTCGGTATCTTACCAACGCTATACTACGTTCACGATGGGTGCACTTGCCCATGTGTGTGTTTAGTGTTATTAGAATATCGTGTTTTATAAATTTAAAACTTGACTAATGTGTAAAGTGGGCTTAAAATATCAATAAAAACATAATACACCTAACGCACACCAATTACATTCGGTTCGTTTGATAATATAGGTGATTTGATGTTTGTTTCGTTTGATAATATATATTGGTTATTATATATATGGGTTTCGTGTTCGTTTAATAATGTATGCGATTATATATATGGGTTTCGTTTTCATTTTATATTGTAGGTGATTAGGTTGTAATTTAGATGTGATTATGGTAATTGTATGGTATTTGTAATTAAGGGGTTTGAATTTGAAGGGAAAAATATTTTTGATAAAACACAGGGTTGTAATATGAGCATTAGTTTAAAGGAAAGGGACGTATATTGATATAGAAAAGGGCAAACTAGTCTTTATACTGGTCAATGTAACTGTCAACCGTTGAAAAGTGTAGCAGGTTGAAAACGTGAATGGTGTAAGTGTCCAACGGTTTCTTAAGGGCGTCTAAATGTCATGAAAGCCTAACTACGGAGTTGTAAACTGATATTTACTGTGTTAATAATAAAAAGTTGAAAGCTAAAATAATAACAATAAAGAACTATTAAAATACTTTTCATATGCCATGCTAATTAGTATATACATCAAAACCATGGGTAAAATTAATATTAATAGTCTTCTAAAAGTAGGAAGTCATGGTAAGGGTATCAAACGGATTTTGATTGAACTCATTCTGGCTGCATTGGAACCATCTCGTCGAACTTTACGCTTCTAGATTTTAGGTTTTCGTTTTTTGAATTTTAGCTTGAATGTTTAAAATAATTGTTTAGATCATTGTGTTTTCTTTTTATTTTCGTTATTGTGTCTTTTCTGCGATTCATTGTGTTTTTTCCTTATCATTGTGTTATATTTTGTAATCAATTGCGATATATTTTACGAACGATTATCCCTTCATAAATTTAAGAAAACTTCTTGTGGTAACTTTACCCTATAAACCCTATGTCACGTCCTACAACCACATTTTTTGAATTTATTTCTGTTTCTAATTATTTTTTTAACATAAATTGTATAATGGAGTCCAATCAATCAACGTTTTTTTTTTGTATCTTTTTAATTTTTTAGTTTAATTGTCATAATATTTTATTGCTCTAATTCCCTTTAAATAGATTTTGTTTTTCGCTTTATAACTTATAAGATACGATCCTTATAAACTTCTAAGTATGTTGTTGCGCCGTGTTTGATTTTATCTACGTTTATATATAAATTTTACTCAAAACCGAGTTGTACACGCTAATGTATAAGTGAATAATGCACAAACGCACATGTTATCAAAGCTGCTCGCGATTTAGTTTGTATATATATAAAATAACGTTGTTTACTCAAAACCGAGTTGTACACGGTAATGTATAGTGACAGAAATCCCCTTGTGAAGCATAAGAAATCTCACTAGTTACAGATAATGTAATAAATAAATGAGGGGAGATAAAGGGAATAGATGGAAAAAAGTAGATACTCACATGTATTATTTTGTCAAAACATGCCAAACATTTAAACCATAATAGGTTTATCACTCGCGTCACATTGCGACGAACTTCTTTTGTTATTTAGTATGTGTTTACATGTGTTTTGAAATCACTACGAGCGCGTTACGCACGGAACCACCGATAAGAATAAAAAGAAAATGTATAAAAAAACACTAAAAGATAACCGAAAGAAAATCAACCAAAAATTTATATGGTAATGATGTTGTTTGTATAAAACCAGTGGTTAGAGATAAACAACTGGTACTAGGTACCGGAACCGATCGAATTTCCTGAACCAAAAGATCTTAGTATCAATTCGGTACCGACTTTTAGCATTCCTGCTACCGGTTCACTACCGGTTTTTACCTTCATATACCGGTACCGTAACCGGTATTTTCGGTATCGGTTGGCACCGAGCTCATCCCTACCCCTAAAACTAAAAAAATGAAATCATTAAAAGTTGAAAAAAATCAACAAAAAAGTTTTACGATATCGTTGTTGTTCGTACGGTACCTGTGATTACGGATGAGCAAATGGTACCGGGTAGCAGTATCGAATTTCCGAACTAAAAGATTTCCAATATCAATTCGGTATCGACTTTTGGCGTTTTCTGTACCAGGCTGGTGCCGGTTTTTACCTTCATTTACCGATACCAAACAAGACAATACCAGTATTTTCAATACCAGTATCGGTTCGATACCGTTTGACACAAAGCTTGTACAGCCCATGATATAAAAAAATCATCAAAGTTAAGAAAAAATAGTATAATGTATTAACTTAAAAAGTAAATAAAATAATTATTATTAAAATATTAAAATAGCAGATGTATTAAAAAATTATATATATATATATTGTACTATTACTATTAATTTGCTTGTATATAATATAATATAACTAGTGTTTTTCAATGAGACGCGTTGCACGAAAGGCATTGGTGTTTACCGACATCATCCTGCAACTCTTCTATTAACTGTTTCACTTCTTGCAAAGACTGAACGTAGACCCTAACTCTTGTTTCGCCACTTAATCACTGTAAAAATTACAGGATTCATTATATAATCAGTACAAATTCAAGTAACATTATTCAAACAGAGAAGTATAATTACAGATATACCTTTGTTAGGTTAATCAAAACTAAATCAGATTCAACTAAAACCCCCATACTTTGAGCAGACAAACTCCACAAATCCCACATGGGTTTTGTAGACAACAAAATTGATTCATCTTTTCAAAACCATGATCGCTGATTTGGATTTTTAACATGTTCTCACAACAGTGGTTCCACGATGTCACCGCCGGCGACCCTGTAACCAGCGCATCTCCAGCAACATAAGGCCCTCGCAATGCAATATTGACATCCTCTGTACTTGGTACAAACCGTAGCTCTTTCTGGACATCTCTGGTATCTACATCATCTCACTTTAGTGTAAGATTATTTTTTACATTCAGTTTATTTTTCTTAATATATTTTATGATGATCATTACAAGTTATGAAATAAGTTTAGTTTGAAACAGAAAGTAATTAACATAGGTTATCACATACAGCTAACAAATTACTAATCCTTTTTAGTATTATCATGACAAATAATCATATCCCCTTATTAATTATTGGATATGTCAAATGCACCAACTATTTAATATACTTCAACTTTTAGCTTACATAAACTCCCCTAAAGCATTTAGCTTACATAAACTCCCCCAAAGCATAAGATCGTGGGGTATGGTGGGGCGGGGGTTTGGGGCATGGGTTAACACTTGGACTTCGAGCCCCCCAGCTGGTGAGTGACGTGTTGGGTCGGTATGGCGGGGCGTGGCTAGCCCGCGTGGGTTGGCCAGTTTTATAAAAATTAAAAAAAAAAACCTAAAATTAAAAAATACACACAGAATTAAAAAAAAGCCTAAAATTATTATTAAAAGTTCCTAAAAATTACAAAATTCTACAAAAAAAAGGATTACAAAATTAAAAAAAAAAGCATACAACGTTAGGTAGATTTCGAACAGGGCGAGCTTGTCGAACGGCTTCCGCTCCTTGCCCCGGAACTCGATGTTGGCCACCGCCACCCGGTCTTCGTGACTTATATCACCGCCCGGGACGCTATCGTAGTAGGCTTTAAAACGGTCGAGCTTCGGTCGTAGCTCGCGCCACTTGTGTTGGCACGCGTTTAAATTGTGCCGGTCGTTCCCCACGTTGTGCCAGTAGCTACCGAAAGCTTCCGGCCAGTAACGGATCTCACCGGGTTGGCGGCCCTTCATCGCGTTGTGCCGGTATCAAGTGTGGGTAGCGGGTTCAGGTAGGTGGAGTGAAGGGTTGGGGTAGCGATGTGGACAGGCGGTGGGGTTGGGGGTTTTTATAGTGACTTGGGTGAACCGTTTGGCTTAGCCAAACGGTTATTTTTTAAACTTTAAACCTAGCCGCTATGGCCTAGCCAACCCAGCCAATGAGAGCCGGCCACGGAGGACCGCTAGGCATGCCTAACGCCTGGGCTGAAACTCCCGCCCAAGGGGCCACACCGAAACACAAGCCCACCCGGGGTGGTGACTTGGGCGTTTGTACCCAACCCACGCCCCATACCCCATAGTCTAATAAATGAATATAAAGTATTGCTCAATATAAAAAAAATCACATAATAAAGATTAAAAAAATCACTGTTCATTCAGTTTTCTTTTTATCATATATAGATTATGCTAGAATATTGTATGAATTATTTGAAACAACTAGCCTCTATTTATAGGCTTAAAAGAAAGAAGTTAAGTACATGTAAAGTCATAATATAATGATGAATCCTAATGGATAGTCACACCATAAATGGATAATAATTCAAAACACTCCCCCTTGACTATCCACGTGACAAAATAATATATTGTTCTTATAATACGCTTGGTGATGCTGCCTCATTAATAACCTTGCTAGGAAAACCCAATGGGAAAAAACCATAGCTAAGGGAAAAAGAGTGCAGCGCGTATTATTCTCCCCCTGATGATTTAAGCTCCTTGAGTCGACCAATCCCGATCCCATGAAGCAGTTTCTTGAATGTAGAGGTCGGAAGTGATTTAGTAAACAAGTCTGCCAAATTGTCGCTAGAACGAACTTGTTGGACAGTAATATCTCCATTCTTTTGCAAATCATGTGTGAAAAAGAACTTTGGTAAAATGTGCTTCGTTCTATCACCTTTGATGCATCCTTCCTTAAGTTGAGCAATGCATGCTGCGATGTCTTCATGTAAAATTGTCGGTCCCTCATCTATCGTAGAAATACCACAAGACCCACGAATGTGTTGTATTACACTTCTTAACCAAACACATTCTCGACTCGCTTCATGAATCCCCAATATTTCTGCATGGTTGGATGATGTGGTTGTGGTGGTATGCTTTACAGAACGCCATGAAATAGCAGTGCCTCCACTTGTGAATAAATATCCAGTTTGAGATCGTCCAGTGTGAGGATCAGACAAATACCCTGCATCTGCAAAACCAACCAAACTTGTTGTCGATTGGTTAGTAAAATACAACCCCATATCTTTTGTACCTTGAAGGTATCGAAATATTTGTTTTACCCCATTCCAATGCCTCTTCGTAGAGCATGAACTATATATTGCCAATAAATTTACAGAAAATGATATATCTGGTCGTGTATGTCTAGCAAGAAATATTAGTGCACCAATTGCACTTAAATATGGTACTTCTGGACCAAGAATTACCTTTCCATCGTTCGGTGGTCGGAATGGGTCTTTCTCGACATCAAGAGATCTTACAACCATTGGGGTACTTAATGGATGTGGTTTTTCCATATAAAACCCTCTAAGTAACTTTTCTATGTAATTTTGTTGATGTACAAGGATTCCACCCTTGAGGTGTTTGATTTGTAACCCGAGACAAAATTTTGTCTTTCCAAGGCCTTTTGGAGCTCCCTTGGAGTTCCAATTATATTCAAGTCATCAACGTATACAGCAATTATAACATATTCAAATTCTGACCTTTTTATGAAGATACACGGGCATATTGAATTATTTTTGTAACCTTCTTTCAACAAATACTCATTAAGGCGATTATACCATATACGCCCAAATTGTTTTAGCCCATATAATGATTTGTTTAATTTAATTGAAAGATGTTCTAGAGAACTGGATGTACAAGAGTTTGGTAATTTGAATCCTTCGGGGAGTTTCATGTAAATATCAGTATTAAGTGAGCCATAGAGGCAGGCTATCACAACATCCATTAGACGCAGATCAATCCCTTCTTGTATTACCAGACTAACAAGATAACGAAAAGTTGTCGCATCCATCATAGAGAATATGTCTCCTCATAATCAATCCCAGGTCTTTGAGAAAATCCTTGTGCTACTAATCTTGCCTTGTATCATACGATGTCATTTTTCTCATTGCGTTTTCGCACAAAGACCCACTTATATCCGACAGGCTTTACACCTTCAGGCATAGGGACTACTTGTCCAAAAACATCTCGTTTATTGAGGGAATCTAATTATGCCTTAATTGCGTCTTTCCAATTTGGACAATCATTTCTTTGTTTACATTCCTCAACAGATTTTGGTTCTTGATCCTCATTATTTTCCATTACTTCTAGCGCTATGTTATATGAAAAACTGTCATCGACGTCGATTTCATTTCGGTTCAATACGTTTCGAGACATGATATAATTTATCGAGATCTCTTCGTTTTCAGGTATCTAAGGTTCTTCTTGAACCATCATGTCTAGTGTCTCTTCAGGGGACTCTTTTCTTGGCATTGTCATTACCTCGACTGGACCATCTCCATTATTTGCTCCTTTTTTCTTTCGAGGATTTTTATCTTTAGAACCGATTGGTCTACCACGTTTGAGACGTGCATTAGACTCATTTCCAACATGTGGTTGTCCTTCTGGGACACTTATTTTTACTGGAGCATTAGCAGCTGGTATGTGTGACTTAGTCACTCTCTTTAGGTCAGTGAATGCGTCTGGTACTTGATTTGCTAATGTTTGTAAATGAATAATTCTTTTAACTTCTTGCTCACACTCTTTAGTTCAAGGATCAAGATGAGATAGTGATAATTCATTCCAAATATTATTATTATTTTTTAGCTGCTTTTCATCTCCCCCTAATATTGGGAATGTTGTTTCAACAAAATGACAATCACTAAATCGAGCTGTAAATAAATCACTTGTTGATGGCTCTAAATACTTAATGATCGATGGTGATTCATACCCAACATAATTTCCTAACCTCCTTTGAGGTCCCATCTTTGTTCGTTGTAGTGGAGCGATAGGAACATATACGGCACAACCAAAAATCCTTAGATGGGAAATATCTGGTTCCTGGCCAAAAACCAACTTTAATAGGTAGGAAGTGTGATAACTCGTTGGCCTGATGCGAATTGGTGTTGCTGCATGTAAAATTGCATGCCCCCAAGTAGATGCTGGTAGTTTTGATTTCATAATCATTGGTCTTGCAACCATTTGAAGGCGCTTGATAAGCGATTCAGCAAGTCCATTTTGCGTATGCACATGAGGTACTGGATGCTCTACACTTATACCAATAGACATGCAGTAATCATTGAAGGTTTGGGATGTAAATTCCCCAGCATTGTCCAACCGAATTTTCTTTATGGGATAATCAGGAAAATGTGCTCTTAACCTTATTAATTGAGCAAGTAGCCGTGTAAATGCCATATTACGACTTGATAGTAAACTCACATGTGACCATCTAGTTGATGCATCAATTAAGACCATAAAGTATCTAAATGGTCCACTGGGAGGGTGTATAGGTCCACATATATCCCCATGTATTCTTTCTAAAAAAACTCAAGGATTTTGTCCCTACCTTAACTGGTGATGGGCGAGTGATTAACTTCGCTTGTGAGCATGCAACACATGTGATGTGTGTAAAATGCAACATACAAATTACATCAAATGAGGCATAAAACTAACCCTTTTTAAGTACTAATATTGGAAAAAGAGTGTTTTTGTCTTCCTTTTGTATTTTCAGGATTAAATGAGCTAAAAAACGCAAAAGAAGCAAAAAGACAGCTAAATCCAACATAAATACAAGAAAAGGAATATTAGTGGACTGCCCGACCCCTCAACGGCACCTTCCAAAGCAAAATAGAGAAATCAGAAGTCTGAACACGCCCCGTGCTCAGCCAGCACGGGGGCGTGCCCAAGAAGCAGCAGAAAAGACAAATCCATAGAAGCTTCTATTGCCCACCACGGGCCGTGCTCAGCGGACACGGGGGCGTGTCGAAAGTACAGCAGGCGCATTTATTGTAATTGCGAATTACAATTAATGAGGAGAGAGAGTGTCAGACAGGCACGGGGCCGTGCCCAGCTCTCTGTTCAGCCTATAAATAGGAGTGCTTGGATTCATTTCATCCCATCCCTTGGCACACCACCTCTCTCACACTTCATCCACCACCCACCACCATCACAACACCATCATCCACCACCATCATCCATTGTCCATCATAGAGTGTGTGAGTCGTCTCGGGATCCAAGATTGATCGTAAGAGTTCTTGACAATCAAGGCCATGTTTGCCTAAGTCTCTTACATCACTTGGTGAAGACAAAGTGTCTAGTATAATACTTTTTATTTCTAATCTTTTGCACTTTTTATTTGGTTTTGTATTAATGACTTTAATAACTAGTTACTTATATTGAAGGTGATCTTTCCTTATCGTTTGTCCGTGGTGTCTTGGCATTATTTTACTGTCTATATAAAATAAAGGATTTTCACCATTCATATCTCCACGGTCTATATGGAGGTATGTTGGCTACCTGGTCGGGGGTTAAGGGAACGGTTTGGTAAAGGTCTTGCCATTGTTCAGCGTTTAGAGGTCCTGCAATGGACCTGGGTCAAATTTAGTAGGACCTCCTTCAATACTTCACGGTATTGGATGGCGGGGGTCTAAACTCTTTGATCCCCTCATAAGTTAACTACTATTAATACTATAACCCGGCTATTTAGGACTGTATCCCTGCTGACTCAGACTACTTAGCCGAGGGTAACGTCACCGCCAAAAGCGGGGCCTACCACAATACTGCATTAATAACTTAATTCATTATCTTCCAATAATCCACCCTTTTAGGATTGTATCCTTGCTGACTCAAACTACTGGGGTGAGGGTAACGTCACCTTCAAAAGAGGGGCCTACTACAATAACTAAGATAATCTCTTAACTATGTGCAAAAGTGCGGAAATAATCAAAGGTTATACTAGATACGAGTCGGAACCAAGTGATTCATCTTGTCTATCTGTTTTTTTTTTTATTTTTATTTTCAGCATTTTAGTTAGTTTTTATTTTTCTTAGCTTAAAACATTTTTTCTAAACTTTTATTTTGATTAGACGTTGAGGATAAACCGGTACTAAAAGCTCTTGTGTCCTTGGACGACCTCGGTATCTTACCAACGCTATACTACACTCAACGATGGGTGCACTTGCCCATATGTGTGTTTAGTGTTAGTGAAATATCGTGTTTTATAAATTTAAAACTTGTCTAAATAAGTGTTAAAAAGGGCTTAAAATATACACCTAATATATATAACACTTCACACGCATCAAGTTTTTGGCGCCGTTGCCGGGGACACAAGGATTTTAAGAAAGTTAGGAATCAACGGCCTAATCATCTTTTCCTTTTTCTTTTTAATTTTTTAGGATTTTTCTTAGTTTTTCAGCTTCTGCAGAGCTCAGCACGGGCCGTGCCCGGTCAGACACGGGCCGTGCCCAGCATCATTACTGGCAGTTTTTATTTTCTGAGTTACAGAGAGCTGAACACGGGGCCGTGTCGGTGCAACACGGGGCCGTGTCCAACTCCCAGTAACTGGGATACAGAAAACGATTACTGTACTTCTGACCACGGGCCGTGTTCACTGAGCACGGGGCCGTGGTGAACATTCTGACCAGCGTTCTTTTCTGTTTTTTGTTGCAGGACTTGGAACCCAGGCGCCACATTTGAACCTCCTACGTAGTGCATGAGCTCCAGTTCTAGTAGAGACATAAAAGAACCCCTAGAAGAACCCGAGCGCTTTCTCAGAAAAAGACTAAAAGCTAAAAATCAAGAGAAAGCTTCGGGGGACCCACTTCCAATGGCGGACCAACGTACCCTCATGGATTACCTACGGCCTACCGTAGGCAATCTTGGCGCCGCTATCAATGCACCGAATGTCGAGGCCAACAACTTCGAACTTCGGCCGCATTTGATACAAATGCTCCAAAACTCCGCAACCTTCCACGGGCTTGCGGACGAGGATCCCCATCTACATATTACTAACTTCTTAGAAATATGTGATACCTTTCGGATCAATGGAGCATCAAATGACGCCATCCGCCTTCGAATGTTTCCATTTTCACTAAAAGACCGAGCTAAGGCTTGGCTTAACACCCTCCCAGTTGGATCGGTAAACACTTGGGATGAACTTGCCCAAAAGTTTTTATATAAGTATTTCCCTCCTGCTAAAACGGCTAAATTAATGACTGAAATTAATACATACTCACAAGAGGATGGGGAATCCTTATATGAAACTTGGGAAAGGTTCAAGGAGCTTCTAAGAAAGTGTCCTCATCACGGTCTAGCGGTGTGGCAACAAGTATCCACTTTCTACAATGGGTTGTTGCCACACACAAGGCAAACACTTGACTCAAGCTCCGGGGGACTCTTAGGTAATCGTCGCCCAAATGAAATATATAACCAAATTGAGGAAATTGCTCAAACCAATTTTCAATGGCACACTCCCCGAGGTAATAAATCTATTGCCCCGGGCGCCCATAAGGTTGATGAAAGCACCTCTTTACAAGCCCAAATCGAGGCCCTCTCTTCAAAAATCAAAAGGCTAGAAATGACAAAAACGGCCTCGGTTATGGCTTGTGAAGGGTGTGGTGGGTCACATGAAAATTGGAGTTGTATGAAAGAATTAGATGAACAAACTGAAACGGTAAACTACATGGATAATAGACCTAGGCCGTCGGGTCCTCCAACGGGTACCTACAACCAAGGATGGCGTAACCACCCAAATCTTGGTTGGAGAGATCCCGGCAATGGTAGTAACCAACAAAACCAACGAACTAATTTTCAACAACCGCAAAATTTTCCTCAACAACAAGGTGGAAGAGAAAGGCTTGAAGATACTGTATCTCGCCTCATCTCTGACACTGAAAAGAAAAACTCGGATCGATTTCAACAATTGGAATCGAATTTCAGAAATCAACAAGCTAGCATTCAAAACGTTGAAAAACAATTAAATCAACTAGCTCAAAATTTCCCCGAAAGACCACAAGGCGCGTTACCTAGTAATACCGAAACGAACCCGAAGGCACAAGTACATCTCATCACATTAAGAAATCGAACCGTGGGTCCCGAGGATGCTCCATTGCCGCCAAATGAAAGAAGCTATTCTAGCCAGCCTGTGACTCCTCCTGCGCCAGAAAAGGCTTCTACACCAAATCAAGAGCCCACCAAGACTCCTCCAATTCCGTACCCCGGTAGGTTGAATCGTCAAAAGACCGATGAGCAATTCGCAAAGTTCGAAAGTTTACTAAAACAATTGCATGTTAATATTCCTTTTATTGAGGTCCTAACCCAAATGCCTAAATATGCAAAATTCATGAGGGATTTCCTCACTCACAAAAGGAAAATTGAATCATTGCAATTAGTTAACTTAGGCGAAGAATGCTCAGCTTTAGTACTCAACAAACTTCCATAAAAGAAAATCGACCCCGGGAGCTTCACAATCCCTTGTTCGATTGGGAAGTCCCCCGTCCGAAATGCTTTAGCCGATCTTGGGGCCAGCATCAACCTCATGCCCACATCAATGTTCAAGCGACTCGGCCTAGGAACAACAAGCCCTACAAAGATGAGCATACAACTCGCCGACAGGTCCGTCAAATTCCCACAAGGTGTCGCCGAAAATCTGCTAGTCAAGGTTGACAAATTCGTCTTTCCAACCGACTTTGTCATCCTAGACATGGAAGAAGACACCGATGTCCCTCTCATCCTCGGGAGACCATTTCTAGCCACCGCTCAAGCGTTGGTGGATATGAATGACGGAACTCTAACATTGAAGTTTGGGGATGAGGAAGTGAAATTTGAATGTGGAAAGCGAGTAGAGGAAGAAGATCCGGTCAACTACATGAAGGTCATAGACTCAAGCTTGGATGACGCTCTCCGACGGTGTAACATGGGATGCAACACATCCCACTTGGGTAACATGTGACCAGGCTTTGGGTCTAGCTAAGGACCCTTATAAACGTGGCGCACCATGGAGGCATTCCACGGAACTATCCTTAGTTTAATTTAGATTAATTTTTATGTTTTCTAGTTAGTTTTAATTTTCAGGAATAAAACACACTCATGGTGGTAAAGGATGAAAAGGGGAACGAGAAAAATGAACCCATGCACAAGAACAAGGCAACCCGACAATTCTCTCCATTTCAGAAGGTTCAACACGGGCCGTGCCCAACCAACACGGCCCCGTGCTGAACCACCTGCAGAAAAACGCCCAGTTCAGTTACCTGGACACGAGCCGTGTTCACCCAACACGCCCCCGTGTCCAGACTTCTGTATCTCTTATTTCAATTTTGTTACTAGCACTTGAACACGTGGCCGTGCCCGGATAACACGGGGCCGTGTTCAGTGCCCAGTAACACGAATTTTTGCTTTTTCAACACTATTTTACACATCTAATCAACCTAAAAATTTATTTTTGGGACACATTGAGGACAATGTGTAATTTAAGTGTGGGGGGGAATGCTAAAACCTTGAATTTTGCAAGTCCTAAATACAAGCCTTACACAAAACTCTATTGGAACCGCTAATCACCCCAAATTTTTTCAAAAATTTCATTTTTTTACATGTCTAGGTTTAATTCGGGAAATTCAAGTTCTCAAAAAGGTTATATTTTTACAAATTTACAACCGATAGCGTAGTGATAAAAAGAACCACCATAGGAAAATTATGAAAAGGCATGGCAAACTTAGTTAAAATTTGATTATATATACTTGATCACATAAAAACCCATTCCCACAAAAGTGAGTTTTGAGCCTTTATTGAGCATACAAATTTACATCTTTAGACTAAATGCTCATCTTTCGTTTCTTGTGTGAATAGCCGCTTGGTTCTTACGACTCTAGAACTTGCCATGACGATACATTCCCGGTCCTTATCAACTTAAACCCGAGTAAGTAAATGATGGAGGCATTAGGATTAACCCTTTTTATTTCTACAACATTATTTTTCTTTTTCTTTTACCACCTACCCAAAAATCCCCCTAGTTAGCCCCTTTGAGCCTAAACCTTTTCATTTCATCACCCAAACAAAAAAAAAAAACCCTTTTACCCACCAAAACCTTTTTATTTTTAACCATTTGTTTTAGTAACAAGTTCGGTTTTTCGTAAAAAAAAAAAAATTGTTGATGATGAAGCAAAAAGAAAAGAAACAAACAAGTTCATCAAAAATAACTTTGTTTGAATAAAAGCTTCATCAAAATAAAAAAAAAATAATAAAAAATAAAAAAATAAAAAGTAAGAAAATCTTACGAAAACCGACACTTGTTACGTTTTTCGCCCTTTTTCTACTAACCACTAACCACTATCCCAACCACCTACCTTTAACCCAAGCCTAACCCTTAACCCACAAAGTCCTCTTGATATTTACAAAGGTATAAAAGTTAAAAAGGAGGAGGATTGATTGCTTGGCAAGCTTATGGTAGGAATAAGTCCCATGCCGCTCTCGAGTGATTCACTAAAAATACACCTTCGGCCGAGTGTGAGTGACTTCTCCCGTGAGGTATGTGAACTTGTATATAAATGGAATTTAAAAAAAAAAGGCATGTTATGCCCAAATAAGTAATTTCTCCTATGAAAAGTTCTAAATAAATCATTACGAATAGGAGTGTAAATAAATAAAAATAAAACCCAAAAAGATCTTGGATATCCCGACACTATACGACAAGCCCAAAACCTTCTCTTCTACCTATTCCATTTGGGAGTGTTAGCCACATATTAAAGAGTTTTGCTTGAGGACAAGCAAAAGTTCAAGTGTGGGGGTATTTGATGTGTGTAAAATGCAACATATAAATTACATCAAATGAGACATAAAACTAGCCCTTTTTAAGTACTAATATTGGAAAAAGAGTGTTTTTGTCTTCCTTTTGTATTTTCAGGATTAAATGAGCTCAAAAACGCAAAAGAAGCAAAAAGACAGCTAAATCCAACATAAATACAAGAAAAGGAATATTAGTGGACTGCCCGACCCCTCAACGGCACCTTCCAAAGCAAAATAGAGAAATCAGAAGTCTGAACACGCCCCGTGCTCAGCCAGCACGGGGGCGTGCCCAAGAAGCAGCAGAAAAGACAAATCCATAGAAGCTTCTATTGCCCACCACGGGCCGTGCTCAGCGGACACGGGGGCGTGTCGAAAGTACAGCAGGCGCATTTATTGTAATTGCGAATTACAATTAATGAGGAGAGAGAGTGTCAGACAGGCACGGGGCCGTGCCCAGCGGACACGGGGCCGTGCCCAGCTCTCTGTTCAGCCTATAAATAGGAGTGCTTGGATTCATTTCATCCCATCCATTGGCACACCACCTCTCTCACACTTCATCCACCACCCACCACCATCACAACACCATCATCCACCACCATCATCCATTGTCCATCATAGAGTGTGTGAGTCGTCTCGGGATCCAAGATTGATCGTAAGAGTTCTTGACAATCAAGGCCATGTTTGCCTAAGTCTCTTACATCACTTGGTGAAGACAAAGTGTCTAGTATAATACTTTTTATTTCTAATCTTTTGCACTTTTTATTTGGTTTTGTATTAATGACTTTAATAACTAGTTACTTATGTTGAAGGTGATCTTTCCTTATCGTTTGTCCGTGGTGTCTTGGCATTATTTTACTGTCTATATAAAATAAAGGATTTTCACCATTCATATCTCCACGGTCTATATGGAGGTATGTTGGCTACCTGGTCGGGGGTTAAGGGAACGGTTTGGTAAAGGTCTTGCCATTGTTCAACGTTTAGAGGTCCTGCAATGGACCTGGGTCAAATTTAGTAGGACCTCCTTCAATACTTCACGGTATTGGATGGCGGGGGTCCAAACTCTTTGATCCCCTCATAAGTTAACTACTATTAATACTATAACCCGCCTATTTAGGACTGTATCCCTGCTGACTCAGACTACTTAGCCGAGGGTAACGTCACCGCCAAAAGCGGGGCCTACCACAATACTGCATTAATAACTTAATTCATTATCTTCCAATAATCCACCCTTTTAGGATTGTATCCTTGCTGACTCAAACTACTGGGGTGAGGGTAACGTCACCTTCAAAAGAGGGGCCTACTACAATAACTAAGATAATCTCTTAATTATGTGCAAAAGTGCGGAAATAATCAAAGGTTATACTAGATACGAGTCGGAACCAAGTGATTCATCTTGTCTATCTGTTTTTTTTTATTTTTTTTTTATTTTCAGCATTTTAGTTAGTTTTTATTTTTCTTAGCTTAAAACATTTTTTCTAAACTTTTATTTTGATTAGACGTTGAGGATAAACCGGTACTAAAAGCTCTTGTGTCCTTGGACGACCTCGGTATCTTACCAACGCTATACTACACTCAACGATGGGTGCACTTGCCCATATGTGTGTTTAGTGTTAGTGAAATATCGTGTTTTATAAATTTAAAACTTGTCTAAATAAGTGTTAAAAAAGGGCTTAAAATATACACCTAATATATATAACACTTCACACGCATCAACATGTAATATCCTTATATTGAAGAATCTTCTGGTTCTTCAAAGAATGACCAGATGAATTTTCTATAATTTTTCGCATCATTATTGATCCGGGATGGCCTAACCGGTCATGCCAAATGATAAAATTTTCTTGGTCCATAAACTTTTGGTTTATGATTGCATTTGATTCAACTGCACCAATTTTAGTACAATACAAACCAGAGGCAAATGCGAGTAACCTCTCTAATATGTGTTTTTTCCCCGAAATAATATTTGTGATTTGAAGGTACTCATCATGTCCCTCACATGTAGTCTCAAGATGATATCCATTTAAACGAATATCTTTAAAGCTTATCAAATTTCTTTAAGATAGTGGGGAAAATAAGGCATTGTTAATTTTGAGCAAAGTTCCACTTTGTAGAACTACATATGCTTCTCCAAAGCCTTCAATTAATTTTGTTCTACTAGATATACTACAAACGCTTGCCTCTTTCATTGTTAAACTAGAGAAATAATCCCTTTTCTTTAGGATTGTATGTGTAGTAGCACTGTCTATTAGACATACATCTTTACCATTAATATGAAGTTTAGTTGAATACTCCATATGCTTCAAAACAAAACAAAGCTTCATAAATAAAAGTATAATATGGTTCAAACAATGTTTGAGGCGTGAAAGGTGGAGAATGTTTTTTTCCAACATCTCCTTATCAGTAATATTTTCACCACATAGAATCAATTGTGACGTGATTCTAAACATTGCTGAGTTATACTCACTTATAGACTTAAAGTCTTGCAACCTTAAATTAATCCATTCATAACAAGCTCTTGGTAATATTACTGTTTTCTGATGGTCATACCTTTCTTTTAAATTGGTCCATAGGACGAGTGGATCTTTGATAGTGAGATATTCATTTTTCAATGACTCATGAATATGGTGGCGTAAGAAAATAATTGCCTTTGCTTTATCTTGGGTACTCATTTTATTTCCTTCTTTAATTGTTTCCCCAAGGTTATTGTCATTTAGATGGATTTCAGCATCCAAAGCCCATGACAAATAATTTTTTCCAGTGATGTCTAAAGCCATAAACTCAAGCTTTGCAAGATTCGACATGATTATCTATATTAAAGAAATATGCACGGATTAATGTATGTTATTCAAAATTATAATCCAATTAAATAATATTTGGGATAACAATTATTGACTACAAAGAAAAACATGGTTAACAAAATAGTTATGTGTTAAGGCGTTTAGAGATTACACATTAAATTCTAAATTTTGTTTACAAAGATTAATACACAGTATATCCACTCATATATCAAGGGTAGTTAATAATGTGTTAGTTAATCATGTACACACCCGAAATGTATATACACGAAATAAACATAAACTAAATATGATTGTATTTAACATTATATTATAATTTGTAATATTGTTAACAAATACTTAAAACATATGAAGGAATATAAATGTTATAGAATATGGGTAGTAAATCGATTTAAATATTTTAAATGAATCAAAGCTATAATAATTTAATAAGAGTACTGATGTGCATAATGAATTTTTTTTACTAATGATTACTAGATGGAAGGTATTTCGTTAGATTATAAAAAAGAACATGTCTGATGGATTACCCTAACTTGCTTAACAATATGAGGCGCCAAGGTAATTGTTATAGTTATTCTGCCAATTGTCTTCATAAAAGTGACGTACCATTTCATACAAGTTTGTTCTCTCATATTAGATTGCTATTTATATAAATTGTAACTACTCTTTCGAACTTGTGCCTCCAAAAAATAACTAATGCAAAAGATAACTTTTAAAACTTAATTAAACCTTAAGAAGAAAAAGAAGAGATACCATTTGATTAATTTTTATTTTCCGAGCAGAATGTTATAAGGAGTAGCAGGAACTAAATTACTATGTAAAGTTTAATAAATTAATTATATAGATTTTGCTATGATTTTATCCCTACTAAACTTTTGAGAGCATTTTATGATTCTAGAAATTAAAAAAAAGAATAAAAATAAAACAATTTTTTTGGATGATGGATAGTATGAATAAGTATGAGAAAATAATGAATAATTATAAAATGGTTAGAAAATATATTATACCTTACGATGGTGTGATCCAAAGCAATGGCGCTTGTGATAATACGATCCAACTCTAAAAACAAGTCGTGCTGATAACGTGTTTGAAACAACTAGCCTATTAACATTATAGAGAAAAGAAAGAAAGATTGGGGGAATGGATATTTTATTGATGTATAGAATGGATCACATATACCTCTATTTATAGGTTGAAAAGAAAGGAGTTAAGTACATGTAAAGTCATAATATAATGATGAATCCTAATGGATAGTCACACCATAAATGGATAATAATTCATAACATGAATTTGTTATAACCAAGCGTTAAATTAATCAGATCAAAATTATTTTTTCATACGATGTTAACTTTGCATGAGATGATTATGTTTGGTCAATAAAAACATATTTAACAACGTAAAATCATATACTGTAATATAATTTTCATATTGGGTCATTTTCATATATCCCCTTATAAATCTTTTTAATTGCATACTTGCCCAATCCAAAATTAAAATTGCATATAATTCATTTCTTAGCTTATGAACTTTATGTGATGGTTCAGATGAACTTATTGTTTCATCGCTAAATGAGACATTTTTTCGTAGAAAAGCTTCTTAAATGCAGTAAAACACCCTATTATACTTAGTAGCTTCGAAATGAGATTGTATTAGTTGAGTAGTATTCCTTTGGATCATATTCTCTTTCAAATGTTAAGAGCTTTCCATGAAGCTGGGTCAGTACCATATCTTTGAAATCTGGATTTGTTCTCATCACTATCGCAATTGTATCCCATTTCTCAGGTAAAGACCTTAGAAATCGGTTACTTAAAGTTGATTTTGTAAACTCTTTATTCACCAACTTTAGTTCACTGATTAAACATGAAAACCTTTTAAATTGTTGTGAAAGGGTTTCTCCACTTGTGTGAAAGTCTTGTATTGTTGGTTACGGATCTCACGAGTGTTCTCGAGAACTTCCTCTGTACCACCGAATGACTCTTTCAATGCATCCCACAACTCTTTAGCACTATTACAATGTAACAGGCCGGCATAGATATCATTCGGCAATGCAATAGCCATGATGCTAAAGGCTTTCACATCTAGCTCAAATTTTTGTAATCTTCCTCTGAGTAGTTTTCAGGCTACTTTGGCTCAAATACATGTGGGTTTTCGGTATTTGGTACCATTGGGACATATGGTCCAAAAACCACAGATCTCCAACACCTTGTATTTTGTTGAGATAGCATATGTTCCATCCTACGTCGCAAGATATTATATTCAGATCTAGATCTGACAAGCATAGGTGGTTTATTGTTGAAGCATGTGTTGTGGGGATCATTTTGTGCCATTTTCTCAAGACACTTTATCAGTTCTTCACTAAACAACTCTGAGCTATGAACTGAAATTGGATCTTTGATAAGGTGATCTTTTTGTGTTAAACTGATTGAGAAATCAAGTTTAAACGTGACCACGCTCTGATACCAATTGTTAGAAACTGAGTTTCTTTGTTTGCAAACAAGTATTGATTATCACAATAATATTCACAAACTGGAAGTCATCATCAACGATTGTTTTTCAATAATCAACAAGGATCCAAATGTTTTACAATTCGATGCACTCTACAGATTCCCCCTCAGTTGATCACATAAACAAATCAGTTCGTACAAGAGAAAATGTGATGTATGTGATAAATAGATCACTAACAGGTGTGATCTATTTATACTAATTACGAAAGCTCTATTCAGTGATTGCATGACGTCACCTAGATAGTGACATGTAACATTCCTAACAGAAAAGATTCTCAGATGTTTGCAAATATCTGAGCAAATCATATCATCTGATCAGGCTATACTAAACACTGATAAGATAAATACTGTTACATTGAAAAACCACTGTCTAAGCTATCATCTGTTGCAGTTGTCCAAACATCTGTTTGGCTTAACAGATGTTTGGTCTTTTTCATCAGACCTTTGGCTTGATTAGGGCTTTGGTCTTTAATAGATGCTAGCTGTCAACAGATGTTGGTACTCTTGAATAGCGGTTCCAAGTCTTCATCAGATGTTAGCCATGCTCTTAAACATATGTTCTGAATAGGTGTTCAAAATTCACTATCTTTGTGGAGAGACTGGTTCAGTCTATTATTTATTTCTTGATCAGTGGATCATGCTTTGTCTTTTGGATATCATCTATTCTTTTGTAGGTCCAACAAGCTTTGAGACTTAGTTTAAGTTAATTTTTACCGTTTGTGATATGTTAAACAATTTGTGTTTGATTGTTTTGTATGGATCGTGAACTTGGATTTTTATAAATATTTAACTTTAATGGTGATCATGAGCTTTTGAAAAATTCTCGTTTCGCTTCCAATGTTTCTGCCATTGGTTCGGGTGTTCCATATTAATAAAAGAGCCATGGTTATAGGGATTTAAGTTATTAGGCCCATGACCTAGAATATAACCTTAGAATTCCAAACATGAGTAATCTCATGTTCCCTAAAACCCTATCTTCATATCTATCCCTACTTTTGGCTAGTCTTCATATCTTGTCAATTCCTCATATCATGCAATCATAATAAAAATAATCATCATCATCAATCTCTAGATTTAAAGGATCATACTCCTAGGCTTGAAGCCTATACTGTTTTGAAAATCTTGTCAACGTCTTAGGGTCTAATAATGATTAAGAACATGTGCAATCTAGAAGGGTAGATGCCTATACACCGGGACTTCTGTCTAGGAAAGCATTTCATATAAATCTGAACCAACAGGCGACATGTTATGCTCTTCTAGGAATTCTAGGAGTGAGTTTCCACTTATAGGCTAAAGCACATGTTCTCAAACAATATACGAAACTTACTACGTTGATTCGTAAATGTTTTCGTTTATTTAACTAATGAATTAATGATTACAATCTTAGGGTTTTTATCATTTTATGTTACGTGCATGACATATAGACCAGTTTTCAATTATTATTCCATTTATATTCCATAACCACATGACCTCCTGTGTTTCCCCTTGTATATAAAATTTTCATTATAAAATCCTTCTATGTTCATACCTCACACTTCTTTATGATGCTTCCAATAACATACCATTGTTATCCCTTAAACAAAAATTCTCCCATCATCCTTAACCTAGTAGCACAACTAAATCAGTGTTGGAATACCATAGTCAACAACTATGAAAAACGCAAAAGGCCATCACAACTAATCAGCAAAACCCTATATGACTAATACCTACTCTCAGCACTTAGCTAATCTACACATGATACTATTCTACAACTATCATTCAAATGATGATCCCTAATGTTTCCAAGGAGAAACATCTCACTACTCAAGATTTGAAAACTTTTCGTTTATTTTTTTCTTACACACACACACACCTTATTCAGTATGTGTAGTTTTCTTTCACTTAACATTTTGTGTAAAACATACCCTCTAACCTCAAATTGATGCTCTGACAATCAGGATGTATATTTCGTCAATTGTTTTGTAAATAAATGATTTCCGTAAGCCATCAACAAATAACTATTTACCATAGCAAAGATTCTTATATTTTTCTCAAACCCAACTCATGGATTTCTAATATTTACAAATGTTTCATTTTTGTGAAAAATGATTTAAAGTTAAATTAAATTTTCAAAAAGATCGAAAGAAATTGGTATTGGATAAAAGTTTTCCAAATTAATCAAAGCATCAAAGACCAACCTTGACATTGCTCAATGATTTATAACCAACACCCTAGTTACATTTTACTAACTCACCGAACCATCCAACCAAACCAACTTAGACTACATCATTCAACTTTAGCAACCAATCACCTTTGCACTACTCAAAACCTAATTTGGAACAAAACCCTCCAATATTAGGGATGATTAAGCATTTCAAATCCTCATGCGCACTAGTTGTCCTTTCGAGACCTCGTCTTAACGTCATACCTCATAGCTTTGAACATAAGGTTATGTGAATCTTATCATACTCTTCGCCTGAATCTATGAACTTGATTGTTTATAAACTTAGTTTTATGTGGACTGGACTTTCTATAAAGTTTATTTATCTATAAAACTAGAACTACCTACAAAACTTAATTATCCATGAACTTGAAAAATGATTACCCATGAACTTGATTTTTTTGTGAAACTTGATCATCTGTGAATTTGTTTACCTCTGCACTTGATTAACTACGAACATGATCATCCGTGAAACTTAATAAACTATGAAACTTGATAACCTGTAAACTTGATTATCTATGAACTTGGTTGTGGTGTGAAAGTTGATTTATTGTATATATGATTATATGTGCAACTTGAATATCCATGAAACTTGATTATATGTAAACCTAACTCTCTATGAACTTGATTCTCAATCAACTAGACTATCTATGAGCTTGATCATTTAAGCATCTTGATTTTTTGTAAACATGTTTATTTATGAACTTAGTTAACTATAAACTCTAATATCTATGAACCACGTTATCTACGAACATGGCCACCTATGAACATAGTCTTTATGTAGGAATCAGGAACTATGAACTTGGTTACCAATGAATATGGTTTCATATGGGCATGGTTATCTAATAGAAGTTGCACCTATATGAAATTACATCTATGATTTAGAAGTTCTGTGCCTTTTTTATCTGCATACAACGGGAAGAACTATTTGGACTATGGGACAAATCAAGTAATTATAGGTGCACGCGTAATTATAAAATTCAGTGCATGGAAATCATAGTATGTTTTGTAGTGTGTTATAGCATAGATCTTATAGTGATTTAGAATAACCGGATGAATGTGATATGATATAGGCATGGTAGATACGCCGCTGGTACTTCCTTTATATAAGTGCTCCTGTTATATTGTCAAACGTAGCGTTATTTGAGTAACATGAATTTCTATGTTATTTTTGGACCTTGACCCATGTTAGTAGGATCTAATATCCAGTGATAACTATTAGACATGTTAAACCCCATTCTAAACAGCAATTTGTCACCATTACAAATTCCAGATGATGCATCCCATCTCCAAACTATACATTAATAATCTATTTTTACTCTCCAACAATTCAATTCTCTATTCTCCATCCTCAACTTTGGGCACACATAAATTCCATGTGTGAGTAGTCGTGCTAAAGTTATTAGATTAATTATACCTGAACCACACGCTCATCAAGTTTTAGCATTGTTTCTGGATACGATAATTTTCGAGAAAGACTTTGGACTACTAACAAGTTTATTTTTCATCTTTTGTATCTATCTTTTCTTTGATTTGTAGGTTGTGTATGATCTTGTGTTCCAGTTCTGGTATAACTAGACCACTTGCCGAACCCGAAATATTTCTCCATCAAAAACTTAGAGAAAAACATCGTCCAAAGATTGCTCTCAATCCACCCAATCGTACCGTTTCCGAATTTGCAAAACCATCCATTGATGCTTTGGGATCTAGTATAGCTAGAAAAACATTGATGCCAAACACTTTAAAATCAAGTCTCGTGCCATTCACATGATACAATCATCATGCACTTTTCATGGCCTACCTAATGAAAATCCTCAAGCTTGTATTGCAAATTTCCTGGAAATTTGTGATACCTTCAAGTTTCACAATGTCACACCTGATGCCAATCGTCTCGGTATGCTTCCTTTTTCACTAAAGGACCGTGCTAAGGCAGGGCTAAATTCTTAACAAATGGGTTCCATCACCACATGGAGTGACCTTGCTCAAAAATTCCTTTCAAAATATTGTCCACATGCCAAACCCTAAAAATTAAGAAATGACATAGTCACATTTACCCAAGAAGATGGTGAATCACCATATAAAGCATCGGAGCGTTTCAAGGACCTGCTTCAAAAATGTCCTTGCCATGGACTTAAAGTTTGGCTTAAAGTTACGTCTTTTTACTATGGATTGACAAATCTAGCAAGGCAAACCCTCGATGCAACTGCGGGGGTAATTTTTGGGAACAAAGGCCATAAGAAGCTTATGATCTCATTAAAGAAATCGCCATGAATAGCTATCAATGGAATAATCCAAGGGAAAACCTAGGAGGATGACAAGGTTTATATCAAGTGGATGCGGTTACTTCACTTTCCGCTCAACTTGACGCCTTAATCATTCGCCTCAACCAATTGAGCAAAACACAAGTTAATATGGTCACCGCTTATTTCTACAACTTTGCTTACGATGGCCATGTACCACCTTTGGAAGTCGATCAAGTTAACTTTGTTAACACCACCGGCTAATAAAACAACCCTTATAGCAACACTTACAATCCAACTTGGCGAACCATCCTAACTTCAATTGGAGAGATAGGTAATGCCCAACCTCCCGGTTTTGGGCAACAACAAAGGCCACCTCAACAAAATTTTTATGAAAGATATCAAGGCCAATATTAAGGACCCAACAAGCTAAATGGTCCTCCCTTAGGATATTTTTTTGCAAAATTTATAGTCAATTCCGAAAGCCTCATTTCAAACAATTGAACTCAACTTGGCCAACTTGTAAAAATTGTTTTTAAAAGACCACAAGGAAGGCTTCCAAACAACACATAAACAAACCCCAAAGAAAATGTAGGTGCTATAACTCTAAAAGGCAACACAGTCTATCTGGATACTCCATATCCAACCACAAATTTTAATTGAAATCCACCACCGGTGAATCTAAGACAAGTACCCAATGCCGATAATAATGGCCACTGTAAGTATGCTCGTAACTGATAATAATGGCACGGTTGGAAACCAAGGAGAAAGTCCTCATGGCCAAACTAAAAATGGGGCTCGTAAGGCATATAGACCGAATGTGCCTTATCCGGGTCAGTTAATAAAACAAAAGACGGATCAGCAATACCAAAAGTTCACCGAACTCCTTAGCCAAATTCATGTGAACCTACATTTCATTGAAGTGGTCCAATGAATGCTAAGTATTCGGAGTTCTTAAAAGATTTTTTAAGCAACAAAAGAAATCTTGAGCAAGTCATCAAAGGATCGACCAAAGAATGCGTCACAGTATACCACAAAAAAATGATTGTCCCGGGTCGATTCTCTCTACCATGTACTATTGGTCAAATGCCAGTCACTAATGCTCTAGCCGATCTTGATGCAAGAATAAATTTGATTGTCCAATGGAGATTTTCTCTATCATGTACTATTAGTCAAATTCCATTCATTAATGCTCTAGCCGATCTTCATGCAAGCATAAATTTGATGCCTACTCATATTTATGACAAGGTAAATCTTGGCACACCACAACCCTATGGATGAAGCAACCCTATGGAGTGATTGAAAATTTATTTGTAAAAATTAGTAAGTTTGTTTTCCAGCCGATTTTGTCATTCTAAATATGGGAGGAGACAACACGGTACCTTTGATTTTGGGACGACCATTCCTAGCTACCGCTAGATCCATTAGAGACATGAGTGAAGGTATCCTAAAACTTTGTGTTTGAAATGAAGAGATTAATTACATTATTGGAGGAAAGGAATACATGTCAAATATGAATTCAACGTAGCCAACTTTATTGATACTCACTTTGACTATCAATTAAAGAAGACTAAAGGAATTCAAGTGGCACCTACATGTGAGGGTTATGTAGGAGGAGTCCTATATAACACTAGGTGGGCTGACCATTGTTGGGACCCTAATCCAGCATGGACAAAGAAGAAACCTTACCGCAAGAGAGAGGGAGCCAAGTACCATGGGGATTTCAAGTACCCCCACGAATAGAAAGAATAAGTTGCAACTATGGGTCCATCCAACCCCCACCCCCCCCCCCCATAAAAACGTGGAGCTATCTTGAAGACAACCCCAGATATGATAAATTGAGAATTTGGTGCATGCGATAGAGCTAAATCAAGGAGTTAAGATTTGCTATTCATGATTACCCTTGAATTATTTCCACCACCAAGGTATGCCTTCTCGATACTAGGACAAGTAGATTTTTCTTTCTACTTTATTTTTATCTTTTTAGTTTTTAATTATCCATCTTAGTCATGCCAAGTGTTTCTCTCAAACCGAAATATAAATCTATTATAATGAGGAAAGATGGCTACGGGACCCAACTGCACGCATTAAATAAGGACTTGGCCAGGGGAGTACTAGTTCCTTTATCCTTAACACTCATTATTTTCATGTATTAGTACATTAGGTACAATGCATAACTCTAAGTGTCGGGTGGAAAACAAAATTGAAAACTGTCCAACAACACAGCAGGTGTGCACGATCGTGCACCACTTTAGGCACTTTCGTGCACATCTGGGTGACTAGACTGTTAAATCAGCTGAAAACCCATTTTTTTCAATTTTTAAACACTTGCTTGATCATCTCATCAAATCTAACCTTTTTAACTGATTCTCAGAGGTTTAAAAGTCTTAATGTTGGACACGTGCAATCCAGGAGGGTAAGTATCTGTACACCGAGTTTTCTATCTAAGAAAAGAGGGTTCGTACAAATCCACATAACGAACCTGTCACACTTTCCTGTGAATTATTAGTGTGAGTGCTCACTTATAGGCTAAGCATGTCTTCCCAAATATCATATGGACCTAAAATCCTCCTACAAATTTGTTTTCAAACCCTTTTGAGTTCAACAAAAATAATCAAGTAGGATAATGAGGGTTAGGGTATGTAGAAAGAATTGGAATTATGCATAGATTTCTCACTTTACAATATTCCATTGATTATCATGTGAGTACTTTGAGCCTTAAAAGAGCGTTAATCACACACACTTAATCATATGCTTATTTATTTGAAATAGAGAGTATATTCATCCATTGCATATAGTGTTAGAACTTGTGTGACCCATACATTTCCAATTCCATGTTCAAGGTAAAGATTGCAGGAAAAGGATTACGACACCTAGGATTGTCACCCATTTATCATCCATTACACCACCTAAATTCACTCACCATAAATTATCCACTTAGATAACCCTTTGAGCCTTAGCCTTATGTTTCTGTCACCCAATTATCCAGCCAAAGTCTTACTTTCATAGAAATTACCAAGGATTGATATAGAGAAGGGGTTGAGAAATGTGTTAGTTCATAAAGAAGTCTTTTAGTCATCAAGTTATTCAGGAAGAAATCAAGCTATGGAAAAAGAATCCTTCAAAGTATCAAAGGTAGAGATCTGGTTTTTTGGCCTTAGTTAAAGTTTTTGGCATTTATCAAAGTTTTTGCCAGCTATAAATCATCATTAAATCCATGAAGGAAAGTTCAAAAAATATGTGGAAACATTATGAACACCAAAAATTTTAAAAAATGTAGAAGTTTTTTTGTAAAATCCAGCAAGTTTCTGGAAAATATTTAGCACACGACATATCAAGATTTCAGTATTGTTGCCTTTAGACAACAACAAAGTCTTTGGCGTCAATACATTGAGAAAAACCACACATCTCAAAGTAGTATGCAAGAAAGGAAGTTGCGTAAATCAAAAGCCACAATTACACAAAGAGTGTCACTAAGATTAAATGACTCCGATAAGAATTAGATATGAAGCCAGTCCTATTGTATGCTATTAAGACAAAACTAGTCGAACGATTCGAGAAGGAATGATAGTTGAAGTTTCCATCATTGGAAGAGAATTAGGCACAGAGAGTTGTGGAAAGGTCTTGACGATCTGACCTAAAAAGAGTCACTAGCATTATTCCAAACACTTTAGAAGGGTCATCACCTAGTGTTCCATGAAAAATATTGACCATAACCCACTGATTTGCCATCCACCTGAACCTTCGAAACCATCAAACCACCATATACCTTATCATATCACCCAAAGAAGCCTCTTGAATCATGCAAATTTGGTAAGTGATTGGTGTAGATACGATATGCATACAAGCCTATGGCTCAATCATGCATTTGGATTGACTTGAGTGTTACACACATAAAAACTCACCCCAAACTTGGCAAGAGTTGAGTGAACATTCTAAGGTGTGTGAGACTATGCATAATCAAAGTTCAAGTAGGAATGTCATGATTCATCATTATCCAAAAAGTGTTAGTAAGTTGTGACTTATTGGAGGTGGGCAATGTCCAAAGACTTTAGGATCACCTCCTATTTTTATCTAAAACATGCTTGATTGCTTGAGCACAAGCACTGTTTAAGTGTGGGGTTTATGATGTGCCATGAATTATACATATTTTAGTGCACAATTACCCCCATTTTAAGGTACTTTCTATGACTTTATATTTGAAAATACTACCTAGATCGTTCCTATTTGGTAATTACAGGTTTCTAAGGTCTCGAGATGAAAAGAAGCGAAAAAAGAGAAAAACTGAGGCAAACATCTAAGATTCCAAAAAATCAGCAAAGTGCCAGACAGGCACAATTGTGCCAGGCTATGGGCATGGTCGTGCATGACACCCAATAGCACAAAGTCAACAAGTCAACCCAAGTTGGTCAACAAAAGTCCATGATATGCGGAGGCACGCCCGTGCACACCTAGGCACGCTTGTGGATGAATCAGACGAATAATGGAAGCTTCAAGATAATACAAGAATGGCACCTGCTGAATCCCTGTCTGGACACCTGTCTATGCATGACCATGCATACCTTGGCATGGCTGTGCCCATCATGGAATTTGCAACATAAAGGACCGGAAAAGGATAAGAAGGACAACTAACTGTCAAGAGAGAGGAAAGGGCATGGTTGTGCCCAAGCATGTATGTATGTGCACCTCTACACTCATCCAGCCTATAAATGGAGGTCCTTGGTTGCCCATTTTTCTCATCCCATTCCACTCATTCCCCTCCCTCTTTTCACACACATACTCTCTGGTCTTTCGAGGTCACTAGGAGTTTGGGATAACTCCAAGAAAACATTTGTAATAACTTAGTTTGAGAGAGTGAGAACTAGTAATCAACAACCTTCATTTAGTTGTTTGATTCTTACACTTGATTCACATGATCCTTCCCATGATTATTGCTTATGGAAAAGTTATTACGGTCATTCTTCACTAAACAACTTGTGTTGCTTGGGTTGTAGATGAAACTTAGTATGAATTAAATGTTTCAACTTTGGCAAAGTGGTGTGTTATGTCTTTGATAATTCTCTTCACCCTTCTTCTTCGTTAATAAGGCTTAGGATCCGGTTTTAGTCTTTGATCTTGTGGGTGTTCTTGATAACATTAATGGTGAGAAGCCAATTAGTACACTCATGGAGTGTGACAACCCATATACTAGTAGGGGGTCTTATTTTGGGTAGAGGATAACCTATTTGTGGAAACACATCTTGTGATCAACCCTCACTTATCAAGGATATCTTTGTTGGCTTGCACGGTCTATATGTTAGGCTTCAACGATAAGCCAAAACTTGGTTATGAGACTTGTCCAACACAATCTATATGTTAGGATTGGCGCGAACCAAGAGTTGGTGTACCCATGCTAAAATCTATGAGTGTGTGTGTGTGTGTGTGTGTATATATATATATATATATATATAATAACATCAGCCATTAAATAATGCTTAATCACCTCAACCAACATAAGTGTCATTAGTATCTATACAGAGCACCTATATATATCCTTGACGGACCCATAATAGGGATGATGACTAAAAGGTGTGCAAAGTATAGTATTGTAGAAAAAGAAGAGTAGTAGGATGTCTTTAAAATTAATCTTCTTCTATGCAAGGGAAATGAAGTAATTTTAATCAGCTCTATTTCATTTTTAACCACGAATTCATAATTTGTTAATTTAACGGAAACCCTTAATAGGGTCTTTTTATTAAAACCACTACACTACTTGCCAATATCCCAGTTATAGTACATCCCCAAAGGAGTCGAAAACCCAAAGAAACACTCATTGTGCTCTTGATATTCTCTACTAATTATCTATTACTTGCTTTTATTTGTGGGTTTTAAATATAAATTAACAAACAAACAAAAGATCATTAATTGACTAGTTGGTAATTTAAATTTGAGTAGTAAAAGTCGTATAATTTGGGTTCGATACTTGGTTCTTACATAAACTTTACTACAAACGACAGTTACAATTTCCTATTGTGCGTGTTTTGTCTAAGTAATAATCATTTCTTATAAATTTAAAACTAGATAAACGAGTTAAAAACATATTACGTTAACTCACCTAGTCATGCTAAATTTATTAAATTAACTATACCTAAACCACACGTATCAACATACAAGTTCGCCATATTCTTCACCGATTACGGACTTCGCTGGCTTAGAGGCCATATTACTTGTGGGGCCTTTACCCATTTGGTGACGTATATCCGCACCTGGAGCCCGGACATGTGACACCTGTGTCACTACAACCATCATACAAATGAAAATCCAATGAAATCTTGTATTTCACTCTTGGGATTTGTATAAATATGTGTATCATTTGCACATGTCAATTCTTGTTCGATTTCGAGCTTTAAATCGCTTTCTGAAAGGTTATACGCGAACTGATGCGTACATATAACCAGTTTAACGCAACAAACACCCCGGAATAGTTATATAGGCTTAACATACCTTAAATAACCTTTACATAACTTAGAAATAAGTTTTGGAGGGTTTGGTGTGTCGAACACAAGTTTATTCGATCGTAGGGACTAATTGCGTCAAACTGTGAAACTATACCGATTTGTATAGTAACGAACATTCCAGAACTTGATCATAAGCTAAACATACCCTAAATATCCTTTACATAGCTTAGAAATAGGCTTTGAGGGGTTTGGTATGCGAAAATAAACTTATTTGATCAATAGGGACTAAAAGCGTCAAAAAGTGCATAAGTTTGCATTTTCGCGCATATCTTACGTTCTGAATATCGCATATCTTACGTTCTGAATATATCCGGACATCCAAAAATTTTTGCAATCATTAAAATATTTTATTTTAGTGATTAGAATGCAAAAATACCATTCACCGCGCACGATCGTTTTCCCGTCCGTTTCGTGTTTTCATCGTAATTAACCGAATAACGCAACTGTACGACCAAACGAACCGACATCCGAGATATTTTCGAGCATGTTTCAAGTCCCCTATGCTTTAACATCCTTGTAGAGCTTTGAAAATGGGTTAACGGGGTTTAAACACGTGAAAATGGCTTAAACGAGCTACAAGGACCAATTCTGCCATTTTTGCAAACTTTCTGGAACTGGTATATGGTGGCGTCACGCCACAGCCTAAGGGCTGTGCTGTGGCAGCACACCACCCCCTCATCTGGATAGAAAAATCATTTTTGGCAACCAGCTTGATCTCTAGGGTCTATTATGTAACTTTTTCAATACCATGAACTAGTTTTGGAGCTCCCATTGTATCAAATACCATGTTCCACAAATGTAGGGCCAAGACTGATCCTTCTAAACACTTGGAATGATCTCCTTGATCCTAACTTCCTATAAATAGAAGTGGGTTCTTGGCCATTTTCCTCACATTTGATCTCAATTCCTTCTCTAAGTTGAAGCTCTCCTTGTGAAGCTTCATACCTGAGAATTTTGAGTTCAAATCTTCATTGCTTGGACCTTTTGTAAGCTTCTTTCATGCTTTTTATGTATTTCAAGCATGAAAGTCAAACACTATTTGACTTTCTGCTTTGACCATGAATTGGTCAACACAAAGTTCGTTTGAACTTTTCAACGTGAGCGTAATCACGATGGTTGTAGTCCCTTGTGACTATACCTACTGATTACCATGTCGATTAGTCGAAGTGACGAGTCAAAGTTTTGGTCAAAATACGTGTTTATGCGTATTTTGCAATGAAACTATTTTTGGGTATCAAAACACTTTGTTTTGATATCAAACATGTTTTCTAACTAACTTAAACATGTTTTAACATGTTTAACTCGTCACATTTAGTCTAGTGCTTGTTTAGGGTCATAAGATAAGCGGTCTTAACCACCGCTTAGACTTTCAAACCTGACCCGTTTGGTCGATTGTTAAGATCCGACCAAGCATATTATGTGACCATAGTTGTATAGGGAAAAACCTTCCGAGGTTATACCTTATGGTCACTTAGTTTAATTAGTTGTATGATAGGTAGTTTATATGCATTAGGAAAATGACCAAAATGCCCTTTTCATGCATAATTTGTATTTAAGGACATGTAACTTAGTTTTTATCACTTAAACTGATTATGCAACATATTTAAACATGTTAGGGCATATAATACTTGTCATAGGACTAGTTAGGCATCTCGAACGCGTAATCACGCGAACGACGCGTTAAAGTAGCGTAAGCTACCTTAATGGGTTGTAACGGGTCATAAGCACTTAGGATGGGTTCCGATTTAGAATGTAGGCTTTGTTAAACCATATCACATGAGTTGCAATACTCATTTGGTTTACGAGACCTCGTTCTACCCGATCTCCCGATTTAGGTACCGATTGTTTAATATAGTGATTCCATACTAGGTGTCACTTGATTACTTGACTTCCGAGCTTTGTTAGGACACTTAATCGAGGATACTTACAATCTCAAGTGAGTACATAGTCCCCTCTTTTACGTTTTCAAATGTTTTGGGGTGATACATATGTGCTGATACTATATTTTCATGTTTTCGACTATATGATTACACATGCATAAGTACTATCTTTTGACGAATTGAACTATTATCCATGGCTTAAACACTGATTTCCAAAGTTTGTTAGAACTATTTGTCCATTTATACTGTTATTTATACATTCATTAACAATGATCAAGCGGATTGGTAGTACGATATAGCGCTATAGGACTAGACACCCCATTCCTGTTGTACGGGATGTCAGAAACCAAATTTTAACCAAATATAATTTTCCTTTGTGGTATTTCTATAGTCTCTAAAGTGTAGTTTGATGCACTAAGGTTTGAATGTATTGCTAAATCGCGATTTATGGTATATTTCGATATACTACCAACGTGATACTGTTTGCTAAAGCATAATTTGATATGCTACTATTTACTAAAATATAGTTTGATGTATTACCAAACCACGATTTAGGTATGTCCCGACATACTACCAACGTGATATTGATTACTAATGTATAATTTGATATACTACCGACTCTTTTATTTCACGAACTAAAGTATATTTTAATATACTACCAAAGCATAGTTCAGTGCTATTTTCTAATCCAAAGCATAAGTTGATATGTTATTTACAAAACCAAAGTATAATGTATCATACTACCGATGTTTTTCATTTCATGAACCAAAGTATACTTGTGATATACTACCGAATCTATTATTTCCGAAACTAAAGTATATTCTAATATACTATCTATTTATCTATTTCAAAACTAAAGTATATTTAGATATACTACCCATTCGCTTATCTTAAAACTAAAGTATATTTTTGTATATGCTATAAACATTTTACCAAAACGACGCATTTTAGAAACAATACTTTTTACAAGGATTCATGGCCATTTTTTAAAACATAAAACCTTTTTCTTGTGTTATCCAAAGCCATGAATCTAATACACAAATCCTATGTTACTCACATGCATTTTTATACTGACGTACCTATTTTCACATATGTTTCAGGTGCTGCTATGTGATGATTGTTGATGCATGCTACACATAGGATGGACTCATGCCTTAGCGACTTTAAAACTTGAGAGATAAATATTTGTATTTATCTGATTTGTACTAAAACTATGAGTTCAATAATTCAAAAGAACGAAACTTTTAATCTATGGTTGTGAAACAATGATTCTGTTACGACACTTCCTGACGTTTTCGCCGCGATTTGTTGTTTTACGCGGTCGGGGTGTGACAGAAAAGTTGGTATCAGAGCCAATGGTTATAGGGAATTAGGTTATTAGTGATGCTTTGACCTAGACTATAACCTTCCTAAGACCCTAACACAAGTTATCTTGTGTTTAGTCTTAAAACAATACCGTCGCCTATCTTTAGGTGACAACTAAAACAAGAACACCAATTACGAATCCGTTTTTGAAAACCAATCATCTCTTCTTAGATGATTTATTATAAGGTTTTGAACCTTCAAAGTTTTCAAAATATCGTCAAAGTGTGGGTCTAAATAATGTGAACACGTGCAATCTGGAAGGGTGGATGCCTGTACCTCGAGTTTTCTGTCTAAGGCTAGAGTGTTCGTACAAATCCACATAATCGGACCAGTCACTCTTACCTGGGAACTCTTGGGGTGAGTGTCCACTTATAGGCTAAAGCATGTCTTCGTGATACATTAGTATGACCCATTTACTTTGATTAGTCACAAGTGTCATTTGTTTGTTTTAGGTAACAAACAAATGATCGCAATCTTCATTCTTTGTCGATATTCTTTTAAGCATTCAATTCTTACTATCCGATATCATCTCACTCGTTTCCTTTCCATGTTTCTTTGCTCTTTTAGAATATTCCTCCTCGATGTGATGCACAACCTCAAAATAACGCCGAACTCGCAGCTATTATCACTCAGCAAATCACTGTTGTACTCCCAGACCTAATAACCCAAGTAAACCAAGCATACAACAACAACAACAATGCTTTGTGCAACTATAAGACATTCAATTCAGCTAAGCCACTCACATTTACTGGGTCTGAAGGGGCCACTGGGCTCCTACAATGGTTTGAGAGTCTCGAAAGCACGTTTCGTCATGTACAATGCCCAAAAGAACGAAAGGTTGAATTTGCATCGAGCGTATTCAAGAAAAGAGCACTTACATGGTGGAACGGTGTAATGAGGGATAGGGGTGCCGATGTGGCATTGGCACAAACTTGGGAAGAGCTTCGAGCTCTAATGATGAAGGAGTTATGCCCTCGTCATGAACTCAGGGCGTTGTAACGGGAATTTGACGATCTAAAGCAAGACAGCGGTGAACATCGAGCCTACACTGACCGTTATGAGGAACTGAGCCTGTTATGTCCCTCCATGGTTACACCTTTGGATAAGGCGATCGAAAAGTACATTGATGGTGATGTGTGTAAAATGCAACATATAAATTACATCAAATGAGGCATAAAACTAACCCTTTTTAAGTACTAATATTGGAAAAAGAGTGTTTTTGTCTTCCTTTTGTATTTTCAGGATTAAATGAGCTCAAAAACGCAAAAGAAGCAAAAAGACAGCTAAATCCAACATAAATACAAGAAAAGGAATATTAGTGGACTGCCCGACCCCTCAACAACACCTTCCAAAGCAAAATAGAGAAATCAGAAGTCTGAACACGCCACGTGCTCAGCCAGCACGGGGGCGTGCCCAAGAAGCAGCAGAAAAGACAAATCCATAGAAGCTTCTATTGCCCACCACGGGCCGTGCTCAGCGGACACGGGGGCGTGTCAAAAGTACAACAGGCGCATTTATTGTAATTGCGAATTACAATTAATGAGGAGAGAGAGTGTCAGACAGGCACGGGGCCGTGCCCAGCTCTCTGTTCAGCCTATAAATAGGAGTGCTTGGATTCATTTCATCTCATCCCTTGGCACACCACCTCTCTCACACTTCATCCACCACCCACCACCATCATAACACCATCATCCACCACCATCATCCATTGTCCATCATAGAGTGTGTGAGTCGTCTCGGGATCCAAGATTGATCGTAAGAGTTCTTGACAATCAAGGCCATGTTTGCCTAAGTCTCTTACATCACTTGGTGAAGACAAAGTGTCTAGTATAATACTTTTTATTTCTAATCTTTTGCACTTTTTATTTGGTTTTGTATTAATGACTTTAATAACTAGTTACTTATGTTGAAGGTGATCTTTCCTTATCGTTTGTCCGTGGTGTCTTGGCATTATTTTACTGTCTATATAAAATAAAGGATTTTCACCATTCATATCTCCACGGTCTATATGGAGGTATGTTGGCTACCTGGTCGGGGGTTAAGGGAACGGTTTGGTAAAGGTCTTGCCATTGTTCAACGTTTAGAGGTCCTGCAATGGACCTGGGTCAAATTTAGTAGGACCTCCTTCAATGCTTCACGGTATTGGATGGCGGGGGTCCAAACTCTTTGATCCCCTCATAAGTTAACTACTATTAATACTATAACCCGGCTATTTAGGACTGTATCCTTGCTGACTCAGACTACTTAGTCGAGGGTAACGTCACCGCCAAAAGCGGGGCCTACCATAATTTGCATTAATAACTTAATTCATTATCTTCCAATAATCCACCCTTTTAGGATTGTATCCTTGCTGACTCAAACTACTGGGGTGAGGGTAACGTCACCTTCAAAAGAGGGGCCTACTACAATAACTAAGATAATCTCTTAATTATGTGCAAAAGTGCGGAAATAATCAAAGGTTATACTAGATACGAGTCAGAACCAAGTGATTCATCTTGTCTATCTGTTTTTTATTTTTATTTTTATTTTCAGCATTTTAGTTAGTTTTTATTTTTCTTAGCTTAAAACATTTTTTCTAAACTTTTATTTTGATTAGACGTTGAGGATAAACCGGTACTAAAAGCTCTTGTGTCCTTGGACGACCTCGGTATCTTACCAACGCTATACTACACTCAACGATGGGTGCCCTTGCCCATATGTGTGTTTAGTGTTAGTGAAATATCGTGTTTTATAAATTTAAAACTTGTCTAAATAAGTGTTAAAAAAGGGCTTAAAATATACACCTAATATATATAACACTTCACACGCATCAAGTTTTTGGCGCCGTTGCCGGGGACACAAGGATTTTAAGAAAGCTTAAAATCGACGGCCTAATCAGTTTTTCAAAACCTTTTTAAAAGCGCGCACTTTTTTCTGCATTTTAGTTTAGATTTGCATTTACAATAACCTGTACACGGGGCCGTGTTCACTGAACACGGGGCCATGTCCAGCATTTTCATAAAAACACCCAGTAACAGAACCTTGAACACGGGCCGTGCTCACTGAACACGCCCCGTGCTCAACGAAATCAGCAAATTTAATTAAAACGCCCAGATACAGATCCTGAACACGGGGCCGTGCTCACTGAACACGGGGCCGTGCTCACTGAACACGGGGCCGTGTCCAGCCTCTGTTTCCGTTTTTCTTTTTGTTTTCTGATCTCGAGACTCGGTTGTGGTCTGCTGAGTGATTCTTATGGATCAATACTCAGGAGGTTACAACTACACCTATGATGAGGATGATTATAGGGGTAATTATTGCACTAATTGTCGTAATGCACGCTCAATTCAAAATAATCACTCATATCAACCATCCGATTCATACACCTACTATGAGGAGCCCAGGTACGAGCCGTCAACTTCATACACATCCTATGAAGACCAAAGGTATGAACCTCCTCCCTCATACTCATATTTTGATGAACCAAGGTATGAGCCTTCTTACTCATACTTTGAGGAACCAAGATATGAGCAACCACCTTCATATGCTTATTATGAGGAACCATGGCGTGAACAACCCACCTCATATGAGTATTATGAAGAACAAAATTACGAACCTTATCCATCATATGCTTACAATGAAGGACAATGGTGTGAACCATCAACTTCATATGGGTATTATGAGGAACAAAGGGGCGAACAACCGGATTCAAGCTTAGAAAATAACGATTCTTTTTCTATAACCGAAGTGACCGATAGGATATTAGAACACATTAGAGTTATCGATCGATGTATAAAAGAAGCTCGTGCAAGGGAAGAGGAGTCCCGCGCAAGAGAAGAACTAAAAAAGGAAGAGATAACTGAAAATGTAAAAATGGAAGAACAAATAAGTGAAAAACCTACACATGAGTTAAACAACGAAAAAGGTGAGTCCGACAACGTTAAAATCCAAGAAGAGTCTAATTTTGAAGAAATTAATCTCTTGACACCTTCTTTCGAAAATCATTGTTTAGTACCCACTCATGCTAAGTTTTTAAAAGAGTTAAACACTAACACTAAAATTGACGAAACGGTAAGTGTTAAGTTAACTAATGATCAAACTTCACTAATAAAAGAAGACCCATTTGAAATTAACATCACACCGGTTCCATGTTTCTTTCAAAATTCGTTTATTAGTAATGTCACAATCGATAAAGATCTTTGTGTTAACATAATGCCTAACTACATTTTCGAAAAATTAAGTATTAGTGATTTTTCTCCACTGCAAATACCCATTTTTCTATCCAATCGGAAAGTAATAAAATCGATTGGTATAGTTGAAGACGTCTTGGTTCAAACAAATCAAATGGTAATCCCAACCGACTTTGTCATCCTCGATGACGCTCCTCTAGTGTTGGGACGACCATTTGTAAAAACTCACGAAGCTTTGAAAAACCGGAAGTTCAATAATCTACCTCTTCAATTAGGGGCATTTAAAAGAAGTGTCGATCTCGAACGATCAATGAAATATCCATTCGGGAATAATGACCCCCTAATTGAAGATGAAGATGAACCACCCGATACAAGTGAAGAGATTGACCACTTTGTTGAAGAAAAGGTCGCCATAGAACAAACTTTTAAAGTTCTTGATCGAAACGAGCAACCAAATAAGGAGTCTCCTAAACACCCACCACTTGAGCTCAAAGAACTTCCAAAAGGTTTGGAATATGCTTTTCTAGACAAAGATGGTGAGTTACCTGTAATTATTTCGTCTAAATTAGATAACTTAGAAAAAGAAAAATTAATTAATCTTTTGAAAAAACACAAAAATGCAATAGCTTGGAAACTTGTTGACATAAAAGGAATTAGTCCTTCTATGTGCACACACAAAATTTTGATGAATGATGACTACAAATCGGTCATACAACCACAACGTCGAGTAAATCCAAATGTTCAAGAAGTGGTTAAAAACGAAGTCATCAAGTTACTTGACGCCAGACTTATCTATCCTATCTCCGATAGTCCTTGGGTGAGTCCTGTCCAAGTAGTTCCAAAGAAAGGAGGTATGACGGTAATAACTAACGAAAAGAATGAACTAATACCAACGAGAACCGTCACAGGATGGAGAGTATGTATAGATTATAGACGATTAAATGAAGCAACAAGAAAGGATCATTTTCCTTTACCCTTCATTGATCAAATGTTAGAAAGATTATCTGGTCATAAATTTTACTGTTTCTTGGATGGTTTTTCAGGCTACTTTCAAATTCCGATAGCACCCGAAGACCAAGAAAAGACAACTTTCACATGTCCCTATGGAACTTTTGCTTATCGACGCATGCCGTTTGGTCTATGTAATGCCCCAGCAACATTTCAACGTTGCATGGTAGCCATTTTCCATGACATGATAGAAAAAACAATGGAAGTCTTCATGGACGACTTTTCTATCTTTGGGGATTCATATGACCAATGCCTCGATAACCTTGAACGAATGCTATCCCGATGTGAGGAAACTAACCTCGCCCTTAATTGGGAAAAATGCCATTTCATGGTAACGGAGGGAATAGTACTCGGTTACAAAATCTCAAGCGAAGGAATGGAGGTGGATCGAGCCAAAATAGATACCATTTCTAGTTTGCCACCTCCATCCTCCGTAAGAGCTATCAGAAGTTTCCTAGGGCATGCCGGATTCTATAGGCGATTTATCAAAGACTTTTCAAAAATCTCAAGGCCTCTAACAAAATTACTTGAAAAAGATGCGCCTTTCATCTTTGACAAGGATTGCAATCAAGCATTTCTAACCCTAAAGGAAATGCTAGTCAATGCACCTATCATGATAGCGCCTGATTGGAAATTTCCTTTCGAAATCATGTGTGATGCCAGTGACTTTGCAGTTGGAGCTGTCCTGGGACAGAGAAAAGAAAAGCATTTCCACCCAATCTATTATGCTAGTAAAACACTTAATGATGCACAAGAAAATTACACAACAACTGAAAAAGAGTTACTAGCTGTGGTATTTGCTTTTGATAAATTTCGTTCTTATCTTGTTCTTTCTAAAACTATAGTCTATACAGACCATGCAGCCATTCGATATCTCTTCAAGAAGCAAGACGCAAAACCACGTTTGATTAGGTGGATTCTACTCCTCCAAGAATTTGACATAGAAATCAAAGACAAAAGAGGAGCAGAAAATACCGCAGCAGATCATCTTTCACGCCTAGAAGACCCTGCTTTAGAGGAAACCAGGGACGAGCAAATCAACGAAAAATTTCCAACTGAGTCCCTGGAAATGGTGGAATACAAGGAAGAACAATGGTACGCCGACTATGCTAACTACCTAGCTAGCGGTATAGTCGCTAAAGGATGGCCACATCATCAAAGAAAAAAATTCTTTGCTAATGTGAAACATTACTTTTGGGAAGATCCATATCTTTTCAAGATGTGTGCCGACCAACTCGTCAGACGATGCGTACATGGTAGAGAAGCACGAAGAATTCTCCGCCATTGTCATGAAGGTCCATACGGAGGACATCATGGTGCTGCCAGTACCGCACGAAAGGTATTCGATTCAGGATTTTATTGGCCAACCATTTACAAAGACGCTCAAAGTCTTGTAAAGACATGTGATGCTTGCCAAAGAACAGGTAATATTTCTTCCAAAAACGAAATGCCACAAAATGGCATTCTTGTTTGTGAAATATTTGATGTGTGGGGACTCGACTTTATGGGACCTTTCCCACCATCGAAAGGAAACAAATACATACTTGTGGCAGTAGATTACTTGTCTAAATGGGCCGAGGCCGAGGCACTTCCAACAAATGATGGAAGAGTCGTGGTAAGATTTCTGAAAAAATTATTCTCTCGTTTTGGCACACCTAAAGCTTAAGTGATAGAGGTACCCATTTTTGCAACCATCAACTTGAAAATTTTTTAACAAGATATGGGGTCTATCACCGGGTTTCGACAGCATATCACCCTCAAACAAACGGGTAAGCCGAAGTGACTAACAGAGGTTTAAAACGAATACTCGAGAAAACCGTAGGATTAAATAAAAAAGAATGGGCTGATAAATTAGATGATGCTTTATGGGCTTTTCGAACTGCTTATAAAACAACAATAGGTACAACCCCATATAAGCTAGTTTATGGAAAAAGTTGTCATTTGCCAGTAGAAATTGCACACAAAGCCTACTGGGCAATCAAAAATGTAAACTTAGATCTAGAATTTGCTGGTAAAAATCGATTTTGTCAAATAAATGAATTAGACGAGCTTAGGAATTATGCATACTCAAACTCCGAAATTTATAAGGAAAGAATGAAAAATTTGCATGACAAACATATTAAACCTAATGAATTTCGGGTAGGAGATTTAGTTCTTTTGTTTAATTCACGACTTCGATTGTTTCCTGGTAAATTAAAGTCTAGGTGGTCAGGACCTTTTTCCGTCACCCACATTTTTCCACACGGTGCAGTAGAAATTAAATCTCGAAATGGGCCACCATTTAAAGTCAATGGCCAACGGCTAAAACTCTATCAATGATTTATTGAGGATGAGGAAGAAGAGATCTCGCTTCAAACAGTGGAAGAATAAAAACATCATGCCTGGTAAGTTACGAACGATTGAGACGACAAAATAAAGCGGTAAGTTTTCTAACCATGGCTTATGGGAAAAAGGGGCACTCACACGAGCACTAAAAAAAAAAAAAAAAAAAAAAAAAAAAAAAAACGCTCGGCACGAGGCCGTGTCCGCTGGACACGGGGCCGTGTTCGCGCTGCAGACGGGATAAAACCCCTTTTTTCAAAACAGTTTCTTCATTCCACACGCCCCGTTTCCCCACAAAAGCTCTGGTTCCAGGCGATTTTTCGCGAAATTTCGACGTCTCCTATCAGTCTAACAACGTCACGGTATGATTCTATCACTCTTAGTAGTTAGATTAGTTACTTGCATGTAGTTAAAACACCACAAATTTGGGGAAAAATCTAGGGTTCTTGAAGTTCATCCGGATCGAACCTAAAATTTTGGCCTAAATCTGTTTGCATTTAGTTAGATTAGTGTTAAGGAAAGTAAATACACTTAGATTGTTCAAAGATTCACCCGATTTCTTACAAAAAACCCCAAACCCTTGTTCTTGAACCGAAAAAGATAAAATTGATGGGGTAAACGGGATATTTTGGGAAAAACGGTGTTTAGGGTTTCATTTTCGGGGGAAACCGCACCTATTGGACCAAAAATTTTCAAGTTTTCGAAACCGGGTCGAAAAATGAAGTTTTTGAGTAACAGACCTCTGGACATGGGGCCGTGTCCGCTGGACACGGGGTCGTGTCCAGCCGGCTGTTTGCAGTTTCTTTAAAAATCTCATCGTTTCGTAAAATTTTTGGTGTATTCTTTCAGATGGCAAAGTTCACAAGGTTCAATGCAAGTGAGCTCGATGCAAGGGCAAGGTACGAGATACTTCAAACAAGACCCGAGGAGTACCCCAGGAGAGCTTGCACGGACCTGTTAACCTTGGTAAACCAGCTGAACCGATTCAACAACATCGTTACGGGACCACTAGCTGTTGCATTAAACACTAGGCTTCGGTCGGTGCATCAATGCACCATGGAGTTCTACAGTACCTTCAACTTCAATTCAAGGTGTGACCCATTCAACAATGAAGGGGTTGTATTTCGGTGTGGAGGAACAATGTACTCGATCTCCATGGCACAGTTTGGAGCCATAATAGGGCTATACCAAGAAGAGGAATCGGGAAACGAAGAGAATACCGGGGGATTACGAGACTTGGATGGAAATGAAAGACAAGCCGCATGGGCTCAAATCGGTGAAGGAATCTACGACCCTCGCAGCACCAAGAGTACGAAGCTAAGGGATCCGCTCTATCGCTACATTCACAGGATCCTCACCTACTCTCTAAACCAACGTCACGACAGTAGCGGTGTTGTAGGGTTGAAAGATTTGGTTGTCCTCCACTGTATCCACAACCAAAAGCCTCTCGATGTTCCGTATCTCCTATTACGAAACATGCATCTCAACCGCCTTGCTCGCGCTCCAACGCCTATCTTCTTCGGGGGATGGGTGTACCGTCTTTTCAAGCATTACACGCAAATTCCAAGGTCCTTTGAAAGAAGCCCATGGTCGGGACGAGTTGACTACCACATTTGCCGAGCCATGAACTGACTTTATGAGGCGGAAGACGGAACAGTGAGTTTCCAAAGAACGCAAGGCTATGAATGGAACCCACAGGAGGCCCTAGTTCTTCACGCACAACCTCCCCACCACCAGTATCCACCCCATGGTGATCCGGGTCAATCCTCCTCACAAGGAGGTGGTTTTCCTAACTTTCAAAGCTTACATGATCTTATGCAGGAAAACCTCATGTGTACCAGGAACGCCTACAACCTCGCCAATAACACATACCACCGGGTCGGAGCTATTGAGCGCAACATCAACGATATACAAGACGATATCAGCTGCATCCGGGAGTACATGGCGGGGCATGGGGATGGAGGTGATGATAGCGATGAGGATATGGAGTAGAGGGTTTGGAGGAGCAGGAGCGGGTTGATGGCGAGCCCACAGGTTTAAGTCCCTTTATCTATCGAACAATTGGTGGCCTGCGTGCCAGAAGTTGAACAATTTACTTTCCTTGCAACACTTTTATTTTCCGTTTTATTTTTCTTTTACTTTATGCTTGGAACAATTAACTATGGTAATTTAGGATGTTTGTGTTGCTTGGTGTGGTATTAAGTGATGAAACAGGTACAAACCAAGGCTTGGGGTGCTAAGCCTCAGCACTTATAGAGCCAGGATGGAAAAACCGGGGGAAGAAACCTGTTTTTCAGGCTTTCAGACAGTCCACACGGGGACGTGTCCAGCCAACACGCCCCCGTGCTCACCTCCCAGACCTGCTGTTTGGCTTCTGTCCTGCAGACTTTTGTCAGACACGTGGCCGTGTCCAGTGGACACGGGGCCGTGTCCACCTTCTGTAAGTTCTCGTTACTGGCACCTGAACACGGGGTCGTGCCCACTCAACACGGGGCCGTGTCCAGGCTGCCAGTAACACAAAACCTTTGCTTTCTAACACCATTTTACACATCTAATCAACCTAAAAATTTATTTTTGGGACACATTGAGGACAATGTGTAATATAAGTGTGGGGGGGGGGGGGGATGCTAAAGCCTTGAATTTTGCAAGTCCTAAATACAAGCCTTACACAAAACTCTGTTGGAAACGCTAATCACCCCAAAAATTTTTCCAAAAATTTCATTTTTTTTTCTTACTTGTCCAGGTTTAATTCGGGAAATTCAAGTTCTCAAAAAGGTTATATTTTTACGAATTTACAACCAATAGCGTAGTGATAAAAAGAACCAACATAAGAAAATTATGAAAAGGCTTGACAAACTTAGTTAAAATTTGATTATATATACTTGATCACATAAAAACCCATTCCCACAAAAGTGAGTTTTGAGCCTTTATTGAGCATACAAATTTACATCTTTAGACTAAATGCTCATCTTTCGTTTCTTGTGTGAATAGCCGCTTGGTTCTTACGACTCTAGAACTTGCCATGACGATACATTCCCGGTCCTTATCAACTTAAACCCGAGTAAGTAAATGATGGAGGCATTAGGACTAACCCTTTTTATTTCTACACCATTATTTTTCTTTTTCTTTTACCACCTACCCAAAAATCCCCCTAGTTAGCCCCTTTGAGCCTAAACCTTTTCATTTCATCACCCAAACCAAAAAACCCTTTTACCCACCAAAACCTTTTTATTTTTAACCCTTTGTTTTAGTAACAAGTTCGGTTTTTCGTTAAAAAAAAATGTTGATGATGAAGCAAAAAGAAAATAAACAAACAAGTTCATCAAAAATAACTTTGTTTGAATAAAAGCTTCATCAAAATAAAAAAAAAATAAAAAAAATAAGAAAATCTTACGAAAACCGACACTTGTTACGTTTTTCGCCCTTTTTCTACTAACCACTAACCACTATCCCAACCACCTACCTTTAACCCAAGCCTAACCCTTAACCCACAAAGTCCTCTTGATATTTACAAAGGTATAAAAGTTAAAAAGGAGGAGGATTGATTGCTTGGCAAGCTTATGGTAGGAATAAGTCCCATGCCGCTCTCGAGTGATTCACTAAAAAATACACCTTCGGCCGAGTGTGAGTGACTTCTCCCGTGAGGTATGTGAACTTGTATATAAATGGAATTTTAAAAAAAGGCATGTTATGCCCAAATAAGTAATTTCTCCTATGAAAAGTTCTAAATAAATCATTACGAATAGGAGTGCAAATAAATAAAAATAAAACCCAAAAAGATCTTGGATATCCCGACACTCTACGACAAGCCCAAAACCTTCTCTTCTACCTATTCCATTTGGGAGTGTTAGCCACATATTAAAGAGTTTTGCTTGAGGACAAGCAAAAGTTCAAGTGTGGGGGTATTTGATGTGTGTAAAATGCAACATATAAATTACATCAAATGAGGCATAAAACTAACCCTTTTTAAGTACTAATATTGGAAAAAGAGTGTTTTTGTCTTCCTTTTGTATTTTCAGGATTAAATGAGCTCAAAAACGCAAAAGAAGCAAAAAGACAGCTAAATCCAACATAGATACAAGAAAAGGAATATTAGTGGACTGCCCGACCCCTCAACGGCACCTTCCAAAGCAAAATAGAGAAATCAGAAGTCTGAACACGCCCCGTGCTCAGTCAGCACGGGGGCGTGCCCAAGAAGCAGCAGAAAAGACAAATCCATAGAAGCTTCTATTGCCCACCACGGGCCGTGCTCAGCGGACACGGGGGCGTGTCGAAAGTACAACAGGCGCATTTATTGTAATTGCGAATTACAATTAATGAGGAGAGAGAGTGTCAGACAGGCACGGGGCCGTGCCCAGCGGACACGGGGCCGTGCCCAGCTCTCTGTTCAGCCTATAAATAGGAGTGCTTGGATTCATTTCATCTCATCCCTTGGCACACCACCTCTCTCACACTTCATCCACCACCCACCACCATCACAACACCATCATCCACCACCATCATCCATTGTCCATCATAGAGTGTGTGAGTCGTCTCGGGATCCAAGATTGATCGTAAGAGTTCTTGACAATCAAGGCCATGTTTGCCTAAGTCTCTTACATCACTTGGTGAAGACAAAGTGTCTAGTATAATACTTTTTATTTCTAATCTTTTGCACTTTTTATTTGGTTTTGTATTAATGACTTTAATAACTAGTTACTTATGTTGAAGGTGATCTTTCCTTATCGTTTGTCCGTGGTGTCTTGGCATTATTTTACTGTCTATATAAAATAAAGGATTTTCACCATTCATATCTCCACGGTCTATATGGAGGTATGTTGGCTACCTGGTCGGGGGTTAAGGGAACGGTTTGGTAAAGGTCTTGCCATTGTTCAGCGTTTAGAGGTCCTGCAATGGACCTGGGTCAAATTTAGTAGGACCTCTTTCAATGCTTCACGGTATTGGATGGCGGGGGTCCAAACTCTTTGATCCCCTCATAAGTTAACTACTATTAATACTATAACCCGGCTATTTAGGACTGTATCCTTGCTGACTCAGACTACTTAGTCGAGGGTAACGTCACCGCCAAAAGCGGGGCCTACCATAATTTACATTAATAACTTAATTCATTATCTTCCAATAATCCACCCTTTTAGGATTGTATCCTTGCTGACTCAAACTACTGGGGTGAGGGTAACGTCACCTTCAAAAGAGGGGCCTACTACAATAACTAAGATAATCTCTTAATTATGTGCAAAAGTGCGGAAATAATCAAAGTTTATACTAGATACGAGTCGGAACCAAGTGATTCATCTTGTCTATCTGTTTTTTATTTTTATTTTTATTTTCAACATTTTAGTTAGTTTTTATTTTTCTTAGCTTAAAACATTTTTTCTAAACTTTTATTTTGATTAGACGTTGAGGATAAACCGGTACTAAAAGCTCTTGTGTCCTTGGACGACCTCGGTATCTTACCAACGCTATACTACACTCAACGATGGGTGCACTTGCCCATATGTGTGTTTAGTGTTAGTGAAATATCATGTTTTATAAATTTAAAACTTGTCTAAATAAGTGTTAAAAAAGGGCTTAAAATATACACCTAATATATATAACACTTCACACGCATCAATGGTCTCCTTGACCTAGTTCAGGATATCGTTACCGGTAGCAACACTACTACCGTCAGACAGGCCATTGAACTATCTGCTACCCTGACTGAATCCCAGATCAGGAAAGGTAAGCTTTTCTGAAAGGGCGACCCGAAACCATCTGACGAGTCTACACAAGAAAAACCAAAGGAAAAACAGATTGAGTCCTCCAAAAAGTAAAAAAAGCGTAAGGCTTCACAAAACTTCGTTGTAGTTGCTCAGAACAATCAGGTTGCACCAAACCAGCCAACACAACCTCGTACAAGGAAAAACTATGTTGGTATTGCACCTTTGTGCAACAAATGCAACCGTCATCATCTGGAGCAAACACAGTGTCACAAATGTACCCATTGTGGGCGATTGGGACATTTGGTCAACATCTGCCGTTATGCTAACCAAAACCAAGCTGGTTCAAATCCTGTTGCTGCTCAAGCACGGTTTCCACCTGGGTCGTGCTATAACTGTGGTGATCTTACTCACTACCGAAACAATTGCCCAAGACTTGTTAACGTAAATCCAGCGCGTGGACGAGTGTTTAACATAAACAAGGAAAATGCAAACAACAATGCAGCAGTGAACAATTAGACTTTTATATTTCCTTGTTTGTTATCTTTTGACGTTTGAAACAATTCAGCTGTTATATAAATAAAATTTGTTGTTCCAATTTTATTTTACGAAACTGATACGATTGTGTGTATGTCTGACATACCCCTACGATGCCGACACCAAGGAACTGTGTTCCTTACAAAACAAACTGCCTGTATGATTCTTTCATTTTATGATCACTTGTGATCTCCCCAAAAATCCTAAGTACTCGTTTCTTTTAAGAAACAAAGTACAAGGGCAAGTTGCAAATTCCTAAACAGATACCTGAAATACCATTTCAAATCCTTGATTTGATACCTAAAGGTACTTTCATGAATCCTTAACTGGATTCCTTGTGTACTCTAATACGAATGATACGATACGACAAAGACGAAACCAAATCCTTATAAGATCTTCCTATCTTCATAGTTAGATTATTTGGGATGTTAAAAAGTATCAATTGAAGTCCGTGATTGGATTTCTGGTGTACTTTAAATGTAATTTATTCAAATTAATAAACGAGCTAATAACTAAATTAACGAATACGCGATTATGTGATTATGTGTAATTCTAAAGCTCACTATCTAAGTCCTGATAGAATCTTCCGTATTTCCATATGTTAGATTCTCAGAAGGATACTCAAAGTACTATCTTAAATTCCTTAAGGGGCTTTTCTATACAAATAGTAAGAACCTTGGATTCCAAAGTGCTATTTCAAAACGACTATTTGATTCAAAGTGACAAGGATCCCTTAGTGGTCTATTTAAGAGATCATACGACGGTCTAGTTAAGGAGATCATGTGTTGATCTAGTTAAAAGGATCGTTCGTTGATCTAGTTAAAAAGATCCTTTGGTGGCCTAGTCAAGTCATTACATGTTTGTCCGATTGATTTTTCCCCTACGCATTATGAAATGAACTGTGCAGACTAGGCAAGGAATTACGTAATTATGGATGCATACATAATTATGGAATTCAGTGCACAGAAACCACAGCAAGTTTTTTCATGTGTTAAGACCTATAGTGATAAGAATAACGAGACGGGAACAATGTAAAAAGGGCATGGTGGATACGCCGCTGGTACTTCCTATATATAAGTGTTCCTTATTACATTGCGAACGTAGCGTTATTTAAATTACTAGAAGTCCTGGACCTTGACCAATGTTATTTTATCTTACACTCTCCGACTCTGATTTCGAGCACACACAAGTTTCCTATAATAGTGTTCATAGGAAACATTCTCCTATCCGTTGTTCAAAGCTCCATGCTTTTGTTACAATAACGACAAAACTTTGGCAATTAACAAATTCGCTAAGAATCCAAACATGACCTAGAGTTTTACTTGGGAAATGGAGGATTCATTCAAAAGTGAAACAATCACAGTTGTCTTCACAGGTTTCCTCTAAAATTAAATTTCGGGACGAAATTTCCTAAAGTAGGGGAGACTGTGACACCTGTGTCACTACGACCATCATAGAAATGAAAATCCAATGAAATCTTGTATTTCATTCTTGGGATTTGTATAAATATGTGTATCATTTGCACATATCAATTCTTGTTCGATTTCGAGCTTCAAATCGCTTTCTGGAAGGTTATACGCGAACTGATGCATAAATATAATCAGTTTAATGCAACAAACACCCCGGAATAGTGATATAGGCTTAACATACCTTAAATAACCTTTACATAACTTAGAAATAACTTTTGGAGGGTTTGGTGTGTCGAAAACAAGTTCATTCGATCGCAGGGACTAATTGCGTCAAACTGCGATACTATGCCGATTTGTATAGTAACGAACATTTCGGAACTTGATCATAAGCTAAACATACCCTAAATATCCTTTATGTAGCTTATAAATAGGCTTTGAGGGATTTGGTATGCGAAAATAAAATTATTTGATCAACAGGGACTAAAATCGTCAAAAAGTGCATAAGTTTGCATTTTCGCGCATATCTTACTTTCTGAATATATCCGGACATCCAAAAAAAATTTCAATCATTAAAATATTTTATTTTATTGATTGGAATGCAAAAATACCATTCGCCGCGCAATTTGGATCGTTTTCACGTCCGTTCGAGTTTTCATCGTAATTAACCAAACAACGCAACCGTACGACCAAACGAACCGACATCCGAGATATTTTCAAGCATGTTTCAAGTCCCCTATGATTTAACATCCTTGTAGAGCTTTGAAAATGGGTTAACGAGGTTTAAACGCGTCGAAAATGGCTTAAACGAGCTGCAGGGATCATTTCTACCATTTTTGCAAACTTTCTGGAACTGGTATATGGTGGCGTCTTGCCACAGCCTAAGGGTTGTGCTGTGGCGGCACACTACCCCCTCATCTGGACAGAAAAATCATTTTTGGCAACCAGCTTAATCTCTAGGGTCTATTATGTAACTTTTTCAATACCATGAACTAGTTTTGGAGCTCCCATTGTATCAAATACCATGTTCCACAAATGTAGGGCCAAGATTGATCCTTCTAAACACTTGGAATGATCTCCTTGATCCTAACTTCCTATAAATAGAAGTGGGTTCTTGTCCATTTTCCTCACATTTGATCTCAATTCCTTCTCTAAGTTGAAGCTCTCCTTGTGAAGCTTCATACCTGAGAATTTTGAGTTCAAATCTTCATTGCTTGGACCTTTTGTAAGCTTCTTTCATGCTTTTTATGTATTTCAAGCATGAAAGTCAAACAGTGTTTGACTTTCTGCTTTGACCATGAATTGGTCAACACAAAGTTCGTTTGAACTTTGTAACGTGAGCGTAATCACGATGGTTGTAGTCCCTTGTGACTATACCTACTGATTACCACGTCGATTAGTCCCTTGTAACTATTTTTGGGTATCAAAATACTTTGTTTTGATATCAAACCTGTTTTCTAACTTAGTTAAACATGTTTTAACATGTTTAACTCGTCACTTTTAGTCTAGTGCTTGTTTAGGGTCGTAAGATAAGCGGACTTAACCACCGCTTAGTCGTTCGAACCCGACCCGTTTGGTCGATCGTTAGGATCCGACCAAGCATATTATGTGACCATAGTTGTATAGGGAATAACCTTCCGATGTTATACCTTATGGTCACTTAGTTTAATTAGTTGTATGATAGGTAGTTTATATGCCTTAGGAAAATTACCAAAATGCCCTTTTCATGCATAATTTGTATTTAAGCATATGTAACTTAACATTGTCACTTAAACTGATTATGCAACATATTTAAACATGTTAGGGCATATAATACTTGTCATAGGACTAGTTAGGCGTCTCGAACGCGTATTCGCGCGAACGACGCGTTAAAGTAGCGTAAGCTACCTTAATGGGTCGTAACGGGTCATAAGCACTTAGGATGGGTTCCGATTTAGAATGTAGGCTTTGTTAAACCATATCACATGAGTTGCAATACTCATTTGGTTTACGAGACCTTGTTCTACCCGATCTCCTGATTTAGGTACCGATTGTTTAATATGGTGATTCCATACTAGGTGTCACTTGATTCCTTGATTTCCGAACTTTGTTAGGACACTTAATCGAGGATACTTACAATCTCAAGTGAGTACATAGTCCCCTCTTTTACGTTTTCAAATGTTTTGGGGTGATACATATGTGCCGATACTATATTTTCATGTTTTCGACTCTATGATTACACATGCATAAGTACTATCTTTTGACGAATTGAACTATTATCCATAGCTTAAACACTGATTTCCAAAGTTTGTTAGAACTATTTGTCCATTTATACTATTATTTATACATTCATTAACAATTATCAAGCCGATTGGTAGTACGATATAGCGCTATAGGACTAGACACCCCATTCCTGTTGTATGGGATGTCAGAAACCAAATTTTAACCAAACAGAATTTGCCTTTGTGGTATTTCTATAGTCTCTAAAGTGTAGTTTGATGCACTAAGGTTTGAATGTATTGCTAAATCGTGATTTATGGTATATTTCGATATACTACCAACGTGATACTGTTTGCTAAAGCATAATTTGATATGCTACTATTTACTAAAATATAGTTTGATATATTACCAAACCACGATTTAGGTATGTCCTGACATACTACCAACGTGATATTGATTACTAAAGTATAATTTGATATACTACCGACTCTGTTATTTAACGAACTAAAGTATATTTTAATATACTACCAAAGCATAGTTGATGTGCTATTTTCTAATCCAAAGCATAAGTTAATATGTTATTTACAAAACCAAAGTATAATGTGTCATACTACCGATGTCTTTCATTTCATGAAGCAAAGTATACTTGCGATATACTACCGAATCTATTATTTTCGAAACTAGAGTATATTCTAATATACTATCTATTTATCTATTTCAAAACTAAAGTATATTTAGATATACTACCCATTCGCTTATCTCAAAACTAAAGTATATTTTTGTATATGCTATAAACATTTTACCAAAACGACGCATTTTAGAAACAATACTTTTTACAAGGATTCATGGCTATTTTTGAAAACATAAAACCTTTTTCTTGTGTTATCCAAAGCCATGAATCTAATATACAAATCTTATGTTACTCACAGGCATTTTTATGCTGACGTACCTATTTTCACATATGTTTCAGGTGCTGCTATGTGATGATTGTTGATGCATGCTACACATAGGATGGACTCATGCCTTAGCGACTTTAAAACTTGAGATACAATTATTTGTATTTATCTGATTTGTACTAAAACTATGAGTTTAATAATTCAATAGAACGAAACTTTTAATCCATGGTTGTGAAACAATGACTCTGTTGCGACACTCCCCGACGTTTCCGCCGTGATTTGTTGTTTTACGCGGTCGGGTGTGACAGGACAGGGCTAGTGAGATGTCTGTTACACATCATGTGGACCCCGTAGGCAGATCGTTGGTTGTTGTTGGTGCACTAAATGTCTGTTGATTACATCATTATCAAGTCTTGTGTCTAGGATTGTTTGAATGATCACACCATAGGGTTTAAGTTAGGGTTTTTATGTGATAAACACATGATTTCGCTTGAGTGGGCATGTGAATACTTGAAGCGAAATCAGCATAAGAGATTTCGCTTCAAAGGGTTTGTATTTGCTTGAAGCGAAATCAAAGCACAAGAGATTTCGCTTCAGCAAGTCTCAAGCGAAATCATGTTGTCTATATATAGGTGGTTGGTCATTTGAAGCGAAAATCAGTTGTCATTGTATGTGAGACGAAGTGCTGACGGATTTGTATCAGAAAACTTTGTACAAGCACTCAAATGAATCAGAATAGAAAGATTAAAAGGATTAAAGCTGTTATGACTTTGTTTACGTTGATTCCGCCTTCGTACGCAAAGATGAACTACTTTTACTGACGGTTTAAGGTCGTACAACGGTCCAACAAGTGGTATCAGAGCTCCGGACGAGGAGTTCATACCATAGCAGCGGATTATCTTCTTTCTACTCATTTCTTTTTACATTTTTCATATCTGAACAAGTTCCAACGGTCGAAATGGTCTAATTTTCGAGTATTACGTTTAAAACTGAGTTTTAACAAAGCCTACAAAGTTTCAGACTTAAATTCAGATTAAAACTCATTAAAAATGACCTAAAACAGGGTTTCGCTTGAAGTTGTTCGTAGATAAATAGTTGATTTCGCTTGAAACTCTGAAGCAAAACTAGACTTCCTGAAGCGAAACTAGACTTCCTGAAGCGAAACAGATTCCTGAAGCGAAATAGTGATTTTCGCTTGAAGACATCCTGAAGCGAAATAGAGGATTTCGCTTGAAACTGATTGGTTTGAAACTTGTTCTGTTGAAGCGAAATAGAGGATTTCGCTTGAATCAGTTTTTGTTGATTGATTTCGCTTGAACTTGTTGATTTCTCAAAACCTAAAATTTTTCTAAGTGTTTGATTGATTTTTTTCAGGTACGTTCACGATGGATGATATTTTCTTGAACCCGTTTGGCGATATGTACGCATTCGCAGGAAACTCGGGAGATGATACTTCTACAAACAACAACAATACGAATGAGAACGAGAATACACCGAACGAAAGAAAGAAGGAAGCTTGGGAGTCCGAAAGCGCATTTGGAACGTTTAACAAACCTCCTAAGCTGATGGCTATAGAGGATTATAGCAGGTGGGCAACAAAGTTCGAAGATTGGTTGATGGCATTTGCTTTTCCTTGCTGGAAAAGTATGAAAAATGGTTTTGCCCAAGGAAAGAAAAATGGTGAAGCATTAAGATCAGCTGAAGAGATTGATAATTTTGTGGCTGAGCAAAAATGTGTGGCATTATTGTTTCAATCGGTGCGTGAAGACATCATTTCGTTGATAGATTACTCTAATTCTAAAGACTTATGGGAAAAACTCAAAAAGAAGTGTCTTGGAAGCAAAGAGATTGTAAAAAACAAAAAGAAACTTCTTAGGAAAGAGTTTGATATGTTTGGTTGTCTTAAAAATGAATCGGTGTGTAAAATGATTGAAAGGTTCGGTCATCTGAAACTGGAGCTTGCTCGACACAAGATCACGTATTCTGATGAAGAACTTGTTGATAAACTGTTTGATTCATTACCAGATGAAGTGGATTGGAGATATTACGCGCTGATGTTGAAAAACACTATTTCTCCAGAAGATTTGACTCCAGATGTGTTGATTGAAAGACTGGAAAGTCATGAGCTAGAGTTGAAGAAAACGTTTAAAGTAAATAATTCATCTTATCAGCAGAATCTGGATTTATACTATCCAAAGAGTATGATGCAGAAAGCTACTTCTCCAAAGACTGCATTTTCTGCTGAGAATGTTTCTTCAACAAGCAAAGAAAGTCAAAGCAATTCAAGCAGTGGAGGCCATAGTGGTTATCATAGTGGATCTACATCTTCTGCAAATCATTCTGATGCGAAGTTTTCTTGCAATATCGCGATAGATCTGAAGAACGCACAGAATTTTGATGCGGAGTCAGCCAAGCAACAAATGGTCTTTCTAGCATCTGTTTTAGAATCCTACGAAGGATTGGTGGCTGGAAAAATTGGCAATACAAATCTGACAAAAGAAGATTACGATCAGATTGATCCGGAGGAAATGGAACTGATCGATATTCGTTGGGCTATGGCAAGTGCTGTTCGTCGTGCACAAAGATTCATGGAAATTACTGGAAGAAAAACAATTGGTGGTGCTTCTACCAAGCTGGGGTTCGATAAATCGAAGGTGACTTGTTTCAAATGTAAGCAGAAGGGTCACTTCAAACGAGAATGCCGAAACGCTTATGCTGATGAGTCAGAGAACCCTTTCAAAGATGATTATTACAAAAAGGCAATCTACCATCAGAATAAATCTGAGCCGCCTAGATTGAAGCAAGTTGAAGATAACAGAGACAAATCAAGGGCTCTTGCTGTGATTTATGATGATGAGGGGTATGATTGGAGTAAGGAAGTTCTACCTGAAGAAGATGCGGTGGGTTACGCATTCATGGCAAGCAATGATGAACCTAAGCCATGGAAAGATGATCGTACTGAAGAAGAGAAATATCACTATCGGAAGATGGTTGCTGAAACAAAGATTATCAAACTTTCTCGTATCTATCTGAATGCAAGGAGAGCCAATAGATGGGATCCAGATAGAGAGTGCTATCTTGATGAGTATGGAAATATTGCAATTGATGATAGTACACTTGATATCGAAGCCATCATCAAGGAGTACAAAGAAGAAGATGAATATTGGCAACACAAGTGGTGGGGAACTCCAACTTCGAAAATGATTGAAGAAGAGAAAGAGAAAGAGAGAAAGGAGAGAGAGGAGAAAGAGAAGAAAGAAAAGCAAGTTGATACAGGCATAATTGATACTACGCAAGAGTTGACAGCTGAGAACCTGGGAGTGATGGCTGACAAAGTGCTAGCTGCAAAAGCACTTGAGGTAGAGCCTAATTCTGTTACTGAGTCAAAGGGATTGGTTAATCAAAGTGTGTCAACAAATGCGTCAGGTAACAAGATTGATGGGAATGCTGACTGCAAAAATTGCACCAAACAATGCAATTTTTGTAGCACTGTCACGTATCTTAACAATGAGAAAATCAAGAATCTGACAACAAAGGTTAGAAATGTTGAAAATCAGATTCTCGATCGTGACAAAACTGTAAGAGCTTCAACTGAACGGATTAAAGAATTAACAGTTCAAATTGAAAATGATAAAACTGAACGTGAAAATAAAATCTGAAAATGAAAAGTTAATTCTTGAAAACCGTCAGATTTCTGAAAAGTTTGAGAAATTGAAAAGCATTGTCAAAGATAGTGATGATCGTAATGGCAAAACATTTAAAGAAAATGAACATCTAAGAGCTGTTTTGAGATTAAAAGAAGAATCGATTAATGAACAACTGGATCAAATTGCTAAACTGAAACTTAAAGTTCAAGAAGCTGAAATTGAGAATGAACGAATCCAGTTGAAGCTTAACAGCTATAAATCAGCAAGCTTTGTTTTGCAGCATATTGTTCCTAAACCTATAGGGAAAAACAAAGATGGCGAGGATGTGTTTTCTGATGGAACGGGTGTAGGTTTTCACAAAGTTCCACCGCCAATTTTAGACAACTACACGAAAAAGCAGTCTAGTTTGGTGGAAATTGAGGAAGAGAGTGAAGTTAAACTTCCTGAAAACATTGATGTCATGTTCACATCTTCCAATGACGAGGGTGTCCAAAGTGATGTGGTGAAAAGTGTGGTAGACAAAGTGCTTAAACCGGATTGTGACACTTCTGAGGAGGATGGGTGTTTCTTTGACAAATACATTCAGAAACCAAAGTCCAAAGACAACTTAAGTGATGAACCGGGTCTTGTGATGTACAAGATGGCTGGATCTGATAAGTTGTATTCGGATTCTGAGTTTCCCATTGAGAATGTTAATGTGAAAAAATTGACAAATGTTTTCAAGTTAGTTGAAGTTGAGTTGTCAGAAGTGAACAGTTTGAAAAAAACAAAAAGGCAAATGAATTTTGAGAAAGATAAAGCTTATTACAAAAAGCCTATTGTTCCACCACGTTTTTATAATAACAATCGAAACAATTGGTTGGGTGGTTATCAAGGTGGTAAGAGTTATCAGAAAAAGAGTTTTCAAAACAGAAGGTTTGCTGAAAAGAAGGTGTTTGTAAATGGTTCAAGTTCACTTTCTGATGAGGAAAATGAAATTTTTTCAAAATCGAATGAAGAGTTCTTTGAGAAAAGAGCTTCACATTATCAGTTTGAAGGCACGAGTCGAGTAGTTGATACTCGTACTTATTTTAGATGTGAACAAGTTGGTCATATTGCACGAAAGTGTACATATGTGAAGCCTAGGACTGAAACTGTGAAGATTCAACAAAAGAAAGTTGATGTGAAAGGTAAAGCACCAATGTATGTTGAGAAGAAAGTGGTTGAGAAGCAAAAAGTTAAAAATGATAACATCAAAATGAAAAATGAATCTGTTAAGAAAGTGGTAACTAAAAATGACAAATTTTATAAACGGGTTGCTTTATCTCAACAAGTTTGGAAACCAAAAACTGAAATGAAAATTTCAACTTCTAAAGTGAAAAAGCCTGATGAATCAATTTCGGTTGATTATAATGAAAATTTTCCATCTTTGAAGGCTAAAAATTTCAAAATTCAAATTGCTAGAGTCAAGGTTACACCTAAGGCTGATGAGGCCTGGGTGGACACCATGTTCGAATAAGCAGTTTGAATTGCCAGAGCTTCCTGGATCGCGAAGCATGAATCGGCATCTTTCTTGAAGTTGTTTAAGTCGTAGTTTGTTTTGTGCATGATCTTCCACAATTGGTATCCAGATGGATTATGGATAGTGGTGCATCTCGACATATGACAGGAAAAACTGCATTGCTGTATGATGTAAGGAACATTAATGGTGGTTATGTGGGTTTTGCTGGTCATGAAGGTGGTCGAATTGTTGGTGAGGGAACGTTATCCAATGGGATTGTGACGTTTGAGAGAGTTAACTACATCACTGAGCTGGAGAACAATCTGCTTAGTATCTCGCAGATTTGTGACAATCAGTATACTACTCACTTCACTGATAAAGAATGTTTGATTCTGAAACCTGGTTTTGTTATCCCTGAAGAATGGATTATTATGAGGGCACCTAGAGTGAATGATTTATATGTGTTAGATATGTCTGTAGCAACTACAACTACTGGTCAAGCACATTGTTTCGTGTCTAGAGCAACTGAGAAAGAATCAAGATTGTGGCACAGAAAGATGGGGCATATACATCTTAGGAAGATGAATCACTTGGTGCACAATGATTTGGTATTGGGTGTTAATATCAAAGGTTTTCATCTGGAAGGGGAGTGCATTAGCTGCATCAAAGGCAAGCAGAAGAAAAAGTCACACCCTACAAAGCAAGTCAATTCAGTTTCGAGACCTCTGGAGAGACTTCATATGGATTTATTTGGTCCGGTGAATGTCAAAAGTATTACAGGAGATTACTATTGTTTGGTCGTTACTGATGATTATTCCAGATTTTCGTGGGTATCTTTCTTGAAGATGAAAGATGAAACATTTGACAGTTTGATGAGTCTGTTCAGAAAGATTGAGAATTTGTACCAAAGGTGTATCAAGAGAATTCGAAGTGATAACGGTACTGAATTCAAGAACAGCAAGATGGAAGAATTTTGTGATGAAAGAGGTATTTTGCATGAGTTTAGTGCTCCATACACTCCGCAGCAGAATGGAGTCGCAGAACGTAAAAACCGGACACTAATAGAGACAGCTAGAACTATGCTCGCAGATTCAAAGTTACCTATAAATTTTTGGGCTGAAGCTGTTTCTGCCGCATGCTATACGCTCAACAGAGTTCTTACTGTCAAGAAGTTCAACAAAACATGCTTTGAGCTTATCAATAATCGCAAACCGAATTTGAAGTATCTAGAACCGTTCGGGTCACCTTGTACGGTTATAGAACCTTTTGGGAAGTTTGGTCCGAAGTACATTGAGGGTATATTTGTTGGTTATTCAAATCCATTGCGACGTGTCTTCGTTCCAAGTGAGAAGCGGATTATTGAAGCTACAAATGTTGAATGTCAAGGTTACACAATGCCGCCACAGAATCCTGGTGATTCATGGCGTTATCATTATGACAAACTTTGGGATTCGTTTGACATGAGAGAAGAATCAGAGGATGATGAAGATTTCTTTGATGAGTTGGATATTTTGCGTGAATATGAGTCGCAGTTAAGGTTCCCAGCTGAGTATTCAAGAAGACCACGGGAAACTTCAAATGATGATGAAGCAGGTCCAAGTAATGCTGGTGAACATGATGATGTCCAACAAAATGAAGTTGCTCAGGATAATCAGTCGGTTCAGAATGATAATCTAGAAGATGAAAACATGCCAGTATTTGATCATGGTGATTCAGATTCAAATTCTGAGGGGGAGCAAATTCCGATTTCAAGTCAAACAAACCAAGTTGGTGATCAAGATGCAGAGCAGAATGTTACTAATCTGGAGGGAAATGTAGATGTTCCAAGTGAAGTGATGCCGCGAACTTTCTCATATCATCCAGAGGAGTTGATCATATGAGAATTACAAGCAGGCGTTCGCACTCGAAATCAGATTGATAAAGGGCTTACATGTTTTTATACAAAAGTTGCTCCTTTGCAAACTGAATTCTCATTAAGTTGTTTTATCTCGCAGGTTGAGCCAAGAACTTACAAAGAGGCGCTTACTGAAGACTCTTGGGTCAATGCTATGCAGGAGGAACTTAGTCAATTCGAGAAATTGGGAGTGTGGAAGTTAGTTGATTTGCCGGATGGTCATAGGAAAATTAACACTAAGTGGGTGTTTAAGTGTAAGAGAGACGATAGAGGAGTTGTCGTAAGGAACAAAGCTCGACTCGTTGTTCAGGGATTTAGTCAACAGGAGGGAATTGATTTTACCGAAGTCTATGCTCCTGTAGCACGACTAGAGGCTATCAGAATTTTCCTAGCATTTGCGTCTTGGAAGAACTTTAAAGTTTATCAGTTGGATGTTAAATCGGCGTTTCTTTATGGGAAGGTTAAAGAGGAGGTTTATGTCGGTCAGCCACCGGGCTTTACCGATCCAATCCACAAAACCAAGGTCTACTTATTGGACAAAGCGCTGTATGGTTTACATCAAGCCCCGAGAGCTTGGTACGAGACTTTGTCTCAACACCTACTAGCCAACAAGTTCATTCGTGGAAAAGTGGATGCCACTCTCTTCACTAAAGTCGTTGATGGTCATCTTCTGATAGTTCAGATTTATGTGGACGATATAATCTTTGGGTCGACAAATGAAAATCTATGCAAAGATTTTGAATCAGTGATGAAGCAGAAGTTTGAAATGTCATCAATGGGGGAGATGAAATTCTTTCTGGGATTACAAGTTGAACAACTTCCTGAGGGAATTTTCATTCATCAGTCAAAGTACGTTCATGATATTCTAGAGAAATTTGGGATGTCAAGTTCTACTCCAGCTGCTACCCCACTTGCAACAAATCATGGGATTCACCCAGATCTCACCGGAGACAGGGCTGATGAAACTTTTTATCGATCCATGATAGGTTCTTTAATGTACCTAACTGCTTCACGTCCTGATATTATGTACCCAACGTGCCTCGCAGCAAGATTTCAGTCTAACCCGAGAGCATTGCACATGATCATTGTGAAGAGGATATTGCGCTACCTGAAAGTAACTCCTTCATTGGGGTTGTGGTAACCTAGAAAAGGTGATTTTACGCTCGAAGGGTATTCCGATTCGGATTTCGGATGCTGCAAAGTTAATTCAAAATCAACAACTGTAGGATGCCAGTTCTTTGGTCCTAGATTGGTTACCTGGCAGTGTAAGAAACAAACGTCTGTGGCGTTATCTACTTGTGAAGCGGAGTATGTTTCTGCTAGCAGTTGCTGCTCTCAGATCTTGTGGATACAGCAACAGATGCGCGACTACGGTTTGCAGTTTCTTAACACACCTCTTTTTGTTGATAATGAGGCCGCAATAAATATAACTAAAAATCCAGTACATCACGCTAAAACTAAACACATAGAAATTCGTCATCACTTTATTCGTGATTGCTTTGAGAAAAAGTTGATACGAATTGAGAAAATCCACACTGACGAACAGAAAGCTGATTTGCATACCAAAGCTTTTGATAAAAATCGGTTTAAATATTTGTTAAAACTGAATGGTATGAAGCTTCTGTCGGTGTCGGATGGCATAATTGGCGTTGATGAGAGTACTGTTGCGGATGAAGACGAGAAACAATCTGCAATGGTTTGTCGAATTTTTACTTGTTTTGGTATTTAGGGGGAGTAGATGTTTGTACATAGTTTATTTTCAGAAAATTCAAAAACAGTAAAAAATGCAAAAATACAAAAACATGATAAAATCTGAAAAAGAGCTTGTGTATATAGGGAAAATGATAGTACATCAGCTAGACGATCACAGTATGCTAAAGATTTGAAAAGTATAAAAGAGCTAAACAATCTTATTGATGATGTGTCGATAGGTTTTCGTACATTTAGTAGATTTATTCGGGATATAAACCTAAATTCAAACTTGTGAATTCGTGGGGAACACTACTTGGATATATAGGTAACCCCTGAAATCTCGTTTGAAAGGTCTCTTAATCTGATATACTAGGTCTTTATACTCAATGATGTCTGGGGTATTATTCCGGGACTTCTGCTGAACGGTGGTTCTGACCTAGTCCCTGGCTAATACTTGCTGCAATGCTTGAAACACAGCATTAAACCCTCAGCATGCTGAAACAATAAAATTGATATATGCTGCTGTTGTAAGCAAAAAGATCCTCTAAAGGGGACACACCGAAAAGTCGAAGCTGATATCTCTCTGCGTATACGGAAGTATCGATCTGAGATCCCTCGGCCCTCGCATACCTAAATTATATACAGATATCATTGTAGTATTCTCACCTATAAGACTGATTATTGAGATTCTGGATACGGGAGTATATTCAAGAGGTGGGACACATGAATGATCTAAGTTCTTAATTCATCTAAATCGTATCCTGAGTAAATTGAAATTTGTGTGAGAATTTAAGATGGATCAGTATATCGACAATCGAGGTAAATTGTTTAAGTCTGAGTATGAAATGTAGCTTAACGGTACTTGTGATTTGTCTGAAAAGCTGATATGATTCCCTGACACGCTTGTCAAAAATATGTTTGTAAATAGTTTACTTTGTTTAATTTCTGCAATTTAAGTTTTCTGTATTTCATTTCTTAGTTTAGAATATTTTGATAAAATCCAAAAAGATTTTATTTCTGCTTTATTTTCCGACAAACCAAAGTGGAGAGTTGATTGTTGGATTCTCAGATGTTTTGAAGCAGATGCAGGAAATTCTGGGCTGAAGAATGAGGAGTGCTTACTTTGAAGAAGTTTGAATTGTTTGAAATGACAAAAACAAGTTCATTAAATTGATACTTGTTATTTTCAGAAAATGATTGAAATTGTTATTTTAAAATCAGTATTGTTTCGTCAAAAGATCAACCAAGGTCATTAATTTGAACTTGGTAGATTAATTGAGTAATCAGGGTCATTAACTTGGACCTGAATACTTGAGTGGATTGTTAAAGCTGTTTGAATTTATATTTTATTGTTGAAAAGATAGAATGGTTATGTTTGTTGGTTGAGTAACAGGATTGGACTTCATAATTCCCAATGGAAGCTAATTGTCAAAGATTGAACCAGATTTCTCAGATTCTAGCATATCGAGAGGGGGAGTCTGTGAAAGGGGGAGTCTGGATCAACAGTCAAAGGGAAGATTGAAGTTTAAAGTTTAAAGCTTGAAGATAAAGATTCATGAGAGTTTTTAAAATGGTTGAAGATTGTTAAAGACAAAGACTTGAAGCCAAAGACTTCATCAACATCCAAGGGGGAGTCTGTTGGTGCACTAAATGTTTGTTGATTACATCATTATCAAGTCTTGTGTCTAGGATTGTTTGAATGATCACACCATAGGGTTTAAGTTAGGGTTTTTATGTGATAAACACATGATTTCGCTTGAGTGGGCATGTGAATACTTGAAGCGAAATCAGCATAAGAGATTTCGCTTTAAAGGGTTTGTATTTGCTTGAAGCGAAATCAAAGCACAAGAGATTTCGCTTCAGCAAGTCTCAAGCGAAATCATGTTGTCTATATATAGGTGGTTGGTCATTTGAAGCGAAAATCAGTTGTCATTGTATGTGAGACGAAGTGCTGACGGATTTGTATCAGAAAACTTTGTACAAGCACTCAAATGAATCAGAATAGAAAGATTAAAAGGATTAAAGCTGTTATGACTTTGTTTACGTTGATTCCGCCTTCGTACGCAAAGATGAACTACTTTTACTGACGGTTTAAGGTCGTACAACGGTCCAACAGTTGTGGGATGGGGAATGCTCATGAGTTGGGACCGGACAAGGTCCTTATTATATGGTCGTATGATCGGGGTCGCACCGTCTGGTGTAAGTCCCGTAAACGGATCTTTCAATGATATCAAACAACCTATTGATTGTGCGGAATCCAATCAATAGGTGATTCAAGAAATAAGATGAAAACAAACAAGAACACCGAAATAACTTTTAATTCACACACGTTTCGATTACTTGAACAAGCAAAAACGTCTGGTATGAGTACACCACCACCAATCGCCTCTCTCTCTAGCTCTATAGAAATTCTGTAACAATGAGGCTCCAAGAAGTTCAAAAAAAAAAAACTAAAAACAAGTTAGAAACTTGTTTTTATACTAACTCAAGCCCACTTCCCTACATGGGCTCCCCTTGAGCCTGCTTGGCCCACATGGCCTAAAGCTTGGCCCAAGTGACCTGTAAAGGTCCAAAACCTAATATAAACTAACCTATAAGGCCCAGTTCGTAACCATAGCCCGCTATGTTAATTTGATGCGTCAGTCTCACACTTTAGGGCCTAACAATCTCCCCCTAGACTGATGCCATCAAATTGTCTACATAACATGAATTCAGCAACTTCTTCAATGAAGTCTATGGTTGTCGCTACGCTGCAGATGTTGTGGAAGTTCTTAACTTCTGAACTCTCAGCACTGGGTCTCTTTCTTAAGCTCTTGTGGTTATCTTCATATCAGGAACATGATCAGCATTTGCTTGAAAATCTTGTTAAAAAGAATGTGAGAGGAGGATTCTTAACAGCTCTTTTCTTCTTCAATCTTTGTCTTTCAAGCAGGTTCACGGTACTTCTTCAAATGTACTTTCACTGTCAGATGACGTTTCATATCCGGTTCTTCTGACTCAGGTACATCTTGTTGTTGTGATGCTTCAGGCTTCTTCAGCAACTAACAGCATCTCAGTCTTCATCAACCCCTGTTCTTGATTGAAATCAAGTTCTGCACATGCTCACAAACTCATAAGCAAACATTTCTTATGCAACAGGGAGAGTACCATATGAACACTAGGTACATCCAAGTACTTGTACTCAGATTTCACAATTTAAATTCTTGCAACTTTTGATGATCAGTCAAATCTTCAAGAACGGTTATAATTTTGTTAATTTTAAGAAAACAAATAAACACTCTATTTTTGGATTTTTGATTTTTTTGATTTTTTTTAATTTTTAATTTTAAGAACTATAAACAAATAAAGACTCAAAATATAAACAGCTACCATAATATACAATTGCAATTGCAATGGGATCAAAATTCGTTCTCGGGCAGACTAAGGAACACTTTTCAGTACGAGCCTAATCAAACTGGTCTATGCGATTGCCAATATGTTTGTCCACTTAAACTTTAACGCTCAACTTTCAATTTTTCAACTTCGTGATATGCTTAAGGTAATATTATACTATTATACTCTTGTGTCCCATTCCAAGGCATACCCCCGCGATCAAGGTAAGCACAACGATTCATCGTAGCAGGTGAGTATACTGATGTTATCCTTTTTGATTTACAACGTTAGACCATTGGTGACAGGTCAGTACTTTCGTACAGCAGAGCGACCAATGATTTTGTCCAACGAGGGCGAGGCAAATACCATTTTGGTACGAATTTGGCTCTATGAGCATTGGGAATTTTCTCATTTTGAGATTTTAATTCCTTAGGGTTTTTGTCCACTTGGGATCTTTTAAGATATCCTGACTGTGTCTAGGTCTGCATATAATTTGGATGCAACAGAAGGACAGCCAAGATATCCCCGGATGATTCACCAATATAAAGACCCGAAACCTCTGATGTTGGCTATCTATCAACGCAAGATTTAATACCATAAAATCATACGCCGTTGGTATTTTACCCACATGGTACATAGTTCGTTATGTTTATATCACTTAGTATCTTTTATCATTTTGAGCGTCAAGCCTATCGACATATCGCAGTAGATCCTAGTCTTTTCAGCTATGGCACCTTACATGTGTTAGTCAAACCCTTTAACACAAACATTTATTTCATTCCCATATCATGCAATTTATCTTTTTGGCTTTTTCATTTTTCTAATGTTTTTGTATTTTTGTCATTTTCTCCCCCTAAATCAATGCATATATATACAGCAAACTCTTTTTGTATTTTTCTTTTCAGAGTTTTCTCCCCCTAAACTCTATATCTATCTATATGTCCCTCCCCCCCCCTAAATTTGAGCATAAATCTTGTATTTTTGCGCAAATTTACCATTTACTAGAGAAATGACACTTTATATACAAAATAATGAACTAAGAAAGAAAAAAAATATTTTTTTAACCGTTCTGTCATCAGATTGAAGACTAATCAATATTCAAATCAAAGTACTGAATTTAAACGGTACCTTTTGCTGATCTTATCTTACTTCTCTAATCTCCTCCAAAGGAAACATATCATCTATAAAAAAAAATTTGAACTATTTGCAACAGTGAAATGTTACCCGTTTTTATCTCTGGAACAACCGCTATCAACATTCCAGAGATTGTCAATAGCTCCTCCTTAGTTGTTCCTGAAAAGTAAGGAGATTAGTAAGACATGGGTACCCAGGCCATCGTGGTCCTGGGATTTCCTGAAGCATCAAAATAAGACACTTCCTTTAAACATAAGTCCCCTTTAGTTTCAAGGATTGGAGACATTGATGCTTTGGATTTGGGTTTCCAAATCTGTTTCGGTTTAACAAACGTGTTTGTTGCCTTCGGTTGAGCAACTTTAGCTGATTCAGGCTTGTTAGTTTTAGAAAAACGTTTTTGTTCTTGAACAGCCTTGCGTTTGTTTTTAGTAGCGTTCCAATCCCCATCAGAAGGTTTAACCTTGGGATTCACATTCTTCATTGCCTTAGGTGAAGATACCTTCATTGGCTTGGAATGATTGTTATCCTTTGGTGTAACCCTCTGATTTTGCATATAGTAGGGTACATAGGGATGATTTGTGCAGTTCCGAGTAATGTGACCAGCAATGCCGCAATTGAAGCATGTTTGTCTCTTCACGTAGAAGGCATTCTGATCAGCTTGTGTAGCTCTTGCAGGCCCTGAAGGATGAACCGGTCCTTTTTGTGCTTGTTTTTGTTGCACATTTCTTGCAAACGATGATGAATTCGGATGTCTATACTTGTCGTTTGCAGGGGCCTTCTATGGTGGAGATTTCCTCTGAGTTTTCTTATTTTGTGTAGACTGCACGTCTTGTTCAGAAATCTCACCAGTTTATCCGAAAGCTTTGTTAGCACAGTCAAATGCATATTTTTCAGTCCCGTAAACGGATCTTTCAATGATATCAAACAACCTATTGATTGTGCGGAATCCAATCAATAGGTGATTCAAGAAATAAGATGAAAACAAACAAGAACACCGAAATAACTTTTAACTCACACACGTTTCGATTACTTGAACAAGCAAAAACGTCTGGTATGAGTACACCACCACCAATCGCCTCTCTCTCTAGCTCTATAGAAATTCTGTAACAATGAGGCTCCAAGAAGTTCAAAAAAAAAACTAAAAACAAGTTAGAAACTTGTTTTTATACTAACTCAAGCCCACTTCCCTACATGGGCTCCCCTTGAGCCTGCTTGGCCCACATGGCCTAAAGCTTGGCCCAAGTGACCTGTAAAGGTCCAAAACCTAATATAAACTAACCGATAAGGCCCAGTTCGTATCCATAGCCTGTTTTGTTAATTTGATGCGTCAGTCTCACACTTTAGGGCCTAACATCTGGCAGCCATGGCAATTGGGTGTGGGTAAGGGTGGGGGGAAATGGCAATGGCAAGGGCAAGGGCGCCGGGGGAGCTGGGGCAGGTGGAGTTGTGGTTGTGAGGGCAAAGGCGGATCAACATGATCGATCAAACGACCGATGAAGAATAAGACCGTGTGTGGTACCCCCATTGGGGTTTGAGGGGGGGTTGATACGACATTACCTACAGTGGATTTCGGAGGAGATGGTAGCGTTGATGACTCATGCCAAAGTTGACATCCCTCCACGACTAGGTGCTACACATCCCCTGCCACCACGACCAGGTTCGCCGCAGTAGCGGCTAATATTGTATTTTGCTTTTCTTTGTATTTTAATTTGGAACATTATATATATTATTGAAAATGTTTATCTTCTTTTGTTTTGTTGATTGTTATCATAATGTCTATCTTATGAATTAGATTATTTGAGTGTATCCTAATCTTGCTAAACTCGTGATACATTTTTTTTATTAATTAAAGTAAAATTGTTAAACAAGATCGCATTTTAATAAAAAAAAAACTTATACGTTTCTCATTAATAAACTCGTTTTTTAATAAAACCGTTATTAAACTCATAAACGCTTTCCGTTATTGAACTCGTATCTCAACAAAAACTCGTTATACATTTTCATTCCAAATTTACTAAAGTAAATTACAAAAAAAATCATTATATCTATACGGGTCATATAGAGGTTCAAAAACCTCAAAATCTCAGAAAAACAAAACAAAACAATGCTTTGGGTCCTCATATAGCATTACATGGGTTGTATAACAATCTATACTACCCGTATAGGTCAAGACAAAGAAGACATTTGATGTATTGCAAAATACATCCATTTTAAGTTTGTATATATTTCGTATTCGTTTTGTTTAGATTTAGGTAGAATTTCGTTACTTTGATCAAGTTCTCGTTTTCCAGGTCGTTGGTGCTGAACGTATTGAAAAACGAAGAGAAAACAGGTGGAAATTAAGTTGCAAAGGATTCCGGATCGTCGCATTGCTAAAACTGTTTGAAAATCGAATGAGTATGTGAAAAACATGCCGTCACGTCGCGCGACGGCCTAGGAAGTTCACACTGGCGCCCCCGCGAGGATAAAATAATAATATTTTGGTCAAACATGGCGTCACGCCGCGCGACCTTGAATGTGTTTACCCGTCGCGCGACGCGACAGGTGTGTCTGGCGGCAATTCTTGTTTTTGAGATAGGGTTTCAGTATATATTCATCCTAAACATTCAAAACATATAACTTACGAATCAAGAAGCTTTTGGACGAACTTCAGAGATCTTTTGGAGCGTTTTTGAGTTCGTGGAGCTACCGGTTGAAGATACGAAGCTTGGGAATCATTTCGGTTGCATATTTGCCATTTGGGTGTCTTTACTTCCGTCTCTCTTTCGCCGTCATGTTTCGTGTTCTTGTTAATACTTCGTTTTTTATGTTTTCTATGACTTTGATTGGCTAAAATTGTTTAACTACCTAGATTGGATGAATGATTGCTAAAGTTTTTATTTATATTAATGGATTTATGAATTCTATGGATTATTTATGAATTTTAAACGACTTGTTCTATCGGTTAGATGTGTTTGCGTGCTTGAAGTTGTTTGAATATTGATTATTACTTCTTATGATTCTTGGTGATGGTCTTCATCATGTAATAGAGTCGTGCTAAGGTTTTAGATTTTAGTGAGTGTCTATATCACATAATAAATCTTAACTCTTTAGGGTGAAATTGCGCAACTAACCTTAGAAGTAATATTTGGTAATCTCATAAAATCAAGTGTTCTACTAATCGTCAATAGCTGAAAGGTGCGAGGTTATTGCTAGGTCTAAGTCATTAAACTAAAAGGTAGGAGCTTCGTTAGGAGTAACCCTATTGGCTAATGTCTAGCAAGTCTAATTGAGAAAACAAGTCTATCCTTGGTTTAGATCTCGACAGGGAGTGGGCCTCGTAGGATACTTTCATAAATCCATTAGGTGTCTTGAAAAAGAGTCTAATAACCGGTAATCTAAACAACCTCTAGGGTTTCATAGCGTGCTCTTGAGAAGGGTTAGGAGTCCTTTAGATTTCCCGAAAGGTGAGAACTTTATGATCCCGGTTCCATAGTAAACAACTTCCAAATATAATCATAACTAAAAGCAATCAAGATTCCAGTCTAGGTAGTGTTTCCACCATCTGAGTAAAGTCCGAAGTAATTCGTTTAGTTAATTTAGTTTAATTGCATTCTTAGGATTTCTAGAAACCCCCCCCCTAAAACATAAAGATAGTTAAGTGTCGTATCAGAGTCAGTCTAGATAAGGTCATTAGCGTAATTGATAGAGTCTCGTGGGTTCGGTATCCAGACTTACATTAGCTATACTAGAGTCGATCGGTACACTTGTCGGTTTGTAGTTTAGTGTGTCTTAGTGAGTCTAGAGTATTACTTAGATTCTAGAATTAGGTTAATTTAGTTAATTTTATTAAACTACTTTTTAGCACATCAAGTTTTTGGTGCCGTTGTCGGGTACTCTTGGCAATTGCGTTGATTACTTTGTTTGGACTTTATCTGATATCATTACGTGCTATTTGTGTGTTTTTGAGTCGTAGGAGTCTAAATAATTCTAGTGTCTTTTTATTTTTATTTTAGGGTCTTTTGTTAGAGTCGTCTTACTTGTTTATTTTTGGTTTTGCAGTGAATGCCCCATACACGTTCGCAGGGACCACCAAAGCCGCCGATCGACAAGTCTGCCTTCTCGTCTTCTAGTTTAAAGGTTAGTAAATCTTCCACTTCATCTTCCGCCGCTTCTGACTCTACTCTCCAACCTAAACCACCAGCCTTTGACTTCACCCCGAAGTCGTCACCCCACAATTCATCACCACCTTCCTGTTCCCGTAACCCTAGTGTGACAACTGGCACAAACCGGTAATTTCCGTACACATTAATTATTGCTTAATGACTGCAATTATGAGTTTAATTTTCAGCAATGTCCGAACACATGATTAAACAAGTGAATTCATGCATGTTGTATACTACAAAATATTGCTTTATGCATAAACGAGAGCGTTGCGTCAAAAATAATAGTAAACTCACCGGTAAGACACACTGTGTCGACTGAACTGCAGAAAGCAGTCAGACAATAAAATTGGAGCCTAGGTGTAGGTCCGACAACAAGAATGCATTAAAACCCAAGAGTACATACAAGGGTTAATATATATGCAATACGAAAGCAAAAATAAGCACTAAAAAGCACCCGAAACGCACTTTAAGTGCAGAATTTATATAATTCAGCAATAAATCAGCATTTAGACATATAAATATTTTGCAGAAATGTCGTTTTATTATCCAGAATGTTTCCCTAAGTGTTGGGAATTGAATGAGTACAAGAAGGGTACTTAAAAGACACTAAAAAGTGCAATTTAGCACTTTAACGAATCAGTGTCTAACCGAACAACCGGATATTACCCGGAACATCCAAATATTTACTAGATCTTTCCAAATCTATAATAATCTTGCCAAGATCCCTTAAATCTTACATGATCTTTCATAGATCTCTTTTAGATTCACAAGATCTTTCATAGATTCACTTTGATACACTTAGATTTGGTAAATCCAATTAAGATCTTGCAAGTTACACATTACCCCCCCCCCCTTGATTATGAACGGTCATGGGTGGCCCCACATAATCCCATATGATCCCTCAAGATTTCCATAATTTTTCTTGGATTCATTTGGATATTAGGAGATCTTATGAAGATTTGATTTGGATTTACAAGATAATTTTTATAACTAAAGGTTACACTTAGACCCCTCCCTATCTCTAAATAAAATCGGCCATGTGCCTAATGTGAAGGATTTGGTAGATTTGTTTATGGGATATGTATTGTACTAATGGGACATTAAACACAAAGGATATTAGAAGTTGATGGATCTTTATTTAAACCACAAGACTTCTTTCATACTTATCATTCACACAAACAACAATTTTCTTCCTCTCTCTCCCTCTAAAAGCTCACGGCCAAACACCCCTATTCCATCCATCATATTTTCAATCTTGATCTTCATATTTCAAGCATCTACAAGTGTTAAGGGTCTCGTATTAGGAAGCTTGGAGCAAACGGAACGCGAAGGACCTCATTCTCTAGCTTTTATCCACGCCATTTCCGTCAAGATCCTTCCCTAGCCTTGAGCTAGAGGTATAACACTTAGAACTCGTATTTAAACTATTCTAAAGTGGTTAAAAGGATTTTTGTTGGTTAAAACTCGTTAACATGCAAGATGATGCTTTAAAGTCTACTTAAAACACTAAAAATGGTGGTTAATAGCACATAAGTTGTGTAAATGATGTAGTATTTGAAATGTATGATTATTGAGACCCGATCTATGATTGTGGTAGCTCGGATCACCATTTAACCCGATGTAGTCATGTTCTTGGATCATGACATAAGGTTATGTTAGAAGATATAAGGGTTAAAAGGTGAAACTCTACCACACATGAAACATGAACTTGTGTAAAAGCAATTTAACTTGTGAAATAGTGTTTAAAACTAGTAGATCTACGTATCTACAAGCAGTATTCTCAAAGGACCAAGTGTCCAAGAAATCACATGTTCTAAACCGGATCTTACACAAACAAAAGTGGTTTTTGTGAACAAACAAGTGTATGGATACTTGTGTAACAAAAGTGTTGGTGCACTACATCTGTCGACTTCGTCTTGTATCGAGTCTTACACTAGTTAGAAAAGATCAGGGCACGTAAAACGAGAAAATGTGATAGAGTTAGTGAGATTTCGCTTGAACATTTAGATGTTGAAGAGATTTCGCTTGAAGCTACTCAAGCGAAATCAACATGTTAAGATTTCGCTTGAGATGCTGAAGCGAAACCTTAATGTCTATATATAGGAGTTCAAGGTCAAGCGAAATCATAAGTTGTTTTGGAAAGATTTTCATACCGAGGTGCTGCCGGTGTGAGAACTGATTGTAATTGCTTTCATATCAATACAAATCAGGGTTAAAGTGAAGATTTAGCTGTTTATAGATCAAATACTTGTTTTCCGCACCTGTATTTGATGGAATTCCTCTGAACCGACTCGTCTAGGTCAAGAACACGATCCTTACAATTGGTATCAGAGCCTGGGTGAGGAGTTCTGCAAAATTCAGCTGAAATCTATCAAAATCTCTTACTTCTACACTTTCTTTCATCAGTTCAGAAATTTTTCTCGGTCAAAAACTATTCAATTTCTCACGGATTGTTTAAAAGTACAAGATAACAAACCCTTGAAAGTTTCATAGCAAAATTCGACTTAAAAGTGATCAAAATCGACCTTCGAATAGATTTCGCTTGAAGAACATCATTTCAGTGGACGATTTCGCTTGAAATTTCAAGCGACACTTATCACTTCGCTTCAAACAGGATTCATTTTCGCTTCAAGGTCTTCGCTTCAGGGTTCTCGCTTCAGAAAGTTTCGCTTCAAATATTTCGCTTCAGAGATTATCTAGGTTCGCTTCAAAGGTTTTCGCTTCAAAGATTAGTGTATTTAGCTTCAAGGTTTTCGCTTGAGGGTTAATCAATTGACAATTTCGCTTCAAAGATTGTTCAGTTGATTATTTCGCTTGACAGAATCTGTTATTGAGAAAAGTGCTTTTGAAACATGGATAACGATTTTCACAATGCGTTTGCAACATCGTCTAGTTCATCTTCCATTGCTCAGAACATGAATTCAGAAAATGAAACGGGGACTACTCAGAAACCCCCGAAGCTAATGAGCATTGAAGAATACTATGGATGGAAAGATCGTTTCGAAAACTGGGTGCAAGCAAATCATTTAAGATCATGGGAATGTATTCTGAAAAAGTATATGTTACCACGTTCTGAAATGGAGACAGTAAAACAACTTTCAGAGTTTGGTAATGAAGAACGGGAAATGTATCGAGCTGAAAAAATGATGATCAGTTTGCTTCAACAAGCTATCAAAGAAGACATCTTTATACTACTTCAACATGACAAAACATCAAAGTCAATCTGGGATGCTTTGAAAGTTAAAGTTGAAGGTAGTGCAAACATGATTAAAAGCAAAAAGGCGTTGCTTAAAAAAGGAGTTTGACTTGTTCACAAGTTTGCCCGGAGAAGATACAAAGAAACTCATTGAACGATATTGTCACTTAGTTCGAACAATGTCGATGATGAACATCAACAAAGAAGATGAGGAATGGGTGGATAAGCTAGCTGATGCTTTACCTCAGAAAGAGTGGGGAACTTATTTGATGATACTGAAGAATACCGGAGTTTATGAAGGGTTGTCAATCTCTCAGTTCATTGAAAAGATTGAAAGTCAGGATTTGGAACAGCAGAAGATCGCAAGGATGAATAATCCAAGTGGTCAACAAGATGTAAAGATGTATTACAAGGGTAGTGTTCCGACTTCAGAAGCTGAGAGAAGTCCGAAAATTCAGACTGCTTATAGTGTTGGGGATTCTACAGAAAAGACTGATCAAAACTCAAACAAAAGCAACAGTGGTTTCTCATTGTATCCGAGTGTTAATTCGAAAAGTTCATCAGAAAGCTTTCAGTCTCAAAGCACAAAGATGGGAAATGGTTGTGTGATTCAATGCAATATAGCTCTAAATCTTCCAGAAGGTCAAAGTTTTTCTGAAGACATTGCAAAAGATCATATGGCATTACTTGGTTCCGTGCTTATCTCATATGAAGGTTTAGTTGCTGGTCGAATTGGAAATCCTATGCTTACCAAAGAGGATTACGACCAAATAGATGCCGAAGAGATGGAACTAATGGATATCAAATGGTGTCTTGCAAGTGTTCTTAGACGTGCTGAGAAGTTCAAAACAATTACTGGGAGAAATGACTTTCTTGATGCTTGTGTTTCTACTTTAGGTTTTGATAAATCTAAAGTTACTTGTTTCAGGTGCAGGGAAAAAGGTCATTTTAAGCGGGAGTGCAAGAACAGAGAAATTAGTGGTGCTCAAAATCCATTTGGAAAAGATGACTACTACCGGAAAGCCATTTATCAGCAAGTTGGTCAGACACAAGACTCACAGACGGCTCATGGTAGAAAGATTGAAGATTCAAAGAAAGGATGTTTAGTAGATTTCAACTGGAGCAACTATATTTCTTCTAACAGCACAGCATGTTTAGTGGACCAAAATGATAAACAACTACCTGAAGGTTTCAGTTGGGATATGTTTGTTGATGAAAAGGGGGATTTCAAAGCTTTCATTACAAAGATTGTTAGAGAACCAGATTTGTTTGTTACTTGGATGAGATCAATTGGTGAAACAGTGAAATATCAATCGATTACATCTGAAGAAAGTTTAGAAAGTGCTGATGCTGAGTCATTAAGTACAAACGAGAGTGTGCAAAATGAGAATACTTCAGAAAAGGAAGTTGTATTTGATCAAACACCATCTGATTCTGGTATTTCAGATGATGATTCTGAAAAATCTGTAGAGTTTGATCAAACACCGATTGAGAGTAGCAGTGATGATGAGGAAGAGAAACATATTAATATTGCTAAAAATCATCTTTCTCCTGAAAGTTTTCATTTCTATTTTGCAGATCGCATGGAGAAACTGAAGGAGAAACAAGCTGCAAAAGAACAACAACAAGATGAAAAGATTGAAACTGTTGTTCAAACTGAAGAAGTTAAAAGTGTGAATGTAGAAAAAGTAATTGAAGTGGTAAAAACAATCGAGGTTGAGAAGATTGTTGAAGTTGAAAAGCCTTGCAAGAAATGTTTGGAAATTTGTAAGAGTTGTGAAGAAAAAGATGTGATTCTGTTTGATAGAGAAAGACTGATAGAAAAGTTACTATCTGACATCAGCTATGTGAAAGAATCGTATAGTGTGTTGAACAGAACTGTGACAGGTCTTCAAACAACAAACTCTGAAAGAGAAAAGGCTTTAACGATGACGAATGCTACATTGATGACAAAGCAAAAGGCAATTAATCATTACATCGAAGAAAATGCTAATCTAAAGCAAGAGTTGGAGAAAGAAAAGATTGAGAACGAAAGGATCAGAAGGTTATTACTGAGTTATTCTTGTTCTGATTATGTTATTGATCGAGTTTATCCTACTGTTGCAGGTTTTGAAGCATTTCAGGATGAGAAGCAAAAGAATGAGACTGGTAAGAAATCGACTGTTAAATACAACAAGTGTCCGCCTCCTATCTGGGAAGGGTATTCTCCTAGAAAACCGAATGAGGAGCAAGTCGAAAAGGCAGTCAATATAAAGTTAAAATCTGAGACAACTGACGTTTTACCAGATAACATTGACATCACGTTTACCTCGTCTGATACTGATCATGAGTTTGAGTTAATCAAAAAGGTGGTCGATCAGGTGTTGGATACTGAGGAGGTGTCTGAGTCAAAGTTTGAGTCTGGGTGTTCAAGTTCGTCAGTCGAAAGTTCAAAGACATCGGAAAAACGGTCTTACAGTAAAGAATTTTTGCTATCAAAGGCAAATTTGGATGATGAAACATTTGAAGTTGCATATACTTTAAATGATTCGGACAAATTATACTCTGACAAAGAGTTTCCGATTAGAAGTGTTCGTTTTGATATGATCAAAAAGGTTTTTAAAATGAAAGAAATTAATTTTTCTGAACTTAAAGATTTAAAATTTACTGAAAAACCTAAAAAATACACTTCAAGAGTTCAACAAAGGTTAAACAAGAAAAAAGGGAAAAAGAATTACAATTCTGATTCTAGTTTTCAAAAGAAAACAAATCAAAATTGTAGTTACAAAAAGAAAGGTCTTGGTTTTACTTCACCTGAAAATCGTAAAAATGAAAAATATATTAGAGATTTTAAAACGAAATTGACATATGTTGCAGGAAAAAGCTATGAAGAGGAGTCAAATAGCTTATTCTGGAGAAAATCAAATCAGGAGTTCCTTGCTGAAAGAAAAAGAACAGGAACTGGAGTTTTTCATCCAATTGGAGTTTTTCAACCTAAAGACACACGAACTTGTTTTCAATGCCAAGTTGTTGGACACATCGCTCACAATTGTCCAAACAAAGTCAACAAAAAACAGGGAGTATCTGAAAAACTTAAAGAAAAAGTGGTTGAAAAGAATGATTCATCAACTATAAATTTAAAAAATTTTGAAAATTCAAAGAATGAAGTTGGTGAAAATTCTAAAAGATTGTACAAAAAGAGTGCAAAAGATAATCAAAAATGGATTGTTAAAAATTCAGATGTACAATTTGGCGATGAATCTGATTCCACAAAATCAGACGAGCCACAAGTTGAGGAAAAACATTCAGTGAATGATGTTGACATTCCATCACTGAACTTTGAAGAAATTAAACAAATGGTTGGTAAAGTGGAAATTTCAAATCAATTCTATTCTGATGAAAAGGAACTTGATATTGAGAAAGCATTTAATGGAAATGTTAGAAAAATGTTCAAGAAAATGCTTGATGGGAAAGTAAAGGGGGTTAAAGATTTTTATGCAACTAAAAAGGCAACTTACAACCCTACTGCACAAGAATTGGAAGCTACCAAGTCTAAGAAGACTTGGGTGGAAGTTTGTTTCCCATGATAGTCTAAGGACTATGCCGGAGATCCCAAGTTTATATCGTGGATCAGGAATCGGCATCTTTCTAATGTTTGAAGTTTTTGGTTGAAAGTTTTTTATAGTGTTTGGATGTTTACAGGTTGTATGACTACGCCGGAGCTTTCAGGTTGGTAAATGCAAAGCAGGAATCGGCATTTTGATTGGTAAAATAGTGATGTAGACGTAACATTCCTACAAGTGGTATTGTGTTCTACATATAGTAATTTTTTACAATTGGTATAGAAGGTGCATACATGCAAGTGGTAAATCAGGGACATTAATTTGTACTTGATTTGCTACAAGTGGTTAAAAATAGACAATGTGATGAACCACACCCCAAATCTACAAATGACTATTTCATTAAAACTTATTTTCCGAAAAAATCATTTTGACTAAAACAAACTTAAGTGTTTTGAAATCTAAATGAGAAAATAGTTTTGTGATAGGGGGAGTTCTGATTGTTTATGCCGAGTGAATGGCGATTTGATGCGATTCGATATCAGTTTGTCAAGTATTTTGTACAGTTTGTTTTCAAATTTCCTTTAATATGTTTGCATTTTAGGGGGAGTAGAAATTTCTGAAAAATCCAAAAACATTAGAAAATTTGAAAAAGACAAAAACATGATAAAATCAAAAATGAGTTTTTGTTGCATAAAAGAGGACATGATAGTACATCAGTGGACGATCACAGCATGCTAAAGAATTGGAAAGTTAAAAAGTGATAAACGGTCTCACTGATGATGTGCCAGTAGGTTTTTGCACATTTAGTAGATTGTGACGAGATATAAACCTAAAATTCAAACTTGCTTATTCTGTGGGTTAACACAAACTTGGATATATAGGTAACCCCTGAAATCTTGTTTGAAAGGTCCCTTATTCTGAGATACTAGGTCTTTATGCTCAGTGATATCTGGGGTATTATCCCAGGACTTCTGCTGAAAGAAATTTCTGACCTAGTCCCCGGATAATGCTTTCTGCAATTGCTTGAAACATAGCATCACCCTCAGCAAGCTGATGAAACAATAAAATTGATAGTCGCTGCTGTTGTAATGCAAAAGATCCTCTAAAGGGGACTCACCAAAAGTCGAAGCCCTCATCTCTCTGCGTATCGAAAGATCGACCTGAGCTCACGGCCCTCGTACTATAATTTATTCCCCAGACAGATATCATCTGTGGTATATTCACCTGTAAGACTGAATATTGGGATCTGGATACGGGAGTATATTCAAGTAGTGGGACACACGGATAAGTTTAAGTTGTTTAAAACATTAACAACGTATCTCGGATCAATTGAACTTTGTGTGAAAATTTAAGTGGACAAACATACTGACAATCTAGGTGAACTGTTTAGAACTTAAAATGAAATGAAGCTTAACGGTGTTAGTGATATGTTTCATAAACTGATATGATCCTCTTGCACAAACTCACAAAAGTATTATTTGTAAATATTTCATTTACTGCTTTTCAGTACTATAAAAAATTACAAAAAGATTTTAGTGTGTTTTAGCATAAATTTTGAAAAAAATCAAAAATATTTTCGACAACTGATATTGGAAAGCTGATTGTCAAAATTTCAAGTGCTAAACATGATGATTTGGTTGTGAGGGGGAGTGAATCTTAAAATGTCAAAAGGTTTGTTAAAATCCTACAATTGGTATTTTTTTTTAAAAAAAAACCTACATTTGGTTCATCAGTGGTTTGTGATATGAGAGAGAATTATCAGATTGTTGGTGCATTTAAATTGTTAAATTTAGAAAATTTATTTCTGGGTTAAGATTGTTACAGGTGAGCCAGATTAATTCATTCAAAGCTTATGAAAGTCAGAATCTAATCATGAATCTAAAGTTCGCTAGCTGCTGATGCTGATGAACTTAAGGAATTAAGAGATCTGATCAAGAGAATTAGATAAAAGCCAGGCAATGATCTTGTAATAAATATTTGAGTCAGACATCGATCCTAAGGCAGATGTTGCTGAAGAACAAATGAATGCCAGCAAATCGTGAAGGGGAGTCTGATAGAGCCAGGTGATTATGGAGAAGAAGATAGAGAGAGAAAAGCCCAGAGACTGATCAAGAATGAAGATGTAAAGACACAGCATTGGTGTAACTCGATAGTCGACTCGTCAACATCTGAGGGGGAGTCTGTTGGTGCACTACATCTGTCGACTTCGTCTTGTATCGAGTCTTACACTAGTTAGAAAAGATCAGGGCACGTAAAACGAGAAAATGTGATAGAGTTAGTGAGATTTCGCTTGAACATTTAGATGTTGAAGAGATTTCGCTTGAAGCTACTCAAGCGAAATCAACATGTTAAGATTTCGCTTGAGATGCTGAAGCGAAACCTTAATGTCTATATATAGGAGTTCAAGGTCAAGCGAAATCATAAGTTGTTTTGGAAAGATTTTCATACTGAGGTGCTGCCGGTGTGAGAACTGATTGTAATTGCTTTCATATCAATACAAATCAGGGTTAAAGTGAAGATTTAGCTGTTTATAGATCAAATACTTGTTTTCCGCACCTGTATTTGATGGAATTCCTCTGAACCGACTCGTCTAGGTCAAGAACACGATCCTTACAAAAAGTTTTAACAAAGAAATAAGTTTCGTAAAAACCGACTAGAAGTTGTGAAACTTCATATTCTTTAAAAATAAAGTTTTTAAGAAATTAAACTTATTTTTAAAGATAACAAGATTTACTAAATGTGCTAGTAAGATACTACACAATTTTGGTAAATATCCAAGTTCATGAAGTGGGGAAAAGTAGTGATTATTGCTGATAATTGTTGTTGATGATTATTGATGATTGATGATGATTTAAAAGAAAATAAACACACGTTTTGAAAACGTGGGAAACCTCCATTTTTAGGGGAAACTCTGTCAAATTTTTTATAAATTTTGACACTTAGAAAAATATAAGTTTTGAGAAACTTATTCCCTAAAAATGTGTTTAAAAGTATTACTAAGGTTTCCCTAATTTTTGGTGATAAGAAATGGTGATTTTTCGAGAATAAAAATGGATATTAAGTATATATATTTTTTTGAAAGAAAAATATATATTATTTGATCACCAACTATTGTGCTAAGTGTATATAGTATGTGTTATACGTGCTAGTGTATTAAGACTTAAAAATACACTAAATGCTCATGAGGAGTATAAACATAAAAATACACATACAAGATACATAATTCGGGTGCAAAGTGCAAAACACAAAAGACTTATATTTATTTTTGGAGAAAATAATATAAGTAAAATACGTAGTTAAAAATATAGAATATTTTTAACACAAGAATATATACAAAAGAGAGTGACTGTACTTGTGCGACGCAAGTCTAGTGACTAACGTTAAGAAAACGCGTATAGGTTACGACGTTAATTAAGCAAATCCGGTGAAGTTTACGACGCTAGGAACGCAAAGTTGTGAGTTCATGCTCCCCCTTTTCTCTTTAACTGTTTTCAGTTTTTATAACTTCAGGGGTGAAATACATGTACAAATGTACAAAATTTATAATTGGTATGATATAGATACAAGAAGTACACTTGGTGAGAACGAGAACCAAGTGTGACGAAATATAAGAATACAAGAAGTACACTTGGTGAGAACGAGAACCAAGTGTGATGAAATATAAGAATATGAGAAGCGCACTTGGTGAGAACGAGAACCAAGTATGAGGCGCTATGAGAAATGATAACAAGAAACGCGCTTGGTGAGAACGAGAACCAAGTAGGATGCGTTATGAGAAATAGTGTCACGAATAGGGTACAGAAGCACCATTAATCGTGTACATACTTAGACCGCAGAACAAAAGGTTAGATCTAACGGGTGCCTGGCAGCCTCACACTCGGTCGGGGCGAGAATCGAGTAGTGCTTTTGTGTCTCAGAATATACCAATTAAATGCCTTAGGTTTGGTGACTTCCTATGTCGTGCCACATGTTAATGGCTTTGCAACCCATTAACAATCTGATAATTACAGAAATACTGTATTTACATAAAATTCATACCATACTAAAATTGATATATAACTTGAAGTACGTGGGGTACTCAAGAGGATTGATGTATAACTTGAAGTACGTGGGGTACTCAAGAAAAGATTGAATTATACATGGGTACGTGGGGTACACATGAAACTGGATTTATATATGAAAACTTGATTTACTCACAAACTATGTTTTCATACAAAGTATACAAACATGAAATACAAAACTGCATGAATTCACACCAACTTTATGTTGACGTTTTTCCAAAAACTCACATGTATTTCAGGTAACTAGGATGGATGTGCGCGTGGTCTTACTCATGCTCGTGGATGTCGCTTATGTTTATCTTTAAATAAAGTTGTAAACTTTTAAGACAATGTTTTAAGCTGTCTAGCGATGTAAACGCTAAACTTATGTTTTCAAATCATGGTATTTGATGTTATTTTACGAGCATGTAGCATGTTTACTCTTCGTATGCAATGAGAACCTTTCATGATCACACCTCGTGCTTCCGCCGTAGAAAGGGGTGTGACAGATTGGTATCAGAGCTGCGATTGTAGTGAACCAGGATTCCTTCTCGAGTCTAGTCTACAATCTCTAGGATCCATTCACGAAAACAATTTTCAAAGAGTTTTCATTGCATAAAACGTCCCGCGACATCCACTACCTGAAACTGTCTACATGAGTCTAGAAAAGACACTACGAGACTTAGAGTGCACTTGAGTAGCACTTGTCGTTGACTAGAAATTACTTGCAATTATGTGTGATAATTAGCATATACCAGAAGTAGAATGTCACAAGTATACGTGACTTTACCTGAAAGCAATGGCCTACCTGAAGGAAGAAATACGAGGATGAAACGAACTGTGCGGACTGTGCAAGGAATTACGTAATTATGGATGCATACATAATTATGGAATTTAGTGCACAGAAACCACAGCAAGTCTTGTCACGTGTGGATTCCCTCAGTGCAAGCCTACTAAAGTACTCTGCTAGAGTAATAATTGTTTGATGTCACTTATGTGATATATACCTGCGAATATATATATACTACTACTGCCTAGTAGGACGATATCAAACAAATGTGTAACCCTGTTGTGTTATGTTCTGTCAGAACATGGCACCCAGGAAAGCTATGAATGCTCGCAATGACGATCAACCTCCTCCTCCCCCACTGCCAAGAACTGCTGATGAGCTGAACGCTCTACTGGAGGAAAGGATCTCCGCTGCTATCGCCCAGTACGAGGCGAACCGAACTCAAGACAGTGGTGGACCAAGCAACACTAGGCGTAATGGGAATGGAGATTCGTCTGGAGGCAATACAGCTCAAGGTAACCTTAAGACACTGTGCTAAGCATGAGGAAATTTATGAACGGTCTTTGTTTCATTGTTTCTTCGATTGCTCACACGTGAATTGGTTGAATCAATTCCAGGCTGCACTTTCAAGCAGTTCCTCGACTGCAAGCCGATGAACTATGATGGCACAGGAGGTGCAGTAGCATTTGTGCGCTGGACGGAGAAGACTGAAGCTACTTTCCGCATGAGCAAGTGCACCGCGAATCAGCAAGTCACCTTTGCTACCGGGTTGTTTGTCGATGAAGCTCTGACTTGGTGGAACCTGCAAGCCCAAACCTTGGGCGACGATGCCGCTTATGACTTAACTTGGGAGGAACTGAAGGAAAGGATGAGAGAGAAGTACTGCTCTCGTGCTGAACTCCAAAGACTGGAAACAGAGTTCTGGCACTTGACTATGGAAGGTGCTGACATCAATGGTTACACTCGAAGGTTCCACGATCTGTCAAGAGTGCTTCCCTACATGGTGACTCCTGAATTTAAGCGTGTGGAACGCTACATTTGGGGACTGGCCTCAGAGTTTCGTGGCATGGTGACGTCGGCCAAACCACAAACAATCACCGAGGCTGTAACTCTGGCTGTCAGCCTTACGGAAGACTGTGTTCGCATGAAGAAGCTGTCACTGAACCCAACAGAAAAGACCGAGACGCATGCTGAGTCGTCCGGCGACAAAAAGAGAAAGCATACAAGTTTGAACCAAGCAACTCGCAACAACAAGAGTTTCAGCAAGAAGCGCGACACTAATCCGCCTCAGGAGATGAAAACCCATGCAACCAAAGCATACCAAGGCTCCATGCCTAGATGCGAAAAATGTAAGTATCATCATGATGGAGCTTGTCGCATTCCAAGGTGCGACAAATGTGGTAAATTGGGTCATCAAACAGAAGACTGTTGGGGAAGAGGAAAGAACCGAAATGGGAACGGTGCTGGTAACAAGAATGGCAACGGGAAAGGGCAAGGATGCTTCAAGTGTGGAAGCAATGATCATTTCATGAAGAACTGCCCAGAGAGAAACAACGCTCCGGCTCGAGCATTTGTGATTGGAGCAAGAGACGCACGCGAGGACCCTAACGTGGTCACCGGTACGTTTCTCATTAACAATCACTTTGCATCCATATTATTCGACACTGGCGCCGATTATAGCTTCATGTCTGTGGAATTTAAACGCATACTCGGAATAGAATCTAGTAGATTAGAAATTCCTTATTCCATAGAACTAGCCAATGGTAAACTTGTTGAATCGGGCGAAGTTGTCAGAGGCTGCACACTAGAACTTGGCGAACGAAATTTTAGCATCGACCTCTTACCTATTCAATTGGGTAGCTTCGATGTAGTAGTCGGGATGGACTGGTTGTCCAAGAACAAAGCTGAAGTTATTTGCCATGAGAAAATCATTCGCATCCCTTTAGCGAATGGTGAAACCCTCATCGTGCATGGAGAAAAACGAGACGCGCCTCTTCGAATCATCAGTTGTATGAAGGCACAGAAGTGCTTAAGGAAAGGATGTGTTGCTTTCCTAGCACACGTTATAGACAAGAAGGCTGAGGAGCCGAAACTCGAAGACATTCCTGTGGTGAAGGAATTTCCTGATGTGTTCCCTAAAGATCTGCCAGGACTACCTCCGCAACGACAAGTCGAATTCCGTATAGACTTGGTTCCAGGAGCTGCTCCTGTAGCCAAGGCACCCTATCGACTTGCACCATCCGAAATGCAAGAATTATCTACACAACTTCAAGAGTTGTTGGATAAAGGATTCATAAGGCCAAGCTTCTCACCCTGGGGAGCTCCAGTATTGTTCGTGAAGAAGAAGGATGGAACACTGCGGATGTGTATCGATTACAGGGAACTGAACAAGCTCACTATCAAGAATCGATATCCACTACCGAGGATTGATGACTTATTTGATCAACTGCAAGGATCAAGCTACTATTCCAAGATCGACCTTCGATCTGGATACCATCAGCTGAGAATCCAAGACGAAAGCGTGCCAAAGACTGCATTCAGAACGCGCTATGGGCACTACGAATTTCTTGTGATGCCATTTGGGCTGACGAATGCACCAGCGGTCTTTATGGATCTAATGAACCGCGTATGGAAACCATATCTCGATAAATTCGTGATTGTATTTATCGATGATATCCTGATTTACTCGCGAACGAAAGAAGAACATGAGCAACATCTCAGAACCATCTTGGAGCTACTGAAGAAAGAGAAACTTTATGCAAAATTCTCGAAATGCGAATTCTGGATTCGCGAAGTACAATTTCTTGGTCACGTGGTGAATGAGAAGGGCATTCATGTAGACCCGTCCAAGATTGAAGCAATAAAGAACTGGGAAGCTCCCAAGACCCCAACCGAAGTTCGTCAATTTTTGGGCTTAGCGGGCTACTATCGGCGATTCATTGAGAATTTCTCGAAGATAGCTCAACCGCTAACGACCCTTACTCAGAAAGACAAGAAGTACGACTGGGGTCACAAACAAGAAGAAGCCTTCCAGTTACTGAAAAGCAAGCTATGCGATGCACCCATACTATCACTACCCGAAGGCACTGAAGACTTCGTGGTATACTGCGACGCCTCACGACAAGGCTTGGGTTGTGTGCTTATGCAGCGTCAAAAAGTCATCGCTTACGCTTCAAGAAAATTGAAGGTTCACGAGAGAAATTATACCACTCACGACCTGGAACTGGGTGCAGTGGTATTCACCTTGAAGATTTGGCGACATTATTTATATGGTACTCAATGTACAATCTTCACAGATCACAAAAGCTTGCAACACATATTTGATCAGAAGGAATTGAATATGCGCCAGCGACGTTGGGTCGAGCTGCTGAATGATTATGACTGTGAGATTAAGTACCATCCTGGAAAGGCGAACGTTGTAGCAGACGCGTTGAGCCGAAAAGAAAGGGTTAAGACCCTAAGGGTTCGAGCACTGGAAATGACGATTCGAACGAACCTCACAGCACGCATTCGAGATGCACAACAAGAAGCTCTTAAAGACGAAAACCGTAAAGCTGAATACCTACGGGGTATGCTGAAATACATGGTGCCAAACGAAGAGGGAGCCTTATACTTCAAGAAGCGTATTTGGGTTCCACTCTATGGTGGCATACGAGGAGTCATCCTTGATGAAGCCCACAAATCGAGATATTCGATCCATCCAGGATCGGACAAGATGTATCAAGACTTGAAGGAATATTACTGGTGGCCGAGACTTAAAAGCGACGTTGCTGTCTATGTTGGAAAATGCCTAACCTGTGCTAAGGTTAAGGCCGAATATCAGAAGCCGTCCGGCCTACTACAACAACCAGAGATTCCCGTGTGGAAGTGGGAACAAATCTCGATGGACTTCATAACGAAATTACCCAGGACCCCGAGAGGGCACGATATGATATGGGTAATAGTTGATCGGTTAACGAAGTCTGCGCACTTCCTACCGATCCGAGAAAAAGACAGCACTGGAAAGCTTGCTGAAATATACTTAAGAGAAATTGTGGCACGTCATGGAGTGCCAATCTCAATCATTTCAGACAGAGATGGACGCTTTGTCTCAAGAATCTGGCAATCATTTCAGGAAGCCTTTGGATCTCAGTTAGATCTAAGCACGGCATTCCATCCGCAAACAGACGGCCAGAGCGAACGGACTATACAAACGTTAGAAGATATGCTGCGCGCATGTGTCATGGATCTAGGCGGCAGCTGGGATACTCATCTACCTTTAGTTGAGTTTTCCTACAATAACAGTTATCATACGAGCATAAAAGCCGCGCCGTTCGAAGCTCTGTATGGCCGCAAATGCCGATCGCCCTTATGTTGGGCAGATGCCGGAGATAAACGTATGGTTGGTCCTGAACTTGTACAAGAGACAACCGACAAGATTGCGCAGATCCGAGAGCGCATTAAGGCGGCTCGAGAGCGACAAAAGAGCTACGCTGATCCGAATAGAAAATCGGTAGATTTCAAGGTGGGAGACAAAGTGTTGTTAAAAGTCTCACCATGGAAGGGCGTAGTCAGATTTGGAAAGCGTGGAAAGCTGAATCCACGATATATCGGACCATTCAGAATACTGAAGAGAATTGGTACCGTGGCATACAAGTTGGAGTTACCGGAAGAACTTAATGGAGTACATGATACGTTTCATGTATCCAACCTGAAGAAGAGTCCAACACAAGAAAACGTGATCATCCCGATGGATGAAGTGCATATTGATGAAGCCCTCCGATTTACAGAGCAACCCGTTGAGGTTACTGACTGGAAAGTCAACAAGACCAGGAGGAGCAGTGTGAAGCTTGTCAAAGTACGTTGGAGCTCTAAACACGGACCCGAGTACACATGGGAACGTGAAGACCAGTTCAAGAAAAAGTATCCCCACCTATTCAAGAAGACTCCAGCGAGAGTTAGTTCAGTCTGAATTTCGGGACGAAATTCTTTTAACGGGGGGAGACTGTGACAACTGGCACAAACCGGTAATTTCCGTACACATTAATTATTGCTTAATGACTGCAATTATGAGTTTAATTTTCAGCAATGTCTGAACACATGATTAAACAAGTGAATTCATGCATGTTGTATACTACAAAATATTGCTTTATGCATAAACGAGAGCGTTGCGTCAAAAATAATAGTAAACTCACCGGTAAGACACACTGTGTCGACTGAACTGCAGAAAGCAGTCAGACAATAAAATTGGAGCCTAGGTGTAGGTCCGACAATAAGAATGCATTAAAACCCAAGAGTACATACAAGGGTTAATATATATGCAATACGAAAGCAAAAATAAGCACTAAAAAGCACCCGAAACGCACTTTAAGTGCAGAATTTATATAATTCAGCAATAAATCAGCATTTAGACATATAAATATTTTGCAGAAATGTCGTTTTATTATCCAGAATGTTTCCCTAAGTGTTGGGAATTGAATGAGTACAAGAAGGGTACTTAAAAGACACTAAAAAGTGCAATTTAGCACTTTAACGAATCAGTGTCTAACCGAACAACCGGATATTACCCGGAACATCCAAATATTTACTAGATCTTTCCAAATCTATAATAATCTTGCCAAGATCCCTTAAATCTTACATGATCTTTCATAGATCTCTTTTAGATTCACAAGATCTTTCATAGATTCACTTTGATACACTTAGATTTGGTAAATCCAATTAAGATCTTGCAAGTTACACATTACCCCCCCCCCCCTTGATTATGAACGGTCATGGGTGGCCCCACATAATCCCATATGATCCCTCAAGATTTCCATAATCTTTCTTGGATTCATTTGGATATTAGGAGATCTTATGAAGATTTGATTTGGATTTACAAGATAATTTTTATAACTAAAGGTTACACTTAGACCCCTCCCTATCTCTAAATAAAATCGGCCATGTGCCTAATGTGAAGGATTTGGTAGATTTGTTTATGGGATATGTATTGTACTAATGGGACATTAAACACAAAGGATATTAGAAGTTGATGGATCTTTATTTAAACCACAAGACTTCTTTCATACTTATCATTCACACAAACAACAACTTTCTTCCTCTCTCTCCCTCTAAAAGCTCACGGCCAAACACCCCTATTCCATCCATCATATTTTCAATCTTGATCTTCATATTTCAAGCATCTACAAGTGTTAAGGGTCTCGTATTAGGAAGCTTGGAGCAAACGGAACGCGAAGGACCTCATTCTCTAGCTTTTATCCACGCCATTTCCGTCAAGATCCTTCCCTAGCCTTGAGCTAGAGGTATAACACTTAGAACTCGTATTTAAACTATTCTAAAGTGGTTAAAAGGATTTTTGTCGGTTAAAACTCGTTAACATGCAAGATGATGCTTTAAAGTCTACTTAAAACACTAAAAATGGTGGTTAATAGCACATAAGTTGTGTAAATGATGTAGTATTTGAAATGTATGATTATTGAGACCCGATCTATGATTGTGGTAGCTCGGATCACCATTTAACCCGATGTAGTCATGTTCTTGGATCATGACATAAGGTTATGTTAGAAGATATAAGGGTTAAAAGGTGAAACTCTACCACACATGAAACATGAACTTGTGTAAAAGCAATTTAACTTGTGAAATAGTGTTTAAAACTAGTAGATCTACGTATCTACAAGCAGTATTCTCAAAGGACCAAGTGTCCAAGAAATCACATGTTCTAAACCGGATCTTACACAAACAAAAGTGGTTTTTGTGAACAAACAAGTGTATGGATACTTGTGTAACAAAAGTTTTAACAAAGAAATAAGTTTCGTAAAAACCGACTAGAAGTTGTGAAACTTCATATTCTTTAAAAATAAAGTTTTTAAGAAATTAAACTTATTTTTAAAGATAACAAGATTTACTAAATGTGCTAGTAAGATACTACACAATTTTGGTAAATATCCAAGTTCATGAAGTGGGGAAAAGTAGTGATTATTGCTGATAATTGTTGTTGATGATTATTGATGATTGATGATGATTTAAAAGAAAATAAACACACGTTTTGAAAACGTGGGAAACCTCCATTTTTAGGGGAAACTCTGTCAAATTTTTTATAAATTTTGACACTTAGAAAAATATAAGTTTTGAGAAACTTATTCCCTAAAAATGTGTTTAAAAGTATTACTAAGGTTTCCCTAATTTTTGGTGATAAGAAATGGTGATTTTTTGAGAATAAAAATGGATATTAAGTATATATATTTTTTTGAAAGAAAAATATATATTATTTGATCACCAACTATTGTGCTAAGTGTATATAGTATGTGTTATACGTGCTAGTGTATTAAGACTTAAAAATACACTAAATGCTCATGAGGAGTATAAACATAAAAATACACATACAAGATACATAATTCGGGTGCAAAGTGCAAAACACAAAAGACTTATATTTATTTTTGGAGAAAATAATATAAGTAAAATACGTAGTAAAAAATATAGAATATTTTTAACACAAGAATATATACAAAAGAGAGTGACTGTACTTGTGCGACGCAAGTCTAGTGACTAACGTTAAGAAAACGCGTATAGGTTACGACGTTAATTAAGCAAATCCGGTGAAGTTTACGACGCTAGGAACGCAAAGTTGTGAGTTCATGCTCCCCCTTTTCTCTTTAACTGTTTTCAGTTTTTATAACTTCGGGGGTGAAATACATGTACAAATGTACAAAATTTATAATTGGTATGATATAGATACAAGAAGTACACTTGGTGAGAACGAGAACCAAGTGTGACGAAATATAAGAATACAAGAAGTACACTTGGTGAGAACGAGAACCAAGTGTGATGAAATATAAGAATATGAGAAGCGCACTTGGTGAGAACGAGAACCAAGTATGAGGCACTATGAGAAATGATAACAAGAAACGCGCTTGGTGAGAACGAGAACCAAGTAGGATGCGTTATGAGAAATAGTGTCACGAATAGGGTACAGAAGCACCATTAATCGTGTACATACTTAGACCGCAGAACAAAAGGTTAGATCTAACGGGTGCCTGGCAGCCTCACACTCGGTCGGGGCGAGAATCGAGTAGTGCTTTTGTGTCTCAGAATATACCAATTAAATGCCTTAGGTTTGGTGACTTCCTATGTCGTGCCACATGTTAATGGCTTTGCAACCCATTAACAATCTGATAATTACAGAAATACTGTATTTACATAAAATTCATACCATACTAAAATTGATATATAACTTGAAGTACGTGGGGTACTCAAGAGGATTGATGTATAACTTGAAGTACGTGGGGTACTCAAGAAAAGATTAAATTATACATGGGTACGTGGGGTACACATGAAACTGGATTTATATATGAAAACTTGATTTACTCACAAACTATGTTTTCATACAAAGTATACAAACATGAAATACAAAACTGCATGAATTCACACCAACTTTATGTTGACGTTTTTCCAAAAACTCACATGTATTTCAGGTAACTAGGATGGATGTGCGCGTGGTCTTACTCATGCTCGTGGATGTCGCTTATGTTTATCTTTAAATAAAGTTGTAAACTTTTAAGACAATGTTTTAAGCTGTCTAGCGATGTAAACGCTAAACTTATGTTTTCAAATCATGGTATTTGATGTTATTTTACGAGCATGTAGCATGTTTACTCTTCGTATGCAATGAGAACCTTTCATGATCACACCTCGTGCTTCCGCCGTAGAAAGGGGTGTGACACCTAGTCCTACACCCATTACCCAAATGGCCAATTACCGCACCGTTTACGAACAAGCTACCACCGGTTTCACCGGTGCTACTTCACCCATCACCCTTCCGAACATCAACAATGATAGGTCTTGGCAAAATCCCTTCTTACATCATGACGAGCATCACTAATTCGTGCCAATTCCACGGCCGTGATGATGAGGATGCCCTATATTAATCGCATTACCCGCCTTTTTAGCACCTTCTCTATCGAAGGTGCTAATCTTGATGCCCGATACCTTCAGGTTTTCCCATTTTCTCTCGCTGGTCGGGCAGCCGTATGGTTCGATTCGCAGCCAGTGGGTACTTTCACCACCTGGGCAGGTTTACGAGATGCTTTCTTAGCTATATATTTCCCACCCGCCAAAGCATCTCGTCTTCGTGATCAGATCCATTCGTTCCGGATGGAGCCTGATGAGCCTTATCACCTGGCCTAGGAAAGATTCCAAACCTTGATTTCTCGTTGTTCTCAGCATGGTTTGTCGGATTGGGCACTCGTAGAAAAGTTCTATAACGGTCTCACCCCCGAGATCAAAGCCCAGTTTGACACTTCTGCTGGAGGGCAAATCATGGGCAAAAAGTCAGTAGTTGATTGCAATTATTTATTTGAGAGTTTCGCCCATTCCGAAATGGACTATAGCGCTACCAGCAGGACTTCCATTCCTGTGACTATTACCCCCTCGGCCGTTCGAGGGGTGCACTAAGTTGGCTTGGACTCATCGGTAGCTGCTGCTTTAGATAGGATTGAGAAAACTTTCAAACGGGAGCTTAATGAGATTATGAAAAAGGTAGATAGATGTGAAGTGTGTAGGGGAGGCCACGATACGATAGATTGTCCAACACTTACACTTGAGCAGGTAGAGTATATTGCAGGTCAGTCTAGAGGTTGCACTAATCAATATAATAAAAATAACCGTAATTATAACTCCAACTGGCGTAGTAGTAATAATAATTTCCGTTCCTCCGGTAATCCTCCTGGTTTTCCATCCGGTCAGTATTAAAACAGGGGGCCAGGTCTATACGCTAATGGAGGGTCAGGTCAGGCAGGTCAGTTTAGTAGTTCAGGTTCAAGTCAGTTAAGGATCAGGTTACCCAGAAAACCCTAACTGAATTGGGTAATTTTGCTAAAAATCAAGAGCAGATAAATAAAAATCAAGAGCTTCATATTAAAAATAAACAATCCGCACTCTTAGATCTTCAGAGGAGAGTAGGTGGTATAGCTAAGCAGTTACAAGAATACCCTCCTGGTCAGTTTTCGGGTAACACTCACACTAACCCGGCTAACCATTCCGCAAAAGTATTCACCACCCGTAGTGGAAAGAGTTTAGGACAGTTAGTTCCTGAGAGGGTTGAAGTAGAGGAATAGGAAGAGGTAGATGAGGACATAGAAATGGAGACTCCTGGTAAGGTGCACATTAGGCTAGACCCAGCAAGTACCACACACACCGAGGAGCCTCAAGTAGAAAAGAGTGTAGAAAAACGTCCGGTAAGGGTTAGGCCATCATCGTTAGTTGATCATTCACGCATCCCATACCCCGCCCGCCTTAAGCATCAAAAATATGCTAAGGAGTATGGGCAATTTCTTGAAATGTTTAAACAGTTAAAGATCAATCTGCCTTTCGTCAAAGCCTTACAGTCCATGCCTAAATACGCCAAATTCCTTAAGGACCTTCTCAAGCGTAAGGATAGGATAGGTGAGTTTTCTAACATTCCTTTGACCGGAGGTTGTTTCGCGATGGTCTTGAATAAGCTACCGGAGAAACTAACCGACCCGGGAACCTTCATCATTCCGTGCTTATTTGGGGGTGCCATTACCCCCGCTCATGCTTTAGCCGATCTAGCTGTTAGCATCAACTTGATGCCATTCTCTCTTTATGAGAAGCTAGGGTTAGGAGAGCTTACACCCACGTATATGTCATTGTCCTTGGCTGACCGCTCGGAAAAATATCCTCGTGGAGTCATAGAGAATTTGCTCGTTAAGGTAGATAAGTTCGTGTTTCCCGTAGACTTCGTTGTTCTAGATATGGAGGCCGATGAGAGAGTTCCGATCATTCTTGGCCATCCATTCCTTCGCACCGCAAAGGCAGTCATCGATGTCTTTGATGGTAAGATTTCAATTCGTGCGGGTGATGAGATCGTTACCTTTGAGATAGATAGAGCCATGCAACACCCTAGTAGGGGTGATGATTCTAGTGGTCTGTGTCACTCCGTTTACTTCCTAGATTCTTTCATCCCGTGCGTTGATCGGTGCATAGATTTCATTAGTGGAGCCAATCTAGTTAGTGAGGGAGTAGTTGAAGAGGAGTTGGTTGATGAGGGTGAGGAGGTAGATTCGACTTGGGTTCCCGAAACCTTAGAGCTTTGTGAGATTAAGGAAGAAAGCGAGAGTGGAGAAGAATAGTGTGGGGATGGTGAGGATGCAGCAGGAGCCGATATTATATCTTTTGTTTTATCTTTTATGTTGTTTTAATCCTCAGTCTTTTAGCCTCTATTTATACTTTGAATAATTGTGTACAGGATCGGTCGGTCGGGTTGGGTTGGTTGGTTTGTGGTTGTTGAACTAATGCACGTTATGGTTATATATATATATATATATATATATATATATTATATTTTGGTATTGTTTTGGTTATGCTGCTTGTTAGGTTGATGTTTGTTGCCGCTTGCATTCGCGTGTACGATTAGGAACTGTTTGCTGAGCGCGTTCGTATTGGAGGGCTTATGTGGAAACGACTGGCACATTGACAGTCTCACATATCAGCTAAGTCATTTCCCACTTGTATATTTTTGACATTTTATTTTATTCGGTATTTAGTTTGTTTAGTTTAGTGGTAATTTAGGTAGTTTGGTATGTTTTCATTCTTACATTAGGGACAATGCAAATTTTAAGTGTGGGGATGGAGCAGGTGAGTCGTAGTTTAGTTCGGTAATTTAGAGTGTCGAGTCATAAATTAAAAAAAATTAAAAAAATTGAAAATGTCTCTCGATTAAAGTAGTTTGCAAAATAAAAGCGGAAAATGATAGAAAATTGGTTTTTGTTCGGGCTGCAAATAATGATAATATGAGAATAAATAAGTGAAGCTCGTGTCTAATTTGGGATGTGTGAGTAGGCTTTGCCCGGTTTTAGGTTCCTTTGAGCTAAAAATATACCTAATTGTTGATTTACTAGTGGGTTCTCATCTAGGAGAGGTAGTGAAGCCGAAACCGTCAATAATAGTATAAGGAATATCGTTATAAGCTAGGATCATTAGAATTTCTTATCATATCATGGAAAGGAAAGAAAAATAATAATAAAAAAAGAGCTAGACTCAAAAAAATTGGCAAGGCCTACGTAATCTCTGTTGGGATAGTGACTCTGACTTGGAATACCTCTGGGATTGTTGAATAATAATGCAAAAATACTGATGCCTATTGTAATCTCACTTGAGGATGGTGACTCTGATTGGGAATGCCTCTGGAATAAGGTATGCACGGTCTAAAAAGCTCAAAAGAAAGAAGAAAAGGAAAAAAATATATATAATAAAGATTTGATTTTAAATTCTCTCGATCTTGGTATAAAACGGTTAGGAAATTTCCCATTGGTTATTCCTTTTGTTCTATAAGCTTGAGGCGGGATGTCACACCCCAACCGAAGGCGGAAACATCGGGGCGTGGCACTGAGCGAAACAGATTGTCCAAGAGAATCCATAACAACTATTAATGACAATATATTTAACGTTAAAGTCCCATACCAATAACATATAAAGTAAAAACAGTGATTATAGACAGAGTTTCTCAAAAACAAGTAAACTGTTCCGACAACTCAGATTTATTTAGTTTGTTTCTAGACCTCCTACTTCGTTGCATCACAGCAGACATAGCATCCTATCAACATGTCACATACGTTAAAATAAAGTCAATACACAGAGTGTAAAGGTGAGTACACAAGTTTGAGTAGCCTATAGTATAGCGAAAGCGTTTACGCTTAACCAGCATGTATCACGTAACGCGCGAAGCAAGTAACTATCAAAATTGTGTTCACACTAAATCACGAGACTGCGTTGTAGAGTATGCGCGACACATGTCCAGTGAACACGTGAAGTAAAGTAATGTGATCCCTAGCAACCCCCGTCCACGACAGGTGCTGAGTCCAAACTATAGTACTATCGTTGCTAGAGGCGATACCGTGTAACACTGTCTAAGCATAGTAACAAGCATTCATAGATCACGTAAAACATGCGGGAGCGGTTAGCGTTAAAAGTGTTTGCGTTGTGTGTTGTTGTGTTTTTTGATAGCGAATGTATGTAACACCCAAAAGTGTGTTAAAAGAAAATGGGTTCAAGTATACTCACAGTAGGTGTTCAGCTAGTAAACACAGTACTTGGATTGAAGGGAGCGCGTTGAGATCAGCCTGAGCATAGAACAGTAGCGTAAGCATTGAACAGCGTGTCGGATGAGATAAGTGTCGAATGGTGAGTCGATCGGATGGTCATCCGGACGGGTGACCATTCGAACGGTTGATCATTCGAATGAGCTAGTGTGTTGTAAATCGTTTCAGAACTTTTGAAGTTTTCGTTGTAGTATAAATCAAGTCATCCGGTCGGATGGTCATCCGGACGGATGGCTATTCGATCGGATGGCTATTTGACTGAGAGTTTGATATTCTTTGAGGTTATGATCAAATCATTTTGAACAAGGAATAGTGTAAGGGACAAGTCACATGGTCGAATGGTTATTCGGTCGGATGGCTATTCGAGTGGGTGCTCTGTTGCTTGAAAATTTTGTAAAATCTTCTAAGTTAAAAAGTTTTAAATTTTAACGGAGATGGCGTGATGACGTGTTAGACAATGGAAATCCACACAAAGTCCGACTCATTCGATCGGATGGGAATCACCCCATTCGATCAGAATAACCGTTCTTGATGGAACTTCATGTTTAATCTGTGACACCCGGCTTTTCAGGTCGTACCATATAATTGTAGCACATGTTGTAAATAGGTAATAGGGCCATATTTGACTGATTATGATGTTTATATGTGAAATTTAATGATTTGGTAAATTTAAAATTTGATAAAAATTATGTTTGCAACGGTAAGATAAACGCTTATCGCGTAATGGTTAAAATGCGAAAAGAACATCGGTGACCACCCGATCAGTGTTAAAATCCTAAAAATAGTTTTTTATGATTAGAATAATTATTTTTATCATATCCATGTGGAAAAATAAATTAAAACACTAAGAAACTCTATTTATCAAGTTTAAGCGCGTACCGCGCGATGCAGCGCGTGTACCGACAAAATACTGCCAACACAGCCTGTCAGGGTAACTGATAATCATTTTAGTAATAATTTAATGAGTTTATTATTTTGGAATGATAAAAATAAATAAAAACGCATAAATCCCTATTTATGCGATTTTAAGCGCATACCGCGCAGCACAGCGCGCATACTGCCAAATACCGTCAACATAGCCAGTCTTGGCAAACAAAATATTGTTCAATAATATTTTGGTGAGTTTATTTTTATAGAGTGTTAAAAACAATTTAAAACGCACTAAAACGGGATTAAAACGCTAGATAAAATACCCGATATCTAGTAAAATACCAGTTTTTAACCCAAATTACATATATATGTATATGTATACATATAAATCTCGAAAATTTGAAGGTGTGTGAGACAAGAATCTTGTGTTGGCAGCCATGCAAGGCCATTTCCCTTTCTCTCTCCTCCTTTTATTGGACCAAATAGTGGTGGTGATGATTATGTTTGTTAAAAGGCTCCATACTCTTCCACACTTCAAGAAATTCATTTTTAAAAACACCCAACTCCCTCTCTCTCTTACCAAATCAGCCGAACGCTCCTATATTCACCCATATTTCTAAATTTCTAACCATGTTCTTGAGGATTCAAGCTCATTCCAAGGTGATTTCAAGTATATTTGAAGGTGTGAAGGTGATTCCAAGGAGTTTCAAGCAAGAACCAAGCTTCATATCATCTTTTTTATCAAAAACCCACTTGAATATTGAGGGTATAAAACTAATCTTTTAAAAATGTTCTTGATTATTTTTATGGAAAAGAAGATAGTAAAAGTTTCTCTTATTCTTGGGATTAAACACAAACTTGAATTCTTAAACAAATGGGTTTTCAAAGAAAATAAAAATAGATGTAATTGTATATGTATGTATAGCCATGAGTGTGTGTATACATGTGTATTTAAGTTGAGTCTTGATTTTGATTGATTCTTGTTTGAATTAATTCTTGAAAGTGAAATGCATGCATGATCAAGTGATGATTTGGTAGGAAGTTCTATGAATGAAGAATGTTATGGAAATAAATTTTTGTAACCACATACACATATATGTATATGGCCATGTATGTATGTATAAATACACATGCATGTAATATTTTGATGATTAAAAGTCTTAGATATGTAAGAATGCGTGTGTCTTGCATATATGTTAAATGATTAGATGATGATTTGAACATGATTTAATAAAGATGATATTTAATCAGGTTCTAAACACTGAAAATATAATTATTTGAAGTGTTAAAATGGTATAAAACTTTGTCATAAGGTTTACTAGCTTTGCATGTTATACATAAGGCTTAGAAACTTGTAAAATAGGTGAAATAATGTGTTTTGTGTATGATTTAGTAAAAGTCAGTTTTGAGCAGATTATAAACACTAAAATAAAGTTATTCTAAAGTGTTTAGTGACATATAACTTTGTCCTAATGTATGCTAGCTTTGCATGTTGTACTTGGTGCATTAAAGGTTGTAAAATACGTGAAATCGCATGATTTATATGACTTACACAAAAACTGCATTAATTTGATTATAATCATTATTTTAATCCGTAAATAACATGTATTTTGTTAAAATATCAAGTCTTTTTGAGTTGGGATGATTATAGTAACGTTTAACGCAAAACTATGCGTTAAAATTGTCAAAAATCGGCTTTTCGACTGATTTTTATAAAACTGATTTAAATCAGTAAGTAAACTAATATTTTTAGTTTAAAAATAAGTATTTTAACTAATTTTTAGTTTACTTGGTGTTTGGTTGGTCATACGTGACTTCCGACACCCGAAAACGTTACCGAATCGCTAAAATACACATTTTTCAATGAACATTAGTATGGGTGAATTTCGAGTGAATCTTTTGTGATAAAATGTGTTAAGTGATTTAGACATGTAAATGTGATAATATTTTAAGTATTAATCTAATAAGAAGAAATTTAGATTGTGTATGTATGCTTGTACGTTTTGTGCGGTAGAAACGGTAAAATTGTGTTAAATGTGTAACTTGTTTGTCGAGCATGAAATTTGGTACATATGAGATGTTTTATGTATATTTGCTTTAAAAATGACAAAATAGATAAGTTAGTAATATTTTGTGTGTTCGGTGTTAAATTCTATGAACGTTGTGTATATATATATTACGACGCGCAAATCGTAGATATATTGCGTATAAACAGGAGAGTTAACGGATTTACACAATAATGGTCACCAATAAAATCGTTCAAAATGCAAAATCATAATAAATATATAAAAATATATGGACTCATATATATATATATATATATATATATATATTTTAACGTGCCAACATAATAAAAAATGACAATTTTTTCGAGAAAATCTCAAAGTTATGTGATAATTCTAAGAAACAGAGAAACTTAGGATTTTTGTGATTAAATGTATATTGATTTAGAATTTTTCCCATATTAGGACGTATATAATCAATTTCTGGGTTTGTGGTATTAAAATACGCACCCAAAGGTGAGTGTCACTAAACCCCTCTTTTTACTGCTTTATATATTTTGGGAGTAGAACACGCCAATAAAAGGGTTTAATAATGTTTTTGAAATAAAACATATCTTTTGATATAAATTATATATTTTCATTGAAAATATATGGATTTTTAAGAAATTATATATGTATTTCGGGATGAAATGGTTTTGAAGAATAAATGTGTTTCGGATAGAAACGGGATTATGCACGGTGGTTGGGGGAAAAATGACCGTGGAGTTGGTACGAATATTGCTTGGTCTCAAGAGAGTAAGTATCAGCATAGGCTTACATTTCGTCGGGGATTTCAGGGGATTCGTACAACGTCGTGTATTAAATTGTCATATTAGTAGGATATATATATTGTACGTGAGGCAGACATCATATTGTTCTTGGAGAGAAAGAACCATGCGCCCATGATGTCGTTTAATCATTTAAGTATTGCATGCGATGAATTGTTGGTAGATCTATCGGGTTGACAACCCCGTCGTGACTGGTCGCCCCGAGTCAATGTCAAACGACGAATTTAAATTTTGTTTATTGTCTAGCTTTGGTTATCCCTGCATGGTTAATATATAGTTTGTATCGTCTAGCTAACATACGAGTCTGAAAATAGACGTTATAATTTAATATACAAAACCTGGGCAGTATTACTATTTTCGGAGTAATGACCTGATGGAAGGCCCACAGATTTTATCAAAGGAGTAAAGTGGACTTTCTAAAACTACATGGATGTTTTCAAATAAACACCTAATCAGAAAGTTTTCCTTGGAATAAAATTTGTTAGAAAACAAATAAGTGAACTCACCTTCCTTTGTGTTGACACTTGATTTTTAACGTGTTCTACAGGTACTTGAGTACGGCTTTGGGAAATTATGGTGTATCTTGTGTTTGTTGATGCATGTTTTGTCACTCAAAATGTTGAACTGACTTTTAAACTTTCTGGGACTAAATGTAATAAGATCCGTGAGGATCAAAATACCACTTTATTTTGTCATGGTTATGTTGTGGTTTGGGACGATAAGTTTAAAATCAACTTTTTAATTAAGTAATAATGTCCAACACTAAAATGCATCAAACATCAAGATAGAAATGGGCACCAGCTTCCGTCACCACTACGTTTTATATTCCGCTGCGACGTTTTTGGGGTGTGACAGAAGTTGGTATCAGAGCCATTGGTTGTTAGCGAACTAGGTTGTTAGCGAACTAGATGTTTTCGGAGGAAAACACTAGACTTCAACCGAAGAATTTTGAGATGTAAAGTCCAAAATTCTCGAAGCCAAGATTTTTAAATAAATGTGGAAATTTTATCATGTATGAAAACCCTTATGTGTTTATGTGCATATGTGATTTTCTGTTTATTTGAGCCTTATGTGTTACTATTTATATTGATCACACACTTACTTTGTACGGTTATGATATGTCACGTCTCGGCCTATAGAGCTATCAGTAGTCCTGCTCACTGATACTGTTGAGCCTACACTTGAGATTCTTTCACCGTCGTTATAGAATCGTTTGTTCTGCTATTCGAGTCACATGTTTTGCTACACCTCTTTTAGTCTACACTCGCCGTAGGAAGAGGACTCGACCCGCTGGAGAGATTGCATCGACTTTGAGAGTCGAGACAGCGTCAACTTTGAAGGGGCAGAAATGGGGTTTGGGCCAATCTCTCTCACTGTGATCGTCAGTTCGCCATGTTACGAGGAGGCATGGAGACGATGAAGGACTTAGATGGACAGATGGACTGTTATGATGAGCTAAGAGAGCTTGTAAGAAAGATGTTGCACTTCCAGGGATTGAAGCGTTAGTTGTTGGTTGTTTTATGTTGTTTGTTTTGTATGTCTCATTTGATGAACCTTATTTATGGCTTGCATGCCAAATCTTCAGATATTTAGGAGGAAATTTCATATAGACTTGTTGCGGGTGTTGATGTAGACACGCCGAATTTTGATTAGTCTTCGTACTAAAAACAAGCTTTGTAATTTCTGGTATAAATATCGAATGGGTTCCTTTTGGTTTAAAAATTGTTCTCATTAATACGTGGATATTATACATGCGCAATGTTTGGTCCACTAACATTTAATGATTGAATTATTTTTGGGATATCGTCTTATGTTGATATTATGTTGTAATAATAGAAATGACGAAATGCCGCCAAAAGCGAGACAAGGTTTTGGATTACCTATTACCCCAAAAGATTTGGCACAACTCATAGCCCAACACGTTAATACTGCCATGGAACAGCGCGATGCTAACCAAAATAATGGCCAGGAACGTGGATGTGATGCTTGTGGGCATGGTTTTGGTGGGACGCAGAATCGAAAACCCTTCAGGTGATATGATGATCAGGAAGTTTTAATAGTTCCTGTGTTATGATATAATCGGAGCGTAATCCTGATTTTTCATTAACTTTGTGAACAGTACATAAATGTACGCACTAAACAATCCAGGGTTGTAATCCAAGATCATTTACTGGTACCCTATGCAATGACATGGCAACGGTATGCGTAATGTCGGACCGTCTTAGCGGATCGACCATTCAAATAATTCCGCATTCCGAGCCTAGATCTGGGGATTCGCGAAAGCGTTAGTCTGAAAGTTCTAAGAAAGGTACCGATGAGAAGCGTGGTGGGGAACGCAGATTGGAGAAAGCACGTGTAGCTAATCCTAGAGAGTTGGGAAAGGATAATGCTAGAAATGGCAGGGGTAGTTTTGAGAAGAAGACTCGCGGGGATGAGCGGAGGAAGAGCGACAGATGTGGTCAGATTGGACATATGGCTCGCGAGTACTATGCTAAGAATACATCGGAGGGAGGTACACTCAAGGGATGATTACGAGTGTGGTGAGCAAGGACATTTCGAGAGAGATTGTCTGAAAATGAAGGGCCAGGATGCCAGAAGTAGAGCGTTCGATCTAAACGCTGGGAAAGCACGAGATGATCTTGCTATTGTTATCAGTATGTTTCAAGTGTCGAGAGTTATTGGTTGAGAGAGTTGTCAGTTTTGAGGATGCTCAAGTTGTTGCGAAAAAGCTATCCTGCGTTCTTTGTTAACGTGGTGGATATAAAGGCCAAATGTAGGAATATCGAAGAGATTCCTATTGTTCACAATTATCCAGAGGTTTTCCTAAAAAGACTTACCTGGATTTCCCCCTGCGAGACAGATCGAATTTCGGATTGATCTAGCCCCCGGTGCTGCACCCAATTGCACAATCTCCTTATAGACTGAGCACCGTTTGAGAATGATAGAAATGTCGAGTCAGTTTCAAGAGCTACTGGACAAGGGTTTCATTCGATCAAGCTTTTCGTTTGAGGTACATCGGTTTTGTTGAAGAAGAAGAAGGATGGATCCTTCAGGATGTGAGAGGATTTCAGAGAGCTGAACAAGTTGACTATCAAGAATCGGTACCCTTTACCGAGGATTGACGATTTGTTCAATCAAGCTACCGGGATCTAGCTGCTACATGAAGATCGACCTACGATTGGGATACTATCAGTTGAAGGATTACATTGACAATTGAAGGAACTATTGCGATTCCAGGTTGAAGATTTGGTTCTGATAAAGGAGTTATCTTGCAGAAGTGCTATTAGGTTTAGCAGAGAGAAGAAAAGTTGAGCCACATTGACTTGGTCCTTTCAAGAGCCCATCTTGAGTTGGATCAGTCGCTTATAGGATCAAGCTAGCATAAGGATGGAGTAGTGTACATGATGTATTGTTTGGGTTTAGTTAAGAAAGTGTATAATGGATAACACACTGATTCTGTTCTTTATATAGATTTGTTTGGAAGATAAACGGAAGTTTATCAAAGCACCGTAGAAGCAGTACGTATAGCTAGAAGAGTTATGTTAATAACTGGACAGGCGATTACAGCATTCTAATCGTGTATGCAATTTATTGATTTGGCGATTTGTGGATATCCGAAATGAATGCAGGAAGGAAGGAAGAAAGACGAGTTTATGGGATTTGATTCTTTCGAGAGCCCATCTCGAGTTTTGTTAGTGCATATGTCTGTCGACTTCGTCTTGTATCGAGTCGTGTATTAGATTAGAAAGATCAGGGCACGAAAAACAAGAAATGTGTATTAGAGGCTATTTCGCACGAAATGACAAGAAGTCATTTCGCACGAAATGCACTTTTGGCCATTTCGTACGAAATCAGTAGCCTATATATAGGTGCCTTGTTTGTTTCATTTGTAACTTTCCGATTCCAGAGCCGAAGTGCTGCTGAAGTGTCTACTCGCTGTAAAAGCTGTTATATCAATCAAAAACACAATTAAAGTGAATACCAAGCTGTTTCACACTCGATACATTAGTTTCCGCCTCTCATATTGAGAAGAACACCTCTGAACGACTCGTTTCGGTCGTGAAAACGATCCTTCAATTGGTATCAGAGCTCAGGAGGAGGAGTTCTTACTGAATTTAGCTTGATTTCATCATTTTTCTGACTTCTACACTTTCTTTTTCAAATTAATCAAGTTTTGACGGTTAAAATGGATTGAATTTCTCACATTATAAGCGAAACACTGTTTTAGCAAAGCCTTGAAAGAATTGGACCTAAAATCAACCTAAAAATTGATCAATTGGACAAAAATCTGATCGATATGATGATGTCAGCAGCATTTCGCGTGGAATAAGCACTTCATTTCGCACGAAATCACATTTGTTAAGCATTTCATACGAAACAGTCAGCTCATTTCGTACGAATTGACCAACTTTTGGTTCATTTCTCACGTAATACCTTATTTCGTGTGAAAGTTTTTCATTTCGCGCAAAATCATTTTATTTCTTGTAAAAATCTTCATTTCGTGTGAAAGAATCGTCATTTCGTACGAAATCACCTATTTCGTATCAAGGAGTCATTTCGTGTGAATCATATCATTTCGTGCGAGTTTATATTGCAGGTCATTCCGCACGACAGTGTCATTTCGCACCAAGACTATTTCGTGTGAAAGCTGATTTCGTTTGAAAGTATCAGAATTTGTGAAACTTGCTATCAAATCATGGAAGAGGAATTTTATAACGCGTTTGCTACTGCCCCGACTACTCCTACTGCCATTGCTCAATGCATGAACATGGAAAATGAAACAGGAACTTTGCAAAAACCCCCGAAGCTAATGGGCATTGAGGAGTATTATGGTTGGAAAGATCGGTTTGAAAACTGGGTTCATGCTAATCATTTGAGATCTTGGGAGTGTATTGAGAAAAAGTATGTCAAACCTCGTACGGATTTGGGTGTAATCAAAACAATTTCTGAACTGACGGATAAAGAACGAGACATGTACAAAGCAGAAAAGATGATGATTAGTCTCCTTCAGCAAGCTGTGAAAGAAGACATTTTCATTTTACTTCAACATGATAATACTTCACGTTCAATTTGGGAAGCTCTTCGAGTTAAGTTCGAGGGAAGTGAGAAGATGATCAGGAATAAGAAGGCATTATTAAAGAAAGAATTTGATTTGTTTACGAGTTTACCGAGAGAAAATACCAGGAAACTGATTGAGAGATATTGTCACTTAGTTCGTTCAATGTCATTGTTAGAGATAAATAAAGAACGAGAAGAATGGGTCGATAAATTGGTTGATGCATTACCGCAGAAAGAATGGGGTACATTTTTGATGATATTGAAGAACACTGGAGAATATGATGACTTGACAATTTCTCAGTTCATTGAAAAAATTGAAGGACAAGATCTTGAGCAGCAAAAGATTGCTAGGATGAACAATCCAAGTGGTCAACAAGATATCAAGATGTATTACAAAGGGAGTGTTCAAGATGTTGAAGCAAGTCCGAAGATCCAAACTGCCTTCAGTGCAGAAAACTCATCTGGATCAGTCAATCAAAATCCAAAAAGTAGCAGTGGATTTTCTTCATATCCAAGTGTTAATCCAAAGGTTTCAACCTCAAGTCATCAGTTTCAAAGCTCAAACAGCAATATTGGTCATGTGTTACATTGCAACATCGCGTTGCATCTTCAGAATGGTCAAAATTTCTCTGAAGAGGTGGCTAAAGGTCATATGGCATTACTAGCTACAATGTTAGAATCATATGAGGGGTTGGTTGCAGGAAGGATCGGAAATCCTATGTTGACGAAAGAGGATTACGATCAGATCGATGCTGAGGAGATGGAGCTTATGGACATCAAGTGGTGCTTAGCAAGTGTGCTAAGAAGAGCTAAAAAATTTAAAATAATTACAGGAAGAGATGATTTTAGGGATGCTAATGTTTCTACTTTGGGTTTTGATAAATCTAAAGTTACTTGTTTTCGATGCAGGGAGAAAGGACATTTCAAGAGGGAATGTACCAATCGAGAAGCAAGTGGAGCAAAGAATCCGTTCGGTGGTAATGATTATTATCGGAAAGCCATATATCAACAAGTTGCTCATCAACCGTATCAACAACAAGAACCACAAACTGCACATGCTAAGAAAGCAATCGAAGAATCAAATAAGAAAGCTTATTTTGGTATAATTGATCAAGATGATGAAAAAGTGGCAGAAGGTTTCAGTTGGGATAAATATATTCCACCTGATTCAAAGACAGTGGCATTAATTGCACAGATAGTTCAAGAACCAGATTTGATGAAGGAATGGATGAAAGTGTTTGCTGATGATAAAAAGGATCAAGATGAAGAGTTTGTTTCTTCAGATGACAGTTCAGAACAGACACAAGTGTTTGATTAATCATCAACTGACAACAGTGATAATGAAGAAGAAACTCAAATAAATATTGGAAAATCTGTATTATCTTCTGAAAGTTTTGAATTTTATTTTGCAGATAGATTGAAGAAGCTGAAGGAGAGACGAGCAGCAAAAGAACAGAAAAAGATGAAATGTGAGAGTGTTGCTCAAAAAGAAAAGTCTGAACAAAGTAAAGAAGTTCAAGTTGATGAAAAGATTGTTGAAGCTGAGAAGGTGATTGAAGCTGAGAATGTAGTTGAAGTTGAAAAGATTGTTGAAATAGAGAAGATTGTTAAAGTCTCCAAACCGTGTTTAAAGTGTTCAGAATCTTGCAAACAATGTGAAGAAAAGGATGAGAAGTTGAGTGAGCAAGATAAGATGAAAGAAAAATTATTGTTCGATATTAATTATGTGAAAGAATCGTATGATGTGTTGAATAGAACAGTGAATGGTCTACAAAAGACAAATTCTGAAAGAGAAAACGCATTAACGATGATGAATGCAGTAATGATGTCGAAGCAAAAGGCTATCAATCACTACATTGAATAATGTGCAAAGCTGAAGCAAGAGTTGGAAACTGAAAAAATAGAGAATGAAAGAATCAGACGATTACTGCAAAGTTATTCTAGTTCTGATTATTTGATTGACAGAATTTATCCAACTGTTGCAGGTTTAGAAGCCTTTCAAGATGAGAAGCCGAAAGATAAGGATACTGGTAAGAAACAGAGTGTCAGTTATAACAAATGTCCGCCTCCGATTTGGGAAGGTTATTCTCCCAGAAAACCAAATAAGGAGCAAGTCAAAAAGGTAGTCAATATAAAATTGAAGTCTGAAACAACTGATAAATTACCAAAAAACATTGACGTCACGTTCACATCGTCTGACACTGATCATGAGTCTGAGTTAATAAAGAAAGTGGTCGATCAGGTGTTGGATAAGGATGAGGAGTCAGAGTCAAAGTCCGAATCCGAGAGTTCGAGTTCATCAGTCGATAGTCTAAAGTCGTCGGTCAAACGGGTTTACAATAAAGAATTCTTGTTATCAAAATCTAATTTGAATGACGAACCAATCAAAGTGGCATATACTTTGAATGATTCAGACAAATTATATTCTGATGAGGAATTTCCAATAAGAGGTGTTCAAATTGAAAAGATCAAACAGGTTTTCAAATTAACAGAAATCAATATTTCTGAAATAAAAGATTTAAATCTTTCTGAAAAACCTAAAAAGTACACTTCAAGAGTTCAACAAATAGAAAACAAGAAAAAAGGTTACAGTTCTGGTTCAGGTTATCGAAAGAAACCAAACCGTAACGGTAATTTCAAAAGAAAAGGATTGGGTTTTAATACAGAAAAACATAAAAATATGAAAAACTTTAAACCAAAAACTGTGTTTGTTTCAGGGTCAAGTTCTGACGAAGAAGAAAAGAGCTCATTCTGGAAGCAATCAAACAAAGAATTCCTTGCTAAGAAGCAAGAGAGAATGAAGAATGGAGCTTATTAAAGAAAGGAAACAAGAACCTGTTACAGATGTCAAGAAGTTGGACACATTGCCTGGAACTGTCCTAAGGCAACCAACATCAAACAGGAAGTGGTTTCTAAACTGAAAGAAAAGATTGTTGAGAAAAATGAACCACCAACTGAAAAATTCAAAGTTTTTAAAAATTCAACATATGAAGTTGGTGAATGTTCGAAGAAAAGATTTTACAAAAGAAGAGTTAATCTTGACACCCAAATGTGGGTTGTTAAGAAATCTGAGGTGAAATCTGGCGATGAATCTGATTCCACAAAATCAGAGGAGCCACAAGTTGGTGATAAAAGTGAGAAATCAGTTCCTCCAATGGATGATGTCAACTTTCCACCATTAAGGATTGAAAATTTTAAACAAAAAGTTGGAAAATTTGAAATCTCGAATCAATTCTATTATGAAAAGAAAGAATTTGATGTTGAGAAAACATTCAATGGGAATGTTAAAAAGATTTTAGGGAAAATGGTCGAGGGGAAGGCCAAAGGTGTGAAAGAGTTTTATGAAGAAAAAAGAATTGTTCGAACCCCAAGTGAAGATGAGAAAGTCACACCCAAAGATGGTCAGGCTTGGGTGTCTGTATTCTTTACTTAAAATCCTGACTTGCCGGAACTCCCAAGTTGGTAATTGGGGAGTAGGAATCGGCATCTTTCTTGAGAAATTCACATCTGTGATATTTCGACCTACAAGATTAATCAGGGACATTAAGTTGTACGTGATTTATCTTTCCTACAAGTGATTGTGTTGATGAAATCTAAAATTGTTAAACTTTCAAGTGGATGAGAAAACAATGTGATGAAACCCCTAACCTACAAGTGGTTTGTGAAAATCAACAAAACTAATTTTCCGGAAAAACCATTTTGATTAAAACAAACTTAAGTGTTTTGAAATCATAATGGGAAAATAGTTTGTTGTAAGGGGGAGTTCTGATTGTTAAGCCAAGTGAATGGCGAATTGAAGCAATTCACAACAGTTGTCACTATTACTTGTACAGTTTGTTTTCAATTTTTTTAAAATGCTTTTGCATTTTAAGGGGAGTATAAAAATTTTCAGAAAATCCAAAAACATTTGAAAATTTGAAAAAGGAAAAAATATTGAAAAAGCAAAACTGAGTTTTGTTATGAATAAGAGGAAATGATAGAAAATCAGTGGACTATCACAGCATGCTAAAGAAATGAAATGTTAAATGTGATAAACGGTCTCACTAAAGATGTGACGATAGGCTCACCTAGACTAGTAGATTTGTGATAACGATACAAACTTAAATGAAAAAGCCTAAGTCTGGTGGGAAACACGGTCAAACGCATAGTACTTAGTTTTGTCCTTCTTGACTGTGTGCCTGCTCGGTAATCGCTGATTGTCAAAAGACATAAAACCGGTTAAGTTTGTGAGCTTTCACAACTATGCTGAAAAGTCACTGTGATTCTGTGTTTTCGTTTGGCAAAGATTTAAACTTGTTTTGTTTCTTTTTTTTTTTGTTTAAGTATTGGACATCCTCTGCGTATACGTGAGTATCGAACTGGATGTTAGTGCCTAAATGTTCTGGCTTTATTTTTATTGGTGTTTTGTTTAAGCTTTGGATCACCTCTGCGTATACGGGAGTATCGAACTGGTGGTTAAAGCCTAAACAATTTCAACTTGTTTTTATTTCTTATTTTGATTAAACATTGGACTTTCTTTACGTATACAGAAGTATCGACCTGATTGTTAATGTTTAAACATTCTGCGTTATTTTTGCACATATCACAGTTGATGAAAGTTTAAAGGCATTACTTGAGTCAGTGTATTACATGATGAGGGGATATGCTGAGATCGTGGGGTCCATAAGATTTTAGTGCAAAATTAATATACCTTAATGTATCAGTAAGCATTTCGAAAGTTTTAGATTGAGTTTAAGAGGACAACAATATCGTCAATCAACGTGAATCGTTTAGAACTTAAAGTGTTTAAAGCTCAACGGTGCTAGTGATTGGTCTCAAAAACTGATATGATCCTCTTACACAAACTCACAAAAATATTGTCTGTAAATATTTCTTTACTGCAATTTTTAATTTCAAAAATCCAAAAAGATTTTCAGTGTGTTTTAGCATAAATTTTTAAAATTCAAAAAGATTTTCGACAACTGATGTTGGAGAGCTGATTTTCAAAATTCCGAGTGCTAAACATGATGAATAGGTTTGGGAAAGTGTGTTTGAAAAAAAAAAATTAAGTGGTCATTTTAGTTTTTTAAATGTTAAATCATTTTAGATGATATGTTCAAGTGATGGTTTGAAATGGAATCTACATGTGGTAAGCATAGATTAAATTTGTCAAATTTTAAATTTGTGAAATTTACTGTGAGGTAGAGAATGTGCAGGTTTGCTATGATCCAGATCCTATTCTTACAGAGAGCCAGGTTTCGATTCTAGAACCTGTGAAAGTCAGACTACGATCCCAGCATAGTTTAAGGGGAGTCTGTTAGCAAAGAGGAGTCTGAAGATAGGAAAGCCAGGTTTAAATCCTGAAGATCACGCTAGTTGCTGATGCTGATAACCTTAAAGAATCAAGAGATTTGTTCAAGAGAAGATAAAGACAGATTGAGATTGTGAAAAGAGAGAGAGAAGATAGAGGATATTTTACACTGTTAGATACTTCAAAGAGAGCATGAAGACTGATAAAGACCGAAGATGTTGAAGACTCGACACTGCAGACTCGTCGACATCCAAGGGGGAGTCTGTTAGTGCATATGTCTATCGACTTCGTCTTGTATCCAGTCGTGTATTAGATTAGAAAGATCAGGGCATGAAAAACGAGAAATGTGTATTAGAGGCTATTTCGCACGAAATGCACTTTTGGCCATTTCGTACGAAATCAGTAGCCTATATATAGGTGCCTTGTTTTTTTCATTTGTAACTTTCCGATTCCAGAGCCGAAGTGCTGCTGAAGTGTCTACTCGCTGTAAAATCTGTTATATCAATCAAAAAGACAATTAAAGTGAATACCAAGCTGTTTCACACTCGATACGTTAGTTTCCGCCTCTCGTATTGAGAAGAACACCTCTGAACGACTCGTTTCGGTCGTGAAAACGATCCTTCAAGTTGGATCAATCGGGTGTAAACTCAGACTATCTTAGGTACGGGGTAATGTATAAGTAAATAAACGTATATAGAACCTGAATTGGTGGAATTTTGACTTAATCTTCTTGATTAAGTGCTCGTAGACGTTGAACCTTGGAAAGGGTGGAGAGCGTTGAGATGTGAGATTAGGAATTAAGAATGTATGTGATATAGGTCTACGAAGATTCTTCGTAAGAATCAAAGTTTCTCGCAGAAACTACAAGACCATATTCACCAAGCTTGTTTTCACTATTTTCATCTAGTGCGAAAAACAAAACCCGTAGAGTAAAAATTTCGGGGACGAAATTTCCTAAACAGGGGAAGACTGTAACACCCAGCTTTTCAGGCCGTACCGTATAACTATAGCACATGTTGTAAAATTTAATGAGTTGATAAATTTATATGTGAAATTTAATGAGTTGATAAATTTAAACTTTGATAAAAATTATGTTGGCAACGGTAAGATAAACGCTTATCGCGTAACGGTTAAAATGCGAAACGAACATCGGTGACCACCCGATCAGTATTAAAATCCTAAAAATAATTTGTTATGATTAGAATAATTATTTTTATCATATCCGTGTGGAAAAAATAAATTAAAACACTAAGAAACTCTATTTTTCAAGTTTAAGCGCGTACCGCGCGATGCAGCGCGTGTACCGACAAAATACTGTCAACATAGCCTGTCAGGGCAACTGATAATCATTTTAGTAATAATTTAATGATTTTATTATTTTGGAATGATAAAAATAAATAAAAAAGCATAAATCCCTATTTATGCGATTTTAAGCGCATACCGCGCAGCACAGCGCGCATACTGCCAAATACCGTCAACATAGCCAGTCTTGGCAAAAAAAATATTGTTCAATAATATTTTGGTGAGTTTATTTTTATAGAGTGTTAAAAATAATTTAAAACGCACTAAAACGGGATTAAAACGCTTGATAAAATACCCGGTATCCAGTAAAATACCAGTTTTTAACCAAAATTACATATATATGTATATGTATACATGTAAATCTCGAAAATTTGAAGGTGTGTGAGACAAGAATCTTGTGTTGGCAGCCATGCAAGGCCATTTCCCTTTCTCTCTCCTCCTTTTATTGTACCAAATAGTGGTGGTGATGATTATGTTTGTTAAAAGGCTCCATACTCTTCCACACTTCAAGAAATTCATTTTTCAAAACACCCAACTCCCTCTCTCTCTTTACAAATTGTCCGAACACTCCTATATTCACCCATATTTCAAAATTTCTAACCATGTTCTTGAGGATTCAAGCTCATTCCAGGGTGATTTCAAGTATATTTGAAGGTGTGAAGGTGATTCCAAGGAGTTTCAAGCAAGAACCAAGCTTCATATCATCTTTTTGATCAAAAACCCACTTGAATCTTGAGGGTATAAAACTAATCTTTTAAAAATGTTCTTGATTATTTTTATGGAAAAGAAGATAGTAAAAGTTTCTCTTATTCTTGGGATTAAACACAAACTTGAATTCTTAAACAAATGGGTTTTCAAAGAAAATAAAAATAGATGTATTTGTATATGTATGTATAGCCGTGAGTGTGTGTATATATGTGTATTTATGTTGAGTCTTGCTTTTTATTGATTTTTGTTTGAATTAATTCTTGAAAGTGAAATGCATGTGATGTGTGCAAAATGCAACATATAAATTACGTAAATTGTGGCATAAAACTAACCCTTTTTTAGTACTAATGTTGGAAAAAGTGTGTTTTTGTCTTCCTTTTATATTTTCAGGATTAAATGAGCTCATATTAACAAAAGAAGCAAAAAGGCAGCTAAATCTAGCATAAATACAAGAAAAGGAACAAACGTGGCATGCCCGACCTCCCCGAAAGCATCTTCCCAAGCAAAACAAGAGAGCATAAGACTGAACACGCCCCGTTCTCAGTGAGCACGGGGACGTGCCCAAGTGTCAGCATAAAAGACAAAGTTGTAGAAGCTTCCATCGCCCACCACGGGGCCGTGCTCAGCGGACACGGGGTCGTGGTCAACTATAAGATTCGCAGAATCTAGGCAAATCTTGATAGTACAGATATGCTTCTGCACACGGGGTCGTGCCCAGCGGACACGGGGTCGTGGTCAACTAATAAAGACAAGAGCAATTAATGAAGAAAGAGAAGGATGTGGACATGGGGCCGTGCCCGAGCTTCTGTTCAGCCTATAAATAGGAGTGCTTGGTTCAAGCTCAAACCATCCCTTGGCACACCACCTCTCTCACACTTCACCCACCACCCACCACCACCATAACACCATCATCCACCACCATCATCCATTGTCCATCATAGAGTGTGTGAGTCGTCTCGGGATCCAAGATTGATCGTAAGAGTTCTTGACAATCAAGGCCATGTCTGCCTAAGTCTCTTACATCACTTGGTGAAGACAAAGTGTCTAGTGTAATACTTTTTATTTTTAATCTTTTCGCACTTTTTAATTGGTTATGTATTAATGACTTTAATAACTAGTTTCTTATGTTGAAGGTGATTCTTCCTTATCGTTTGTCCGTGGTGTCTTGGCATTATTTTACTGTCTATATAAAATAAAAGATTTTCACCATTCATATCTCCACGGTCTATATGGAGGTATGTTGGCTACCTGGTCGGGGGTTAAGGGAACGGTTTGGTAAGAGTCTTGCCGTTGTTCAGCGTTTAGAGATCCTGCAAGGGACCTGGGTCAAATTTAGTAGGACCTCCTTCAATACTTAATGGTATTGGATGGCGGGGGTCCAAACTCTTTGATCCCCTCATAAGTTAAACTACTATTAATACTATAACCCGGCTACTTAGGACTGTATCCTTGCTGACTCATACTACTTAGCCGAGGGTAACGTCACCTTCAAAAGAGGGGCCTACCATAATTTGCATTAATAACTTAATTAATTATCTTTCAATAATCCGACCCTTTAGGATTGTATCCTTGCTGACTCAAACTACTGGGTTGAGGGTAACGTCACCTTCAAAAGAGGGGCCTACTACAATAACTAAGATAATCTCTTAAATAAGTGCAAAAGTGCGGAAATAATCAAAGGTTACACTAAACACGAGTCGGAGCCAAGTGATTCATCTTGTCTATCTGTTTTTCTTTTATTTTTATTTTTCAGCATTTTAGTTAGTTTTTATTTTTTTAGTTTAAAACATTTTTCAAACTTTTGATTTGATTAGACGTTGAGGATAAACCGGTACTAAAAGCTCTTGTGTCCTTGGACGACCTCGGTATCTTGCCAACACTATACTACGCTCACGATGGGTGCACTTGCCCATATGTGTGTTTAGTGTTAGTAAATATCGTGTTTTATAAATTTAAAACTTGGCTAAAAAGTGTTAAAAAGGGCTTAATAAATACATTAAAAACTAACGACACTTCACACGCATCAAGTTTTTGGCGCCGCTGCCGGGGACACAAGGATTTTAAGAAAGTTAGGAATCAGCGGCCTAATCGTTTTTCTTATTTTTCTATTTTTTTTAGGATTTTTCTTAGTTTTTCAGCTTCTACAGAACTCAGCACGGGCCGTGCCCGCTGAACACGCCCCGTGCCCAATCATTGGAACTGGCAATCATGTTTTAAGTCAGACAGTAAGCTGAACACGGGGCCGTGCCCACTCAATACGCCCCGTGCCCAAGATTCAGTTACTGAAAACAAAACCGTAAGATCCCGGCGGTTGGTAATTTCTGACACAAATATGAGTGATACTGATACTTTTTACTTTCGGCACTCTTATGGTACGTGGTGTCAATTATGTGGTGGTACCCATAAGGAATTAGAATGTTAATTTCTAAATTATAAGCCCCACTATATAGACCCATCGTTTCCTTGTATCCTTAAGAGGGGCGAAAGTAAAAATAATCCCTATCTCTCCCTCGAATGCTCCCAACCAGATTTTCTAGGAGAAATGCTTCTTGATGAATTATTTCAATTAGAAGATCTAATTCTTAATTGGTTAAAAGAACTTAGGATAGATTTCAAGAATTTATCTCAAGATGATAACCAAGAAGAAGTGTTGGAATCGCATTCAAACAACTTCGTTGTCCCCAACGATACTTCTAACTCTAGTGAGGACTTGAGCGATACTTCTAACTCTAGTGAAGGACTCCCCATCGACTTCGTTCGATGCATACATAGACCTGAGCGATTCGGCATACACCTTCTTTAACGAGAGCCCGGGAAAGGGTTGGACTTGTCCACCTACATATAGCATAGGAATCATCCTCACCGACAACCTCTTGCGTTCTCGTCTCAATCTAGAACAATTAAGGTATCTTAGGCACTTTGGGGTTGTTCCATCCAGTAAGGAACCACCCGATCTGGAAAAGTTCCTTAAAAATAGACAAACTTCATAATCAGCCCTTCGACACGGGGCCGTGCCCAGGTCAACACGCCCCCGTGTCCACCAAAAGATTCCCTTCTGACTTTTTGTCAGAATACGAACAAAACGTGTCAGGATCTTGCCTGCACACGGGGCCATGTCCAGCCGACACGGGGCCGTGTCCAGCCTGCTGTCGTTTTCTATAAATGCAGCCAAGAATCCTGCACATTTGGACCATTCAGGGACAGAGATTTGAAAGGATTTTCTAACTTACCATCCTAGGTATGTTCTAAAAGAAGTTTCTAACAAACATCTTGTCCCTTCCTCTTTTATCCATTACCTTCTTCTTCATCTTTCTTGCAACAACACCTCCATTGAAGCTTGATTTCAAGCTTTATTGTGATGTTTGTTAACTTTTTGTTCAAGGACTCTTGTTAAAAATAAGTTACACAACATTGTTTTAAGTTATTTCTGTTAAAAAATGCTTCATGAGTTGGGAAAATAATTTGAAGCTTCAAGATTCCTTGTTCTAAAAAACTGCAGAAAGGTGAACACGGGGCCGTGCTAAGTGAGCACGGGGTACCACTTCTGCGCACTCCAGAAACAGTCGAAGGGAAAGGAGGCCATCAATTGAAGCAACTCTCGTACGATACGTGATGGCGTTACGTGAAGCTCTTGATGAAATGACTTCGGTAGAGGAGGTCCTAATAGACTGTATAAATTATCTTTCGGTGGGGTTGGAAAACAGTTTTCGAGAAATAAATCTCTTGCACCAGAGGTTAAACATTCTTGTAACACCTCCCATGGAACCCATCCTCCCTCAAGAGGATTGGAACCTAGCACTTGGAATCCACAATCCTACCGGTTGGGACGACATTCCAGCGGAACCTCCTCTTGAGGATCTACAAGAAGTCCCGGTGGAAGTTGCACCTCCTCAAACCAATGAGCCCGCTTTTCTTCTCCCTAGGGAGATCGAAGAATGGCTCGCTGACGTGTGAGGAACCCATGCCCGGAGAAAGAAGTTTTCAAGCCACATTTAACCGAGGGATTTACCTTTTCGGAAATTTTGCTAATAGAATAAGTAGTAGGCTAGAACTTCTTGGTTTGGAATTCTTGTGTTTCTTTGACCTAATTATCTACTATTTTAATTTTTAGGACTACTATGTAATTCTCTCTATGACTTAATGAATGATGGTTTTAGTTAACTTGGTGTTTGGATGGTGTTAAAATGAATAAAACACACTCGGGATGGCAAAGGATACAAGGGAAAACTTGAACCAGCACCCCATGCAGGAAAACATGGCCATCCGACGATTTTCTTCACTAACAGTAAGCTCCGCACGGGCCGTGTCCGCCCAACACGGCCCCGTGCTGCACAGTCTGCAGAAAAGACCCAGTTCAGGTAACTGGACATGGGTCGTGTTCACCCAACACGCCCCCGTGCCCAGGCTTCTGTTTCTTTTGTTTAATTTTTGTTACTAGCACTTGAACACGGGGCCGTGCCCGGACAACACGGGGCCGTGTCCAGCGCCCAGTAACATAAATTTTTGCTTAATTCACACCTTTTACACATTCAATCAACCTAAAAACTTATTTTTAGGACACATTGAGGACAATGTGTAATTGAAGTGTGGGGGGGGGGGGTGCTAAAACCTTGAATCTTGTAAGTCCTAATAACAAGCCTTACACAAAACTCTATTGGAACCGCTAATCGCCCCAAATTTTTTTCAAAAAATTTTCATTTTTTTTACTTGCCTAGGTTTAATTTGGGAATTTCAAAATTCTAAAAAGGTTATATTTTTACGAATTTACAACCGATAGCGTCGTGATAAAAAGAAACAACATAAGAAAATTATGAAAAGGCATGACAAGCTTAGTTAAAATTTAATTATATATACTAGATCACATAAAAAACCTATTCCCACAAAAGTGAGTTTTGAGCCTTTATTGAGCATACAAATACATATCTTTAAACTAAATGCTCATTTTTCGTTTCTTGTGTGAATAGCCGCTTGGTTCTTACAACTCTAGAACTTGCCACAACAATTCATTCCCAGTCCTTACCAACTTAAACCCGAGTAAGTATATGATAGAGGCATTAGGACTAACCCTTTTTATTTCTACACCATTATTTTTTTTTTACCACCTACCCAAAATCCCCCTAGTTAACCCCTTTGAGCCTAAACCTTTTCATTTCTTAACCCAAACCAAACACCCTTTCACCCACCAAAACCTTTTTATTTTTAACCCTTTGTTTTAGTAACAAGTTCGGTTTTTCATATGACTTTCAAAAAAAATGTGTTGATGATGAAGCAAAAAGAAATAAACAAGCAAGTTCATAAAAAATAACTTTGTTTGGAATTATGGCTTCATCAAAATAAAAAGTTGAAAAATAGAGAGTCTTACGGAAACCGATATTTTTTACGCTTTTTCGCCCTTTTCTACTAACCACTAACCACTAACCCAACCACCTACCTTTAACCCAAGCCTAACCCTTCACCCAAAAAAGACCTCTTGATATTTACAAAGGTATAAAGTTAAAAAGGAGGAGGATTGATTGCTTGGCAAGCCTATGGTAGGAGTAAGTTCCATGCCGCTCTCGAGTGATTCACTAAAATACATCTTCGGCCGAGTGTTGAGTGATCCCCCGTGAGGTATGTGAAATTGTATATAAATAGAATTTTAAAGAGGCATGTTATGCCCTAATAAGTAATTTATCTTATTAAAAGTTTTAAATAAATCATGACGAATAGGATTGTAAATAAATAAAAATAAAACTACATAAAGAATCTTGGAAATCCCGACACTCTATGACAAGCCCAAAAAACTTTCTTTTCTACCAATTCCATTTGGGAGTGTAAAGCCATATTATAAAGAGTTTTGCTTGAGGACAAGCAAAGATTCAAGTGTGGGCGTATTTGATGTGTGCAAAATGCAACATATAAATTACATCAATTGTGGCATAAAACTAACCCTTTTTTAGTACTAATGTTGGAAAAAGTGTGTTTTTGTCTTCCTTTTATATTTTCAGGATTAAATGAGCTCAAATTAACAAAAGAAGCAAAAAGGCAGCTAAATCTAGCATAAATACAAGAAAAGGAACAAACGTGGCATGCCCGACCTCCCCGAAAGCATCTTCCCAAACAAAACAAGAGAGCAGAAGGCTGAACACGCCCCGTGCTCAGTGAGCACGGGGACGTGCCCAAGTGTCAGCATAAAAGACAAAGTTGTAGAAGCTTCCATCGCCCACCACGGGGCCGTGCTCAGCGGACACGGGGTCGTGGTCAACTATAAGATTCGTAGAATCTAGGCAAATCTTGATAGTACAGATATGCTTCTGCACACGTGGTCGTGCCCAGCAGACACGGGGCCGTGGTCAACTAATAAAGACAAGAGCAATTAATGAAGAAAGAGAAGGATGTGGACACGGGGCCGTGCCCACTGGACACGGGGCCGTGCCCGAGCTTCTGTTCAGCCTATAAATAGGAGAGATTGGTTCAAGCTTAAACCATCCCTTGGCACACCACCTCTCTCACACTTCACCCACCACCCACCACCACCATAACACCATCATCCACCACCATCATCCATTGTCCATGATAGAGTGTGTGAGTCGTCTCGGGATCCAAGAATGATCGTAAGAGTTCTTGACAATCAAGGCCATGTTTGCCTAAGTCTCTTACATCACTTGGTGAAGACAAAGTCTCTAGTGTAATACTTTTTATTTTTAATCTTTTCGCACTTTTTAATTGGTTATGTATTAATGACTTTAATAACTAGTTTCTTATGTTGAAGGTGATTCTTCCTTATCGTTTTTCCGTGGTGTCTTGGCATTATTTTACTGTCTATATAAAATAAAATATTTTCACCATTCATATCTCCACGGTCTATATGGAGGTATGTTGGCTACCTGGTCGGGGGTTAAGGGAACGGTTTGGTAAGAGTCTTGCCGTTGTTCAGCGTTTAGAGATCCTACAAGGGACCTGGGTCAAATTTAGTAGGACCTCCTTCAATACTTAACGGTATTGGATGGCGGGGGTCCAAACTCTTTGATCCCCTCATAAGTTAAACTACTATTAATACTATAACCCGGCTACTTAGGACTATATCCTTGCTGACTCAGACTACTTAGCCGAGGGTAACGTCACCTTCAAAAGAGGGGTCTACCATAATTTGCATTAATAACTTAATTAATTATCATTCAATAATCCGACCCTTTAGGATTGTATCCTTGCTGACTCAAACTACTGGGTTGAGGGTAACGTCACCTTCAAAAGAGAGGTCTACTACAATAACTAAGATAATCTCTTAAATAAGTGCAAAAGTGCGGAAATAATCAAAGGTTACACTAAACACGAGTCAGAGCCAAGTGATTCATCTTGTGTATCTGTTTTTCTTTTATTTTTATTTTTCAGCATTTTAGTTAGTTTTTATTTTCTTAGTTTAAAACATTTTTCTAAACTTTTGATTTGATTAGACGTTGAGGATAAACCGGTACCAAAAGCTCTTGTGTCCTTGGACGACCTCGGTATCTTGCCAACACTATACTACGCTAACGATAGGTGCACTTGCCCATATGTGTGTTTAGTGTTAGTAAATATCGTGTTTTATAAATTTAAAACTTGGCTAAAAAGTGTTAAAAAGGGCTTAATAAATACATTAAAAACTAACGACACTTCACACGCATCAGAGTGCATGATCAAGTATTGATTTGGTAGGAAGTTCTATGAATGAAGAATGTTATGGAAATAAATTTTTGTAACCACATACACATATATGTATATGGCCGTGTATGTATGTATGTATAAATACACATGCATGTAATATTTTGATGATTAAAAGTCTTAGATATGTAAGAATGCGTGTGTCTTACATATATGTTAAATGATTAGATGATGATTTGAACATGATTTAATAAAGATGATATTTAATCAGGTTCTAAACACTGAAAATATAATTATTTGAAGTGTTAAAATGGTATAAAACTTTGTCATAAGGTTTACTAGCTTTGCATGTTATACATAAGGCTTAGAAACTTGTAAAATAGGTGAAATAATGTGTTTTGTGTATGATTTAGTAAAAATCAGTTTTGAGAAGATTATAAACACTAAAATAAAGTTATTCTAAAGTGTTTAGTGACATATAACTTTGTCCTAATGTATGCTAGCTTCGCATGTTGTACTTGGTGCATTAAAGGTTGTAAAATACGTGAAATCGCATGATTTATATGACTTACAAAAAAACTGCATTAATCTGATTATAATCATTATTTTAATCAGTAAATAACATGTATTGTGTTAAAATATCAAGTCTTTTTTATTTGGGATGATTATAGTAACGTTTAACGCAAAACAATGTGTTAAAACGGTCAAAAATCGGCTTTTCGAGTGATTTTTATAAAACTGATTTAAATCAGTAAGTAAACTAATATTTTTAGTTTAAAAATAAGTATTTTAACTAATTTTTAGTTTACTTGGTGTTTGGTTGGTCATACGTGACTTCCGACACCCGAAAACGTTACCGAATCGCTAAAATACGCATTTTTCAATGAACATTAGTATGGGTGAATTTCGAGTGAATCTTTTGTGCTAAAAATGTGTTAAGTGATTTAGACATGTAAATGTGATAATATGTTAAGTATTAATCTAATAAGAAGAAATTTAGATTATGTATGTATGCTTGTACGTTTGGTACATATGAGATGTTTTATGTATATTTGCTTTAAAAATGACAAAATAGATAAGTTAGTAATATTTTGTGTGTTCGGTGTTAAATTCTATGAACGTTGTGTATATATATATTACGACGCGCAAATCGTAGATATATTTCGTTTAAACAGGAGAGTTAACGGATTTACACAATAATGGTCACAAATAAAATCGTTCAAAACGCAAAATTATAATAAATATATAAATATATATGGACTCATATATATATATTTTAACATGCCAACATAATCAAAAATGACAACTTTTCTAGAAAATCTCAAAGTTATGTGATAATTCTAAGAAACAGAGAAACTTAGGATTTTTGTGATTAAATGTATATTGATTTAGAATTGTTCCCATATTAGGACGTATATAATCAATTTCTGGGATTGCGGTATTAAAATACGCACCCAAAGGTGAGTGTCACTAAATCCCTCTTTTAACTGCTTTATATATTTTGGGGGTAGAACACGCCAATAAAAGTGTTTAATAATGTTTTTGAAATAAAACATACCTTTTGATATAAATTATATATTTTCTTTGAAAATATATGGATTTTTAAGAAATTATATATGTATTTCGGGATGAAATGGTTTTGAAGAATAAATGTGTTTCGGGTAGAAACGGGATTATGCACGGTGGTTGGGGGAAAAACGACCGTGGAGTTGGTACGAATATTGCTTGGTCTCAACAGAGTAAGTATCAGCATAGGCTTACATTTCGTCGGGGATTTCAGGGGATTCGTACAACGTCGTGTATTAAATTTTCATATTAGTAGGATATATATATTGTACGTGAGGCAGACATCATATTGTTCTTGGAGAGAAAGAACCTTGCGCCCATGATGTCGTTTAATCATTTAAGTATTGCACGCGATGAATTGTTGGTAGATCTATCGGGTTGACAACCCCGTCGTGACCGGTCGCCCCGAGTTAATGTCAAACGACGAATTTAAATTCTGTTTATTGTCTAGCTTTGGTTATCCCTGCATGGTTAATATATAGTTCGTATCGTCTAGCTAACATACGAGTCTGAAAATAGACGCTATAATTTAATATACAAAACCTGGGCAGTATTACTATTGTCGGAGTAATGACCCGATGGAAGGCCCACGGATTTTATCAAAGGAGTAAAATGGACTTTCTAAAACTACATGGATGTTTTCAAATAAACACCTAATCAGAAAGTTTTCCTTAGAATAAAATTTGTTAGAAAACAAATAAGTGAACTCACCTTCCATTGTGTTGACACTTGATTTTTAACGTGTTCTACAGGTACTTGAGTACGGCTTCGGGAAATTATGGCGTATCTTGTGTTTGTTTATGCATGTTTTGTCACTCAAAATGTTGAACTGACTTTTAAACTTTCTGGGACTAAATGTAATAAGATCCGTGAGGATCAAAAGACCACTTTATTTTGTCATGGTTATGTTGTGGTTTGCGACGATAAGTTTAAAATCAACGTTTTAATTAAGTAATTATATCCAACACTAAAATGCATCAAACATCAAGATAGAAATGGGCACCAGCTTCCGTCACCACTACGTTTTATATTCCGCTGCGACGTTTTTGGGGTGTGACATAATCCGTGAATCGGTCGTCTTTATGGTGGAAATCCATCCTCAAGCCGGTTCTCAACTAGAGAATGAGTAGAGAGCCTGAATGAGTCTAGATTCCATCGGTTTTGAGTGAAAAGTGAAGAAAAGTTGAAGAAAAGTATGAAAACAGTTGGAAAATGTTGAAGTTTTGTTACGATTCATGTAGAATAATGTGGAAATCCTTTAGATATGAACATATCTTGATGAGATGACGTCAAACAACCGGTTGCATAAGCAATGGAGACGATGTCACCTTCAAGGGTCCAAATCAGGTAATTCCATGGTGAAAATCAGTGATTTTGATGGAGAAGATGATGAGAAAGTGTGTAGTGATGATGGAAGTACAAGATTTAGTGAGAAATACTTACGAAATAGCCTTGAATCGAGAGAAAAGTGCTTGAGAACGAGCTGGGAGCGAGTTGGGTTGGATAGAGCTATCTCATCAGTGAACAGGGATGTGACAGACGGGTATTTATAATGTGAGACAGAAAGTAAGGCGGTGGAGAAGGTGGGTCGGATGGCTAGTCGATCGGATGGCCATCCGGTCGGATGTCCATTCGATTGGGTGGTCATTCGACCAGCCGAGTTGCGTTTTGTTGGTTTCCAACTTTCGTTTCGTGCGTTAAGCGTTGCGTTGTGTTTGAGCGAGTTGCGAGTAAGCATTGCGATGAGATAACCAGATAACATTCAAATAAATAACCACACAAATAACACACATAACACATAAAAATGCATAAAGTAAATCTGCGTTTCGAGTTGCATTGCGATTGCGATGTGATAGCATTAGTATAAACAAACGATGTAATAGGTGATAAAATGTGTTTAAATAGTATGTGTTGTAAATTGCGTTAAATGCGATAAATGCGTTTTGAATAAGCGTTGTGAATGCGTTGTAAAACATAGCTTAAAATATCGTTTAAAATAGTCGACCCATAGCGATAATCAAAATCTCGAGAGTACAAGGTAATTAAGCAATAATTAAGCAAGAATTGACAGATAAAAGTAATGACCCAAAAGGTCGGGTTGTTACAGCCTCCCCTACTTTAGGGGGTTTCGTCCCGAAATTAAGGCGCAGGCGTAACGAAGAGATGTGGATATTTAGCTTTCATATCACTTTCGAGTTCCCAAGTGAACTCGGCGCCGCGTTTGCCTTCTCAACGAACCTTCACTATAGGAATGCGAGAGCGTCGAAGCTTCTTGGTCTCTTGGTCCATGATTTCTACTGGCTTTTCCACGAAGTGTAGAGTTTCGTTAACTTGCAAATCCTCAAGGGGGACATGCAGGTTTTCTTCGGCTAGGCACTTCTTGAGGTTCGAGACGTGGAAAGTCGGATGTACGTCGCTGAGTTCCTCCGGTAATTCGAGTCGATAGGCCACTTTGCCAATTCTTTCCAGAATCTTAAAGGGTCCAACGTATCGAGGCGCTAGCTTTCCTTTTTTGCCGAATCGGATCACCCCTTTCCAAGGTGAAACCTTTAGGAGTACGTGATCACCAACTTCGAACTCAAGGGGCTTACGGCGTTTATCGGCTTAACTCTTTTGATGACTCCATGCTTTCAAGAGATTTTCTCGTATATGGAGGATCTTGTCAGTCGTTTCTTGTAGTAACTCAGGACCGGTAATTTGCGCGTCTCCGATCTCGTGCCATACAATAGGCGATCGACATTTTCTTCTATATAAAGCCTCAAAGGGTGCCATTTAAATACTAGCGTGATAACTATTGTTGTACGAGAATTCGACTAAAGTAAATGCAAATCCCAATTACCACCAAAATCTATAACGCACGAACGAAGCATGTCTTCAAGGGTGCGAATCGTGCGTTCAGACTGATTGTCGGTCTGGGGATGGAATGTGGTACTAAGATTAAGAGTAGTACCAAGAGCGGATTGAAAAGTTTCCCAAAGGTGCGAGGTAAATCGACCATCGCGGTCAGAGATGATGTCACGAGGTGTCCCATGCCGACAAGTGACTTCGTCGGTATAGATTCATGCTAATCGTTCAACCTTAAAGTCTTCTCGTATCGGTAGAAAGTGTGCGAATTTCATAAGACGATCAACGATAACCCAAATGCTATCGTGACCTGATGGCGTGCGGGGGAGTTTCGTAATGAAATCCATAGCTATACTCTCCCATTTCCACACCGGGATCTCGGGTTGTTCGAGTAAGCCAAAGGGTCGTTGATGTTTGGCCTTAACTTTCGAGCAAGTTAGGCATTTCGAAACGTATCGAGCGATATCCTTCTTCATTCCTGGCCACCAATACCTGGCACGGAGGTCTTGGTACATCTTGTCGGCACCGGGATGAAAGGAATATCGAGATTTGTGGGCTTCATTCAGCAAAATCAATTGGAGATTGTTGCGACTGGGGATCCAGATGCGATCGATATAGTGAAAGATACCATTAGGTTTATTCACTAGTTGGTTTTCGGTTCCGAGGATTCTTTCTTCCTTCAAAGTGTGTTCGGTAAAACAGGCATGTTGAGCGTCGCGAATGAGAGCTTCGAGGTCGTGTTGGGTTTGAATGTTACGAACACTATGTAAATAGCTTCGTCGACTAAGAGCATCGGCAACGATATTTGCATTGCCTGGGTTGTAGCGTATCTCACAGTCGTAGTCGTTGAGAAGTTCAACCCATCTGCGTTGGCGCATATTCAGTTCCTTCTGGTTAAAGATGTGTTGTAGGCTCTTATGGTCAGTGAAGACCGTACACTTGGTACCGTAAAGGTAGTATGGCCAGATCTTTAACGCAAAAACAACTGCACCGAGCTCAAGATCGTGGGTTGTGTAGTTCTTCTCATGGACTTTGAGCTGGCGAGACGCGTACGCGATAACCTTGTCTCGTTGCATAAGAACACGACCAAGACCTAGGTTAGAGGCATCGCAATAGACAACAAAGTCATTGTTTCCATCGGGTAGCGCAAGTACGGGAGCATTGCAAAGCAAACGCTTAAGAGTTTGAAAGGCATCCTCTTATTCGGTTCCCCAAACAAAAGTCTCGTATTTATGCGTTAGATAGGTGAGAGCAACGATGATTTTAGAGAAATCAGCGACAAATCGACGGTAATAACCCGCCAATCTGAGAAAAGAACGAACTTCGGATGGGGTTTTCGGTGTAATCCAACTCTTAACTGCTTCAATCTTCGTGGGATTGACATGAATACCTTGACTACTGATGATGTGACCGAGGAATTGAACCTCCTCAAGCCAAAATTCACACTTGGAGAACTTGGCGTAGAGGCGATTCCCTTGGAGAAGCTCGAGTACTAGACGAAGATGCTGCGCGTGTTCAGCTTTCGACTTTGAATATATAAGGATATCATCGATAAACAAGATGACGAAGCGATCGAGAAAGGGTTTACGATTCATCAAATCCATGAAAACCGCGGGTGCGTTAGTAAGACCAAAGGGCATAACGATGAATTCATAATGGCCATAGCGAGTGCGAAAAGTGGTTTTAGGGATATCTTCCTCCTGAATTCGTAGTTGATGATAACCAGAGCGTAAATCGATTTTAGAAAAACACGTAGCGCCTTGCAATTGATCAAAAAAATCGTCAATTCAGGGTAAGGGATAGCGATTCTTGATGATAAGTTTATTGAGTTCCCTGTAATCGATGCACATTCGGAATGATCCATCCTTCTTTTTCACAAAAAGGACAGGTGCGCCCCATGGAGATGTGCTAGGGCGTATGAAGCCTTTATCAACTAATTCCTTGAGTTGACTCGAAAGTTCACACTTTTCGGATGGAGCGAGACGATAAGAGGCTTTAGCAACAGGATTAGCTCCAAGAATGAGGTCGATTCAAAAATCCATATCACGTGACGGCGGTAGACCAGGTAATTCATCAGGAAAGACATTAGGAAAATCACGAACCACAAGTACCTTTTCCATGGCCTTATTTTCCTTTTCCTTCTCCTCTACTACGATGTATTCCTTTCGGAGATACTTGCTTACTTGTATGCACGACATGAGTTTCAATTCCTTCGAAGATACTTCACCATAGACACAGAGTTGATCACCGTTTGAAAGAGAGAAACGGATCATCTTTTCGAAACAAACGACTTCAACATGATTTTCACGAAGATGCCTACTATGATATCGAAACTACCAAGTTGCATCGGGATAAGATCGATCAGGAAAACGTGATTGTTGAGCTCGAGAGTACAATCATGGAGAACAGAACTAACGGTGACGGTTCTTCCGGTGGCAATTTCTATGTCGAACGTCGTTGGGAGGTTAGCGCGTTTACGGTTTAAGAGCTTTTCGAATTCAAACGACCCAAAAAATTTATCGGCTCCAGTATCAAACAAACACGAAGCATAAATACCGTTAACAAGGAACGTACCATTGACAACATTGTTGTCAGTCTGAGCCTGGCAGACATTGATGTTGAAAGTTCTTCCACGGGCTGCTTGCTGTGGTTGTTGTTGCTGCTGCTGAGGCTGCTGCTGCTACTGCTGTTCCTGTTGTTGCTGCTGCGGTGGTTGCTGCGGTTCTTGTTTCACCACGCGATTCGGGCAGACGTTAGCAAAATGATTCGGGTCACCACAGGAGTAGCAAGCTCGTGCATAAGCAGAGGGAGCAGGAGCTGCTTGGTTACCCAGGATAGCAAGGGGTTGAGTTGGCGGTGCTGGAACTTGAAAAGCTTGTTGACGTGGGCCTAAACGACAGTGAGAGGTAAAGTGCCCATAGATATTGCAGTTGGCACAAAAACGACAATTCACCCCAGTGGTGGTAGGTGCATGTTGGGCACAGAGGGTGGAAACCAGTGTACGCACGCTTGGCAGGCGGTGTGTGACAACCCGAACTTTTAAGGTCAGTATCTCTTAGTCACGCGATCCTATTTCTCGTTATTTTTCTTTCACATTCCTTACGACGATAAAAATTAATAAACACTTGTGACGGTAATGATGTTACTAAATGTTTAATACGTACGAGTATGTGGATGAGTGTGTATAGTGGGCCGATTAGTTGGATTAGTTCTTACTTAAACACATGGGCCGATTACTTGGATTTTATTTATCCACACACCAAAATCATATTGGGTCGAGTGAATCCCAAGTAAACCAATGGGTTGTTTTGTTTGGGGGGTCGGTTATTGTAGGATATAAACACACACAAGGAATTACGTAGATTATGAGCACAACACATTCAAACCCTATATCTCTCAAGAAAACAAACCCTACTCTCCCTTCAAATTACGCACGGCAGTGGAGCACACCCCCCCCTCTCTCGTGAGATATCCTACTGTTATCAAGGATCTTGGTTAGTAAATCTTAAGTGTTAAAGCTATGATTAATTATTAGTTGATGACATATTCATGTATAATCTTAATTGTTAAAATTATTGCTACATGTTATAAGCACCTGGCCGTTTCTTGAATTTAGGTTGAGTAATGATGCATGAGCCAATCGGCTATTGATTGCCAATATTAGATTTTATTATGCTAATAATATTGGTTAATGATGTGTGGAACAATATGGCATGAATCTGATTAATTTTTATTCGATGATATGGAACTGGTAACATAGGTGTATTGGTGATTTGGTATTGCATAACTATGTTGATTGAATAAAAGTTGCTAAGTAGATGTTGGGCTGCATTCGGGAACAGTGGGTTAATCTTTGGGTTATGCTACATCGGCTTGGGCTGGGAAAAACAACAGGCCACACACATATAAACTAAATAAATTAAGATGGGCCGGTCATAACTGGGCCTGTTCTGCTGGGCCATTCGATGTAGCTGAAACGTAAACAGTTTTGGGGCCGGTGGTTTAGGCCGTACACGCTAACTGGGCTGCATGAATAATTAGACGTATATTGATATGATTGGGCCACGTATTCTGTTTTACTCAGACTGTAGGTTTGACTAGTGGACCAATTGTTTTGGACCGCCCACTATTATGAGTGCTATATTGAATTGTCAGGTTGTTGTTGTCTATGCATGTCTTATGAAATAGTTGGTGACCCAAATGAATATTGTACATTATGAGATGATTTTATGATATTGAATATATGAAGTGTTTGCTTGAAATACTAACTGTCAATGGAGATGGGCTCGGTTGTTTTGGGTACAAAAGGGATGGCAACAAGTTAATTATAAGGAATATATTATCATCACAGGTTGCACCAAGTTTAGGTGAACCATTTACCTAGTTAAGTCACATATTTATTTGTATTGAAAAGTTAAGTGTATGTGCCTTGTAAACATGAAATCTGGGAGTGAATCTGCTTTTGAACCAACTGCATGCTAAGTGACTACTTGATGATATTAGGCCGATGTGTCAACTGGTTATGAATTGAACCATATGAGTGCTACTTGTGCAATAATTATGCGGTGTGTGAACTAGGAATACATAAATTGATGGCATGTAAAATATGTGGGTTATGTGCACTTGAAACTGATCGTTGTCAGTACCCATGATAGGACGTGTTTGAATAACTGTTAATCAAGTAGATAATCTTACCGAGCAAACCTAAGGTGTGTTCAATGCTCTTTTCCAAGCATGCATCCCGGGGAGGGATATCGGGTAACGTTCCGGGGAGGAACGTCAGGTTAACGGGATGTTTGTTATTACACTCATTGTCTATCACATAAGACCCCTTACATCTACCGATAGTTGCCGGGGAGGTAACGAGGTTATTAGTTGATAACGCTATTAGGTTTGGCACCCTCACACCATACTGGGGAGGACGGGCGTGAACTAATTTCCTTAAAGCATGACCAATGTTTTGATGGAGACATTGGGGTTGGGCAAATACATCTTGTAGCCATTGCGGTAATCGAGTTAATAACAACATCAAATCAAATTGTTAAACTGTTTTATACATATATCTGGTAACTAAACTCGTTAACAAAACTTTGAACTCACCAGCGTCGTCTGACACACTTGTTTGCATGCTTGTAGGTCGTTAGATGTCTTGCATTGGAACTTGTTGTCTAGAGTAGCTGGAGTGGTCATGGGTCGACTGGAAGGATTCGTGTGATTGATTATTAACAGTATACATTGGTTTTGAACAATTTAACTTTGGTTTACTATTCGCTTCCGCTGAACATGTTGGTTTTCATTTAAACTTGTTGATGGTATTTTTATTAATAATTGAGAACTTTATTTTGAAACTTGTATGGGTTCAATGTAATTAGTGGCTCGTTGTTGGTACGTCACACGCCTAACAGGGACTTTCCCTAGGTGGTATTTTGGGGGTGTGACAGTTTGGTATCAGAGCCACTGGTTATAGTGAACTTGGTTTTAAAACGTTTTTATAAAACCAGACTATAACCGAATAACTACGAAAATCGACCATGACACTCAGCTCCAGATTGCAAGGTTCATCTCCTGTTACATTATGCATTACTTGTTTAGTAGTCACACACTCACAACTTACATGAAACGACATACTAGATGTTATGGTGATTTGATAATAATCTTGTAGTACCCACTGCTTTGCTATTTGAATGCGGGGAGAAACTTCTAGCACAAGTTAAGAGGCACTGAGATAAGCATGCAAACTGCTTTATTATTATGGGTGCACACATAATAATAACGTGAGGTGCATGCAAGTCCCAGTGAGGCTTAACGAGCGTGAGAAGGGTTCTGCCCTATTGTGTGTAAACTTGGTAGTTTGTAGATTTCAACGTGATACTTGATTTTTTTTACCCCATTTCGACTCTTAAATTTGTTCCCTCTCCTTATTTAGAATCATGAGTGGACGAGGACATGGACGTGGTCACATCGCGATGACCCAAGCTGAGCTGACAAACTTAATCAACACACGTGTGGCTGAGGCTCTGGCAGCCTACCAAGCTGGTACGAAATGTGCCAAATACTCTTTAATCTCGTGTCGCATACACAATTCTTACCCCTGAGTTGTATTTTCTTTCATCCATTAGGTCAACCAGCGCATCAAAACAATCCACCTGCCTGTACGTTCAAGATGTTCATGGACTGTAAGACACAGACCTTCAGTGGGACCGAAGGGGCTGTAGGACTCCTGCGATGGTTTGAGAAGGCAGAATCGGTATTTGCAATGTGTAACTGTCCTGCTGGTGACAGAGTGAAGTATGCTACGGGCACACTCGAGGATGGTGCCCTGACATGGTGGAATGCCCAGGTTCAGATGTTGGGTATCGAAATGGTAAATGCCACCACTTGGGATGACTTTAAGGAGTTGATGAGGGAGGAGTATTGTCCTCGCGATGAGGTTCAGAAACTGGAGAACGAGTATTACAATCTGAAACTGGAGGGATCTGAGATTGAAGCATTTACGAGGAGGTCTAATGATTTAGCAACTTTGTGCCCTAACCTGTCTCGACCCCCACATCGGCGAATCGAGTTGTATCTCAAGGGTTTAGCACCAGCTGTTAAGGGGTACGTTACTGCTGCAAACCTAGACAATCTGCCTCGTATCGTCCGTTTAGCACATAAGATTACTGACCAAGAGGTCGAACGTGGCAACTTGCAGCCATGTGTTTCTGCTACTACCTCGACTGCTACAGCTACCACACCTGCCAGTGATAACAAACGCAAGTGGAACAATACTGACAAATCAACCAATGCAAGTCAATCTCAGAAAAGGCCTGATAACAGCCACAACCACAGTTTTAGTCAGTCTTCTTCAGTTAATCAAGGCCAGGGCAGAAATCAGAATCAGTGCTCTTATGTTGGAAAGAAGCCACAGTGCAACAAGTGTGGCTATCATCACTATGGGCAGTGTGTCCAGACTTATCGTAGATGCGAGAAGGTGGGCCATGAGGCCAAAGACTGTACAGCCCCACAGCCAAAGTAGCAGCAACAGCAAAATCAGCAGCACCAGCGACAGCAAAGGCAACAACCTCAGCAGAATCAGGGTTTTAAGAAAGGGTGTTTCCAGTGTGGGGACGAGGGCCACATCAAGCGGGATTGCCCTCAGCTGAATCAGAATGCCAATAACAACAACAATGCTGGGAACAATAACAACAGGAACAACAACAATGGGGGCAATGGGGGAAATGGTGCACACGGGAGGGTGTTCACTATTGGAGCTGGGGAAGCCAGGAATGATGGCAACGTAGTGACTAGTACGTTTTCGATAAATGATTTATTTCCTTTTGTTTTATTCGACTCTGGTGCCGATTGGAGTTATGTGTCCTTGGAGTTCAGTCGTCAGTTAGGGTTGACTCCCACACCTCTTGTAAATAAGCATGTAGTAGAATTAGCTGATGGTAAATCGATAGAGGCTTCTCATGTTCTATTTGGTTGTAAACTCGATCTCATGGGTCAAGTGTTCGACATTGACCTACTCCCTGTTACTCTTGGTGTTGGTGCATTTATGTCTATCGCCTCCGTTAATCTAAAACCGTAGCTGAAACTGAAGAAATCTAGGCTTATAGTGTTATATTTTAATAGAAAAGGCAAGGTGGCATTTCTGTAAATAAGGAAATCTTCCTTATAACCTTGTGCCTATAAATAAAGCTTTAGTCTTTAGAATTAGGACTTTTGCTCATTTTGACAATTTGGAGAGCTCTAGATCTAGAGAGAGAATCTAGAGAGAGAAAGTGATTCAAGGTTCTTGTACTCGTCAAATCTTTCAACAGAATCACATTATTTGTACGTTCTTGTGTTTAGGTCTCGTTCGTGTACGGATTCCGCACGTTTCACGTTCGGTTCGCAATCGTTTCGGAGTCAAACCGATCCTACAAGTGGTATCAGAGCAGGAGCTCGATTGCACTGATCAAACACATAGATTCGTACAGGATTTCATCGATTTCAGATCTGAATTGCATCATTTCTTCATCTTCTACATTTCTTTCACGTTTTTAACTGTTTTTCATCAAATTGAACAGGTTTTTACAGTCGAAAATTGCTGATTTTCGGATATGTTGTGTGAAAATACCTGATCTACAACCCTACAAAGTTTCAAATCCTAATTCAAAGCCGTTAGAGAGAAATCGAAGGTTTTTGGTCCGATATCGAGTGACATCGGGTTGATTTCGCACGAAACAACCTTATTTCGCTTGAAAGTGCCTTATTTTGCTTGAAAACGCCTTATTTCGTTTGAAAGTGCCTTATTTCGCTTGAAAACGCCTTATTTCGTTTGAAAGTGCCTTATTTCGCTTGAAAATGTCTCATTTCGTTTGAAAAATTCTTTATTTCGCATGGAATCAACCTGGGAACGTTATTTCGTACGAAATACTCATCTATTTCGCACCAAAGTTGCTATTTCGCTTGAAATTTGCTATTTCACTTGAAGCCTATTTCGTGTGAAAATCTATTTCGTGTGAAGGACTGTTATTTCCTTTGAAAGTGGCTGTCACCATGACTCAGCAGCTCATGTGATAAAGTTGTCGGCCCAATCATAAAAATCAATTTTTTTGAACAATTAAAGTTGTCATGTGCTTCGACTGAATACAAACTGAACGGCCCAATCAATATTAAGATCAAAGTTTATCGGTCCTAACAACAATTAATTGTTTGTCCACTAAAATCAACGGCCCAATCAAAGTGTTGTGTGATTCTAAATTGTCGGCTACCTTTAATTGCGGTCCAATTAGAAAGTAGTAAGAATTAAAGTTTGTCAGGCCACTCACATTGTTTACATAAAAATCAAAGACATAAGCCCACGTGAATCTTTAAATGTTTGACAGGCCATTTGCTAGTCCATGTGAATTATGTAATTACACCGGCCCACTTGTACTAAACGGTCCAATAAAAAGTTGTTGAATATCTCAGTTGTAGGCCATTTAAATTTGGCAGTCCAATTAAAATCATTCATTAAAAGTGATTGTCGGCCCATCATTACACGTGATCATCTCTGTTCAAAGTGTAGAGGTCCAATTACATTCGATTTCAAGTTGGTGATATTAATCTGTTTCAAGGATAAGCTTGTGGGTTCAAATAAAGGCCCAACTCTTGATATAAAGTGCATCGGCTCAATAAGTTTTAGTTTCGGTCCAATACAAAGTCATTTGATTGTTGAAAATTGTGGCCCATTTATATAGATTGATTCCATCGTTACACACTTTCACATATTCAGTTCGTTTTTAAACTGATCGTTTGTTTGTTTGTTTGCAGGTGATTCGAGGTGATTTACAAGGTGCAAATACCAAGAAGTTGAAATTTTGTGGACTTTGAGCTAAAAATAATTTTTGAACCAAGTCATTTAACAAAGAAATTGTGGTTAAGATGTTTGATGAAAAGGAAAATGTTAAACTTGAAAGATTAAATAATTGGTATTGTGGATATTGGGATAGTAGTTATAATGATGTGAAAAAGGAAGGTTGGGTTGAAAGATTTGAATGTTTCTTGTGTAAGAAAAATGAAACAGTTAATGAGTTGGAAAAACGGTTTGAAAGCTTAATTGACAATTTAAAAAATCATAAGATAAGAATGTCAAATGTTGAACAGATATCAAAATTTGCAGATGCGTTACCTGCAGAGTGGAATGATTTTTTGATTAAACTGAAAAAGGATTCTAAATTTTCGAAGTTGTATCCAAAATATTTTATCAGTGAGGTAAAAACATTCAAGTATGAAAATGATAAGAAAAAGAAGGAGTTGATGAATGAAATAGAAAAGAATTTAGAAAATATAAGTTTGGAGGTGATATTTGAAATAAGAAAAAGAGTCAATATGTGTCTTGTAGCAAAAAATGTTATGAAATACGATATTAAGAGGGGTTGTTATATAGATGAAAATTTAAATCCTCTTGATATTGTTAAAATTTTTGTTGCAGGAACATACAAGACGGAGACAGAGAGAATGTCAAAGAAAGAAGAATCTGAGATAAATGAAACTTCAAAATGTGAAGTTGTGTGCTCAAAATGTATTAAATCTGAAGCAGACAATGTCAAACTCTTGAAGGATGTGGAAAGTTTGACATTGGAAAACAGAAATTTAAAAGAAAATGAAAAAGATTTTCAAAATAAAATAACAGTTTTTGAAAATGAAAAATTGAAAATTGAAAAAGATTTTGAAAAGATTAAAATTGAAAATAAAGATGTTTCTTGGATGAAATTAGAAAATAAAGTTTTAAAAGAAAAAGAAACGGATTTTCAAAATCAAATAAAAGTTTTAGAAAATGAAAAATATGTTTTTGAAGAAAATAAAATTGCAAATGAAAAAGCAATAAATTCTCAGCTGGAGAAAATCTCTCAACTTGAAAAAGAAGTTGAGAGTGCTAGAAATAAAATTGATGATTTAGAGAAGAAATTGAAAGGTTTTGTGACCACATCAGCGATGCTAAATCAATTATGTCCAAAACCGATCAATGAAGTTCCAATAAGTGACAATGTCACAAATTATGACAAAGTCATAATTGAAGATTGTGATGAAAAAACTGATGAGGAAAATGAGAAAAGAAAAATATTTTTGGAATTAAAAGAAAAATTTTAAGATACTGTTTTACATTTGACTGAAATAGGTGAATGCTCAAAGCAAAAACCTGTTAAGAAGAATGTAGAACAAAAATAAAATGTTAAAAATTCGAAAAATTTTCAAAAAGAAAATAAAAGATCATCAGTTCAATCATCCAATCATTACAAAAATCAACAAAAAATTGAAAATCAAAATTCACAAAAAGTTGGTAATAAGTGGTGCAGGTTTGACCACAGTGCTCAAAAGTCAAATTAAGGATACAAGAGGAGACATGACTACCACAAAGCAAATCAATGTTTTGATCTGAGTGTTTGGTATGAAAGTGGTGAATGGTACGATAACAGAGTGTGTTACAAATGTGGTTTTCATGGACACATTGCTGTTAACTGCCAAAGTCAGAGATTTGAGACAAGAAGATGCTTTGAATGTCAAATCAAAGGTCACATTGCAAGGGATTGCCCAATGAGATCAAAGAGAAGATCGAGGGCTGAATCTCAGAAAATGGTGAAGAACTCAGTCAAAATTGAAGAAAAACCCAAAAGACAGAAAGTGAAAGAACTGAAAGTAAAGCTTTCACAAGGGCAGAGAGACAGACTGAGAAAGAAACGGAAGAAAGCAAGAGAATATCTGGAAAGGATTTTGTCCTCGGGTACAACTGGTAATTCAAATAAAAGTTCTGATGAATCGACTTACTCAACAAAGCATGGTCAATCAAACAAAACAAATTCATCAGATACAAATCTGAGGACAAAAGGGAAGATAAAGAGAGAAAAATTAACTAATCAAACTGATGAAAAATCAAAGAAGGTTAATTTTTCTGATAAAGTCTTTATCAAAGTTTTTAAGTATAAAAAGGATTGTGAAAAATTTCTCACATCACAAGTTGATGAATTTGGAAAGCCTAAATCTTGTAAGGATTGGGTTCCAATAAAGGATGGCGATGAATTTGTTTCTGTGAAAACAAAAGAGTCATCTTCTGGCAATGAATTTGTTTCTTCGGAAGCAAAAGAGCCATGTTCAGGCAATGAATCTGATTCATCAAATTCAGATGAGCCATCTGTTGAGGTAAAAAGTGAGAACTTTGTTCTAACAATGGATGATGCAAATTGTTCACCATTGTTAAACGAAAACTCAAAAGCACCCAAGGACCGTCAGGCTTGGGTGGATCTCTTCAAATAAAAAATCTGACTTGCTGGAGCTTCCAGGTTGGTAAGTGTGGAGCAGGTATCGGCATCTTTCTTGAGAAATTCACGTTTGTGATATTTCGATCTACAAGATTTATCAAGGACTTTAAGTTGTACTTGATTTATCTTTTCTGCAAGTGACTTTGTTGATAAATCTTAAAATGTTAAATTTTTACAAAAGGTTAAAGAAAAACAAAGTGATGAGTTTAACCCCTAACCTACTAATGGTTTGTGAAAATCAACAAAACTTATTTTCTGGAAAAACCATTTTGATTAAAACAAACTTAAGTGTTTTTGAAATCATAATGGGAAAATAGTTTGTTGACAGGAGGAGTTCTGATTGTTTATGCCAAGTGAATGGCGAATTGAAGCGATTTGATATCAGTTTGTCACTTTCCTTGTATAGTTTGTTTTCAAATTTTCCCAGAAAATCAAAATTGAAACATATTTTGATTTTAGGGGGAGAAAAATTTTTAAAAAAAATTAGAAAATTTGAAAATGCCAAAAACATTGTAAAAGCAAAAATGAGTTTTGTTGTGAATAAGAGGAAATGATAGTAAATCAGTGGACTATCACAGCATGCTAAATAAATGAAATGTCAAATGTGATAAACGGTTTCACTAAGGATGTGACGATAGGCTCAGCTAGACTAGTAGATTTGCGATAACGATACAAACTTAAATGAAAAAGCCTAGTTCTAGTGGCAAAAATGGTTGAAAGCATAGTACTTAGTTTTGTCCTTCGTGATTGTTTACCTACTCAGTAATCGCTGAATGCTAAAAGAGCATAAAAACCGGTCAGTTTCTGAACTTTCACAACTTACTGAAAAGTCACTGTGATTGTGCCTTTCTTTTGCAAAGATTTAAACTTGTTTTATTTCTTTATTTTGTTTAAGCATTGGACATCCTCTGCGTATACGTGAGTATCGAACTGGATGTTAGTTCCTAAACGTTCTGCTTTATTTTCTTTGGTGTTTCGTTTAAGCTTTGGATCACCTCTGCGTATACGGAAGTATCGAACTGGTGGTTAAAGCCTAAACAATTTCAACTTGTTTTTTATTCTCTTATTTTGTTTAAACATTGGACTTTCTCTGCGTATCGAAAGATCGACCTGATTGTTAATGTTTAAACATTCTGCTTTGTTTTTGCACATATCATAGTTGATGAAAGTTTAAAGGCATTACTTGAGTCAGTGTATTGCATGATGAGGGGATATGCTGAGATCGTGGGGTCCATAAGAATTTAGTACAAAATTAATATACCTTAACGTATCGGTAAGCATTTCGAAAGTTTTTAGATTGAGTTTAAGAGCACAACTATATCGTCAATCTATGTGATTCGTTTAGAACTTAAAATGATTAAAGCTTAACGGTGCTAGTGATTTGTCTCATGAACTAATATGATCCTCTTACACAAACTCACAAACTCACAAAGATCGACCTGATTGTTAATGTTTAAATATTTCTTACACAAACTAATACGATCCCGATAGCTGAGTCTAAGGGGGAGTCTGAAGACAAGCTCAACGCAAGGGGGAGCATACATTCAAGGAGCCAGGTAACTATCCTGGAGGAGCTTGTGTCAAGAAAGCCAGGTGTCGATCCCAAAAGCACGGAAGCTTAACGAAAGGGGGAGCCTGAAGAAAAGGAGTCTGATCGAAAGGAAGAGCAATGGAAGCCTGAAGACAGATCCACGGGGATTCTGTTCGAGAAAGAGAAAGACAAGACGCTACGAGATTGACTGCGGCAATATACAAGGGGGAGTCTGTTGGTGCATTTATGTCTATCGCCTCCGTCAATCTAAAACCGTAGCTGAAACTGAAGAAATCTAGGCTTATAGTGTTATATTTTAATAGAAAAGGCAAGGTGGCATTTCTGTAAATAAGGAAATCTTCCTTATAACCTTGTGCCTATAAATAGAGCTTTAGTCTTTAGAATTAGGACTTTTGCTCATTTTGACAATTTGGAGAGATCTAGATCTAGAGAGAGAATCTAGAGAGAGAAAGTGATTCAAGGTTCTTGTACTCGTCAAATCTTTCAATAGAATCACATTATTTGTACGTTCTTGTGTTTAGGTCTCATTCGTGTACGGATTCCGCACGACACACGTTCGGTTCGCAATCGTTTCGGAGTCAAACCGATCCTACACTTGGAAGTTTTGATGTGGTCATTGGCATGGACTGGTTGTCCAAGCACCAGGTGGAAATTCTCTGCAAGGAGAAAATCGTGCGTATTCTTCTCCCTATCGGAGAATCTTTATCGGTTCAGGGTCATCATAGTGGTGCTATGGCTGGTATTATCTCAGCGATGAAGGCACAGAAGTGTCTGCGTAAGGGCTACCCTGCTATTTTAGCTCTTGTTACTGACTCACAGACTGATGAGAGAAGGATCGAGGACCTTCCAGTGGTTCGTGAATTTCCCGATGTATTTCCTGAAGAACTCCCTGGTTTACCTCCACATCGTCAGGTGGAATTTCAGATTGAAATTGCGCCAGGAGCAGCCCCGATTGCTCGTGCTCCTTATCGTCTTGCGCCAGGTGAGTTGCAAGAGTTATCAAACCAACTCCAAGAGCTGTTGGAAAGAGGTTTTATACGACCTAGCACTTCACCTTGGGGAGCCCAGTGCTGTTTGTGAAGAAGAAGGATGGGTCCTTTCGGATGTGTATAGATTATCGTGAGCTCAACAAGGTGACAGTCAAGAATCGCTACCCTGTACCGCGCATTGACGACTTTATAGGTCCCCTTGACGTATGGATCTTTCACAGAATTGTCTTTCCAATCAAGAGTGCGGAATCCTCTTGATCAGAATATAGCAGAATGAGTAGAAACAGAAATCAGCAATTCACTTTCAAACTGGGTTTCTATTGATTATCAATCACTCAAGAATTACAATCAATCTAAACCCTAACCACACAATTTCGTCCAAGACTAGCTCTCACGAAATTCTATCTCTCAAATTCTATTTTGGCTGATTAACCTAAACCCTAAAGCCTAACCTTGTTTATATAACACAAGGTTGCTACTTGGGCTAGAGTTTCCTACATGGGCAAGCCCAAATCATCCCCCTAGACCCAAACTGGGTTTTTTTAGCCCAAACTCAATTATTCAACTATTACAAATCTAAACCCGCTAACTGTTTATCGTTTAACTAATTACAAGATATCCAAAGACCAAATCTAAGCTGTTGTCACAAACATGCACCAACAAACTCCCCCTTGACAATAGCTTCATAAAATAACTTTGTCTTCAGTCATCTTGCAATCTTCATTAGTCTTGCACTGTCTTTGGTCTTTGGATAGCTTCAGCTTTAATAGCTTCTGTCAGCAACAGACTCCCCCTAAGCTGATGCATCCAATCACCAAATCTTCCAAAACTTTAGCGTTTGAGTAAACTCCAGTTCAGCATATGTATAGCAATCTTCAAACTCTTTAACTTTGTCTGCAATGTAGAAAGGAGGTTCTACCATGCATCCAATCAAACTCTCATCTTCACAGCAACTCATCACGTTAACTTCTCAGCAACATACTGCTCCAATCTGTATACTATAAAACAAACATCTCGAGAAACCATAAGAATTTTTCAACACAGTTAAATAAATTATTATTTTTCAAGAGATAGTTAAACTGTATCACAGATTAAGTATTTTCAACTTATCACCAAAACGCAAAACTTTTTAATCACACACCCTATAACCCGCATGATTTAAAATTTTGAACTCACTTTCCAACACCATCTCCCCCTATCAGTAACAATTCCTCCAAGAATAACAATTTTCCGTACGTTAAGAATTTTAAACAGAAAAAGACACTATTTTTGTATTTTTGTATTTTCTGAAAGCAAATAAATACGAAAAGCAATAAACACTCTATTTTTGTGAGAATCACTGGTAAGAAGATCATATCAACAAAATCAAACTGTTTCACACTATTAGATATTTCTTTATTTAATTTTTCGTGAAAAGCAGTCCAAGACGATTACCAGTATCTTTGTCCACTTAAACAAAATGCATGAACATTTCAAGTACCATTACCGTATGATACGTTAAGGTAATTTTAATACTGATATACTAGTGTGTCCCACTTCAGGATATACCCCCGCGATCAAGGTATGCACAAAGATTCTTCGTAGTAGGTGAGTATACTGAATTCATCCGTTTTATTTTTCAACGTTTAGATAATTGGTGAACAGGTCAGTACTTCCGTACAGCAAAGAGACCAAAATATCTAACGAGGGCTATGACAAATACCATTTTTGGTACGATTTATGCTTTTTGCACATTTGAATAACTCTCTTTGAGAGCTTCTTCATTTATGGGTTTTGGCATTTTTAGCTCTTTTAAGATATCCTGGGTGTGTCTAGGTCAGCATATATCTGGATGCAGCAGATGGACACCCCTGATATCCCCAGATGAAATAACAGTATAAAGACCCAAAACTTCAGATTTTGGCAATCTATCAACCCAAGATTTAAGGTCATTAAACCATACACCACTGATGTGTTCCCCAATCATACACGGTTTATTTAAATTTATATCACATTGGTAAGTTGATTATTTCATGCTTTTTGCCTACTGCTACATCGTATGATGAAGCTGCTATCACACTTAAGCAATTTAATTTATTTTCAGTGTGACAGTCTAACTTGCTGATGTACTATCATTTCTTCTTTTTCACACAGTGATAACTCATTTTTGTTTTTCTATTTTTTTTTATGTTTTTTATTTTTCAATGTTTTTGTATTTTTTATTTTTAAGAAAACAGTAAACTATTTACAAAAATTCTTATGAAAAAACAGTTATTCAGGATTCCTCATCCCGTTGAGTTCGACTAAATGTTCAAAGCGAGCCCTGTCAAAAGCTTTAGTATAAAGATCTGCCAGGTTATCTAGTGTGTCAACTCGATGTAATTCAATTAGTCGTTTTTCAGCACAATCCCGTATAAAATGATGACGTATGTCAATATGTTTTGTGCGACTGTGTTTCACGGGATTATTAGTTATTGAAATTGTGGCATTATTGTCTATCATAATAGGAGTACGAGAATAGGAGTACGAGTGAAATCCAAACCGTAATCACGCATCTGCTCTTGAATCCAGAGAACCTGAGAGCAGCAGCTACCCGCAGCAATATATTCAGCTTCACACGTAGAGGTAGACACACAAGATTGCTTCTTGCATTGCCAAGACACAATCCTGCCTCCTAAGAACTGACAACCACCTGTAGTAGACTTTCTGTTCGACTTGCATCCTCCAAAGTCTGAGTCAGTGTAAGCGACAAAATTCATATCACTATCAGCTGGATACCACAACCCAAGTTTAGGTTTCCCCTTCAAGTAACGAAGAATACGCTTCACTGCTTTCATGTGTGACTCTTTTGGATTAGCTTGATATCTGGCACACAAGCATACGGCAAACATGATGTCAGGTCTTGAAGCAGTCAAGTACATTAGAGAACCAATCATTGCCCTGTATTGAGTAGGATCAACGTCTTCAGTACTTTCATGATGTGGGCCAAGATTGTGATTTTCACAAATGGGTGTGTTGAAAGTAGAGCAATCATTCATTTTGAACCGACTCAAAATGTCATACACATACTTTGTTTGATGAATAAACATCCCATCCTCCTTCTGTTCAACTTGTAATCCCAGAAAGTAAGACAGCTCACCCATAGCGCTCATTTCAAACTTGCTCTTCATCACCTGCTCGAACTCTTTACACATGTTGTCATCTGATGACCCAAAGATGATGTCATCCACGTACACCTGTACTAGCAGAAAATCTTCCTTCTTCCTCTTGATGAACAGTGTACTGTCAATCTGACCTCTTTCAAAACCATTCTTGATCAGATGTGTAGACAGTGTCTCGTTCCACGCCCTGGGAGCTTGATGTAACCCATACAAAGCCTTATCAAGTTTGTACACTCGATCTGGATAATCTGGATCAACGAACCCATCTGGTTGTGAGACATACACCACTTCTTGGACTTTCCCGTAAAGAAATGCACTCTTCACGTCTAGTTGGTAAACTTTGAAGCCCTTGAATGTTGCGAAAGCTAGAAACAAACGAATTGCCTCCAACCTTGCCACTGGTGCAAACACTTCATTGTAATAAATTCCTTCCTGCTGATTGAAACCTTTTACCACCAATCGAGCCTTGTTTCGCGTCACTATCCCTCTGTCATCCTTCTTGCACTTAAACACCCATTTAGTGCCTATTTCTCTTTCACCTTTAGGAAGGTCAACCAACTCCCAAACCTTCAACTTAGCAAACTGGGCCAATTCCTCTTGCATAGCTTCAACCCATGAATTGTCTTTAAGAGCCATATGAATGTTCTTCGGCTCCTCTTGGGAAATAAAACAACTATACAAGCACTCGTTCACAATCCCAGTCTTCTCAATCGAAACAAATAAGCCAGAATTCGCTGCTATGCTTCTTCTCGTTTGAACACCTGCAGTAGGATCTCCAAGTATCATGTCAACTGGATGATCTCTATTTGCTCGTGTAGTAGCAACAGTATCCACTTCTAAGTTATCACCCAGGTTTGATCCAATATCCCCCTGAATGTTCTGATCTGCAAATGGATTAATGAAATCCTCCCCCTCAATGGGTTCAGAGTCACTATCGCTTGAATCAGGATCAGCAGCACCTTTGGAAGTTTCCGGAGCATCTGTCATATCAACATTCGATCTAGGCATGAACTCGCCTTCATCGTCTCCACCAATCATTGTTTGAATCAACTGAGAATCATCTGCATTTGGAAACTCAGGAATATTAAATGATTTAAAAGTGCTTTCATAATCATATAATATAGCAGGACCACTCGTTGATTGTTGAGGTTTGTAAGTAGTAATTTCAACATTGTAAACAACCTCAATTTTACCAGTTTTTAGATTAAAAACCCTTTTATTCGGTGTGCCAGGCACATAACCTAGAAAGTAGCCATCGTCAGCCACCTCTCCGAATTTTTGTTTATCTTTATTTCGCACAATGGTGCAGGGTAATCCAAATGGTTCAAAGCCTTCCAAGTTTGGTTTCTTGTTAAACATTAATTCATGACAAGTTTTATTAAAACGTTTAACAGTCAAAACTTTGTTTAGGACGTAGCAAGCTGTATTCACAGCTTCTCCCCAGAAAAGAACTGGTAGCTTTGAATCTGCAAGCATCGTCCTAGCGGCTTCAATCAACGTCCTGTTTTTCCTCTCAGCAACTCCATTTTGTTGAGGTGTATAAGGAGCAGAATATTGATGTTCAATTCCCTTTCGAAGACAGTAGAGATCCAGAATTCGATTCTTGAACTCCGTGCCATTATCACTCCTTATCCTCTTAATTCTTGCATCATGGACGTTTTCCAATTTCGTAAAAAGATCTATCAGCATCTCCGCCGTTTCATCTTTTGTACCTAAAAAGAAAACCCATGAATATCGTGAGTAATCATCAGTAACAACAAGACAACAGTACTTTCCACCTATGCTCCTCACGTTCACTGGACTGAATAAATCCATGTGAAGTAATTCATAAGGGGCATCTATGGAATTTACTGTTTTAGACTTATGAGGTTTCTTATGTTGTTTTCCCTTTTAACATGGAAGACATTTATCTTCCACTTGAAACCTCTACATTGGAACCCCTTCACTAGCTCATTTTTAACAAGGTAATTCATTTTTCGATAGTGAATATGGGCCATGCGTCTGTGCCACAACATCGATTCAGCTTCAGATGCTTTTGATAGTAAACACGCCACCACAGCAGTTGGATCCTTAGCACCCATGTCCATGACATAAGTGTCATTTCTCCTTGGCGCTCGCATCACTATCCAATCGTCCGGAATCTTCAAACCTGGTTTCAACACTAATGCTTCATTCTTGGTAAAATGGATCGAGTGACCCTTGTCGCAGACTTGTGACACGCTCATCAGATTGTGTTTAAGCTGCTCCATATAGTTCACTTTGTCCAGTGTGATCTTCCCATTGGTCACCTTTCCTCGTCCTGTAATTCTACCACCTTTAGCACCCGCAAAATTCACCTTTCCACCATCATAATCTTCAAATTCAGTCAACAATCTCGCATCCCACGTCATGTGCCTGGAGCAGCCACTATCAACATACCATAGGTTGATAATCCTCCTTAGTAGCTCCTGCACACACCAACCAAGAAATTAGTTAGATTGGGGGACCGAAGCCTTAATGGTCTTGGGTCATCCAAATTCACCAACTACTGGAACATCCATCCAATATCCATTACTCCTAACTGGAGTCTTGGATCTCAGACCTGTTGATGGAATTTGATTTTGATTTCTACTAGGTCTTTGGTCCTGAGGGTTCCTATATGTGTTTGGACTATATGACCTTTGAAATTTTTGATTTTGATATCTTGAATTTTGATTCCAAGAAGCTTGATTATTATAATTTCTAAAGCCATTGTTATAAAAAGTTCGACCACCATTATTTTGGTATCGATTTTGATATTGACCTTGACTTCTGAAATTATTTGAATTTCCATTAAAATTGTTCATTCTAGGTGAACTGCTTCTAGGTCTCTCATATCTGCCTGGTGGAGATTTTGGCTGAAATCTTGGTTGATTTCTTTGAAAACGAGGAACTTGTGGAGTTCCTTTTTCAGCCTTATCTACACCAACAGCAACATTCTCTGGTTGCTTAGGAGCATATTTCTTTGTAGAATTTCCAGCTTTCTCCTGTTTATCACCACTATTCTCTGGTGACTTCTCTCTCTTCCTCTCACTCACTTGTGCTTCACTCTTTTAGTTAGGACAACAGCTAGCTACATGTCCCTTGGTGTGACATTTGAAGCACGATCTCTTTTTCGAAGACTTCTTTTCTGAAGCCTTTGAACTAGATTCAGGTTTTTCTGATGATGCCTTAGAAGGATTTGGTTCAGTATGCTTAGTTTCAGAATTTTCTATGTTCTTGTTTTTAGCAAACTCTATATTAGATTCATTTTCAATAACAGCTGTTTCGTTTTTCATGTCACTTCCTTGAACAAAATTAACCTTTTTAACAAAAGTTGGATTGTTATTTTTAGGATGTGATGTATTCTTTTTCAAAACAGGTTTGCTGTTATTATCCTTCTTAGCATCAGCATTCTCAAAAACATTTCCTTGACGTGACGTGGAACTACTTGGTGATGTTGACCCAAAGTTCATGAGCTCATCTTCATCAGGCAAGAAAGAATAGTCATGACTAACAGGAGGTGGAACTTCATTGAAACCATGAAATCCCACACTGGTTTTGTCATTACTTTTCTTCAAGCCACCCATCATATGTTTCATAACAAAAGTAGAGTCCCTGAATTGACCTAGTTTCTTTTCAAGTTCAACAATTTTGAGTTGTGCATCTGACAACTCTTTGCATTTTTCAGAAATCTCTTTTGTTTTCTCTGCCATCATTTCATGAGCTAAGTCTATGACTTGAAGTTTTTCGTTTAATTTGCAGGTTAAAGAATCAATTTTACTTTCATAACCTTTTATCCTCTTCAAGTATGAGGATTCATTTCTTTTAGCAAAAAAAATTTGCTTCTTTTATGTTAGACATCTCGCTCACCAGACTTTGGTTTTGTGTTGACAACCTGTCAACCTCACCCTGTAGTTCACGACATTTTAAACACACAGAATTAGACTTTACCTCTCCTGTTTGTTTGTCAAGATTGGCCATTAGTGTTGCAAGCTGAGCTTCCATTCTTTTATACTTAGCATCCTTTTCTTCAGCTTCCCGTTCCTGGTCAGACTTTTGCTTTTCCTCTTCAGCAACTGTTGTCTGATCAACCTTCTTTTCTTCAGCTTTATTCTCTATCTTCACCTCAGCCTCAGCATCCACTTTTGCTTCAGCATCTCCCACAGTAGCTTCACCATCATCAACTGGAGTTATCTCTGCCATGAATGCCTGTGAGACATTGTCATCATTTTCCAAGTGAACACTCCAGTCATATGAACCTTCTCTAGCAATAGAGATCAGTGCTCTCGAGTTAGAGTTGTTTGAAGCATTCCTATTGTTTGAACTCTGACTCGAAGTCTCCTGCTTTTGTTTCTGACATTCCCTAGCAAAATGCCCATAACTTTGACAGTTGAAGCATCTCACTTTGGTCTTATCGAAACCAACAGTCTTTCCAATAAACTTCCTTCCCGTTCGGTTCATAAACCTCTTCACTCATCTAGTAATCATGGCCATTTGCCACTGCAAATCCATATCTTCAAGATCATCAGGGTCAATCTGATCGTAATCTTCATCTAAAGTGGCAGGATCAGATATCTTCCCCTGAATGTAGTTCTCATAAGAAGCAACAAATGAAGCAAGTAGAGCCAGATGCTCTTCAGCAGACTTCACACTCATTGGCATCGACTTAACACCACTACTCTGCTTAGAACCTGATGGTCTCTTGGCTCCTGTTGATCCTCCTGAAGCAGCTACAAAACACACATCACCATCTTCATTCACTGTGACCTGCTCATTCTCACATGAAAGAAAAGCAGTAGCAGAGTCGCTAGAAGCGTTGTGAGATGAAGAAGATGTAAGCCCATTGTAAATCGCTGGATCTTGAACCTGATCATATCCAGTGTCTTTCTTCTTCATACTGAGCTCATAAGCTCTCAGCTTGCCAACTACTTCTTCAAGCTCTTTTGTCTCATAATCTGCTTCTCCCTTGATCATGAGAGTGTAAATATCCCACTTGGTTGGTAAGGCATCTAGCAGCTTGTCATTCTTTTCAACGTCAGTATAGCACTCTATCTCATAATTATCCATTTCTGACATCAGATGGTAGTATCGAGTGATGATGTCCTCAAGTGACTCATGTTTCATGAACTTGAAAACAGCAAACTGCTTCTTCAGTAGATCAACTTTGTTTTTCTTAACATCTTCATTTCCTGCATATCTTTTCTCTAATGCATCTCACATATCCTTTGAGTTTGTGTACTTCTTGAAAGTATGCTTGATGCTGTCAGGTAAGGACATTTTGATTGCAGCCAAGGCCCTCTTTTCAGCCTCATACATCTTTTTATCAGCATCTTCCATGTTCACATAGGCAGTTCTACGTGGTCTGCCCTCGAAGTCGTGTGTTGGGTTTATGTACCCATCTTCAATACATATCCACATGCGAGTGTCCTGGTATTCAATGAACGATTGAAAACTATCCTTCCATGTCAAATAATTTTCCACCTTCATCATCTTAGGCGGTTTGTTGGTAGTGCGAACCTCATGCTCCATTCTCAACAGCTCATTCAAACTAGACATGTTCGACATTTTTAACGTAACAGACTGATAAAACCGTACAAAATTTTTCCGAAAACAGTGGTTACCAAATTACACCGTTAGAATCGTATCGAAAAGACGAGTCTAATGATATCTAATGTCAAAAACCGAAACCGAAAATAGTGGTTACAAATTTTTTTTTTTTGCCCTAAAAATACGAGGAATGCAACGGTGCAAACGGTTCTGTCACACGAGCTACGGATCAATTTCTATTTTCGAAAACGTGAATTTTTTGTTACGCTTGCCAAAAATTCTTCCACCTTTTTAATTCCTCTATTAATTTCGCTGCTAAGTCAATTAAATTCGCTGGTCACTTAATTGTCCAATTTCGCTAATCAAGTTCGCAGGTTAAATTCACTGGTCTATTTCGCTATTACGACGACCAGTAAAGTCGCCGAAAACCGTAATAATTTCGCTGTGGAAAGTTATCCGGTTACCAAAGTCGCCTTTGGATTTTAACGTCGCCGGTAATTTCGCAGGTCAGTTAATTTCGCAGGTTCAGACTGCGAAATTACTCTAATTCGCCAGTTAAACTTGGAAACTAGATCTGTGCGAAATTCTGAAGTTTTTTCCGGATTCCTTAACAGTCTCTGCAAAATCAAAACAGCAAAATATCAGTGATTTTCGAAAAAAAACAGTGAAGAACAGAACGAAGAACGTGAAGAACACGAAGAACAGTCTTCGAATCTTCAAGTCTATCAGCCGAAAACTTTTCCAGAATCAACAAATTCTTTCCAGAAAACCTGCAAAACACCAAACAAACAAACCAGAAGATTAAAACAGCCAACAAAATTCGAAAAATTATATCAAACCAAGAAAAAATTTCGAAACCCTAATTTCAGGTTTCAAAATTTTCGAAAATTTCTTCCTGTTTCTGCAAAATCAATTCTGAACCGAGCCTTCAAGAGCCTAATGCTCTGATACCAATTATAGGTCCCCTTGACGTATGGATCTTTCACAGAATTGTCTTTCCAATCAAGAGTGCGGAATCCTCTTGATCAGAATATAGCAGAATGAGTAGAAACAGAAATAAGCAATTCACTTTCAAACTGGGTTTCTTTTGATTATCAATCACTCAAGAATTACAATCAATCTAAACCCTAACCACACAATTTCGTCCAAGACTAGCTCTCACGAAATTCTATCTCTCAAATTCTATTTTGGCTGATTAACCTAAACCCTAAAGCCTAACCTTGTTTATATAACACAAGGTTGCCACTTGGGCTAGAGTTTCCTACATGGGCAAGCCCAAATCGTCCCCCTAGACCCAAACTGGGTTTTGTTTAGCCCAAACTCATTTATTCAACTATTACAAAGCTAAACCCGCTAACTGTTTATCGTTTAACTAATTACAAGATATCCAAAGACCAAATCTAAGCTGTTGTCACAAACATGCACCAACAGACTTGTTTGACCAATTGCAAGGGTCAAGTTTTTATTCGAAGATTGACTTAAGATCGGGATATCATCAGGTGAGAGTCAGAGAGGAGGATGTCCCAAAGACGTCTTTTCGAACGCGTTATGGGCATTACGAGTTTTTGGTTATGTCGTTCGGATTGACAAACGCACCCGCAGTCTTCATGGATCTCATGAACCGCATGTGCAAACTGTATCTCGACGACTTTGTTATCGTTTTCATCGACGACATATTGATCTACTCCAAAAGCAAGGAAGACCACGAGCGGCATTTACGTCTTATCTTGGAGCTCCTGAGGAAGGAGCAGCTTTACGCGAAGTTTTCTAAGTGTGATTTCTGGATTCGGGAAGTACACTTTCTTGGGCACATTGTTAATGAATTGGGAATACACGTGGATCCAGCTAAGGTTGATGCTCTCAAGAATTGGGCGGCACCAAAGAATCCTTCAGAGGTGCGATAATTTCTTGGTCTCGCTGGGTATTATCGAAGATTTATCAAGGATTTCTCGAAGATCGCTCAACCTCTGACCTCATTGACACAGAAAGGCATGGTATATTCTTGGGGAACAAAGCAGGAGGATGCGTTCCAACTATTGAAACAGAAACTCTGCAGTGCACCAATCTTGTCTCTACCTGAAGGCACCGAGGATTTTGTGGTTTATTGTGATGCTTCTATTCAGGGTCTTGGTTGCGTGCTGATGCAACGCAACAATGTGATAGCTTATGCTTCTAAACAGTTGAAGGTTCATGAAAGGAATTACACGACTCACGATTTAGAATTGGGGGCTGTGGTTTTCGCGTTGAAGATCTGGAGGCACTATCTGTACGGTACCAAATGCACCATCTACACCGATCACAGAAGCCTTCAGCATATCTTCGACCAGAAGGAATTGAATATGCGACAGCGTCGCTGGGTAGAACTACTGAACGACTACGATTGTGCCATCAAGTATCACCCCGGTAAAGCTAACGTTGTAGCTGATGCCCTTAGCCGAAAGGAGACGAAACCCAAGCGTGTGCGAGCATTGCAGCTCACTATTCACTCAAATCTTCCTGATCAGATTCGTTCGGCTCAGACAGAAGCATTGAAGGAAGAAAACTATGAAGCTGAATAATTACGGGGTATGGAGAAACGACTTGAAAAGAGATCTGATGGTATTCTCTACTGCATGGAACAGATATGGATTCCCTTGTTCGGTAACCTTAGGGCACATGTAATGGATGAAGGGCACAAGTCTCGATACTCTGTTCATCCAGGGTCAGATAAGATGTATCAGGACCTCAAGGTTTTGTATTGGTGGCCAAATATGAAAGCTGACATCGCAACGTACATGAGTAAATGTTTGACCTATGCGAAAGTCAAGGTGGAGTATCAGAAATCTTCAAGCCTGCTGCAACAACCGGAAATACCCATGTGGAAATGGGAGCAGATAGCAATGGATTTTGTCACTGGTTTACCGAGAACTCAAAACGGAAACGATACTATCTGGGTGATCGTTGATCGTCTCACGAAGTCAGCACATTTTCTAGCAATCAAGGAAACGAATAAGTTCTCTCCATTGGCTGCTATTTATCTGAAATAAGTGGTTTCTAGGCATGGAGCGCCAACTTCTATTATCTCTGATCGTGATCCTCGTTTCATATCTAATTTATGGCACTCGATGCATAAATCGTTCGGCTCACGTCTTGACATGAGTACTGCATATCACCCACAGACAAATGGTCAGAGCGAGCGAACCATCCAGACACTTGAGGACATGCTGCGAGCATATGTGTTTAATTTTGGTAAGGGCTGGGAGAAACATCTGCCGTTGATCGAGTTCTCCTACAACAACAGTTACCACACTAGCATTCAGGTAGCTCCGTTTGAAGCATTGTACGGTCGGAAGTGTCGTTCTCCTCTTTGTTGGGCTGAGGAGGGTGACAGCCAAATCACGGGTCCTGAACTTGTGCTTGAAACTTCAGAAAAGATTGTTCAGATCCGGGATCGTATGGCGGCAGCGCATGATCGTCAGAAAAGCTACGCCGACAAGCGTAGAAAACCTTTGGAATTCGAAGTTAATGATTGTGTCATATGGAAGGGTGTGGTGTGTTTTGGGAAACGCGGCAAGCTTAATCCACGTTACGTTGGGCCATTCAAAATCCTGGAGCGGATTGGTAAAGTGGCTTACAAGCTAGAGCTACCTGCTGAGTTGGGTAATGTTCACGATGTCTTTCACGTTTCGCAGTTGAAGAAGTGTTTGTCTGATGAAACACTGATTGTGTCTTTTCAAGAGCTGAAAATCAACGACAAGTTGCAGTTTGTCGAAGAACCTATTGAAATCATGGATCGAGAGGTCAAGGTGCGTAAACATAGTCGTATTCCGATTGTGAGAGTTCGTTGGAACTTAAGACGTGGACCGGAGTTCACGTGGGAGCGAGAAGATCTGATGAAACTCAAGTATCCTCAACTTTTTCCAGATGACAAGTCAAAATCTGATGAAGCTGGTGAATTTCGGGACGAAATTCCTCTTCAAGTTGGGGATGATGTGACACTAGGGGAAAACTTGCAACAATCCTGATTTATCCTTTCACTCCTCCGTGCTTACTTGTCAAATTTTGGGATGAAATTTCTTTCAAGTTGGGGATGATGTGACAACCCGAACTTTTAAGGTCAGTATCTCTTAGTCACGCGATCCTGTTTCTCGTTATTCTTCTTTCACATTCCTTACGACGATAAAAATTAATAAACACTTGTGACGGTAATGATGTTACTAAATGTTTAATACGTACGAGTATGTGGATGAGTGTGTATAGTGGGCCGATTAGTTGGATTAGTTGTTACTTAAACACATGGGCCGATTACTTGGATTTTATTTATCCACACACCAAAATCATATTGGGCTGAGTGAAGCCCAAGTAAACCAATGGGTTGTTTTGTTTGGGGGTCGGTTATTGTAGGATATAAACACACAAGGAATTACGTAGATTATGAGCACAACACATTCAAACCCTATATCTCTCAAGAAAACAAACCCTACTCTCCCTTCAAATTACGCACGGCAGTGGAGCACACCCCCCCCCCCCCCTCACGTGAGATATCCTACTGTTATCAAGGATCTTGGTTAGTAAATCTTAAGTGTTAAAGCTATGATTAATTATTAGTTGATGACATGTTCATGTATAATCTTAATTGTTAAAATTATTGCTACATGTTATAAGCACCTGGCCGTTTCTTGAATTTAGGTTGAGTAATGATGCATGAGCCAATCGGCTATTGATTGCCAATATTAGATTTTATTATGCTAATAATATTGGTTAATGATCTGTGGAACAATATGGCATGAATCTGATTAATTGTTATTTGATGATTTGGAACTGGTAACATAGGTGTATTGGTGATTTGGTATTGCATAACTATGTTGATTGAATAAAAGTTGCTAAGTAGATGTTGGGCTGCATTCGGGAACAGTGGGTTAATCTTTGGGTTATGCTACATCGGCTTGGGTTAGGAAAAACAACAGGCCACACACATATACACTAAATAAATTAAGATGGGCCGGTCATAACTGGGCCTGTTCTGCTGGGCCATTCGATGTAGCTGAAACGTAAACAGTTTTGGGGCCGGTGGTTTGGGCCGTACACGCTAACTGGGCTGCATGAATAATTAGACGTATATTGATATGATTGGGCCACGTATTTTGTTTTACTCGGACTGTAGGTTTGACTAGTGGACCAATTGTGTTGGACCGCCCACTATTATGAGTGCTATATTGAATTGTCAGGTTGTTGTTGTCTTGTATGCATGTCTTATGAAATAGTTGGTGACCCAAATGACTATTGTACATTATGAGATGATTTTATGATATTGAATATATGAAGTGTTTGCTTGAAATACTAACTGTCAATGGAGATGGGCTCGGTTGGTTTGGGTAAAAAAGGGATGGCCACAAGTTAATTATAAGGAATATATTATCATCACAGGTTGCACCAAGTTTAGGTGAACCATTTACCTAGTTAAGTCACATATTTATTTGTATTGAAAAGTTAAGTGTATGTGCCTTGTAAACATGAAATCTGGGAGTGAATCTGCTTTTGAACCAACTGCATGCTAAGTGACTACTTGATGATATTAGGCCGATGTGTCAACTGGTTATGAGTTGAACCATATGAGTGCTACTTGTGCAATAATTATGCGGTGTGTGAACTAGGAATACATAAATTGATGGCATGTAAAATATGTGGGTTATGTGCACTTGAAACTGATCGTTGTCAGTACCCATGATAGGACGTGTTTGAACAACTGTTAATCAAGTAGATAATCTTACCGAGCAAACCTAAGGTGAGTTCACTGCTCTTTTCCCAGCATGCATTCCGGGGAGGGATATCGGGTAACGTTCCGGGGAGGAACGCCAGGTTAACGGGATGTTTGTTATTACACTCATTGTCTATCACATAAGACCCCTTACATCTACCGATAGTTGCCGGGGAGGCAACGAGGTTATTAGTTGATAGCACTATTAGGTTTGGCACCCTCACACCGTACCGGGGAGGACGGGCGTGAACTAATTTCCTTAAAGCATGACCAATGTTTTGATGGAGACATTGGGGTTGGGCAAATACATCTTGTAGCCATTGCGGTAATCGAGTTAATAACAACATCAAATCAAATTGTTAAACTGTTTTATACATATATCTGGTAACTAAACTAGTTAACAAAACTTTGAACTCACCAGCGTCGTCTGACACACTTGTTTGCATGCTTGTAGGTTGTTAGATGTCTTGCATTGGAACTTGCTGTCTGGAGTAGCTGGAGTGGTCATGGGTCGACTGGAAGGATTTGTGTGATTGATTATTGACAGTATACATTGGTTTTGAAAAATTTAACTTTGGTTTACTATTCGCTTCCGCTGAACATGTTGGTTTTCATTTAAACTTGTTGATGGTATTTTTATTAATAATTGAGAACTTTATTTTGAAACTTGTATGGGTTCAATGTAATTAGTGGCTCGTTGTTGGTACGTCACACGCCTAACAGGGACTTTCCCTAGGTGGTATTTTGGGGGTGTGACACGGTGCGTTGGTCGATGGTTTTGATTCTGGTTGGTGTTGGGTTGTACGGGAACAGTGTTGAGAGGAGCGGCGGTAGTAGCGTAGTTCTTGTTGTTACCCTTGCATTTGCGATTCTGACGTGAAGACTTCGAAACTTGAGGTGCTTCGGTTTCAGGAGCTAGAGTAGTAGGAGTAGCGGTTGCTTGATTTAGACTCTTGGTCGAGGTTTTGAAATAACCAGCCAAAACTCGCTTATCATTGATTTCAGCAGCGATTTGGTAAGTCTCCTCAATGGTAGCAGGTTTAGCTGCTTGAACAAAATCGGCAACACAGTCTGGGAGAGCGCGGATGTACTTCTTAATAGGGATGTTCGGTGTTGACACTTGACCAGGACAGATGATACTGAGTTGCTTAAAGCGAGCGGTGAGACCAGCATTGTCACCTCCTTCTTGCTTGATACCCCAAAACTCGTTTTCCAGCTTCTGTAGTTCATGTGGGGGACAAAATTCTTTCTACATGACTTCCTTCAGTTCCTCCCAGGAGAGTCCATAAGCTGCCTTGTTACCGCGCCTGTTGTGCTCAGCAGTCCACCAGTCCATGGCCCTGGACTGAAAAACTCCAGTAGCATTAACAGTGCGGAGGTTGTCTGGGCATCCACTTTGACGAAGAGTGACTTCGATGGAGTCAAACCACTGAAACATAGCGTTGGGTCCATCTTCACCCGTGAAGTTAGCAGGACCGCAGGCCTTGAATTACTTAAAGCTGAAGTGAGCTTTTGGCGTGTCGCTCTTAGATTTGATAGACGATTTGCTGCTGACCTCGTTGATCTCATTGACGATCTGAGGTATGACTTTAGCCATTTCCTTGGCGACGAGAGAAGCGATGCGCTTGTCATCTCTGCTTCTCTGAGTGTTTAGGCGAGTGTGAGAACCAAGGGAAGACATTGTCTGCAGTAGACATCATCGTATAATTTAGACGAGATTTGATTATATCGGGTTTTAGTTTTGAAAAACGTATCGTTTAACCATCCTCTTTTATGTAAAGCTCAGGAAAACATAGACATATAACACATAGGCACATAGTCCACATAGGCACATAGTCCTCATAGGCACATAAGCACGTAAGCATAGAAGCACGTAGTCCATGTAAGCACATATTTTGCACGTATTCACCTATATTTTGCACGTATTCACCTACATATTTTGCACGTATTCACCTATCTTTCAAGCAGCGATTTACGTTTGAGAATTGCGAGTGCGAGTAGCGATAGTGAATAGTGTAGCGAGTATCATAAGCGAGTAGTATAGCGTGTGAGAGTTCATAGTCTGCGATATGTTAGTGTTTTGAGCTAAGAATGTTGTGCGAGTTGTGCGCGTTTTGGTGAGCGAAAATCATAAAGCTTCCAAATTCGAAACATATAAACACATAAAATCGAAGAAACAGCGGTTGCGAGCTCAGAATTGAAACAGAACGTCTTAGGTGTTTAGACAGCGACTACCCAAAGTGATTCGACTATCCACAACGAATTTGAGTTCACGCTTCGGCCTTCTGGACTGTGCTCTCGTCCAAAATACGGCGAACGACACACATCCTTCTGCTATCACGTGAATTCGAGTCATTGGAATCCATCAAGACTTTGCTGAGAGTTTTGTAAAACCAAGGTAGAGAGTGGAACTAGTCATTAAGATGCGGGTTTCACCCCTAACTTAACAACTTCGTTCCTGATAGTGCGGCAAGACCACGAGATAGAGAGGGAGAATTTCGTCGAGATATGGATTTCACTCTTGACTCAACGAAAATTCTCGTGTTGATAGTAAAAATGCGCGTAGAATGAGTAATTGTATCGAGAGCTCTCGGTTTTCACACCTAATCTCGACAAAATCGCTCAATTGTGTTATGTGAGTGTTTTCGATAACGTGTAAGTTGTGTCAGCTTTAGGAAAAGCTAAGTAGTTTTCCAGCCTTAGGAAAGACTGATAGGGTATAGCATGTTCGTACATAGTTTGACAACTTCGCACGAAGACGACCTTTCCCTTGAGAGTCCGAATGAGAGCATCAATAGTAAGCTCGTGCAAAACCCCTACTGGGTTCGCACAAGCTGGTTTGTTGGTACTTAGACTATATACTAGGTCAATCCTAAGACATCAACCCAGACTAGGTTGTGTCTCTCCTAATTCCCTATAGTTATGACTCTGAAACCAATCTGTCACACCCCAACCGATGGCGGAAACACCGGGGCGTGGCACTGAGCGAAACAGATTATCCAAAAGAATCCATAACAACTATTAATGATAATATATTTAACGTTAAAGTCCCATACCAATAACATATAAAGTAAAAAACGGTTATTACAGACAGAGTTTCTCAAAAACAAGTAAACTGTTCCGACAACTCAGATTTATTTAGTTTGTTTCTAGACCTCCTACTTTGTTGCATCACAGCAGACATAGCATCCTATCAACCTGTCACATACGTTAAAATAAAGTCAATACACAGAGTGTAAAGGTGAGTACACAAGTTTGAGTAGCATATAGTATAGCGAAAGCGTTTACGCTTAACCAGCATGTATCACGTAACGGGCGAAGCAAGTAACTATCAAAACTGTGTTCACACTTAATCACGAGACTGCGTTGTAGAGTATGCACGACACATGTCCAGTGGACACATGAAGTAAAGTAATGTGATCCCTAGCAACCCCCATCCACGACAGGTGCTGAGTCCAAACTATAGTACTATCGTTGCTAGAGGCGATATCGTGTAACACTGTCTAAGCATAGTAACAATCATTCATAGATCACGTATAACATGTGGAAGCGATTAGCGTTAAAAGTGTTTGCGTTGTGTGTTGTTGTGTTTTTTTATAGCGAACATATGTAACACCCAAAAGTGCACTAAAAGAAAATGGGTTCGAGTAAACTCACAGTAGGTGTTTAGCTAGTAAACACAGTACTTAGATTGAATGGAGCACGTTGAGATCAGCCTGAGCATAGAACAGTAGCGTAAGCATTGAACAGCGTGTAAAACAGTGTGTCGGATGAGATAAGTGTCGAATGGTGAGTCGATCGGATGGTCATCCGGACGGATGACCATTCAAACGGTTGATCATTCGAATGAGCTAGTGTGTTTGTAAATCGTTTCAGAACTTTTGAAGTTTTTGTTGTAGTATAAATCAAGTCATCCAGTCGGATAGTCATCCGGACAGATGGCCATTCGATCGGATGGCTATTCGACTGAGAGTTTGATATTCTTTGAGGTTTTGATCAAATTGTTTTGAACAAGGAATAGTGTAAGGGACAAGTCAACTGGTCGAATGGTCATTCGGTCGAATGGTTATTCGGTCGGATGGCTATTCGAGTGGGTGCTCTGTTGCTTGAAAATTTTGTAAAATCTTCTAAGTTAAAAAGTTTTGAATTTTGACGGAAACGGCGTGATGACGTGTCAGACAACGAAAATCCACACCAAGTCCGACTCATTCGATCGGATGGGAATCACCCCATTTGATCAGAATAACCGTTCTTGATGGAACTTCATGTTTAATCCGTGAATCGGTCGTCTCTTTGGTGGAAATCCATCCTCAAGCCGGTTCTCAACTAGAGAATGAGTAGAGAGCCTGAATGAGACTAGATTCCATTGGTTTTAAGTGAAAAGTGAAGAAGAGTTGAAGAGAAGTATGAAAACAGTTGGAAAATGTTGAAGTTTTGTTAAGATTCATGTAGAATAATGTGGAAGTCATTTAGATCTAAACATATCTTGATGAGATGATGTCACACAACCGGTTGCATAAGCAATGGAGATGATGTCACCTTCAAGGGTCCAAATCAGGTGATTCCATGGTGAAAATCAGTGATTTTTATGGAGGAGATGATGAGAAAGTGTGTAGTTATTAGGGATAGAATTTTATAGCATGTGGATCACGGATCCTCAAGTGTAGCCTGGATCATGGATCCTTAGTTTAGTATGGATCGAGGATCCTCAGGAGATGATACAGGGAGGCTAAGGATCCAGGATCCTCATTGTTACTCTAAACTAACAATTGTTTCCATCATGTTTTGAATTGTTTTGCAGGTGTATTCGAAGTATACTTGGTCCTGCCGAGATTCTAGGGGAATATGCTTTGCATTTGTGCACATGCAATAGCTTCATGAATGTTATGGTGATCGTGGGGAAGCTAGCACCTTATTTGGATAGTTTGTTACTTAGATATTTTCTAATTTTAAAGGGGATAACAAGCTTTATTTAGTAATATTAGTGATACACACATACACACAACTCTCGAACTCGAATTCTCTGCAAACTATTGGCGATTACACACACTAACACTTTAGCAATCATTGTACAGAGCTTGTTATCATCCCAAGTTATAAACTTTGTTTGTTCAATATAGTTGGTGATAGGTAGTTTCCATCACCCGAGGTTTTTTATGCCGGAGATCATTCATTGAGCAAAGGCTTTTTCCTCGTACAAATCCTTGTGTTCAACATTCATTTCATTCATTTGTTGTTTACATATTTGCTCAATTAACCAAGCATCTAACCTCACAAAAATCAGATTTGGTTACATTATCCTTGTGTGATTTTTGACCAAAACAGTTTGGCGCCCACCGTGGGGCAATCGGTGCTTCATTCTTGAAAAATCTTGTTCATTTCACTCATTTCTATTCATTACCTTCAACCACATGGCTTCTCATGGGAAAAACACTTCAAGCTCCATGCCGGCAATCACCTCATCACAGGGCATTCCACCTTTGCCACCTGTTTCTTCTGGGTCCCAGAAGAATTCTGAGAATGTTGTGAAGAAGACAACCCCCATTTTTACAAATGCAACCACTGCTGTTTCTTCTGGTCCTACTAACAATGATCTTTATTCTTTGATTTTGCAGATGAAGGATTACATGCTGCAGCAGAACAAAACTAATTATAGGATCCTTCGTGAGATTGATGAAATCAAGAAATTGAAGAGATCAATAGAGGATCACTCTCCATTGGTGCCTAGATCACTGGATTTCAGCACTCCAGCAACAACTGCCCAGCATTCCATAGCATCAGGTGTCCAGCACTATGGAGGATCATCAAGTATGCACTATGGATCAACGGCAATGACACAGGCTCAAGGATCGTTGCTAGAGGCGATATCGTGTAACACTGCCTCAAGGATCCTCCTTACAGCATCAAGGATCCTTCTCTAGTTTAGGAGGGTACATGGTGTAGGATCGTTTTACCGACCGAAATGAGTCGTTCAGAGGCGTTCTACTCAATATGAAAGGCGGAAACAGACATATCGAGTTCGATTCAGCTAGATATTCACTTAAAATGTCTTTCTAATTGATTTGACAAAGTTTTACAGTGATTAGACACTTCGGCAGCACTTCGGCTTTCAAACCGGAAAGTAATTTCGTTACCAGTGACAAAGACCAGGCATCTATATATAGGCAGGATAATTTCGCACCAACTGGTACATACGAAATCACCTTCACACGAAATCATAATTTCGTGCGAAATTACTTGCTGATTTCGTGCGAAATTACATACTATAATTTCGTGCGAAATTATCTTCTATCATAATTTTGACAGTTTCCTCGAATAACGTGCCCTGATCTATCTAAACAAATACAAGACTCGATACAAGAAGAAGTCGACAGACGCATGCACCAACAGACTCCCCCTCGAATGTTGACGAGTCTTCAGTGTCGAGTCTTCAATCTTCAGTCTTTATCAGTCTTCTCGACTTCTCCAAAGTATCTGACATTGTAAAACATCCTCAATCTCTGTCTTCTCTTCTTCTTCAGGATCTCGAACTGGCTCTTATCTCACTCTAATTCTCTTGATCAGATCTCTTGATTCCTTAAGTTTAGAATCAGAAACCTGGCTCTCTCCATGCTTCATTCATGCAGAAACTCTACCTAAAAATAAATTTCACAAATTTATAATTTGACAAATTTATTCTCTGCTTACCACTTGTAAACACAAACATCAATTTCAAGTATTGTACAAAATGATTTAACATTGTTAAACTCTGATGAACCATTTGTAAGATTACCAATTTTCAAATTCAAATTTAAAATTTCTTTTAAACAGACTCCCCCTTACTTGATATCTGTCATGTTTAGCACTAGGAATTTTGAAAATCAGCTCTTCAACTTCAGTTATCGAAAATCTTTTTGCATTTTTGAAAATTTATGCCAAAACACACTAAAAATCTTTTTGGATTATGATATAAAATGAAATGCAGTAAAGAAATATATACAGACAATATTTTTGCGAGTTTGCGTAAGAGGATTATATCAGTTTATGAGACAAATCACCAACACTGTTAAGCTTTAAACATTTCAAGTTCTAAACGATTCACTTAGATTGTCAGTATACTGGTCCATTTAAATTTTCATACTAAGTTCAACTGTTTCGAGATACGAGATTAATGTTTTAGAGACTTAAACTTATTCGCGTGTCCCACCTCAGAATATACTCCCGTATCCAGATCCCAATATTCAATCTTACAGGTGAGTATACCTAGATGCTATCTGTAAAGGGTTAATTGCGAGGGCCGTGAGAGCTCAGGCTATTGCTTCCGCAAATCAGAGAGATGACGGCTTCGACTTTTGGTGTGTTCCCTTTAGAGAATCTTTTCTTCAACAGCACATGATTAGCATTTTACAATGTTTCATCATTTTTTATGCTGAGGGTGGGCTATATTTCAAGCAAGCGTAAAGTATTCTCCGGGGACTAGGCCATTGCTTCCGCAAAATCAGAAGTCCCGGGATAATACCCCAGATATCATTAAGTATAAAGACCTAGTATCTTAGAAAGAGGGACCTTTCAAACAAGATTTCGGGGGTTACCCATATATCCGAGAGATGTTCCCCACGAGATAAGTAAGTTTGAAATTTAGGTTTATATCTCGAACACAATCTACTAAATGTGCAAAAACCTACTGGCATATCATCAGTGAGACCGTTTATCACATTTTATCTTTTCAATTCTTTAGCATGCTGTGATCGTCCACTGATGTACTATCATTTCCTCTTTTTCACAACAAAACTCATTTTGAATTTTATCATGTTTTTGGATTTTTCAAATTTTCTAATGTTTTTGGATTTTCTGAAAATTCTTACTCCCCCCCTAAAATGCAAAATCATTTTTAAAAAAAATTGAAAACAAATTATACAAGGTAAAGTGACAACTAACATCAAATCGATTCAAATCGCCATTCACTTGACATAAACAATCAGAACTCCACCTTTCAACAAACTATTTTCCCATTGTGATTTCAAAACACTTAAGTTTGTTTTAATCAAAATGGTTTTTTCCGGAAAATAAGTTTGATTGAATTTACCACATGTAGATAAGGGGTTCATCACATTGTTCTTTTTTCAACCATTTGAATGAAAGTTAAATCAAGTTCAACTTAATGACCTTGATTAACTACTTGTAGGTTCAATTTTACCAGATGTAAAATGACATATGACAATTTTAAAAACAACTACCACTTCCAAACTGAAATACCACTTGTAAGAAAGATGTCGATTCCTACTCCACACTTACCAACCTGGAAGTTCCGGCAATTCCACAACCTGTAGAATTTAACAATTTTAGAAGTACAAATTTTTAAGAATGATGCCGATTCATGCTCCACGATTACCAACTTGGGAGCTCCGGCAAGTCAGGATTTTTAATTAAAAAATACAGACACCCAAGCCTGACCAGCTTTGGGTGTAATCAAATCATCTTCAGTCGGGTAATAAGTTGCCTTTTTTGTTGCATAAAAATCTTTAACCCCTTTGACCTTTCCATCAACCATTTTTCCAAAAATCTTTTTAACATTTCCATTAAACGCTTTCTCAACATCAAATTCTTTCTTTTCAGAATAAAATTTATTTGAAATTTCAACTTTACCAATCTTTTGTTTGAAATTTTCAGTCCTTAATGGTGGAAAATTCACATCATCCATTGGAGGAACTGATTTCTCATCTTTTACCTCAACTTGTTGCTCCTCTGATTTTGTGGAATCAGATTCATCGCTAGATTTCACTTCAGGTTTCTTAACAACCCACATTTGGTTGTCAAGATTTACTCATCTTTTGTAAAATCTTTTCTTCGAACATTCACCAACTTCATATGTTGAATTTTTAAAAATTTTGAATTTTTCAGTTGGTGGTTCATTTTTCTCAACAATCTTTCCTTTAAGTTTAGAAACAACTTCCTGTTTGATGTTGGTTGCTTTAGGGCAGTTCCAAGCAATGTGTCCAACTTCTTGACATCTGTAACAGGTTCTTGTTTCCTTTCTTTGATAAGCTCCATTCTTCATTTCTTGTTGCTTCTTAGCAAGGAATTCTCTGTTTTATTGCTTCCAGAATGAGCTCTTTTCTTCTTCCTCTGAACTTGCTCCTGAAACAAATACAGTTTTTGGTTTATAAGTTTTCTCATTTTTATAATTTTTCGATGGAATAAAACCTAAACCTTTCTTTTTGTAATTACTGTTATGGTTTGGTTTCTTTCGATAACCAGAACTAGAACTGTAACTCTTTTTCTTGTTTAACCTTTGTTGAATTCTTGAGGTGTAAGGTCTTGGTTTTCCAGAAAGATTTACATCTTTTATTTCAGAAATATTGATTTTTGTTAGTTTGAAAACCTTTTTTATCATTTCAGGTTTAACACCTCTTATTGAAAATTCTTCATCAGAATATAATTTGTCTGAATCATACAAAGTATATGCCACTTTAATTGATTCGTCATTCAAATTAGTTTTTGATAACAAGAATTCTTTATTGTAAACCCGTTTAACCGATGACTTTGGACTGTCAACTGATGATGTTCTCGAACTTTCAGACTCAGACTTTGACTCCGACTCCTCATCTTTATCCAACACCTGATCGACCACCTTTTTTATTAACTCAGACTCATGATCAGTGTCAGACGATGTGAATGTGACGTCAATGTTTTCTGGTAAATCATCAGTTGTTTCGGATTTTAACTTTATATTCACAGCCTTTTTGACTTGCTCCTCATTTGGTTTTCTGGGAGAATATCCTTCCCAGATCGGAGGCGGACACTTGTTATAATTTGCACTTTGTTTCTTACCAGTGTCCTTCTCTTTTGGCTTCTCATCTTGAAAGGCTTCAAGACCTGCAACAGTTGGATAAATTCGATCAATCAGATAATCAGAACTAGAATAAATTTGTAACAATCTTCTGATTCTTTCATTTTCTATCTTTTCTGTCTCCAGCTCTTGCTTCCACTTTGCACTTTCTTCAATGTAAAAGTTTATGGCTTTCTACTTTGACATCATCACCGCATTCATCATTGTCAATGCATCTTCTCTTTCAGAATTTGTCTTTTGTAGACCAGTTACCGTTCTATTCAATACATCATATGATTCCTTCACGTAGTTGAGATCAAACAGTAACTTTTCCTTCATCTTATCTTGCTCACTCAACTTCTCGTCTTTTTCTTCACACTGCTTGCAAGATTCCAAACACTTTAAACACGGTTTAATCACCTCCACAACCTTTTCAATTTCTACTATTTTTTCTACTTCACCAATTTTCTCAGCTTCAACCACTTTCTTTGATACAACTATCTTTTCAGCAACTTTAACTTCTTCACTTTGTTCAGATTTCTCTTTTTGAGTACCACTTTCACATTTCATCTTCCTCTGTTCTTTTGCTGCTCGTCTTTCCTTCAGCTTCTCCAATCTATCTGCAAAATAAAATTGAAAATTTTAAGGAGATAACATAGATTTTCCAATATTTATTTCTGTCTCCTCTTCATCATCACTGTCATCAGATGATGATTGATCAAACACTGGCTCTTGGATTATTTGTGCAGTTAGAGCTACTACTTTTGAATCAGGTGGAATGTATTTGTCCCGACTGAAACCCTCTGCCACTTTTTCATCATCTTGATCGATTATGCCAAAGTAAGATTTCTTATTTGCTTCTACAATCATTTTGGCATGAGCAGTTTGTGGCTCTTTTTGTTTGTATGGTTGATCAGCAACTTGTTGGTAAATGGCTTTCCGATGGTAATCATCTTTTCCAAATGGATTATGTGCTTCACTTGCTTCTCGATTTTTACATTCCCTCTTGAAATGTCCTTTCTCCCTGCATCGAAAACAAGTAACTTTAGATTTATCAAAACCCAAAGTTGAAACATTAGCATCCCTAAAATCATTTCTTCCTGTAATCATCTTAAATTTTTCAGCTCTCCTCAAAACACTAACTAAACACCATTTAATATCCATAAGCGCCATCTCTTCTGCATCTATCTGATCGTAATCCTCTTTCGTCAACATAGGATTTCCGATCCTCCCTGTAACAAATCCTTCATATGATTCCAACACAGTAGCAAGTAACGACATGTGACTTTTGGCAATCTCTTCAGAAAAATTTTGACCATTCTGAAGATGCAACGCGATATTGCAATTCAACACTTGACCATTACTTCTGTTTGAACTTTGAAACTGATGACTTGAAGTTGAACTCTTTGGATTAACACTCGGATATGATGAAAATCCACTGCTGCTGTTTGGACTTTGATTTACTGAACCAGATGAATTTTCAGCACTAAAAGCAGTTTGAACTTTCGGACTTGCTTCAACCTCTTGAACACTTCCTTTGTAATACATTTTGACATCCTGTTGACCACTCGGAATGTTCATTCTAGCAATCTTCTGTTGTTCCAAATCTTGACCCTCAATCTTTTCAATGAACTGTGAAATAGTCAAATTGTCATATTCTCCAGTATTCTTTAAAATCATCAAGTATGTACCCCACTCTTTCTGAGGTAATGCATCAGCTAATTTGTCGACCCATTCTTCTTGATCTTTGACAATTTCTAATAAAGACATAGATCGCACTAAGTGACAATATCTTTCAATCAGCTTCTTTGATGATTCACCCGGCAAACTCGAAAATAAATCAAACTCTTTCTTTAGCAATGCTTTCTTGCTCCTGATCATTTTCTCACTTCCCTCAAACTTAGTTTTAAGCGCATCCCAGATCGATCGTGAAGTATTGTCATGCTGAAGCAAAATGAAGATGTCTTCTTTAATAGCTTGCTGTAACAGACTGATCATCATTTTTTCGTCTTTATACATATCTCGTTCTTTATCCGTAAATTCAGAAATAGTTTTAATAACTCCCAAATCCGTACGAGGTTTGACATACTTTTTCTCAATACACTCCCAAGATCTCAAATGATTAGCTTGAACCCAGTTTTCAAATCGATCTTACCAACCATAATACTCCACAATTCCCATTAGCTTCGGGGGTTTTTGTAAAGTTCCAGTTTCGTTTTCCATGTTCATGCTTTGAGCAATGACAGCCGGAGTAGTCGGGGCTGTAGCAGACGCATTATAGAATTCCTCTTCCATGATTCGGTAAAAATTTTCAAAATCAGACACTTTCAAACGAAATTAACCCTTCAAGAGAAATAACCTGCAAACTTTCAAACGAAATAACACTAAAACGAAATCAGAATTTTTCAAGCGAAATAGTAATTTCGTTCGAACTGTCCAAACGAAATGTAATTTCGTACGAAATTACACACAGTTTCAAACGAAATCACAACTTTGAAACGAAATAGTAATTTCGTATGGAATATCTCAAGCGAAATACTAATTTCGTGCGAAATTAGGTTCAATTTCAAACGAAATTAATCTCAAAAAGTAATTCCGTGCGAAATTATCATGTAATTCCACGCGAAATTATGTTGATGTCATCATTTCGGTCAAACTTTTGTCAAATTGATCAGGTTTTAGCTCAATTTTAGGTCCAATTCTCTCAAGGCTTTGTTAAAACACCATTTCGCATATAATGTGTGAAATTCAAACCATTTTAACCGTGAAATTTTGTTCAATTTTGAAAAGAAGGTGTAGAAGTTAGAAAATCTGATGAAATTAAGCTGAATACGGTAGAACTCCTCCTCTTGAGCTCTAATACCACATGTAGGATCGTTTTACCGACCGAAATGAGTAATTCAGAGGCGTTCTACTCAATATGAAAGGCGGAAACAGACATATCGAGTTCGATTCAGCTAGATATTCACTTAAAATATCTTTTTGATTGATTTGACAAAGTTTTACAGCGATTAGACACTTCGGCTTTCAAACCGGAAAGTAATTTCGTTACCAGTGACAAAGACCAGGCATCTATATATAGGCAGGATAATTTCGCACCAACTGGTTCATACGAAATCACCTTCACACGAAATCATAATTTCGTGCGAAATTACTTGCTGATTTCGTGCGAAATTACATACGATAATTTCGTGCGAAATTATCTTTTATCCTAATTTTGACAGTTTCCTCGAATAACGTGCCCTGATCTATCTAAACAAATACAAGACTCGATACAAGACGAAGTCGACAGACGCATGCACCAACACATGGGGATGCTGTCAGTTCAAGGATCCTATCCTCAACATCCAGGATCCTCATCACAAGTTCAAGGATCCTCGTCACAGGTTCAAGGATCTTCATCGCAAGTTCACGGATCCATGGAGTATCCTCCAAGACCTTCAGCTTCGATGAATACCGGATCCAATATCTTTTAGGATCAAGGATCCTTAAGGAGTCAACAACCCAGAAGTTCAGAGATTCATGTGGGAGACTTCATCCCCATGCAGACTATAGCTTCATCTGGTCCCACAATCATACTAGAATCACATCAATTTGGATTCACATCTGGAATCCCAGCCTCGAATCAATCAGGAGGTAACATTTTCAATACATCTTATAATACTAACCGTGGTTTGGTGCAGGAACCAGGAATCAACCAAGCTATGGCAAGGGAGTTGCAAAAACTCAAGGATATGATATCCAGTGTCCCGGGAGTGGTCAAGCCCATTCATGAGATCCCGGATGGCAGTCACAAAGCGTCACGCTTTGCACCACCTATATGTGATGCAGAGATACCAAAGAGGTTTCAAACACCAAACATGAATCTCTATGATGGTACGACTGATCCAGAAGAGCATGTAGCTCAATATAGGGAAAGAATGGAGATCAACCCCATTCCAGAAAGGTTAAAAGAAGCATGTCTATGCAAGGGTTTTGGATCCACATTGACAGGATCAGCTCTTAAATGGCTGCTAAGTCTTCCCCCTTACTTTATTACCTCATTTGCTAATCTAGTTAATTTGTTCAATAGCCAATTTTCATGTAGTAGAAGATTTGAACGATTAACTAGTGATTTATATAGGGTAACTCAAGGTCATAATGAATCACTAAGGGATTACATAACTAAATTCAGTAGAGAATCCTTAGAGATTCCCAATTTAGATATTGCAACAGCTCTAGAAGCTTTTAAAATGGGTTTACTTAAGGATTCACAATTCTATGATGATCTTGTTATGACACCATGCAGGAACCTTGAAGAGGTAAGAAATAGGGCCTTGAGGTTCATCCGATTAGAGGATGATAAAAGGATCCAGGAGAGACTTTTAGGATCCTCAAAACAAGAAAAGCAAGGATCCTATTTCAGAAATAACAAGTCAAAGTCATACAATAAGTCTGACAATCAGAATGCGTATGTTGTGGAACAAGAGGAAGATGATGAAGATTATCCTCTTATTTCTGAGTATTGCTTTGTTGTTGATAACAATGAACTGATCCTTGCTATGCAGAATTTAGGTGATAAAGTTAGGTGGCCTAGAAAGAATGACAAGCCAGCTGCCACCAAAGACAAATCGAAATGGTGTGCCTATCATGAAGATTTTGGTCATATCACGGATGAATGTATAGCACTCAGGAAAGAGATTGGTTACCTCTTAAGCAAAGGACACGTAAAGGAGCTATTTGGAAGAAAGAAATCAACGATCCAGGATCCTGAAAAAATTCCAGAAAGGGCTCCTGCTCCTCCAGCTGATGCCCAAATTTTCAACTTTATCTCTGGTGGATCAGATATATGTGGCACTTCCTTTTCAGCAGCTAAGAGGCATGCAAAAGAGACAAAGATGGAGAATGGGGATAGACCTATTCGAGCCTCCATCCTTACACAGGAGAAAGTCATATACTTTGATGAGGATGACCGTTTGGATATTCAGGATCCACATCATGATGGTCTTGTTATTACATTATTTATTTCTAATCATTTAGTTTGCAGGATTCTCATAGATGGGGGAAGCTCGGTGAACATTATCCAACTAGATGTCCTCAAAAGAATGAACATTCCGGAATCCGAGATCATTCCAAGATCATCTGTCCTCGTGGGATTCAGTGGAGAGACTAAGAATACATTGGGGGACATCAAACTTCCTATTTATATAGAGGAAGTTAATTCTATTAAAAAATTTTGTGTTATTGATTGCTTATCCTGTTGTAATGTTATCCTTGGCAGGCCACGGATACATGATATGAAAGCAGTCCCATCTACATATCGTAAATGTGTAAAGTTCCCTACTACATGGGGTGTGGTGAAGATTGAGAGTGGTCAGGAAGAAGCTGATGTGTGTAAAATGCAACATATAAATTACATCAAATAAGGCATAAAACTAACAATTTTTTAGTACTAGTGTTGGAAAAAGTGTGCTTTTGTCTTCGGGGCTGTTTGGTAGCATCTGAATGACATTAAGAGGCTACCTCTTAATGAAATCATTTAGGAGTTTAACAAAGATAATGTAGAAGAATGTAACATGTGATGGTTTACCATTCAGATGTTACCTCTTATCCAGTCAAACATAACGTTAACTCTTATTCATTCAGACATAAGGGCCACAAATGATTTCATTAAGAGACAGCCTCTGAATGGATTAAGAGGCTACCAAACAGCCCCTTCCTTTTGTATTTTTAGGGTTAAATGAGCTTAAATGAACAAAAGAAGCAAAAAGACAGCCAAACCTAACATAAATACAAGAAAAGGAATAAACGTGGCATTCCCGACCCCTCGACAGCATCTTCCCAAGAAAAAACAAGACAACAGAAGGCTGAACATGCCCCGTGTTCATTGAACACCGGGGCGTGCCCAAGAGTCCGCAGAAAAGACAAAGTGGTAGAAGCTTCTATTTCCCAACACGGGGGCGTGCCCAGCGGGCACGGGGCCGTGCTCAACGAAAAGATTCGCAGAATCTGAGCAAATCTTGATAGTACAGATACACTTCTGCACATGGGGCCGTGCCCAGCAGACACGGGGGCGTGGTCAACTAATATAGACAAACTGCAATTAATGAAGAAAGAGAAGACGGGTGGACACAGGGCCGTGCCCAGCGGGCACGGGGCCGTGTCTGGGCTTCTGTGTAGGCTATAAATAGGGGTGCTTGGCTCACTTGCAAATCATCCCTTGGCAAACCACCTCTCTCACACTTCACCCACCCACCACCACCATCACAACCCACATCCACCACCATCATCCACCATCCATCATAGAGTGTGTGTAGTAGTCTCGGGATCCAAGATTGATCGTAAGAGTTCTTGACAATCAAAGGCCATGTTTGCCTAAGTCTCTTACATCACTTGGTGAAGACAAGCACTTAGTGTAATACTTTTTATTTTTAATCTTTTCGCACTTTTTATTTAGTTATGTATTAGTGACTTTAATAACTAGTTTCTTTTGTTGAAGGTGAAACTTCCTTATCATTTGTCCGTGGTGTCTTGGCGTTATTTTACTGTCCATATAAAATAAAAGATTTACACCATTCATATATCCACGGTCTATATGGAGATATGTTGGCTACCTGGTCGGGGGTTAAGGGAATGGTTTGGTAAGCGTCTTGCCTTGTTCAGTGTATAGATCCTGCAAGGACCTGAATCAAGCTTAGTAGGACCTCCTTCAATACCCACTGGTATTGCATGGCGGGGGTTCGAATTTCTTGATCCCCTCATATGTAAACTATTATTAAAACATTAACCCGGCTACTTAGGATTATATCCTTGCTGACTCAAACTACTTAACCGAGGGTGACGTCACTTTCAAAAGAGGGGCCTACCACATTACGCATTAATAACTTAATTAATTATCTTTCAATAATCCAACCCTTTAGGATTGTATCCTTGCTGACTCAAACTGCTGGGTTGAGGGTAACGTCACCTTCAAAAGAGGGGCCTACTACTATAACTAAGATAATCTCTTAAAAAGTGCAAAAGTGCGGAAATAATCAAAGGTTACACTAAAGGCGAGTCGGATCCAAGTGATTCATCTTGTCTATCTGTTTTATTTTTATTTTTATTTCCAGCATTTTTAGTTTTCATTTTCATATTTAAACCTTTTTCTAAAATTTTGATTTGATTAGACGTTGAGGATAAACCGGTACTAAAAGCTCTTGTGTCCTTGGACGACCTCGGTATCTTACCAACGCTATACTACGCTCACGATGGGTGCGCTTGCCCATATGTGTGTTTAGTGTTAGTAAAATATCGTGTTTTATAAATTTAAAACTTGACTAACGTGTTAAAAAGGGCGAAAAATATACTTAAAAACATATCACGCTACACACACATCAAGTATTTGGCGCTGTTTCCGGGGACACAAGGATTTTAAGAAAGCTTAAAATCGACGGCCTAATCAGTTTTTCAAAACCTCTTTAAAAAAGCACGCAATTTTCTGCATTTTAGTTAGTTTTTACATTTATAGTAGCCTGAACACGGGGCCGTGTACATTGAACACGGGTCCGTGCTGCATTTTTTTTCATAAAACACCCAGATACAGAGTCTGAACACGGGGTCGTGCTCACTGAACATGCCCCTGTGCTGCACAAAACCAATTACTTTTATTAAAACGCCCAGATACAGAACCTGAACACGGGCCGTGTCCAGCCTATGTTTCCGTTTTTTTTTTCTGGTCTCGAGACTCTGTTGTGATCTGCTGAGTGATTCTTATGGATCAATACTCAGGAGGTTACAACTACACCTATGAGGAGTATGATTATAGGGAAGACTATTGCACCATTTGTGGTAACCCTCACTCGGTACAATATTGTGACTTATTTCAACCATCCACTTCATACACCTACTATGAGGAGCCCAGGTACGAGCCATCAACTTCATACACAACCTATGAAGACCCAGGTATGAACCTTCTCCCTCATACTCTTATTTTGATGAACCAAGGTATGAGCCGTCATACTCATACTTTGAGGAACCAAGATGTGAGCCACCACTTTCATATGCTTATTATGAGGAACCATGGCGTGAACAACCCACCTCATATAAGTATTGTGAAGAACAAAATTACGACCCTTTTCCATCATATACTTACAATGAAGAACAATGGTGTGAACCATCTACTTCATATGAGTATCATGAGGAACAAAGGATCGAACATCCGAATTCAAGCTTTGAGGATCCTGATCCTTATTCTATCATCCACAGAGCCGATAAGATAATAGAATACATTAAAATTATCGAACGTTGCATAAAAGAATCTCGCGCAAGGGAAGAGGAGTCCCGCGCAAGAGAAGAATTAACTCGTAATAAAGAGGAGATAGTTGAAAATGTAAAAATGGAAGAACAAGTAAGTGAAAAACCGACACATGAGTTAAACAACGAGAAAGGTGAGTCCGACAACGTTAAACTTCAAGAAGAGTCTAATTTTAAAAAAATTAATCTCTTGTCATCTTCTTTCGAAAATCACTGTTTAGTACCCACTCATGCTAAGTTTTTAAAAGAGTTAAACACTAACACAAAAATTGACGAAACGGTAAGCATTAAGTTAACAAATGATCAAACTTCGCTGATAAAAGAAGACCAATTTGAAATTAACATTACACCGGTTCCATGTTTCTTTCAAAACTCCTTTATTAGTAATATCACAATTGATAAAGATCTTTGTGTTAATATAATGCCAAACCACATTTTCGAAAAATTAAGTATTAGTGATTTTTCTCCACTTCAAATACCCATTTTTCTATCTAATCGGAAAGTAATAAAAACAGTAGGGGTAGTTGAGGATGTTTTAGTCGAAACAAATCAAATGGTAATCCCAAACGAGTTTATCATCCTTGATGACGCTCCTCTAGTGTTGGGATGACCTTTTGTAAAAACCCACGAAGCTTTGAAAAACCGGAAGTACAACAATCTATCTATTCAATTAGGGGCATTTAAAAAGAGTATCGCTCTTGAGCGTTCAATGAAATATCCATTTGGCAATAATGACCCCCTAATTGAAGATGAAGATGAACCACCCGATACAAGAGAAGAAATTGACCACTTTGTTGAAGAAGAGGTCACCATAGAAGAAACTTTTGTGGTTCTTGATCGAAATGAGCAACCAAATAAGGAGTCACCTAAAGACCCACCTCTTGAGCTCAAATAACTCCCAAAAGGTTTGGAATATGCTTTTCTAGACAAAGATGGTAAATCACCTATAATTATTTCATCAAAATTGAGTAGTTTAGAAAAAGAAAAATTAATTACGCTTTTGAAAAAACACAAAAATGCGATCGCTTGGAAGCTTGTAGATATCAAAGAAATAAGTCCTTCCATGTGCACGCACAAAATTTTAATGAACGATGACTATAAATCAGTAATACAACCACAGCGTAGAGTAAATCCAAATGTCCAAGAAGTGGTTAAAAACGAAGTCATCAAATTACTTGACGCCGGACTCATTTACCCAATCTCCGATAGTCCTTGGGTAAGTCTCGTCCAAGTAGTTCCAAAGAAAGGAGGTATGACGGTAATAACTAATGAGAAAAATGAATTAATACCAACGAGAACCATCACAGGATGGAGGGTATGTATAGATTATCGTCGATTAAATGAGGCAACAAGGAAAGATCACTTTCCTTTGCCTTTTATTGATCAAATGTTAGAAAGATTATCTGGTCACAAATTTTATTGTTTCTTAGATGGTTTTTCAGGTTACTTTCAAATTCCGATAGCACCCGAGGACCAAGAAAAGACAACATTTACATGTTCCTACGGAACTTTTGCTTATCGACGCATGCCTTTTGGTCTATGTAATGCCCCCGCAACATTTCAACGTTGCATGGTGGCCATCTTCCACGATATGATAGAAAAGACAATGGAAGTCTTCATGGACGACTTTTCTATCTTTGGAGATTCATACGACCAATGCCTCGATAACCTGGAACGAATGCTATCCCGATGTGAGGAAACTAACCTCGCCCTTAATTGGGAAAAATGTCATTTTATGGTAACGGAGGGAATAGTACTCGATCACAAAATCTCAAGCGAAGGAATGGAGGTTAATCGAGCAAAAATAGACACTATTTCTCGATTACCACCCCCATCCTCCGTTAGAGCTATCAGAAGTTTCCTAGGGCATGCCGGATTTTATAGACGATTTATCAAGGACTTTTCTAAATTCTCAAGGCCTCTAACAAAATTACTTGAAAAAGATGCTCCTTTCATCTTTGACAAGGATTGCAATCAAGCATTTCTAACCCTAAAGGAAATGCTAGTCAATGCACATATCATGATAGCGCCTGATTAGAAATTAACTTTCGAAATCATGTGTGATACTAGTGACTTTGCAGTTGGAGCCGTCTTGGGACAAAGAAAAGATAAGCATTTTCACCCAATTTATTATGCTAGTAAAACACTCAACGATGCACAAGAAAATTATACAACAACAGAAAAGGAATTGCTAGCCGTGGTATTTGCTTTTGATAAATTTCGTTCTTATCTTGTTCTTTCTAAAACAATAGTCTATACAGATCATGCAGCCATTCGATACCTCTTCAAGAAACAGGATGCTAAACCACGTTTGATTCGGTGGATTCTACTCCTCCAAGAATTTGACATCGAAATAAAAGACAAAAGAGGAGCAAAAAACACCGCAGCAGATCATCTTTCGGACTTGGAAGACCCAACTTTGGAAGCAACCAGGGTTGAGAAAATCAATGAAAAGTTCCCAACAAAGTCCCTGAAGATGGTGGAATACCGAGAACAGCTATGGTACGCCGATTATGCTAACTACCTAGCTAGCGGTATAGTCGCGAAAGGATGGCCACATCATCAAAGAAATAAATTCTTTGCCGATGTAAAGCATTATTTTTGGGAAGATCCTTATCTTTTCAAAATGTGTGCCGATCAACTCATCCGCCGATGCGTACATGGTAGTGTAGCAAGAAGAATTCTCCGCCATTGTCATGAAGGTCCATCCGGAGGACATCATGGTGCCGCCAGTACCGCACAAAAGGTATTTGATTCAGTATTTTATTGGCCAACCATTTATAAAGACGCCCAAAGTCTTGTCAAGACATGTGACGCTTGCCAAAGATCAGGTAATATTTCTTCCAAAAACGAAATGCCACAAAATGGCATTCTTGTTTGTGAAATTTTTGATGTGTGGGGACTTGACTTCATGGGACCTTTTCCACCGTCAAAAGGAAACAAATATATACTTGTGGCGGTAGATTACTTGTCTAAATGGGCCGAGGCCGAGGCACTTCCAACAAATGATGGAAGAGTCGTGGTAAGATTTCTGAAAAGATTATTCTCTCGTTTTGGAACACCAAAAGCATTAATAAGTGATAGAGGTACCCATTTTTATAACCATCAACTTAAAAAAAAATTAACAAGGTATGGGGTCTATCACCGGGTCTCAACGGCATATCATCCTCAAACAAACGGACAAGCCGAAGTGACTAATAGAGGTTTAAAAAGAATACTTGAGAAAACCGTAGGGTTAAATAAAAAAGAATGGGCCGATAAATTAGACGATGCTTTATGGGCTTTTTGAACAGCTTATAAAACAACAATAGGTACAACCCCATATAAGCTCGTCTATGGAAAAAATTGTCATTTGCCAGTAGAAATAGCATACAAAGCCTATTGGGTAATTAAAAATGTAAACTTAGATTTAGAATTTGCTGGTAAAAATTGACTCTGCCAATTAAATGAATTAGACGAACTAAGGAATTATGCATATTCTAACTCCGAAATTTATAAGGAAAGAATGAAAATTTTGCATGATAAACACATTAAACCTAATGAATTTCGGATAGGAGATCAAGTTCTGTTGTTTAATTCGCGACTTCGATTATTTCCTAGTAAATTAAAGTCTAGGTGGTCAGGACCTTTTTCCATCACCCGTATTTTCCCACACGGTGCAGTCGAAATTAAATCTCGGAATGGAATTCCATTCAAAGTCAATGGCCAACGGCTGAAACTCTATCAAGGATTTATTGAGGATGAAGAGGAAGAAATCTCGCTTCAAACAACCGAAGAATGAAACAAAGGTTCAAGCATCAACATCATACCTGGTAAGTTACGAACAATCAGGAAAACATCTAAATTGGTAAGATTTCTAGAACCAACTTTTGGGAAACAGGGCACTCACACAAGCACTTATTAAAAAAATAATAATAATAATAATAAAAATAAGAGTAAACTGCCATTTTGGTCCCTGTGGTTTGGCCAGTTTTGCCACTTTAGTCCAAATCTCAAACTTATTACATCCAGGGCCCTGTGGTTTGCATTTTGTTGCCATTTTAGTCCAAAACTCAAATTTTCCCCTTTTTGACTGTTGAGAGCTGCCTATTTTGTCCTTTAGTGCAGGGGTATTTTGGTCATTTATGTTTTATTTAAAACAATTCAACAACAACAACAACAAAACCCAGAAAATCAAGAACATCTTCTTCAACAACAACAAAACCCAGAAAATCAAGAACATCTTCAAAGTTCATCATCAAAACCCAGAAAATCAAGAACATCTTCAAGAAAAAACGAGGCTCAGATCTGTAAAACCGCCATGGCTGCAAACAGAGGTTGCAAGCACACTTGCCCTCCTCCGATTCTGCCACGCCAAGCTCGGATTAGGTGAAATCATCACAGCCTCATGGTGAACAAGCATAAAAATCATCACAGCCTCATGGTGAACAAGCATAACAGAACAAGTAACAACACACACCACGAAAGAACAGTTGTCTCTCTCTCTCTCTCTCTCAATACATATACATATCTGCAGTGCCACCACCGTCGCTCCACCCGCCACCACCATAACCACCGCCAACACCTAATTTGAAAAAAACTGAAACAAAATACCGAATTTGAAATGAAAACATCAGAAACAATCAAACAATCAAACAACATCAGAATACCGAATCGATCAAAATATTTCGATTTCGATTCAGATCTGAAACAAAATGAAACAAAATACCGATTTCGATTTCAATCAAACTCAAACAATCAAACAACATCAGAATACCGATTTCGATTTCAATCAAACTGAAACAAACTGCCTCTCTCTCTTCTCTCTCTCCTCTTTCGATCAAACTGCCTCTCTCTCAAAAAACTGAAACAAAATACCGATTTCGATTCAGATCTGAAACTCAAAGCTCAAAACCCTAACTGACTCTCTCTCTCTTCTCTCTCTCCTCTTTCGATTCAGATCTGAAACTCAAAGCTCAAACCCCTGATTTCGATTCAGATATGAAACTGCCATGGTGTGAAGATGAGATGATGGTGATGAAGATGGAGGCGACGGTGGTGTTGGCGGCGACGGTGGTGAGATGATGGTGATGATGATGGTGATGAAGATGGCGGGGACGGTGATGTTGATGATGAAGATGAGATGATGGTGATGAAGATGAAGATGGAGTAGACTGATGATGGTGATGAAGAGAGAACAGTGGAGAGAGAGAGAGAGATGTCTGTAGATGAAGATATGTTGAAGATGTAGATGATATGTTGAAGATGATGATAATCAGGCATTATATTTATTAAAAATACCCAAAATACCCCTGAGGATAAGGACAAAACAGAGGGTCAAAAGTGGGAAATCTGGTCAAATTTGAGTTTTGGACTAAAATGGCAACAAAATGCAAACCACAGGGCCCTGGATGTAATAAGTTTGAGATTTGGACTAAAGTGGCAAAACTGGCCAAACCACAGGGACCAAAATGGCAGTTTACTCTAAAAATAATAATAATAATAATAAAATATATAATATATAATTTTTGCCCGAACGCGAGGCCGTACTCAGCGAGCACGGGGCCGTGTCCGTGCAACTGTCGGGATAAAACTCCCCTTTTCTTTCACTTTCTTCATTCCACACACCCCGTTTCCCCAAAAACACTCTGGTTCTGGCGATTTTTCCTGTAGATTTCAACGTTTCCCCTTCTTCTAACAACGTCAAGGTATGATTCTATACTTATAATTAGTTAGATTAAGTACTTGCATGTAGTTTAACATCAAGATTTGGGGAAAAATCTAGGGTTCTTCAACTTGAACCGGATCGAACTCCAAATTTTTGCATAAATCTGTTAGCATTAGTTTAGATACATGTTATAGGAAGTAAATCAACTTGTATTGTTTGTAGATTCGCCCAATTTCTCACAAGAACCCCAAACCCTTGTTTTTGAACTGAAAAAGATGAAATTGAAGGGGTAAACGGTTTGTTTTGGGAAAAACGGCACTTGGGGTTCCATTTTCGGGGAAACCGCTCCTACTGGGCCAAAAATTTTCAAGTTTTCAGGAACGGGTCAAAAAATGAGATTTTTGGGAAACAGACGCCTGGACACGTGGTCGTGCTCGCTGAGCACGGGGCCGTGTCCAGCTAAACTCAGGCCAACTCGGGGTGTGTCCGCTGAACACGGGCGCGTGTTCAGCCAACTGTTTTCAGTTTTCTTCGAAAATTTCACTGTTTCGTACTAATTATTTGACATTTTCTTTCAGATGGCCAAGAAATTCACCAGGTTCAACGCAAGCGAGTTGGCGGCTCAAGCTCGTTACGATGTGTTAAGGACTAGGCCTGAAGAGAATCCCAGACAAGTGTGCATGGACACTCTTGAAGCAGTGAACCAGATAGACCGCTTCAACACCATTGTCACCGGCCCACTACGAGTGGCTCTCTGCACTCAACTTCACTATGTGCATGAATACACCATGTAATTTTACAGCAGGTTTGTCCTTAAGTCGAGAGCGGAACCGTTTGACAATGAAGGGGTAGAGTTCCGTTGTGGAGGGACAACATACAGAATCTCAATCGCTCAATTTGGGGCACTGGTTGGGTTGTACTCAGAAGAGGATGCTGGGGATGAAGAGAACACCGGAAGATCAACGCCAAGCTGCTTGGGCTCAGATCGGAGAGGGCAACTATAACCCGAGCCGAACTAAGAGCACCCTGTTGAGAGACCCTCTCTACCGCTACATCCACAGGGTCCTCACCTACTCTCTTAGCCAGAGACACGACAGCAGCGGTGTTGTAGGGTTACGAGATCTGCTGGTCCTCCATTGCATCCACAGTCGTGTCAACCTTGATGTTCCACGCCTGCTACTCCGTAACATGCACCTGAACCAGCTTGCTACTCCCCCGACTCCTATCTTCTTTGGAGGGTGGATTTACCGCCTTTTCAAACACTTCACAAGGATACCGAGGTCCTTTCAAAAGGGCCCATGGTCGGGAAAAGTGGACATGGTTATCTGCCGCTCCATGAACTTGATCAATGAAGCGGATGACGGGACGGTCAGATTCCAAACGGTCCAAGGGCATGCATGGAACCCTCAAGAAGCTCTCGTCTTACATGCTCCACACATCCGTCCTCCTTCTCAGTACCACTACTAGCACCAGGGTGATCTGGGTCAATCCTCCTCACAAGGAGGCGGTTTTCCTAACTTTCAAAGCTTACATGATTTATTGCAGGAAAACCTTATGTGCACCAGGAACACCTACAACATGGCTAGCAACACATACGCCCAGGTTGGAGTGATAGAGAGAAACATCTCCGACATGCATGATGACATTGGAAACATCCGGGAGTTTATGGCGGGCCACGGAGGAGGTGATGATGATGATGACGATGACGACGAGGACATGGATTGAGCGGGAGGAGTTGGAGGTAGCATCACACGGTTGAAGGTCTCACAGGTTAACCCCCCCCCCCCCCCCTTACCTTATGAACAATTTCTGGCCTGCGTGCCACGTGTTGAACAATTTACTTTCTCTAACACTTTTTAATTTCTGCATTTCTTTTTCTTTTTAACTTGTGATGTGGATGATAAACTTTGGAAATTTAGGATGTTGGTTATTGTTTGGTGTGGTATTTACTAGTTAAACAGGTACATACGAGGCTTAGAGCACTAAACATTAGTGCTACTAAAGCCGGGACAGCAAAAACCGAAGCCAGAAACCTGTTTTACACTTTTGCAGTTTGTCCACACGGGGTCGTGCTCAGCCGACACGCCCCCTTGGCCATCACCCAGACCTGCTGTTTGTTTACATTCTACAAATTGTTGTTAACTTGTGCCAACACGGGGTCGTGTTCACCCAACACGCCCCCGTGTCCACCTTCTGTAAGTCATCGTTACTGGCACTCCGACCACGGGGCCGTGTTCATCCAACACGGGGCCGTGTCCAGATGCCCAGTAACATAATTTTTTTGTTTAACACACCTTTTTACACATTCAATCAACCTAAAAACCTATTTTTGGGACACATTGAGGACAATGTGTAATAATGGAATTTTAAATAGGCATGTTATGCCCAAACAACATTGAGGACAATGATGGAGGCATTAGGACTAACCCTTTTTCTTTCAACACCATTATTTTCCTTTTTTTACCACCTACCCAAAATCCCCCTAGTTAACCCCTTTAAGCCTAAACCTTTTCATTTCCTTACCCAAAACAAACACCCTTTACCCACCAAAACCGTTTTCATTTTAAATCCTTTATTTTAGTAACAAAGCTCGGTTTTCTTGTGACTTCTTTATCAAAAAAAAAATTATAGAGAAGAAAAGAAAAATGAAGTTAGCAATAAACAAACAAGCTTATCAAAAGAAAGCTTGTTTGAAAAATGCTTCATTAAAATAAAAAGTCACAAAAACAAAATGTTCTACGAAAACCGACGCTTTTTACGCCTTTTCGCCCTTTTCTACTAACCACTAACCCAACCACCCACTTTTAACCCAAGCCTAACCCTTCCCCAAAAGTCCTCTTGATATTTACAAAGGTATATAGTTAAAAAGGAGGAGGATTGATTGCTCGGCAAGCATATGGTAGAAGTAAGTTCCATGCCGCTCTCGAGTGTTTCACAAAAATACATCTTCGGCCGAGTGTTGAGTGATCTCCTGTGAGGTATGTGAACTTGTATATAAATGGAATTTTAAATAGGCATGTTATGCCCAAATAAGTAATTTCTCTTATGAAATGTTCTAAATAAATCATAACGAATAGGATTGTAAATAACATAAAAATAAAACCTAATAAAGAATCTTGGAATCCTGACACTCTATGACAAGCCCAAAACCTTCTCTTCTACCCATTCCATTTGGGAGTGTAAGCCACAAAACAAAGAGTTTTGCTTGAGGTCAAGTAAAGATTCAAGTGTGGGGGTATTTGATGTGTGTAAAATGCAACATATAAATTACATCAAATAAGGCATAAAACTAACCCTTTTTAGTACTAATGTTGGAAAAAGTGTGCTTTTGTCTTCCTTTTGTATTTTCAGGGTTAAATGAGCTTAAATGAACAAAAGAAGCAAAAAGGCAGCCAAATCTAACATAAATACAAGAAAAGGAATAAACGTGGCATGCCCGACCCCTCGACAGTATCTTCACAAGCAAAAACAAGACAACAGAAGGCTGAACACGCCCCGTGTTCATTGAACACGGGGGCATGCCCAAGCGTCCACAGAAAAGACAAAGTGGTAGAAGCTTCTATTTCCCAACACGGGGGCATGCCCAACGGGCACGGACTTGTGGTCAATGCAAAGATTCGCAGAATCTGAGCAAATCTTGATAGTACAGATACGCTTCTGCACACGGGGCCGTGCCCAGCAGACCGGGGGCGTGGTCAACTAATACAGACAAACTGCAATTAATGAAGAAAGAGAAGACGGGTGGACACGGGGCCGTGCCCAGCGGGCACAAGGCCGTGTCCGGGCTTCTATGCAGGCTATAAATAGGGGTGCTTGGCTCACTTACAAATCATCCCTTGGCAAACCACCTCTCTCACACTTCACCCACCCACCATGATGTGTGCAAAATGCAACATATAAATTACATCAATTGTGGCATAAAACTAACCCTTTTTTAGTACTAATGTTGGAAAAAGTGTGCTTTTGTCTTCCTTTTGTATTTTCAGGATTAAATGAGCTCAAATTAACAAAAGAAGCAAAAAAGCAGCTAAATCTAACATAAATACAAGAAAAGGAACAAACGTGGCATGCCCGACCTCCCCAAAAGCATCTTCCCAAGCAAAACAAGAGAACAGTAGGCTGAACACGCCCCGTGCTTAGTGAACACGGGGGCGTGCCCAAGTGTCAGCATAAAAGACAAAGCTGTAGAAGCTTCTATCGCCCACCACGGGGCCGTGCTCAGCGAACACGGGGCCGTGGTCAACTATAAGATTCGCAGAATCCAGGAAAATCTTGATAGTACAGATATGCTTCTGCACACGGGGTCGTGCCCAGCGGACACGGGGCCATGGTCAACTAATGCAGACAAGAGCAATTAATGAAGACAGAGAAGAAGGATGGACACGGGGTCGTGCCCACTGGACACGGGGCCGTGCCCGAGCTACTGTTCAGGCTATAAATAGGGGTGCTTGGCTCATTTGCAAACCATCCCTTGGCACACCACCTCTCTCACACTTCACCCACAACCATCACAACACCATCATCCACCACCATCATTCATTGTCCATCATAGAGTGTGTGAGTCGTCTCGGGATCCAAGATTGATAGTAAGAGTTCTTGACAATCAAAGGCCATGTTTGCCTAAGTCTCTTACATCACTTGGTGAAGACAAGTGTCTAGTGTAATACTTTTTATTTTTAATATTTTCGCACTTTTTACTTGGTTATGTATTAATGACTTTAATAACTAGTTTCTTATGTTGAAGGTGATTCTTCCTTATCGTTTGTCCGTGGTGTCTTGGCATTATTTTACTGTCTATATAAAATAAAAGATTTTCACCATTCATATCTCCACGGTCTATATGGAGGTATGTTGGCTACCTGGTCGGGGGTTAAGGGAACGGTTTGGTAAGAGTCTTGCCTTCTTCAGTGTATAGATCCTGCAAGGACATGGGTCAAATTTAGTAGGACCTCCTTCAATACCCACCGGTATTGGATGGCGGGGGTCCAAACTCTTTGATCCCCTCATATGTAAGCTACTATTAATACTTTAACCCGGCTACTTAGGACTGTATCCCTGCTGAGTCAGACTACTTAGCCGAGGGTAACGTCACCTTCAAAAGAGGGGCCTACCATAATACGCATTAATAACTTAATTAATTATCTTTCAATAATCTGACCCTTTAGGATTGTATCCTTGCTGACTCAAACTACTGGGTTGAGGGTTACGTCACCTTCAAAAGAGGGGCCTACTATAATAACTAAGATAATCTCTTAAATAGTGCAAAAGTGCAGAAATAATCAAAGGTTACACTAAACACGAGTCGGAGCCAAGTGATTCATCTTGTCTATCTGTTTTTCTTTTATTTTTATTTTTCAGCATATTAGTTAGTTTTTATTTTAAAACCTTTTTTCTAAACTTTTGATTTGATTAGACGTTGAGGATAAACCGGTACTAAAAGCTCTTATGTCCTTGGACGACCTCGGTATTTTGCCAACACTATACTACGCTCACGATGGGTGCACTTGCCCATATGTGTGTTTGGTGTTAGTAAAATATCGTGTTTTATAAATTTAAAAATTGTCTAACGTGTAAAAAGGGCTTAAAATATACTTAATTCCATATACACACCAACCCGCATCAAGTTTTTGGCGCCATTGCCGGGGACACAAGGATTTTAAGAAAGCTTAAAATCGACGGCCTAATCAGTTTTTCAAAAAAAAAATTTAAAACGCGCGCACATTTTTCTGCATTTTAGTTTAGTTTTGCATTTACAGTAAGATGAACACGGGCCATGCTCACTGAACACGGGGCCGTGCTGCACATTTTTCATAAAACACCCAGATACAGAGCTTGAACACGGGGCCATGTCCACTGAACAGGCCCCGTGCTCAACGAAATCAGTAACTTTAATTAAAACGCCCAGATACAGAATCTGAACACGGGGCCGTGTCCAGCCTCTGTTTCCGTTTTTATTTTTGTTTTCTGATCTCGAGACTTGGTTGTGGTCTGCTGAGTGATTCTTATGGATCAATACTCAGGAGGTTACAACTACACCTATGAGGAGGATGATTATAGGAGTAACTATTGCACTAATTGTGGTGACCCGCACTCGGTTCAATATTGTAACTTATATCAACCATCCACTTCATACACCTACTATGAGGAGCCCAGGTACGAGCCATCAACTTCATACACATCCTATGAAGACCAAAGGTATGAACCTTCTCCCTCATACTCATATTTTGATGAACCAAGGTATGAGCCTTCTTACTCATGCTTTGAGGAACCAAGATATGAGCCACCACTTTCATATGCTTACTATGAGGAACCATGGCGTGAACAACCCACCTCATATGAGTATTATGAAGAACAATATTACGACCCTTATCCATCATATACTTACAATGAGGAACAATGGTGTGAACCATCTACTTCATATGGGTATTATGACGAACAAAGGATCGAACAACCGGATTCAAGCTTTGAAAATTCCGATCCTTTTTCTATAACCGAAGTGACCGATAGGATATTAGAATACCTTAAAGTTATCGAGCGCTATATAAAAGAATCTCGTGCAAGAGAAGAGGAGTCCCGCGCGAGAGAAGAATTAATTAAAGAAGAGATAACTGAAAGTGTAAAAATGGAAGAACAAATAAGTGAAAAACCGACACATGAGTTAAACAACGAAAAAGGTGAGTCCGTTAACGTTAAAATTCAAGAAGAGTCTAATTTTGAAGAAATTAATCTCTTGTCACCTTCTTTTAAAAATCATTGTTTAGTTCCAACTCATGCTAAGTTTTTAAAAGAATTAAACACTAACACTAAAATTGACGAAATGGTAAGCGTTAAGTTAACTAATGATCAAACCTCGCTAATAAAAGAAGACCCATTTGAAATCAACATTACACCGGTTCCATTTTTTTTCAAAATTCATTTATTAGTAATGTCACAATTGATAAAGATCTATGCGTTAACATAATGCCCAACTACATTTTCAAAAAATTAAGTATTAGTGATTTCTCTCCACTTCAAATACCCATTTTTCTATCTAATCGGAAAATAAAAAAATCAATCGGTATAGTTGAGGATGTCTTGGTTCAAACAAATCAAATGGTAATCCCAACCGACTTTGTCATCCTTGATGACGCTCCTCTAGTGTTGGGACGACCCTTTGTAAAAACACACGAAGCTTTGAAAAACCGGAAGCGCAACAATCTATCTATCCAATTAGGGGCATTTAAAAAGAGTGTCGATCTTGAGCGTTCAATGAAATATCCATTCGGCAATGACGACCCCCTAATTGAAGATGAGCCAGAACCACCCGATAAGGTGGGTCTAGCCAAGGACCCTTATAAACGTGGCGCACCACGGAGGCATTCCGCGGAACTATCCTTAGTTTAATTTAGATTAACTTTTATATTTTCTAGTTTAGTTTTAATTTTCAGGAATAAAACACACTTGGGATGGTGAAGGATACTAAGGGAAGCTTGAACCAACACCCCATGCACAAAAACAGAGCCTCCCAGCAATTTTTCTTCATTACAGCAAGTTCAGCACGGGGCCGTGCTCACCCTAACACGCCCCGTGCCCGAGGTTCTGCAGAAAATGCCCAGTTCAGGTAACTGGACACGGGGCCGTGCTCACTGAACACGCCCTCGTGCCCAGCCTTCTGTTTAAATTTGATACTGGAAGTCTGACCACGGGGCCGTGCTCAGCCAACACCACCCCGTGTTCAGCTACCCAGTAACATAAAATCTTGTTTTTAACCCACTTTTACACATTTTAATCAACCGAAAAACTTATTTTTGGGACACATTGAGGACAATGTGTAATTTAAGTGTGGGGAGATGCTAAAACCTTGAATCTTGCAAGTCCTAAAAACAAGCCTTACATAAAAACTCTATTGGAAACGCTAATCACCCCAAATTTTTTCAAGAATTTTCATTTTTTTTACTTGTCTTGGTTTAATTTGGGAATAACAAGTTCTAAAAAGGTTATATTTTTACAAATTTACAACCGATCGCATCGTGATAAAAAGAACCAACATAAGAAAATTATGAAACGGCATGACAAATCTAGTTAAAATTTGATTATATATACTTGATCACATTAAAAACCCATTCCCACAAAAAGTGAGTTTTGAGCCTTTATTGAGCATACAAATACATATCTTTAAATCAAATGCTCATTTTTCGTTTCTTGTGTGAATAGCCGCTTGGTTTCTTACAACTCTAGAACTTGCCACGACGATACATTCCCGATCCTTACCAACTTAAACCCAAGTAAGTAAATGATGGAGGCATTAGGATTAACCTTTTTTCTTTCAACACCATTATTTTTTCTTTTTTTTACCACCTACCAAAAATCCCCCTATTTAACCACTTTGAGCCTAAACTTTTTCATTTCTTAACCCAAAACAAACACCCTTTTACCCACCAAAACCCTTTTTCATTTTAAACCCTTTATTTTAGTAACAAAGCTCGGTTTTCTTGTGACTTCTTTTATCAAAAAAAAAAGAGAGAGAGAAAAAATGAAGTTAGAAATAAACAAACAAAGTTCATTAAAAGAAGGCTTGCTTGAATAAATGCTTCATTAAAATAAAACGTCACAAAAACAAAATGTTTTACGAAAACCGACGCTTTTTACGCCTTTCGCCCTTTTCTACTAACCACTAACCCAACCACCTACCTTTAACCCAAGCCTAACCCTTCCCCAAAGTCCTCTTGATACTTACAAAGGCGTATAGTTAAAAAGGAGGAGGATTGATTGCCTGGCAAGCATATGGTAGAAATAAGTTCCATGCCGGTTTCGAGTGTTTCACAAAAATACATCTTCGGCCGAGTGTTGAGTGATCTCCCGTGAGGTATGTGAACTTGTATATAAATGGAATTTTAAAAAAGGCATGTTATGCCCTAATAAGTAATTTATTTTATGTAATGTTCTATATAAATCATGACGAATAGGATTGTAAATAAATAAAAATAAAACCTAATAAAGAATCTTGGAAATCCCGACACTCTATGACAAGCCCAAAAACCTTCTCTTCTACCCATTCCATTTGGGAGTGTAAAGCCACATTATAAAGAGTTTTGCTTGAGGACAAGCAAAGATTCAAGTGTGGGGGTATTTGATGTGTGCAAAATGCAACATATAAATTACATCAATTGTGGCATAAAACTAACCCTTTTTTAGTACTAATGTTGGAAAAAGTGTGCTTTTGTCTTCTTTTTGTATTTTCAGGATTAAATGAGCTCAAATTAACAAAAGAAGCAAAAAGGCAGCTAAATCTAACATAAATACAAGAAAAGGAACAAACGTGGCATGCCCGACCTCCCCGAAAGCATCTTCCCAAGCAAAACAAGAGAACAGAAGGCTGAACACGCTCCGTGCTCAGTGAACACGGGGGCGTGCCCAAGTGTCAGCATAAAAGACAAAGTTGTAGAAGCTTCTATCGCCCACCACGGGGCCGTGCTCAGCGGACATGGGGTCGTGGTCAACTATAAGATTTGCAGAATCCAGGCAAATCTTGATAGTACAGATATGCTTCTGCACACGGGGTCGTGCCCAGCGGACACGGGGCCATGGTCAACTAATGCAGACAAGAGCAATTAATGAAGACAGAGAAGAAGGATGGACACGGGGCCGTGCCCGAGCTACTGTTCAGGCTATAAATAGGGGTGCTTGGCTCATTTGCAAACCATCCCTTGGCACACCACCTCTCTCACACTTCACCCACCACCATCACAACACCATCATCCACCACCATCATCCATTGTCCATCATAGAGTGTGTGAGTCATCTCGGCATCCAAGATTGATAGTAAGAGTTCTTGACAATCAAAGGCCATGTTTGCCTAAGTCTCTTACATCACTTGGTGAAGACAAGTGTCTAGTGTAATACTTTTTATTTTTAATCTTTTCGCACTTTTTACTTGGTTATGTATTAATGACTTTAATAACTAGTTTCTTATGTTGAAGGTGATTCTTCCTTATCGTTTGTCCGTGGTGTCTTGGCATTATTTTACTGTCTATATAAAATAAAAGATTTTCACCATTCATATCTCCATGGTCTATATGGAGGTATGTTGGCTACCTGGTCGGGGGTTAAGGGAACGGTTTGGTAAGAGTCTTGCCTTGTTCAGTGTATAGATCCTGCAAGGACCTGGGTCAAATTTAGTAGGACCTCCTTCAATACCCACCGGTATTGGATGGCGGGGGTCCAAACTCTTTGATCCCCTCATATGTAAGCTACTATTAATACTTTAACCCGGCTACTTAGGACTGTATCCCTGCTGGCTCAGACTACTTAGCCGAGGGTAACGTCACCTTCAAAAGAGGGGCCTACCATAATACGCATTAATAACTTAATTAATTATCTTTCAATAATCCGACCCTTTAGGATTGTATCCTTGCTGACTCAAACTACTGGGTTGAGGGTAACGTCACCTTCAAAAGAGGGGCCTACTACAATAACTAAGATAATCTCTTAAATAGTGCAAAAGTGCGGAAATAATCAAAGGTTACACTAAACACGAGTCGGAGCCAAGTGATTCATCTTGTCTATCTGTTTTTCTTTTATTTTTATTTTTCAGCATTTTAGTTAGTTTTTATTTTAAAACCTTTTTTCAAAACTTTTGTAACACCTGTGTCATTTCAACCATCAAACAAATACCAAACCAATGAAATATTGTATTTCATACTTTGGGCTTGTATAAATATGTGTATCATTTGCACATATCAACTCATGTTCGATTTCAAGCTCTAAATCGCTTTCTGGAAGGATATACACGCACTGATGCGTAAATATAACCAGTTTAATGCAACGAACACTCCGGAATAGTGAGATAGGCTTAACATACCTTAAATAACCTTTACATAACTTAGATATAAGTTTTGGAAGGTTTGGTGTGGTGAAATCAAAGTTTAATCGCTTACAGGGACTAAAGTTGACAAACTGCGAAAGTATGCCAATTGGAACTGTAACAGACATTCCGGAACATGACCATAAGTTAAACATACCATAAATATCCTTTACATAGCTTAGAAATAGGCTTTGAGGGGTTCGGTATGCTAAAATAAACTTTTGGGTCATTCAGGGACTAAAAGTGTCAAAAAGTGCACAAGTTTGCATTTTCACGCGTAACTCACGTTCTGCATACATTCGGACATCCAAAAATTTATGTAAGCATGACTACATTATATTTTAGTGTTCGCCATAAGAAAAATCCATTCGTCGCGTCATTTGGTTCGTTTTTCGCGCTTATGCGCATTCCGTCGTAATTAAGCGAACATCGCGTTCGTACGGCTAAACGAACCGACATCCGAGATATTTTTGAGCATGTTTTAAGTTCCCTATACTTTAACTTCATTTTAGAGCTTTGAAATGGGGTTAACGGGCCTTAAACGTGTCAAAAATGGCCTAAATACAGTTCAGGGACCAAAACTGTAATTCTGCCAAAGTTAACCCATACGATGCGTATGGTATATATACCATACGATGCGTATGGGGTCTCCAGACCAGGTGCAATGTTTTAACAGCCTGTTTTCAGCTGATTAACCACAACCACATGTTTGCAACTTGCTTAATCACTAAGTTTAGGGGCATATGTGGCACCATAAGGTTCCGACAAGTGTACGGGCTAGATCTTTTCCCCTTTTCCAAGAAACGATCTCAACGGTTACCCGAATTCTATAAATACCCATCCACCCTCAACCCCAAAACCCACAAATCTGATTGAGTTTAGCATTCGGGGACCCTTCGTAAGTATTCTTTCGTTCTTTTCCTTATTCTTTTTACTGCTTTTCGAGTCGGAAAGTCAAACTTTGTTTGACTTTCAGCGTTGACCAGTAATGGTCAATGCGAAGTTCGTAGGAACTTCGCAACGTGATTGTAATCACGTTGGTCATAGTCCCTTGGGACTATGCCCACTGATTACCACGTTGTCTAGGGTCGTAGGGTAGGCGATCTAACAAATCGCCTATACCTTCGAACCCGACCCAGTTTGGTCGATCAATAGGATCCGACCAAACACATTAGGTGACCATAGTAGGTAGGGAATAACCTTCCGAGGTTATACCCTATGGTCACATCGTTAAGTAGTTGTATGATAGGTAGTTTATATGCCTTAGGTAAATTACCAGAATACCCTTTTCATACATAATTGGTAATTTAGCATATGTAACCTAAACTTTTGTCACGTAACTGATTATGTAACATGTTTAGGCATATAATACTTGTCATAGGACTAGTTAGGCGGTCCAAACGCGTTTCACGCGCACGACACGTTAAAGAAGCATAAGCTTCCTAAACGGGTCGTAATGGGTCGAAATCACTCAGGTTAAGTTTCATTTAGTATGTAGGCTTTGTTAAACCAAATGACACGAGTCTCTACACTCGTTTGGTTTACAAACCCTAATGCTACCCGATCTTCCGATTCAGGTCCGGTTTATTAATGTAGCTACCTATACTAGGTGCCGTTTGATATCCGCGATCTCTAGCATTGTTTAGTTGTTACTCAAGGACTACTGAGCAATCTCAGGTGAGTACATAGACCCCTCTTTTACTGTTTTCCAAACTGTTTTGGGGTGGAACACATGTGCCTACTTGTTACATTCATGCTTTCCCGTTTTCACATCATATACCTGCTATGTTCGTAGTACATTATAGTACATGATTTCAATACATTTTATGCTATGTATGTCCATTATGTGCATACTTAGTACATTGTTTTACATTGCTTTTCTGTTGCATATACTTATCCAGCATATGAATACTTTATACTACATATTGAACCGTTGTAAACATTTGACTATGTGAACCGTTTGTATCTGTGATCCGTTGATATCTGTGAACCGTTTGTATCTGTGAACCGTTTGTATCTGTGATCCGTTGATATCTGTGAACCGTTTGTATCTGTGAACCGTTTGTATCTGTGATCCGTTGATATCTGTGAACCGTTTGTATCTGTGAACCGTTTGTATCTGTGATCCGTTGATATCTGTGAACCGTTTGTATCTGTGAACCGTTTGTATCTGTGAACCGTTTGTATCTATGAACCGTGTGAACCGTCTTTGACCATACATAAACATTTCTATAACTGTTAAACATTACTTTGGTGGTTTGGGTTGGTTAAATGATTAAGTAACGATACGTGTGTAATATGATACAAGCATGGTGGATACGCCGCTGGTACTTCCTATATATAAGTGTTTGTATGGTATTACATATTGTAGCGTTATTTGAATCATTTCAGTTTGATACATATAACATTTTATACAAATAACATACTTTTCACAAGACATTGTTTTACAAACAACTTATCTTATACAAATCCATTTTACTATGGTTATTCATTTAACCATACATTATTCATTTATTTGATACATATCATCTGAACTCATTGTTTTTCAAATGATTTACAAAACAAAGCAAATTACAAGGTTCATGACTAAACATTTTCTCAAACATAAGTCATGGAACCTATTTTCACAAAACCTATGTATCTCACAGGCATTTTTATGCTGACGTACCTATTTTCACATGTGTTTTTCAGGAACTGTTGCATAAGATGATCAAGATACATATAGGCAGACTTGGGCTTTAGTGACAATAAAAGATGCAAGACTAGTAAATTATGTTGTTTTTCTTGTTTGTTAAGACATTGTAACACTTTTAATCAATAAAACGAAACTTCAATTGCCATGGATTTGAAACAATTAATTCTGTTACAACACTCCCCGATGTTTCCGCCACGTTTTGTATGTTCTACGTGGTCGGGGTGTGACAGAAAAGATGGTATCAGAGCCAATGGTTATAGGGAATTAGGTTATTAGTAATGCTTTGACCTAGTCTATAACCTTCTTAGGACCCTAACGCGAGTTTACTTGCGTTTAGTCATAAAACAATACCGTCACCTATCCTTAGGTGACGACCACAACAAGAACATAATTTTCGAAACCGCTTTGAAAACTAATCATCTGTTCTAGGATGATTAATTACTAGGTTTTGAACCCTCTGTTATAAGGTTTTGAACCCCTTTGAGTTTTCAAAAATCTCGTCAAGGTTTTGGGTTTTAAATAATGTGAACACGTGCAAACTGGAAGGGTGAATGCCTGTATTCTGAGTTTTCTGTCTAGGCAAGCACCTCGTATACATCTCAACCAGACGCGAGACCAGTTGTGCTTACCTGGGAATTCTTGGGATGAGTGTTCACTTATAGGCGAGCATGTCTTCGCGATACATTATTTTTGACCTATTTACTTTGATTATTCACCGAGGTCGTTTGTTGCTTTGTAGTAACAAACAAATGACCACTATCCTTGCTTTCATCAGATTTGCTTCATCTCATTCTTTTCGTCTAATTCTCTCACTCGTTTCCTTTCATGTTCCTCTTTTAGAATGCCTCCTCGACGCGAAAACCAGATAGCGACTGCCGAGCTGGCAGAAATCATTGCGCAGCAAATGGCTGCTCAATTCCCAAACCTCTTTGCTCAATGGAATCAAGCCAACAACAACAACAATGGTCCGTGCAACTTCAAGAGTTTTAACTCGGCGAAACCACTCAAGTTTAGTGGTTCTGAGGGAGCGACTGGGCTTCTTCAATGGTTCGAGAGCATTGAGAATACTTTCCGCCATGTGCAGTGTCCTGACAATCGCAAGGTCGAGTTTGCTTCGAGTGTGTTCCAGAAGAGAGCCCTTACGTGGTGGAATGGGATTATGAGAGATCGTGGTGCAGAAGTTGCTCTAGCACAGACATGGGCTGAACTTAGGGCCCTTATGATGAAGGAATTCTGTCCTCGACACGAGATCAGGGCTTTGGAAAGGGAATTCGACAATCTTGAGCAAGACAGCGGTGAGCATCGAGCCTACACGGACCGTTATGAAGAGTTAAGTCTGTTATGCCCAAACATGGTCACGCCTTTGGATAAGGCAATCGAAAAGTACATTGATGGCCTCCCTGACTCAATACAAGACATTTTGACTGGTAGCAACCCTACTACAGTTAGACAGGCCATTGAGCTATCTGCAACCTTGACTGAATCAAAGATCAGGAAAGGTAAACTTTTCCGAAAAGGTGACAAGAAGCCGGTCGAAGAATCGGAACCAATCGAGGAATCAAAGATCATGGATGAACAGACTGGATCCCCTAAGAGGTCAAAGAAGCGAAAGGCTTCTCAGAACTACGCTGTGGTCGCTCACAATGATCAAGCCGTCCTCAATCAACCAGCTCAACCCCCTGCCAGGAAACCCTACAATGGAACTGCACCCTTGTGCAACCAATGTGGCCTACATCATCATGCTGCTGTGAAGTGCCGCAAATGCCAAACTTGCGGACTCATAGGCCATACAGCAAGAGTCTGCCCAGCTGCAGCTGCACCAAATCAAGTTAACAACAATACCGCTCAAGGTCGTTTTCTACCAGGTTCTTGCTTCAACTGTGGCGAGATGGGTCATTTCCGAAGAAATTGCCCAAAGCTTGCTAATGCAAATCCAGCACAGGGATGAGCATCTGACCGAATGGAAGACAACGCTGTTTAGAAATAATCAATCCTTATGTATTATTTTCTTTAGTTGTCAAGGTCCAAGAAACAGTTGTGATCATTGTTTATAAATAAACCTTTTATTTACATTACAATGTATTTATGTGATCGTATGTATAAACAACATATCCCCTACAATACCGACAATCAAGGAACCGCATTCCTTGAAGAACAGACTACTCCCAAATTTCTTCCGTTGTAAGATCTCTTGCGTTTTCCACGAAAATCCTAAGTACCCGTTTCTTCCAAGAGAAACGAAGTACGAGGTGCCAAGTTAATTGCAATCAATAACAAGATAATAACAATTAAATAACTATGTGTTTATGTGCTTATGAACATTCCAAGACAAACTGTGCGGACTATGCAAGGAATTACGTAATTATGGATGCATACATAATTATGGAATTTAGTGCACAGAAACCACAGTAAGCTTTGTAATGTGCCTAGAAGTTAACTCCATTCATTTCCGTTTCTGAGGAAACAACCGTAGAAAATGACTCCGTTTGTTCATTTTCGTTTCTGAAGATTTTCCGTTAAGGAAATGAATATCCGTTTGTCAATCCTTTTCATTTCCGTTTCTGAGGAAACAACCGTAGAAAATGACTCCGTTTGTTCATTTTCGTTTCTGAAGATTTTCCGTTAAGGAAATGAATATCCGTTTGTCCATCCTTTTCATTTCCGTTTCTGAGGAAGCAACCGTAGAAAATGACTCCGTTTGTTCATTTTCGTTTCTGAAGATTTTCCGTTAAGGAAATGAATATCCGTTTGTCCATCCTTTTCATTTCCGTTTCTGAGGAAGCAACCGTAGAAAATGACTCCGTTTGTTCATTTTCGTTTCTGAAGATTTTCCGTTAAGGAAATGAATATCCGTTTGTCCATCCTTTTCATTTCCGTTTCTGAGGAAGCAACCGTAGAAAATGACTCCGTTTGTTCATTCTCGTTTCTGAAGATTTTCCGTAAAGGAAATGAATATCCGTTTGTCAATCCTTTTCATTTCCGTTTCTGAGGAAGCAACCGTAGAAAATGACTCCGTTTGTTCATTTTACGTTTCTGAAGATTGTCCGTTGAGGAAATGAATCCCCGTTTGTTTATTCCTTCATTTCCGCTTCTGAAGAATACTCGTTGAGGAAAATGACTCCGTCTGTTCATTTTCATTCTAAAGAATGTCCGTTAAGGAAATGACAGGATTATGCCTTACATATCTCTGGTGGTTGTTTTGACACAAAGTCACAAATAGACTCCTACGAATTAATTTCGGGACGAAATTTCCTAAAGTAGGGGAGACTGTAACACCTGTGTCATTTCAACCATCAAACAAATACCAAACCAATGAAATATTGTATTTCATACTTTGGGCTTGTATAAATATGTGTATCATTTGCACATATCAACTCATGTTCGATTTCAAGCTCTAAATCGCTTTCTGGAAGGATATACACGCACTGATGCGTAAATATAACCAGTTTAATGCAACAAACACTCCGGAATAGTGAGATAGGCTTAACATACCTTAAATAACCTTTACATAACTTAGATATAAGTTTTGGAAGGTTTGGTGTGGTGAAATCAAAGTTTAATCGCTTACAGGGACTAAAGTTGACAAACTGCGAAAGTATGCCAATTGGAACTGTAACAGACATTCCGGAACATGACCATAAGTTAAACATACCATAAATATCCTTTACATAGCTTAGAAATAGGCTTTGAGGGGTTCGGTATGCTAAAATAAACTTTTGGGTCATTCAGGGACTAAAAGTGTCAAAAAGTGCACAAGTTTGCATTTTCACGCGTAACTCACGTTCTGCATACATTTGGACATCCAAAAATTTATGTAAGCATGACTACATTATATTTTAGTGTTCGCCATAAGAAAAATCCATTCGTCGCGTCATTTGGTTCGTTTTTCGCGCTTATGCGCATTCCGTCGTAATTAAGCGAACATCGCGTTCGTACGGCTAAACGAACCGACATCCGAGATATTTTTGAGCATGTTTTAAGTTCCCTATACTTTAACTTCATTTTAGAGCTTTGAAATGGGGTTAACGGGCCTTAAACGTGTCAAAAATGGCCTAAATACAGTTCAGGGACCAAAACTGTAATTCTGCCAAAGTTAACCCATACGATGCGTATGGTATATATACCATACGATGCGTATGGGGTCTCCAGACCAGGTGCAATGTTTTAACAGCCTGTTTTCAGCTGATTAACCACAACCACATGTTTGCAACTTGCTTAATCACTAAGTTTAGGGGCATATGTGGCACCATAAGGTTCCGACAAGTGTACGGGCTAGATCTTTTCCCCTTTTCCAAGAAACGATCTCAACGGTTACCCGAATTCTATAAATACCCATCCACCCTCAACCCCAAAACCCACAAATCTGATTGAGTTTAGCATTCGGGGACCCTTCGTAAGTATTCTTTCGTTCTTTTCCTTATTCTTTTTACTGCTTTTCGAGTCGGAAAGTCAAACTTTGTTTGACTTTCAGCGTTGACCAGTAATGGTCAATGCGAAGTTCGTAGGAACTTCGCAACGTGATTGTAATCACGTTGGTCATAGTCCCTTGGGACTATGCCCACTGATTACCACGTTGTCTAGGGTCGTAGGGTAGGCGATCTAACAAATCGCCTATACCTTCGAACCCGACCCAGTTTGGTCGATCAATAGGATCCGACCAAACACATTAGGTGACCATAGTAGGTAGGGAATAACCTTCCGAGGTTATACCCTATGGTCACATCGTTAAGTAGTTGTATGATAGGTAGTTTATATGCCTTAGGTAAATTACCAGAATACCCTTTTCATACATAATTGGTAATTTAGCATATGTAACCTAAACTTTTGTCACGTAACTGATTATGTAACATGTTTAGGCATATAATACTTGTCATAGGACTAGTTAGGCGGTCCAAACGCGTTTCACGCGCACGACACGTTAAAGAAGCATAAGCTTCCTAAACGGGTCGTAATGGGTCGAAATCACTCAGGTTAAGTTTCATTTAGTATGTAGGCTTTGTTAAACCAAATGACACGAGTCTCTACACTCGTTTGGTTTACAAACCCTAATGCTACCCGATCTTCCGATTCAGGTCCGGTTTATTAATGTAGCTACCTATACTAGGTGCCGTTTGATATCCGCGATCTCTAGCATTGTTTAGTTGTTACTCAAGGACTACTGAGCAATCTCAGGTGAGTACATAGACCCCTCTTTTACTGTTTTCCAAACTGTTTTGGGGTGGAACACATGTGCCTACTTGTTACATTCATGCTTTCCCGTTTTCACATCATATACCTGCTATGTTCGTAGTACATTATAGTACATGATTTCAATACATTTTATGCTATGTATGTCCATTATGTGCATACTTAGTACATTGTTTTACATTGCTTTTCTGTTGCATATACTTATCCAGCATATGAATACTTTATACTACATATTGAACCGTTGTAAACATTTGACTATGTGAACCGTTTGTATCTGTGATCCGTTGATATCTGTGAACCGTTTGTATCTGTGAACCGTTTGTATCTGTGATCCGTTGATATCTGTGAACCGTTTGTATCTGTGAACCGTTTGTATCTGTGATCCGTTGATATCTGTGAACCGTTTGTATCTGTGAACCGTTTGTATCTGTGATCTGTTGATATCTGTGAACCGTTTGTATCTGTGAACCGTTTGTATCTGTGAACCGTTTGTATCTATGAACCGTGTGAACCGTCTTTGACCATACATAAACATTTCTATAACTGTTAAACATTACTTTGGTGGTTTGGGTTGGTTAAATGATTAAGTAACGATACGTGTGTAATATGATACAAGCATGGTGGATACGCCGCTGGTACTTCCTATATATAAGTGTTTGTATGGTATTACATATTGTAGCGTTATTTGAATCATTTCAGTTTGATACATATAACATTTTATACAAATAACATACTTTTCACAAGACATTGTTTTACAAACAACTTATCTTATACAAATCCATTTTACTGTGGTTATTCATTTAACCATACATTATTCATTTATTTGATACATATCATCTGAACTCATTGTTTTTCAAATGATTTACAAAACAAAGCAAATTACAAGGTTCATGACTAAACATTTTCTCAAACATAAGTCATGGAACCTATTTTCACAAAACCTATGTATCTCACAGGCATTTTTATGCTGACGTACCTATTTTCACATGTGTTTTTCAGGAACTGTTGCATAAGATGATCAAGATACATATAGGCAGACTTGGGCTTTAGTGACAATAAAAGATGCAAGACTAGTAAATTATGTTGTTTTTCTTGTTTGTTAAGACATTGTAACACTTTTAATCAATAAAACGAAACTTCAATTGCCATGGATTTGAAACAATTAATTCTGTTACAACACTCCCCGATGTTTCCGCCACGTTTTGTATGTTCTACGTGGTCGGGGTGTGACAACTTTTGATTTAATTAGACGTTATTTTTATTTTTCAGCAGTTTAGTTAGTTTTTATTTTAAAACCTTTTCTCTAAACTTTTGATTTGATTAGACGTTGAGGATAAACCGGTACTAAAAGCTCTTGTGTCCTTGGACGACCTCGGTATCTTGCCAACACTATACTACGCTCACGATGGGTGCACTTGCCCATATGTGTGTTTGCCTGTTTGGTGTTAGTAAAATATCGTGTTTTATAAATTTAAAACTTGACTAACGTGTAAAAAGGGCTTAAAATATACTTAATTCCATATACACACCAACCCGCATCACACCACCACCATCACAACCCACATCCACCATCCATCATAGAGTGTGTGTAGTAGTCTCGAGATCCAAGATTGATCGTAAGAGTTCTTGACAATCAAAGGCCATGTTTGCCTAAGTCTCTTACATCACTTGGTGAAGACAATCATTTAGTGTAATACTTTTTATTTTTAATATTTTCGCACTTTTTATTTGGTTATGTATTAATGACTTTAATAACTAGTTTCTTATGTTGAAGGTGAAACTTCCTTATCATTTGTCCGTGGTGTCTTGGCGTTATTTTACTGTCTATATAAAATAAAAGTTTACACCATTCATATCTCCACGGTCTATATGGAGATATGTTGGCTACCTGATCGGGGGTTAAGGGAATGGTTTGGTAAGCGTCTTGCCTTGTTCAGTGTATAGATCCTACAAGGACCTGGATCAAGCTTAGTAGGACCTCCTTCAATACCCACTGGTATTGGATGGCGGGGGTTCGAATTTCTTGATCCCCTCATATGTAAACTACTATTAAAACATTAACCCGGCTACTTAGGACTGTATCCTTGCTGACTCAAACTACTTAGCCGAGGGTAACGTCACCTTCAAAAGAGGGGCCTACCACATTACGCATTAATAACTTAATTAATTATCTTTCAATAATCCAACCCTTTAGGATTTTATCCTTGCTGACTCAAACTGCTAGGTTGAGGGTAACGTCACCTTCAAAAGAGGGGCCCAGTACTATAACTAAGATAATCTCTTAAAAAGTGCAAAAGTGCGGAAATAATCAAAGGTTACACTAAAGGCGAGTCGGATCCAAGTGATTCATCTTGTCTATCTGTTTTATTTTTATTTTTATTTTCAGCATTTTTAGTTTTCATTTTCATATTTAAACCTTTTTCTAAAATTTTGATTTGATTAGACGTTGAGGATAAACCGGTACTAAAAGCTCTTGTGTCCTTGGACGACCTCGGTATCTTACCAACAGTATACTACGCTCACGATGGGTGCACTTGCCCATATGTGTGTTTAGTGTTAGTAAAATATCGTGTTTTATAAATTTAAAACTTGACTAACGTGTTTAAAAGGGCGAAAAATATACTTAAAAACATATCACGCTACACACACATCCCAAGAATTGCTACACATCATCAATGAAGCCAGCTTCAAGGCCTATGGAGGCATAGCAATTAAAGTATCCTCCAAGGGATGTCCTGGAGGCGAGAGAGCAGGATGTCAAGGATATTCTGCTGAACCCGGAGGATCCTGAATCCAAGATTTTTATAGGATCTGGGATCCTTGATAGTATTGAATAGGATATAATATCCTTCCTTAGAAGAAGAAAATCTACCTTTGCTTGGAAGCATGAAGACATGACAGGTATCTCTAAAGATATTATTACTCATAAACTTGGCATTGACAGGTCCTTCAAGCCAATACATCAGAAAAGAAGGAAGTTTGCACCTGAAAGAAATGCCATTATCCAAGAGGAGGTAGATAAACTGCTCAAAGCAGGTATGATTACAGAGGTAAAGTATCCAAGATGGTTAGCCAATGTGGTTGTTGTTCAAAAGAAAAATGGAAAGTGGAGGGTATGTATAACAACCCTCCTAAATATTTTCCGACACCCCTAATATATTTTAAAATGTCCCAATATGTCCTAAAATACACCACGTATGCGAAAACGGACCCTGAATACCTCTATTTTATTGAAAATTAATTAAAAACAAAGTTTTTATATCGCTCGCGGGCCGCGTAAGACCACTCCCTGGTCTACGCGGGGCGCGACAGCCCAACCACCAGACCGCACCCGGTGCTGACACATGGCACAACCGTGTCAAGCCTAGTGTAATGACAAGGATCAGCTAGACCCTACCTCCCCTATGTCGCGGGCCGCGAAGGGTAACCCTTCGGGCTACGCGGGCCGCGAGAGACCTGTCGATCAGAACTATAAATAAGGGCCTCGAGCTTCAGTTTACATTCGCTCATTTCTTCGATCTCTCTCTCAAATATTCTGAATAGCAATTATAATAGCGGGCATAATACCCCCTAAACTAATGAAGTTCTTCTCCGTTGTAAGTATTATAACCCCGGTTACATATTAGATACGCTGCCCGATTGATCCAGGGTTCCGTAATGGTTGTCGTGGTTCTGCCTGACGTAGTCATTGGAATACCGTCTCGGGGAGGGTATTACTAATGTTAATATAAAGGGTTATTATACTAACGTGTGTGCATTTGTGTAAATTATAGATAATCACCAGGAAACCCTTAAAGGAAACCTAAGACAGCAATGTGAGTAATCTCCTTGTTGTAAACAGTTTTTACAAAACCTTAAATATTTTACAATGTGATTAAGCAGTGATTGAGTCTTTGTAATTCTTCAATTACTGCCGGTATGTTGGGGTTTTGTATACAAAATGTGGAACACGTTACCATTGGACAAAGAGTTAGCTAATGGGTAATATGACCCACCAGTCAGGATTGACAGTACTGAATGAGTAATTGTGTAGATGTAAACATTGTAATCGTTCTCAATACTGTGAAAATTGATAAAACTCTTCTTGATTAAACTGGGATTCACTCACCAGTATTTCCCACTGACAAAATGTTTTTAAAACGCGTTTCAGGTAACAAAATGTGAGAGCCAGCTGGACAGCACTGAAGGCTTGAAAAAGTGGCTATAAAAGTTACCTAAATAAAAGAAGATGTTTTATTCAATAAAATAGAGATTATCTCTATAAATCAGTTTGTAATGAAAACTTGGGTTTTATCCCAATATGTTTAATATTATAAAAAAAGGGTGGTAATTACTCTGATAAAATATTTCCTAACTACGGTCCTGATGTAATTTCCGCTGCTAAAATGATAAACATCGATACCACTAAAACTGGTATCGCGGCCGCCCGTTCCCGGGACAGATAGGCGGCGGGGGTTGCGACAGAAGGTGGTATCAGAGCTAAGCCACTGATTCAGCCACAGAAGTGTTCTTCTGACACCAAGATATTATTCAAATTGTTAGGAAATTTATTATGGAAATACGTGCATATCTGTTTTTTATTATCATGTGTTATTTGACTATTTGTTAGTTTACAGTATGAGTGATCAAGGACCATCCGACGCGTATCGTCAGTTGTCCGGCTCACCTAGGAGCGAAGGCACCTCTTCACAGCCTGCCCTCTCAGGGTATTCTGCTGACAATGAAGACGGGATATTCGTGTTTAAGGCTCAGTCTGAAGAGTCATTCCCTCAGAAAAAGAGAGGATGGTTCAATAAAGGAGCACATGAGCGTAGGAACATAATGGAAAAGTTACAAGAGCAACGAGTGGTAGCAGCCGCTAAAAGAGAAACAGATGCCCACACCCAAGACATGCTTAATAGGAGTTTAGCAAACTTCCATATCTTAGCATCCACAGCTGCCGACCCAAACCTAGAGCAACTAGTAGCCCCTCAACCATTACCCTTGTTTCCCACCCAGCCAATGGAGATTGAAAACAACCTATAAAATCAAGTCGAAATGCATGATTTCAATCCAGAGGAGATACCTAGGGTACCAGCACCCAATCCCTTAGACCCAGACTACGATCCGTGGTTTGATGATCATAGGGATTATGTGCAACGCTACCATTTAACAGACCTACCCATGCCAAACCTAGCAGCTTACCTAGGTCTGGACCCTCTAGATCCCTACTATGATAATGATGAATACATTAGGGAAATCCTAGAGAATCTGTATCCTCAGGAAGAACCCATGCCACAGTACCCAGATCCAGTACCAGCACCTGCACCCCTAAAGAGTGTAGAAAATGTGCAAGAGCTCCGAACTTTCGGAGAATAAATTTTAGAAAGTAGCGAGAGGATGAGGCAAGTAGGAGAACGAATCGTCTGGAAGTACGACGAACGTCATATGGATTTCTGGATGAATCCGTATCAGTGAAAGTGATGGTGGAGATGGTAATAGTAATAATAATATAATAATATATAAAATGTGTGTATGAATATAGATATATATATATATATACACATATATATATATAATAATAAATCTATCGTAGTATAGACCACTTCGTGGTTAGTGATGCATAGTAGTATTGTAATTTTAAATTCCAGTTCTGGTTTGTATTAGATGCATACTAATATAAGAAAGAGTAAGTCGCAATGTTCGACGTTTTTTTATCAAAATGCGTGTCATGTGATTGATCGTATGAAGATATTATCTTGTGATATTAATATGTGGTAAATGTTTAAAATTCAGATGGCCGACCAAGTGAATCAAGAGAATCCGGATAATAACCCGGAACACCAGAATAACGATAACCAGAGTAACCATAACCCGGGTAACGAAAACCCAAACAACAACAATAATGGAAACCAAGTGGACAACAGTGCCATCCAACACATAGTGGCACAAGGAGTAATAGATGCAATGCCATATATTATTCAAATGGTTAGGGAAGCTGATAATAAAAGTAACCGTGATAGTAAACGACCCTCTGAAGCAGAAAACAGCTTGAACAATGGACCTATACTTCAAGCGCCCATTCCCAAAAGAAGAAGAACCATGCCTTATGGTTTTTCTTATAAAGAATTATGGTCTTGTAAACCAATGGAATTCTCGGGCAATGAAGGGGCCGTTGCATCTCTACGCTGGATAGAAAAGACTGAGGCAGTCTTAAGAATAAGCAAATGCGCGGAAGAGGATAAAATAATGTTATCTTCTAATATGTTTAAGAATTCAGCCTTAGAATGGTGGAACACTATCCTCCAGTCTAGGGGAAGTGACAGGATTTACAGTATGGAATGGGAAGAATTTAAAAACATGGTAGAAAGGAAATTCTGCCCTCCCAATGAAAAGGAACAGATAGCAAATAAATTCCTAAATCTTAGGATGACTGGGGTAGATAGTAAGGGTTATACTACATTATTATTTGAATATGCTCGAATAGTACCAACCCTTGCATCACCTGAACCAGTATTAATCTCCCGTTACTTCTGGGGATTAATTAGTGAGATAAGACATGTAGTCGAGGAAGCTAGACCTCAAACTATAGAAGGAGCCGTAGAACTAGCAAACACCTTGACTAACGAATTAGTCCGTACACGAGAAGAGGATCAGAGGAGGAACCTAACCCAGAAGCTTACCCAAGAACTCCGTTCCGGAAATTTTAATCGTGGGAAAAATATAGGTTCTACTTCTGCACCCTATTGCAAGTATTGCAAAAGGAAGCATTCTGGACGATGCTCCATATACTGCAACTTCTGCAAAATATCTGGGCATAAGGAGGAAGACTGCAGGAAGAAACATAACAACAGGATATGCTACAACTGCGGAGAACAAGGCCACATCAAGCCAAACTGTCCGAAATTAGCTCCAGTTACGAACAACAAGAACACTAAAAATGCTAGAGCATTTGTTCTGACTGCAGAAGAAGCTAAGATAATCACGGATGTGATAGCCGGTATGTTTTTAGTTAATGATGTTTTTGCAAAAGTATTATTTGACTCTGGTGCAAACCAAAGTTTTATTAATACTTTATTTTGCAAACTTCTCAATCAACCATTAACTAAACTCCCACAAGAATGTCTAGTAGAGACAGCAAATGGGGAAACCATTAAGATTTCTGATATCTTGCAAGGAGCAAGAATAGAAATTCTAAATCAAAAATTTATTGCAAACCTTTACCCAATAAATCTGGCAGGATTTGATATCATGTTAGGAATGGATTGGTTAATAGCCAATAAAGCCAGTATTTTATGTGATCAAAAGTCAATCCAAGTAAATTCACCCAGGGGTGAAAAGATCACAATTAAAGGAAATAAACCCTCTAGATCCACAAAATTCATCTCTGTGATGAAAACAGCAAGTTATATAAGAAAAGGATCATTAGTGTGTTTGATTTCTATAATCATTAACACTAAAGGAAAAGAATTAAAGGATATTCCAGTAGTATCCCAATTTCAGATGTATTTCAAGAAGAGTTACCAGGACAACCTCCAGACAGAGAAGTTAAATTCAGAATTCATCTGCTACCAGGGACAGCACTAATTTCCAAAGCACCTTATCGCTTAGCACTCGCAGAAATGCAGGAACTGAAGAAGCAGTTAGACGAATTATTAGAAAAAGGATTCATACAGCCAAGTTCATCGCCATGGGGAGCGTCAATCCTATTCGTTAAAAAGAAGGACGGATCAATGCGTATGTGCATTGACTACCGTGAATTGAACAAGGTCACGATTAAGAATCAGTATCCATTACCAAGAATCGATGATATGTTCGATCAATTACAAGGAGTTCGATTTTTCTCTAAAATCGATTTAAGATCAGGATATCATCAATTAAAGGTACAGGAAGAGGACATTCCTAAGACCGCTTTTAGAACAAGGTATGGCCATTATGAATTTACTGTCATGCCATTTGGTTTAACCAATGCCCCAGCTGCATTTAAGGACATGATGAACCGAATATGTAAGCCATATTTGGATAAATTCATAATTGTCTTTATAGATGATATTCTTATTTATTCTAAGAGCAAAGAGGAACATGCAAATCATTTGCACGCACTTCTAAGTTTATTAAGAAAAGAAAAGCTTTATACTAAATTTTCGAAGTGTGAATTTTGGTTAGAACAGGTACAATTTCTTGGACATCTAGTTAATCATGAAGGAATTCATGTGGATCCTACCAAGATCGAGGCAATTATCAAATGGAAAACCCCTAAATCACCAACTGAGGTTAGAAGTTTCTTAGGACTGGCCGGTTATTATAGAAGATTTATCCAAGATTTTTCTAGAATAGCCATTCCCTTGACTAAGCTAACCTGTAAATCTATTAAGTTTGAATGGGGACCAAAACAAGAAGAAGCCTTTAGAATTTTTAAGCAAAAACTAACCAATGCACCCATACTAGCGTTACTAGAAGGATCTGAAGACTTTGTAGTCTATTGTGACGCTTCTAAGTTAGGTTATGGATGTGTGTTAATGCAACGTCAAAAAGTTATAGCTTACGCCTCTAGACAACTTAAGAATCATGAAGAGAATTATTCAACCCATGATCTAGAATTAGGAGCTATAATCTTTGCCCTTAAAATTTGGAGACATTACCTTTACGGTAGTAAGTTTACCATTTCTACCGACCATAAAAGTTTAAGGTATGATTTCGGGCAAAAGGAATTGAATATGAGACAAAGAAGCTGGATGGAGATACTTAGTGATTATGATTGTGATATCCAGTACCATGCAGGAAAAGCAAACGTAGTTGCTGATGCTTTAAGTCGAAAGTATCATGAAAGGTCAAAAAGAGTACGTTCACTTAAATTAAATCTACAAGTAGATTTAAATGAACAGATTAGAAAAGCACAAGAATCAGTAATCAAGGATGATACTGAAAAATTGAAAGGAATGATTAAGGAATTAGAACAAGGAACAGATGGAATTTGGAGATTCCAAAAGAAAAGATTGTGGATACCTAAATTAGGAAACCTACGCCACCGTATATTAGAAGAAGCCCATAAGTCTAAGTATACGATGCATACTGGAAGTGATAAGATGTATCAAGACGTAAGAAATAATTTTTGGTGGATAGGAATGAAAAAGGATATAACAGCATATGTTGCAAAGTGTTTCACCTGTTCACAAGTCAAAGCTGAACACCAGAAACCCTCGGGTTTGTTGCAACAATTAGAAATGCCAGTTTGGAAATGGGAATTGATAACAATGGATTTTGTTACTAAATTACCCAAAACAAGAAAAGGTAATGATACAATCTGGGTGATTGTAGACAGGCTAACCGAGTCAGCTCATTTCCTACCAATGAAGGAAACTTTTAGTATGGAACAATTAGCTAAATTATATGTAAATGAAATAGTTTCTTTACATGGAATTCCTCTATCAATTGTTTCTGACAGAGATAGTCGTTTTACCTCTCATTTTTGGACAAGTTTCCAAAAAGCAATGGGAACCAAGTTGAATCTAAGCATAGCCTATCATCCTCAAACGGACGGACAAAGCGAAAGGAAAATTCAGACAATGGAAGACATGCTTAAAGCTTGTGTAACTGATTTTGGAGGTAACTGGGACGATCACTTACCATTGATAGAATTTTCTTATAATAACAATTATCACACAAGTATCAATGCTGCACCATTCGAAGCACTTTATGGACGAAAGTGTCGAACCCCAGTCTGTTGGGCAGAAATTGGAGAAAAGCAACTATCTGGACCTGAGATAGTACAAGAAACAACAGACAAGATCATTCAAGTCAAGGAACGACTGAAAACAGCACGTGACCGACAAAAGAGTTATGCTGATAACAGACGAAAGCCATTGGAATTTCAGGTAGGAGATAAAGTGTTATTGAAAGTCTCTCCTTGGAAAGGAGTGGTAAGATTCATCAAAAGGGGAAAGCTAAGTCCCAGGTATGTTGGACCTTTTGAGATTATTAGAAGAATAGGACTTGTAGCCTATCAGCTACAACTGCCAGAGGAAATGGCAGGAATACATGATGTATTTCATGTATCTAATCTCAAGAAATGCTTAGCTGATGAATCATTGATAGTGCCTCTTAAGGATATAGAGGTAAATGAGCAGTTAAAATTTATAGAGAAGCCTTTACAGATTGAAGACAAGAAAGTCAAGAACCTCAAGCACAAAAGATTAGTTCTGGTCAAAGTAAAATGGAACTCCAAAAGAGGACCAGAATACACATGGAAACTTGAATCAGAAATGCAAAGGAAATATCCACACCTGTTCCAGTAGACCTCGAGGACGAGTTCTAAAACAAGGTGGGGAGGATATAACAACCCTCCTAAATATTTTCCGACACCCCTAATATATTTTAAAATGTCCCAATATGTCCTAAAATACACCCCGTATGCGAAAACAGACCCTGAATACCTCTATTTTATTAAAAATTAATTAAAAACAAAGTTTTTATATCACTCGCGGGCCGCGTAAGACCACTCCCTGGTCTACGCGGGGCGCGACAGCCCAACCACCAGACCGCACCTGGTGCTGACACGTGGCACAACCGTGTCAAGCCTAGTGTAATGACAAGGATCAGCTAGACCCTACCTCCCCTATGTCGCGGTCCGCGAAGGGTAACCCTTCGGGCTACGCGGGCCGCGAGAGACTTGTCGATCAGAACTATAAATAGGGGCCTCGAGCTTCAGTTTACATTCGCTCATTTCTTTGATCTCTCTCTCTCTCAAATATTCTGAATAGCAATTATAATAGCGTGCATAATACCCCCTTAAAATAACGAAGTTCTACTTCGTTGTAAGTATTTTAACCCCAGTTACGTATTAGATACACTGCCCGATTGATCCAGGGTTCCGTAATGGCTGTCGTGGTTCTGCCCGACGTAGTCATTGGAATGCCGTCTTGGGGAGGGTATTACTAATATTAATATAAAGGGTTATTATACTAACGCGTGTGCATTTGTGTAAATTATAGATAATCACCAGGAAACCCTTAAAGGAAACCTAAGACAGCAATGTGAGTAATCTCCTTTTTGTAAACAGTTTTTACAAAACCTTAAATATTTTACAATGTGATTAAGCAGTGATTGAGTCTTTGTAATTCTTCAATTAATGCCGGCATGTTGGGGTTTTGTATACAAAATGTGTAACACGTTACCATTGGACAAAGAGTTAGCCAATGGGTAATATGACCCACCAGTCAGGATTGACCGTACTGAATGAGAAACAAAATGTGAGAGCCAACTAGAAGGCAGCTGGACAGCACTAAAGGCTTGGAAAAGTGGCTATAAAAGTTACCTAAATAAAAGAAGATGTTTTATTCAATAAAATAGAGATTATCTCTATAAATCAGTTTGTAATGAAAACTTGGGTTTTATCCCATTATGTTTAATATTATAAAAAAGGGTGGTAATTACTCTGATAAAATATTTCCTAACTACGGTCCTGATGTAATTTCCGCTGCCAAAATGATTAACATCGATACCACCAAAACTGGTCTCGCGGCCACCCGTTCCCGGGACAGATAGGAGGCGGGGGTTGCGACAGTATGTGTCGACATTACTGATTTAAATAAGGCATGTCCCAATGATCCTTTCCCATTACCCCACATTGACTCCATGGTGGATGCTACAGTGGGTCATGAGTTGTTAACTTTTATGGACGCTTCGTCTGGATTCCAACAAATTCAGATGGAACCATCTGATCAAGAAGTTACAGCCTTTATGACCCCTACTGGTATCTATTGTTATATTGCTATGCCCTTTGGACTAAGAAATGCAGATGCTAGATACCAAAGGCTAGTAAATATGATGTTTAAAGAACAAATTGGACACATAATGGAAGTCTATATTGATGACATGGTGGTTAAGTCGAAGAGAGCTGAGGATCACCTTAGAGATTTGGAGGAAGCATTTGATATCCTTGATAAATACAACATGAAACTGAATCCTTCCAAATGCTACTTTGGAGTGAAAGCTGGTAAATTCTTAGGTTACATGGTGACAAAAAGAGGGATAGAGGCAAGTCCAGAACAAATCAAGGCCATTATGAACATCAAGTCTCCTACCAATGCTAAGGATGTGCAAAGATTGACAGGAAGGATCGCAGCCTTGAACAGATTCATCTCAAAGTCATCAGAGAAATGTAAAGAATTCTATGACATCTTGAGAAAGAATAAAAAGTTTGAGTGGACTGAAAAACATGAAAATGCTCTCAAGGCCCTTAAGGATTACCTATCCTCAGCTCCAGCTTTAATGAAACCAGAAAATGGGGAGATATTATCCTTATACTTAGCAGTTTCTTCTAAGGCAGTAAGTGAAGTCCTTGTTAAGGATCATGAAGGTACTCAACATCCTGTATACTATGTAAGTAAAAGTCTACTTGATGCTGAGTCCAGGTATTCTCATTTAGAGAAACTTATTCTTGCTTTAATCATGGCATCTACTAAATTACGTCATTATTTTGAGACCCATCCTATTATGGTTAAGACTAATTTTCCAATCAAGAATGTTCTCAGGAAACCTGAAATGTCAAGAAGGATGGCAAAGTGGGCAGTCAAGCTTAGTGCATATGATATTAAATATGAACCAAGAACTGCCACTAAATCTCAAGCCTTGGCTGACTTTGTTGCTGATTTTAGTAGTGATCTACAAAGGGAAGCTGAATTGGAAGTTCAACAACTTGAAGAGACCATGGATCCTTGGATACTCTTCACAGATGGGGCTTCAAATGTCAAGGGAACTGGACTAGGCATACTACTAAAATCACCACAGGGGGATATTATACCCCACTCAATTGCTTGTGAGTTTCAAACTACTAATAATGAGGCTGAGTATGAGGCCTTAATAGCTGGTTTGCAAATTGCCAAGCAGATGAGGATCAGGTATCTTGAGGTACATGTAAATTCTTTGTTAATTACTAACCACTGCAATGGTTCTTATGTTGTCAAAGGTGAAAGACTAATCAAATATCTTGAGATAGTCAAGAAATTGGCAGATTCTTTTGCTTCTTTTAGTTTGACACAGGTACCCAGAAAAGAAAATGCAGAAGTTGATGCTTAGCCAACCTTGGATCATCATTGAAGATTCCAGGTGATGTTAAGGTTCCTATTATCCACATCTTAGCTCCTGCTATTGAGGATCACACAGCCATGGAGATAGTGGAGGATTCTGCAATTGTACCTAGTGATGGTGCACAGTCAAGTTCAGGATCCTGGATCCTTTCAATCCTGAGATACATACAGCATGGAGAAATTCCTACAGGAGAAAATCCTATAGCTTTCAAAGTCAATGTATCTCAATTTACAATACTAAACAACATCTTATATAAAAGATCTCTTGCATGTCCATATCTAAGGTGCATCGAGGATCCAGAAATTCAAGAAGTTCTGAAGGATTTTCATGAAGGAGATTGTGGAAACCACACTGGGGGCAGAGCACTATTCTCAAGGATCCTTAGAACAGAATATTATTGGCCTACCATGAAGAAGGATGTTGTGGAATATGTAAAGAAATGTGATGCTTGCCAAAGACATAGCAATATCCTTCGTCAACCAGCGGAGCTCCTGCATCCTATATCCTTTTCCTGGCCATTCATGAGATGGGAAATGGATATAGTTGGCAAACTTCCCAAGGCACCAGGAGGAAAAGTGTTTATGCTTGCTATGACTGATTACTTTTCCAAATGGATAGAAGCTGAAGTCTTTGCACAAGTCAGAGAAAAAGAAGTGATATCCTTTATTAAAAGAAACATCATTACTAGATTTGGCATACCTTCTGAAATTATTTGTGATAATGGATCCCAATTCATTGGGAGTAGAACTACTAACTTTTGTGACAGCTGGGGGATTAAGATGATAACATCAACACCAGTCCACCCACAAGCTAATGGTCAAGCAGAATCATCCAATAAGATCATCATCAACAACTTGAAGAAGAAGCTTGGATCCAAGAAAGGAAAATGGGTAGAGGAGCTACCTTATGTGTTATGGGCTGATAGAACAACTCCCAAGAATGCTACTGGTTAGACTCCATTTTCTTTGGTGTTTGGAGCTAAATCTGTGATCCCTACAGAGATGGTAGTCCCTACTGCAAGAACAAGCATCTGTGATCCTGAAGGAAATGCTTAAAACTTGGTTCAAGATTTAGATACCATAGCAAAACTCAGGGATTTAGCAAGGATAAGATTGGATAGCTATCAACAAAGGATGGCTGGAGCTTATAACAAGAATGTCAGGATCAGGAAATTCAAGTTGGTGACATGGTGTTGAGGAAAGCATTCTAAAATACCATAAACCCTGCTGATGGCAAATTAGCACCAAAGTGGGAAGGCCCCTATCTAATTGAAGCTGAGGCGGGAAAGGGGCATATCGTTTATTAACAATGGAAGGTGATCTATTACCAAGGGCTTGGAATGTTGTCCATCTGAAAAATACTTCATGTAAGAAGGATCAAGGATCCTCAGCTAAGACAGAATTATGGTTAAGGATCCAGGATCCTCAAAGGATATATGATCCTCACTCTAGTAATGACTTCATTATTATTTCTCTAATTCTTTAATTTATTTAATTATAAGGAGAAGGATCTAGAATCCTTTATCCTTTTTCATTAAGTTCTGAGTTTTGTACAAGTTGGTGTATCATTGATGAAGGATCAAGTATTCAGTAAAATCTCCTAAGTCTTTGGGTTTATCCCCAGTTTTTGGGCTTGTCCCCAGTTTAGGGTATCTACTACCTTCTACGAATCAGGTTCTTACACCTTCGCCAGTTGCGCATGATTATCCTAGTGCAGTTAAAGGCAATGGGACCAGTACCCGCTTTAGGGGCTGACAATTTCATTGTACTGGCTGTATTTAGGATCCTAAGTATAATGGTAGACGTACCATACATCCGTTCCTAAGGTTTCTAACATTTTCACATTACCTAAGGTTTTGGCATCTTCATGTCACTAAGTTTGGATAGTCACCAGTTTGGGCCATACTCTAGTTTACACAAGATTCTTTGGGCTTGTCCCCAGTTTTTGAGCTTGTCCCCAGCTTATTGGGCTTATCCCCAGCTTATTGGACTTGTCCCCATATTGTTGGCCTTGTCCCCAGTTACTAATGTTTTCTTTCTATGATGATTGGCTTAGTCCCAAGTGATCTATTATTACAGGTTTCTAAGTCTAAACAGTTAAGGATCCAGGATCCTAACTTTCTGATGGTTCTCATATTTTAACAATGTTGTAAGTGTTAAGGATATAGGATCCTAACTTGGATTCTCTGGTATGATCCTTACTTACCTTAGCTTTATTTATGGTTTGATAATCTTACCCTTATCCTTTGACAATAGGATATATGATCCCGAATCATATAATTTTTCAAAACTTTTGATTAGAGGATATGTGATCCTTGATCTTATCCTAAATCCTTTGATACAAACTGATTTTGGCATTTATTTAATATTTTTACCAATAACTTGTAAGTTATAAAATTATGCAATAACAATTGAGAAATAAACAACACAAAAGTAGCCAAAAGTTAAAGTTTTATTTATTTATCAAGTTAACCCTTTAAAAGGTTATCAAAATTGCCAACCCAAGTTTCTACCAGCAAAACGTGGCACGTCCACTTGGATTGGCAAAGGGTGTCCATACTGAAGGTTCATAAAGTGCAAGAAATAAAAGGCGAGGGGCATCAAAGGCTTCATCCTCCACAAACAGAAGGACCCATCCACCTTTGCTACCCCCTATTGTCCTAAGGATCAGTGATCCTTAACCCTAACAACTACTATTCAAATTATTACGGACCATAATTGTTTGAAACTGAAACACCATCAAAACAAACTACCAAATCATTAAAAAATGGGCTCCGGCCACGTCTAGAAATATCCATCATCGCCCATTTATGCAGCCTACACCTTCGCTTCTTCATCAACCTTCTCATCACCACCTTGACCACTGCCTCCAGCCGCTGCCTCCTCAGGATCCTTGACATCACCTCCGGCTTCAAGAGCTAGTACCTCCTCAGGCTCATCCTCATCTCCAAGTTCAGCTAGCCTTCGCTTCCAGGCCTCCAAGTCCCATTCAGACCTGTCAAAAGAAGGGTCAGCAGCTTCTTTGGCCATTTGGAGCTTGATCTTCAGCATGGCAATAGTGGCAGACAGTTTGGCTCCATCCATGATCTCCGCCTTCTCCTTGTTGGCTGTGATCTCGGAAAGAATCAACTCCTTGTGCAGGGTGTTGTTGTCCTTTTCAAGCAAGGAGATCTTCTTGTCTTTGGCCAGTGCTATCTTTTGGAGATCAAGGATCTTCTGCTCAGCTTCAGCCACATGTTGATCAAGGAGGATCTGAACCTCAGCAACTTTCTTCACAAAAGGAATTCAGCATTCAGGATCCTATATCCTCAAAGGAGATACAGATTTGAGGATATAATATCCTTACCTCAGAGACATACTCTTGAAGCTGACGTTCCATGAGAGGGAGGCCTTCAGTGGGTTCAGTGGTCTTCTTCCTTTTAGCTCCCTTACCCCTGGTGCTCATGCCCTTAGGCTCCGGATTGCTTTGGCTTGCAGCCAGCTCCTTCTTGATTGACCGAGGGGATGCAATGTCCTGGAGATCAGCAACGCTGAACCTGGAAGCAGACTTTGATGATTTGCCAGCACCTACAAGCATAATACACAGGGTCAAGTTTCCAGAAAGCCTCTACTCTTGATTTGGTGACAGATGATTCTTGAATATGTGACAAGGTGATAGCTGCATAGACAAAAGATAAAGGATCAGTTATCCTTAACAGAAGAGAAAAATTCTTACCGTTGTCCTAATCTAAGGATCCTATACCCTACCATATGTATTCCATTTCTTAGGAAGATGACTTACGTTCGGAATAGAATCCCTTCTCATGAAGAAGAAGAATTGATTCCTCCAGTTGGTGTCATTCTTGGTGGTTTTGAGAATGGGATGAGGTTGCTGGGGTTTGGATTTGTAGAGATATCGGTAGGAACCGTGGCTTACAAGATTGTACAGTTGGCTCAACTCAGACATGCCTATGTCTATACCCTCCTGCTCTACAATGTGCTCAAGTGTGTATAGGACTCACCACACCATCGGCATAGCCTGGATGTAGCATAAACCGGTGAGTGTGAAGAAGCCCTGTGTGAGAACAGGGAAAGGATATGTAAACCCTATCTGAAAAGGGGCTGCGGGGAAGGTGATCCATGTGTCTGACACACAATCTCTTTTGGTTGAGGAATCAAAGGGTGTAGGATCGTTTTACCGACCAAACGAGTCGTTCAGGAGAGTTTTTGCTCAATACGAGAGGCGGAAACAAACGTATCGAGGTAATTCAGCATGCAAATAACTTTAAACTGTCTTTAGATTGATTTGACAAAGATTTACAGCGAGTAGACACTTCGGCAGCAGTTCAGCACTGAAACCGGAAAGTTGGAACTTCTCCAAAAGATATCACAAGGCACCTATATATAGGGTTGGCTATTTCGCATGAACAGACTCATGCGAAATACCAAGAGTTGATTTCGTACGAAATAGCAATTTGCTATTTCGTGCGAAATACTCTATTAACCTATATTTGACATTTTTCTCGTACTACGTGCCCTGATCTATCTATACAAATACAAGACTCGATACAAGACAAAGTCGACAGACGTATGCACCAACAGACTCCCCCTCGGATGTTGACGAAGTCTTTAGTGTCGAGTCTTCAACCTTCAGTCTTAATTAGTCTTCTCGATCTCTCCCAAAATATCTGACAATGTAAATCATCTTCAATCTTTTCTCTTCTTCTTTCTTTCCTTTACCAGGATCTGAAGCTGGCTCTTACAACCTCTTGATCAGATCTTCTTGATTCCTTAAGTTCACCAGCATCAGCAATAATCATGAACTTCAGTTCCAGGATCAGAACTTGGCTCTAGTAACATCAGGATTATAACCTGGCTTACATTCTGCTTATGATCTTGAGCCTGGCTATCCTGCACATTCTCTACCTCAAAATAAATTTCACAAATTTAACATTTTACAAATTTAACATTCTGCACAGGTATCTATCTAGAATGATTTAACATTTAACAACTTCTGATGACCACTTGTAGGCAAACATTCAAAATTTTTCTTATTTTAAACAAACTTTCCCAAACCTGTTCATCATGTATAGCACTCGGAATTTTGAAAATCAGCTCTTCAACATCAGTTGTCGAAAATCTTTTTGGATTTTTATTTTCAAAATTTTATGCTAAAACACACTGAAAATCTTTTTGGATTTTTGTATATAAATGAAATGTAGTAAAGAAATATATACAACAATATTTTTGTGAGTTTGTGTAAGATGATCATATCAGTTTCTGAAACAAATCACCAACACCGTTAAGCTATAAACATTTTAAGTTCTAAACGATTCACTTAGATTGTCAGTATACTGATCCACTTAAATTCTCACACAAATTTCAATTGCTTCGAGATACGAGATTAATGTTTTAGAGACTTAAACTTATACGCGTGTCCCACCTCAGAATATACTCCCGTATCCAGATCCCAATATTCAGTCTTACAGGTGAGTATACCTAGAAGATATCTGTAAAGGGTTAAATGCGAGGGCCATGAGAGCTCAGGCTATTGCTTCCGCAAAATCAGAGAGATGATGGCTTCGACTTTAGGTGTGTTCCCTTTAGAGAATCTTTTCTTCAACAGCACATGATTAGCATTTTGCAATGTTTCATCATTTTTTATGCTGAGGGGGTGCTATATTTCAAGCAAGCAAAAAGTATTATACGGGGACTAGGCCATTGCTTCCGCAAAATCAGAAGTCCCGGGATAATACCCCAGATATCACTAAGCATAAAGACCTAGTATCTCAGAAAGAGGGACCTTTCAAACAAGATTTTGGGGGTTACCCATATATCCGAGAGATGTTCCCCATGAGATAAGTAAGTTTGAAATTTAGGTTTATATCTCGAACACAATCTACTAAGTGTGTAAAAACCTACTGGCATATCATCAGTGAGACCGTTTATCACATTTTGACTTTCTAATTCTTTAGCATGCCGTGAATGTCCACTGATGTACTATAATTTCCTCTTTTTCACAACAAAACTCAATTTTAATTTTTCAATGTTTTTGACTTTTTCAAATTTTCGAAATTTCACAAATTTTTACTCCCCCTAAAATCAAAATATATTTCAATTTTGATTTTCTGGAAAATTTGAAAACAAACTGTACAAACAAATGACAACTGTTGAGAATTGCTTCAATCCTCCATCCACTTGGCATAAACAATCAGAACTCCCTCTTACAACAAACTATTTTCCCATTAAGATTTCAAAACACTTATGTTTGTTTTAATCAAAATGGTTTTTCCGGAAAATAAGATTTGTCGATTTTACCACTTGTAAAAATAAGGATGTGATCATCACTTTGTTTTCCAATTATGAATGTAAGTTAAATCAAGTTCAACTTGATGACCTTGATTAACCACTTGTCAGTGAAAACCACTTGTATGTTTACCAAACAAACTTTTTCAAGAATGATGCCGATACCTGCTCCACACTTACCAACCTGGAAGCTCCGGCAAGTCAGGTTTTTTCAGTTAAAGAGATTTTCCCAAGCCTGACAGACCTTGGGAGATTCCGAGTTACCAACACTCGATTTCTTTGTTTTCTTTTCGTAAAATTCTTTAACCCCCTTTACCTTCCCATCAACCATTTTTTCCAAAAATGTGTTTCACTTTGGGGTTAAAGGCTTTTTCAACATCAAATTCTTTCTTTTCAGAAAAGAATTGATTTGAAATTTCAACTTTTCCAATCTTTGATTTTAAAATCTCAGCCCGTAATGGTGGAAAATTTTCATCATCCAATAGCGGGACTAATTTCTCTTCTTTCATCTCAACTTGTGGCTCCTCTGACTTTGTGGAATCAGATTCATCGCCAGACGATAGCTCCTCTGATTTTGACGAATCAGAATCATTGCTAGAACTACCATCAGATATCTTAATAACCCATTTTTGATTGTAAAGATTTGCTTTTCTCTTGTAAAACCTTTTTGAACATTCACCAACCTCAAATTTTGAGTTTTTGAAAACTATAAAAGGTTTGGTTGGTGGTTCATTCTCAACAATCTTTTCTTTCATTTTTTCAGAGACTCCCTGTTTTGTTTAGATTGCCTTTGGACAATTCCTGGCAATATGGCCAACTGTTTTGCATTGAAAACAGGTTCTTGTCTCTTTCTTTTGTTGAGCAACATCTTTTTTCATTTCTTCTTGCTTCTTAGCAATGAATTCTTTGTTCGTCTGCTTTCTAAACAATTGTTCCTTTTCTTCTTCAGATGATATTCCTGAAACAAAAACAGTTTTTGTTTTATAAGTTTTCTCATTTTTATGATTTTTTGGTGGAATAAATCCAAGACCTTTTCTTTTGAAATTACCATTATGGTTTGGTTTCTTTTGAAAACCAGAACCAGAATTGTAACCTTTTTTCTTGTTAATCCTTTGTTGATCTCTTGAGGTGTACTTTTTAGGTTTTTTAGAAAGATTTACATCTTTGATTTCAGAGATATTAATTTCTGTCAGTTTGAAAACCTTTTTTATCATTTCAGTTCTAACACCTCTTATTGGAAATTCTTCATCAGAATATAATTTGTCAGAATCATTCAAAGTATATGCTACTTTGAACAGTTCGTCATTCAAATTAGATTGTGATAACAAAAATTCTTTATTATAAACCCGTTTGTCCTGTTTGACTGTTGACTTTGACTTGTCAGACTTTGACTCTGAGTTTGACTCCGACTTTGACTCCTCGGTTTCATCGTTATCCAACACCTGATCGACCACTTTCTTTATTAATTCGGACTCATGATCAGTATCAGACGATGTGAAAGTGACATCTATGTTTTCTGGCAAATTTTCTGAAGACTCAGACTCCCACTGTAAATTGGTTGCCTTTTTTACTCTTTCTGAATTTGGATTTCGTGGAGAATATCCATTTTCAAGCGGAGGTGGACACTTGTTGTAACTGGCACTATGTTTCTTACCATAATCTTTCATTTCAGTATCCTTCTTCTTTTCAGAGCTCTTGTCTTCAGATACTTTCTCTTCATCAAATGCCTTCATGCCTTCAACGGTTGGATAAATCCTGTCAATAACATAAGAAGTACATGAGTAACTTTTTAACAATCTATTAACTCTTTCTGTTTCAATTCTTTGTGTTTCCAGTTTTTGTTCCAGCACAGCACACTTCTCAATGTAATTGTTGAAAACTTTCTGCTTTGTCATGAAAGCTCCTTGAAGTGTTTTCATGGCTGTTGCTTGTTCACTGCTTGATTGATTGTACAGATTCATTGATTTGTTTAGAACATCATAAGATTCTTTCAAGCGGTTCATGTTGTGAATCAAAGTACTGTTTTGCTTCTTCACTGCTTCACAGTTTTCACATTTCACAGGAATCTTTTGTGCATCAGCTTCTGATTCAACTTTGAAATCTGGAACTTCTTTTACTTTTCTCTTAATTACAGGAACTTCTTCATCATCACTACTGGCTGGTTTTTTAGCTTTCTTCTTTTTCTTTCGAACTTTTCCATCATCACTATCACTTTCTTCCATCATTCTCAAGTGCTCTTCCATTCTTTTTGCATAATAATCATCATCATTATCACTGTCTTCAGCAACTCGAGCAACAAAAGCTTTGTTATTTGGAGTTTTGTTAGGGTCATAATCATCCCAACTGAAATTTTCCCAGCTAAATCCTTCTGGTAACTTTTCATCATCTTGATTTATCAGACATGCTTTACCATTGGCTGAAACATATTTGTCCCAACTAAATCCTTTTGATAATTTTTTATCTTCTTGATTCACCATACAAGCTCTCTTTGATGATTCTTCAATCTCCTTCTTGGCATGAGCAGTTTGTGGTTGTTGTTGATGTGATTGTTGAGCAAGTTGATGATAAATTGCTTTCCGGTAATAATCATTGTTGTTGAACGGATTTTGAGCTCCACATGCTTCGCGGTTTGTGCACTCCCTCTTGAAGTGTCCTTTTTTCCTGCAATGAAAACAAGTAACTTTAGATTTATCAAAACCTAAAGTAGAAACATTTGCATCATGGAAATCATCTCTTCCCGTAATTTGTTTAAACTTTTCGGCTCTCCTCAACACACTCGCCAAACACCACTTTATGTCCATTAACTCCATCTCCTCAGCATCTATCTGATCGTAATCCTCTTTTGTCAACATTGGATTCCCGATCTTTCCTGCGACTAAACTCCCATATGACTCTAAAACAGTCACTGATAGAGACATGTGACTTTTTGCAACTTCTTTTGAATAATTCTGATCATTTTCAAGGTTCAGGGCAATGTTGCATTGTATAACTTTGCTATTCTTTGACTTTGAAGAATTTGGATCAAATGATGGATATGAAGAAAATCCAATTTTGCTACTAGATCCTTTTGCTGGTCCTTCTGATGAACTTTTAGCATTGAATGCAGTCTCAACTTTTGGTGACATGTTGGTCTTATCACTGATACCTCCTTTGTAATAAAGTCCGATATCTTGTTCACCATCAAAATCTTTCATTCTTGATATCTTCCTTTGTTCCATCTCTTGAGCTTCAAGCTTTTCAATGAACTTACTCAGTGTTAGATTCCCAAAATCCTTCTTATTTCTCAACATCATGAGGTATGTGCCCCAAGTTTCATGTGGTAACGCATCAGCTAGTTTCTCAATCAATTCTTCATTATCCTTTGTGATGTTCACTCTCTTCATGTTGACTAACAAATTACAATATCTTTCAATGATCTGTTTAGTGCTTTCAGTCCTCAAACCACGAAATAGATCAAATTCTTTCTTCAAAAGCGATTTCTTGTTCTTGATCATTTCTTTGCTTCCAACAAACTTTGATTTTAAAGCTTTCCAAATTGAATAAGCAGTTCCATTGTGTTGCAATAAAACCAAGATATCTTCCTTAACAGCTTGATGCAACAAACTCGTCATCATCTTTTCATCTTTGTATTTCTTTTTCTCTTCAACACTAAGATCTTTAATTGCAATAATCTCCTCATCATCATTCATCGGTCTAACATATTTTGTCTCAACACATTCCCAAGCATCCAAGTAATTTGCTTGTCCCCAGTTCTCAAATCGTTCTTCCCATCCTTTATACTCCTCGATATTCATAAGTTTTGGCGGTTTTTGCATAGTTCCCATTTCATTTTCTAACATTGTGTTCTGAACAATACTTATCGGAGTAGCAAAAGCGTTATAAAATTCTTCTTCCATGATTCGGTTTCAAAAAATTTCTAGACTTGATATTTCAAACAAAATAACCTTCAAACGAAATACCCTTTCAAGCGAAATGAACTTTGGTGTGAAATCACCCTTTCAAACGAAATAACCACTTTGGTGCGAAATACACTAATTTCGTGCGAAATAAGTGATTTCGTATGCAATAACTGAATTTTCAAGCGAAATAACGTGGTTTCGAACGAAATAGGTAATTTCGTATGAAATTAAGTACCCTATTTAAACGGAATAACAATCTGGTGCGAAATAAGGTTATTTCGTGCGAAATTATAACCTTATTTCGTGCGAAATACTGCTGATGTCATCATCTCGAGCTGTTTTTGCCAAAATTGATCAGGTTTTAAGCTGTTTTAAGATCTGAAACTTTCTAGGGTTTGTTAAAACACAGTTTCGCACATTATGTGTAAAATTCAAGTCATTTTGACCGTGAAAACTTGTTAATTTTGAAAAAGAAGATGTAGAAATCAGATTTTGTAGCTGAATTGATATGAACTCTTCCTACTGAGCTCTGATACCACTTATAGGATCGTTTTACCGACCAAACGAGTCGTTCAGAAGAGTTTTTGCTCAATACGAGAGGCGGAAACAAACGTATCAAGGTAATTCAGCATGCAATTCACTTTAAACTGTCTTTCGATTGATTTGACAAAGATTTACAGCGAGTAGACACTTCGGCAGCAGTTCAGCACTGAAACCGGAAAGTTGGAACTTCTCCAAGCAAAATCACAAGGCACCTATATATAGGGTTGGCTATTTCGCATGAACAGACTCATACGAAATCAGATTTCATGTGAAATCAGTGATTTCGTGCGAAATACCAAGAGTTGATTTCGTACGAAATAGCAATTTGCTATTTCGTGCGAAATACTCTATTCACCTATATTTGACATTTTTCTCGTACTACGTGCCCTGATCTATCTATACAAATAGAAGACTTGATACAAGACAAAGTCGACAGACGTATGCACCAACAAAGGGCTAGAAAATGGTACCATCAGGAAAACAGGGGCGAAACTGATCAACTTCAGGATCAATGAATCGACAAAGCTCCATTGAAGGGTTTTTGGTTAAACCCTGACTCTTTAATTGACTACTGTGTTTAGGATTCTTGGCGAGAGAAGAACGAGTATTCATTTTTGCCATGGATATTCAAAGAACAGAGGATCAGATAGAAGAAAATTAGAGAGAAGGGAGAAGGAAGTACCTGATAAGATCTTCTAATGAGAATTTAAAGGGGAGGATCTTGAATATAAATGCAGATTTCAATCCTTATCTTTAAGCTGTTTATAATGGTTATTGTTGCAGGAGATGACCATCGCTGACATCAGCACTGTAACGGCTATATCCACTTGCAACGGCTAGTCCGAAAATTGTTGAAACATGACTATCTAATCGGATATCAACTAGTCATGTTTGGGGGCAATTGTTAGGGATAGAATTTTATAGCATGTGGATCACGGATCCTCAAGTGTAGCCTGGATCATGGATCCTCAGTTTAGTATGGATCGAGGATCCTCAGGAGATGATACAGGGAGGCTAAGGATCCAGGATCCTCAATGTTACTCTAAACTAACAATTGTTTCCATCATGTTTTGAATTTTTTTGCAGGTGTATTCGAAGTAGACTTGGTCCTACCGATATTCTAGGGGAATATGCTTTGCATTTGTGCACGTGCAATAGCTTTATGAACGTTATGGTGATCGTGGGGAAGCTAGCACCTTATTCAGATAGTTTGTTACTTGGATATTTTCTAATTTTAAAGGGGATTACAAGCTTCATTTAGTAATATTAGTGATACAAACATACACACAACTCTCAAACTCGAATTCTCTGCAAACTATTGGTGATTACACATACTAACACTTTAGCAAACATTGTACAAAGCTTGTTATCATCCCAAGTTGTAAACTTTGTTTGTTCAATATAGTTGGTGATCGGTAGTTTCCATCACCCGAGGTTTTTTATGCCGGAGATCATTCATTGATCAAGGGCTTTTTCCTCGTACAAATCCTTATGTTCAACATCCATTTCATTCATTTGTTGTTTACATATTTACTCAATTAACCAAGCATCTAACCTCACAAAAATCAGATTTGGTTACATTATCCTTGTGTGATTTTTTACCAAAACAGTAGTGATGATGGAAGTACAAGATTCAGTGAGAAATACTTACGAAATAGCCTTGAATCGAGAGAAAAGTGCTTGAGAACGAGCTGGGAGCGAGTTGGGTCGGATAGAGCGGTCACATCAGTGAACAGTGATGTGGCAGGCGGGTATTTATAGTGTAAGAGAGAAAGTAAGGCGGTGGAGAAGGTGGGTCGGATGGCTAGTCGATCGGATGGCCATCCGATCGGATGGTCATCTGGTCGGATGTCCATTCGATCGGGTGGTCATTCGACTAGCCGAGTTACGTTTTGTTGATTTCCGACTTTAGTTTCGTGTGTTACGCGTTGCGTTGTGTTTGAGCGAGTTGCGAGTGAGCGTTGCGATGAGATAACCACATAACATTCAAACAAATAACCACACAAATAACACACATAACACATAAAAATGCATAAAGTAAATCTGCGTTTCGAGTTGCGTTGAGATTGCATTGCGATTGCGATGTGAAAGCGTTAGTATAAACAAGCGATGTAATATGCGATAAAATGCGTTTAATTAGTATGCATTGTAAACTGCGTTAAATGCGATAAATGCGTTTTGAATAAGCGTTGTGAATGCGTTGTAAAACATAGCTTAAAATATCGTTTAAAATAGTCGGCCCATAGCGATAATCGAAATCTCGAGAGTACAAGGTAATTAAGCAATAATTAAGCAAGAATTGACAGATACAAGTAATGACCCAAAAGGTCGGGTTGTTACACGGGACTAGGTGAATCGGCTAATTTTAGTGTGAGACCCTAGGTGAGTTAACCAAACTTAAATTAAATATACGTGATAAGGGCTTAGAATCGGGTTTGGGTTTAAGAGGATCGAAATACTTGCAATCGCGGTTAACACGGGTGTTAATTTTAATAAAGTAAACTAGCTTTTATGCCCGAACCTTAACTTGATTCTGATTCCGTTGCATAATTCTTTTTCGGGGACAAAAAAAAATGTAAGTATGGGGATATTTGATGTATTGCAAAATAAATCCATTTATCGTGTTAAGTTTGTATATATTTCATATTCGTTTTGTTTATATTTAAGTCGAATTTCGTTACTTTGATCAAGTTCTCGTTTTCCAGGTCGTTGGTGCTGAAAGTGTCGAAAAACGAAGAGAAAACGGCTGGAAATTAAGTTGCAAAGGATTCTGGATCGTCGCATTGCTGAAACTGTTTGAAAATCGAAGGAGTCTGTGAAAAACATGCCGTCACGTCGCGCGACGGTCTAGGAAGTTCACACTGGCGCCCCACGAGGATAAAATAATAATATTTTGGTCAAACATGGCGTCGCGCTACGCGACCTCGAATGTGTTTACCCGTCGCGCGACGTGATGGGTGTATCCGGCGGCAATTCTTGTTTTTGAGATAGGGTTTCAGTATGTATTCATCCTAAACATTCAAAACACACAACTTACGAATCAAGAAGCTTTTGGACGAATTTCAGAGATCTTTTGGAGCGTTTTCGAGTTCGTGGAGCTACCGGTTGAAGATACGAAGCTTGGGAATCATTCCGGTTGCATATTTTCCATTCAGGTGTCTTTACTTTCATCTCTCTTTCGCTGTCATGTTTCGTGTTCTTGTTAATACTTCGTTTTTGATGTTTTCTATCACTTTGATTGGCTAAACTTGTTTAACTACCTAGATTGGATGATTGATTGCTAAAGTTTTTATTTATATTATGGATTTATGAATTCTATGGATTATTTATGAATTGTAAACGACTTGTTCTATCGGTTAGATGTGTTTGCATGCTTGATATTATTTGAATATTGATTATTGCTTCGTATGATTCTTGGTGACGGTCATTATCACGTAATAGAGTCGTGCTAGGGTTTTAGATTTTAGTGAGTGTCTATATCACATAATAAATCTTAACTCTTTAGGGTGAAATTGTGCAACTAACCGTAGAAGTGATATTCTGTAATCTCATAAAATCAAGTGTTCTACTAATCGTCAATAGCTGAAAGGTGCGAGGTTATTGCTAGGTCTAAGTCATTAAACTGAAAGGTAGGAGCTTCGTTAGGAGTAACCCTATTGGCTCATGTCTAGCAAGTCTAATTGCGAAAACAAGTATATCCTTGGTTTAGATCTCGACAGGGAGTGGGCCTCGTAGGATACTTTCATAAATCCATTAGGTGTCTTGAAAAAGAGTTTAATAACCGGTAATCTAAACAACCTCTAGGGTTTCATAGCGTACTCTTGAGAAGGGTTAGGAGTCCTTTAGATCCCGAAAGGTGAGAACTTTATTATCCCGGTTCCATAGTAAACAACTTCCAAATATAATCATAACTAAAAGCAATCAGGATTCCAGTCTAGGTAGTGTTTCCACCATCTAAGTAAAGTCCGAAGTAATTCGTTTAGTTGATTTAGTTAATTAATTTAGTGTAATTGCATTCTTAGAAACCCCCCCCCCCCCCCCCTAAAACATAAAGATAGTTAAGTGTCTTATCAGAGTCAGTCTAGATAAGGTAATTAGTGTAATTCGATATAGTCTCGTAGGTTTGATATCCAGACTTACATTAGCTATACTAGAGTCGATCGGTACACTTGCCGGTTTGTAGTTTAGTGTGTCTTAGTGAGTCTAGAGTATTACTTAGAGTCTAGAATAGTTAAATTTAGTTACTTTTATTAAACTACTTTTTAGCGCATCAACATTCCTTGACATTTAAGTTTTTGCAACATTCTCCTGTACAACCCATTCGCCGCAGTAGCGGCTAGTATTGTATTTTGCTTTTCTTGTATTTTAATTTGGAACATTGTATGTATCATTGTAATTTTTTCAGTTTTGTTGATTGTTATCATAATGTCTATCTTATGCATTAGATTGTTTGAGTCTATCCTAATCTTGCTAAACTCGTGATACATTTTTTCATTAAAGTAAAATTGATAAATAAGATCGCATTTTATAAAAATAAAAAAAAATAAAACAACTTATAAGTTTCGCAATAATAAACTTGTTTTTTAATAAAACCATTATTAAACTCATAAACATTTTCCGTTATTGAACTCGTATCTCAACAAAAACTCGTTATACGTTTTCATTCCAAATTTACTAAAGTAAATTACAAAAAAAAAAAAAAAAAAAAATCATTATATCTATACGGGTCATATAGAGGTTCAAAAACCTCAAAATCTCAACAAAACAATGCTTTGGGTTATATAGCTTTACATGGGTTGTATAACAGTCTATACTACCCGTATAGGTCAAGACAAAGAAAACATTCCTTGACATTTAAGTTTTTGCAACATTCTCCTATACGACCGTATAACTCCTTACAGGTCGTGTAGACTTAGAGTATCAAAATAAGATTATAGAGGTGTGTGAATAGTGTGAGCCTAAAAATAATTTTAAACAAAATATAGATGCAGCATCCTAAGCCGTCAAGATTGATGTGTCACTATTATAAAAATTAGAATCAAAGGAATCATCGTATAATCTATATTACTATATAAATGATCTTTTTGTCTTCCATTGTAGTTTCGTAAAAAAATAACACTTAAGATAAGTTTTAATGTTTAAAGTACAATTTGTCAATGCATGAAAATAATTTCTTTCCATTTAACCTTTATCATATAATCCTTGTTAGTTTCACCTATAACATGTACAGCTTTCATCATTTATTAATTCTAAAAAAAACTTAAAACAACATCAAATAATAAATCAATTCACATCCAGCTCCCTAAAAATATACATACATTCCACTAAAAAACAACTTCTATATCAATATATTTCCATTAAAAACAAATATTTTTTCTCTCTCATTTTCAATTAAATAATATTTTTATACCTTTATCATTACATTTTTCTCTCTCCTTCACTCACAACCACTTTCAGTATATATTAAAAAAATTATAGTGGGTGAACAGTCCTCCCCAAATATACAGATGAACAGTAACATTTTCTCTCTCCTCCACTCACAACCACTTTTTATACTCTTTGTTTTTTAAAAACCCCACACACGGATTTTGATTCCCAGGAAGAGTAAATTGGCAAAAACGTCTCTGAGGTTTGGGCACGTTTGTCAGTTTCATCCAAAACAACTTTTTTTGTACCATATTGCCCTTCACTTTTGGGTTAATTTGCCATTTTCATCCGAACGTCTAACTTTTTTGCGAAAATCGTCCCTGATGTTTAGGATTTTTTGTCATTTTCATCCATAAATATGCCAAAAAATAACCCAAATTAGACATTTGGATGAAATGACAAAAAATCGCAAAAGTGAAGGGCAATATTGTACAAAAAAGTTGTTTTGGATGAAACCAGCAAACATGTCCAAACCTCAAGGACGATTTTGGCAATTTACAGTTTGATTTGACAACTTTTGGGTTAAAACTTTTTAAGGAAAACAAGAGGGTTTAATTTGTGTTTTAACTATTAATATAAAATCCTAAGTGAGAAGATCCACCGTGGGATTAGGGGATGGTGTTTCAGGACATGATAAATTTGATTATAACAAAATAAAAAGCTATGCAAAGCGCGTGTTACGTTTTGCTTTTTCTTATATAAAGTTTACGTTGACAAGTGCTTTTAACAAAATAAAAACGACACGCAATGTGCGTGATAGGTTTTTGTTGAGTAGTGTTTTTTTTCTATCTATGTTTTTACTTTAATTTTTGTAGAAAATCGTTAAGTCCCTCGTCGCAAAGCACGGGTTCTTCTGCTAGTATTAATAAAAGCAACACTTCAATATTCAAACCACATATGTTCCCAATTACAAAAATTAATTTAAAACTAGTCCTTCAAACTTTTCTTCTCATTGTCCTCCAATATATCATTAGTAACCAAATAATATTTTTAAAAGAAAACAAACACACCATTGAGCAAAAAAAAAAAAAAATATTATTATAAACATGAGGAATATTTGAAAACTGGAGTGTATTGAACTTTTTTGTCACGGCCGTCAGGAAGGGGTGATTCGTGTTTGTTTGTCCTATAAAGACCAGGCAACCGCCCCACGGTTACCCCGACATTTTCTAAAACCATTTCATTTTATTAGTTGGCATATGTTTCTATCGCTCAGTGTTTTTATTTTCTTTACACACATATTATTTAATAGATAAAAAAGTATTTAATAGGAGGTCTAGGGAAATCTGGGTTGGATTAGAGGTATACAAAAAAACTGGTTTTAGAACCGAAACCGAAAAAAACCGAAACCGGTTTTTTTTTAACCAGTTTTTTTATAACCGGTTTTTTTTTAACCGCCGGTTTTTATACCGGTTACTATTCTTGACTTCAAAAACCGGTTATTAACCGAAACGGTTATTAAAAAACCGGTTAAAACCGGTAAAAACCCGGTTTTTTTGGGAAAAACCGGTCCCAACCGGTTATACCGGTTATTGTTTTGGACCTCAAAAACCGGTTAGTAACCGGAACCGGTTATAAAAAAAACCGGTTTTTATTTTGGGTGAAAAAACCGAAACCGGTTTTTGAAAAAAAACCGATTTGTACACCTCTAGGTTGGATCATTGAGCCAAACGGGTTTTACCGGTAATTTCATCGCCGTGCCTACGGGCGGGTGGGTTACCGGGTTTTCCCCGGAATTGGTGGTGGACTCGGGTTACTCTCGGAGTACTCCGTTTGTCCAGTGGGTGCCCCGAGAATGTTCGGGATTGAGTTTGTTGGCCGTTAAAAAAAAACTATGTTGGTTGAATTATTTTTGTTCTGTTTACTTATTTGCTAGATGGTTTCATAAATTTTAGTCGTTAGAAAAGAAAATTTTAGATGAGTAGTTAATAATGATCGAGAATAGTTATGTTTCTCTTCATCTAATTGTTCATCTTATAAATAAATGAATAAATTATTAGGTTAACAAATATAGTTGAAAGATTATCTAGGCAGTGAATGTGAAAGATGCAATTCTCTAAATAAAAAGTGCGTTATTTACATAACTTATTATTTAACACAACTTTATTATGTCTATTTATATATCTAGTTAGAAGATTAACTAGGCAGTGGATGTGAAAGATGCAATTCTCTAAATAAAAAGTGTTTTATTTACATGGATTAGGATCATGTGAGAAGTAGTAGGCTAATTGAAAAACTTGAGAAGCATACCACACATTTTCCCTATGAAAAAAAATGCAAAAAAGGTAAAAAAAAATGCAAATTTATTATTATTATTATTATTATTTTTTGAAAAATCGGAGTTTTTTCTATTAGGTTTTCTTTAAGGGATTTATACTTGAATCTATTGAGTAAGTCAAATTCTTATATGTTAGAAAAGGATCAATGAGGGTCAAATTCTTACAAATAGGGATCGTTGGGGGAAATTTTTAAAGTTGAGATTATTATTGGCCAACAAGTTAAATTTAGAATTATTAAAATCCAATAACTCTTTACATAACTTATTATTTAACACAACTTTATTATGTCTATTTATATGTCTAACTAGGTTTAAAGGAGTTCGCCGCGTTGCGGCGAATTTCTTTTGTTATTTAGTCTGTGTTTACATTTGTTTTGAAATCACTACGAGCTTGTTGCGAACAGAACTGCTGACAAGAATAAAAAGAAAATGTAGAAAAAAAATACTAAAAGATAACCGAAAGAAAATCAAACAAAAAAGTTGTATGGTAACGATGTTGTTCGTATGAAAACCGTGGTCAAAGATGAGCAAATTGTTCTGGGTACCAGTACCAAATTTGCCGAACCGAAAGATCTTAAGTACCAATTCGGTACCACTTTTGGAGTTCCTGGTACCGGTTCACTACCGTTTTTTACCTTCATATACCAGTATCGTAACCGATATTTTCGGTATCAGTACCGATTCTGTATTGGTTGGCACCGAGCTCATCTCTACCCCTGAAACTAAAAAAAGAAAAAATTAAAAGTTGAAGAAAATCAACAAAAAAAGTTGTATGATACCTTTGTTCGTACGGTAACCGTGATCAGGGATGAGCAAATGGTACCGGGTAGCCGCACTTAATTTACCGAACCAAAAGATTTCCAATATCAATTCGGCACCAACTTTTGGCGTTTTCTGTATTAGTGTCAGTTTTTACCTTCATGTACTGATACTAAACAGGACCGTACCGGTATTTTCGATACCAGTACTGGTTCGATACCGGTTGACACCAAGCTTATCACAACCCCTGATATTAAAAAAATGATTAAAGTTAAAAAAAAGTAAAGAAAATAACTATTATGATAATATTAAAATAATAAAAGTATTAAAAAACTACATATTATTATAATATTATATTAAAATAATAAAAGTATTAAAAACTATATATTATTATAATATTAAAATCACTATTTATTTCAATTTGTTTATTAATATATAGTAATATATAGTAATATATAGTAATAGTAATATATATAGTTTCTATAAAAGGAGAAATCCTAATGACATAAGAAAAGCTGATGTGTCAGCAGGAGAGTCTGTCCAACAATGCTTTTCTTATGTCATTATCGCATCATAATCCTTAATATATAAAATCACTTTAATTTTCAAAGATCTGGCCCATATCTAGAAAATTACTTTAAAATCAATTTAAACATCTGCCCACATCTACAAATGGGCAGCTGTTTATAAAACCACTTCAAACCTCTGCCCATATTCAAAATTTAAAATCAAAATCCTGGCTCCAAATTCAAAATTCAAACTACATATGAATCTGCCTCCCTATAAATAACATATATGAATATGAATTTGGCTCCACATTCAAATTTTAATTTATCTCTCTCTTTTATATTTGCGATCATATCTCTCTTACTCAATTGCATTGCTCTAATGATTGAGCCGGTTAATCTTCGATTACAGTTCTTTGTAACAAAATCATTGTTCCAACATCGTTGTTTCATTGAAGCTCTGTTTCACACACTCACCTTTGACCTCGGCTTTGCATATTCAGTCTGTTCATCTGCGATTACAGCTTTTTGTACTTCACGAAATTTTTCCAACATCATTGTTGCAACATCATTAAGGGTATGTTTTTTTCTCTGATGTTGACTCTTAAAATTTGAACTGATCTGTTCTAATTCTCTGTTTATATTTCAGCCTAATGAGAGTTGTTTAAAATTCAAACAATCAGTTGCGGGTTATTTTAGGTTTGTGGATTCTTTTAAACTGTTGATATATGTTGATAATATTTATTTTAAGGTGTTGATATATTTCAGCTTTTTTTTCGAGCGAGCAGTGAGGAGTTCTTCTGCACTGTTTTTGAAGTCTGAAGTGCAGAAAGTGGAGTACTTCTTTATGATAAATGAAGAAGTTAATGATACTTATGAGAACCTGTTTTTTTTTATTTTTATTTTTTGTTCTTTCGGTTTCTTGATATTTAACTTTTTACTACGATTATTATATCCTTCTTTTACATGACACTTGAAGAAATATACAAGTTAAATAACATATATGAATTTGGCTCCACATTCAAGAGTTAAAAATGTCATCATACCCTTCTGTAGGTTCTTATGATTTAAAGTATCGCTTTATCAAGCAAGTTGAGGATCAAGTATATGAGGATAGGGCTACTGTTGAAGAGCTGAAGAGGTGTTTTGATGGACTGCATCTTGGTCTGTTTACGAGAGACCAAGTGTCCAGAAACCTGATGGTGATGTCTTTCTACACTTCAGACTTCAAAAACAGTGTAGAAGCTTTTCATCACGTTTTACTACCATTATATCCTTCTTTTACATCAGAGTTGAAGAAATATACAAGTTAAAAATGTCATCATATCCTTCTGTAGGTTCTTATGATTTAAAGTATCGCTTTATCAAGCAAGTTGAGGATCAAATATATAAGGATAGGGCTACTATTCAAGAGCTGAAGATTATTAAATTTCGTTGTTCAGTTCTCAATGTAATTGTTGATCTATCGTCATATGTGATATGTAAATTTTAATTCTATTAATCTTTGTAGAGCATTTTATTTTTACTAATTTGAGCATCAATAGATGTTAGTGTTGATACCTGCTATTGTAAATGTTGAGTTGCAACTGTTGCCAGCATCTGTTATTCCCAACAGCAGTTTCCAAAGAAGATTCAACCATTAACACAATAGAAGTTGTGAACATTCTTAAAATATAGACAAAAAACTTTAAAAGTCTGTTGAAAACAATTGTTTTTAAAACATCTGTTTGGCAAAAGATTCATCCACTGTTTAAAGGTATTGTCTGTTCTCATAATTCCTGTTTTTTGTAACGACTGTTGAGTTGCTACTGTTGCCAACATCTGTTATTCCCAACAGCAGTTTCCAAAAAATTGTCAAGGATTAACACAATAGAAGTTCTGAACATCTGTTATTTCTCAACAGATGTTTGTAAAACGTCTTTAAATGAAGAGGTTTTTTTTACCACTGCTCAACAATTCTGAACATCTGTTATTGCTCAACTGTTGATTTACCACTATTTACAACATTTGTGTCCGATGAAGTGGTAGTAGCCTTTGTTTGCCATGTAGATTATTGTTGGTCTTTAAATGAGTAGAGTTTTTTTTTAAAAAAAAATTATGGCAGAGGTTTAAAATTTGTCCTTTTAGTTTCTTGATATTTAATTTTATAGTTTTCCTATGAAAATTAATTTTTTAAATGTTTTGCATTAAATGGCTGCTGATATTTAATATCAATTTATTCGTTTATATTAAAAGTCTGTTGAAAACAACTGTTTTCCAAACCTGTTTTTGACTAAGGACTGCTGACTTACTATTGTTGTATAAGATCTGTTGTTGCCCAACAGTGGTTTCCAAACACTGCTGAAGGGTATTGTCTGTTCTCATAGGTTCTGTTTAATCTGAGGACTGCTGAGTTACTAATGTTGCCTAACATCTGTTGTTGGCCAACAGTGGTTTTCAAACAACTGTCATCCATTATCAGAGCAGAGGTTGTGACGTGCACAGATATTAGCCATCAGATCTTTGTAACTTCTGACACGTCAGCATTCACCTTTTCACTTTATAAACCCCTGTTTCATCCCCAAACAGAGGTTTTACTTTCGTCTTGAGTTTAAAATTCAGCAGAGCGGTTTCCACCTTCTTCTTCAACACTTCTTCGTCAACCTCTCACAACTTTTAATTCCGATCATGACTTTGATGATGAAAAATTCGCATAACTACCTGGGTATTTTTGAGAAAACCGAGAACAATAATCTCTATCATTCAATGATTGATGTTCTTACATCATCAAAATATAAGGTCATTCTTACCGCCGACGCACCCATTTTCCAAGAGACGCTTTGCGATTTTTGGGCTAATGCGAATATTGAAGAATAAAACAATGTGGCCGTAAGTATAACTTCAAAATTCGGAGGTGAATCGGTTGCTATTACCCCCAGTAGCATATCAACAACATTTGAGGTAAACGACTTGGCAGGTAAGAGATCTTTCCCGAAAAATGAGATTCAAACATACTTGATTGGGAGGGGATATAATGGACAGTTGAATCAGGCAACTATGTTTAAACGTAATTTTCCAACACCAATGAAATTCCTGTTCCATACTCTCTTAATCTGTCTCTCAAATAAAACTACTTCTTTTAATGAAATACCTTTGAAAATTCAGTCATTGGGGTATGTAATTTTGACAAATACTGATTTTAACTACTCCCAAGCACTGTTTGTTGATTTGGTTTCAAATTTAAAAAACATTAAAAAGGGCAAAATTGCTGCTATTAAAAAGGGGAAAACTGCTGCTATTAAAAAGGGGAAAACTGCTGGTTTTCTTATGTTTCCTAGACTATTAAGCTATTACCTGCAAAAACATGTTTCTGAAAAAGCTTTTGAAAAAGGTAAAGCTATTAAAATGAATAGTATAACATCTGAAACTTTTACTCACCTTATAGCTAAAGAGTCAGATGTTTCCAGAACTGAAGCAGAGGGGAATGACCAAATTTTAGATGAGTCCACAACTGCTCCTGAAACCTCTATTTCTGAGCCCACTGCTCTTGGTGATCACAACACTACAACCACTGCTGTGAAACCCCCACCAACAAAACTTAAAAAGACCAAAACAAAATCCAAAAAGCCCACTGAAACCAGCAAAACGGGTCCTCTAGAAGATGAGATCCCAGAGGTTAACCCTGTGATAACACAGATGTCACTACAAACCACTGTTACTACTTCCTCACAACATGTGGAAAGATCTCAATCCATAAACCAAACTCCTCATGATTCCTCACAAAAGGAACATGTTGTATTCACAGGGACACCACAATATAATGTCATACCCTCATATGAGAGTATACTTAAAAGCCCTTCTCCCGGGGCAATGTCTCTTTCGACAGCAATCCCTTCATCTTCTATTTCACCAAAGTTTGTAACACTGTTTCAAGCTATTGACATTCAGACTGATAGCAATCCCTCCCACGAACACTTTACTGAGAGTTTAACTTCAACAATAGCTATGTCTGAACCTTTTCAATTACGTAACCCAAAAATAGTTGAGGAGGCTACACCTCTTGAATTTCAGCAAATTCTTGATGGTATTTCAAGTGGAGCAGCTACTACAAATGTCAAATCCACTGATTTACATTTGGACAGTAGTTTCATCAGTCAGACTCCATTGAAGGCAACCACTGCTGTGTCTATCAAGGTATCCACTGGTGAGTTCAAGTTAACCACGGGTGAGATCACTAAGGTAACCACTGATGCAGAGGGAAGTCCCCAGAACCAAGAACAAGGGGCATCTGCTAATGAAAATTTGGAGATACCTCCTCTTTCAAAAGCAGATACAACCACTTCTGGTGGGAATTCAGATGATCCTATTAAGTTAGGTGGTGGATTAAAATTCCAGGATTTGACGGAGATGATATCTAACTTGGAAACAACTGTTGCTGATATGAAAGATCAATTGAAGCAGTTGGTGGATGCTTTCAAAATTCGACCTTCTCATCAGCAGTTATGCCAAGAGCTTTGGAATTTTGTACAACCCATTCTTGCAGCTCAAAGGGAACTTGCTGAGATTCAACTTAATTCCCACATGAAGCTAATTAGAGTTATGGTTGAAGCAAGATACAAAGACACACAGGCTGACATCAAGGGCATAAAAGAATGCATTGCAAAGTTAACTGGTACTACCCCTGCACCTGTGTTTGAAAAAGACGATGAAGATGATGCTGAAAAGAGGGAAAAGGATTCCATAAAAAACTTTGGCAAACCAACACCAAGGAATCAGCCAAAACAAAATCCAAAGCCTACCAAGCAAACTTCTGCAAAATCTCCTGGAAAATCTGATACTGGTAAGAAAAATGGAATTGATGATACCGTTAACAAACAGACAAATAAGGAGATTGAACGAAAGCAGAAAAGGAAGCATACAAAAGAGGAAGATGAAGTGCTCAACATTGGAACCTCAAATAGAAGAAAATCACAAAAAACACAACGAATCTCCTATTGTCATATTTCCTAAACCAATATCACCACCAGAAAAACCAACCACTATTGCGAAACTTAAAACCACTGCTGAACCTAAGAAGTCAGATTCTGATACACCTAAAACAAAACTCTCACCAGAAAAACCACCTGTCAAAAATCAGAATACAAAATCCTCATCACCATTGCCAACCTCCACTGAAACAATTGTTGATGCAACAAATGTTTTAGCATATGTTAAGACAACAGCGGTTGAGACACCAGTTGTGTCAACAGTTGTTAGTCAATCCACTGATTCTACCCAATTTCAATTCCCATCAGAATCATCCCTTACACTCATATCAACATAATACGCTTGATGCTACCTCGTTAAAAACCTTGCTAGGAAAACCTGGTGGGACAAAACCATAGCTATAGGAAAAAGAGTGCAGCGTGTAATGCGCATTAGTCCCCCTGATACTTCTAGATCAGGTATGTTGCCTCATTAAAAACCTTACTAAGAAAACCCAATGGGACAAAACTTAGTCAAGGGAAAAAGAGTGCAACTTAAATAAGTCTCCCCCTCATTTTAACATGTATCCTTTAAGTGACGTGTGTTCATCTTACTTGAAAGTTGATCAAAGCTTTTGTAGTTAATGATTTGTCGCTCGATCCCTTAATGTGCAATCCTTTATGTTGAGCAATGTTGTATAATCTTCTAACAAGACTTTAGGTGCCTCCTTCCAAAAAATATCATATGTCCAGGACTATGTTTAGTTACATTCCCGCATCTACAAGACTAACCGAACTTGTTTTGATGGGTTAGTAAAATATAATCAAATATCGTTTATACCTGAAATATTTCTTTGAACTCATTCCAATGTCTCTTCGCTTGACAAATTTTATATCATGACAATAAGCTCAAGTGAAATATATTTTAACCATACATAGCTAGCAAAACATTTTGGTGCACACATGCATTTAATGATGGTACTTCTAGAATGAGAATCACTACTTTGGTAGGAGATGATAATAGGCATTTCTTATAACAAATGACTTAACAACCTTTAACATACTTTAAGGTTCAACTATGTCCATACTAAAATATCCCAACATCATCTTCTAGATGTACTTGAGAGATTGATAAAATATAATTACATATATACTCGAACTGCAGTTCAAGTAATAATTAGATCGTGACAAGGTCATTAAAAAATTCTCCCTCTAAAAGCTTGACAGTTTCTCTCGATGATGCCTAAACATCATCACTGTAAACTGCGATTAAAGTGAACTTTTAAAAGAAGAATGTTGATAAAAACATGACTAATTTAATCAAACTTATATCCCTCTTTATGTGAATATCTCGAGTTGTACAACACTCGACTATTTTAGTCATCAATGATTCTAGCATTATCAATACATGAGGGAATTTGTTCCATCTTATCCAAATATGCACGCGCTTTCACTCTTTAGAAGTTTTTCTACATAAAATTTACCCATTTAATACATAGATATCTATATCATATGCAAAAATGTCATGAACACTTGCTTTTATCTCCGAAATCCATATTGTACCATGCGTGTACACTATTTATTGAGATATCACAATCACCGGGTACAAGTTTTCTATGTATGTTTCTTGGTGTACAAGTATTACATCGTTAAGATGTTTCAATTAACCTTTTAAGCACTCAATTGCTTTAGAAACTCATCAGGAGTTCCAATTATATCCAACATGTAAAATAATCATAACCTTTTCAAATCCGAATATGTATAAATGATCACATTGTTTTCGAGAACTTACTTTACATGACTTACATAATTTAATCCTTCAGGACTTTCATGTAAACTTTCAGTATCAAGTGATATATAACATTCATAAGACGCATATCAATTCTCTCTTTATATTACCAAACTAATAAAATATTGGAAAGTCAATGCATCCACCACTGGAGAACACGTCTCCTCATAATCAATCATAGGTATTTGCGAAAATTCTTATGCCACCAATTTTTCCTATATCGCTCAATTTGATTTTCACATAATTCACATAAAAGACCCGTTTATATCCAACATATTTTACAACTTCAGTTGTATGGACTGTTGGTCTAGATACTTTCCATGTCATTAGAGAATTCAACTTTGCCTTATTTGCGTCTTTCCATTTTGGCCAATCATTTCTATGTTTACGTTCATAGGTAAATCTCAAATCTTGATCCTCATCATTTAATCATTTCAAGCGCTAGATTATATACAAAAGTATAACAACGTCGATTTTTATTTCGATTCCATACATATCTTAGACATGATACACCTTATCAAGATTTCATTATTTTCAGGTACCTGAGGTTCTTCTTGAACTATCATGTCTATTGTCTCTTCAGGAGACCTTTTTAATATAACCTTGACTTGACCATCTTAACTAGTTGCTCCAACTTTCGACGAATTTTATTATTGGAATCGACTGGTCTACCACGCTACAGACGTGCAATAGACTCATTACAAAAATGTGGTGATTGTCCTTTTGGGAGACTCATCTTAATTGGAGCATTAGCAGTTGGTATATGTGACATAGTCACCTTTTTAAGGTCAGTGAATGCGTCTGGTAATATATTCGCTAATATTTGTAAATGAGTTATTCTTTGAACTTCTGGTTCACACTTTTGTTTTTTGAGGATCAATGATAATTCATACCAACTCATTTCTTTTAAAACTGCTTTTTATCTCCCCCTGATGTTGGGAATGTTAATCCATTTAGATGGATATCAATTAGTTGAGTCATAAATAAATATCTCGTGAAACGCTCTATTCGTTATCATATATTCTCAACCACCTTTTAAGGTCCCATTTTTGTGCGTAGTGGTGGATCAATTTCAATATATACCGCACAACCAAAATCTTAGAAATGACATATTTGGTTACTGACCAAAAACCAACTATAATTGGGGAGAAACTATTACAACATATTGGCTTGATGTGAATTAATTTTATTTCATTTCATGTAAAACTACGTGTACTCATATATAAACATGAACTTGCTCTCATGATTATTAGCTTTTCTATCAATCGTAGACGTTCAGTGATCGTCTTTACAAAAGCAATTCGTGTATGAACATAATCTACAGGAAGTTCAACACTTATTCCATCGATCATTAATAACTAGGAAAATAAACTTATCGTCACTACTAATAAATACATGCAATCTGGAATATTGTGCTTGCTATCTTATTAGCTAAGCCATAAATTACACAAACATCAAGTTGTGAATTTGATAACCATTTAGACGATGCATCGATTTAAAACACTAAATGATATCATGTTGACATATGCATATCTCTTAATCATTTATAGAATATTTAGGGATACACACCCTTACTTGGCAAATAAACAATTTTCCTTAAGAGCAAACATAATATGCTATCAGCTAGAAGAATCTTCAAGTTTTTCATTATGTTTCACATCATTATTTACTCGGTGTGGTCTAATCGGTCATGCCAATAAAGTAAATAATCATGATCCATAAACTTCTGGTTTATGATCGTATATGTATTACTTGAACATATGCTAGTACATGACATAAGACACGAGATAATGTATAAACTATCATGTTATATAACCGTCATTATTTCCACATATCATTCTCATATTATTGCTCCCTTATTTTGCCACTTGTGGTGGTCAATCTCATTATTAACTTGGCTATCGTTATAATTTCTAATGGTCGATCTCATTATTACAATGACCATCGTTGCAATTTTCTCAACTATGTCCATGATCATGACATTTTCAATGATCTTTATATAATCGCATTCACTTTAGGAAACGAAATAAGCAGAATAAGTTTCATAACTTTTCATTATTTACTCAGTCACAGGAATATAAAACCATTTCAATCTTTTCATACTCTCATAATGTATTGCTACTTCAGGAGCATATCTCACGTGCGATAAATGGGAATTTATATTTCCAATTTTTGCACTTAATAATTCTTTTCACATCATAATATGAATTTGAAAGTAATCAAATGACCGAGTCATGTATTATCGGTTTAAAACTTTATGATAATGGGATTTAAGGGGTAGGACACTTAGAGTATCATACTAAGTATATATACAATCTTTTGTGAGATTACAGTTAACCACAACATTATGATCACAACTTAACTCACTTAAAGCAAAAGTTCTTATTCAAATATAGTGTTAACAAAGTTGTGGTATCAAAAACTCATGATCAAAAAACTTCTTGCACATTGGTATTTTCCTAATTCATTTGGGAATATATCATACTCACATAAACCTATGATAATTTGGTAACACGGTTTGACCATCTGCAAAACCTTTGTTTATTTAACATAAAACAACAATTACTTCTAAAAGCAAAACCTTTGTTTATTTGACATAAAACAACAATTACTCCTAAAAGAATGGAATTTAATAATTTGTTGCATAATCTAGGGTTAAAAAAACATATCAAAAGATAATAAATAATTTGTAAAGCTCTAAAAAAACCTTCGATAAAATCATATATATGTAATCCACTGATTAGTTAATTTAAATTAAAAGCTTTCACGCATAAGTGGTACCCAAGATATAGAACTTTCAAATTTCTTAATATATATTACTCAATTTATAAAAATCAATATAAATTAACAACATTAAAAATGAGACCAAAATATCACACTTTAAATCACTTATGATGCAATAAAGTTCATTCACATCTGATGGGTCTGATGGGTGTTTGAAAAACCTTCAAAGCCTTAAAAGGAATCATTAATTTAGACAATTCACCTCCGTTCTTATTTATCCCCATATTATTAAAAAAAAAAAAATAGACATGCTTAAATATAACATTATGGATAAAACATACGATCAATAACTTAAAATGTGAAATAGCCTATTGTATTAAACTAGTTTTTGCCCCGCCCGCGTTACGGGGCAATAAGCCAAATATTTCTCTCTCACGACATGTATATCTGTACAGAGGGCAAAATCGTTATTATAATTTAAACTGAAGATGAAATCATAATTTTAAACTGAGAGCAAAATCACAATTTTGAGCTAGGGGGAAAACATAATTTTATTTTGAACTGTGGGCAAAACGTAATTTTGAGCTAAGGGCATAATCGTAATTTTGAGCTAGAGAAAAAAACAACATTTTATTTTTTCCTGGGGGCAAAAACGTAATTTTAAACGGAGGGCGAAACCGTAATTTTAAACTGGGAACAAAACTAAAAATGAGTTTTTGAATCAAGGGCAAAAGTGTAATTTTAAGCTAAGACAAAATTATAATTTTATTTTGAGCTGTGGGCAAAAACGTAATTTTAAACAAAGGACGAAAGCGTAATTTTAAACTGGGAATAAAATTAAATTAAAAATGAGTTAGTCCAATAGGGAGGTGACAGGCAGCTAATATGTCACACCCCGATATTTCCACGTATTACCGGTGGGGAGTATCGTGACGTAGTTGATATCATCATAGTCAAACAACACAATTTAAATGCACAGTGGAAGCAAAAGATAATTATATTATATCCGAATGGGAATATCAAAGTATTACAAACGCTATGTAAAAGATCCACAGGCGGATCAAATAAAAGAAAACTGTTCAACAGACTTCAGGCATCTAGAACTTGCAAGATTCCTTATTAACGCCCTGACCTCCCAGCCAATTACGTACAGTACCTATCACTTAACCTTTTTGGAAAATACGTCAGTTTACACTAGTAAATACAATTAACTGACTCATTTTGGAAAGAGTTTAAAAATTGGTTTGAATGCACGAGGCACAAAAATTCTTTTATAACTTGGGACAATTTTATTAACAAAAATCTTGTATCTGATTTACATGTTTGTCCAACATTTAGGGCCGGTGATTTTTACAAGCCGATCAAGATTAATAGACACACCACAAATAAAATCTCACAAGAAGACACCCTTACGAGTGAGTATATCTTTTACATACGCAACAGGAGGTGTTATGCCTACACCTTGTGCTTAAGTTGTGGCCATTCACTTTTTAAATAAGCCAAGGATATCCAGGACACGGTCATTAACCCCTAATGTTATTTGTTATCAATCAATACAGATTAAAATGGGATTACGCAATTTAATCATCTCCGATTAAAAGGTTTCTACACCCGACCAAGCGGTATTTTTATAATACCGTATCCCAAGCCCGTATAGGGAAAATAAGTTAAAAGTATTTACCTAAGCTAGCAATGCAATTTATACTCAGCCGTATATTCTAATCAGCAAGCACAAGTACTTCTACTGGGGCTCTTAATTTGGAACGAAGGTTTTTATAACCTATTAGATTCCTAACGGGTCTTATTTAAGTCGTAACTTAGACCGGTCTGTTTTAAGGAAAGGTTCACGGTTCATAACGCATGATTAAGCGAAGACCGGAATAGAATGTGATTTAGACCCGAAAATTTTGGGGACTTGTGTAATATGGGTAAACTAAACACATTCTGTATTTTGAGGCAAATATGATAAGGTTTGACCCGTTTTGGTCAATTTATGCAAACTAGTTACATAAACCGATCCGAACGTGAAATATGCGTAACGGGTAACCATAAGAGTCATATACATGTTTCCTAATTTAATATGCCTTAAATATGTTGTGATATCAGTAGGATACCTTCCATTATGCCCAAAACGAGTTTAATCTCAATTTAAGCCCCGTAGGGGTATTTTGGTCATTTAAAAGATTATAACAGAGATAAATTTTAAATTCTGAGACTCGGGTCTGAAATAATCAGTAAAAAAACTTAATTCAATAGGTTATATCAGTTGGTGGTAAGTCTTATACGCCAAAATGGTTTTAAACCCATACTAGGTGTTTAATACGCGTAAAAAGCCGTTTTAAGCGATTTCCGGGTTATACAGGAAATCCGAGTTTTCTGATCTGGTTATAAAGTTCAAAATACTTCATTTATTATATAAAATCAGTAGCAATTGGATTGGTGTCAAAATACTATGTAAAACTCATTTTATACACAAAAAGGGTATAATCGGTATTTACTGAATCAATGCCATAACCTTAGGTTATGATCAAGTTAAAAATAATTAAAAATCTTCAAAAATCTCAAAATATTATATTACATCAGTGGATAAAAGGTTTGGTGTCAAAATTTGGGTTTAGATAGGCTTTACGCTAATTATGCCTTTTAATTAACAAAAAACTTTCAAATTACGCTATTGAGCATAACTCCTAATCTAGACCTCCAACTGATGTGAAATTTTAGGGACATGTTTATAAATCAGTAATAAGGATTATTGTACTTTCACATTTCCAAAACTCTCGTTTTAAGGTCAAATGGGCATATTGGTCAACATTAGGCATTTAACGGAAACATCGGACAATCAACGAGTCAAGTAGTATAAACGCAGAGGGTTATACTATCATACTAGTTGGTCCTAACGGAACTCTAAGGCATTTCTAAATCCATATAAATCGGGTCAGAACTGAAGTCAAAGAAAAAGTCAAAGTTTTGCAACTTTCGGTTCCGAACCGAGTCTAAACAGAAAATTGTTGGATCAAACAAGCTTAGACCAGTTCTTATACTATTTATCAAGTTATATGAGTGATAAAATACGTTGCACACCTTCTACATTGCTAATTATGTGTTAATTCGCAAATTAAGTTTCTGTTGACTTTTTATTATCAACTTTGACCCGACAAATGATCTGGTTAGAGCGGGAATCAGAGGGTGCCCTATTAAGGGTTTAATGCCCACCTAATTACCAACTTATAACTACTTTCAATTTGACTAATCACTGGACCATTAGTGATTAATCGATAAGTCAAACCTTAATTACGACGGTTTGACTTCTAAGCTAATAACAAAGCAAAACTCAATTTAGGAAGGTCAAGGATACTTACCAAGGTCTAATGCACGATTAGAGATGCTTAGGGAAAGGGCTTGAGCTCCAGAAATGATCAGAAGTGAAGGTATGAGTGAATGATCAAAGTTTGCAAACAATGGGGCTTTATATAGTGATCTTGATCTCACTAGATCATGCCAAGCAAGCCTAGAATTGGTCCCAGATGTATATAAGTGTCCTCCTAAGCCTATAAACCAGTTTAGGCAGCCCTTGGTGATGGAAAAGGGCAATATAAGTCGGTTACATGGGCTGAACAGACACCTGACAGAGTTTCTGCATCTGGGCATGGCTTACGGACCGTAAGGGTCCCAGCCATACGGTCCGTAAGGACCTGGTCAGCAAACAGCAACTTTCTCTTGTTGACAGATTTAGCCCCTGCACTTCCAAATGTCATTTCCGACACATCTAAGGCCTGTTAAACCATTTTTAAGGCTCTACAATGATGCCTAAACATGGGGAACATGAAACATGCTCAAAGACATGTCGGATGTCGGTTCGTTTGGTCGTACGATCACGTTGTTCGGTTAATAACGACGAAACACGGACGAACGCGAAAAACGATCCAAATTACGCGACGAATGGAATTTTATCAAGCCAATCACTAAAATAAAATATTTTAGTGCTTACATAAATTTTTGGATGTCCGGATATATTCAGAACGTAAGATATGCGCGAAAATGCAAACTTATGCACTTTTTGACGCTTTTAGTCCCTGTTGACCAAATAAGTTTATTTTTGCGCACCAGACACCTCTAATCCTATTTCTAAGCTCTGTAAAGGATATTTAGGGAATGTTTAACTTATGATCATATTCTGGAAGGTTCGATACTATACAAATCGATAGACTTTTGCAGTTTGACGCAAATAGTCCCTCTAATGCGCAAACTTGCGCATATCATCGTTTTATAGTATCAAAGCCTTATCTAATCCATATTAGGCATTCTTAGGAGTATTATTAAACATTACAATGATTCGGGTTCTCTAAAAGGCCATTCAGAGGTATAATTAAACATATTGACACTTTTAGTCCCTCTAACTTGCAAAGTTGCGCGTAACCTCATTTTTAGGCATAAAAGTCTTGGACGGCCAAGGATTGGTATTCCCAAGAGTATAATCAAATATCATGAAGCTCTGGGTTTGTTAAATGGTCACTCAGAGGTAAGAATTAACATGTTGACGCTTTTAACCATTTATTGCGCAAACTTTCATTTAATTACGCAAACGGCTACACTTGATCAACAAGTGTCTTATTTTTTAATATAAAACCATAAAAGGTTATCCAGAAACTTATTTTAAGTATGTTAATACTTCCAGTCCTTTCATAATCAATGTTTTTCGATTTTTCGAAAAATTAGTCCCTTAAATTCAAGGTTTGACTTTATTAGGGTTTATTACACGTGTCAATACATTATTGGACGTGATTTTACGAGGTGTTACATCCTCACCCCCTTAAAAGAAATCTCGACCTCGAGATTTGCTTAAAGTAAAGAAAGTACTTTCTGTCTTATATTGGACTTAATCTTCCCCAGTACATTTGGGCCTCTAAGGCACCCCAGTTGACCTCTATAACAGGTACATGTCCTTTTGGAGCTTCTTAATATGCCAATCCTTAATCGATACGGGTTTCTCGTCCATTCATAAAGTTTCATTAATCTGTCTATCATTATGTGATAATGTGTTTCGATTTATTGGCGAAACCTATCCTTAAATCATCAGTGTGGGTCGCATTGCGAGCTCCACTAAGCTCCTTATATAGGTTTTAGCTTTTAGGCTATTGACCTTTGTTGCATTCGATTTCCCGAATGTTCCTATATATCCAGGGCTTAACTTACCCTGAGAAATTGAAATTTAGCACACCCTTCTTAGAGCGATACTTTCGATTGAACCTTATTCCTTATTAAGGACTTAAGAAGGTTGCGACTTTTATAAATCCTCAATTTTCTGCCGATTACTGGCAATATTTAAGATGATTATGAATTTGAATGATCTTTTTGTTGTTTCCAATGCAACTTTTTGATCTTGATAATTGGGCTTACCACTCTATTGTTCTAACAATAGATGTTTAGCATTCCATCTATACAAGGTCCCCAAAGGAGTAGCCTTGATACTTACAGGATAATTGTTGTAGAAAAGCTTATTTTATTGGTGAGATGGTTATTCCAATCACTGCTTAAAACCAATCTTAAGGAATAGCTAATCCTCACAGCTAGTCGAACAGATCGACGATCCTGGCAGCTAATGGCGATTCTTAATTGTTGTCTAAATAGGGTTGCGGTAATCAATGCATAAGCAAATGAACCGTCTTCCTTATTTAACAATATCAAACTCTCAGAATATCGAGTTAGGCTATATGAATCCTCTATTTTAAAACTTACTTAATCAGGGTTTCGATTCCTCCAATGATGGTACTAGCCGTTTAGGAAAATTTCATAATGATACAGCCTTAAATGGGATATAAATCTTAACTCTACTTGCCTCCCAGGAGGTAAACAGGGTAATCTTAGGAGAAGATAATCAAGATACAAGGAGGTTACGGAGATTTTCCATATCTCAGGCTCCAGTTCATCCATCATTGCTTGTGTCAAATGAGTGACACATTTATGTTACAAGTCCACGAATTCTTTAATCGAGAACATTTACTGGGATAGTTCCATTCCGGATATCTTCTTTGAATACTATTAGTTGACCTTAGTACCATATGACCGTTGGAATATCTTTGTGGTTCCATGCATTAAACCTCCATACTGACCAGGCATGGAAGCAATCTATGGAACATATTAAGATACACCAATCCTCATATGGTGCTTTTGTCATACCATTTGGTATTCGAAATCAATAGGGATCAAAGAGATATCAATTACATTTGAATGCATTTATCTGGAGAGATGGTACTTTAGAATTTTATGTTTGAAGATTTCTGATAGGAACAGAAGAAATGGTTCCTATGATTTTGTCTGTAAGTTTTACCTTACGCTTAATATCTAGGGTTCTTATGGAAGATTTTAAAAGCTTGCTATACTTATAGTTTATGAAGGATTTATTGGTATCCGAACCAAAATAAAAACTCTTAGCATTTATCTCACTGATGAATGTCAAGGAATGTACCTGATGCCATTATTTATGAACTAGCTCAGGCATTTTAGGTGCTTTCATTCTTAGGCTTTCCTTCCTTAGCCGCATTCCTTTGACAGATTTAGGGCACGTAGTCTTGATGTGGCCTTTCTTATTACAGCCGAAGCAGACTGCATTCTTCATGTCCTTGCAGTCCAATGTTTTATGTCCCTTGGACTTGCAGATCCCACAATGTAAAGATTGAGACTCAAATCTGCATTTCCCGTAATGGCGCTTCTTGCAAGTCTTGCATACAGGCTTTTGTTTGTTCTTTTTCTTAGAATTCTGGGAGTTATCTTCCTCCCTTTTCCTTTTTAGTTCATCCTTTGCATTAGAGGCATGAACGAGATCCTTCTCGTGAGTAAGGAGGGGTAGTCTTGAATGAAATTTAAAGCAAGTAGCATTGGGCTCTTTGAACTTTTTCACAGCCTTCTTCACAGCTTTCCCAACAGCTGCGTCTATCATAGTTTGAAGTACATCTTTGGAAATTCTAAGGTTTACAATTGTAGCATCATTAGCATGCGTCGCATCATCAATGGCGCGATTGACTGTTGTCTTATCCGAGTTTGTCATACTCAAGATTTGGTTCCTATCACCAAATGAATCATTTACTTAGTTGCAATCCAACAACTGCTATTCATCACCCTGATGGCCTTAACATATACTACCCATGGTTTCATTAAACCATACAAGCCAATATAGCACTAACATTCTTAATGAACGTTATTTTTTTTAAATATATCAATATTATTTAGCCTAGGTCACAAAAGACCATCAATGGCATTTAAGGTTTGGACCTAGTCCATCACCTTTTTGACAGGGGATCAAAATGTCACATCTGTCTTTATTATATTGATGAATTTGGATAGCTTGAAAGCTTGTCATAAGGATATCAGAAAAGAGTGATTCCTAATAGATATAAAATATCGATCTAAGGTTTGTTGGAGCATTCTCTAAAGTATCATCGGCCAATTTCTATCTCGCGTTAAATGACCGGAGTCCTAATCAGGCGGAGACAACAGTTCTCAACCTTTATCGTTCATTATAGAATCATATGTGCCAGCATCAAATAAATTTTGCATAAACTTCTTGACAAGGAAAGGTACCTGCTATATAGTTATTATTCTGCACCATCTCCTGGGCGTTCCTCTGGAAGACTCATGCGTTTGTTTTCCTGGCCTCTCCAGGCTTTTTTATAAGTTTTGGGCACTTAGTCTTGATGTGCCCATCCTCGTTACAGTTGTAACAGGTCGCATTCTTCAACTCCTTACAATCTAAAGTCTTGTGACCCTTGGTCTTACAAATTCCACATAATTTAGCACGTGGGTCGATTGTGCATTTTCCAGAATGTTGTTTCCTGCAGTTATTGCATTTGGGCTTGTTATTGAACTGACTCGGGCTTTTCCTAAACTTGAAATCTTTCCCGTGCTCAGAGCTTCCCTTCTTCTTCTTGTTAGATTGATGAGAGTTTTCCTCGTCTTCTTTCCTTTTTCCCTCGCCGGAAGTTTTAACAGACTTATTCATGATAGCATCTAAAGTGAGAGATAAGGATAAGTCCACCGCGGACCTATATGTGGTAGGCCTAGATGCTTTAACATTTCCCTTTATCTCTGGTGCTAGGCCTCCAATGAAACGCGCTATGCGTTTAGGTTCAGGGGTGACTAAATAAGGAACTAGGCGGGACATAGTGTTAAAACTTGTCACATATGCCTGACAATCCATATTCTTCATAACCAGAGTCAAGAAGTCTGATTCTATCTTTTCTACCTCATGCTGAGGGCAATAATTTTCCTTGATCAATGCAACAAATTGATCCCAAGATAAGTTGTAGAGTAGGACCTTTCCCGTGGCTTGGAGCAATGATCTCCACCATGCCAACGCTTCTCCTTTGAATGATTGTGAAACAAATTTCACAACATCTTGCTCCGCACAACCGCTGATGTCAACAACAGTGTCCATCTCATCGAGCCATGTCATGCAATCGATGGCCCCTTCCTCTCATGTAAAGTCTCTGGGCTTGCAGGAGACAAAATATTTATATGAACAGGTCTTAACTGGTGCTTCATGATGAAGTACAACCTGTCTAGACGGAACACTCCTCTGTTTTGATGAGTGATGAACATCATCTTCCCTTGACTCATGTGATTTAGAAGGGGGCTTACTACGAGCCACAGATAGAGTCTTAGAGTGGGTATCATTCGATTCATTATACTGTCTGTCAAGAGCTCGAGTAACAGCATTATCTATTAATGCCTGTAGTTCCGCTCCAGATATATTAATTCTGGTAGTATCATTGTTCTCCTTCGGGTGGCTGTTAACTTCATCTGATCCAGCCATGTAGCTTGATTGCTACATAAACATTGATAATGATTTATTCAGAGGTCATTATGAAATTATCATTTTTGAAGATTTATTAACCATGGTAATATAAACCATATGGGTTAATTTGTTAATTTTATTAGTATTTTCATTATAATTTATCCTAGTATATAAAACATTAAGGATGTTAAAGTGGCACGACAGGCCTTGTCACGAGGACAGTTTTGGATTTATAAGCCATGATCGTTTGAGATCGAGGCATTTAAGGTTTGAGCATAGTTGGTTACTTTTCTTGACAGAGAGTCGAAGACTACAACTGCCTTTTGTCTTTTTGGACAATAGATATAGCCCGTGGGCATTTCCCTTCTGAGGGATGTTTATGATATGATCATCTTTTCAGATGCTATTAGTCAAGATCGTTTGGATCATACCGACTATTATGCTTGGACATGGTTCAACATTTTTTTAGACGGGAGGTCAAAGACCAGCACTGTCGGTGTCTTATCGGACAACAAGTTTAGACCGTAGGCACTTCATCACTAACGGATGTTTATAACATGATCATCTTATAGGATGATATAAGCCATGATTTCTAGATCATTAGGCTAAATCAGGAAATTTGAAAATTTCCAATATAGGGATGACTATTGTGATTTTCTCAGATCACTTTTGTCAAGAGTGCTTAACACTATCTTAGGTGTTTAACAATATGATCATCTTTATTCGATGATTTAAGCCATGATTTCTAAATCACTAGGCTAGATAAGAAGATTGGAAGAATCCAATATAAGGATGACTGTTGTGATTTTCTCGAATCACAATTGTCAAGAGTGCTAACACGTTCTTAGGTGTTAACAAGGATTTGAATCTCTTGAATAGGTCTTACCAACTTGGCCATGTCTCAAAATAACACGTGGCTAGGTCTTGTCCTTTTTAGATTTTTGCCATTTTATTATAATGGTAGATCTTATAAAAGGAATGTTATTTTTCATTTATTTCATTTTTTCATGTTTAGAATGAAAATCTAAATTTAATCATTCCACTATATAAAAAATAAAGGTATAGATGTGCCCTAGACGGGACTTGAAAGGAATAATGTTGTCCTCGAAGGGACTGAAAGATAAACATGTCCTTATAAGGATTTATTAAAGAGACGATCTTTAGCAAAAGGAGTTTTCTTATTCACTTTACTTCTGAATGTTCTCTCCCTGGATGCTCGTTTCATTCTAGCTGCGGTACGAAGCTCAGCATTTCAAGGCTCCGGATGTGGAGAATTTCTAATACAGCTTCTTCGCTTGGCGACGTATCCAATATATATAAAAATTTGGAAGCAATAATTTCCAGATTAGGATTGATAGTATTCCTATGTTAAGTCTAGACTCAAAAGGTTCAAGGAACGTGCTACTGTGTCATTGAGATTAAACACAAAAGGCTAGTGTTTAATTCACTCAATGTTGGCTCTGATACCAACCTGTCACACCCCGATATTTCCACGTATTACCGGTGGCCCCGGTGGGGAGTATCGTGACGTAGTTGATATCATCATAGTCAAACAACACAATTTAAATGCACAGTGGAAGCAAAAGATAATTATATTATATCCGAATGGGAATATCAAAGTATTACAAATGGTATGTAAAAGATCCACAGGCGGATCAAATAAAAGAAAACTGTTCAACAGACTTCGAGCATCTAGAACTTACAAGATTCCTTATTAACGCCCTGAGCTCCCAGCCAATTACGTACAGTACCTGTCACTTAACCTTTTTGGAAAATACGTCAGTTTACACTAGTAAATACAATTAACTGACTCATTTTGGAAAGAGTTTGAAAATTGGTTTGAATGCATGAGGCACAAAAATTCTTTTATAACTTGGGACAATTTTATTAATAAAAATCTTGTATCTGATTTACATGTTTGTCCAACATTTAGGGCCGGTGATTTTTACAAGCCGATCAAGATTAATAGACACACCACAAATAAAATCTCACAAGAAGACACCCTTACGAGTGAGTATATCTTTTACATACGCAACAGGAGGTGTTATGCCTACACCTTGTGCTTAAGTTGTGGCAATTCACTTTTTAAATGAGCCAATGATATCCAGGACACGGTCATTAACCCCTAATGTTATTTGTTATCAATCAATACAGATTAAAATGGGATTACGCAATTTAATTATCTCCGATTAAAAGGTTTCTACACCCGACCAAGCGGTATTTTTATAATACCGTATCCCAAGCCCGTATAGGGAAAATAAGTTAAAAGTATTTACCTGAGCTAGCAATGCAATTTATACTCAGCCGTATATTCTAATCAGCAAGCACAAGTACTTCTACTGGGCTCTTAATCTGGAACAAAGGTTTCTATAACGTATTAGATTCCTAACGGGTCTTATTTAAGTCGTAACTTAGACCGGTTAGTTTTAAGGAAAGGTTCACGGTTCATAACGCATGATTAAGCGAAGACCGGAATACAATGTGATTTAGACCCGACAAGTTTGGGGACATGTGTAATATGGGTAAACTAAACACATTCTGGATTTTGAGGCAAATATGATAAGGTTTGACCCGTTTTTGTCAATTTATGCAAACTAGTTACATAAACCGAGCTGAACGCGAAATATGCGTAACGGGTAACCATAAGAGTCATATACATGTTTCCTAAGTTAATATGCCTTAAATATGTTGTGATATCAGTAGGATACCTTCCATTATGCCCAAAACGAGTTTAATCTCAATTTAAGCCCCGTAGGGGTATTTTGGTCATTTAAAAGATTATAACAGAGATAAATTTTAAATTCTGAGACTCGGGTCTGAAATAATCAGTAAAAAAACTTAATTCAATAGGTTATATCAGTTGGTGATAAGTCTTATATGCCAAAATGGTTTTAAACCCATACTAGGTGTTTAATACGCGTAAAAAGCCGTTTTAAGCGATTTCCGGGTTATATAGGAAATCTGAGTTTTCTGATCAGGTTATAAAGTTCAAAATACTTCATTTATTATATAAAATCAGTAGCAATTGGATTGGTGTCAAAATACTATGTAAAACTCATTTTATACACAAAAAGGGTATAATCGGTATTTACTGAATCAAGGCCATAACCTTAGGTTATGATCAGGTTAAAAATAATTAAAAATCTTAAAAAATCTCAAAATATTATATTACATCAGTGGGTAAAAGTTTTGGTGTCAAAATTTGGGTTTAGATAGGCTTTATGCTAATTATGCCTTTTAATTAACAAAAAGCTTTCAAATTACGCTATTGAGCATAACTCCTAATCTAGACCTCCAACTGATGTGAAATTTTAGGGACATGTTTATAAATCAGTAATAAGGATTATTGTCCTTTCACATTTCCAAAACTCTCGTTTTAAGGTCAAATGGGCATATTGGTCAACATTAGGCATTTAACGGAAACATCGGACAATCAACGAGTCAAGTAGTATAAACGCAGAGGGTTATACTATCATACTAGTTGGTCCTAACGGAACTCTAAGGCATTTCTAAATCCATCTAAATCGGGTCAGAACTGAAGTCAAAGCAAAAGTCAAAGTTTTGCAACTTTCGGTTCCGAACCGAGTCTAAACAGAAAATTTTTGGATCAAACAAGCTTAGACCAGTTCTTATACTAATTATCAAGTTATATGAGTGATAAAATAGGTTGCACACCTTCTACATTGCTAATTATGTGTTAATTCGCAAATTAAGTTTTTGTTGACTTTTTATTATAAACTTTGACCCGACAAATGATCTGGTTAGAGCGGGAATCAGAGGGTGCCCTATTAAGGGTTTAATGCCCACCTAATTACCAACTTATAACTACTTTCAATTTGACTAATCACTGGACCATTAGTGATTAATCGATAAGTCAAACCTTAATTACGACGGTTTGACTTCTAAGCTAATAACTAAGCAAAACTCAATTAAGGAAGGTCAAGGATACTTACCAAGGTCTAATGCACGATTAGAGATGCTTAGAGAAAGGGCTTGAGCTCCAGAAATGATAAGAAGTGAAGGTATGAGTGAATGATCAAAGTTTGCAAACAATGGGGCTTTATATAGTGATCTTGATCTCACTAGATCATGCCAAGCAAGCCTAGAATTGGTCCCAGATGTATACAAGTGTCCTCCTAAGCCTATAAACCAGTTTAGGCAGCCCTTGGTGATGGAAAAGGGCAATATAAGTCGGTTACATGGGCTGAACAGACACCTGAACGAGTTTCTACCTCTGGGCATGGCTTACGGACCGTAAGGGTCCCAGCCATACGGTCCGTAAGGACCTGGTCAGCAAACAACAACTTTCTCTTGTTGACAGATTTAGCCCCTGCACTTCCAAATGTCATTTCCGACACATCTAAGGACTGTTAAACCATTTTTAAGGCTCTACAATGATGCCTAAACATGGGGAACTTGAAACATGCTCAAAGACATGTCGGATGTCGGTTCGTTTGGTCGTACGGTCACGTTGTTCGGTTAATAACGACGAAACACGGACGGACGCGAAAAACGATCCAAATTACGCGACGAATGGAATTTTATCAAGCCAATCACTAAAATAAAATATTTTAGTGCTTAAATAAATTTTTGGATGTCCGGATATATTCAGAACGTAAGATATGCGCGAAAATGCAAACTTATGCACTTTTTGACGCTTTTAGTCCCTGTTGACCAAATAAGTTTATTTTTGCGCACCAAACACCTCTAAGCCTATTTCTAAGCTCTGTAAAGGATATTTAGACTATCCACATCAAGGATGTTTGTAGGTGACATGGAGGGTGTTCATTCCTATGTGGAGGGCATTTGTGAGAGGGATGGATTAGTGGGTGTTGTAGAGGATGACATGGAGGGTGTTCATTCTTCACAATTCTTAGGGAAGAATGGTGAAGAATGGCCTAATGGTGGGTCCTTTTTTTTTTTTTATAAGGTTGTTTGTGGGAAGGATATATATGTTATTGTTGTGGGTAAAAAGTGTTTGTGGGAAGAATAAGTGAAAAGCTGATGTGGCATGCTGATTAGGCTGTTTGTAGAAATGATAGCCTTTCACTGATGCGGATAGTCTTAGGGCATGTTTAAATTATGATCATATTCCTAAAGGTTCGATACTATACGAATCGATAGACTTTTGCAGTTTGACGCAAATAGTCCCTTTAATGCGCAAACTTGCGCATATCATCGTTTTATAGTATCAAAGCCTTATCTAATCCATATTAGGCATTCTTAGGAGTATTATTAAACATTACAATGCTTCGGGTTCTCTAAAAGGCCATTCAAAGGTATAATTAAACATATTGACACTTTTAGTCCCTCTAACTTGCAAAGTTGCGCGTAACCTCATTTTTAGGCATAAAAGTCTTGGACGGCCAACGATTGGTATTCCCAAGAGTATAATCAAATATCATGAAGCTCTTGGTTTGTTAAATGGTCACTCAGAGGTAAGAATTAACATGTTGACGCTTTTAACCCTTTATTGCGCAAACTTTCATTTAATTACGCAAACGGCTACACTTGATCAACAAGTGGCTTATTTTTGAATATAAAACCATAAAAGGTTATCCAGAAACTTATTTTAAGTATGTTAATACTTCCAGTCCTTTCATAATCAATGTTTTTCGATTTTTCGAAAAATTAGTCCCTTAAATTCAAGGTTTGACTTTATTAGGGTTTATTACACGTGTCAATACATTATTGGACGTGATTTTACGAGGTGTTACATAATAATTTTGAGCTAGGGGGAAAACATAATTTTATTTTGAACTGTGGACAAAAACGTAATTTTGAGCTGAGGGCAGAAGCGTAATTTTGAGCTAAAGGGGAAAAAACATTTTATTTTGAACTGGGGGCAAAAACGTAATTTAAAACGGAAGGCAAAAACGTAATTTTAGGCTGGGAACAAAATTAAATATGAGTTTTTAAACCGATGGCAAAAGCGTAATTTTGAGCTAGGGGAAAAATTATAATTTTATTTTGAGCTGGGGGCGAAAACGTAATTTTAAACGAAGGACGAAACCGTAATTTTTAGCTGGGAATAAAATTAAATTAAAAATGATTTGGTCCAATGGGGAAGTGCCAGGCAGCTGCCTAACACTATTCCCCTTAGCTTGTGATTGTATATGTAGGTAACTAGGTGATGCCCCGCCCGCGTTGCGGGGCGATGTCCGAATTATTCTCAGCTAATTAAAAAAACAATACTGTAGTTTTGCTAGAAATAAAAAGTAAAAAGAGTGTTAATTAGGCAGCTATTTGACACGATTTTTAGCTGAGGGCAAAGTCATATTTTTATTTTTACTTGGCGGAAAAATCAAATTTTTTCGAGGGTAAAATCCTAATTTTTAGCTAGGGCAAAACCATAATTTTATTTTGCACTTGGGGCAAAAACGTAATTTTAAATTGAGGGTGATATCGTAATTTTGAACCAAGGGGAAATTCGTAAATTTTAGCTGGGGGCAAAAGCATAAATTTATTTTGAACTGGGGGCAAATACGTAATTTTAAAATGTGGGCAAAACCGTAATGTTAAAGTAGTTATAAAATAATAAAGTGGTGTAAATTCGTAATTTTAAGCCGGAGGAAAAACAAAATTTTATTTTGAACTTGGACGAAAACATAATTTTGGCTGAGGGTAAAAGAGTATTTTTTACCGAGGGCGAAATCGTATTTTTTAGCTCGGGGCAAAAGGGTAAATGTATTTTGAAGTTGAGACAAAACCGTATTTTTTAACTGGGGGCAAAAACGTAATTTTAAAGTGGATATAAAATAATAAACTGGGTGTTCCAATATGTATTGCTCGCCGCCCATTTGAACCAATGGGAGAGAAACACTATTGCAGGGCGAAAACGTAATTTTAAAGTGTGTATAAAATAATAAAATGGTTGGTCCAATGAGGGAGAGACGGCCGCCTAGAGGTGTACAAATCGGTTTTTTTCAAAAACCGGTTTCGGTTATTAACCGGTTTCGGTTTTTTCACCCAAAATAAAAACCGGTTTTTTGTATAACCGGTTCCGGTTACTAACCGGTTTTTGAGGTCCAAAACAATAACCGGTTGGGACCGGTTTTTAACCGGTTTTTCCCAAAAAACCGGTTTTTATCGGTTTTTTAATAACCGGTTCGGTTAATAACCGGTTTTTGAAGTCAAGAATAGTAACCGGTGTAAAAACCGGCGGTTAAAAAAAACCGGTTAAAAAAACCGGTTATAAAAAAACCGGTTAAAAAAAAACCGGTTTCGGTTTTTTTTTTCCGGTTTCGATTCTAAAACCAGTTTTTTTGTACACCTCTACGACCGCCCATTTCAACCAATGGCAGGGTGATACCTATTTTGTGAAAAAAAAATAAAAAAGATAAAGCTGGCCGCCATCCCTAGCCAACCATTTGCTTTTCCTATTGCCGGCTGACATCATCAAACTTGTGTTTGTATATGTTGGAAATATAACATACAAAATTCATGAACAACCATGAATGTTTACAAAAGTACTTATTATTTCCTTTTTGTTCAATAACTTAAAATGTAAAATAGCTTATTGTATCAACAAACTAAAAAAAACAAAAAACAAAAAAAAACTTTTTCATTATCCATAGCATCTAATAAATATTAAATATGAATGGGTAATCTCACAATAGACTTTTAAAATAATCAAACTTTTTATTGGTTATATATAAACTTTTAAAATAATCAAATTTTATTCATTTAGCATCGCCAGTTCTATAGCCAGTTTACGATTTAATATTGGGTATTAATGAAAATATAATAATAGAGATTTATTTGAGTTGGTTTACCATTTAATTCAAATAAATTAAGGGACTTTGATCAAACACAAAAAACGGTGTCCCTTCCCTTCTTTTCAGTGATGCTAAACGAAACCCCTAACGTCATCTTATTTGTTAGATTTTCTGATTAAGAAACCCGGTCGGTTATAACAATCACTCACCAAAGTATTATTTTCATAAAGATTTGAGCAACTATAGATAATAGCTAGCTATAACAAAACAAATATTTCATCCAAATCCCACCAGCGATGAGAATATAATCATTCAAAAACTAATAATGGAAGCCAATTTTGCCGAAATGTAAACATACCTGATTTATTAACGGAGTTCGATCAAATCCATTGTAAATTCCTTCCTTATTATTCCACCATTATAAAAAAAGTCACTTCTAATTCAAGTGGCTATAACAGCAACGAACTTGTGATAGTTATCTTTTTCCGTCATTCTCTAAACGTAGCGGCATCAAGTGACGTTAGACGATGGATTCAAAATGAAACGGTATACAAAGAGCAACGAGCAAACTCATGCTGATAACGTGTTGTGAAACTAGTCTATTAACACATGAATATGAACATAATTATAGGAAGAAAAGAATTAATATTTTATTGATAGGTATGATTTACAATGAGATACAATAGTGGTATATATAGGTGTACAAAACTTAAAAAGAAAGCTAATCTATTTTTGATGTTGATAACCACATCAATAATAAATATATTCATAACACTTTTAAACTTCTTTTAAAATTTTTATTCACTTTGTAATGTTCTGTTTGAAAGGTCCGTTACCGAAAAACCTAATTCGGAAACAAGGCCCATCAAAAACTTCACAAAAAAACATTGACAAGCAAGTTGACTGTAAAGAGTGTGCATACTAAAACCACTTCGGATCCACTTCCGTACACTGGCGGTTGCATCTCCACAGCTCCGGCAGCATCTCCGGCGGAGTTCAAACCCTTCAGATTTCAACTCCAATCGCTATGGCGTACAGGCGAAAGCAAGGATTTGCCACAAATTCAACGTTGAACAACGGAACTTCAAACCCTAACCCTAATTTGAAACGAACTAATGAATCTTCATCTTCTCCGGAAGACGATTCATCATCCGCACAGTCGCTTGCTGCACAAGCGATTAGAGCATCGTCTGCGTACCGTGATTCTTCTCTCTCTTCGGCTTACGGTGAATCTGCTCGTTCGCCTAGAGCGAAGTTGAATCCAGTTCGTTCTTCTTATTCGTCTTCTGTTAAGGTATGATTGATGCACGGTTTATGTATGTATACATGTTTGTTTTGTATCCGGTCGTCTGTGTGGAGATTTTAGGTTGTTAGTGTAGTTGCACAACAACATAAAGTTGTGAACCCTAGAGTAGTGACTTAATGAACCAGTACTGTGTTGGCTAGACCTTTGGCACTTGAAAGTAAGAATTTAGTTTGTAGTTTGTGTGTGTTTGATGAACACAGAAGAAGGTTTATGTGTTGATTAATTGATATTAGTGTTATAAACTTAATTATGTTTTATATTTATATAAGTGTATGCATTATGTATAGAACATTGTCTTAGGTTAGTATTACTGTTAGTTTGGTAGTTATTGGCAGTTTGCTTGCTGCCGTTTAACAGTTTCTGTTTGCCGCCAATTAACCGCCATCAACAACCTTGTATATAAGTGTAACTTCCTGCAACAATGGAAGACACCAAGATATTGTAATTCGATATCCATTCTATCATTTCGATCAAGTGTTATTCATTGTTTGTGTGTGTGAGTATCTTGATATCCAACAATTGACTAGTAGAACGTAAGTTTTTAAGAGGTATAAGAAAGTTTTGTGCTTAATGGTGATGTGTAGCCTGTTTTCTATATTCTACATTCTCTCTTTTGACAATTTCTTTTTGTTAAATTACATTCACTGATTGGATATTAAGGTTGATTATCTTTGCTTAAGTAATCATGTAGTTCCCTTAGCAGATGGTTACTCGTGGTTGTAGGATGATTCAACAAGATATGGTAACACATCAACGAAGAATGTAGAAGAACCCAAACGTGGATTTTGGGGTGCTCTTGCTAGAAAAGCTAGAGCCATAATTGATGACGATGATGATGTGGCCCAACAGTACGAAACACCTGAAAGAAGGAGACAACAGTTGGCTGATATGGAAGCAAAGAGCCAGGTAATCAAGTCAATTCAAAAGTTTATAATCTTTTTATTTATTGTTATTGCTGTAACTGATTATATCCTGCTTTTTAGCGTGAATTTACTCTTGTTCAACATCACCTTCTGACATCCCTTACAATGACCCTATGTGAATTATTCATAGTTGCCAGAGAACCGTCGAAAGGCAGATAATCCTGCATTGCAGAAGGGTCTAAATGCAATTACATCATCCTTCAATTACATTGGTAATGCTCTTGAGGTAAAGCTTCTGATGTACATGTTTATTTCAACTAAGTCTAAATCAGTCGACGATTGAAAAAATAATAATTACAGAAGCTACGGTCTCAAGAAATTGTTAAATGTTTCAACGCATGTTACTCTTGCAGGAGGGCATGACTGTTGTGGAAAATCGAACTGCAGAAATCATTCAGGAAACACGCAAACTACAGATTAAGAAAAAGCCTGAGGAAGTTCCAGCTTCAAATGCTAGGCAATTACCGCAGATGAAAACTGATACAGAAATTCAACTGAAGGCCTCGAGAGACGTAAGGTGGCATATGTGTGTCACTGGTTCATAATTTCATATAATACAATCTATTTTGCATGTTTAGGTTATTTTTACTTTTTCATATAGAGTGTTATATGTTACTGTTATAACACTTTTTGTCCAGTATTTTAATAACAGGTAGATATGGTTAAAAAAACATTATAAACTTCCAAAAAATTTTAAAAGAATACTAAATGTAGCTTTTGGTTGGAGATAAATGAGATGTATGATATGGGGTTGCGTGACAGGTGTCAATGGCAATGGCAGCGAAAGCAAAGGTTCTACTACGGGAGCTGAAAACCGTGAAGGCCGATCTGGCATTTGCAAAGGAGCGGTGTGCTCAATTAGAAGAGGAAAACAAAATCCTTAGGGAGACCGGTGGGGGAAGCGATCGTCCCGAAGACGATGATTTGGTATTCTTTAGCACACTGTTTTACCGGGTGACACTCGTGTATCGGGTTGAGGTTAATATATAATTATTTTTTTTGTTTTCTGTACATGGCAGATTCGACTACAACTGGAGTCACTTTTAGCAGAGAAAGCACGGTTGGCACAAGAAAACTCGGTTTACGCAAGGGAGAATCGGTTTCTCAGGGAAATTGTGGAATATCACCAGCTAACGATGCAGGATGTGGTTTACATAGACGAGAGTCGAGAAGAAGTCTCAGAAGTTTACCCCGTCAGCAACCTTCTCGCGACCAATAATAATTTGGCACCATCAATTCCTCAAAGCGCAAACCCACACGTAATTGGAGGTATCTCGTCTCCACCCGTTACACCCACGAGCCCCTTTGTTGTAAATGCAGGCGATCAACAGAAGATGTGAGCTGTTTCTTTTTTTGTTAAATTGTTTTGTTTCACATCTGGACCTGATTCATTTGTGGTGAATGTAATTGTTTTAATCATGTATACTTTTATGGTACATGTATGTATGCATTTGTATTTTAGGAAATCATACATGATCTGAAAGATAAATGCAAGGTATATTGACATATGTATAATATATATACAGTTTAGGGTCATATGAACGTCATTACGCACATTTTTTAACATCAACATGAACATCATGGGTACTATATACCGGTCAATGTATCTAACTTCAAATGGCCTGACAGTTGTCGGAACAAGTTCCATCTGCAGCGGTTAGTTTGTAAAGGTCACGAGAGATCCTAACCATTGATTCATGACACTCAAGTTGTGACGGGATAGATCCATGGTTGTAAATAGCTGCACATATTGTTTTGTATCATCAAAAGAACTGGAAGAAAAGACTGGTTGATCCATCACTATATGATTTAATATCGGCAGGTTTCACAAGTGCTCGACATAACGGGCATGTCCTCTCCCGATCAAACCTGTTAAAAGCCGACAAATAATTAATTTATTAAATAAGATTCGGAAACTATATTAAACAGAAAGATGCAAACTGACCATTCTGATACACACTCTTCACAAAATATGTGTTTACACCGTAGCATGATTGGTGACCGCAATTTTTCCTGACAAATTGCACAAAGATCTCCAGCAGCAGTGACCTGAACAAAAGTGGTTAGTTTTGTCTAATTTCAAAGAGGTACATGAAAGAATAACAGAAAACAAAATTTCTCATCGGTGGCAATCTTGGCAGAAACCATATATGTATATGTGTGTGTCAATGAAATCAACTTTAACATTGACACACAAAATCATGTAAACCGAACACAGCTGGGTCAACCCATTTTGCTAAACGAGTCTTCACATGTTAACAGAATGATGGGTTGTAAACAAGTTGTAAACGGGTTGGCGGGTTGTGATAAATGGATCGCAAACGGGTTGGCCGACTGTTTAATTAAACCCAAACCGACCCCAAACACAACCATTTAATTAAACGGGTCAACCCGAATACAGCTTGTTTATTAAACGTGTTTCATGTTAGGAATTGCCACACCTAAATTTCTAAGCAATATCATCATCATCGTACTCAGTATATCCCACCAATAGCAAAAGCTAAGGTAGGGTCTGAGGAGGGTGGGATGTAGACAGCCTTACCTCTACCCCGTAGGAATAGAGAGGCTGCTTCCAATGAGACCCCCGGCTCGATTGTGGTTTTGCATCAAGCCTTGGACATAAGGCACATAACACTCAGCAATTGAGACAAACGCCAATTGGTGCATGTACCCCCCTTGTCTTTCGGCTATCAACGCCACCACATGATGCATGATTAACCATCCCCTCTTTTAACGTTATTTTCACGAAATTAGTAAAATAACGTTAAAAATTAGTGCACTTTTGCTTTTGCCCCCCGAGCGACCACACATATATACATTATATGTGCATACCGCAAGTGGGGCTTATTCTAAGCAATATAATAAAATTATTTCATTTTTCATCTAAAAAATTCCTACTAACTTGCTCGGTAGATGCGGATGACCCGTAATGCAGCTCTTTACGAGATAACGCTCTTAATGCAGCAAACAATAGCCGAACCTACACAAAACAGCCACCAACTTGAAAAGCCAACAACAGTCTGTTTTTTAAAATACATTAACCGTGTTATATAAGTACACCTTTTGGATGACAGATGTAAATTTGAAAGTCAAGTACAAGCCTGTTGTAATGGATGAAAACATACTTCCATACTCTTTGTTTAGGAAGAACTGGTACCAAACGGGGGCAGGCAACAGAGTGCGATACAGAAGCAGCGTGTACTCAACCAGAGTCAACATTTGACCCTGGAAAAACATATATCCTTGTGTCAGAGTATATTCTAGAAAAAAAAAAATTCAGAAAACATCAAGCAATACACAAACATGTGTTCTTGAATCACCTGCTTTCGATAATTATGACCTCCGATGTTCTTGTAGTACATCAAAAGTAGACACTTGAAAGCCATTGCTGCCTGCCGTGCCATTGAATCTGAGGTCAACAAACTTATTAGGCGATACTCTTCTTTGTTATTTGAACTTTATGTCTTGTGGGTACCATCTACTTCGAGAAAAAAATGTAGATGGGCCCCGCATGAGAACTTACCATTGACCAAGATGATGAATAAAGCATGCCAAAATGGTGGGACTGACTTTGGAGGAAGCAAAACCAATGGGTACATAAGATCATCATTTTGATACCACCAGTAAACAAAAACTACATGCAGCATAAAGATCACAGAGATGCTGATAAGAACCAAAAACTTCCTCTCTCCCTGCTCAAAATGACATTTACAAATGCTTAGTACCAACTATCACAAATTCGGGTTTTGGTCGAAAACAAATTGGGTTTTTGGTATAAGCTAAATATCAAATAACGGTTATTTAAGTTATGTTATTCAGCCCAATCCAATTACATTTGTAGCCCGGTCTTATTTAGCCCAACCCAAGAACAATTAATGATTAAAAAAAAAAAAAATTATCCGGTTCGGTTTTGAACTCCCTAATTCAGTTTCGTTTTCAGCTCTAACGGAAAAACTTCAAACCAAATAAACCGAACCAATAAACACCCCTACTTTTGGGCCCTAAATGCAGTGGAAAAGATGATTTCACAAACTTGAATCATACCTTCAAAGCAGTTTGCTTTTGCAGAATATCATTTGATTTGAACAGGACTGCAGAAATCCAAATTGTCCCGAAAAAACCTGCAAATTCAGAGCATTACCACCGATGATCACCTTCATTTCAATCTATACAACAAAATCAAGCAAAACACAAACCTTGCAAATGCTGGCGTATTAACACAACCAACAAAAGCAACGAAAACGGAAGAATCTGTTCAATCCACTGCGCCACATTCTGAATATCATACCGATTACCATTCAACGAACCTGAAGGCATCTGTCCATCATCCATCCGTTCACCAACACCGTCCGCCACAGCATTAACCGGCACCTCCTCATCATCATCATCCACACCACTCATAATCCTAATAGAAACCTCATCAGTAACCACATTCTCACGCTGCATCTCAACATCAGAACCAGAAACCGCTTGCGATTGTGTGTGGAACACGCCAGCGTGCTCCAGAAACAACAGCAGGGGAGGTCGAATGATTTCGCGTAATCGGAAACGGAAACCTATTCTACCGTTAGTTGAAGATATATTATTCAAAGTAGTAGGTTCCATTGGTAGCTTGTTCTAAATCATCAAACAAACAGAGTATCAACACAACAACAATCACAGAATTTAACAACAACAACAGTGAAGTACAAAACCCTAGGTAGTAGGTTCATGAAAACATAAACAAGAATCACAGAATTTAACAAAAGGATAACAGTAAAAGTGTAGGTTTGAGCAGATAGATAGGGGAAGGAACTTGAACGGCACGTTGGATGTGTTAAAGAATTAAAATAGGAGTGAGTGAATTGGGGGAAAAGTGATTGTGATAACAAGTGAGGATATTAATTATTGTGGTCTGAAATAGGGGGATGAGGTGAGGTGATAGAGAAAGAAAGGTGAGGGAGGGTTAAGAGTGAGTATTGTTATCGCCGGGGAAGGTGGTTGACAATTTTTGCGCGCAATTTCCAACTTCCTCTTCCTAATCCTGCCATTTCCTTTTTTTATTCATTGCTCATCCAACTAATAACTCACCAGTTTTTTCAAATGATAATGTAAAAAGACATGATCTGAAAATAAAGTATGTTGTTTAGAAAGTCAAACTATTAGAACGATTTAGTTTATCATCGTACCGTTTTATGATATCAAATAAATACTTTATTTTGAGTCTAACCTCGTTTTTAACAAAACTTATAACGGAATGTAAGGGAAAGAAATCAAGCACAACTACGTACTTAAGTTTTTAGAAAAAAGTTATAAACGTAACTTATTAAAGAAGTATCATATTAATCGATAAATTAATATATGTTTAAAAAAAGAAAAAAAAGCCATTATTAAAAAAAGATAAAGGAAATATATGTTAAAAAAAAGAAAAATATGTTATTAAAATAAATATAATAATAAACTATTATATTATAATATATTAAATAATAAAAAACTATATATCATTATAAATATAAATTTACTATTCATCATCCCTCGAAAACAATATATATATCTTGGGAGGTTGTTCACGCTGGAACCCTACCCTATATATATATATATTAAATAATAAAAAAACTATATATCATTATAAATATAAAGTTACTATTCATCATCCCACGAAAAAAATATATATAATAGTTTGACCAGTTTATATTTATATTTTTTACGAAGTATGATCAAATACAAATCATATTTCATATACAAATTGTAATTGTAAGAACCATTTAAATAGTTTGACTAATTTATATTTGGGGAAAGTTCCGGTACAAATAAAGTTAACGTACTAAATGTACGAATTGCATGAAAAAGACAAAAGCATGCGATAACATTTTTGTAATTATCTGCTTATAGGGTAATTATCAAAATTACTCTACAAATGATACTGTAGAGTAATTTTGCTCGTTTGTAGAGTAATTTTGTAAAATGTTCATGTAGAGTAATTTTGGTCTTATAGAGTAATTTTGATCAAAAAACAATACCTCAGCAAAAAACCTAACCCCCCACCCCCAAAAACCTAAAAAAAAAAAAACCTAACCCCCCAAAAACCTAGCCCCCCACACCCCCTAAAAACCTAAAAAAACCTAAACCCCCCCCCCTAAATAAATAAATAAATGCTAAAAACTAAACCATAAAGCTAAACCCCATAACTAAATTCTAAAAAAATTACTCTAAAAGATCAAAATTACTCTACAGGATCATTTTACAAAATTACTCTAAAAGATCAAAATTACTCTATATGATCATTTGTAGAGTAATTTTGAATTGTATGTTTTTTGATAAACTTGCAGAGTGATTTTGATTTATTTGTAAACGTAATTTTGATGCAGAGTAATTTTGATACACTTGTAGAGTAATTTTAATAATTACCCTACAAGATCAAAATTACTCTACAAGAACATTTTACAAAATTACTATATAAAAGATCAAAATTACTCTATAGGATCATCTGTAGAGTAATTTTGATAGTTACTGATAATTACGAAAATACCACCGCGTTTTTTTGTCTTTTCCTTCAGTTCGTACGTTTTGTACGTTAACTTTATTTGTATTTGATCTTTTGTCTTTATATTTATATTTCCACGGAGTAGGATCAAATATAAATCATATTTCGTATACAAACTGTAATAACCATTTAAAAAGTGTCATGTGCCATCTAATCAATTATAAAGAAATGGTAAAATAATAACCTAAATAATATCAATTATATTGAATTCCCTATAATTATGCTAATAAGCAATTAATTTTTTATTTGGATCTTCTTCTTGTTTTTTCAATGTGCTGATATAATTATTCATATAGAAAAATGCTAATATCATTCACATGTGTGTTAAAATCAATTATCTTGATTAATTTCCACGTGCTAATATAATTTAAAAGTGCTATTTTTATGTATGTGCTAATTTAACTTTTTTTAAATGCTAGGATCTGTTCTCACGGTTTGTAAGATAAATATGGTTTGTACAGTAACCAACCACTCTAAATTTGCAACTGCATAAAAAGGTTGTACCTAAGGCTCAGAGCAGTTTAAAAAAAATTTAATATTACACTTTTGTCCTAATACTTTTTTTTTAACTTTTAACCCAAGTTTTTATTTTTTGCAAATTCAATCTCACAACTTTTTTACTTTTGGTCTCCTACTTTTCATATTTTGCAAATTTTTCGTTTATGTTTCGCTCAAAATTTTACGAGTTAACACGACGCAACGTGCGTATATGGTTCAACGTTTTTACGTTTCATTTTACCTTTTGTTCTAAATTTTGCGAGTTAACATGGTGCAACGTGCGTGTATGGTTCAACTTTTTTACGTCATCTATTTTCCCGTTTAACAGGTTCGTCGCAACGCGCGAGTTCTAAATGGACTTACTTATTTTTTATGTTTTACATTTCGTTCTAATTTCTCTACTTATTATTTTCTATGTTTTACGTCTCGGTCTAATTTCTCTACTTATTATTTTCTATGTCGCAACTTCAGCGTTCGTGATCACTGTCGGTGGTGTGGTATAGGTGCTATTTATCATAGTTTACGCCCCCGCCACGCAGGGATTAATACTATTATTCCATATATAAGTTTGCAAGTTTTTTGTGCATTATTAGTTGTAACTTGTGCTTTGTGAGTTTAAAAAAAAAAAAACTTGATTTTTTACTTTTAACCCCAAGGTTTTTACCTTTTTCAATTTTAGCCCTACATAATTTTTTTTTAACTTTAACCCAAAACTTTTCATTATTTGCAATTTAGCTTCGCAACTTTTGTAACTTATGCTTTTCATTTTTCGCAAAATTTTGTTTTACGTATAGTTCTAATTTTTTCGAGTTAAATACGACGCAACGTGCATGAGTGGTTCAACATTTTTACCTCAATTTTTCCATGTTTGACAGGTTCGTCGCAACACACATATCCTAGGTCGAGTCAGTGTTGGTGATCGATGACGGTTGTGTGACATTAGTACTATTTGACACCGTTTTATGTCCCGCCGCAACGCGGGGTGTGCTTTGGGGGTTTTCAAAGAAAAAATGGTTATGCATATTGTTGTCGTAACGTTGGCTTTGGGGGGTTTCCAAAAAAAATGTTTTGTTTTTACTTTTCACCAAAAAGTATTTTATAAATTACTTTTAACCCAAAACTATTTGTTTTTTTACTTTTAACCCAAAACTATTTGTTTTTTTACTTTTAACCCAAAACTTTTTATCTTTTGCAATCTATCCTTATAACTTTTTTTACTTTCAACTTTGGTCATTTATAGTTTCCATTTTTCGCAAATTTTTCGCTTTATGCTTGGTTCTAAATTTTGTGACTTAACACATCACAGCTGTGTCTTTGGTTAACGTTTTTACGTTTAGTTCTAAATTTTTTGAGTTAACACGACGCAATGTGCGTGTGTGGGTGAACGTTTTCACATCGTCTATTTTTCCCCGTTTGACAGGTTTAACATAACATGTGGGTCCTAGATCCACTTAGTTATAACTAAAGAATCACCGCCGCATTGCGGCGGGTCGCAATCCTAGTATATACTAATTAGGAACATTTGTGGGCAGTATGTTGAGCTTAGATGGTGTCATGTGCTTTGTGATGTTGTACAAACCCTCACTTGGTGCTGATTGTTGATGCACTACTTTTGCTGAAATGAATAAATTAAGTAGTTGACTATTGGGCCGGAGATGTTCAAATAAGTTAAAAGACTTGGCCCGTGATTTATTATTCTGGGTTATGATATTCAAGTATTTTTAACGGACATTTTATTAAAAGAAAGCTAGCAAGGTGCTAGAATAAAACAAACATACAACAAAAGCAGAAATCAAAATGTTACTTATGTATGATTAGCAACTAAATTATATGTTGGCAACTTTGCATGCAGCTTATCAAATCAGATCAGATGCAATATTTTGGCCCAGTAATAACTATGACGTTCGTCTTTGAACTTTGAAATGCCGTGTTTGTTTAGGTTAAAGTTCAATGAACGAATATGAACATGCTCATGTTCGTGTTTATTTGGCCCGTTTACAATCGCGTCGTAGAATTTATAACAAACTTAAGTCAACAACTGTCCATATATCTCAGTACTTATCGTAAGCTAAGTTAGTTTGTAAGGAAAATTTTGCAACACATTTTAAAGCCCCCACCGCATTGCGTAGGGGCTAGTGGCGAAACTTGAGATTTCTGACCGAGGGGTCGAAAACGTATATTCCAAAAAAAATTCTATAAAAACGGGGGGTCGAAAACGTATATACCCAAAAATTTCTATACGAAAACTACATACTCTCCACTACTGAGCGAAAAGTTCGGGGGTTGGCCGCTCCCTCCCGCCCCCACTATGCTACGCACATGGGGGCACCCATCTAGTTAGCACTAAAAACAATTTCAATTGAATAATTATTATACTTGATTTCAGTTTCATATTTATACTTGCTTCATTCGATTTCAATATTCACATTCACAATGACAATTATAAATGAAATTGAGAAACATATAAGCAAAATCAAGTATAAAGCAAAATTGAGTAAAAATTAAATACAAAGCGAGTGTAATTTATGATGATTATGCTATACTAGGATTTCCCTTGATAATATATAAAAAAAGCTTTGGAGTGTCATTTATCATATAGTAAGCTTGAATTATTATCGGTCAATAACTCATATTTTGGATTATTAAAATAAAAATTTTCTCTATTTTTTGCTAAACAACAAATACTTACCTAAAATCTCTTTGCCCACTTTATGGAATCGAGCCCGAACTACTTTGGTAGGGATTGGTAACACTAGACCAAAAGACCATTTGCATCTTTCTTTTGTTTAAAACAACCAAATAATCGAATTAAAATACCTCTAAATTTTTGGGCTAGTTCCGCCACTTCATCTAGAATCTAGATTGAAGCCAGGATTGTCAAGGCTCAACGTTATCTACCTAACACTTAACATGTTTCAAGTGAGACGATGGCTCAATGGGGCATCAAAAGAGTTTTAAGTCGTGATTCACGTCCAACTACTGGAACAAGAAAATTGACACATGAAGCGGTTGTTGGCAAAACGAAATGACACGACATTAGAAGAAATTTAAAATGCCATTCATAAACAATCTGGAGATGAAAGGAAAGAACGTTTGTCTTCTCGTCAATAGCAGCTTCATTTCTTAGCAGGGCTGGACCTATAGTACAAATAACCCAGGCTTGGCCTAGGGCCTCCAGAAAAACAGGCACCCATTTAGAAGAAAATTAATATGTTAACTATTAATATTTGAGCAAAGTTATTGTTTTGGATTTGTTGATTCCTTATACAAAAAAACCAATCTCTGTTATAGTTGTGTTAAATTTTTGATTGGTTCCAAACACAGATAAAGGCGTATCATTTCTAACAATCAAAGAAGAAAAAAAGCCTCAAAATTTCATTTCGCCTTGGGCCTTCAAAAAGATTAGAACAACCTTGTTTCTTAGCTATGAACTTAAAATGGTTCTCTAAGTTATGACAAGAAGGATGTTTAAAGATTATTTTTGAATGATTATAACAACATTTGATATTGTTTGGGGTAATTAATATATTGAATGATCTTTAATTTAATTAGTCAGAGTTTATCGATAATATTGTTTGGAAACAATCTGATCCTGTGAAAACAAGAATGTTTTCAAACAAAACTATATATATTTTTGCCGGGGTATCTACCGCTTCACATTCTTTGATTTTGTCTTCTGGGACCTCGGTGATGAAATCAGCTAAAACTTGGCCTTTGATGACTGGGCGTGGCCTGTACAATATGTTGTGGCCTCCCAATTCGATTGCTCATTTCGCCAAGCGGCCTGATGTCTCTGGTTTTTGCAAGATCGTGCCGATGTGGAAGTTGGTTAGTACTGCGATCACATGGCCAGTAAAGTACCTGCGCAGCCTTCTGGAGGCGTGGAGCAGCGCAAACACTAGCTTCTCCATTGTGGAATATCTTGTTTCTGGATCGGTGAGTACTCTGCTAACATAATAGATCGGAGTTTGAACTCCATCTCTCTCCACCAGCAGTACCGAACCAATTGCCTTGTCTGACGAGGACAAATACAAGATGAGTGGTTCCTTTTCAAATGGAGCTGTTAGGGTTGGAAGCTTGATTAAACATTCTTTCATTTGCTGGAAGGCTGCTTCCGCCTCTGGCGTCCATTTAAACTCTTGTTTCTTGACACAGTTGCGCAATGTACTAATGAACAGATATGACTTTGCTGCATAGTTTGACAGAAAACGATTAAGCGCGACTAAGCGGCCGGCTAATCTTTGCATTTCTTTGATCGTGCGCGGTGAAGGCATTCGTTCGATTGCTTGAACTTTTTCAGGGTTGACTTTAAAACCGCCGTTTGTGACCACGAAACCCAAAAACTTGCCTTCCTCCATGCCAAAAGAACATTTTGCTGGATTCAGCTTCACGTTCACGCTTCTCAGAGAATTGAACGTCTTCTCTATGTCCTTCAACATTTGGTCCTCCTCAGGACTTTTGATTACGAGATCATCAATGTATACTTCGATATGTTTCCCAATGTCATCACCAAATATCTTGTCCATTAAACGCTGGTAGGTTGCGCCAGCATTTTTGAGCCTAAAGGGCATTTTTGTGTAGCAGAAGATTCCGAAGTCGGTGCGGAATGCTGTTTTATCTTCATCCTCCAGGTTCATCTGGACTTGGTGATATCCCTTATAACAGTCTAGAAAACACTTCCATCTTAACGGCGCGAGGGAGTCTATCTTCTTATCGATTTCTAGTAAAGAGTAACAGTCCTTTGGGCACGCCTTGTTAAGATCAGTGTAATCAACACACATGCGCCATCCGCCCGTGGACTTCTCAACCATCACAGGATTTGTAGCCCAGCTTTGATAGCGCACCTCTCGCAATATGCCTGCTTTGAGTAGTTCGCACACCTGCTCGTTCATAGCTGTTGTCTTATCTGATCCAAGGTTGCGCTTTCTCTGGACCTTTGGTTCAACAGATTGATATGTGTTTAAGCAATGCTCTGTTACGTCGCGCGGGACGCCTGTCATATCCGATGGGGTCCAGGCGAAGATTTCCATGTTTCTGAATAGCAATTGCTTGCGGTGTGTTCTGATGCTTGGTGAAATTGCATGACCAATTGTCACTGTTTGTTTTGGGTACTTGCGGTTCAAGACCCATTTTTCTGGTTCTTTTGTTGAGACTTTAGCTGCTTTGACTAGCCGCGCATCTTCTGCTAACATTACTTCTTTCTTTGAATAGATAATTGCTACCCCTGTCTCGGTTGGGAAACCGATCGCTGAGTGAGGCGTGGAAGTTATCATATTCATTTCACCTTGAGTTTCTCTGCCAATCAAGACATCATGTCTTGACTTGACCGACATCACCATGAAGTTAACGTTCGTAGTTCTCGAATGCTTCCCGTCAGACAGCGTGACGGGGAAGCTGATCTGGCCCAATGGGAAGATTGTTTCATTGCAAAATCCAGATAAGGGATAATCAACAGGTTCGAGGCGCGCTTTGTCTTCCGGATCAAATTGGTTGAAGCACTGTTCATAGATAATATCAGCTGTGCTCCCTGGATCAATGAAGACGTATTCTGCTTCGTAGTGGCCAATAATGCCGGTAATGACGATGGGGCGCGTTGCGCGTGGTCCCCCGCGCACCACCGGAAAAATAACCTGTTGCTCCTGCCATGCTGGTTCAAATGGGCGCTTGCCCTTGCTCTTCGCGCTACACTTTGGTCCGTTGACCATATGAGTTTCCAGGAGCCTTACTTTTTTCTGGTTTCCATCATCGTTTCTTTGGATCTGGCGTGTCTCTTTGCGCACGTTTTTAACCAGATGGCCTAACTTCCCGCTTTTCAGAGCCTTTTCAATTTCTTGCCTTAGACTGATACAGTCATCTGTCAAATGACCCGTATCCTTGTGAAAATCGCAGTACAGATTGGGGTCCTGCCCCTTCTTGTTCTTCATAGGCTTTGGTGCTTTGAAGTCATGGTTCTCCGTCATGAGTACCTCTTTGGGTGTTTTAATGGGCGGAGTCAAGTGCTTTTCACGATTTTCATTTTTGACATTCTTTTGATAGTCGATGCGATCAATTGTGTCTCGCGCGTCCTCTTTAAAGCAAGGCCTTTCATCATAACCGCTGGATTGATTGCCCCTCCATCCAGGGTTTCTGCTTCTGTTTCGCCTGCCATTGTCGCGCGAGCTTCCTTTTGAAAAACGATCCTCGTTGTAAAAGCTTTTGGTACCAGCCAATGATTCTTCGGTTTGCGCTACAATCTTTGTGGCTGCCATGAGTTTATCCCATTCTTGCATACCGTCTTTCCCTTTGATAGTTCTGATTAGACTATCGAATCGAATGGCTTTTTTGAAGTGAGCCCGCATTAGCTGTTCGCTTACATCTCCAATCTCTAAGCACTCCTTGTTGAAGCGAGTGATAAAGTCCTCTAACCCCTCGTTCTCTCTGCGCCAGATGTCTGTTACTTCAGCTATATCGCGCTGATGATGTCTCTGTTGGCTAAAATGGGCTACAAATTGGTCTCTAAAATCAACCCAAGACTTGATTTTGCCAGCTGGGAGGCTGTCGAACCAGGCGCGAGCAGCCCCTATGAGAGTCTGAATGAATAGATGGCACCACATTGGCATGGTCCATCCTCCTAGAACACCGACGCTTGTAAACACTCGAATATGATCACCGGGGTCTGTGAGACCATTAAACTTTCCAACTGTTGGTGGCAGTTTTGCCTTTTCTAGCGTGGCTAGAGCGATACTTCTGATGAAATTCGATTGCTCAGCAGCTTCTGCTGGTCTGTAGACAAGACTGAAATCACGTTCTGCTTCTTCGTTGTAGGCGACGCGCGGCCTTGGTCTGTAAGACTGATGATTTTTCTGCAAACGGTTGAACACTGAGGAACCTTCATCATCTTGCCAAGTAGGGTCATCCGGGTCAGTATTGTCCCATTCATTGTTCATGTTGCGCGGCCCTAGCCGGCTATGAACTGGGCGCTTGTGTTGCACCTTTGACGGATGGTCGTAATAGCTGCCTGTTTCCCCATATGTGTCGCGCGTGTCGTGCACGCTTTGTCTTCTCTGGGGAGGAGGTCTGTTGAACTGCCGTTGTATGTTTTGTTGAGGGGGTGTCTGGCGCGCCCCCTGAATTGGACCCAGAGGAGTAACCAAGGATGGTTCTGCTTGCAGAATCGCTTGTTGTGCGCTTAATGACTGATAAGCAGCATTGATAGTGGCAATTTGTTTGGCGTACCAAGAGGCTAAAGTCTCGCCTTCTGGTAGCCCTAATAGCGCTGAGATGGTTGGATTTGGAGCTGGGTTTTATGGACCAACAACATTACTTCTTGGGGTACCCGTTTGAGTGATGCGAGTGATACTCGTGCGGGGTCCCCCGGTGTTGGTTCCTTCTTCTTCGACGATCTCGTCAATGAGATGGAGTTGAACGTGTGAGTTGTCCTCCCCCGCTCCCGCTTGAGAGACGGTGCCGAAACCGAAATCTAGAATTATTCCTTGACCAGCCATGATCAAGAGAACAGAAAAAACTCAGAAAAACTCAGAAAAAAGAAGATGGAATGATTGTAAAAAATCGGTGGGTGCCATTGAAGAAACACGTAACTAATTTAGGTTAATTAGGTGGTTTATGTTTCAAACATGAGGGTTAATCTTCTTAATCTTTCCTGAGCTCGTCTATGATCCGATCTTCCTGCAAAACAGCAACACCGTTAGCTCGTTAAGAGGGGAATATGGGGGTTTCCCTCTTAACCAGTCTCCGGCGTGAGAATAAGTAACTGCTTTGAGGATAATTAAGTGTGTGTTTAAGAGTGAGAGTAGTGGGAATAGAATGTTTAACCTGTGTATTGAGGTCCCTATTTATAGCCGTTGTAGTGTAAGAGGAGATGGGCTGATGGGCCTTGGGCCGGAAGGCGACAACCAGGAATATCCTTCTTGTCTCATTGGGATCGACCGTTAGTGGTTTCTAGAAGATCTCCGGTGCTGGCGCACCTTGATTGGATCCACGTGTCCCAGTTGTCGGCCTTGTTGTCCGTCTGCCATCAGCAGGTGAGTGGAGATCATGGGGCAGTTGTTGCCGCCCCCTGATTGGTGCCACGTAGGCGTCCTTGTGTACTCTCTGTTTCCTGCACGTCAGAAGATCATGGAGCACGATAGAGCACAACCTGGTTAACACTGATTGGCTCATTCTTCTGCCACTCGTACCTTTGGTACTTTCTGAAGTGGCCTTGCGCCGTAACTCCTGCGCGACCCTTGTTGTGCACGTAACTAGCTCGCGCAGGGTTGTAGGATCCGAAGGCTCTTATTCAGAATGCTAAGTGTGAGACTGATATTGTTCCTTGCTTGGGCCTCGCGCAAGGTCAGGTTTTACCTAAGCAGCCAGCGTGAGGTCTATAGATTGATTAGTTTACTGAGTAAGGAGTATGGTCCAGCGCGCGACCTGATTGGAATGCGCAGCTTTTTGGGACCATACCCCTTCAGATATTGTTTGGGGTAATTAATATATTGAATGATCTTTAATTTAATTAGTCAGAGTTTATCGATAATATTGTTTGGAAACAATCTGATCATGTGAAAACAAGAATGTTTCCAAACAAAACTATATATATTTTTTATAAGAAAAGGTTATGATTGAGATTTGAAGTTTTTTAATTACAAATTCAATGTGGCTGTATTTTAGTGAAAATCATAACAAATAAAAGTTAAAGGGCTGCTAATGTTCCAAGCATTCTAATAGAAAAGTTGAAGCAAAAATCTAAAGATGGAGGACTTACACTGGCAACTTGGTGGCTATAAACGATCAGAAATATTCATTCGTTAAAGCTTTGATTCTATGCAAATTAGGGTTTACACTTCGTTTAATTCTTTTTAAGTTACATTGATTTGTTTAATTCTTTAATTCAAATCAGGAAGGAACTAGAGCGGCCAAAAACTGGTTTAATTAGTGGTAAAGATATCAAAGAAGAAATTGCCAAAGCAAAAAAGGAAGACTGGTTATGGTAATCATCTACGTTCTTCATTATGATCAGTTATTATTATTATATGCATGGATTTAGCTGTTTGTGACAATTAAACTGCAATCAAAATGTTTGTAGGTTTCAAAGTATGGATCATTCTACAAGTGGCCCAGATGCTCAAGGTATACGCCGTGACAATAGAATTGGTTGGTTTTAAATGGCTACTTTCTTCCTGTTTTTATTTATATATAATTTTATGATTTTTGTTAGGGTTATTCGTTATTCGGTTAGAATCCGATTAAACCAAAAACTGATCCGAACAGAATTCTTATTTAGTTATTTGGTTTTGGCTAAGAACTTATCTTATTGGGTTAGGTTTGCGGTTATTACCGAATAAAATTCAAAACCAAAAAAACTAAACTGAATAAACCGAACCGATTAACACCTGTTGCTGGATATAATTATGGGATTTTGCAGGGGGACCTTTGTCAAAAGAGCAGATCAAATCACTTCAAAAGCAAGATGAGAAGCCAAAGGTACTTTACTACTTGTTTTGTTATTACATCAAGTTTTGCATTCTGAAATGTTGCACCATGAAATCATTTATGAAAAACCAATATGTCTGTGTTAATATTCAATTTCTTTTTTTTTTTTAATACTTAGATACCAATAAGAAAACTAGCACTCAAAATACAATGACACCCTGAGCTACAGAGGGTCAAACATTACTTAAGTTGAGTCTTAATTAGCAATGTTTTGAACATGAGATAAAATTGGAATGGGGCAAAGGTCTAGCTCAAAAGCGGGAAGCAGAAGCAAGAGTGCATGGATTAGAACTCGAGAAGGCCAAACCCTTAGCAAGGACAAAGTATGTCCTACATTTCACATTCAAAGTTGGTTACATCTACGTCTTGTATGAAGTAGTTTATTTCATTCTCCGACACAGTAACAAATCCACTGTTGCCTATAACAACGACAGGTTCACTTTTTTTTGGTTTCAACACACGTGGATGCATCCTTTTGTCTCCAGAGATGATCATGATCTTAACAATATGCACAAGGACAAAGTAAGATGGGGCGACCCGATGGCACATTTGGTGAAGGTATTAGGTTATTCAAACATCTTGGATATGACTACATGCATGTTGAATTTTGATGATTACTTCTGAATGAGCAAATTCATGTTATGTTTCATCTCTAACGGGTCAAACAAAAAAATAGTTTAAAAGGAAACACGTCAAATGGAAACTTGGGTGAACTTTTTTTCTCAAACTTTTCAGAAGAAACATTTTGAAGTGGTTCTTCCAGATATAGGAGATAACAAGAGGATGAAAGAATCAGGATTTATAGTTCCTCAACTAATTCCTAACAGCAGCTGGATGAAAAGGGAGTTAGACGATGCACCAAACCGCTATGGTATCATACCAGGACGACACTGGGACGGTGTAGATCGCAGTAATGGTTAGTCTTTTTATCAAACACCAAATTTAGTCTATTTTAATTTAATGTACCTTCAGATGCTTCATGTTTTTATTTTTATTTTTATGTTCTTTTTATTTAGTTTTTCATCATTGTGTTGTAAATGAGTCATGTTCCCTATAAGCACCATGAGGTATCTATGCCTTTTTCAAGGAAATAGTTGATTAATAGTATAGTATTCTTATAATGAGTGGGTTATTTTGAATACAATATATATTGTAGATTTGTAGGTTGTACACATTAGAACACACTCTACTAGACTTTGGTTGACATAAAACAATAATAAGTGAACTTTTAGCAGAAAGCATTTGTTAATTTTTGGTTTTTTTTAATCTGAATACTAAAAAAAATATCATGCGAGTTGCTTGTTCATATTAAAAAAATATTAACACTAATTTTGATCAACACGATTTTCATTATTTGTTTTATGGATAAATCATGAGAAAACTAGTTTAAATAATAAAACAAAAAAAAACTAATTATAAAAGCCTAAAAAACATACCAATTTTTTTTTTTTTTAAATTTTTTAAATAAAAATCGCTATATTTTATGTATAAAAAACTCAAAAAAAAAAAGTTAAATACCATTTTAGTCCATGTGGTTTGGGTCATTTTGTCAGTTTAGTCCAAAGGTTTGAAACGTTGCCATTTTAGTCCAAATAGTTTCAAGCGTTGCCATTTTAGTCCACTGGGTTAACTCCGTCCATTTTTTCTGTTAGCTAAAAGGGCAATCCGATCATTTTATATGGTCGAATTGCCGTTCTAGTTCACAGAATTACATATAAAATGACCGAAATGCCCTTCTAGTTAACATAATAAAGGGATGAAGTTAACCCAGTTGAACTAAAATGGCAACGTTTGAAACTATTTGGACTAAAATGACAACGTTTCAAACCTTTGGACTAAACTAGCAAAATGGCCTAAACCACAGGGACTAAAATGACATTTAACTCAAAAAAAAAAGTTGTACTACATATGTGCATTAATACGAAAAAACCTAAACCGCCTAACCCATCCCCACCGACACCCCCAAAAAACCTAAACCCCCCACCCTGTAACGCCCCAAAACCCGAATGTTTATATTTGTCGTATGTCCTCATAGGACATATCATGAAGTAAATAACTAGGCTATTTAATCTAGTTAAATAGTATGGTCAAAAGTATTAAATGAAGAAAGTTGTGTCAATTATGTTTTAGTGGCAAACACGAGGGACTAAAGTGGGATAATATGAAAGTTGAATTATCAACTTAAAAAGAAAAGAATAACACACACAAACACACATTCGTGTGTGTTCGTGAAGCTTCAGGAGCTCCATGGGAGCCAAACCCTAAACTCAATCAAATCATCAAATTGAAGGGTGAATCGAAGCTCAAATTCACAACCAAACATGAATTAATGATCACCATTACTTGGGGATCATAAGGTATGTCTTAAATCTAAGATTGGTCATCTTGTATGAAGTGGGTTATGTTTTAAACCATGAATCGGGATGAAATAGAGTATGAATATGTGTTAGAATCATCATATAGAACATAGATTATGTATGGTTAGGGTTAATTTGATGTTTAGAGGTGAAACCCATTAGTTATGGTGAGAATGATGATTTGAATCATCATCCATGTTTAATTCTTGTAGAAAGATTGATGTATTGTGTGGGTATGATGAATTCTTGTTAGATGAATTGGGAGAAATGTGATGATAATGTGTTTAATGTTTATTTGGGAATGATACATGTTGATTAGTAGAAGGATTTGATGAATTATGTATGAACTTAGAAGATTATGCATGAATTAGTTGTACACTGTGCTTAGGAAGTTGTATGCACACCAAGTGTAGGAAGAAATGTATATAGAGTCATCCGTATAGCCTATTATGACGATACGGATACATGAGGATAAGCCGAGAGTTCGTATGATGAACAGTTGACTTTTAAAGGTCAACTACGCATAAGAAGAATGATTTGATTTGTTGTCGTAAAGGTAAAATTATAGGAAGTCGTATGGTACATGTTATGTCAATACGTGTTATTTGTGATGGCATGATGAATTACATGAGTTTGAAAGGATATGAATTTGATTATATGTCTTATGCTTGTTAGTTGTGACTAAAGAAAGCCAAAGGTGAAATATGCGATTGATATGATCGTTAACATGTACAATTGTGTATGCTAACGAGAATGTGATTTGGTGACATGAAAGTATAGGAATCATGTCGAGATGGACTCAAGCATGAAAGGCTAACGGGTCAAGAGGAGACAAGGAAGCGGATACGAACACGGATGCATAAGGTAAGTGATTTCCGTAATCACTTCTTAGTTGTTTATGTAAAGTTATGTGCGACTTAATTAAGTATGATAATTGAGGTCAAATAGGAATGAGTTGTATGAAATCGATGAATTTCGCTAAGTAAATCAAATGGGTCAAGATGAGGTTTTATTGCATACCAGAAAGGTTGCATAAGTAACGACTTCGGTATGATAACCGGGTAATGGATAAAATTGTATGTAAGCATGCTAACCGAGAAACGGTGACGCGGGTTAATGGGCAAGAGGTTCGGTAGTAAATTATGAGTAAATGAATAAACAAGTTCATAGATGGAAATTGTACTATTTAATGTTCAATTACGTAATAATGAATGAATTTAACGAATACCGGGTATCGGGTGCATAAACCCCAAGTACGACACTCCGGATAATGTAAAAGTATTATGGTCATAATGTTCATGTAAGTTTTGGGTTAAAAGGAATGAGTTATTTGATAAAAACATGAACGGGTCGAATAAATCGTAAATGAATAATAAGCCGATAGCGCGTAAGTTAAGAATTTTCTTAATCCGGATATGGGATTTCAAGTTCACATGATATAATGTCAAATTACGAGCATGTAGGAAGAAACAGGAGGTTAAACGGTTCAAAAGTTATGCGCGTTTTAGTGCGTACAGATGACGAAACAAACCTGCAGAAAAAGGCAATATCTAGAGGGCGTCGCCGACGGGGTCTACAAACTCAGTTTTCTCCGACGCGCTATTTACCTGTCTACGCGAGGTTTTAGCGACGCGACAAACCATGGGCCGTTGCCAACGCCCTCCCCATGTCGAAAAAGCTGATAATTGTTATCTAAGTTGATTTATGGGTCGTGGGCTTCGGTAGGTTAATCGTGGACTACGGCGGGCCTCCCAAACATGATTTTGAACATTCCTTTGATGATTATGGGTTATAAATCTAAGTCTAAGACCCACGTAATTAATGTATGGTTATGTAAGAGGTATGCGAGAACTTGTACGTGTATATATGGTTAGGTACATCTGTAGATGTGTATATATATATGTATGTATGAAGGTGCGTTTGAGTGTATGTATGTACGTGAAGATATAGGAAGGTATGTATGTATGTGGATGTCTATGTATGTATGCATAAAGGTATGTATGAGTGTATGCAAGTACGTGAAGATGTAGGAAGGTATGTACGTATGTAAATGTGTATGTATGTGTGCATGAAGGGATGTAGGAAGGTATGTTACGTATATAGATGTGTATGTATGTATGTAAGAATGTATGTATGCATGATTTAGATACGTTGAGTATTAACGTTATTAACGGTGCGCCTTAAGAATGAAACGCAATGCAGGTACATGATTGAAGCCTCACCGGGGAATAGATACACAGATAAAATGCTTAAAGTTAGAAAGATAATGGAATGGGAAGTTTACATAAGTGAATCTGGTTTATACATAATGTGCACTAATGTATGAATGTAAGTGGTGAGTGCAGGTTATACGAATCACGGATTATCATCACGAGGATTAGCGATCGAAGACCGAGTCAAAAACTAGATTGTACGGGAATGCTGGAGTATGTAGTTTGGTAAATACAAGTGATGCTTTTATTTTGTAAAAGAGTTAATTCAAAACGAACTTTCAAGTATGTAATGAGACTTATAATGAAAAGAAATTTTATGGTACGAATTTCCGCTGGAACTTTTGTCAAATACGTGTTAGGGTCTTACGAGTTGGTATCAGAGCCATGGTTTGAGAGAATCAAGCACAAGAAAGTAAGTACTTGAACTCAAACCTGTGTGCTCTTGTGATAAGGAACCCGTATAATCTAAGACTCGATCATGATCCAAAGGCAGAAGCGAATGTAAGTATGCACTTATGTATGTGTATAAGGAAACTAACAGTTTTGTATGTGCAAGGTAGGCATAAGTGTTTGAAGAGGATGATCCGTGAATGCAGAATTGGATGAATACTATGGCAGGCAAAGATGCAAATAGGCAAATGAACCCCAGGTACACACTATTAATATGTATGGGTACCGATGTTAAAAGAAAAGGGAAGAAATCTCCTTGGGAGGGTAATTATTAAACGGAAGACAATGATATGGTCTTGGTGAAGTTTTAGAGATGTGCACGAAACTGAAACCCATTTCTCGGACATAAGGCGATGATTACACGAAGGCACGAAACTAGTATGTGGATTGCGTACCTGGCCAGTACGCAAGAAGCATATGACGTTCGTGAGACCGTGGTAATTATCGCAGGTATGTCCAGTAGAATTGGGTAGCAGATGGGCGTGCGGGTGAAATGGGTAGTAAGACTCTCGGGAAATTGAGAGTATTATGTAGGAATGAAAAGCATGAGTGATAAGAATAAAGGATGTTGAATCCGTAAGAAAGTACGGATCAACAAGATATGAATGCAATGTTTGAATCCGCGAGACGGATTCAAGGAATGAAATGTATGAATGAAATGTTTGAATCCGCGAGACGGATTCAAAGAATGAAAGATATGAATGCAATGTTTGAATTCGCGAGATGGATTCAAGGAATGAAAGGTATGAATGAAATGTTTGAATCCGCGAGACGGATTCAAAGAATGAAAGATATGAATGAAATGTTTGAATCCGCGAGACGGATTCAAAGAATGAAAGGCGTGAATGCAATGTTTGAATTCGCAAGACGGATTCAAAACATAGAAGGGACGAAAAGTATGAATGATGTGTTCAAATCCGTGAAACGGATTTAAATATAAAAGGATGAAACTAGTCTACATAAGAAGATGTCGATGGTTCGACCATGATTGAGTTGAACGGGTCATGTGAGTTAGTATAAAGTAAAAGGTGATAGTATAATGAAAGAAGTTTTGTATGAGCTAGGCGTTAGATGTGTTAGGAATTGACTCTTGGGAGTTAGAATGGATGACGGGCTACGGCCCGGACAATAACTTAAGTATTGACGGGAAGGGTAAGTTTGGTAAGAAATACTGAAACGATGTAATAAAGTCTTTGCAAGTAAGCATGAAAGGTAAGAAGTAAGAGCATGTACTTCAATACATTTACAATAAGTAAGAAGTGCCGTTTGACCTTGAAAAGTCAAACTATGGCAAGTTGGCGAAATGACTAATAGAATGAAAGAATTGCGTGTAAGAAATGGAATGTGTGATATGTTATAGCATGTACGTAGGAAATGGTAGAAGAGTTATAGGTGAGTAATCCCTTAGTAAAATGAATGTTAGGATAGGCATGGTATGGTACGCGATGTCTGACTTTTAACAGTCAAGCATAAGAAGAAAATAAGGTCATAAAAAAAATTAACTCACAGAAGTTTTGAGTGAAAGTGTTGGGTATTAATTAAACTCTCGTATGATGGACTAGTATGACACGTTTACTTATGTAGATTAAGTAATGCATTAAATAAGAGCAAAAGCAATGTAAAATGAATGGGATGATTTAAAGGTAATGTAAAGGTACGCATGGTACAAGTAACTGTAGAAAACGTAGAATGACGTTAACTTTAGAGCTAAGCACGTAGGTGTGACTATGAAACAACAGTTTTGTTGTGATAACAAAACAAGAGTTATCTGTTATACAATGCATGAAGAGAATGTAATTTTAAGAGATGAGATGAAGGTATTAGATCCGTTATGAACGGATCATACGAATGTATGTAAAAATTACGAAGTAAGATCTTACAGTCGACGAAAATAATGTGAATGTTGTAATAAACAAAAAGAAATGTTATTAATGGGATGTTGGAATTGTTTCAAGTAAACAAAATGATATATTGCACATGATATACGAGTATTAGAATGATGAATGAACCACAAGCTATGAAGTGCGTTAGCAACTAGCGCTATTAGTGAAAGCGCCACAAATAAGAACCCTGGGAAGGGTTCTTGAAGCTAGAAGATTGTCATGGAGATGGGCTAGTGGTCGTGTTGACGGACTGGAAGAAAAGATAAATTGTGTTAAATGAAAGTGAGAAAGGTTTCGGGGACGAAACCTCATTTAAGGGGGGTAGACTTGTAACGCGCCAAAACCCGAATGTTTATATTTGTCGTATGTCCTCATAGGACATATCATGAAGTAAATAACTAGGCTATTTAATCTAGTTAAATAGTATGGTCAAAAGTATTAAATGAAGAAAGTTGTGTCAATTATGTTTTAGTGGCAAACACGAGGGACTAAAGTGGGATAATATGAAAGTTGAATTATCAACTTAAAAAGAAAAGAATAACACACACAAACACACATTCGTGTGTGTTCGTGAAGCTTCAGGAGCTCCATGGGAGCCAAACCCTAAACTCAATCAAATCATCAAATTGAAGGGTGAATCGAAGCTCAAATTCACAACCAAACATGAATTAATGATCACCATTACTTGGGGATCATAAGGTATGTCTTAAATCTAAGATTGGTCATCTTGTATGAAGTGGGTTATGTTTTAAACCATGAATCGGGATGAAATAGAGTATGAATATGTGTTAGAATCATCATATAGAACATAGATTATGTATGGTTAGGGTTAATTTGATGTTTAGAGGTGAAACCCATTAGTTATGGTGAGAATGATGATTTGAATCATCATCCATGTTTAATTCTTGTAGAAAGATTGATGTATTGTGTGGGTATGATGAATTCTTGTTAGATGAATTGGGAGAAATGTGATGATAATGTGTTTAATGTTTATTTGGGAATGATACATGTTGATTAGTAGAAGGATTTGATGAATTATGTATGAACTTAGAAGATTATGCATGAATTAGTTGTACACTGTGCTTAGGAAGTTGTATGCACACCAAGTGTAGGAAGAAATGTATATAGAGTCATCCGTATAGCCTATTATGACGATACGGATACATGAGGATAAGCCGAGAGTTCGTATGATGAACAGTTGACTTTTAAAGGTCAACTACGCATAAGAAGCATGATTTGATTTGTTGTCGTAAAGGTAAAATTATAGGAAGTCGTATGGTACATGTTATATCAATACGCGTTATTTGTGATGGCATGGTGAATTACATGAGTTTGAAAGGATATGAATTTGATTATATGTCTTATGCTTGTTAGTTGTGACTAAAGAAAGCCAAAGGTGAAATATGCGATTGATATGATCGTTAACATGTACAATTGTGTATGCTAACGAGAATGTGATTTGGTGACATGAAAGTATAGGAATCATGTCGAGATGGACTCAAGCATGAAAGGCTAACGGGTCAAGAGGAGACAAGGAAGCGGATACGAACACGGATGCATAAGGTAAGTGATTTCCGTAATCACTTCTTAGTTGTTTATGTAAAGTTATGTGCGACTTAATTAAGTATGATAATTGAGGTCAAATAGGAATGAGTTGTATGAAATCGATGAATTTCGCTAAGTAAATCAAATGGGTCAAGATGAGGTTTTATTGCATACCGGAAAGGTTGCATAAGTAACGACTTCGATATGATAACCGGGTCATGGATAAAATTGTATGTAAACATGCTAACCGAGAAACGGTGACGCGGGTTAATGGGCAAGAGGTTCGGTAGTAAATTATGAGTAAATGAATAAACAATTTCATAGATGGAAATTGTACTATTTAATGTTCAATTACGTAATAATGAATGAATTTAACGAATACCGGGTATCAGGTGCGTAAACCCCAAGTACGACACTCCGGATAATATAAAAGTATTGTGGTCATAATGTTCATGTAAGTTTTGGGTTAAAAGGAATGAGTTATTTGATAAAAACATGAACGGGTCGAATAAATCGTAAATGAATATTAAGCCGATAGCGCGTAAGTTAAGAATTTCCTTAATCCGGATATGGGATTTCAAGTTCACATGATTGAATGTCAAATTACGAGCATGTAGGAAGAAACGGGAGGTTAAACGGGTAAACGGTTCAAAAGTTATGCGCGTTTTAGTGCGTACGAACGACGAAACAAACCTGCAGAAAAATGCAATATCTAGAGGGCGTCGCCGACGGCCTTAGAGGCGTCACCGATGGGGTCTACAAACTCAGTTTTCTCCGACGCGCTATTTACCTCTCTACGCGATGTTTTAGCGACGCGACAAACCATGGGACGTCGCCGACGCCATCCCCATGTCCAAAAAGCTGAAAATTGTTATCTAAGTTGATTTATGGGTCATGGGCTTCGGTAGGTTAAACGTGGACTACGGCGGGCCTCCCAAACATGATTTTGAACATTCCTTTGATGATTATGGGTTATAAATCTAAGTCTAAGACCCACGTAATTAATGTATGGTTATGTAAGAGGTATGCGAGAACTTCGTGTATATATGGTTAGGTACATCTGTAGATGTGTGTATATATATGTATGTATGAAGGTGCGTCTGAGTGTATGTATGTACGTGAAGATATAGGAAGGTATGTATGTATGTGGATGTCTATGTATGGATGCATAAAGGTATGTATGAGTGTATGCAAGTACGTGAAGATGTAGGAAGGTATGTACGTATGTAAATGTGTATGTATGTGTGCATGATGGGATGTAGGAAGGTCTGTACGTATGTAGATGTGTATGTATGTATGTATGTATGTATGTATGTAAGAATGTATGTATGCATGATTTAGATACGTTGAGTATTAACGTTATTAATGGTGCGCCTTGAGAATGAAACGCAATGCAGGTACATGATTGAAGCCTCACCGGGGAATAGATACATAGATGAAATGCTTAAAGTTAGAAAGATAACGGAATGGGAAGTTTACATAAGTGAATCTGGTTTATACATAATGTGCACTAATGTATGAATGTAAGTGGTGAGTGCAGGTTATACGAATCACGGATTATCATCACGAGCATTAGCGATCGAAGACCGAGTCAAAAACTAGATTGTACGAGAATGCTGGAGTATGTAGTTTGGTAAATACAAGTGATGCTTTTATTTTGTAAAAGAGTTAATTCAAAACGAACTTTCAAGTATGTAATGAGACTTATAATGAAAAGATATTTTATGGTACGAATTTCCGCTGCAACTTTTGTCAAATACGTGTTAGGGTCTTACACACCCCACCCCCTAAAAACCTAAATCCACCCTCCCACCAAAAGCCTAACCTCCCCCCCTCCCCACCCTAGAAAACCTAAAACTAAACCCTAAATGTAAACCCTCCAAAAAACCTTACCCCCCCCCCCCCCCCAAAAAAAAAAAAAAAAAAAAAACCTAATCCTAATCCTAATCCTAATCCTAAGGGTGGAGGGTATGGTTCAATCACTTTAGGGTGTTTGAGTTGTTCTCTAGCCAATAATATCATGTCATGTCAAGTCCACATTCCACTGCCCATTTTGCAATCAATCACTGGCAATGGTTCAAACACATGGAGAGTGGTAAAGAATTTAAAATATAAAAAATTCTGACTGGTTGAAAAAGGATGGGGCCCACTATTAACCTCCTATCTCTCCTCCTTCCCTCCTCTTCCCGAGCGGTGAGTATACACCGAAATACACATTCCCTGCCCACCGAATAATTGCCGGAAATGGATCACCGATCGGTGAAGTGAAGTCCCCAAAGGGTTCACCGAACCACACCGTCCACCCTAAACCCCCCAAAAAAACCTAACCCTAAAAAGCTAAACTAAACTCAAAAGCTAACTCAAAGCATATAGTGCACATGTGGAGCATATACATACAATGCACATGTGCAAAACAACTCTTTTTGTTTTTTTGAGAAAAAGTTTTTTTATACATAAAAAGTAGTGATTATTTGTAAAAAAAAAATTGGTATGTTTTTTAGCCGTTTTTAGTTTTCTTATTTATATGTAGTTTTTTCATAATCCTCTCCCTTATCAATTATCAATTATGGGTGTTTCTTTCTATTCTAGATAATTTCAATATATAGATTATATGCATGTCAGATTTCATAATGGATGAATGATTTCCATTTGTTTGTTTTTGTTGGTCTTGCAGGATTTGAGAAGCAGACGCGCAATAGGCAAAATGAGAAGAAAGCCACAGAAAGAAAAGCTTACATGTGGTCGGTAGCTGATATGTGAAGTTGGCTTGACATTTAAATCATGTTTTGACCCATTTACCAAGTACCCATGACATTTATAACCTCATGATCCAATCATATAACAGCAGGAAATTTAGTGGATGAAAATCGGGAACCCAAACATTGTAAATGGTAGATGTTGGTGAAAGTCTTGTGTTTGTTTAAGAAGCAAAGTATTTAGGAGGTGGGGTGTAGGCACGGGGAAGAAGTCAGGATGCTAAGGTGGCTTCTCTTCCCGTCAGGGAACAACCCCCCCCACCACCCAGCTCCCTTCGGTGACCCTCCCTCGTCCTCCCTAATGTGAATTGTTTATTGTTTTTTTTAGAGAAAAATGCCCCGATAGTCCCTGTGGTTTGCCTATTTTTCACCTTTAGTACCTAACTTTCTAAAATTACAGCTATAGTCCCCAACTTTGCAATTTCGTTCCCGAATAGTCCCTGACGCGGATAAGGGTTAGTTTATGATGTTAAGTGGATGTGAAATTACTAAAATGCCCTTGTTATTAAAAAATAAAAAGAGATGGGCCCACCCTTCATCTTCTTCTCCCCCATCTCTCTGTAACCCACCATCACCACCACCTCCACCATCAACACCACCTCCTCCACCACCACCTTCAACCCACCATCACCACCACCACCTCCTCCACCACCACCTCCTCCATTTCTCTATACAACCCAGTTGCTTTGCTGATAAACCTGTGTCTACAATAAACATATTAACGAATTGAAATGTTCGGTTGACTTTAATTCCTCCTTACAGAACATGATACAATGTTCCTCCTTATCTCTCACAACCTGATATAAATAATAAAGTATAATTATTGATGATCCACTCACCATGAAACTGGATTATACTTGCCCATTAAAATATTATTGATTCATTCAACTCATCATCATCATCATCATCATTAAAATATTATTGATTCATTCATTCAACTATGATAGCTAAACTCACGTCGGTGTCATAAGCTCTCGACTATTTTTCTCGTTTTATTATTCGTATTTAACAAACACCATCTCACTTCCTAACAAAGATACTGTTTAAATACAGCTTTCGAAGATATCATATTTAGCGAAAAGAATGAGAAACTAGAAGGATCAAGGCTTGGGCTCTTTATTTTATAAACTAGAAACAATAAGATAAGATGATTAAACAAACGGACTGAAATGTGGAGGAGGTGGTGGTGGTGGTGGTGGGTTATAGAGAGTGAGAGAGAGAGAGAGAGAGAGATAGGGGAGAAGAAGATGAGGAGTGGGCCATCTCTTTTTGGTTTATTTTTAATAACAAGGGCATTTTAGTAATTTCACATTCACTTAACACCAAAAACTAACCCCCATCCGCACCAGGGATTATCCGGGAACGAAATTGCAAAAGTTGAGTACTATAGCTGTAATTTTAGAAAGCTAGGAACTAAAGGTGAAAAATGGGCAAACCACAGGGACTATCCGGACATTTTTCTTTTTTTATTTTTATTTTGACCGTTGTACAATGGCTATATTATAATTTTTTTTTTATTTTAAACATTATATATACCCCACTTTTATACCAAAAACTTCACAACACTAGTGGCAGATCAAGAAAAATAATTCAGGGGTATCCTAAATTTTCTTTGGACTTAAGGGGTATCCTAATACATGCTCATGGTGTATACAATACATAAATCAGAGAAGAATTTTGCTTTTTACACTAATATTGTATTCCGTTGACAAAGTTGAGGGGTAGCCCGGGCTACCTGATGTGTGCAAAATGCAACATATAAATTAAATCAAATGAGACATAAAACTAACCCTTTTTTAGTACTAATGTTGGAAAAAGTGTGCTTTTGTCTTCCTTTTGTATTTTCAGGACCAAATGAGCTTAAATGAACAAAAGGAACAAATATGTAGCAAAAACTAACACAAATATAAAGAAAAGGAATAAACGTGGCATGCCCGACCCCTCGACAACATCTTCCCAAGCAAAAACAAGAAACAGAAGGCTGACCACGGCCCCGTGCCCACCGAGCACGGGGGCGTGGCCAGGTGTCTGCAAAAAAGACAAAGCTGTAGAAGCTTCTATTGCTCACCACGGGGGCGTGCCCACTGAGCACGGGGCGTGGTCAACGCTAAGATTCGCAAAATCTAGTAAATCTTGGTAGTACAGATACGATTCTGCACACGGGGCCGTGCCCAGCGAACACGGGGCCGTGTGGAGCCTAATGCAGACAAGAGCAATTAATGAAGGAAGAGAAAGAGGATGGCCACGGGGCCGTGTCCAGCGGACAGGGGGCCGTGGCCGGGCTTCTGTTCAGGCTATAAATAGAGGTGCTTGGTTCACTTCAAAGGCATCCATTGGCAAACCACCTCTCTCCCACTTCAGCACTACTCCACCACCACTACAACACCCACATCCACCACCATCATCCATCATCCACCTTAGAGTGTGTGTAGTAGTCTCGGGATCCAAGATTGATCGTAAGGGTTCTTGTCAATCAAAGGCCGTGTTTGGCTAAGTCTCTTACATCACTTGGTGAAGACAAGCATTTAATGTAATACTTTTGATTTTTAATCTTTTCGCACTTTTTATTTGGTTTTGTATTAATGACTTTAATAACTACTTTCTTATGTTGAAGGTGAAACTTCCTTATCATTTGTCCATGGTGTCTTGGCATTACTTTACTGTCTATATAAAGTAAAAGATTTTCACCATTCATATCTCTACGGTCTATATAGAGATATGTTGGCTACCCGGTCGGGGGTTAAGGGAATGGTTTGGTAAGGTTCTTGCCTTGTTCAGTGTATAGATCTTGCAAGGACCTGGGTCAAGCTTACTAAGACCTCCTTCAATACCCAGTGGTATTGGATGGTGTAACACCCCGAAAACGGGTTTGGTAATCAAACCACGTTAATAACAATGAATGGGTAAAATACCATTAGTGGTAAAATTAACCCGGTAAATATAAGGATTTAAATAAATATTCTAATATTAATTAAAAAGAAGGATAAATACTTTGAGAAAACAAAGTATATAAAAGGCCCGAGTTAACGGGACCTAAAATAAAACGGGTTATGGCTCCCCGAACCCATTAAGTTAACTAGGTAGAACTAACCTAGTTAGTAATGGGTAATGAAATGATAAACCATGGGTTCTAGTTTCAATTGTAAATTCTTGAAACTATAGGTACTAATGTCGTCAAGCAGGAAACTAATTTTTGTTAAAACAAATAATTAAAACACAACACACACATAGAATGTGTGTGTGTGTGCGTGGGGAACGACCAGAGCAGGAAGAAAAGGGGTAAAACCCTAAACTCCACAAAATCTTCCAATTGAAGGTGCAATTGAAGACCAAACTCGGATTTGAATACATATAAACGATCACCGAGCTAAGGGTATCGTAAGGTATGTCGAATTTTTGATATTTATGAAGTTGAGAATTCTTGATGTACATAAGAAATTCGAAATTGATGTTGCATGATTGTGGTATGGATAATATTGAAGTGAAATAGTGTTTAGGAGTAAACCCTAGACAAGAATATATTAAAATCATGCCTAGCTCAAGTAAATTCAGATTTTGTTGATGCTAAATTCATGTATGAGATGTTTTTAGGGTTTTGATTGCTAAAAATTAGTGTTATGATGTCAAGAACATGCTTAAATTGAAAGCTGAATTCAAACAGCTCCTGATCAGAATTTACAGCCGACTTGTATTGGCTGTAACCTGAACAAAAAGTGACAAAAACATGTGTTTCTTGAGTCTAAAATGTAATTCCAGGAAGTATCTTTAAAACCCCACTGGAATCGCATTTTTTCGACGAGAATTGAGCGTTTTATGAATTTTTCCGTATCAAAGGTTCAAGCTGCGTTTTCTGGCAGAATTTGCAGCCCATAACGAATGTCATAACTCAATTTAGGAATTTAGTTATGATCTCAAATTTTTACTGTAGATATTTTTAAGCGATTAAAAGAATCTCCAATTGGAATTTTGTCAATCGGATAAACGAGGATTTTTAATGAATTTTTCCGTAAGCTGTAGTCAGAAGTGACGAATCTGATTGCGGCTTAGTAAATGAATTTTAATGAATTTTTGGTAAAGAGTTAGATCTTGAAATTTTAACACAAGGCCTAACCCTCCGAGAGGTATACCACATAAAAAAATCATAATTTTTGAAGTATTGTAAATAGGTTAAACAAGTCACCAAAAACAACCCATTTTCAGTGATATGAAATGCCTAAATGAAATCGTGGCCTACAAGTTAGTGTGTAAAATTTAATTTCGTTAAGAGTTCGGATGAAATATGCCTAAGTGGGTTCATTGAACCAAATGTGCATTTGAATATGTTGATAAGTCAATTGACTTTTAAAAAGTCAAACCGGCCAATGATTAGATCGAATGATAATTTTGATATGGACGAATGATAAATTCGACATAAAACCCGTAGGATGGAATAGTCGTAAATGATTATGACTAATCTAACCGTCTTACGAATTGTGATGATGATAGTTTGACTCTAGACAAGCTAGATGAAGACATGGGAAAGAAGCGGGTCAAACGGATCGAGTACGCGGAAAAAGAGCATAACCGGATGCAAGGTAAGTGCAACTTACACTTTTTGTAGAATATGTGTTTGTTCTAAAAGTTTCTTATACGATTAAGATGATATTCAAGATATGGCTTCGACACGAAATGATAAGGGTCAGAGCATATCTAATGATGAAAAACTATGTTTTATGATAAAGAGGCAAAATGGTCATGAAGTGACATGAATAAAAATGGGTTTTCGAACGGCTACTTTATAAGTAAGCCTAAACAAGTAAAAAGGGGAAACGGTGATTTAGTCACGAACAAATAGGTAAAAGTTGAAATATAGAACAACACTAAGCGATATCGCATATTTTGTATTGTAGTTAGAAGCGATATCGCGGTCAATTATTGGCGAAAGCCCTTCGTCACAAAATGAAGGATTAAAATTGACCAAAAAGTCATTGAGGGGTAAATAGGGAAAAACAACCTTTAAGAGTTGTTTAGAAATAAGCGTTTTGTTTAATTGAGTCCTTGAGATATGTCTAAAATGGATATAGGGTGTAAGCTAAAAGAAGCGTGATTTAAGCTTAAAAGTGTTAAATACCCCGTAACGGGTCAAAATGAGTAGATACGCAAAACGGGTTAAGATTTGCATAAGAACCCGTCATTTGAACCTTGAATATTAGTAAACTGATATAATGTGATTTGCATGACATTTTGAAGGTAATTAACAAGTTTGTTTGATTAAATCGTAAACGGGTCAAAAGTGTTGAAAAGGGATTTCAAGCCGAGAGTTTGAAATCTGAATTTTTGAAGTAGTTTAATATCAGGTATTGACTCCATGAGATGGAGAATTAAATTACGAACGCGTAAGAAAAAGAATTGTGCAAAACGGACTAGTATAGTAAAAGTTATGCAGGTTTTAAGTTGTTAAATGTTAATTTTTGTAGCTGGGCAAGTGCAGCAACAATGAAACAAACCTGATGTGAAAAACAGGCCGTCGCGCTACGCGACGGCATATCAACATTACGGTCACGCGACGCGACCATCGTCGCGGGCCGTGTGACACCTGTGTTTGTAATCATTGTAAACAGTTCAGTTATCAATAAAACGAAGTTATTTGATCCCAATGTTTGTTTGTTTATGTTTGACATTTTTCATGTTTTGGTTTTTATTCAATTTCAAACTCTACATCGCTTTCTGGAGAATTTTACGCAAACTGGTGCGTAAACATAATCAGTTTAACGCGACAAATACTACGGAACATCAACATATACTTAACATACCTTAAATAATCCTTACATAACTTAGAAATAAGTTTTGAAGGCTTTGGTATGGCAGAAACAAGTTAATTCGCCTACAGGGACTAAATTTGACAAACTGCGAAAGTATGCCAATTTGAACTGTAACAGACATTCCGGAAGATGACCATAAGTTAAGCATACCATAAATATCCTTTACATAGCTTAGAAATAGGCTTTGAGGGGTTCGGTGTACTAAAATAAACTTTTGGGTTATTCAAGGACTAAAAGCGTCAAAAAGTGCATAAGTTTGCATTTTCGCGCATAACTTACATTCTGAATACATCCGGACATCCAAAAATTTATGTAAGCACTAAAATATTTTATTTTAGTGTTTGGCATAAGAAAAATCCATTCGTCACGCAATTTGGATCGTTTTTCGCGCTTATGCGCATTCCGTCGTAATTAAGCGAACATCGCGATCGTACGACCAAACGAACCAACATCCGGCATGTTTTTGAGCATGTTTCATGTCCACAATGTTTAGGCATCATTTTAGGGCCTTAACTTTGGCTTAACGGGCCTTAAACGTGTCGGAAATGGCTTTAATGCATAACAGGGACCAAAGCTATCATTTTTGAAAGTTGTTTCTGATCAGAAGGGCCAGGCGGCCCGCGTAAACCCTTGGTGTCTCCTTACGTGGCCCGTGTCAGCCTCCCAGATCAGTTTAATCAGTTTTAACAGCTGTTAACAGCTGTTATGCACTCCAAACCCAATTCCACATGTTGTTTCCTGATGCAAGGGGGCCATTTTGGGTACCAAGGTGTTGCAACAAATGTAGGGATGAGATTGAAGCACGTTATTCGATAAACGATCTTAACGGTTCCAACATTCCTATAAATACCCAACCCTTTCACTTGCAAAACCCACTTGAATTTCTTGAAAGCTCTCTAAGTTGAAGTGAAACCACTTCATAGCTGAGAATACGTGAGAAATCAAAGCTTTCGGGGACCCTTTGTAAGTGTTCCTTCGTTCTTTTTATTCTTTTAGCGTTAAAGTCAAACTTTGTTTGAATTTCTGCATTGACCAGTTTATGGTCAATGCGAAGTTCGTTTGAACTTCATAACGTGAGCGTAATCACGATGGTTATAGTCCCTAGTGACTATACCTACTGATTACCACGTTATCTAGGCTCGGTGACGAGTCGTAGTTTCGGCCAAAATGCGTATTCTTGCGTATTTTGTAACCAAACTACTCTTAGGTATCAAAACCGTTTGTTTTGATACCAAACCTGTTTTCTAAACTTAGTTAAGCATATTTTAACATGCTTAGCTCGTCACTTTTAGTTTAGTGCTTATATAGGGTCGTAAGGTAAGCGATCTAAACAATCGCTTATACTTTCGAACCCGACCCGTTTGGTCGATCATTAGGATCCGACCAAACACATTAGGTGACCATAGTATATAGGGAATAACCTTCCGAGGTTATACCTTATGGTCACGACGTTTAGTTAGTTGTATGATAGGTAGTTTATATGCCTTAGTTAAATTACCAAAATACCCCTTTGACGCCAAAATTCATTTTAAACATATGTAACATAACTTTTGACATCTAAACTGATTTGGCAACAATATTAGACATGTTAAGGCATATTCTACTTGTCATAGGACTAGTTAGGCGGTCCGACCGCGTTTCACGCGAACGACGGGTTAAAGTAGCATAAGCTACCTAAACGGGTCGTAATGGGTCGTAAGCACTTAGGTTAGGTTTCATTTTAGTATGTAGGCTTTGTTAAACCATATTACATAAGTTCCCATGCTTATTTGGTTTACAAACCCTCATGCTACCCGATCCTCCAAATAGGTCCGTTTATTAACATAGTTACCTATATTAGGTGCTGTTTGATTTCCGTGATCTCTAACATTGTTTGGTTGTTACTCAAGGACTACTAAGCAATCTCAAGTGAGTACATAGACCCCTCTTTTACTATTTTCCAAACATTTTGGGGTGAAACACATGTGCCTACTTGTTACTTTCGTGCCTTTCATGTTTTCATATCATATGCTTGTTATGTTCATTAGTACATTTATAGTACATGATTTCATTATGTTTCTGCTATGTATGTCCATTTAGTGCATACTTAGCGCATTATTTTACATCACATCACATGCTATTTATGTCCATTGGTTGCATACCTAGTACATTTGTTATTCATCACATGCTTACATTTTGGGTATGACATTTGGTTTGTTCAAATGGGACAATATACATTCATTAACATTGATCACGCCATTCATTAGTAGGTAGTGGTACCATAGGAATTGACAACTCCCATTCCTGACATCCTAGGTATGTTTGGATGGAAGGAATGACAGAATTCGATAAACATAACACAGATAAACCTTTAATTTGTTTAAAGGTCTATCACCACAGTCACAAGGCTTGAATGTATGCATTATAACAATACCGCATAGATGTTTGTATCAGTATAGCATGCATTTGTTCCACAAAACATAACTTTGATTTAAACTATGTTTAATTCGATACCCTGTTTTTTGTGCATTTTACCTATGGTTTAGTTGATGTATTTCACTTGCCATACATGATATTTATGGATACGCAATTTATGATTTACATTAAACATAAACATTTTGACATTGATATACACATTTAGTAATTTACATTAGACATAGACATTTTGATATGGTTTACACAATAACACTTAACAATTGATTTATACATGAACAATTTACAATGGTGGTTGGTTTGGGGAAGTGATTTGAGTAACGAGGCGTGTGTAATATGATACAAGTATGGTGGATACGCCGCTGGTACTTCCTATATATAAGTGCTTGTAAAATATTACATATCGCAGCGTTAATTAAATCATTTCATTATAGACATATTACATTTTACACAAATAACATATTTTTTTTACAAGACATTGTTTTACAAAACAGTTTATTTTATACAACTCATTTTACTTGGTTATTTCATTAACCATACACTTTTCTTTTATATAATCTGACTTCTTATCGAGTTTTCATATGATTTATAAAAGAAAACACTTAATGAGATTCATGACTAATTTTTATTAAACCTTTCTTCTAAAACCCAAGTCATGAATCCTATTTTCACAAACCTATGTATCTCATAGGCATTTTTATGCTGACGTACCTATTTTCACATGTGTTTCAGGAGCAGGTGCATAGGTTTGATCAGGATACACTAGGGTGGACTCGGGCCTTAGTGACATAAAAGAAGCAAGATTAGTTTAGTTAATGTTGTGTACTTTGTTTCCTTCGTTTAAAAGACAATGTAACTCGCTTGTTTGATAAATAAAATATAACTTTGTATGCCATGGTTGTGAAACAATAATTCTGTTACAACACTCCCCGACGTTTCCGCCACGTGTTTCTCGTTTTACGTGGTCGGGGTGTGACAGGGCGCGAAGGGTGACTAGAGAACGGTCGCGGGGCGCGACCGCCTATTATTTCAGAAATTTTGTTTCTTTTCTATTGTTGGCCCTTAGAACTTGATTATACATGATTAAACATGTCAAAACTAACAGTTTGTGTGGTTTTGGCAATAGGTGAATGCTCCCAAAATGTCCGGATGAAGATCAAGCGATTTACAAGAACCGAACACATCAAAATGAAGCTTCCGCACGACGTTTTAATGTCGTTGTAAATGACGAACTTATATATATAAATTATGTTGTAAACTTTTAATTTGTAAAAGTTTTAAATTACTCGAATTTCTAAGAATCCTTAATCGTAATTACATGTTAAATTTTCGTTTTATATACGAAAACCTTTAAAATAACGGATTTACAAGATGAGTGTTACAAGTTGGTATTAGAGCTCATGGTTAAAGAATAAAGTGTGTTCGGTTCGAGGCTTGATCGCAAATCCGGTAAGTATATGTATATCAATGGTTTAGTATGATTAAAGTGTTGAGAACAACACATATGGTTATCGTGTAATACACGTTATACCAATAAAAACGATATGGAGTAGATATAGTCAACGAAATTACATGCGTTGATGTGCATAGTAGAAAAGCCTTGTATTATAATACGGGCATCCATTAATATCGAAATTACAAACTGTTGTAAATGTTTTAGTTGAAGGACACTCGCATATGAAGATAACGAGAGTTTAACAAATCGCGGATTTGATAGAGGAACGGTCCAAAGAGTATGCTCATCAAGGACCTAAATAGTGTGGCGGTCGCGAACAAGGCTAATGGTAAGAGAAGCCCGTTAGGGCAAGCATTACCAGGTGCACATTTTAAATTTAATTGCACAAATAGTAATATGCAACAAATATGTATAAATTGAAAGTTGCATATGTAGATTAAAAACTTGGAAAAATCCGAATAGAAAATCTATTCGGGATATTGTTTCCAAGAGAAACAAATAGAGGCATTACTTACATGGGGTGTAATGTGAAAATTATAAAAAGGTCATGTATACCAGGTACTGATCGCTTACTCTGGCCAAGTAAGTGGTGAGCACGTGGTACCATGAACTTTTTATGATGGACATGCTTACATCCGATGTAGTAAGGACGGGGTGAGTGGGACAAATTAAAAAGTACCCAAATGAATCAAATGAGCAAAATATTAGATAATAATGTAAAAGCACAGCCGGGTGACGGAAGCGTATTACATTAGGATAATGAGCCCGAGTGAAGGGACAAAAATTAATGTAAAATGATTAAGATATGAATTGGGAGGGGGTGTACTTACACTCGAACCCGGAGAATGCAAACATGTAAAATGATTAAGATATGCATTGGGAGGGGGTGTACTTACACTCGAACCCAGAGAATGCAAATGTGTCTCTTAACGGGCCGTTTTTGTAAAACGTCAAACTTGAGGACAAAGTCGGAATATAAAAGTGAAGCGAAGTCTTAATGCATACCGGGAGGGTTGCAATAATAACGACTTCGGTAAAATACCCGGTTGATGGGTAAGGATTAAACACATGCGTAGACCGAGAAACGAGAACTCGGATGGAAAGTTAAAAGACTCGGGTTTTGAGTCATGACTAAAAGACGACAAGATAATGTAAATAGAAATTTTGATAAATTATGTTCAACTATTTTAAAGTTGAACGGGTCGAACAAAGAATGAAGTTGACATCCGTAAATGATAAAATTTCACATGAATGAGTCAAACAGGCCGAATATAATATAATGCCATATGGCATGAGTAAGAGCAAGCGGGATAACGGTAGCGTTAAAAGCAAAAGAATAATGAGCCCGGTAATGGGACATAATCAAATGCGGATATATGTAAACTGGATAATGGTGAGCATAGAATAAACCGACGTATGAATGACGTAAGAAGACGTAAAGTCGGAAAATTAGTCCAAAAGTAAACAAATGAAGCCATAGACTACGGTCAAGGTCAACTAAAGTTCAAAAGCGAAAATAAACGATTCCAAACATAACAAGATATGAATCTGCGGGAAGTCGACATAAACTTAAACATGATGTGATGGGATTACGGTCACTAAAAGTGACGTAGAATGTAACCATGTTGTAACGTGAGTTACGAGACAAGAAATCAGAAACACGCAAAAGGCCGGGATGGCAATATGATGTACCCGAGTGACGGGGTATAAAGTGACGGCGAGAAATTAGTCTAGCCGGTAAAAACCATTCAGAGTCAAAATAGTGTTACGACTTATGTAAGGCGCTGGTCAATATAAAAATTTGCTAGAAGTAAACGTGTTGAATAATAAATACGACCGAGTAATCAGATGACAACTTGGTCAAATAAGTGACTAGAATAAGAAACACAAGCTGAAAGTAATGGCCTACGTGGCCTTACACATGAAAGGCGCATACGCCTTAAAACCAAAAACACATTACCATACTTTTTGGTAAGATTATTATGTGCGAATAGTGCTCAAGTGATCACCGAAACTAAGGTTCAGATGATCTAAACTGATAAAGTTTGTGAGAAAGGTTTCGGGGACGAAACCTCTTTAAGGGGGGTAGACGTGTAACACCCCGAAAACGGGTTTGGTAATCAAACCACGTTAATAATAATGAATGGGTAAAATACCATTAGTGGTAAAATTAACCCGGTGAATATAAGGATTTAAATAAATAATCTAATACTAATTAAAAAGAAGGATAAATACTTTGAGAAAACAAAGTATATAAAAGGCCCGAGTTAACGGGACCTAAAATAAAACGGGTTATGGCTCCCCGAACCCATTAAGTTAACTAGGTTGAACTAACCTAGTTAGTAATGGGTAATGAAATGAAAAACCATGGGTTCTAGTTTCAATTGTAAATTCTTGAAACTATAGGTACTAATGTCGTCAAGCAGGAAACTAATTTTTATTAAAACAAATAATTAAAACACAACACACACATAGAATGTGTGTGTGTGTGCGTGGGGAACGACCAGAGCAGGAAGAAAAGGGGTAAAACCCTAAACTCCACAAAATCTTCCAATTGAAGGTGCAATTGAAGACCAAACTCGGATTTGAATACATATAAACGATCACCGAGCTAAGGGGATCGTAAGGTATGTCGAATTTTTGATATTTATGAAGTTGATAATTCTTGATGTACATAAGAAATTTGAAATTGATGTTGCATGATTGTGGTATGGATGATATTGAAGTGAAATAGTGTTTAGGAGTAAACCCTAGACAAGAATATATTAAAATCATGCCTAGCTCAAGTAAATTCAGATTTTTTTGATGCTAAATTAATTTATGAGATGTTTTTAGGGTTTTGATTGCTAAAAATTAGTGTTATGATGTCAAGAACATGCTTAAATTGAAAGCTAAATTCAAACAGCTCCTGATCAGAATTTACAGCCGACTTGTATTGGCTGTAACCTGAACAAAACGTGATAAAAACATGTGTTTCTTGAGCCTAAAATGTAATTCCAGGAAATATCTTTAAAACCCCACTGGAATCGCATTTTTTCGGCGAGAATTGGGCGTTTTATGAATTTTTCCGTATCAAAGGTTCAAGCTGCGTTTTCTGGCAGAATTTGCAGCCCATAACGAATGTCATAACTCAATTTAGGAATTTAGTTATGATCTCAAATTTTTACTGTAGATAGTTTTAAGCGATTAAAAGAATATCCAATTGGAATTTCGTCAATCGGATAAACGAGGAATTTTTAATGAATTTTTCCGTAAGCTGCAGTCAGAAGTGACGAATCTGATTGCAGCTTAGTAAATGATTTTTTTATGAATTTTTGGTAAAGAGTTAGATCTTGAAATTTTAACATAAGGCCTAACCCTCCGAGGGGTACGCCACATAAAAAAATCATAAGTTTTGAAGACTTGTAAACCGGTTAAACAAGTCACCAAAAACAGCCCATTTTCAGTGATATGAAATGCCTAAATGAAATCGCGGCCTACTAGTTAGTATGTAAAATTTGATTTCGTTAAGAGTTCGGATGAAATATGCCTAAGTGAGTTCATTGAACCAAATGTGCATTTGAATATGTTGATAAGTCAATTGACTTTTAAAAAGTCAAACCGACCAATGATTAGATCGAATGATAATTTTGATATGGACGAATGATAAATTCGACATAAAACCCGTAGGATGGAATAATCGTAAATGATTATGACTAATCTAACCGTCTTACGGATTGTGATGATGATAGTTTGACTCTAGACAAGCTAGATGAAGACTTGGGAAAGAAGCGGGTCAAACGTATCGAGTACGCGGAAAAAGAGCATAACCGGATGCAAGGTAAGTGAAACTTACACTTTTTGTAGAATATGTGTTTGTTCTAAAAGTTTCTTATACGATTAAGATGATATTCAAGATATGGCTCCGACACGAAACGATACGGGTCGGAGCATATCTAATGATGAAAAACTATGTTTTATGATAAAGAGGCAAAATGGTCATGAAGTGACATGAATAAAAATGGGTTTTCGAACGCCTACTTTATAAGTAAGCCTAAACGAGTAAAAAGGGGAAACGGTGATTTAGTCACGAACAAATATGTAAAAGTTGAAATATAGAACAACACTAAGCGACATAAGTCATGTCGGGCTAAATGCGTAAGGAAAAAGGGTTTAAGAGACATAGCTAAAGAGGTGAGAAATCTGAATTTAGTTATTTAATGAAATGGTAAATAGATACCATTCCAATATAAGCGCAAAGTGTTTAAATCGTTAGACCAAACGGGTCAAATGGTAATGTAGATACCATTTGACAAATAATGACTAATAAGTGCTTGTCGAGTCTTATGCGCACAGGATAAAATGGTTATGATTTAGCGGTGCTATGAATTAGCATATTATGGACGCAAGTATTAAACGGGTCAATATGTTGATCCGAGCCAGGTATGCATATTTTGTATTGTAGTTAGAAGCGATATCGCGGTCAATTATTGGCGAAAGCCCTTCGTCACAAAAGGAAGGATTAAAATTGACCAAAAAGTCATTGAGGGGTAAATAGGGAAAAACAACCTTTAAGAGTTGTTTAGAAATAAGCGTTTTGTTTAATTGAGTCCTTGGGATATGTCTAAAATGGAGATAGGGTGTAAGCTAAAAGAAGCGTGATTTAAGCTTAAAAGTGTTAAATACCCCGTAACGGGTCAAAATGAGTAGATATGCAAAACGGGTTAAGATTTGCATAAGAACCCGTCATTTGAACCTTGAATATTAGTAAACTGATATAATGTGATTTGCATGACATTTTGAAGGTAATTAACAAGTTTGTTTGATTAAATCGTAAACGAGTCAAAAGTGTTGAAAAGGGATTTCAAGCCGAGAGCTTGAAATCTGAATTTTTGAAGTAGTTTAAAATCAGGTATTGACTCCATGAGATGGAGAATTAAATTACGAACGCGTAAGAAAAAGAATCGTGCAAAACGGACTAGTATAGTAAAAGTTATGCAGGTTTTAAGTTGTTAAATGTTAATTTTCGTAGCGGGCATAAATTTAAAACTTGACTAATGTGTTAAAAAAAGGGCTTAAAATATTAATAAAAACATATCACACCCAACACACACTACTACCCTTAATTACATGCTATCTCCGCCACTGCACCACACTCTCCATCTTTTAATATATTCTTCTCCTTCATCTATATTTATAAAAAAAAAAAGTTTCCATGGGTTCTTCATCGGAAGAGGAAAACACTGTAAAATTTTCCTTAGCACGATGATTAAGATGGCGAAAATTATTGTCGAGATGGAAGAAGATGGCGTATGGTACCTCGTCAATTAGCGTATGGCACTGCTAATGATTCATGGGATGAAAATTTAAGGGTGTCTGCTAGAATGAGTTAGGAGTGTTTTGTATGAATTTTCCAAAGGTATCTTGAACCTGTATAGCAAGGTGTATTTGCGTAGTCCAACAAAGAAGGATATCGAAAATCTTTATACATTCCATGAAGAATAACATGGAATTACTGGCATGATAGGAAGTATTGATTGTACGCTAATTACACTAATGCATGGCGCCGTCAATTTATGTGTGGTGATAAAGGGCATCCTTCAATAATGCTAGAAGTCGTTTGCTCACAAGATTTATGAGTTTGGCATGCCTTTTATGGGGTTGCAGGTTCAAACAATGAGTTAAATGTTCTAGCAAGATCTAAGATTTTCGACCACATCATTAGAGGTACGGGCCATGATTCCTTTTTCATGCTCAATGGGATGTCATATAAGCACGTGTATTGCCTAGCCGACGGTATATACCCAAGCTATACGAATATTGTTAAAACTATACAAGATCCAACTGATGAAAAAACAAAAAAATTGCGAAGTGCCAAGAAGTGGCAAGAAAAAATGTCAAACTGTTGTTTGGTGTGATAAAGTCACGATGGGGGATAATACGACAACCGACTCGTGCTTGGGAACCAAAAATATTTAGATACAATATGTATTGTACAATACTACTTAACATGATTATTGAAGACGATGGTCGAGCAATATGCGAATACGACCGAATGACATTGATGAGAATGTTGTGTTGGTTGACGAGGAGCAACAACACTCAAATACGTGGGCGTTACGTAATGAGTATGTGCATGGAAACCTAAGTGCGGATTTAATCGACCATATCTGGTATAACTTCCATGTCGATCCCGTTGATGACAAACAATAGTGTTCATAGGTTTAGGCAAAATTTATTTTATGAATTTAGTATGTAATTTGTGTTTATTTTTTATATGTAATTTTCTAGAATTTTTATGCAATTTTTAATTTTCTTAAAAATATTCGTATTTATTATAAACAAAATAGATTAAACGAATAAAAAAATGTTATTTATAAAAATAGACTAAATAAAATATATAAAAAATAGAAGGAGGAACCACACCCCATGTTTGGGGGGATGATTGTGAGGTGGTAGGGAGGGTGACGTGGTGCTGATGTGGACTTGAGGGAAGAAAGGGTAAGGCATGACCACACCCTATAGTCTTATATCTTTTGTCAGTCGTTGTATTTTGGTATTAATTGGTTAAATAATTATTTTGTTAGTAATTAGAAACCACCTTGGACCTAGAGATTGTTATATACTTACATGGCCCTTTTTTTCTCATAAATGTGTAGGTGTAGGAAGAACCATTCAAGAACTAAACGCCCCTTTAAAGGTTGTTGAATAGCCAAACCTATAATTTGAATCTGGTTTATGATGATACGTAGTCAAGTATACTCGAGTCTTATAGGTAAACACCCAGAGCTTTAACTATTGACAATTACAATTCGACACCCAACCCCTTAAAGAAGTTCTTTAACTTCTATGATAAAAAAACAAAGAAACAAACATACCCTGTAAAATCCCACTGATAACAAAACTATTGGCAGGGTCTCGAGTTTTTCGCCTCTTAGAAAAAATATCTACAACATAGCTTCCACAAATCCTCAACTTAGGTATCGAATGCTTAACAGTAATCTTTGAGTGAAGATGTGTAGACAGTGAAGATGTGTAGACTAATGTTAGTTCCTCTATCGCGCATTCTTTCATTGATTCATACTTACCAGATTTGTTAATTCCAATAAATATTGGCAATATTGAGTCCGACCATCGTTGGCTTTGATCCCAGTGTTAAAAGAAAGAACTTTAGATAAAAATGGTTTAATTCAAGTCCAACCGTTGATTAGCTTGCACATTACAGACTAAACCGACTTAACCACGTACTTGACTGTTAAGTTGATTAAGTATTTAAACATAGACCTTTTAACTACTAACGGTTACGATTAGACACTTAACCCAGTTGAATTGTAATAAAGACCTATTGCGAGGACGAGTCAAGTCTAGAGAAGGAGACAACGATGAGTAGATGAAGAAGTAGGGGTGATATAGTGAAGAACTGCAATCATTTTTCATCTTAGGTATCATACATGAAAATGATTACACTTAAACTAATTTTTGCAATCTTGATTTTCTAAATATACATAAAGTGTTTTCTTGTTCATATTTTATTCTTATAGTACATGATGCACCCCTCATGTTCCTTAATTAGTTAACTAGTTTAAGTGTTGTGTACAACCCAACGTTGCATAAAAAACAATATCTGCAATGGGTACAACCTAACAAAGCAACAACTGATAATAATACATACCATCATCATCACCACCACCACCACCATCATCATCATCATCATCACCAATCACATCACTCCTACCAATCCCATCATTCACACTCACATTCTTTTCATGGATCATTTGATCCAAACCAGTATATCAACACCCCACCAGCTGCCCAAAACCAATTGGACCAGCCAAACCAGCCAGACGAAGACTCGGATCCGGAAATGCCACCATCTGGGTCGTATATGCACCCTATTGAGATTTCCAGTGGTTCTGCATCTTATGCAGGATCACCATATCAGGGTCCTAATGAGTGGGACCAATATTTCAATCAGTTTACATTCGTTCATACCCTTCTATATCAACCTCCGACATCACCTCCGCTGCCTCCACCAGAGGATGGCAAATGGAGCCTGTGGAGCAACCACAGCCGCCACCAGAACCAAGGAGGAAATGTGGAGTGCGCATGTCTGTGCTTATGGGACCACGGTCAAGCCCGCTACCACCATTGCCCCAAACATACCTTTATATCCCTGAGGACCCAAAATGGGGGGACCCTCAAATACATTACCAATGGTTGACCCAACACCACAAACTTTTGTTCAACCACCACCATCGGGTTTTGATAACTCAATTTCGATGTATCCAGATACGACTGGGTACGATCCTTTCAAACCTACTACGCCTATAGATTTTAACTATCAGGCTCCATTATACGACCCTTATTTGCAGGCAGTCACTCACAATACTCTATACCCGTCTCCTTTCCCTCCTGCATATCCAACTACTGGATATCCAAATTATGGATACCAGTATCCTACTGTGTCTCAACCACAGCCACAACCACCGCCACAAATAGAGGCCCTTCATCAAGCCTTGGAAAGAGCGGAGCAACTTCAGTGATAGGCTGAAAAGACTGGGAAAAAGACGAGCAAGATCTTCAAAAAGCTTAACAAAATGTTCAGGGGAAAGAAAGACGAGTGAAGGCTTTCTTTTATCTATCTTGTATTGATTTTTATTTAAATTCCAAAAGTCCCTGCAAGGACATGTGTTTTCTTTTAGTCCTTGCGTGGACATGTATTTCTTTTAGTCCCTACGTGGACAAGTATTTCAATTTATTTCAAAAGTCATGTTTAAGGCAAAGTATTGTAATCTTTTACCTTTTAATGATAATTTTTGGAATTATCTTTAATATATGTATTCATTACATCCTTTCAAGCAATCATCTCGATTTTAATTCGAACTCTATCGATCTACTCAATATTTCAAAAGATCATCTTAATGGTTTTGACTAGTTATATGGCAAAGCCTATATTATTGGCAATTATAAATGACAGTTAAGGATGAATAGCCTTCCTGTCCAGAGGTGGTGAACTATGTTCAAGCCTCATAGCCTTTATGGTCAAATTAAATCATGGCAACTTATATATTGTCAAACCATTAAGACAATTATTCTGTATTAACATTCAAGTAATGTTAATATTCCTGGCGATGTGATATTGAGAAAATCACACAAGCCATCTAGGTGGTGGACTATGTCCAATCCGTATAGCCGGTATGATTAAATTATATCATGGCTAATATCATCAATGTGATGATCATTTTTCTAAACATCCTTAGTGATGACCTGCCTACAGGCTATATTTTATTGTCAATTAAGACAAATGACAGTTGTGACCTTATGGTTCCCTGTCCAAGGTGGTGGACTACGTCAAAGCCTCATAGTCTATATGATCAAATCAGATCATGACTAATATCATCAGTGTGATGATTATCTATTCTAACATCCTTAGTGATAGCTTGCCTACGAGCTATATTATATTGTCAATTAAGACAATGACAGTTGTGGTCATATAACTCCCTGTCATAAGGTGGTGACCTATGTTCAAGCCTTAAAGCCACTTAATCAAATGAGACCGTGGCTCATATATATTCTTATTCATTTAAAATTTATCAATACGACAATGACAGTTGTGACTTTATGATCCACTATCCAATAGGTGGTGGACTATGTCTAAAGCCTCATAGCCCTTGATGGTCGTATGAGACTGTGGCTAAATATACTTGATTTATTTTATTCAACATTCATTTGAAATGTTAAAATTATGAACTTTGGCGGTTGTGACATTTTACACACTGGTCCAAAAGGTGGAGGATATATATCAAAACCTTGTAGCCTATATGGTTTAATAATACCATGGCTGATGAAATTCTTAAGTCATCAGATTTGATGACTAATTATTATATTGCAACTAAGCAATTATTTAATTTGGTTTTTAGACCATACTTAGATATGGTGAATCAAAACGTGGATGGACCCATCTGTCAGACCCCGACCATGTAAAACAACAAATCGTGGCAGAAACGTCGGGGGGTGTCGTAACAGAATCATTGTTTCACAACCATGGATTAAATAATTTCGTTTTATTGAATTATCGAACTCATTGTTTTATTACAAATCAGATAAATACAAATATTATCTTTCAAGTTTTAAAGTCGCTAAGGCACGAGTCCATCCTATGTATAGCATACATCAACGACCATCACATAATAGCACCTGAAACATGTGTAAAAATAGGTACGTCAGCATAAAAATGCCTGTGAGATACATAGGTTTTATTATAATAGGATTCATGACTTATAAGTTTTAAAAACAAATATTTAATCAAAAATAGTCATGAACCTTATAATATTTTCTTTTATAAATCATACTAAAATTTATAAGAAATCAGATGATATAACAGAATAATACATAGGTAAATAAATAACCAAGTAAAATATATTGTATGTAAAACAATATTTTGATAAAAAGGTTTGTACTATATATATATATATATACACACACACACTTTGGTTTTAAGAAAGTCGAATAAGTAAAATATTAAAATATATTTCAGTTCCAAAATCGTTAAAATAGTATATTAAATATACTTTAGTCGTCAAAATAATAATTTTCAGTAGTATATCAAAAGTATACTTTGGTTTTATAAATAACATATTAAACTATGTTTTGGTCTTATAAATAACATATTAAACTAGGTTTTGGTTTTATAAATAACATATTAAACTATGTTTTGGTTTTATAAATAACATATCAAACTAAGTTTTAATAATTAACAAAATATATGTTGGTTTTGTACAATATCACACATGAGAGCATATCAAACTATACATTTGGGAGTATAACAAAATATACCATAAAAATGTGATTTGGAATTCATTCAAACCTTAGTGCATCAAACTACACCAATTGAGAGTATAGAAATACCACAAAGGCAATCTCTATTTGGATAAAAATCGATTTTTGACATTCCTTACAACAGGAATGGGGTGTCTAATCCTATAGCGCTATATCATACTACCAACCGGTCTGGTGAACATAAAATAAGTACTATCCAACAATTAATTTTATAATCTTTGAAAAATTAGAGTTTAAACCATAAATAATCATTCAGTTTGTCAAAAGATAAGTACTAATATATATATTCAATTATACTTTTGAAATCATGAACATAACAATTAGGTACACATATTTCACCCCAAAACATTTGAAAAACAGTAAAAGAGGGGACTATGTACTCACTTGAGAGTGCTTAGAAGTCTTGAACAACTACCAAGCAAGCTAGAGGGATCACGGAATCAAACGACACCTAATATAGGTAACTAAGTAAATAAATCGGACCTAAATCAGAAGATCGGATAGGATGAGGTTTCGTAAACCAAATGAGTATTGGATCTCATATGACATGGTTTAACAAAGCCTACATACTAAAGCGAAACCTAACCTAAGTGCTTACGACCCATTACGACCCGCTTAGGTAGCTTACGCTACTTTAACGCGTCGTTCGCGTAAAACGCGTTCGGAACGCCTAACTAGTCCTATGACAAATATTATATGCCTAAACATATTTAATTATGTTGCATAATCAGTTAAGTGACAAAAGTTTGGGTTACATATGCTTAAATATCAATTATGCATAAAAAGGGCATTTTGGTCATTTTCCTAAGGCATATAAACTACCTATCATACAACTACTTAACCGAAGTGACCATAAGGTATAACCTCGGAAGGTTATTCCCTATACAACTATGGTCACTAAACATGTTTGGTCGGATCCTAATGATCGACCAAACGGGTCTAGTTTGAAAGTCTAAGCGGTTGTTTAGACCGCTTGACTTACGACTCTATACAAGCACTAAACTAAAAGTGACGAGCTAAACATGTTAGAACATGTTTAGTTAAGTTAGAAAACAGGTTTTGATATCAAAACAAACGGTTTTGATACCCAAGAGTAGTTTGGTTACAAAATACGCATGAATACACATTTTGGCCGAAACTACGACTCGTCACTACGCCTAGTCAAGGTGGTAATCAGTAGGTATAGTCACACGGGACTATAACCATCGTGATTGCGCTCATGTTGCGAAGTTCAAACGAACTTCGTGTTGACCATAAACTGGTCAATGCAGAAAGTAAAACACTGTTTGACTTTTACGCTTAAAAACGCATAAAAGAACGGAAGAAGCTTACAAAGGGTCCAAGCTAGGAAGATATGATCTATAAATTCTCAGGTATGAAGCATTTGAGCTTCAACTTAGAGAAAATTAGATCATGTGTGAGGAAAGAATGAAAATGAGGTGGGTATATATAGGATTCGGTCCACCGTTAAGATCGTTTATCGAGAACCGTGCTTTAATCATGGCCTTACACTTGAGCCCAAGGTTTTAGAATACCATGTGAACATCTAAAACCATCAAATACCAGCCCATAGGGTGCAAAACCATGGGTTAAAACAATCAAAATCTAAAAAATGGACCAAGTTCAATGTATGTGCTAGAAATTTCAAAAATAGTCCCTACACTTGTAAAACTTGATTTTTTTTTTTTTTTTTTTTTTGCACTTTTAAGCCCCGTTAACCCCATTTCAAGGCTCTAAAATAAAGTAAAAGTATAGGGAACTTAAAATATGCTCAAAAACTGTTGGACTCTGTATGCCCAAGATAAATATTAAATTGATGTGGCTAGTACGTTATGATCCAAGTCGAGTCATACCCAAATACAAGCTAGACAAACACTTAGAATATTTATTTGTGATATGATCAAACAAATAAATATTAACACTTAGAATATTTAGAAATTGGTTTTCTAAATAAATTGCACTTGACAAACTAATAAATTATATGGATAATTTATTTTGAGAGAGTATTTTATTTTGTTATTTAATGGGTTAAATAACATAATAAAAGTTGTACAAGTCTTATAACATATATTGTTATATTTTATAAAAGTTATAAAATACAAGACTTATATTATTTAAAAGAATTTTTTTTAAATAAAGCTAGGGCCGCCCCCCCCCCCTCATGGGAACTCACAATTGTTTTTGGTCCAATAGCATTTCATGCATTTGCATGTGTGTTGATTGGGTGGTCTTCCCAACCCTTTTGGTCCAATGAATGTACATGCAATTTGCATGTGTTAGATGCTCCATGATTGGCCAAGAATGGTGGCAACTCTCTCACAAGTTTTATATAGAATTTTTATGATAAAAATTCAAGAGATGAACAAGAGAAGACTTGTAGAATTCTCACTACAAAATCGGCCAACATAGTGATCTTTGAGGAGATCATTTTTTCAAGTGTAAGACTTGAATTTAGTCTCTAACAATCGGGTCATGTATGGTTGATCTAGTAGGCTTTTTCAAGATCATAAATCAAGTGCAAGAACTCCACAACCTCCTCTCATATTTTCGGCCAAGCATGGTTTTCTAGAGGGTGTTTTAGTGAGTTCATAAGTGTAGAAATCCTAGCTAAACATAAGGTGTTTGTTGGAAGGCTTGGGGTATACAAGCTTGAGGTCTTCTACACTTGAAGGCAACCGTTCAAGAAGCATCATCTTCTTCATATCCTTTACTCCTTGGAAGGTAGTATTCTAAACACTCTATGGTTGTGTTTTATTTTGATAGCATGCATGTTCGTATATGGATCCGGGATTGGGTTTTACATAGAAAATGAGTTTTATATCTTGTAAGTAACATGTTTTAAATAATAATTTCCGCTACGTTTTTATTTCATATGGATGAAATCACTTTGATAAACATGTGAAAAACCCAACAGTGGTATCAGAGCCGCTTATATGAATGCATGCTTCAAAGGATATGAAATTTTCGGGTTTGGTTAAAACCCTATGGCCGAAATTTTATATACGGTTATCCTTTTGTTTTTCAAGATTATTTTAATACATGCATAAAAGTATCTTGAAAAATTATTTCATTTGGAGGATTATTTTGTTTGGACAAAAACCCACATTTTTCGGTTTTTCATTCTTGACCGAAAAATTGTAGGTTGTAAAAGGGAACCATTTTGCTTCTTAAATTTTTTATATATGTGGATATATATTTTGGTGTACATAACCTAGCCATGACCTTGTGTGAATGTGTTGAATTATTGTGTTGTGATGTATTTAATTAATTATTCAATGGGTTGTAATAATTATTATTTTGTTCTTCCATTTTAAGATATGTAATTTATTTATTTTTCATTTGGTATGTAAAATAAATAGATTAGGTACATTTTATTTTTACTAGAAAAAATGTATTAGGATATTTTTTTGTAAAAGAAGATGCACACAAAAATGCGGTTTTGGTTTTGGCCAATTTCGGGCCTAAAGGACTTCATAGTTCTTAACGGGATTTTAGCCCAATAACCAAAACACATTTTCGGAGCCCAAAGGAGTTTGGAGATGAATTAAAGTACATTTTGGAAGCTCAAAGAAAGTGGAGAAATCACAACACAAAAGGGAGACTTGAAGCATTTGGATGTGGGATCAAGTGGGAGTTCAACGACACATCGCTTGTGTCATTTTTACCCCTTTAAGAAGGACCTTTTGGCACACTTGTTTCGGCTAACAAGTGTTATCAAAATAGTTGGCTATGGTTATGCACCTATTGATATATGTGTTATGCTTGTGTGGTTGCTTATTTTATTGTTTGGATGATATTTGGATATGCATGCTTAACAAACTAATAATCAACAACAAGCTTAAAATTGGTTCTTTAAAGATCATTAAAATTGGTTAATAAAAGGTTATTAAAAATTAATGATTTTATAATAAAATGGGTTTTATTAAAAAGAACCTTAAAAATTTGTTTTCACAAAAGTACCAAGGATTTGAATGTATGAAAATGTATGGTACATAAAGTTTTCTAAACTAGAATTTTTGAAAACTCAAAAATCCCTTTTATAAAACAAGTCAAACACCATCCTTTTATACAACACTCGAAACACTTGGGAACTCTTTTGTGGGATAAAGGTCACCTAACCACATTTGAGGGAACTTGTATATTCGAGGTGGGTTTACCATGTTTGTGGGATAAATGTCACCTAACCACTTATGTGTATAAACTCACACGTGTGTGTAAGTTGGACGACTTGATTTGGAAACCATGAACTTAGGGTCACCGAAGCATGGGGAACAAAAGGTGTTGATGGGATTAAACATGCCAACTAAACATAAAGATGTTTAACCGATCCCATATGGCTAGAAGTTGCAAAGGGTTGCAATTGTCAAACGTTGACTACCGTGTTAATTTAAATAGAGGGATAAAGGTCACCTAACCGATATTTAAATGTAACGTTGGATTCTAGATTTTAATTATTAATTGTCTATGAGACACAAAAGGGTATTAATGATTAGAATATAATAATATCGAAAATACTAAAATTGAACCTTGTTAAAATTTTGTAGATGGCCGCTAACAATATTACCCAAACCGTCCGTAACCTATCATTGAAAACGATCCTAATCCCGATGAACATCTTATGGAAGATAAGGATGCCTATAACGATTGGATTAAGTATATCGAGGATACTACGCAAGCCTCATGCCTCATGTTAGGAATTATGATTCCCGAGATTCAAAAGGTTTTGAACATCATGAGCATACGACATGATTACCCAATTGTAGGAAATGTTCCTAAGGGTAGAACGCTTCGAAATGGTTCGAGCGCTTCATGCATGTCGAATGGAGGAAACCCAATCGGACTCATCTTATGTTTTTAAGATGAAAAGCCACATTGATCACCTCGAAAGGCTCGATATGGATAAAAGGGTTTTATCCATTCTAACGATCAATGAGGATGGGAACTAGAAAGGGCATCACCCCGACACCAAAGCAAATGTTGAACACGGAAACGGGTAATTCAAAGGGAAATAATTAGAAAGACTAAAGCGAAACCACCGAAACCAAAAGAGAAAAAAGGCAAAGGTTTCCATGAACGATCCATGCTTTGAGTGTGGTAAGATAGGGCATTTAAATAGGAATTGTCCAACCTATCTCAAAGAGTTGAAAAACAAGAGGGATGCTAGGCAAACCTCAGGTACAATCTTAATGATACATATTGACCTTAATGTTATTTCTTCTAACACATGGGTATTAGATACCGGATGTGGAACTCATGTTTGCAATTCGTTGCAAAAGGTTCAAAAGAAATAAACATTACAAGAAAGGAGACTATGTTTTGAAACTTCCAAATGGTTTGGAAATTGTTTTAAAATGTCTTGAATGCTCCTAGTTTGACTAGGAACATTATTTAAGTTTCCCTTTTGAGACAATATGTTTTGATTTAAAGTTTGTAAACAATGACATTTATATTTCGATGAATGACATGTTTTACTTTAAAACTAAGCCTTCAAATGGTAGTTATGAATTGGTTCATAATAATACATCATTTGATAGTTCAATGTACCAAGCAATCACCAACAAACTCAAAATGGATTTGAGTGAGACTTATCTTTGGCATTATCGCCTTGGTCATATAAACAGATGTCACATGTAAACACTTCGAAAGAATGGTCTTTTGGAAACAAATGAAATTGGTTCATTTGATACATGTGAATCCTGTTTACAAGGTAAAATGACTAAGAAACCCTTTAGTGGGAAAGGGCAATAGATTTCTTAGGTATCATACATTCAGATGTATGTGATCCTTTTAAGCCAATGACTAGGTATGGTGAAAGATACTTCATTAATTTAACAAAGAACTGTAATAGTTATAGTTATGTGTACTTGTTAAGACACAAAGTTGAAGTTTTGAAATGTTCAAAGCCTTCAAAAGGAGAAGTACAATATCAACTCAATTAAAGTTCTCCGTTTCGATAGAGGAGGAATCGAACTCTATTTGGATATGGTTCGATCTATGATGGCTAGGAGCGCATTATCTCTATCATTTTGGGGTTACGCTTTGCTCTCCGTGGCTCGTATATTAAATATGGCCCAAACCAAGAAAGTGGATAAGACACCTTTCGAAATATGGAATGAAAAGGCTCCATCATTTATCATATTTAAAGGAAGGGGTTGTAAAGCTTATGCTAAGCTATACACCTCAAATAAATTGAAAGTCCGATCCACTAAGTGTATCTTCGTAGGATATCCTAAAGATGGGATATTAATTCTACAATCCAACAGAGCAGAAGGTATTTGTTGCTCGAAAGGCTAAGTTCTTGGAAGCTAAGTTCCTTATGGAAGGAGCTAGTAGAACAGTGGAACTTGATAAGAATCAAGAACCACAAGCCGATACACGTTTGGTTAAAACTAGCACTCAACAAAAAGGTTGTTGAAAAACGATCAAGTGGTTGATCAACACACACAAAGCGTTCGCAAATCTGGTAGAATTAGTAGTCCACCTGAAAGATATGGATTTTTCATGGATGGATGCTACGTGGTAGATTCAGGTGAATCAACCACATATCATGATGCAATGTCAAAATCCGATTGTGACAAATGGCTTGAAGCCATGAACGTAGAGATGCAATCCATGTATGGCAACCAAGTATGGGAATTGGTTGTGCCGTCTCTTAATTCCAAAGTGGTTGGAAATAAGTAGGTTTTCAGGAAGAAAACACATATGCATGGTAACTTGGATACTTATAAAGCGAGACTTGTAGCAAAAGGTTTCATTCAAACTCAAAGTGTTGATTATGATGAGAACTTCTCGCCCGTCGCGATGCTAAAGTCAATAAGGATATTATTTGCCATACCTGCATAATATGATTATGAGATTTGGCGAATGGATGTCAAAACGGCTTTCCTTAATAGATATCTTGAGGAAGATGTCTATATGGTTAAGCCTGAGGGTTTTGTCGATCCAAAACATCCTAACAAAGTATGAAGTTAAAGAAATCAATCTATGGACTGAAACAAGCATCTAGAAGTTAGAATCAGCGTTTTGATGAAGAGATTAGGGAATATGGATTCATCAAGAACGCCGATGAAGCTTGTGTGTATAAGAAGGCTAGTGGGAGCATTATTACTTTCTTAGTATTGTATGTCGATGACATTCTACTATTTGGAAATAACATTCCAACCATGGAAGGTGTAAAACCTGGCTTGGAAGTTGTTTTTCCATTAAAGATCTTGGAGAAGCTGCTTATATTTTGAGAATAAAGATCTATAGGATAGATCGAGGCGCTTGATAGGTTTAAACTAAAGTGCATACATTGATAAAGTCTTGAAAAGGTTCAAGATAGAGAACTCTATGAAAGGTTTGGTACCTATTCAAGAGGGGGCAATATTGAATGCGTTTCAATGTCCAAGCTCAAAGGATGAGCAAGAAAGAATGAAAGGAATCCCATGTGCGTCTGCTATAGGATTAATTATGTATGTAATGATATGCACTAGACCAGACATGTTATGCTCTTTAAGCATAACGAGAAGATACCAGCGAGTAACGGTCATTGGGTGACTGTTAAAAATATATATTGAAATACCTTAGAAGGACTAAGGATATATTTCTAATATATGGATCTGGTAAAGAGGAACTCGTTGTATAGGGTTACAGGGATGCGAGTTTCGGAATTCGTTGTAAAGGGTTACATGGATACGAGTTTCCAAACTGATCGAAATGGTTCTCGATCATAATCAGGGTAGCATTGTCCACTACAGAATCAGAATACATCGCCGCTTCATTCATTGAGATAATTCATATGGATTTTTCACTTGAATTATTGATCTAGGGGTAGTCCCTACCATTCAGGACCCTAGAGATCTTTGTGATAACGATGGTGCGATTGCTCAAATCAAGGAACCTCGTGCATATCAAAAGACTAGGCACATTGAGCGGAGTTTCAACTACATAAGGGATGAAGTTGATAAAGGGAAGGATATGTGTTCGCAAAGTTCACACTGATCAAAATATTGCGGATCCACTCACGAAGCTCCTTAAACGGGCAAAGCATGAATGGTCATACTTGTGCCTTAGGACTTCGATATTCTAGTGATTGGATTTGATCTATTTTGTATTTGGATATTGGAACATGTAACACCTGTGTCATTTCAACCATCAAACAAATGCCAAACCAATGAAATATTGTATTTCATACTTTGGAGTTGTATAAATATATGTATCGTTTCCACATATCAATTCTTGTTCGATTTCAAGCTCTAAATCGCTTTCTGGAAGGTTATACGCGCACTAATGCGTAAATATAACCAGTTTAATGCAACGAACACTCCGGAATAGTGAAATAGGCTTAACATACCTTAAATAACCTTTACATAACTTAGATATAAGTTTTGGAAGGTTTGGTGTGGTGAAATCAAAGTTTAAACGCTTACAGGGACTAAATTTGACAAACTGCGAAAGTATGCCAATTTGAACTGTAACAGACCTTCCGGAACATGACCATAAGTTAAACATACCATAAATATCCTTTACATAGCTTAGAAATAGGCTTTGAGGGGTTCGGTGTGCCAAAATAAACTTTTGGGTCATTCAGGGACTAAAAGTGTCAAAAAGTGCACAAGTTTTCATTTCCGCGCATAACTTACGTTCTGAATACATCCGGAAATCCAAAAATTTATGTAAGCACTAAAATATTTTATTTTAATGTTCGCCATAAGAAAAATCCATTCGTCACGTCATTTGGATCGTTTTTCGCGCTTGTGCGCATTCCGTCGTAATTAAGCGAACATCGCGTTCGTACGACCAAATGAACCAACATCCGGCATATTTTTTAGCATGTTTTGAGTTCCCTATACTTTAACTTCATTTTAGAGCCTTGAAATGAGGTTAACGGGGTTCAAACGCATCGAAAAAGGGCTTAAACACGTGCAGGGACCATTTCTGCCAACTTTGAAACATTTCTGAATCAGAGGGGTGCTAGCGTAGCGCGAGCCCTATAGGCTTTACCAGTCGCGCTACGCGACTGCCTATTCTGGATAGAAAACATGCAGAAAACTCAGTTTTGCATTTTCGGGACCAGATTCGATGTATTAGCCGTTGTTTAATTCACAACCACACATTCTAACTTGCTTAGTCAGCGGATAAGGATGGAATTTAGGCACCATAACTTTGCAACACATGTAAGGATGGAATTTAGGCACCATAACTTTGCAACACATGTACGGATGGGATTAAGGCACGTTTTCCATGAAACGATCTTAACGGTTCGGGTATTCCTATAAATACCCATCCACCCCCATTGCTAAAATCACTAGAATCTTGATCTTAGGAACTCTAAGTTGAAACCTTTGTTTCATACCTGAGATTCTTGGATCGAGATTAGCATTCGGGGACCCTTCATAAGTATTCTTTCGTTCTTTTCCTTCTTTTATTGCTTTTCGAGTCTTTCGAGTCTGGAAGTCAAACTTTGTCTGACTTTCTACATTGACCAGTTATGGTCAATGCGAAGTTCGTTTGAACTTCGCAACGTGAGTGTAATCACGTTGGTTATAGTCCCTTGGGACTATGCCCACTGATTACCACGTTGTCTAGGGTCGTAGGGTAGGCGATCTAATAAATCGCCTATACCTTCGAACCCGACCCAGTTTGGTCGATCATTATGATCCGACCAAATACATTAGGTGACCCTAGTATAGGGCATAACCTTCCGAGGTTATACCCTATGGTCACATCGTTTAAGTAGTTGTATGATAGGTAGTTTATATGCCTTAGGTAAATTACCAGAATACCCTTTTCATGTATAATTGGTAATTAAGCATATGTAACCTAAACTTTTGTCACATAACTGATTATGTAACATGTTTAGGCATATAACACTTGTCATAGGGCTAGTTAGGCGGTCCGAACGCGTTTCACGCGAACGACGCGTTAAAGTAGCATAAGCTTCCTAAACGGGTCGTAATGGGTCGTAAACAATTATGTTAGGTTTCATTTAGTATGTAGGCTTTGTTAAACCAAATGACACGAGTCTCTACACTCGTTTGGTTTACAAACCCTAATGCTACCCGATCTTCCGATCTAGGTCCGGTTAATTAACGTAGTTATCTATATTAGGTGACGTTTGATATCCGCGATCTCTAGCATTGTTTGGTTGTTACTCAAGGACTTCTGAGCAATCTCAAGTGAGTACATAGACCCCTCTTTTACTGTTTCCAAACTGTTTTGGGGTGGAACACATGTGCCTACTTGTTACTTTCATGCTTTCCTGTTTTGACATCATATACTTGCTATGTTCATTAGTACATTATAGTACATGATTTCATTACATTTCATGCTAGGTGTGCCCATTGTGTGAATTACTTGGTACATTGTTTTACATTACATTTTGTTGCATATGCTCATCCAGTATATGAACACATTATATTACATTTTGAACCGTTAATAACTATTTGACTATGTGAACCGTTGAAATCATTTGACTCTGTGAACCGTTTGTATCCGTGAACCGTTTGTATCTGTGAACCGTTTGTATCCGTGAGCCGTTTGTACTCTGTGAACCGTTTGTATCTGTGAACCGTTTGTATCCGTGAGCCGTTTGTACTCTGTGAACCGTCTGTATCTGTGAACCGTTTGTATCGGTGAACCGTGTGAACCATATTTGACCATACATAAACATTTCTACAACTGTTAAACATTACTTTGGTGTTTTGGTTTGATTAAGTGATTAAGTAACGATGCGTGTGTAATATGATACAAGCATGGTGGATACGCCGCTGGTACTTCCTATATATAAGTGTTTGTATGGTATTACATATTGTAGCGTTATTTGAATCATTTCAGTTTGAGGCATAGAACATTTTATACAAGTAACATACTTTTCTCAAGACAATTATTTACAAACAACTTATCTTATACAAACTCATTTTACATGGTTATTCATTTAATCATACATTATTCACTTATTTATACATATCATCTGAACTCATTGTTTTTCAAATGATTTACAAGACAAAGCAGATTACAAGGTTCATGACTAAACATTTTCTCAAACATAAGTCATGAAACCTATTTTCACAAAACCCATGTATCTCACAGGCATTTTTATGCTGACGTACCTATTTTCACATGTGTTTTTCAGGAACTGTTGCATAAGATGATCAAGATACACATAGGCAGACTTGGGCTTTAGTGACAATAAAAGATGCAAGACTAGTTAATTATGTTGTATTTCCTAGTTTGATAAGACATTGTAACACTTCTAATCAATAAAACGAAACTTCAATTGCCATGGATTTGAAACAATTAATTCTGTTACAACACTCCCCGACGTTTCCGCCACGTTTTGTATGTTCCACGTGGTCGGGGTGTGACAGAAAAGTGGTATCAGAGCCAATGGTTATAGGGAATTAGGTTATTAGTAATGCTTTGACCTAGTCTATAATCCTCTTAGGACCTTAACGCGAGTTTACTTGCGTTTAGTCATAAAACAATACCGTCACCTATCCTTAGGCGACGACCACAACAAGAACATAAATTTCAAAACCGCTTTGAAAACTAATCATCTGTTCTAGGATGATTGATTACTAGGTTTTGAACCCTCTATTATAAGGTTTTGAACCCTTTGAGTTTTCAAAATCTCGTCAAGGTTTTGGGTTTTAAATAATGTGAACACGTGCAAACTGGAAGGGTGAATGCCTGTATTCTGAGTTTTCTGTCTAGGCAAGCACTTCGTATACATCTCAACCAGACGCGAGACCAGTTGTGCTTACCTGGGAATTCTTGGGATGAGTGTTCACTTATAGGCGAGCATGTCTTCGCGATACATTATTTTTGACCTATTTACTTTGATTATTCACCGAGGTCGTTTGTCGCTTTGTAGTAACAAACAAATGACCACTATCCTTGCTTTCATCAGATTTGCTTCATCTCATTCTTTTCGTCTAATTCTCTCACTCGTTTCCTTTCATGTTCCTCTTTTAGAATGCCTCCTCGACGCGAAAACCAGATAGCGACTGCCGAGCTGGCAGAAATCATTGCGCAGCAAATGGCTGCTCAATTCCCAAACCTCTTTGCTCAATGGAATCAAGCCAACAACAATGGTCCATGCAATTTCAAGAGTTTTAACTCGGCGAAACCACTCAAGTTTAGTGGTTCTGAGGGAGCGACTGGGCTTCTTCAATGGTTCGAGAGCATTGAGAATACTTTCCGCCACGTGCAGTGTCCTGACAATCGCAAGGTCGAGTTTGCTTCGAGTGTGTTCCAGAAGAGAGCCGTTACGTGGTGGAACGGTGTTATGAGAGATCGTGGTGCAGAAGTTGCTCTAGCACAGACATGGGCTGAACTTAGGGCCCTTATGATGAAGGAATTCTGTCCTCGACACGAGATCAGGGCTTTGGAAAGAGAATTCGACAATCTGGAGCAAGACAGCGGTGAGCATCGAGCCTACACGGACCGTTATGAAGAGTTAAGTCTGTTATGCCCAAACATGGTCACGCCTTTGGATAAGGCAATCGAAAAGTACATTGATGGCCTCCCTGATTCAATACAAGACATTTTGACTGGTAGCAACCCTACTACAGTTAGACAGGCCATTGAGCTATCTGCAACCTTAACTGAATCAAAGATCAGGAAAGGTAAACTTTTCCGAAAAGGTGACAAGAAGCCGGTCGAAGAATCGAAACCAATCGAGGAATCAAAGATCATGGATGAACAGACTGGATCCCCTAAGAGGTCAAAGAAGCGAAAGGCTTCTCAGAACTACGCTGTGGTCGCTCACAATGATCAAGCCGTTCTCAACCAACCAGCTCAACCCCCTGCCATGAAACCCTACAACGGAACTGCACCCTTGTGCAACCAATGTGGCCTACATCATCATGCTGGGGTGAAGTGCCGCACATGCCAAGTTTGCGGACTTATAGGTCATACAGCTAGGGTTTGCCCAACCGCAGCTGCACCAAATCAAGCTGGCAACAATCCTGCTCAAGCTCGTTTTCCACCGGGATCTTGCTACAACTGTGGCGAGATGGGTCATTTTCGTAGGAATTGCCCAAGGCTTGCTAATGCAAATCCAGCGCAGGGATGAGCATTTGACCAACCGGAAGACAACATCGTTTAGAAATAATTACGTCCCATGTATTATTTTCTTTTGTTGTCACGATCCATGAAACAGTTGTTGTTATCATTTGTTTATAAATAAATCTTTTATTTACATTGCAATGTATTTATGTGATTGTATGTATAAACAACATATCCCCTACAATACCGACAATCAAGGAACCGCATTCCTTGAAGAACAGACTACTCCCAAATTTCTTCCATTGTATGATCTCTTGCGTTTTCACGAAAATCCTAAGTACCCGTTTCTTCCAAGAGAAACGAAGTACGAGGTGCCAAGTTAATTGCAATCAATAACAAGACAATAACAATTAAACAACTATGTGATTATGTGCTTATGAACATTACAAGACAAACTGTGCGGACTATGCAAGGAATTACGTAATTATGGATGCATACATAATTATGGAATTTAGTGCACAGAAACCACAACGAGCTTTGTCATGTACCTAGAAGTTAACCCTATTCATTTCCAATTCTGATGAAGTATCCGTTGAGGAAAAATGAACTAGCTATTCATTTTTCACTTCTGAAGAATATCCGTTGAGGAAATGAATATCCGTTTATCCTTCATTTCCAATTCTGAAGAATAACCGTTGAGGAAAATGACTCCGTTTGTTCATTTTCGTTTCTGAAGAGTATCCGTCGAGGGAAATGAATATCCGTTTATTTAATCCTTCATTTCCGAACCTGAGGAAACAACCGTTGAAAATGACTCCGTTAGTTCATTTTCGTTTCTGAAGATTTTCCGTTGAGGAAATGAATATCCGTTGTTTAATCCTTCATTTCCGAACCTGAGGAAACAACCGTTGAAAATGACTCCGTTTGTTCATTTTCGTTTCTGAAGATTATCCGTTGAGGAAATGAATATCCGTTTGTCTATCATTTTCATTTCCGTTTCTGAGGAAGCAACCGTTGAAAATGACTCCGTTTGTTCATTTTCGTTTCTGAAGATTATCCGTTGAGGAAATGAATATCCGTTTGTCTATCATTTTCATTTCCGTTTCTGAGGAAGCATCTGTTGAAAATGACTCCGTTTGTTCATTTTCGTTTCTGAAGATTATCCGTTGAGGAAATGAATATCCGTTTGTTTATCATTTTCATTTCCATTTCTGAGAAAGCAACCGTTGAAAATGACTCCGTTTGTTCATTTTCGTTTCTGAAGAGTATCCGTCGAGGGAAATGAATATCCGTTTATTTAATCCTTCATTTCCGAACCTGAGGAAACAACCGTTGAAAATGACTCCGTTAGTTCATTTTCGTTTCTGAAGATTTTCCGTTGAGGAAATGAATATCCGTTGTTTAATCCTTCATTTCCGAACCTGAGGAAACAACCGTTGAAAATGACTCCGTTTGTTCATTTTCGTTTCTGAAGATTATCCGTTGAGGAAATGAATATCCGTTTGTCTATCATTTTCATTTCCGTTTCTGAGGAAGCAACCGTTGAAAATGACTCCGTTTGTTCATTTTCGTTTCTGAAGATTATCCGTTGAGGAAATGAATATCCGTTTGTCTATCATTTTCATTTCCGTTTCTGAGGAAGCAACCGTTGAAAATGACTCCGTTTGTTCATTTTCGTTTCTCAGAATTGTCCGTTAAGGAAATGAATCCCCGTTTGTTTATTCCTTCATTTCCGCTTCTGAAGAATATTCGTTGAGGAAAATGACTCCGTTTGTTCATTTTCGTTCTGAAGAATGTCCGTTAAGGAAATGACAGGATCATGCTCTACATATCTCTGGTGGTTATCTGACACAAAGTCACAAATAGACTCCTACGAATTAATTTCGGGACGAAATTTCCTAAAGTAGGGGAGACTGTAACACCTGTGTCATTTCAACCATCAAACAAATTCCAAACCAATGAAATATTGTATTTCATACTTTGGACTTGTATAAATATATGTATCGTTTACACATATCAATTCTTGTTCGATTTCAAGCTCTAAATCGCTTTCTGGAAGGTTATACGCGCACTAATGCGTAAATATAACCAGTTTAATGCAACGAACACTCCGGAATAGTGAAATAGGCTTAACATACCTTAAATAACCTTTACATAACTTAGATATAAGTTTTGGAAGGTTTGGTGTGGTGAAATCAAAGTTTAAACGCTTACAGGGACTAAATTTGACAAACTGCGAAAGTATGCCAATTTGAACTGTAACAGACCTTCCGGAACATGACCATAAGTTAAACATACCATAAATATCCTTTACATAGCTTAGAAATAGGCTTTGAGGGGTTCGGTGTGCCAAAATAAACTTTTGGGTCATTCAGGGACTAAAAGTGTCAAAAAGTGCACAAGTTTGCATTTCCGCGCATAACTTACGTTCTGAATACATCCGGACATCCAAAAATTTATGTAAGCACTAAAATATTTTATTTTAATGTTCGCCATAAGAAAAATCCATTCGTCACGTCATTTGGATCGTTTTTCGCGCTTGTGCGCATTCCGTCGTAATTAAGCGAACATCGCGTTCGTACGACCAAACGAACCAACATCCGGCATATTTTTAGCATGTTTTGAGTTCCCTATACTTTAACTTCATTTTAGAGCCTTGAAATGAGGTTAACGGGGTTCAAACGCATCGAAAAAGGGCTTAAACACGTGCAGGGACCATTTCTGCCAACTTTGAAACATTTCTGAATCAAAGGGGTGCTAGCGTAGCGCGAGCCCTATAGGCTTTACCAGTCGCGCTACGCGACTGCCTATTCTGGACAGAAAACATGCAGAAAACTCAGTTTTGCATTTTCGGGACCAGATTCGATGTATTAGCCGTTGTTTAATTCACAACCACACATTCTAACTTGCTTAGTCAGCGGATAAGGATGGAATTTAGGCACCATAACTTTGCAACACATGTAAGGATGGAATTTAGGCACCATAACTTTGCAACACATGTACGGATGGGATTAAGGCACGTTTTCCATGAAACGATCTTAACGGTTCGGGTATTCCTATAAATACCCATCCACCCCCATTGCTAAAATCACTAGAATCTTGATCTTAGGAACTCTAAGTTGAAACCTTTGTTTCATACCTGAGATTCTTGGATCGAGATTAGCATTCGGGGACCCTTCGTAAGTATTCTTTCGTTCTTTTCCTTCTTTTATTGCTTTTCGAGTCTTTCGAGTCTGGAAGTCAAACTTTGTTTGACTTTCTACATTGACCAGTTATGGTCAATGCGAAGTTCGTTTGAACTTCGCAACGTGAGTGTAATCATGTTGGTTATAGTCCCTTGGGACTATGCCCACTGATTATCACGTTGTCTAGGGTCGTAGGGTAGGCGATCTAATAAATCGCATATACCTTCGAACCCGACCCAGTTTGGTCGATCATTATGATCCGACCAAATACATTAGGTGACCCTAGTATAGGGCATAACCTTCCGAGGTTATACCCTATGGTCACATCGTTTAAGTAGTTGTATGATAGGTAGTTTATATGCCTTAGGTAAATTACCAGAATACCCTTTTCATGTATAATTGGTAATTAAGCATATGTAACCTAAACTTTTGTCACATAACTGATTATGTAACATGTTTAGGCATATAACACTTGTCATAGGGCTAGTTAGGCGGTCCGAACGCGTTTCACGCGAACGACGCGTTAAAGTAGCATAAGCTTCCTAAACGGGTCGTAATGGGTCGTAAACAATTATGTTAGGTTTCATTTAGTATGTAGGCTTTGTTAAACCAAATGACACGAGTCTCTACACTCGTTTGGTTTACAAACCCTAATGCTACCCGATCTTCCGATCTAGGTCCGGTTAATTAACGTAGTTATCTATATTAGGTGACGTTTGATATCCGCGATCTCTAGCATTGTTTGGTTGTTACTCAAGGACTTCTGAGCAATCTCAAGTGAGTACATAGACCCCTCTTTTACTGTTTCCAAACTGTTTTGGGGTGGAACACATGTGCCTACTTGTTACTTTCATGCTTTCCTGTTTTGACATCATATACTTGCTATGTTCATTAGTACATTATAGTACATGATTTCATTACATTTCATGCTAGGTGTGCCCATTGTGTGCATTACTTGGTACATTGTTTTACATTACATTTTGTTGCATATGCTCATCCAGTATATGAACACATTATATTACATTTTGAACCGTTAATAACTATTTGACTATGTGAACCGTTGAAATCATTTGACTCTGTGAACCGTTTGTATCCGTGAACCGTTTGTATCTGTGAACCGTTTGTATCCGTGAGCCGTTTGTACTCTGTGAACCGTTTGTATCTGTGAACCGTTTGTATCCGTGAGCCGTTTGTACTCTGTGAACCGTCTGTATCTGTGAACCGTTTGTATCGGTGAACCGTGTGAACCATATTTGACCATACATAAACATTTCTACAACTGTTAAACATTACTTTGGTGTTTTGGTTTGATTAATTGATTAAGTAACGATGCGTGTGTAATATGATACAAGCATGGTGGATACGCCGCTGGTACTTCCTATATATAAGTGTTTGTATGGTATTACATATTGTAGCGTTATTTGAATCATTTCAGTTTGAGGCATAGAACATTTTATACAAGTAACATACTTTTCTCAAGACAATTATTTACAAACAACTTATCTTATACAAACTCATTTTACATGGTTATTCATTTAATCATACATTATTCACTTATTTATACATATCATCTGAACTCATTGTTTTTCAAATGATTTACAAGACAAAGCAGATTACAAGGTTCATGACTAAACATTTTCTCAAACATAAGTCATGAAACCTATTTTCACAAAACCTATGTATCTCACAGGCATTTTTATGCTGACGTACCTATTTTCACATGTGTTTTTCAGGAACTGTTGCATAAGATGATCAAGATACACATAGGCAGACTTGGGCTTTAGTGACAATAAAAGATGCAAGACTAGTTAATTATGTTGTATTTCCTAGTTTGATAAGACATTGTAACACTTCTAATCAATAAAACGAAACTTCAATTGCCATGGATTTGAAACAATTAATTCTGTTACAACACTCCCCGACGTTTCCGCCACGTTTTGTATGTTCCACGTGGTCGGGGTGTGACAGAACAACTGTTATTATAACTCTTTATGGTATTTTGAGTTATGTTCCAATTTTAGCATGTTTAAATCCATGAATAAGTTACTTATTCTAAATGTCCGTAGTCGATCATACTTGTGGGAACAAATATGAATGTAAGACTATTGTGAACTTGGATTGGTGGATATTCATTAGGTATGAATATAGAGCAAAGTGTTGCTGCCAAAGTTCATAGATATTTGTGGGATACAAATATTGGACGGACTCGCTCTCAAATATTACTGCATGGAATCATCTGTGATTGATCATAAGTAAATTTGAGTAAAGGAGAATATCATAGTATCCTCAGACCTGAGATACATATTGGGTCTTGATATTCACCAAATATTGTACCTTGACCTTTTTCTTCTCTATTAGTAATATGACAGTACATAAGGCTAAGCTCAGGTGTGGTACAAGGTGATTGTGAGAGACGTATGTAGTCAAGATGGGATTTGTTCCTCTTATTCGGTGAGAGTAAGATGTCTAAGGCGTGCTAAAGTTAAATCAACAGAGAGCGATCACTCTATGTCTCTGGATTTGACATGACATCTGTAACGAAAGGATAAATGATAGATTCACCTAAATCATTTCAAGTAAGGGACTTGAAGAGGATGATGTTATTGAATGGCAAATATAGTCATACGTATTAGGGGTAGTAAACCGTAGTTAGGCGTTATTTACTACTTACATCAATCTTCTATGTATCTTGTGCAAGTGGGAGATTGTTGGACTCTGTATGCCCAAGACACATATTAAATTGATGTGGCTAGTACGTTATGATCCAAGTCGAGTCATACCCAAATACAAGCTAGACAAACACTTAGAATATTTATTTGTGATATGATCAAACAAATAAATATTAACACTTAGAATATTTAGAAATTGGTTTTCTAAATAAATTGCACTTGACAAACTAATAAATTATATGGATAATTTATTTTGAGAGAGTATTTTATTTTGTTATTTAATGGGTTAAATAACATAATAAAAGTTGTACAAGTCTTATAACATATATTGTTATATTTTATAAAAGTTATAAAATACAAGACTTATATTATTTAAAAGAATTTTTTTTAAATAAAGCTTCCCCCCCCCCCTCATGGGAACTCACAATTGTTTTTGGTCCAATAGCATTTCATGCATTTGCATGTGTGTTGATTGGGTGGTCTTCCCAACCCTTTTGGTCCAATGAATGTACATGCAATTTGCATGTGTTAGATGCTCCATGATTGGCCAAGAATGGTGGCAACTCTCTCACAAGTTTTATATAGAATTTTTATGACAAAAATTCAAGAGATGAACAAGAGAAGACTTGTAGAATTCTCACTACAAAATCTGCCAACATAGTGATCTTTGAGGAGATCATTTTTTCAAGTGTAAGACTTGAATTTAGTCTCTAACAATCGGGTCATGTATGGTTGATCTAGTAGGCTTTTTCAAGATCATAAATCAAGTGCAAGAACTCCACAACCTCCTCTCATATTTTCGGCCAAGCATGGTTTTCTAGAGGGAGTTTTAGTGAGTTCATAAGTGTAGAAATCCTAGCTAAACATAAGGTGTTTGTTGGAAGGCTTGGGGTATACAAGCTTGAGGTCTTCTACACTTGAAGGCAACCGTTCAAGAAGCATTATCTTCTTCATATCCTTTACTCCTTGGAATGTAGTATTCTAAACACTCTATGGTTGTGTTTTATTTTGATAGCATGCATGTTCGTATATGGATCCGGGATTGGGTTTTACATATAAAATGAGTTTTATATCTTGTAAGTAACATGTTTTAAATAATAATTTCCGCTGCGTTTTTATTTCATATGGATGAAATCACTTTGATAAACATGTGAAAAACCCAACAAAAACATCTCGGATGTCGCTTCGTTTGGTCGTACGGTTGCGTTGTTCGGTTAATTATGACGGAAATCGTAATGAACGCAAAAACGATCCAAATTACGCGAAGAATGGAATTTTATCATGCCAATCACTAAAATAAAATATTTTAATGATTACATAAATTTTTGGATGTCCGGATATATTCAGAACGTAAGATATGCGCCAAAATGCAAACTTATGCACTTTTGACGCTTTTAGTCTCTATTGATCAAATAAGTTTATTTTAGCATACCAAACCCCTCAAAGCCTATTTATAAGCTATGTAAAGGATATTTAGGGTATTTTTAACTTATGATCAAGTTCCGTAATGTTCGTTACAGTACGAATCTGCATACTTTCATAGTTTGTAGAAATTAGTCCCTGTAAGCGAATAAACTGGATTTCGACACACCAAACCATCCAAAACTTATTTCTAAGTTATGTAATGGTTATTTAAGGTATGTTAAGCCTATGTCACTGTTCCGGAGTGTTTATTGCATCAAAACTGGTTATATTTACGCATCAGTTCGCGTATAACCTTCCTGAAAGCGATTTAGAGCTCGAAATCGATCAAGAATTGATATGTGCAAATGATACACATATTTATACAAATCCCAAGTATGAAATTACAATATTTCATTGGTTTGGTATTTGTTTGATGGTTGAAGTGACACAGGTGTCACAGTCTCCCCTACTTTAGGAAATTTCATCCCGAAATTTAATTTTAGAGGAAACTTGTGATGACAACTGTGATAGTTTCGCTTTCGAATGAATCCCTCGAACCCTAAGTAAAACTCTGGGCCTTGTTTGGATTCTTAGCGAAATTTTCAACTATCAAAGTGAAGTCCTTGTAGTAACAAAACATGGAGTTTTGAACTACGGCAGAAGAACGTTTCTTATAAAGACTTATCATAGGAAACTTGTGTGTGCTCGAAATCAGAGGCGGAGAGTGTAAGATAAAATGAAATTGGTCAAGGTCCAGGACTTCTAGTAACTTAAATAATGCTACGTTCGCAATGTAATAAGGAACACTTATATATAGTAAGTACCAGCGGCGTATCCACCATGCTCCTTTCTACATTGTTCCCGTTTCGTTATTCTCATCACTATAGGTCTTAACACATGGCAAAACTTGTTGTGGTTTCTGTACACTGAATTCCATAATTATGTATGCATCCATAATTACGTAATTCCTTGCACAGTCCGCACAGTTCATTTCATAATGCGCAGGGGAAAATCAATCGAATAAACATGAAGTGATTTGACTAGACCACCAAAGGATCTTTTTAACTAGATCAACGAACGATCTTTTTAACTAGATCAACACATGATCTTCTTAACTAGACCGTCGTACGATCTCCTTAAATAGACCACTTAAGGGATCTTTTCAATTATATCATCACATGATATTCCTAACCAGATTTTTGAATCAATCTGGTTAAGTAGACCACTCAAGGGGTCCAATTATAGAATAGTACTTCATAACCCAAGGGACTTAACTACAATGTAGAAGTCCATTAAGGATTTAAGATAGTACCTTTGGATTTCCTACTATGAATCCCTCATATGAGATATGGAAGATTCTATGAGGATTTGGATAATGAATATTCGGATCACACAAAAACACAAGACATAAAGAAATCACATAATTTAACTTGATCTTCATTTTGTTATCTTTGGACACGGGTATTTTAAAGCACACCAGGAATCTAATCCGTGGATTTCATTTGGTACTTTAAATATTTTCAAGAATCTAACCATAAAGATAGGAAGATCTTAATAAGAATTTGGCTTTGTCCTTATTGAATCGTAATGTACGTATTAAGGCATACGAATAATTCAATTAAGGGCACTGATTTGAGCGATAACCATCCATAAAGATTTAATTGTGATGATAAAAAGATCCTATTTTGGATTTTGGAATTTTGTGTAACGAGAGGTGTTTCAAAACCTGGCACTAAACGTGCTTAAGTCGATACACAAGGTAGAAAGTTCATGAGGTTGAGGTACTAGATATGCCAAGGCAACATATGAAGCAGAATTTAGAGGTTAAGCAGCAGCAGGGTTTGCAACAGCTTTGCCTCGGATAGGAGAGCGGCACATGTTAACCAAATCTCCCCATCGTCCACCGTGGGTACATCTGAAATAGGGTATTTGATTCGGATGATGACGGTTTCATTGATTTCACCAAGGAGCAGTTCCCTTGTTCGGCTTCATCCCTGAGGCGAGTCATGGTGATAGCTAAATCAACGGTCTTCTGGAGTACGACGCCTATTTGTTGAGTGATTGTAGCACCTAGTTCGGACATTGTTGTTGCGATGAAGAGGCATTATGAGGATAATGAAAGATATGGGAGGAAACAAGTGAAATGATAACAGAATGACAACACATAAAATTTGCGATCATTTGTTTGTTACCTAAGGCAAACAAATGAGATGGTAACTAATCAAAGTAAGTGGGTCATATTAATGTATCGCGAAGACATGCTTTAGCCTATAAGTGGGCACTCACCCCAAGAGTTCCCAGGTAAGAGTGACTGGTCCGATTATGTGGATTTGTACGAACACTCTAGCCTTAGACAGAAAGCTCAGAGTACAGGCATCCACCCTTCCAGATTGCACGTGTTCACACTATAAGACCCAAACTTTGACGAGATTTTGAAAACTTAGAGGGTTCAAAACCTTATAATAAATCATCCTAGAACAGATGATTGGTTTTCAAAGCAGATTCGAAATTTGTGTTCTTATTGTGGTTGTCACCTAAGGATAAGTGACGGTATTGTTTTAAAACTAAACACAAGATAACTTGTGTTAGGGTCCTAGGAAGGTTATAGTCTAGGTTAAAGCATTTCTAATAACCTAATTCCCTATAACCATTGGCTCTGATACCAACTTTTCTGTCACACCTCGACCACGTAAAACAACAAATCACGATGGAAACGTCGGGGGGTGTCATAACAGAATCATTGTTTCACAACCATGGATTAAATAATTTCGTTTTATTGAATTATTGAACTCATTGTTTTATTTCAAATCAGATAAATACAAATATTATCTTTCAAGTTTTAAAATCGCTAAGGCACGAGTCCATCCTATGTATAGCATACATCAACGACCATCACATAATAGCACCTGAAACATGTGTAAAAATAGGTACGTCAGCATAAAAATGCCTGTGAGATACATAGGTTTTATTATAATAGGATTCATGACTTATAAGTTTAAAAAAAATATTTAATCAAAAATAGTCATGAACCTTAAAATATTTTCTTTTTTAAATCATACTAAAATTTATAAGAAATCAGATGATATAACAGAATAATACATAGGTAAATAAATAACCAAGTAAAATATATTGTTTGTAAAACAATATTTTGATAAAAAGGTTTGTAATATATATATATATATATATATATATACTTTGGTTTTAAGAAAGTCGAATAAGTAAAATATTAAAATATATTTCAGTTCCAAAATCGTTAAAATAGTATATTAAATATACTTTAGTCGTCAAAATAATAATTTTCAGTAGTATATCAAAAGTATACTTTGGTTTTATAAATAACAAATTAAACTATGTTTTGGTCTTATAAATAACATATTAAACTATGTTTTGGTTTTATAATAACATATTAAACTATGTTTTGGTTTTATAAATAACATATCAAACTATGTTTTAATAATTAACAAAATATATGTTGGTTTTGTACAATATCACAGATGAGAGCATATCAAACTATACCTTTGGGAGTATAACAAAATATACCATAAAAATGTGATTTGGAATTCATTCAAACCTTAGTGCATCAAACTACACCAATTGAGACTATAGAAATACCACAAAGGCAATCTTTATTTTGATAAAAATCGGTTTCTGACATTCCTTACAACAGGAATGGGGTGTCTAATCCTATAGCGCTATATTATACTACCAACCGGTCTGGTGAACATAAAATAAGTACTATCCAACAATTAATTTTATAATCTTTGAAAAATTAGAGTTTAAACCATAAATAATCATTCAGTTTGTCAAAAGATAAGTACTAATATGTATAATCAATTATACTTTTGAAATCATGAACATAACAATTAGGTACACATATTTCACCCCAAAACATTTGAAAAACAGTAAAAGAGGGAACTATGTACTCACTTGAGAGTGCTTAGAAGTCTTGAACAACTACCAAGCAAGCTCGAGGGATCACGGAATCAAACGACACCTAATATAGGTAACTAAGTAAATAAATCGGACCTAAATCAGAAGATCGGATAGGATGAGGTTTCGTAAACCAAATGAGTATTGGATCTCATATGACATGGTTTAACAAAGACTACATACTAAAACGAAACCTAACCTAAGTGCTTACGACCCATTACGACCCGTTTAGGTAGCTTACGCTACTTTAACGCGTCGTTCACGTAAAACGCGTTCGGAACGCCTAACTAGTCCTATGACAAGTATTATATGCCTAAACATGTTTAATTATGTTGCCTAATCAGTTAAGTGACAAAAGTTTGGGTTACATATGCTTAAATATCAATTATGCATAAAAAGGGCATTTTGGTCATTTTCCTAAGGCATATAAACTACCTATCATACAAATACTTAAACGAAGTGACCATAAGGTATAACCTCGGAAGGTTATTCCCTATACAACTATGGTCACTAAACATGTTTGTTCGGATCCTAATGATCGACCAAACGGGTCTAGTTCGAAAGTCTAAGCGGTTGTTTAGACCGCTTGACTTACGACTCTATACAAGCACTAAACTAAAAGTGACGAGCTAAACATGTTAGAACATGTTTAGTTAAGTTAGAAAACAGGTTTTGATATTAAAACAAATGGTTTTGATACCCAAGAGTAGTTTGGTTACAAAATACGCATGAATACGCATTTTGGCCGAAACTACGACTCGTCACTACGCCTAGTCAACGTGGTAATCAGTAGGTATAGTCACACAGAACTATAACCATCGTGATTGTGCTCACGTTGCGAAGCTCAAACGAACTTCGTGTTGACCATAAACTGGTCAATGCAGAAAGTCAAACACTGTTTGACTTTTACGCTTAAAAACGCATAAAAGAACGAAAGAAGCTTACAAAGGGTCCAAGCTAGGAAGATATGATCTATAAATTCTCAGGTATGAAGCATTTGAGCTTCAACTTAGAGAAAATTAGATCATGTGTGAGGAAAGAATGAAAATGAGGTGGGTATATATAGGATTCGGTCCACCGTTAAGACCGTTTATCGACAACCGTGCTTTAATCATGGCCTTACACTTGGGCCCAAGGTTTTAGAATACCATGGGAACATCTAAAACCATCAAATACCAGCCCATAGGGTGCAAAACCATGGGTTAAAACCATCAAAATCTCAAAAATGGACCAAGTTCAATGTATCTGCCAGAAATTTCAAAAATGGTCCATGCACTTGTAAAACTTGATTTTCTTGCACTTTTTGTTAGTGCATGCGTCTGTCGACTTCATCTTGTATCGAGTCTAGGACTAAAAATGTTAGATATGTTATATGTTTTAGAATGTGTTTAAGGTAATTTAGCTTGAACGTGGTGATTTCCCTTGAAAATGTCACATGACAGTTTCAAGCTAAATCAACATGTTGATTTCCCTTGAAAGTGGCATGTGTCATTTCAAGCTAAATCAACACCACTATAAATAGCCTTCAAGCTAAATCATTTGTAACTTTTCAGAGATTCTTCCGGTGAGCAACGAAGTGCTGCCGAAGTGTTGTCAGGTTGTAAACGTCATCAAATTAATAGAAACAACAGTTTTAAGTGTGAATCTCGCTGAATTGAACTCGGTTTGTTCGTTTCCGCCGTTCAAATTGAGATAAACTCTTCTGATTGACTCATTCGGGTCTGAATTCGATCCTACAAGTGGTATCAGAGCTCAGGAGGAAGAGTTCATACCAATTCAGCCACATTTTTCTGATTTCTACTCCTTCTTTTCAAAATTAACAAATTTTTAAAGTTAAAATCGGATAAAATTTTCACATAACGTGCGTAATGATGTTTTAACAAACCCTTGAAAGTTTCAGAACTTAATTCGATCATTTACTTGTTCAATCGGACCAAAATCAGATCGAAATGATGATGTCATTATGATTTAGCTTGAGTTTATGGGTTGATTTCGCTTGAGTGTTGACATTTTGATCCGATTTCGCTTGAGATTATTGCATGATTTCGCTTGAAAGTTAACATTTTGTCAGATTTCGCTTGAAAAATATGACATATGTTTAGTTGATTTCGCTTATATTCACAAATATCATGATTTCGCTTGAAATGAGTGCTGAGTTTACTTGAGTGGATTTCGCTTGAATCTAACACACCGATTGAAATTACACTGTTTGAATACTTTGTTGATTTGCCTGAAAGTACATCGATTTATGTGAATCTCGTAAATTGGAAGTCAGATTGTATGTTGAATATCTCGGTTTAAACAAGAGCATGTGATATACGTGTTTTGATTTGGTATTAATAGTTGTCGGCAAATTTAATAAAAAAAAACACTGTGAATGTGATCTTATCAAAGTGTGAATCATTAAACAAAATCATGTGAAGGTACATTGAAGTTGATGTTGTCAGTAGTTGGAGAAGACATCACATGCTTGTGTAGGGTTGCATGAGAACATATAAAAGTATTATATGGATAAAGCAAATTGTCGGTTCATATACATGTGTGTTTGTGTCAGAAAGAATTAATAAGTTTCATGTAATTGTCGTCGAGTAGTGAAAAGGCAAATTAAATTCATTGCATGTGAGTTTGGGGTGTTTGCCAAAATCAAAGTGTAGGTCCAATGAAAATCGAGTGATAATAACAATTGTCAGTCAATATTAATTGAAAAATTAAATCCAAGTTAATTCAGTGATCTAATGGATTTGTATTGGTAAGAGTTGTCGGCTTGGTGGTTATCTGAGGTCCAATCTGTGAGTATTAAGGAGGCCCATGTTGTTTCATATTGTTTGCGGCCCAATGCATGTTTGATTATGTTGTTCAATTAAATCAGTAGATATAAATTGTTGTTGTCGGTGTTTGCAAAAGTGATTCGATTTTCATGTGATTGTTTGAATTAGTTTGAGTTCACATGAATTGAATTTTCATTCAGGTTTGATAATTGATCAGTTCACACAAAGTGAATTTTGTTTCACACAGCTTGAATTTGTTGTCAGTTCACAAGAGGTGGGTCAGTCTCTTTGAATTCGATTTCGTTCCAGGTTGTGTGGTTGTGCCAGGTCATTGAAAAGGTCGTCTGAATTCGATTCGGGTCAAAGCAGTCCGCACAGTGTGTCAATCTTCAGTCCGCACAGTGTGTCAATCTTCAGTCGGCCCAGTCTGTCTATTTTCAGTCCGCACAGAAAATCATCAGTTCGAGTACTAGTTTGTTTCAGTTAATTGACAAACGTATAAACTGATTGTGTTTTGTTTGTTTGTTGTCAGGTATTTTACAAGGTGATACAGCTCATTTGAAAATTCGAAACATGGAGAACGGGTTCTACAATGCTTTTGCTAGTCCAGTTACAATCACTCAGAGTGCTTTGCATGAAAATGAAACTGGGACGTCTCAGAAACCACCCAAACTCATGGATATTGATGATTACAATGCATGGTCCAAACGGTTTGGAAACTGGGTTGAGGCATATCATTTGGATGCATGGGAACACACTGAAGAACCATATGTTAGACCCACAACGAATAATATTCAGCAAACAATTCGAGAAATGAGTAAGGAAAATAAAAAGAAATATCGAGATGAGAAATTGATGGTGAGTCTGCTTCAGCAAGCGATAAAAGAAGATATCCTGATATTGCTTCAACATGATGGAACTGCTTATTCAATTTGGACAGAATTGGAAGCAAAATTTGTTGGAAGTGATGATATGCTCAAAAACAAGATGTCTCTCATGAAGAAAGAGTTTGATTTATTCCGTGGTTTAAAATCTGAAAACACCAAGCAAATAATTGATAGATATTGTAACTTGGTGAGAAATATGACAAAACTTGGTATTAAAAAGGATACTGATGAATTGATTGAAAAACTTGCAGATGCACTACCTCATGAAACTTGGGGAACGTTTCTGATGATGCTGAGATCCAACAGAAAAGATTACAAAAATATGACATTGGGAGATTTCATCAAACACCTGGAAGCTCAAGAGATGGAACAGAGGAAGATTGCCAGGATGAAGAACTACGATGGAGAACAAGATATCAGTTTGTATTACAAAGGTGGTGTAAACGAAAAGTCAAATTATTCTCTAAAAATTGAAACTGCTTACAATGTGAAAGATTCTTCTGAAAAGAAATCATCCCAGGGATCAAGCAGCACTAGATTTTCATCATTCGATCCAAACATTTCTGCAACAAAGAATGGAAGAAAACTTCAATGCAATATTGTATTAAATCTTGAAAGTGATCAAGATTATTCTGAAGAAGTTGCCAAAAATCAAATGTCTTTGTTGGGAATGGTGTTAGAGTCCTATAGTAGTTTTGTGGCCGGAAGGATCGGTAATCCAATGCTCACGAAAGAGGATTACGATCAAATCGATGCTAAGGAAATGGAATTAATGGATATTAAATGGTGCATGGCCAGTGTAATGAGAATAGCTGAGAAGTTTAAACAAATTACTGGAAGAAATGATTTCCTGGATGCAAGTGTTTCAAATTTAGGCTTTGATAAATCTAAAGTTACTTGTTTTCGTTGCAGGGAAAAGGGGCATTTCAAGAGAGAGTGCAAAAATCGTGAAGCTACTGGAGCCCAGAATCCTTTTGGAAACAACGATTATCACAAAAAGGCGATTTATCATCAAATCACACCACCAGCACTGCATCAGGCACAAACTGCACATGGAATGATGGAGATTAAAGATTCAAAGAAAGCTTGTCTGGGAAAGGATGGTGGATTTAGTTGGGATAAATATGTTCCAACAAACAGCAAAGTGTGTTTGGCAGAACAAGATGATGAAAAGTTAGCTGAAGGTTTCAGTTGGGACAATTTTTGCCCAGATCAAGAATTTATGGCCAAAGAGATGTCCAAAAACACTTCAAATGTTAATGCTTTCATTGCAAATGCTTATGATTTGAAATGTGCTGAAAAATGCAGAAAAGTCATGGAAGCTGCTGAAGCAAGACGGAGAAAGCTTGAAGAAGAGGAAGAAGAGGAAGAGAGATTAAAAGCTGAAGCCAAAGCTGAGAAAAAGAGAAGAGCTGAATTTTTACAATCAAACAGAAAAGTCAAAGATGTTCCTGAATTTGAAGTCAAAGTTGATGCAGAACCTGTCAAAGTTTCTGAAAAGTGCATGAACTGTGATTCTTTAATCAAGCAAAACAATGAGTTGTTGCACAACATAAACAGATTGAAAGAATCTTATGATACATTGAACAGAGAAATCAACAAGTATACTGATTCAAATGGTGAACAAGTTGTGGCAATGAATACGCTGAAGAAAGCATACCTGAGACAGATGGATGATGTCAACTTTCACATAAAGAAATGTGTTGATCTGGAGTTGAAATTGGCAACACAAAAGATAGAAACTGAAAGAGTCAACAAGTTATTAGAAAGTTACTCATGTTCTACTTTTGTTGTTGACAGGATTTATCCAGTTGTGGAAGAATTGAAGACGTTTGAAGAAGTGAAGACGTCCGAAGAAAAGAAATCTGTGACAAAAGATGAAGTGAAGACTTCTGGTAAGAAACCAAGTGTGGTCTACACTAGATGTTCGCCCCCGGTCGAAAATGGATTTTTACCTCAAAATCCAAATTCAGAAAGAGTCGAAAAGGCAATAAACTTACAATGGGAGTCTGGGACGTCGGATAACTTGCCAGAAAATATTGATGTCACATACACGTCGTCTGATACTGATCATGAGTCAAAGTTGATAAAAAGTGTGGTCGATCAGGTGTTAGATAAAGATGATTGTGAGGAGTCAAAACCGGAGTCCAAATTCGAGTCAAAGTCTGAGTCCGATATGACAAAGTCAACAGTCAAAAAGGAGAAACGGGTTTATGATAAAGAGTTTTTGATATCAAAATCTAATTTGAATGATGAATCATTCAAAGTGGCATATACATTGAAAGATTCTGACAAATTATATTCTGATGAAGCGTTTCCAATAAGAAGTGTTCGATTTGAAATGATTCAAAAGGTTTTCAAAATTACAGAAATTAATATTTCTGAAATAAAAGATTTAAATCTTATCGGAAAACCTAAACAATACACTTCAAGAGTGCAACAAAGAATTAACAAGAAAATGGGTTACAATTGTGGATTTAATCAACCGAAAAATTATAAAAATGAAAAATTTTCTAAACCAAAAACTATGTTTGTTTCAGGAAATTTTTTAGATGCTGAGAAAGAACAAGCATTCAGAAAGCAGACAAATCAAGAATTCCTTGCCAAGAAGCAAGAAGAGTTGAAGAAAAATCATGTTCCAAAGAAGATAGAAACCAGAACCTGTTTTCAGTGCAAGATTGCTGGTCATGTTGTTAGGAATTGTCCGAAAACATTCAAACCAAAACAGGAAGTATCTGGTAAACTGAAAGAGAAAGTTGTTGAGAAAACTGAACTTTCAACCCGAAAGTTTACAGGCTTTGAAAATTCAATCTTTGAGAAGGGAGAATGTTCAAAGAATGTGGTTAAAAGAAAAGAAAATCTGATAAATCAAAAATGGGTTGTTAAGGGTTCAGGAAACAGTTCTGGTGATGAATCTGATTCCACAAAATCAGAGGAGCCAAAAGTTGTTAAAGAAAAGGTTGAAAAATCAGTTCCAAAAGTGGATGATGTGAATTTTCCACCTTTGAGTGCTGAAAATTTTAAAAAGAGAGTTGGGAAAGTTGAAATTTCAAATCAATTTTATTCTGACAAGAAGAAATTTGATGTTGATAAAGCTTTCAACGGAACTGTGAAACACATTTTTGGCAAAATGATCAATGGTAAGGCCAAAGGTGTTAAAGAATTTTACGCTGCCAAAAGAGGAGGTCACAGGTTAGTTGAAAGAAAAGATGATGAAGAGGTTGTTACACCCAAGGAAGGTCAGGCTTGGGTGGATATATTTTTCAAAGAGTAAAAACCTGACTTGCCGGAGATCCCAAGTTGGTAATCGTGGATCATGAATCGGCATCATTCTTTATCATGTTTGTATAATGTGTTTTTGATAAGTTTTGCAGGACTTGCCGGAACTCCCGGGTTTGTAAGCGAGGAGTAGGAATCGGCACCTTGAGAATTCAACCAAAAGATGGTAAATTGGTTGAAAAATAGGTTTGAGTTGTATGTTTGTGATTTTTACAAGTGGTTCAGAATTTGAAATGGATTGATCTTACAAGTGGTAAATCAGGGACATTAAGTTGTATCTGATTTCCTACAAGTGATTGAAAAACAATGTGATGACTTGATCCCCAATTTTATAAGTGGTAAAATCAACAAAACTTATTTTCCAGAAAAACCATTTTGATTAAAACAAACTTAAGTGTTTTGAGATCACAATGGGAAAATAGTTTGTTGTGAGGGGGAGTTCTGATTGTTTATGCCAAGTGGATGGCGAATTGAAGTGATTCGATATCAGTTGTCAAGTTGTTGTACAGTTTATTTTCAAATTTCCTAAAATGTGTTTGCATTTTAGGGGGAGTAAAATTTTTTAGAAAATCCAAAAACATTAGAAAATTTGAAAATGTCAAAAACATGATAAAATTCAAAATGAATTTTTGTTGCATAAAAGAGGATATGATAGTAGATCAGTTGGACTGTCATAGCATGCTAAAGAAATGGAAAGATATAATGTGATAAACGATCTCACTAAAGATGTGACGATAGGCTCAGCTAGACTAGTAGATTTGCGATAACGATACAAACCTAAAGCAAAAAGCCTAGTTCTAGTGGGAAACACGGTTGAAAGTGTAGTACTTGGTTTTGTCCTTCTTGATTGTGTGCCTACTCAGTAATCGCTGATTGTCGAAAGACATAAAACTGGTTAAGTTTGTGAACTTTCACAACTTTGCTAAAAAGTCGCTGTGATTGTGCATTTTATTTTGCAAAGATTTAAACTTGTTTTATTTTTTTATTTTGTTTAAGCATCGGATATCCTCTGCGTATACGTGAGTATCGACCTGGATGTTGTTGCCTAAACATTCTGCTTTATTTTCTTTGGTGTTTCGTTTAAGCTTTGGATCACCTCTGCGTATACGGGAGTATCGACCTGGTGGTTAAAGCCTAAACAACTTCAACTTGTTTTATTTTTCTTATTTTGTTTAAACATTGGACTTTCTCTGCGTATACGGAAGTATCGACCTGATTGTTAATGTTTAAACATTCTGCTTTGTTTTTCGCACAAATCACAGTTGATAAAAGTTTAAAGGCATTACTTGAGTTAGTGTATTGCATGATGAGGGGATATGCTGAAATCGTGGGGTCCATAAGAACTTAGTGCAAAATTAATATACCTTAAACGTATCGGTAAGCATGTCGAAAGTTTTTAGATTGAGTTTAAGTGGACAACAATATCGTCAATCAACGTGAATCGTTTAAAACTGAAAATGTTTAAAGCTTAACGGTGTTAGTGATTTGTCTCAGAAACTGATATGATCCTCTTGCACAAACTCACAAAAATATTGTATGTAAATATTTCTTTACTGCATTTTATTTTATTGAAAAATCCAAAAAGATTTTAGTGTGTTTTAGCATAAATTTTGAAAAATACAAAAAGATTTTCGACAACTGGTGTTGGAGAGCTAATTTTCAAAATTCCAAGTGCTAGACTTGATGAACAAATGGTTTGGGAGAGTGTGTTGTTTTGAACATAAAAGTGATATATTTTCAAGTGGTTCATCAAATTTGATTGTACAATTCTTGCAAGTGGTTCATTAGATGGTAAGATTGTTCTTACAAGTTATCATCGGAGAATTTATTTTTTGGGTTAAGGATGTGCAGGTGTAGTCAGGTTTCGATTTTGAACCTGAAAATAGAGTGCCAGGTTACGATACCTGAGGAATTTGTAATTTCAACATGTCAGACTACGATCCCAGCAGATTGAGAGGGGGAGTCTGAAGACATCATGATATTCAACATTTGCTAGAGAGGAGTTTGTTGATGATGAAGATAGAGATTGGGGATTCTTGCAATGACAAATACTTCAGAGGAAGATCAAGGACTGATAACGATTGAAGATGCGAAGACTCGACACTTAAGACTCGTCAACATTCGAGGGGGAGTTTGTTAGTGCATGCGTCTGTCGACTTCATCTTGTATCGAGTCTAGGACTAAAAATGTTAGATATGTTATATGTTTTAGAATGTGTTTAAGGTAATTTAGCTTGAACGTGGTGATTTCCCTTGAAAGTGGCATGTGTCATTTCAAGCTAAATCAACACCACTATAAATAGCCTTCAAGCTAAATCATTTGTAACTTTTCAGAGATTCTTCCGGTGAGCAACGAAGTGCTTCCGAAGTGTTTTCAGGTTGTAAACGTCATCAAATTAATAGAAACAACAGTTTTAAGTGTGAATCTCGCTGAATTGAACTCGGTTTGTTCGTTTCCGCCGTTCAAATTGAGATAAACTCTTCTGATTGACTCATTCGGGTCTGAATTCGATCCTACACTTTTAAGCCCCGTTAACCCCATTTCAAGGTTCTAAAATAAAGTTAAAGTATAGGGAACTTAATATATGCTCAAAAACATCTCGGATGTCAGTTCGTTTGGTCGTACGGTTGCGTTGTTCGGTTAATTACGACGGAAATCGTAATGAACGCAAAAACGATCCAAATTACGCAACGAATGGAATTTTATCATGCCAATCACTAAAATAAAATATTTTAATGATTACATAAATTTTTGGATGTCCGGATATATTCAGAACGTAAGATATGCGCGAAAATGCAAACTTATACTCTTTTGATGCTTTTAGTCTCTATTGATCAAATAAGTTTATTTAAGCATACCGAACCCCTCAAAGCCTATTTATAAGCTATGTAAAGGATATTTAGGGTATGTTTAACTTATGATCAAGTTCCAGAATGTTCGTTACAGTACGAATCGGCATACTTTCACAGTTTGTCGAAATTAGTCCCTGTAAGCGAATAAACTTGATTTCGACACACCAAACCATCCAAAACTTATTTCTAAGTTATGTAAAGGTTATTTAAGGTATGTTAAGCCTATGTCACTGTTACGGAGTGTTTGTTGCATTAAACTGGTGATATTTACGCATCAGTTCGCGTATAACCTTCCAGAAAGCGATTTAGAGCTCGAAATGGATCAAGAATTGATATGTGCAAATGATACACATATTTATACAAATACTAAGTATGAAATTACAATATTTCATTGGTTTGGTATTTTTTTGATGGTTGAAGTGACACAGGTGTCACAGTCTCCCCTACTTTAGAAAATTTCGTCCCGAAATTTAATTTTAGAGGAAACTTGTGAAGACAAATGTGATGGTTTCGCTTTCGAATGAATCCCTCGAACCCTAAGTAAAACTCTGGGCCATGTTTGGATTCTTAGCGAAATTGTCAAGTATCAAAGTGAATTCCTTGTAGTAACAAAACATGGAGTTTCGAACTACGGACAGAAGAACGTTTCTTACGAAGACTTATCATAGGAAACTTGTGTGTGCTTGAAATCAGAGGCAGAGAGTGTAAGATAAAATGACATTGGTCAAGGTCCAGGATTTCTAGTAACTTAAATAATGCTACGTTCGCAATGTAATAAGAAACACTTATATATAGGAAGTACCAACGGCGTATCCACCATGCTCCTTTCTACATTGTTCCTGTTTCGTTATTCTCATCACTATAGGTCTTAACACATGGAAAAATTTGTTGTGGTTTCTGTGCACTGAATTCCGTAATTATGTATGCATCCATAATTACGTAATTCCTTGCACAGTCCGCACAGTTCATTTCATAATGCGCAGGAGAAAAATCAATCGAATAAACATGAAGTGATTTGACTAGACCACCAAAGGATCTTTTTAACTAGATCAACGAACGATCTTTTTAACTAGATCAACACATGATCTTCTTAACTAGACCGTCGTACAATCTCCTTAAATAGACCACTTAAGGGATATTTTCAATTATATCATCACATGATATTCCTAACCAGATTTTTGAATCAATCTGGTTAACTAGACCACTCAAGGGGTCCAATTATAGAATAGTACTTCATAACCCAAGGGACTTAACTAGAACGTAGAAGTCCATTAAGGATTTAAGATAGTACCTTTGGATATCATACTATGAATCCCTCATATGAGATATGGAAGATTCTATGAGGATTAGGATAATGAATATTCGGATCACACAAAAACACAAGACATAAAGAAATCACATAAGCACATAATCACATAATTTAACTTGATCTTCATTTTGTTATCTTTGGACACGGGTATTTTAAAGCACACCAGGAATCCAATCCGTGGATTTCATTTGGTACTTTAAATATTTTCAAGAATCTAACCATAAAGATAGGAAGATCTTAATAAGAATTCGGCTTTGTCCTTATTGAATCGTAATGTATGTATTAAGGCATACGAATAATTCAATTAAGGGCTCCGATTTGAGCGATAACCATCCACAAAGATTTAATTGTGAAGATAAAAAGATCCTATTTTGAATTTTGGAATTTTGTGTAACGAGAGGTGTTTCAAAACCTGGCACTAAACGTGCTTAAGTCGATACACAAGGTAGAAAGTTCATGAGGTTGAGGTACTAGATATGCCAAGGCGACATATGAAGCATAATTTAGAGGTTAAGCAGCAGCAGGGTTTGCAACAGCTTTGCCTCGGATAGCAGAGCGGCACATGTTAACCAAATGTCCCCATCGTCCACCGTGGGTACATCTGAAATAGGGTATTTGATTCGGATGATGACGGTTGCATTGATTTCACCAAGGAGCAGTTCCCTTCTACGGCTTCATACCTAAGGCGAGTCATGGTGATAGCTAAATCAACGGTCTTCTGGAGTACGACGCCTATTTGTTGAGTGATTGTAGCACCTAGTTCGGACATTGTTGTTGCGATGAAGAGGCATCATGAGGATAATGAAAGATATGGGAGGAAACAAGTGAAATGATAACAGAATGACAACGCATAAAATTTGCGATCATTTGTTTGTTACCTAAGGCAAACAAATGAGATGGTAACTAATCAAAGTAAGTGGGTCATATTAATGTATCGCGAAGAAATGCTTTAGCCAATAAGTGGACACTCACCCCAAGAGTTCCCAGGTAAGAGTGACTGGTCCGATTATGTGGATTTGTACGAACACTCTAGCCTTAGACAGAAAGCTCAGAGTACAGGCATCCGCCCTTCCAGATTGCACGTGTTCACACTATAAGACCCAAACTTTGACGTGATTTTGAAAACTTAGAGGGTTCAAAACCTTATAATAAATCATCCTAGAACAGATGATTGGTTTTCAAAGCAGATTCGAAATTTGTGTTCTTATTGTGGTTGTCACCTAAGGATAAGTGACGGTATTGTTTTAAAACTAATAACAAGATAACTTGTGTTAGGGTCCTAGGAAGGTTATAGTTTAGGTCAAAGCATTTCTAATAACCTAATTCCCTATAACCATTGGCTCTGATACCAACTTTTCTGTCACACCCCGACCACGTAAAACAACAAATCACGACGGAAACGTCGGGGGGTGTCGTAACAGAATCATTGTTTCACAACCATGGATTAAATAATTTTGTTTTATTGAATTATTGAACTCATTGTTTTATTAAAATCAGATAAATACAAATATTATCTTTCAAGTTTTAAAATCGCTAAGGCACGAGTCCATCCTATGTATAGCATACATCAACGACCATCACATAACAGCACCTGAAACATGTGTAAAAATAGGTACGTCAGCATAAAAATGCTTGTGAGATACATAGGTTTTATTATAATAGGATTCATGACTTATAAGTTTTAAAAAAAATATTTAATCAAAAATAGTCATGAACCTTAAAATATTTTCTTTTATAAATCATACTAAAATTTATAAGAAATCAGATGATATAAAAGAATAATACATAGGTAAATAAATAACCAAGTAAAATATATTGTTTGTAAAACAATATTTTGATAAAAAGGTTTGTACTATATATATATATATATATATATATATATATACACACACTTTGGTTTTAAGAAAGTCGAATAAGTAAAATATTAAAATATATTTCAGTTCCAAAATCGTTAAAATAGTATAATAAATATACTTTATTCGTCAAAATAATAATTTTCAGTAGTATATCAAAAGTATACTTTGGTTTTATAAATAACATATTAAACTATGTTTTGGTCTTATAAATAACATATTAAACTATGTTTTGGTTTTATAAATAACATATTAAACTATGTTTTGGTTTTATAAATAACATATCACACGTGAGAGCATATCAAACTATACCTTTGGGAGTATAACAAAATATACCATAAAAATGTGATTTGGAATTCATTCAAACCTTAGTGCATCAAACTACACCAATTGAGACTATAGAAATACCACAAAGGCAATCTCTATTTGGATAAAAATCGGTTTTTGACATTCCTTACAACAGGAATGGGGTGTCTAATCCTATAGCGCTATATCATACTACCAACCGGTCTGGTGAACATAAAATTAGTACTATCCAACAATTAATTTTATAATCTTTGAAAAATTAGAGTTTAAACCATAAATAATCATTCAGTTTGTCAAAAGATAAGTACTAATATGTATAATCAATTATACTTTTGAAATCATGAACATAACAATTAGGTACACATATTTCACCCCAAAACATTTGAAAAACAGTAAAAGAGGGGACTATGTACTCACTTGAGAGTGCTTAGAAGTCTTGAACAACTACCAAGCAAGCTAGAGGGATCACGGAATCAAACGGCACCTAATATAGGTAACTAAGTAAATAAACTGGACCTAAATCGGAAGATCGGATAGGATGAGGTTTCGTAAACCAAATGAGTATTGGATCTCATATGACATGGTTTAACAAAGCCTACATACTAAAACGAAACCTAACCTAAGTGCTTACGACCCATTACGACCCGTTTAGGTAGCTTACGCTACTTTAACGCGTCGTTCGCGTAAAACACGTTCGGAACGCCTAACTAGTCCTATGACAAGTATTATATGCCTAAACATGTTTAATTATGTTGCATAATCAGTTAAGTGACAAAAGTTTGGGTTACATATGCTTAAATATCAATTATGCATAAAAAGGGCATTTTGGTCATTTTCCTAAGGCATATAAATTACCTATCATACAACTACTTAAACGTAGTGACCATAAGGTATAACCTCGGAAGGTTATTCCCTATACAACTATGGTCACTAAACTTGTTTGGTCGGATCCTAATGATCGACCAAACAGGTCTAGTTCGAAAGTCTAAGTTGTTGTTTAGACCGCTTGACTTACGACTCTATACAAGAACTAAACTAAAAGTGATGAGCTAAACATGTTAGAACAAGTTTAGTTAAGTTAGAAAACAGGTTTTAATATCAAAACAAACGGTTTTGATACCCAAGAGTAGTTTGGTTACAAAATACGCATGAATACGCATTTTGGCCGAAACTACGACTCGTCACTACGCCTAGTCAACGTGGTAATCAGTAGGTATAGTCACACGGGACTATAACCATCGTGATTGCGCTCATGTTGCGAAGTTCAAACGAACTTCGTGTTGACCATAAACTGGTCAATGCAGAAAGTCAAACACATATTTATACAAATCCCAAGTATGAAATTACAATATTTCATTGGTTTGGTATTTGTTTGATGGTTGAAGTGACACAGGTGTCACACTAACCGTGGGAATAATGATGATTTAAATAATGCCTGCGACGGCGAAGGAGCAAACCTCCAAGCCATGATAGCCGCAGAAGTCCGCAAGGCTATGAATAACTTCATAGCTAACTTTAAGGGATCGAGCTCTGCTCATTCCAAGTCCCAATCTATTCCACATTCTTCTGCACCAAAGAAGGAAAGCTCACATTATTCTTCCACTGCGAAGAGTAAGCCAAAGCAGGTTTTTAAGGAAAAGTCCTGTGCTGCTAAAGACGGGTGTATGTATAAGTATTTTGTTTCCTACAAGCCCCTAACCTGGTGGAAGGCCATGATACAATCTACAGAGAAGATACCCCTATATAATCTGGAATGATTCAAGTTTGTAGACCTCATAAAGGAGACATACTATCCACCACATGAGGTGGAAAAGGTGGAGTCATATTTTCTGACACAAACTATTAAGAACTTAGATTCTCGGAAGTATGTGTCCGACTTCAACTCATTATCCAGGCTACTTCCTTATCTGATCACGCCTGAGTCTAAGCGCATTGCGCGGTTTATCGGTGGGCTAGCGCCTAAGATAAAAGGCATGGTGAAGGCTTTAAAGCCTACCACGTATAGGTCTGCTGTGGACCTATCCCTTTCACTATTTCAAGACGAAGTGAGGCGAAAGTTGGTCAAAACTGAGAAGATGATGGGAAAAGAAATGGGAGGATGATAACTCCCAGAAATCGAAGAAAGGGAAGTTCAAGTTCAACAAGAACCAACAAAGGTCTGACGAGAGGCCTGTGTGTAAGACCTGCAACAAAAGGCATTGGGGACAGTGTTATTCACACTAGCAGGCGAAGCCCTGTGATATATGCAAGAGATCAGGTCAAAAGTTCTTGGACTGTAGGGACTTAAGAATGCCGTGTGTTATGGATGTGGCGATAAAGGCCACATTAAGACTAACTGCCCCAAAGCTGCCAAAGAGGGTATTGTAAAGCCCGGGGAGGCTAAGAAGGGAAACGCCCGAGCCTTCCAGCTGACTGCGATGGAGGCAGTCAATGACACCAATGTGATAACGGGTACATTCCTCATTAATGATATCTTTGTTCGAGTTCTTTTCGATTCTGGAGCTGATAAATCTTTTGTAGACCATAAGTTTAGTAAACTACTAAATCTTAGTCCAACCCGTGTGAACTCACATCATCATCCAATTATAGTGTGCCACCTATTTCAACCTGTCACACCCCAATCGTTGGCGGAATCATCGGGGTGCGACACTAGGCGAATCAGATTGCTCAAGAGAATCCATAACAACTAAATTGCGACAGTATTTATTGCATTTGTTATCCCATACTAACAATCAGCACAATCACATAAGTCATCACAGATTTCTTGTCCTCTCGAACAATACAAATCCGACAACCTAGATTTAGGTGAGTTTCTAGACATCCTAGCTTGATTTGATGTAGTCTGCGATCTAACCTGCAACATACGTTAAAATAATGTCAATACAAAAGTATTGGCGAGCATACAGGTTTGATATGTAATAGTGTAATAGATAAAAGCTGCGAATTTCCACATACATAAACGTAATACACGACATATATACTCACAAAACTGATACTACCAGCTAAGTCCTCGAGCTTCGATCGTGATTGCTAAACTAGACCCCGTCGGGCGCAATAGTACTATACTAGTCATGGTGGGACGTCGCGAGTATAAGTCCTAGCACATATGTAACTAGCATCACGTATAATTATGCACGTAAGTCATTCGCAAGTGATAAGTAGTTTAAGCATTTGATGTGATTCGATTTGATAGCAACATATCTTACACCCAAAAGTGCAAAAGCAAAAAGGGTTCAAGTATATTTACAGTTGACGTTCAACAAGTAAACACAACTTGGTTGGATTGAAGGGAGCGCGTCCGAGATTAGCCTGATTATAGATTGATAGCGTAAGCGTTGAATAGTGCGATACCAGTGGCGGTGAACCAAGTGTCGGATGGTAATCCGATCGGATGGCAATCCGACCGGATGGCCAGTCGATCGGGTGGCAATCCGTTCGGATGGTCATCCGATCGGATGGCCATTCGATTGGATTGTCACCTCGTTTGGTGAAGATGTGTTTGTGTATGATGGTTGTCTTTTGGAGTTTTTGTTGTAGCATTTTGAAAACAGAGAAGTATCTCTACCTTTCAGGTCGGTCGATCGAACGGCCGGTCGATCGGGTGGTAACTCGATCGGGTGGCTGTTCGAACAGACGGTTATCCGATTGGCAAGACACTTCGGTTGCTGACAAGTTCACAGCAGGCTGGTCGCTCGGTCGGGTGGCAATCCGATCGGGTGACAATCCGTTGGAACTGATGTGTGATGAGGATTTGCAAAACGTTTAAGTGTTGAGGATCCAAAAGTCAGCCGATCGGATGGTCGTTCGGTCGGACGGCAATCCGATCGGACGGCAATCCGTTCGTTGTTCAGATCCTTGAATGTTTGGAAATTTGTTTAAGTCTTGACCCTAAGTGCAACCCGACCGGATTGCAGGTCGATCGGGTGGCAGTCCGATCGGACGACAATCCGATCGGGCGGTAACCCGTCCCGCAATCTTATCGTTTTACATCTTAGATATTTCGTTAAGTTTTTGCGATTTGATCGAGACGTTTCGACTACGAGTTAAACAATGGAACTCCACCAGGTCTGAGTCACCGGATCAGATGGGAATCACCCCGTCCGATCAGTTAACTGTTCTCGATGGTTGTTCATGTTTAACACGACAAGCCGGTCATCTCGTCGATAGGAACCAGTTCTCAAACCGACACTTCACTATAGGAAAAGTGGAAGGTCTGTACGAGCTCTGATGTTTCCGGTTCCGAGTGATAAGTTAAGAAAGTTTGAAGGAAAACTTAGAAAACTTTGATTCGGCTTAGATTTGTGTGATTTTAATGTTTATTCTCCGTGGAATCCATCAGATCTGGACTGTTCTTGATGAGATGAGGTCACACTTCATTGTTCCTAAGAACTTCATGATGACATCACCTTAGAACAGCTCAAATCCAAGGATTTAACGGTGAAGAGGTGAGATTTGATAGTGAGAAAGATGAAGGAGTGCGTGTAGATCTTAGAAGTACAAGGTTTGAGGTAGAAACTTATAAGAATTGCGAGAAATTGAGAGAAAATGGCGAGAAGGCGTCTGGTCGAACGAGAGCAGTCACATCAACTGTTGTTGATGTGACAAGTGGGGTATTTATAGGCAAAGGAGGAGAAAGGCGGTGCAGTGCATCAGGTCGGATGGCTGTCCGACCGGTTGGCTGTCCGATCGGATGGCTGTCCGATCGAAGTGCCATTCGATCAAACGCCTTTGGCGAGCTAAGTTTTTGGCGTTCCGTTTCGATTGCTAAGCGTTGCGGTAGTTTGGTTACACATTCTCATCCACATTTCCGTATATTTATTATTATTAGCTACGTTGGGTCGTATTTACATATCCATATTTCAAAGTTGCGATACAATAACCGGGTTTCGTTTCGAATATGCGTTACTTTACGACGTTTCACGGTCATCGAGGAGGGTAGAATAGGTCCTCACTCAATGCCATCGTGAACGTTAGTGTGTGTGATGCAATGTGCGTTTTGAGTAATGAGTTGCACTGCGACACATCACGGCTACCAAGGAGGGTAGAATTGGTCCTCATTTGATATCTTCGTGGTTGCCAGCAAGTGCAATGTGATGTGATAGCGATAAAGTATGCGTAATATGCGAAAATACTGTGAAATAGCGATGTACGCGATATAGCTACATTATGATCCGAATCTCTGGTGCTAGGCGTAACGAGTGTAGCGAGTAGTAACAATGCACGAAAGTGCGGGTTGTTACAGTCTCCCCAGCTTTAGGAGATTTCGTCCCGAAATCAATCCAACAGATAGACTTTTGAGAGTTGTTCCCGTATAAGTAGCGATACAACGAGTTAATTGACTGAGAGTTGACAAGCGAGTGCGTTTCGAGTAAGAGTGATCGATTACGATAGCGAGAGGCGACGTAATGACAAAAGTAGCATCCCACGAGTTGGCGTTTCAAAAGTACCTCGAGTCGTGAAGAATTTGTTAGTTCGATGCGATTGAAATTTTAAAGAACTTGAAAGGTTTCTTATAACATAGGGTTAACTGAGTCGATTGTTAACCAGCGTTGCAAGAAACGTTCGTTTTTAGGTATTTAAAAGAAAATTGGAAGAAAATCTTGAATTTTTTTTTCTTATAACGTAGGGTCAACTGAGTCGATGTTAACCAACGTTGCAAGAAAGTTTAGGTTTTAAACATTTTAAGGAATTCGAAAATGAAAACTGGGGTTACGGAAACTCTCCTATGACATGGGTTCAAGCTGAACTCGATGTCGAACCAACGTCTTAAGAAGGATTTCGTTTTGTTGTTGCAAAAGTTTTTAAAGAAAACTGGACTTATGAGACTTCCCTTGGGCATGGAGTTAAGCTGATTCGATGTTACCTCCACCTTGTGCGGAAATTTCACTTGTCCAATGGTTTTAATAAAAAATTATATATATAAAAAAATCAGTTTTTAACAGTTTGAAAAGTTAATTAACATCGAGCCCCACTTGGCACTTTCTCATGAAAGTTTGTTAATATGGTTAAAACACTTATATATAGGAAGTACCAGCGGCGTATCCACCATGTTTCTCCCATATTACTTCCGTTTCGTGTGGCGGTGTCATGTGTGCCGATATGACACAGATAGAATTGCGCTACCTCGGTCCAATTGATAGGAAGTCGGACCGAGTTGAAGATAGAATCGAATAAGTTAAACAGGCGAGTTGAATTGCGAACGTAGCTATAGCAGCGTGCACGAGTAGCCTGGTGACACGAAACATTGATGTGTCGTGTCTGGATAGGCGTCGAGCGATAAGCGATAAGCGAATAGCGCGATTTCGATTAGATTCCACATTAAACCCACATGGCACGTTTCCACGAGAGTTTGCTATCATGGCGAAACATCACGTTCGACCAGGTTAGTTTTGTCCCATGAAGCGATGTCATGCATACTAATACCACACAGACTGCGATGAATACCAAGCGATGAGCGACGAGCGATAAGCGGTACGCGATAAGCGAATAAGCGATAGACGATACACGATAAGCGATACGCGATAAGCGAGTAATGCGATTCGATTTAGTCTTCACAGCTTTACAATTTAACCAACGTTAAGCCCCATATGGCATCTGCCCACGAAAGTTTGCTAGTATGGCTGAATCACTTATACATATAGGAAGTACCAGCGATGTATTTACCATGTTCCAACCATACTAGATCCGTTTCGTGAATCGATGTCAGGTGTGCTCACGTAACACAGGTAGCGATAAGCGAATAGGCGATTAAGAGAATAACACAAACACAACACAAGCGATGACGGCGGCGATAAACGAATTACGATAAGCGGACGCAATAGCGACAACCGACGAGCGATAAACGACGGTTGTTGCGTTGCAAGCGATGGGGATATACGCGTTTTATGCGATTCGATTCAATTGATTAACACCACAGAGTTTAACTAACATTAGACCCCACATGGCCTTTTTCCACGAAAGCCTGCTGATATGACTAAAACACCTTGCTTTAACCACATGAGCTTCATCTCGTGAAGCGAGGTCATGTGTGCTAACTTAACACAAATATCACAGATAACGGTAGGTGATAGCGATAAAGTGACACACAGCAAGCGATATGGCGATTTGCACGATAAGCGGTAGCGATTCACATAATAAGCGGTAGCGATTGCGAGATAGATTTAAGCGATAATGCGATTGCGAGTGTGTTGAATTACGAAAAGCCTTGCAATGACACGCTTTGAGTTGCGATACAGACTTACGACCAGTCTTGCGTTGATGCAATTGCCCTGCGGGGTAGACTCTCCAGAGTCCATCGATGAGGCGATTGCACTGCGTTTGCAGACTTACGACAAGTCTTGCGATGATGCGATTTAGTTGTTACGCCTTGCGATTGAGTGCAGTGTGTTGAAAATAATCACAATAGTATAATAGGTCTAGTAACGTTCAACTCCACATGGCACTTTTCTTCACGAAACTTCGGTAGTGTGATAAAGCACACCTTGCTTGACCCCTACTACTTACATCTCGTGAATAGGTGTCGCACTTTGTTGACATGGTCAAGACGCTTATATATAGGAAGTACCAGCGGTATATCCACCACGCTCGACCATGCTTTTAACGTTATGGCACTATTAGAATTCACTACGATCTCCGTGCACTGACCAAAATAATCCCGTGTGCACCCGTGACTACTCGTTCCTTGCACGTTTATCGTACCTCATCCTAAGAGTGTAGTGAGGGTAAAACACATTATATCGTGATATATATATATATAGTATGTGTGTGATTCTAGACTAAGTGCAAATGCGAGAGAGAGTGCGAATCAAAGTTGCGCATAGGGACAACATCAATTAGTAGGGATAGTTCCACACATGAAATTATGTCGAAAATTGTTTTACAAAAACATTATCCTACGTCTGTCTGATGTCGGAAACTTTTGCTAGAGTTGCGGTTGTTGTACTCCAGTTCTTGATCCGGTGCGGCAGTTGCGGGTGAAGTGACCGTAATGGTTGCAGTTATTGCAATAGCGACAGTCAGCCCCAATTGGATGATGATAGGTACATGAGTAACACTGGGGATGAGCTCCAGTGTAAGCTCTCTTTGGAAACACCGGAACTGCTTGAAGAGGCTTTGGTTGCAGCAGTTCGGTTGTTGATGAGTTCGGGCTTGAAATCTTTCGTTTGCGGCTGGGTTTGTCGGTGTCTTGCGATGAGATGTCGTCGTTGGAGGATTCGTCTGAGGACTCACTTGCAGAATCTTTGGCCGAGTTGTCAGAAGAACCGTCGGCAGATTCGTCAGAAGAATCGTCGGCAGATTCGTCAGAAGAATCGTCAGCAGATTCGTCAGAAGAATCGTCGACAGGATCGTCTGAAGAATTAATGGCGATTGCTTGATAAGCTTGTCTGACAGGATTCTTGGAGAAAAATCCTTCCATGAGTCGTTTGTTGTTGATTTCTGCGGCTAAGCGGTAGGTCTCTTCGATGGTAGTAGGTCTTGCAGCTTCGACAAAATCGCCCACACATTCAGGCAAGCCGCGAATGTACTTCGCGATGGCTTTTTCTGGAGTGTTGACTTGACCTGGGCAGATTATGCTAAGCTGTTTGAACCTTGCGGTGTATCCAGTATTGTCACCTTCGACTTGCTTAATTTCCCAATCTTGGACCGTTCTTTGACCCGAAAAGTCAGTCTGAGTAGTTCATCTTCACGTGTAAAGGCGGAATCAATGCACGTAAAGTAACAACAGCTGTTTCATTCAATTCCTATCTCTTTATTGCTTTCTGATGATATTTTGACAGAGTTTCAGCTCCCAAGCACACACATACCCTCTACAGACTAATGAACCTCTCACCTATTTATAGAGTTTCTGGTCCACTTATACGACATGCCGAATAAGCGGTCCAGAACACTTGACACATAAGCGAACCAGATACTGACATATGAGCGGTCCAGACTTAAGACAATGACACATAAGCGAACCAGACCCTATTTCACACAATATTTACATTTTGACCCCCTGTTCCCCAATCTTGACTTCAGACTTTTTGTAGACGCAGTCAACAGACATTCCGTGCACTAACACCCAAAATTCGTTTTCTAACTTCTGGACTTCGTGGGGAGGGCAGTACTCTTCCTTCATGAGTTTTTTCAACTCATTCAGGAGAGAGCATAGGCTGCGTGAATCCCACGTTTGTTGCGTTCGGCGGTCCACCAGTCGAGTGCTCGCGATTGAAATACTCCGGTTGTGCAAGTGGTTTGGAAATGTTCGGGGCACCCACTCTGACGAAGGGCCACCTCGACAGAATTGAACCACTGGAGTAGCTGAGAAACACCTCCTTCACCCGTGAAGACCATTGGATCACAGGCTTTGAAGTGTTTGTAGAGAAAAGTAGATTGCGGCTCTTCTGTCTTGACGTCTTCCGAAGCTCTAAAGTTGCTAAGAGAGTGCACTTGAGTGACGATCTGAGGAATCATTTTGGCCACTCCCTTGACTACAAGTGAGGCGATCCTCTTTTCGTCCCTTCGTTTGGCTCGTCTCCTTGCTGTCATTCTCGAAGCAGAGTTGTTGGAAGGCATCTAGACAGAGAGAGACTTGGAGTGAGATTCGATCATAATGATTTTTGAGTTTTGCGGTGAAATGCGATTGAGCGCGATCAAAACTTGTTGCAAGTTGTACGGTATTACGTATACACATAGGAGCCACAATGGAGACACAAGTTTCCTAATTTCTCACACAAGTGTTTCGTTTATATATATATATATAGTTGTAGTTTGTATTTATACACATACATGTCGGTGTAGATTGCGCGAGGACGCGTTGAAGGAAGGAAGCGAGGGCGAAAAACTTGACGTTAGTTTTGTTGCGATCATTCGGTTTTCGTTTTAGTTTGCGATGGTTGTGCGAGTCGTGTGTTTATAAACCAGGGAGCGAAAATCGATAAATTGAGAAATCAATAAAGTGTAAAGTTTAAATTCTAAACACATAAGCGTAAATAGATTCCATATAGCGTAAAATCGGCGAGTAGATAGAGTGCCTCGGGTGTTTAGGCGTCGACTGCCCAAGGTAACCCAACTACACCCGACAAGTTCGTGTACGCGCGTTGCCCTAGAAGGCTTATGCTTCCACTGGGATGCAGCTCATGGCACTCATCTTCCTGGTCACCGCGTGGCTCGAGTTATCGTTATAGTTGAGTCCTTGGTGAGAGCTTTTGAAAACCATTTTTATAGAGAGCGGAACGGTTTATTAAGATACGGGTTTCACCCCTGACTTAATAACTTCGCTCCTAGCTGTGGTTGTGCTCTTCGAATAATTTCGGGAGTTCCGCTAGATTTTGAAATGGGGACTTTCGTTGAGATATGGATGTCACTCCTAGCTCAACGGAAAGTTCTCGTGCTAGAAAATGCGCTGGGTGAGCGATCTTGTCGAGAGTTCTTGGTTTTTACGCCTGATCTTGACTGGACCACTCGGTTGTGTTACGCGAATATTTTCGAAAACGTGTGTATTGTGTTGGCCTTAGGAAAGGCTAAGTAATATTCCAGCCTTAGGAAAGGCTCTTCGCGTGAAATTGTAGTATGCGGTGTTCACGCGAAGTAGTAGCTTTTAGCGGATTCGAGCGAGGGTATCAAGTAGGCCCGTGCGAATTCCTACAGGATTCATACGAGTCGGCCTGTTGGTACTTAGACTATAGACTAGGTCATTTCTAAGACAACAAACCCGAACTAGGTCGTGTCTTTCCTAATTCCCTATAGTTATGGCTCTGATACCAATATGTCACACCCCAACCGATGGCGGAATCATCGGGGCGCGGCACTAGGCGAATCAGATTGCTCAAGAGAATCCATAACAACTAAATTGCGACAGTATTTATTGCATTTGTTATCCCATACTAACAATCAGCACAATCACATAAGTCATCACAGATTTCTTGTCCTCTCGAACAATACAAATCCGACAACCTAGATTTAGGTGAGTTTCTAGACATCCTAGCTTGATTTGATGTAGTCTGCGATCTAACCTGCAACATACGTTAAAATAATGTCAATACAAAAGTATTGGCGAGCATACAGGTTTGATATGTAATAGTGTAATAGATAAAAGCTGCGAATTTCCACATACATAAACGTAATACATGACATATATACTCATAAAACTGATACTACCAACTAAGTCCTCGAGCTTCGATCGCGAGTGCTAAACTAGACCCCGTCGGGCGCAATAGTACTATACTAGTCATGGTGGGACGTCGCGAGTATAAGTCCTAGCACATATGTAACTAGCATCACGTATAACTATGCACGTAAGTCATTCGCAAGTGATAAGTAGTTTAAGCATTTTATGTGATTCGATTTGATAGCAACGTATGTTACACCCAAAAGTACAAAAGCAAAAAGGGTTCAAGTATACTCACAGTTGACGTTCAGCAAGTAAACACAACTTAGTTAGATTGAAGGGAGCGCGTCCGAGATTAGCCTGATTATAGATTGATAGCATAAGCGTTGAATAGTGCGATAGCAGTGGCGGTGAACCAAGTGTCGGATGGTAATCCGATCGGATGGCAATCCGACCGAATGGCCAGTCGATCGGGTGGCAATCCGTTCGGATGGTCATCCGATCGGATGGCCATTCGATTGGATTGTCACCTCGTTTGGTGAAGATGTGTTTGTGTATGATGGTTGCCTTTTGGAGTTTTTGTTGTAGCATTTTGAAAACAGAGAAGTATCTGTACCTTTCAGGTCAGTCGATCGAACGGCCGGTCGATCGGGTGGCTGTTCGATCGGACGGTGATCCGATTGGCAAGAGACTTCGGTTGCTGACAAGTTCACAGCAGACTGGTCGCTCGGTCGGGTGGAAATCCGATCGGGTGACAATCCGTTGGAACTGATGTGTGATGAGGATTTGCAAAACGTTTAAGTGTTGAGGATCCAAAAGTCAACCGATCGGATGGTCGTTCGGTCGGACGGCAATCCGTTCGTTTTTCAGATCCTTGAAAGTTTGGAAATTTGTTTAAGTCTTGACCCCAAGTGCAACCCGACCGGATTGCAGGTCGATCGGGTGGCAGTCCGATCGGACGGCAATCCGATCGGGCGGTAACCCGTCCCGCAATCTTATCGTTTTACATCTTAGCTATTTCGTTAAGTTTTTGCGATTTGATCGAGACGTTTCGACTACGAGCTAAACAATGGAACTCCACCAGGTCTGAGTCACCGGATCAGATGGGAACCAGTTCTCAAACCGACACTTCACTATAGGAAAAGTGGAAGGTCTGTACGAGCTCCGATGCTTCCAGTTTCGAGTGATAAGTTAAGAAAGTTTGAAGGAAAACTTAGAAAACTTTGATTCGGCTTAGATTTGTGCGATTTTAATGTTTATTCTCCGTGGAATCCATCAGATCTGGACTGTTCTTGATGAGATGAGGTCACAATTCATTGTTCCTAAGAACTTCATGATGACATCACCTTAGAACAGCTCAAATCCAAGGATTTAACGGTGAAGAGGTGAGATTTGATAGTGAGAAAGATGAAGGAGTGCGTGTAGATCTTAGAAGTACAAGGTTTGAGGTAGAAACTTATAAGAATTGCGAGAAATCGAGAGAAAATGGCGAGAAGGCGTCTGGTCGAACGAGAGCAGTCACATCAACTGTTGTTGATGTGACAAGTGGGGTATTTATAGGCAAAGGAGGAGAAAGGCGGTGCAGTGCATCGGGTCGGATGGTTGTCCGACCGGTTGGCTGTCCGATCGGATGGCTGTCCGATCGAAGTGCCATTCGATCAAACGCCTTTGGCGAGCTAAGTTTTTGGCGTTCCGTTTCGATTGCTAAGCGTTGCGGTAGTTTGGTTACACATTCTCATCCACATTTCCATATATTTATTATTATTAGCTACGTTGGGTCGTATTTACATATCCATATTTCAAAGTTGCGATACAATAACCGGGTTTCGTTTCGAATATGCGTTACTTTGTGACGCTTCACGGTCATCGAGGAGGGTAGAATAGGTCCTCACTCAACGCCATCGTGAACGTTAGTGTGTGTGATGCGATGTGTGTTTTGAGTAATGAGTTGCACTGCGACACATCACGACTACCAAGGAGGGTAGAATTGGTCCTCATTTGATATCTTCGTGGTTGCCAGCAAGTGCAATGTGATGTGATAGCGATAAAGTATGCGTAATATGCGAAAATACTGCGAAATAGCGATGTACGCGATATAGCTACATTATGATCCGAATCTCTGGTGCTAGGCGTAACGAGTGTAGCGAGTAGTAACAATGCACGAAAGTGCGGGTTGTTACACAACCCAAGCAAACCCATATCACTTATTGTGGGGGGTTAAACAAATAGCTTTACTAAATTGGTTTTATACTAGAGATGACATTGTGGTCCTGTTTACTTCCAAACAGATGATTTGGTTTGTGCTTTTATCTCTACCAACCTATATGGTTAAGCTTAGGGCTGGTGTAACACCCCAACCCGGAAGGGCTGACGTGTCACAATAACAGTGATATCATAAACAAAAGTCATAATTCCATTTATTTATTTGACAAGGATACACCCATTTAACAACGAAACTTAAGATTTATATACAAGCAGACACAATCAATTTTATTAACTAACATCTTCAGATTTATTCCTAAGCTTTATTCTTCTCTCTTTCCCCCGCCCAAGATAACCTGCTGACCTGTAAATACAAAATTTATACGGAATGAGCCGAATGCTCAGTACGGAATTATAGGCTCAAAGAATAAATAACGCTTTATGCAAAACTTATACAATGCAAGAACATAATTTCATAATCATATCTTACGGATGTACCCATGAGCAAACTGAAAACGTGATAATACACAGGTAGCTACTCCTGCATACTTATCACACGAGATGGCCAGTTGGCATACCTGTTATCCATCTCAGTAACTTAAATTCTAGGATCGATCCATACGCCTCCTAGTAGCTTTGTACCACACTTGTACCTAGGGACGCCGTGAACTAATCTCTCCGTCACAGATGGAGCACATGCTGTTGATGCCGCAACAACATGCTCGTGGGACACTCCACGAGAAGCGATACTCAGGGTAATAGAGTACACATGGTCTTATTCACATAACTTATAAAACTTATTTTCATAACAGAACGGAACTTATATTGGAACATGCGATAATGAGTACAACTAACATAATACTATCGCATGGCATGAAAGCTTAAATCAATTGATTAGAATAGAATTCGAACGGACTGTCAAATGAATCGATACTCAAAGACGTGAGGAGTTTTAAAATATATAGTAATTTAGTGGTTTATAACAATTTGAACATGAAGCAATAAGGAGTGGGGTAAGGATCCGTACCTTTAAAAATTCCAAAGTGAAGCTACCTTGTGATAATATTTCAGATTTATACGGGCAGAGTTTAGACTATAGATTAGTCTTTTAACCTAATTTAAATAACATGCACACAAACTAGGTTAGTAACTTAATACAGCCTTTACGATAACTCACGATATCAAATTCTCACAACGAATGACAAAGTGCGATACTTCATCCATCGAATTAACGATGATCCGTCAAATTAATGACGAACGACAAAGTACAATACTTTATCCATCGAATTAACGATGATCCGTCAAATTAATGACGAACGACAAAGTATAACCCTAATGTGGGCAGCACTTAAACATCCATTGGATATATTGATCGATCGGACAATGAATCGTAATAGCGATCGAGTTATTACCCTGTTCTGCAGCACCCCGCTACTCTTAATTTGTGTTTTGTGTGTGTTAATTGTAGTATTCGGACTAAAACTCAGAGAATATAACGAATTTTCTCGTCGAAAGAATGCCCAGAAACCTGTCCCAAAGCCTGCTATTTATACACGATTTTGAACTAGCTTACGGACCGTAAGCTTACCAACGTTACGGTCCGTAAGGCATCATACGGACCGTAAGCTTGGTAGTGTTGCGGTCCGTAAGGCTCCATAATAGGCTATAGGGTAGCCACGTTTGGAACTAGCTCAGCTGACTTGACAAAATAGATAATTTCGAATCTGACAACACACAATTGAGATAATCGTCAAATAGGTAATGCCCCCCCTGAGTTTTAGGGGCCCTAATCCTGATTCTGAAAATTCTGAAATTTCTAGGGTTTGTACGGAATTACTTGGGTGTCTTTAATTAGGGTTTCCTATGGGTTAATTTAATAAAATAATTAGGTCTTTTAATATTATTAGTTTATTATGATTTTAAATTTTCGGTTATTACAGCTGGCATATCGTGTATACCCGTATACGATAAGACACGATACACGAAATCCCATACACGAACACGACACGATATCTTATCGTGTCCTTTTTTCAAACACGAACACGAACACGACATGATATACACGAAAATTACCTGTTAATACATGTTAACATGACTGTTCGACTGTTATACACGAAAATTACCTGTTAACACGAACAAAAACACGAACACGACATGCTATCTGAGAGTTACAGAGAGAGTTTAGGGTTTTATTTATTTTTTAATTGAATGAGGAATGAAAATAGAAAGGAATTAAGGAACCCACACGCACAAGGCTGATGAGTTTTATTTAATTTAATTTCTTATCGTGTACTAACGGATATTAACAGGTAAACAGGTATTTAACCTGTTTATACACGAAAATTAACAGGTAATCTCGTGTCTACCTGTTTGGTACACGATACCTGTTAAGGCCATACACGATACCTGTTAACTTCGTGTAGGTTCGTGTCGTGTATTCGTGTAAAATTGCCAGCCCTAGTTAAGCTACATAATTTTACTAAAAATATTAGATTATTAGTGCCAGATTTCTATAATTATATTTAACGTATTTATTGCTATTAAAATTACAAAAATAGATTAAAAAAAACTGTGACAGGGACCAAACCAAATGTGCTTTTGTCTAGAACGCTTAGTTAAGTACTAGTCAATTGCCTTTCGCCATGCTATGTTCTCTGTATGTTCACAACTTTTCTGAAATGTCTTATCTTGAAAAAGAAAATACATATATTTTAACAATAACAATAATAATGTTTTTATCGTATACAAGAAGCTCAAATCAAAGTTTTACCAATTTTATACACTAAAGTATAACACTATGGGATTTTTTTTTTTAAAAGCGAACTTCATTAAAACCAACCAAACCCGAAAACCGGGCAGGCCAAAACACACAACAAACCTACATAATTACAAATTTACACCAATCCGACCAAGAGACATGATTGTTCTTTATTCTATTTCTAAACCATAAAAAGCCTAACGATCTAACTTCACTAAAAACGCTTTCCACTTTAACTTCAACACATAAGAAAATCGACTTATTCCGAGCCGACCACAAGCACCAGCAGGCCGAGACAATAATCCCATGAACCACATCTTTCACTCTGTTGACAATGTGTTTGTCAAGATGGATCTCAAGCAAATCTTTGAAAGAGAAGGCGAAGATAGGCGGCAAGTGACACCATCGACTAATTTTTTGCCAAAGAACAACGGCCGTAATACACGATGTAAAAAGATGATCCACCGACTCGTTTTCCGATTTGCAAAGCGGACAAAGGCCTTCGCCGACATCAATACCCCTTTTACGTATAACACTATGGGATGTGAAAGGGTTTGGGTTGGGGGCATTGCTCGACACGTGACGAGGGTGGGATCCACAAGATAATACTAAAAAACTAGGGGTGTGGTGTGGCGTTACTTAGCTTGGCGTGGCCAACCATGTGGATTTTTTTTTGTTTGCCAACGGCTACCCCCAACGGCTAGATCGAACTAGTCAACCAAAGCCAGCCATGTCATCCAGCCCCCCCCCCCCCCCCACCCACGCCAAATGGGCAACGCCATGCCCAACGCTTGCCCGGGGTGGAGTAGTCAGCGTTGAACCCAAACTGCCGCCCCACACGCCCCACAGTCTAAGATGAATCATCCACTTTCCGTATTTATTTTACCGGGTCATCTTACATTAACTTATACTTAATGCATTAATGGTGATACATCGCATCAAAATGGTTGTACCAAATATGTGCATAAGATTCTCTTACATGGACATTTATGTGGTGATTTATGTTTTTCTATTGTGATGCACATCGCACACATCGTTGTCTCCGCCCAATATGCTCTGTCACAAACAAAAACCACGTACTTGTAAAGAATCCTATGTTCAAATTATGTTTTCACTCGTTCGTCTTAATGTTGTACATAATTAGAAACTTAGAATCCACAAGTCAAAATGTCACAAGATATTATACCAATCACATGTGGAGGGTGTTCTAGATTTTTTTATTAACATGGGTATCAAGTGTTGTTGTTTTCTTGATCTTTGATTATTTAAATTGTAGTATGTAGAATAGTTGAAACAAATATAAAATTTGTATTGAAACTATGAGATGAAAGTTTTGATTAAACTACTTAATTGCTATGAGGGTTTGGTCAAGGACCGACATGCTATTGACAATTTGACATACTATTATTGACTGTAGAATAATGTATTCTTCACCCGTTTCGCTTATTCTTGTACATATATAGAATCCACAAGAAACAGGGGCGGATCTACGTTTGAACACCGGGTTCCCAGGAACCCATTCGATTTGTCGTTTTTAGTGAAAACCTATATAGAAAACTGAGTAGGAACCCATAAATAAATTATGGGTGAACCAATAAACAAAACTGCCTTGTGTCCAACCGGTAAAGCGCGCCGTTTCTATCCTCAACATGCCGGGTTCGATTCCTACATCACGCATCAGTAGGATTTTTTTGTTCTCTTTTTAATAGCAACAGTTCGATTTTTTTTCCTCTTTTTTTAGGGTTAAACTAAAATATAGGCTTCACCACATCATCAGAGACCTGTGAACACCGAACAGCCTACTCCCTTTCCAAATCTCTCACAATCTCTTAAGTAGGGGTGTTCATCGAATCGAATATCGAATTTTCGAATTATTCGAATCGAATTAATCGAATAATTTTTTTTTTCTCTTGAATTCGAATTCGAATAAGACACATACTATTCGATTCGAATTCGAATTCGAATAAAAACTTCAATTCGTATTCGCTTCGTATTCGAATAAAAATTCGAATTCGAATCGAATTCGAATAAATTCGCTTCAATTCGTATTCGCTACGTATTCGAATAATAGATATGGTATTTGGTTGATGGTTCATCATGTCATGGGCCATATGCCCATATCATATGTAATGGGCTTAGTAATAACTTAAATGGGTAATTTTATATAGCCCAATTAATTTATATATGTATTAAATTTTAAATTATATATATTATATATATAAAAATAAAAATACATGTATAATTCTTATTCGAATTTCGAATCGAATCGAATTTAAAATTGTAAATTCGTATTCGATTCGTATTCGATTAACTTGACTCGAATCGAATCGAATTCGAATTCTTGCGACTCGAAACGAATTCTTGATAATCGAATCGAATTCGAATCGAATTTCGAATTTTTCGAATCGAAACGAATTCTGAACACCCCTAAGTATGTTGATATGCTTTAATATTTTTCCTCCATGCGAACACTGAACAACCTCCTCCCTCCTTCAATAAGTTGTCTTTTATTCTTTTAATATGCTTTAATCTGTTAATTTAATCACTAATTTGTGATAATCGGAAACAACATTTATTCATCCAAACAAAATAAAGAAACAATTTGTATGATAATAAATTAGGTGTATTAAATTCAGACTTATTGTTTATATATACTCTATGATTGTTGCGTTTGTAATTGACAAAAAGAATGTGTTGATACGATTCTAATTCTGTTTATTTGATTTCTAATTTAGTTGGTACTTAAACATGCAATCCTTGTCTTAAATTAAAGCATGTTTCAAAGGTATCTAATCTTCAATGGTGGATATTTTTAGACATATAAGTTATATAATTAGCAACCAACAATTTGTATATATCCCTATTTTCCTATTTGCTTGTTTTGATGATAGCACAACATTTGTCATGATCTAAAAACTGCTCTTCAACTTTATATGTATGCACCAACAATTTATAAAAGAGTAACTATTACTTTTTATTGCCTTTAGATAGGATCTTGAAAGAGATACCACCTAGTATGTGATATAAGTCCACATTTGGTGGTAGAGATGCACCTCAAGTAGACAATGAATCTTGCACAACGCATCCTCAAGTTATTTGGGATATGAATGCTAAGAAGCATCATAGAGAGAAAAAAAAGGTGATAAAGCCCGACCCGACCCTAAAATTCTAACGTTGAGTTGACCGAAATTTGAGCACCGAAAAAAGTGAACCCAGTAGAAAAAAATCCTGGATCCACCACTGACAAGAAAAATAAGTTACAGGGTCACAGGGGCGCAACTTAAGTAGGGCGGGAGGAGGCGGCCGACCCTCTGAATTTTTCGCTCAATAGTGGAGAGTATGTAGTTTTCGTATATAATTTTTTTGGTATATACGTTTTCGACCCTCTGTCGGAAAATCTCAAGCTTCGCCACTGCAGGGTCATAACCCTTGACCCTCTGTTTCCGCCAATGTATTAGATGGAAAGTTCAAGTTCATGGTATTCGATTGCTACGAAGGTTTGATCAATGAGGATATGCTATCGTAGAATGATTTTATTAGTGTCAAAATAATAAAATACATGTGTTAGCATTGAAAACATTATACATATTTGTTAAACTATCATTATTCATTTAAAAGGAATGTTTTAAGACACCTTATTTTGCATTTAAATAACGTTTTATGATTTGTTTGAAGCCACTTTGATCATGATACCATGATTGTGAAAAGAGTAATTTATTATTAAAATGTTCTTTCGTTTATAGGAATATAATCTTGTTTGCTAGTTGATTATACCAATTATGAAGTTAAGACCTTTTGCAATTTTTCATTAATAGAATTAGGGTGTAGGGAGTGGTTAGACATTTAAAAGTGGTAAACTTCAAAATCAACCAATGAGAGTGTGCCATGTCATTCAATGAAAAATGTCTAAATTATGTTCAAAAGTGTTGGCAATGGTTAGACCCTTTATGAATTGGTAAACTATTTAAAAAAAAGGAAAAAAGGTGTGATTGGTTGAGATGGCATGAACCCCACCCCACACACCCCCTCTCTCTCTCCTACCCTCCCTCCTCGCATCGACAACCTGTCCCCGCTTCCTTTCCTTCACCGAGCGGCAAAACCCACCGGCGACGGTGTTACCGCGCGGCAAAGGCACTTTGCCGAGTGGGTTTGCCGCCCACTCCGTATGGCCTTATGGCAATTTATTGGAAAACTCAAATCAATATATAGTTTTGCACTTGGATAGTTGGATGTGATATTAATGACAAATACAAATACACAAAAGGATGTGTCAAGTGAGTGTGTGTGGGTGTGGGTGTGTGTCTAATCTATATGATTTTTGTTAGTTGTTGACTTGTTATGTTTTAATGTTAAATATCTGAAAAGTTATTTTTAAGTTTTAGAATTTATAGATAATAAGCATTCATATAATTAGATTTTAGCTCACACCATTGACCATCCAACATCCAACTAATATAGGATTTGAAAGTTAACTTTCTACTTTAAAAAAAGGTGGTTTGAAGCGTTGTTTAAAACTAAGCTCATAGCTTTAGAGAACGAAAGTTCCCAACTATCATGTTAATACATCCGTAGCCACATTTAAACATGGATGATATGAACGTAGATTAGCCGTGAGACCCAAAGATCGATTGTGAGATTACTTATCAGCTCAAATATAATTTGTTGAAGACAGCATAGTGAAAACTAAAATAACATAAATCGGGAGAAGGTAGTCGATACACAATCCGGTCTTAGATAGACAATGTCATGAGCTAGACAAATTTAAAAAAATCCAAAGAACCATGGTTGATGGATGGCTTGACCCTGGATCAATCATGCCGTGCATGAGCCCATAAAATGCGTCAAATTTGAAAGTCAATAAAAAAAAGTTGAATATAATAAACAAAAATAAATACACCAATGACACAAGTCAAAAACCAAATACAAATACATGTACAAAAAAATCAATAAGAAAGAATACAGGCGTCAGAGGCTGTGGACCTACTTAGTCGAGTTCAAAGGGTCATGCATAGTAATGTTATGACCCTGAGATCTATGGACGTAGTTTTTAAAAGACTTAATTTTGCTATTAAAAAAGGGGTAGCAGCCCAACTTGTTGTCCGTTTACCAAGTATCTCGATGTAAATTCATAACGCGCTTTAAATTGGTGAACGATTTTAGCCACATAATGTAATGATTATAGATATAGTGAAAGTGTAAAATACAATTTCCATTAACGTACATTGGGTACGAGATGAAATTACGCATGTTGAAAAACCATATTCACTGAAAAACATAATCACGAATGTTGAAAATCATAGTTACACATGTTTCATGTGATTTAAGTTTTTTCAACATGCGTGATTTATGTTTTTTCAACATACGTGATTAGGGTTTTGTGTGCTTATAACGTGCGTAATTTTATCTTGTACCCAATGTACGTTAAGGAATATTGTACGTTAACTGACCCCTATAGATATAAAGCAAGATGGATGATCACGACAAACTGCAAGATCTTATTAGATTTGGCATATGATTCAGTAAATAGCGATTACTAAACAAGTTTTCTAAAGTTAATAGAGTTTTTTTATAAATATAATTAAAGTTTTATTAAAAGAAATTTATTTATATGATTAGTCTTATAGGGGAAGATTCAAATGAAAACCACTAGTTATTGTGAAAACTCGAAAACTAATTAAAAAAAGCCAAAAAAACATACAATTTTTTTTTTTTTTTGCAAACCAATTTTCGCAGGTTTTATTATATAAAAAAATTCAAAAAAATTTTTTTTTTGTGTAGTGCACATGTGTAATACTACACATGTGTATGTGTACTACACATGTGTAGTATTACACGTGTTCACTACACAAAATTTTTTTTTTTTTTTTTTTTTGAAAAAAAGTTTTTTTTATACATAAAAAGCAGCGATTTTTATAAAAAAAAATTGTGTTTTTTAGGCTTTTTTGAGTTAGTTTTCGAGTTTTCACAATAAAAGTGGTTTTCATTTGAACCATCCCCTAATCTTATAAGTCGATCAAAGTTTATTTAATACATACACGTTTTAGTCTTGAAAAGTAAACACCATTTAATAAGGCTAAAATGCTTGACAATACTTTCCAAACAACTGGTCAATTTTGTGGTTTCTGAAGCGAGGAAGGGGATCCAAGGGTATTATTCTAGAATCTAGATCTGATTAATCCTGCGTTGTCATGTTAGTTCTACATCTAAGGTATCCTAAAATCATAAAACACTAGCGGCGTTTACCTACAAGTACCCTAGAACCAAATTACTCTTTTACTCCACCCACTAATCACACAATCTTAAACACTCCAACCCTCAAACCCTTTACACTTTCTAGCATGGGTAGGTATACCCGTTACCAGAACCCGCATGACCTACCATAGGGGGTGATAGTAGTGTTACCGTGCGGGTAACTTACCCGCACACTCCTACCCGTGAGATGCCCTGGCTGGCCTAACATCAAAATAAAAAAGATCCAGATCAGACAAAAAGGAGTGTCTTGTGAGCCTTATTGTAGTTTCTACTCTCCCGCATCTCTTGCCTTGAAGATTTCACTGCTTTAGCTTTGTATTATGTTGTATCTTTGAGCGTTGAAACTTACCAAATTTGAGGAGATTTTATAAAGGTGGCCTCACTTTAGAAAGATAATATTAAATCTCGGATCGTTTATTCGTTTACACAAGTGAATCAAAACACAATAATGCAACTAATCTGATTACACGACTCGTGAACTCCGCAAAACTTGGTCGTATAATTGAGGGGTATAACCCCGCTACACACTCAAGTTATATAACCACATCCTCAAACGGGCGGGGATCTCGGTGAAGAAAGAAGCCCCCGTAAACTTTTTGACAGATCCGAGGGAAGGAAGATCCACATTGCGCCCCGCGGACGTTTTAGTTTTCGGGTGGGATGCAGGTAAACACGCTTGTGTTGATCTTACCGGGGTCTCCCCCCTTGTAGGCTTTCGGGATACATGTTTTGTCCCTAGTCAGGCGATTGCAAGGGCGGCAGCGAAGAAAATGGACAAACATGCAAAAGCCTGCGAGGATAATCAACATTCTTTTATCCCTTTTGCCTTTGATACCTTTGGCTCGCTAGCCCCAGAAGCCATCAGATTTCTTGAACGGGTCCAACGGGTTGTTCACAGCAACATTTCATCTCCTAGAGATCGGGGTTTCGTTTTTACTAGGTTAGGTTTCGCTATTCAAAAGGGGGTAGCGGCGCAGCTTGTTGCCCGCTTACCGGCTATCTTGGTGTAATTTGTTTGGCCTTATATATAAAAGTTTAACTTAAATAACCACATAACCCCCATTTCTTACACAATTGTCACATGTCGTATAACCCTACATCTTTTAAGGGTTATAGGGGCTTAACCCTTACACATGTCTAAAACCAAGAAACCAAAGAAAGTCAAACTACTTTATTTTCTTTGAAACCTACGTACGGAACGGAAAAAAAAAAGTTTATTTTGATTACGTACAAAACGAAAGGCACACTGAAAGTACGGATGGGTTTATAAATTTATACATACACATATTTTTTAACGGAAAATTTGATTATAACTTTATATATCACCCAACTAGTTTATGTCCAGTGTATTACACGAATGTTCTCACAATTAATTATATTATTTAACAGTGTTAACATAAAATTTTAAATGAAAAAAAAATGTTCCATTAGGCCACCCGTAGTGGGGCGACATACCGCGTGAAATCGGTCTATATAGTGCCCCATAGCGCCCGGCCACACCACTACGGCCGGCGCTATGGGTGGTTGATTTCGTAACCGCGCGAAGTTGATAACGCTGCACAATGTTTCCCCCCACTCATACACATATATATACATATATAGGGGTGAGCAAAAGGAAAAACCCGACCCGACCCGACCATTACCCGACCCGACCCGAGAACCGATCAAACATAAAATACAGAACCGATTCACTATCCTAAATATAGGGTCGGTTCCGGTCCATAGGTCCAAGTCAGGTTTCACCATGAAAAGAACCGAGAACCGATCTAAATACCTAGGTACTTGGGTTCGGGTCGGGTTGGGTATATTTTCGGTTCAGTTCTCGGTTATTTTCGGTCCGGACCTAAACTTGCTCACCCCTATACATATATATATATATATATATATATATATAGGGGATTGCTAGAATGAGAACCACCACGAGTTATGAGAACCACGAGAACCGCGCCCCGCGGGTGGCCGTCGGCGACGAATTTTTTTTTACACCTAGATCCGTATATTTTAGCGGGGGGTTTAAATTTTCGGTTCAAACGGGGCGCCCGAGGGGGTAGTTTTTTACGCCCAAAGTTTGGGTTTTTTTAATTTTTTTAATTTTTCTTTTTTTTTTTTACCAAACTTTGGGCGTAAAAAACTACCCTCTCGGGCGCGCCGTTTGAACCGAAAATTTAAACCCCCCGCTAAAATATTCGGATCTAGGTGTAAAAAAAATTTCGTCACCGACGGCCACCCGCGGGGCGCGGTTCTCGTGGTTCTCATAACTCGTGGTGGTTCTCATTCTAGCGGCTCCCTATATATATATATATATATATAATTGAAGGGGTTATATAACCCCCTTACCACTACACTCTCTTGTGATATAAAGCCCCATAAAGCCCATTTTTTACGCATTTCGCCACTTGTCGCATAACGCCCCCAAAGAGGCTTTTGACTACACATGGTCTAAGTAATGTTGATTTTAATGTTAATGAGATGATTATGCTCATTAAAAACTAATGTTTAATGTGAAAGCCCAACCAGTTGATACATATAGTGTGACAACCCTCATAAATCCAGGTATCCGTATAATTAATATTAATTAATGCTTAATGACTGTGCTGGATTATACATAACTGCTTTCTGATTACTGCATCATACTTACATGTGCATCACATATTACATAATGACACCTTATTATCACATGCAAACTTTATAGACATACATGATGCACAAAGCACGGTTAGCACAGTTAACGGATAGAACGGGAATATGCTGACGAGGTTCAGTACATAGACAGGCAGTGTTTTGAGACCCAGTATGAGCCAGGGACAAGGTACTACACTAGTATGGTGTGTAGGGAAGTAAGGACCATAAAACTGCGTCACTAGGTGATAGATAAAGTGCCGGAAAGTGCCTAAAATCCACTTAAAGTGCAGAATTCTGCATTTTTCAGCAAAATTCAGCTTTTTAACAAGCTAGTTACATGCAAAAATTTGACTAAATGGTCCTGAATGCTTTCCTAAGTGTCGGGAATTAAAAGTGTCACAAAAAGGTACATAAAGGTCATTAAACGGAATAGCTTGACACTTTAACGAACCGGTATCTAACCGAACAACCGGACACTACCTGAAACACCAAAAATTATACTAGAAACATTGTTTAATTATTTCTGAGCTAGTCATGATCCCCGAACACCTTAACACCCACTAAAATATCTAGTAACTAACTTAACTAACTATGCACTTGATTTTGAACTAGTAAGTAACCAACTAGTTACAAGTTACACTTAGACCCCCCCTGGTATTTACGGTCACAAGGACCCCACCACCATACCTCAAAGATTTTATTCTTTTTATATTAAGATCTTGCTTGATCTTGTGGACAAAATATTAGAAGGATGATTATAAGTATGGCATGGGATCCTAGAGTTCATCATATTTCACTCACTTCACAACACCACACCACTCTCTTACTCTCTCCCTCTCCTCTCGGCCTAGCATAGTGCCGCCACCACCACCACCTTACATCCATCATCCACTCATTCCATATACTCTCAAGGGTGTAAGAATGTGTCTTGTGAAGCTTGGTGCTCTTGAATCTTGAAGAACCTCCATCAATTGCTTTTATCCACCATTTTCATCATCTTCTTCATCAAGTGTTCTTCCCTAGCTTTGAGCTAGTAGTAAGACTCTCACAACCCTTTGATACTTCTAATTTTGATTTGTTAAAAGATGTGTTATGTTATAAATCACGAGAACCCTAAAAGACATAATCTTGAATCATGAACATAAAGCTTACATATGATGAAATCTTGTTGAAATAATGTTGTTTAGAGTATGTATGATAATTGCTTTATTACTTGAGATTATGATGTTGATCATCATAAGAAGCTTGCTAGATTGTGATTAAACACATGATCTAGCAAGTTAGAGGATGATTATGTGCTAACACAAGAAGATCATCCTCATGCATGAGCATGAACTTGAATGATAAGATGATTTCTTGAAAAACAATGAACAAAGTAAGCTAGTAATCTTATGAATCTAAGATTTATGAATGGTATTTCGAAAGAACCAAGTTCAAAATATGATTTTTAGAAAATAGTGGTTCATACTTAAGCAAACACTATTTTTAGAGATAAGACAAGTGTATAAACACTAATGAAACAAAAAGATCTCACAAAGAAACGTTTTTGTAAAATATGTTTACAAGTTGTAAACACCTAAATTCTGTAAGAATGAGATTTTTAAAGAAATAAACACACTTTAAAGGGTAACTAGACTTACTAAATACACCACCAAGTTACTACAAGTTTTTGGTGAAAGCTCAAGTTCATGTTGTTATGAAAATGGTATAGTTTTTGCACTTGGTAAGTATAAGTTGTAAGGGATTGATTGTCGATTGTTGTGATGATTTTTGAAAAGAAAATGATATGCTTTAATAGCATGGACACCTCCATTTTTAGGGGAAACTATGGCAAAATTTTCTAAAAATATAAACACTTAGAAAAATATTTTCTAACACGTATTTACAAGAGTATTTTCATCATAAGTTTTCAATATAAACTTTGCCATAATTTTTGTAACAAAAATACAAATATTGGAGGTTGGTTTTTAAATAAAAAATGGTAAATGTATATTTAGAATATATTTACGTATTAAGACACTTGAGTGATTATTTGTATACTTGGTGAAATAGTTACATTATTTTAGGGTAAAATAATATAACTTAACAAAGTACCCTGAAATTTACTATCCAAAATAATACCAAGTATATGACAAGGAATAAATATATAAGTTACACACATAATATTGTGGAACCGAACTATAGAACGTAACTTACAAATATTCCGAAAAATACCGTTACATATATTTTTGGTAAATATTATTTTGGATACAAGAAATGAAAATATGATTTTTGTAAATATTGCAAAGTCGTATCATAATTTTTGACAGGGAGAAAATATACTATTTTGGAAGTAGAAATATGTTTTCTTAAATATTTAGAAGATATGTACTTTTTGGGAAAAATATATATTTTCTTGTAATACATTATTTTGGACAAAATAAGTTTAAATATGTTTTCTAAAGTGAGACTTAGAAATCTATTATTTTGGAAATTACAAATATACATGTATAAGATACCCCATCCTTGGGAAGGAAATACGAAGTTAAATACTTGAGAAGTATTAATACAGAAATATTGCTTAAACAATTATTCCAAAACCAAATATAATTTAACTTGAAATATTAATTATTTTGACAAATAATTATTGTGACAACCCTCAAATTTACATGTAACCGTACAATCTATTATTGCTAATTAAAGTGCTTGAGGACTGTGTGTAATTACTTAACTGCTCTCTGATTACCATGTTATACTTACACGTACTTGTTAACGTGCTAGTAGTATACAGAAAAATTACTAAATAGTTCGGTATGTCTTCCTGAGTGTTAAAAATTAAAAACGTTGCAAAAATATATATGTAGGACACTTTACGGGTTAATTAAGCACTTTAACGGAACGATACCCAACCGAACAATCGGACTTTACCCGGAACATAAAAATATTGCCAAACACATTGCCTATACTTTTCTGAGCTAGTTAGGGTCCCCGAACACCCTAACACACCTTATATTATGTTACACATCATAACACACTAACTAAACACTTAACCTTCTAGTTAACTAAGTTAACTTACCTTTACATTTCAACTAGACCAACCCCCCCCCCAAACCGGTTAGGAGAGAAAAAGGACTCCCACATGATTTTCTTTGATTAAATAATTGATTATGTTTAGTATCTAGAAGACACTTGGACTAGGGGGAAATGCAATGTTGGAAGGTTTCTATTTAAACCATAAGTCCTTCACAATTCTCACTTTCACCTTCAAACAACAAAACACTCTCCTCCTCTCTTCTCTTTGGATCGGCTGAAATCAGCCACCACCTTACCACCATCATTCGAGCTTGTTCCATCCATTCTATTACTATACAAGGGTGTAAGGAGGCACATAAGGAAGCTTGGTGTTCTCGGAAGTTGAAGGACCTCTTGCAAGCGCTATTAACCATCACTTTTCTACACTCGAACTCCCCTAGCCTTGAGCTAGTGGTAAGAACTTAGATCCGTTCATTCTTTATGTTATTTAAGTGTTTAATAGATGTTTGATGATGAAAATCCATGAACACTAAAGAACCATGAACAAAGTCTTGCATATAAACTAACTTGTAATGAAACATTGATGAAACATGATGAAGTGATGATAAACTGAAGTTGTCTTGATTATGTTACTGATTTACTTGCTAATCTACTTGTAATATTCATGTTTGATGTTGTTGTGGTCACTAAACATGTTAACGGAATCAATCGAACACAAGTTAGAAAGTTAAAGAATGAAAACAGAATCTGTCCAAGTTTTACAGCCAACTTCAGTTGGCTGTAAATAGGTCATAACTTAACGAAAAACTAATATTTTGAGTCTATAACGTGTTATTATGAAATACGGTTCTAATGGCACCAGAATCATAATTTTTGGACTTCGTTTACTATTTTTAAAGCGTCATTTTGTAACAGCAGCTAGAGCTGCATTTTTCTGCTGAAAATATGCGTTTTGTTTTCTATCATAACTTGAGTTCTATGTAGAATTAGATCCTGAAACCTGTACTGTAGATGACAACTGATGTATTTGTAATTACCCCACTGGAATTTCGTAAAACGGACTTACGATGAATTTTTAATAAATTGTTCCGTGGACTGTGGTCAGAAAAAGATAAATCTGAGTTCAGTCCGGAAAATGAATTTTTATAAAATATTAGTAATGAAATGGACCCCGATATTTTTACACAATAAAATTTGGAACGTTTAAGACCTTCTGTAAAAATTTGGGAATTTTTGGAATAAGTTAACTATTTATTTACAATGTCCGAAAACAGCCCGGTTTTGAATATTTATGTTGAAATGACATAAGCTATAATTTGCGTGTCTAAATGTCGCATATGCTATCTGTGAATGATCTAACATGATTATGTGTCAATAAAAGTGTTAGGTGCATTATCGTATGTTTGTTTATGAGTGGGGAATGGATGGGAAGTTTATATGGGCATAAACCGTTAAAGTGATGCATGTTATGTGATAGATACGTGTAGGAACTTTGTGCTCTATTTAAAAATCACTAAATGACTAACTGGTAATCATATTAGGACGTGATTGACCGACCTTGACTGTTAGCTATATTTGAGAATCTAACCGAGCAAACCGAGGTGAGTTCACACTTTCTACAAGGCATGGGATTCCCTGTGGTTTGGGAATGGGTTAAAGAATTTAAAACTAAATCTACATATCCTCCTTGGGTAGGATATGTATGGCCATCCTCCTTGGGTAGGATGCCATTATTAATCCTACAAATTATCCTGGTGCAGAATACGTACGTTCGTCCTCCTGGTGTAGGACAACAACCTTAAAAACTAGCTAGACAAAACTCTATCAATAAGTCACTCTTCATTATATCGACTTAAACGCCGAGGCCAATGGCGAGCGGGTCATTAGTTAATAGCGCTATTAGGTTTAACAAACCTCACACCGTGCCGGTCGGACGGGCGTGTACTAATGGAGTATGGCAGACTATCAGTGATGATAGACACTGATATAGGGCACAACTTATTTGCGTAGTAGTCGATATCATACCGTCTAGTAGTTCACACGGGGAAAGCCCCCACTGTAACAACCCGCACTTTTGTGCGTTGTTACTACTCGTTATACTCGTTACGCCTAGCACCGGAGATTCGGATCATAATGTAACTATATCGTATATATCGCTATTCGAAGGATAAATCGCATATTTTCGAGGTACAATATCACTATACTACACTATTATCACACTAACACTCACGGAGGCATTGAGTGAGGACCTATTCTACCCTCCCCAGTGGCCGTGATGTGTCGAACGTAAACAATTAACGCTAGCAAGGACCCTCGGGTGAGTGCTGTAGCTCCAGTCGTCATGACGATGATGACAATACGAGTAAACGGTACCCCGTCAGTCTTTGTGGCACTACATGAAACAACGTTCACGATGACATCAAGAAAGGACCTATACTACCCTCATTGATGGCCGTGAAACGTCGCTAATAATCGCATACTCGAGACGGAAACCGATTGTTAATTATCGAAACTTTGGATTATGGATACGTAAATACGACCCCTAGTTATATATATATATATATATATATAATAATAACAATATAATGATAATATAAATTAATTATGGAAGTACGCGCTTCGAAATCTATCAAAAACGGAGAAGTCCAACGCGTCTGGATAGCTATCCGGACGGATGGACCATCCGGACGGATGGGCATGCGCACGGATGGGCCATCCGCACGCATGGGCCATCCACGGATGGGCTATCCGCACGCATGGGCTATCCGGGCCAGAACACTTCTCTTCTCCTCTGTTGCCTATAAATACCATGTCACATCACTTGAACAGTGATGTGACAGCTCCTACGCGACCAAACACGCTCCAAGACCCTTTTCTCTCGATTTCCTCGCGATTCCGGTAAGATTTCAACCTAAAACTTGTACTTCTACAATCTACACTCGATTCTACATCATTCTATCTTTCAAAACTCAAATTCTAACCGTGAAATCTGCGGATTTGAGGCGTTTTGAGGTGATGTCACCAAGAGTTCTTATGAACTTCAAGTTGGGATCTCATTTCACTATAAACGACTCAGATCCGGGTGATTTCCACATGTTTTAATGACAAATCTCACCTAAATCTGTGCGATTTCGAGTTAACCATGAAGAACCATCACGAACGGCCAGATCTGATGGAACGGGGTGATTCCCGGCCGTTAGAATGAGTCGGAAATGACGGAACTTCAAGTGTTAGTGCGAAATTACACTACCCTAGTAAAAGCGAACGTATTCCTTCCGTTAAACACTTGGAAACGGTGATCAGAGTGCAAACCAGACATGTCAGTCCGCACGAATGACCCTAGTCCGCACGGATGACATGTCAGTCCGCACGGATGACATGTCAGTCCGCACGGACAACTGTCATCCGCACGGATCAAGTCAGCCCGCACGCACCGTCATCCGCACGGATCATGTCGTCCGCACGGATCATGTCGTCCGCACGGATCATGTCGTCCGCACGCACCGTCATCCGCACGGATCAAGTCAATCCGCACGCACACTCATCCGCACGCACGTAAAACCACATCAACCGCACGGATCACCTGTTATCCGCACGGATAACATGTCATCCGGACGGATGACTTGTCATCCGGACGGATAACCTGTCAATCCGCACGGATGAGAACAATCCAATCTAATGAGCAATTTTTCAAGGCAATCTTGCTTAACCGTATATCGTTTACTCTATTCTTCAAGGATCATTACAGACATACTCGCAATCGACTCAATCAAGTTGCATTCTCGCTAAATACGCACTGTGAGTATACTTGACCCCTTTTAATCGAATTTTGGGTGTAACATACGTTTCTAACAAATCGAACTTATCAAGCGAAATATTCAATCAATCGAATTATCACTTGCGAATAACTGTTATGCATAGATATACGTGATGCTAGTTGCATATGTGCTAGGGCTTATACTCGCGACGTCCCACCACGACTAGTATAGTACTATTGCGCCCGACGGGGTCTAGTTATGCCATCGTACATTCGAGCATCGAGGACTTAGTTGGTAGTATCAGTTTTATGAGTATATATGTCGTGTATTACGTTTATGCATATGGAAATTCGCAGCACTTTTATCTATTATGCTATACTTATCAAACCTGTATACTCGCCAATACTTTTGTATTGACAAATATTTTAACGTATGTTGCAGGTTAGATCGCAGACTATATCGAATCAAGCTAGGGAGTCTAGAAACTCAACTAAAACTCTAGGTTGTCGGATTTGTATTGTTCGAGAGGACAAGAAATCTGTGATAACTTATGTGATTGTATTATTTGTTAGTATGGGATAACGAATGTATTAAATATTATCGCAACATAGTTGTTATGAATTCTCTTGAGCAATCTGATTCGCCTAGTGCCGCGCCCTGATGATTCCGCCATCGGTTGGGGTGTGACAGATTGGTATCAGAGCCATAACTATAGGGAATTAGGTCAGACTCGACCTAGTCCGGGTCGACGTCTTAGAAATTGACCTAGTCTATAGTCTAAGTACCAACAGGCCGACTCATACGAACCCGGTGGGGTTTGTATTGGGCTTACTTGATACTCTCGATCGAAATTGCTAAAAGCTACAACTTTGTGTGAACACCGCGTACTACAACTTCACACGAAGAAGCCTTTCCTAAGGCTGAAATACTACCTAGCCTTTCCTAAGGCCGACACAATACACACGTTTTCGAAAATACTCGCATAACGAAACCAAGCGATCCAGTCGAGATCAGGTGTGAAAACCAAGAACTCTCGATAGGATTTATCACTCAGCGCATTTTTCTAGCACGAGAACCTTTCATCAAGTTAGGAGTGACATCCACATCTTGACGAAAGCCTCCATTTCGAAATCTAGTGGAACTCACGAATTTATTCGAGAGCATAACCACAATTAGGAATGAAACTGTTAAGTCAGGGGTGAAACCCGTACCTAAATAAGTCGTCCCATTCTCTATAAACTGGTTTTCAAAAGCTCTCACCAAGGACTCGACTATCACGATAACTCGAGCCACGCGATGACTAAGAAGACGAATGCCATGAGCTGCATCCCAGTGGAAGCATGAAGTCCTCCAGGTCAACGCGCATTGCTCGAACTTGTTAGATATAGTTGGGTTACCTTGGGTAGTCCACGCCTAAAACACCCAAGGCACTCTATCATACGACCCGCCAATTTTACAATGATTGGAACTTATTTACGTTTTGGAACTTTACGCTTTATCGATTTTTCGATGTAACGATTTTCACTCCCTACTTTATAAACGCACGATTCGCACAGCCATCGCAATCTAAAACGAAACCCGAATGTTCGCAACAAAACTAAAGCATAATCTATCGTCTTCGCTCTCGTTTTCTCACTTCAACGCGACCTCGCTTATTCTAAATCGACCTATATGTGCATGAATTCGAATTACATCTATATAAATATATATATATACGTATAAACAAACAAGTCATTGTGTGAGAACTTAGGAATTTCGTGTTTCCTATGTGGCTCCTATGTGATTCGTATTACTATACTATCGCACCAAGTTTTGAACGCGCTCAATCGCAACGCAAAACTCAAAAATCATTATGATCGAATCTCACTCCAAGTCTCTTCCTGTCTAGATGCCTTCCAACAACTCTCCCTCGAGACGAGTAGCTAAGAGGAAAGCCAAACGAAGCGCCGAGAAGAGGATTGCTTCACTTGTGATTAAGGAAGTGAGTAAGCTTAGTCCTCGAATTGCCGCTCAAGTGCACTCTCTCAGCCATTCTCGAGCTTCGGAAGACGTTAAGACAGGAGAGCCGCAATCTACTTTTCTCTACAAGCACTTCAAAGCATGTGATCCGATGGAATTCACGGGTGAAGGAGGTGCGACTCAACTACTCCAGTGGTTCGATTCTATCGAAGTTACCCTTCGTCAAAGTGGGTGTCCCGATAGTCTCCGTACTACTTGCGCCACCGGAGTATTTCAAACGCGAGCACTCGACTGGTGGACCGCCGAACGTAACAAACGTGGGATCTCCGCAGCTTACGCTCTCTCTTGGAATGAGCTGAAAGAGCTCATGGAGAAAGAGTACCGTCCTCCTCACGAGATTCAGAAGCTGGAAAACGAATTTTGGGAAATCAAGCAAACCGAAGGTGACAATGCTGGCTACACCGCAAGGTTCAAACAGCTTAGCATAATCTGCCCAAGTCAAGTCAACACTTCAGGGAAGACCATCACGAAGTACATTCGTGGCTTGCCTAAGTGTGTGGGTGATTTTGTCGAAGCTGCAAGGCCTGCTACCATCGAAGAAACCTACCGCTTAGCCGCAGAAATCAACAACAAACGACTCATGGAAGGATTATTCTCAAAGAATCCTGTCAAGCAAGCCCATCAAGCAATCGCCAGTAATCCTTCAGGCGAACATGTTGACAAATCTTCTGACAAATCTACTGGCGATTCTTCTAATGAATCAGCTAACGATTCTTCTGACGGATCTGCTAACGATTCCTCGGACGAATCTGCTGCCGATTCTTCTGACAAATCTGCCGACAGATCTTCCGAAAAATCAGCCAAAGATTCCGCAAGCCAGTCTTCAGACGAATCCTCCAACGACGACATCTCTTCGCAAGACACCGACGAACTCAACCGCAAACGAAAGACTTCAAGCCCGAGCTCATTAACAACCGAACTGCTGCAACCGGAACCTCTTCGAACAGTTCCGATGTTTCCAAAACGAGCCTACACTGGAGCTCATCCTCAGTGTTACTCGTGTACCTATCATCATCCAGTTGGGGCTGACTGTCGCTATTGCAATAACTGCAACTGTTACGGTCACTTCACCCGCAACTGTCGCATCGAACCGTGAACTTGAGTACAACAACAACAGCTCCAGCAAAAGTCTTCAAGCATCAGACATCTAGCAAGCGTAGGATAAAGTTGTAATGATACGATTCTCGACGTTAATTTCTAAGTTTTGAACCTACTCTCTTATTCGAAGTTACCACTATGTGTAACATTAACTCTCGTTTTCGTTTTCTCTTCCGCTCTCTAATCGTCGCACTTAGACTAGATTCACACACATACTATATACTATATCACGAAATAATGTGTTTTACCCTCACTACACTCTTAGGACGAGGTACGATAAACGTGCAAGGAACGAATAATCACGGGTGCACACGGGATTATTTGGGTCAGTGCACAGTGATCGTAGTGAATTCTAAAGGTGCCATAGCGTTTGACAAAAGGTGACACCAGAACACGGGATGAAAGTGGTAGGGATCGGGCGAGGTATGCTTTATCATACTACCGAAGTTCCGTGAAGAAAGTGCCACGTGGAGTTGAACGTTATTAGACCTATTATACTATTGTGATTATTTTCAACACACTACACTCAATCGCAAGGCGTAACAAACCGTATCATCGCAAGACTTGTCGTAAGTCTGCAAACGCAATGCAGTCGCCTCATCGATGGACTCTGGGGAGTCTACCTCGCAGGATAATTGCATCGACGCAAGACTGGTCGTAAGTCTGTTGCAACGAATCTCAATCAATAAAATAAACGCTCACGATATTGTTGAGTGAGGACCTATTCTACCCTCCTCGATAGCCGTGATGCGACATAGCGAAACGTTAAGCTTATTCGAAACAAGAATCGAACTCGACTAATCGCAATCGCTTACCTTGTATATCTCGCAACCTCTATCGCTTATCACGTGAGCCTATATCATTTGTTGTGTATCAATCTATCGCTATCGCCTACCGTTACCTGTGATATTCGTGCTAAGTTAGAACGCATGACCTCGCCTCACGAGAGGAAGCTCATATGGTTAAGGCAGGGTGTTTTAGCCATATCAGCGATCTTTCGTGGAAAAAAAAAAGGGGGGCCATGTGGGGTCTAATGTTAGTCAAACTCTGTGGTATTAATCAATCAGAATCGAACCGCATACCTTCATCGCTTGCACGCAACAACTGCCGCTTATCGTAATTCGATTATCATCATCATCATTACTAGTATTGTGTTTGTATTATTCGTTTAATCACCCAATCGCTAATCTACCGCTTATCGCTCGCTTGGTGTTCATTGCAGTCTGTATGGTATTAAGTACACATGACACCGCTTCACGAGGCAAAGCTAACCTGGTTAAGCCTGGTGTTTCGCCATGTTAGCAAACTCCTGTGGAAACGTGCCATGTGGGTGTAATGTGGAATCTAATCGAAAACACGCTATTCGCTTCTCGCTTATCAACTAGCTGGATTAATCTATTCGATCCTATCTTATGCTCAGTCCGACTTTCTATCGATGGGGCCGAGTAAACGCAATTCTATCCGAGTCATATCGGCACACCTGACACTGCCTCACGAAACGGAAGTAATATGGGCAAAGCATGGTGGATACGCCGTTGGTACTTCCTATATATAAGTGTTTTAAACATATTAACGAACTTCCGTGGGAAGGTGCCAAGTGGGGCATGATGCTAAATCGTCCTTTTCAAAAGGTTAAAACTGATTTTTTTTATATAAAACTTTTATTAAACCATGGAACAAGTGAAATTCCTCACCATGTGGAGGTAACATCGAATCAGCTTAACTCCATGTTCAAAGGAAGCTTCACGTGTCCAATCTTTCCTTAAGACCTTCTTCAAGATCAAAAACAAGACTTTGTTGGGATGTTGGTTCAACATCGAGTTCAGCCGGAACCCATATCATAGGAGAGTTTTCGTAACCCTTGTTCTCATCTTCAAATTCCTTAAAATGTTAGAAACTTAAACTTCCTTGCGACGTCGGTTAAACATCGACTCTGTTGACTACACGTTAAAAGGAAAATTTTCAAAGATTTTCATCTTAAATCCCTTTTTAATATCTAAAACGAACGCTTCTTGTAACGTTGGTTAACGATCGACTCAGTTAACTCTACGTCATGAGAAACCTTTCAAATTGCAATCGCATCGAACTAACGAATTCTACGCAAGACAAGGTACTTTGGAAAGCCAACTCGTGGAATTCTACTTTTCGTCCTTACGTCTCCATCTCACTATCGCAGTCGATCTCTCTTATTCGAAACGTTCGCGCTGTCAAGTTACAATCAAATCGCTCGCTGTATCGCTACTCATACGAGATCAACTCTTAGAAGTCTACCTATTGGATTAATTTCGGGACGAAATTTCCTAAAGTAGGGGAGACTGTAACAACCCGCACTTTTGTGCGTTGTTACTACTCGTTATACTCGTTACGCCTAGCACCGGAGATTCGGATCATAATGTAACTATATCGTATATATCGCTATTCGAAGGATAAATCGCATATTTTTGAGGTACAATATCACTATACTACACTATTATCACACTAACACTCACGGAGGCATTGAGTGAGGACCTATTCTACCCTCCCCAGTGGCCGTGATGTGTCGAACGTAAACAATTAACGCTAGCAAGGACCCTCGGGTGAGTGCTGTAGCTCCAGTCGTCATGACGATGATGACAATACGAGTAAACGGTACCCCGTCAGTCTTTGTGGCACTACACGAAACAACGTTCACGATGACATCAAGAAAGGACCTATACTACCCTCATTGATGGCCGTGAAACGTCGCTAATAATCGCATACTCGAGACGGAAACCGATTGTTAATTATCGAAACTTTGGATTATGGATACGTAAATACGACCCATAGTTATATATATATATATAATAATAACAATATAATGATAATATAAATTAATTATGGAAGTACGCGCTTCGAAATCTATAAAAAACGATCAAAAACGGAGAAGTCCAACGCCTCTGGATAGCTATCCGGACGGATGGGCATGCGCACGGATGGGCCATCCATGGATGGGCCATCCGCATGGATGGGCTATCCGGGCCAGAACACTTCTCTTCTCCTCTGTTGCCTATAAATACCACGTCACATCACTTGAACAGTGATGTGACAGCTCCTACGCGACCAAACACGCTCCAAGACCCTTTTCTCTCGATTTCCTCGCGATTCCGGTTAAGATTTCAACCTAAAACTTGTACTTCTACAATCTACACTCGATTCTACATCATTCTATCTTTCAAAACTCAAATTCTAACCGTGAAATCTGCGGATTTGAGGCGTTTTGAGGTGATGTCACCAAGAGTTCTTATGAACTTCAAGTTGGGATCTCATTTCACTATAAACGGCTCAGATCCGGGTGATTTCCACATGTTTTAATGACAAATCTCACCTAAATCTGTGCGATTTCGAGTTAACCATGAAGAACAATCATGAACGGCCAGATCTGATGGAACGGGGTGATTCCCGGCCGTTAGAATGAGTCGGAAATGACGGAACGTCAAGTGTTAGTGCGAAATTACACTACCCTAGTAAAAGCGAACGTATTCCTTCCGTTAAACACTTGGAAACGGTGATCAGAATGCAAACCAGACATGTCAGTCCGCACGAATGACCCTAGTCCGCACGGATGACATGTCAGTCCGCACGGATGACATGTCAGTCCGCACGGATGACATGTCAGTCCGCACGCACAACTGTCATCCGCACGGATCAAGTCAGTCCGCACGCACCGTCATCCGTACGGATCATGTCGTCCGCACGGATCATGTCGTCCGCACGCACCGTCATCCGCACGGATCAAGTCAATCCGCACGCACACTCATCCGCACGCACGTAAAACCACATCAACCGCACGGATCACCTGTTATCTGCACGGATAACATGTCATCCGGACGGATGACTTGTCATCCGGACGGATAACCTGTCAATCCGCACGGATGAGAACAATCCAATCTAATGAGCAATTTTTCAAGGCAATCTTGCTTAACCGTATATCGTTTACTCTATTCTTCAAGGATCATTACAGACATACTCGCAATCGACTCAATCAAGTTGCATTCTCGCTAAATACGCACTGTGAGTATACTTGACCCCTTTTAATCGAATTTTGGGTGTAACATACGTTTCTAACAAATCGAACTTATCAAGCGAAATATTCAATCAATCGAATTATCACTTGCGAATAACTGTTATGCATAGATATACGTGATGCTAGTTGCATATGTGCTAGGGCTTATACTCGCGACGTCCCACCACGACTAGTATAGTACTATTGCGCCCGACGGGGTCTAGTTATGCCATCGTACATTCGAGCATCGAGGACTTAGTTGGTAGTATCAGTTTTATGAGTATATATGTCGTGTATTACGTTTATGCATATGGAAATTCGCAGCACTTTTATCTATTATGCTATACTTATCAAACCTGTATACTCGCCAATACTTTTGTTTTGACAAATATTTTAACGTATGTTGCAGGTTAGATCGCAGACTTTATTGAATCAAGCTAGGGAGTCTAGAAACTCAACTAAAAATCTAGGTTGTCGGATTTGTATTGTTCGAGAGGACAAGAAATCTGTGATAACTTATGTGATTGTATTATTTGTTAGTATGGGATAACGAATGTATTAAATAGTATCGCAACATAGTTGTTATGGATTCTCTTGAGCAATCTGATTCGCCTAGTGCCGCGCCCCGATGATTCCGCCATCGGTTGGGGTGTGACACCCACTGATTATGGTTATGGTTTGGGTAATGAAAAAGGAACTGGTTAAACATACTTTCAACTACGGGGTAACCCCCACGGCAATTAAGCCAACGAAAGTCAAACCACGTTTTTCAGAAACAACTTAAAACTAAACAACCAAACGTGAACTCACTCAACTTTGTTGTTGACTCGTTGTTACATGCCTTACAGGTCGCTAAACGCTTGGAGCTTGCACGAGGAAGGAGTCGTTGTGGTGTACGGACTGTTATGTTCCGTGCTTATTATTTAAATCCTTATGAACTTATTAAACTTGTGTTTTGAACTTTAACTTATAAACTATGGACTTATGCTTTTGGATTTACTTTTATGCTTCCGCTGTTTAAACTAAACATGGTTAACTAGCTTTGGTCACCAATCGTATTGTGGTTGGTCTTATTTACTTAATTATGATGTTCAATATGATTGATGGCTCGATCCTGGTCACGTCACGCCTCCAAGAGGTGATACTCCGCATGGTGGATTTTGGGGGTGTGATAGATTGGTATCAGAGCCATTGGTTATAGTGAACTTGGTTTTAAAAAGGGGAAAAGCTTTTTGATAAAACCAGACTATAACCTGTACAGTGCTCAATGATCCACAATGACGCTTCACTCCACGTGCAAGACCCAACACACTAGGTGGTATGATTTAAGTTTATATTTCTTACTTGCTAGATTACTTTTGTCCGATGTGGTGTTTATGGTGTGTTTATTTAGGGTAGTAGCATGTTGTCTATTAGCCCTACTGCATTCTTTATAATATGCAATTGTTTACTTGAAATTTGACGAGTGGTGGTCAAATGCTTTTCTAATTTCTCGTCACCCCTCTACGACAACTGTTTATGCATTCTATCTATTTACACGCTTAACTCGACATGACGTCACCATCTGACCCTCCGTACATTCGGCTTGTATGTCAACATTCACGAAGACCCGACCTGGCTCAAACGAACTCGGCTTTTGGAGAACTATACCCACGCATCCCCGTTGACGGGCCTCATCATCTCCACTGGTCGTTGTTACCAGAAACGAAGCAGCCACAGTTACGCGCGTTCGTCGCTTTGCAACTCGCAACCCTACCAACCAAACTCTATTTTGGACAAGTGATATACTTCCATGATCGTGATGCAACGAACTTCCCTTTTTGTGTCCTGCCGCCACACCTCACTACTAGAATTGCTTCTAAGCGACATATTACTTGGTTGAATTCTTCTGTTATTGGTGGACCCCTGTTTTCGCTCGATTCTTCGCATGAACCTCATTAATTCCCTGTTTCTTCGATTGGCAACTGATTTAACGAAACGCCAACAACCACACCACTATTTCCACCGATCACAAGATTACCCCCATTACCTTATTGGGTGGTTAATGCTTCTTCTACTGATTTACTCCTTCGAAAACCCAACCTAGCGAATGGATGCCCTTACTGATGGGATAGTCTTCAGGACGCTCAAGGATAGAAATATGGATTACTCAACCTACAGGCGAACACGATAATCTATACGCTTACCTGACCCGCCTTACACTACAAGAAATCGTACTATCCCATGATAGTCTTCTTAAAAACGCGGAATCTTTATACTAGATTTTGTACCGACACATGATTATTGGTTTATGTTATGTCTAATTTCTACCATTTGCTTAGACCAAACCGTCATTCTCTTACCACAGTGACATTTCGTTCTCGCTCCACCATGCAAAGACACTGAAATGAACACCCTCTAGCATAGAGAGTTTGGAAGGCTCGACTCTCGATCCTCGGTGATCACTCCATGAAACCTTCAGAGTAATGCAAAGAACGATCCCAGCGCGGTAATGGGTAAGTTCCTTCTGGACGACTTCTTTGTTACTGTTTCATTTTATTCGGGTGCCGATACTAGTTATGTATCCTTAAAAGTTAGCCAAATGCTTAAGCGTACTCCAACACCTTTGAACACCAAACACACGGTAGAACTAGCTGACGGTAAAAGCCTTGAGGCCACGCACATAGTTAAGGGTTGTAACCTTGTCTTAGCTGGTCAGACCTTCTCTATCGATCTTATTCCCATCGTACTGGGTAGTTTTGACGTCGTTATTGGGATGGATTGGCTATCTCATCATCAAGCGGAGATTGTTTGCAAGGAGAAAATCGTCCGCATTCCTCGTTCTGGTGAAGAACCTCTCGTGATTCATGGCGACAAGAGTGGTGCTGTCGAAGGCATCATCTCTTTCCTTAAGGCCCAGAAGTGTTTGCGAAAGGGCCACACTGCCATTTTAGCACTCGTTACTGACACATCAACGGAAGAGAAGAGAATTGAAGACATTCCTATTGTACGTGACTTTCCCGAGGTATTCCCTGAGGAATTACCTAGTCTTCCGCCTCATCGTCAAGTTGAATTTCAAATCGAGCTAGCTCCTGGAGCAGCGTCCATAGCTCGAGCACCTTATCGTCTAGCTCCATCAGAACTTGAAGAACTGTCTACGCAATTACAAGAACTCTTGGAAAAGGGTTTTATACGTCCTAGCTCTTCGCCCTGGGGAGCTCCAGTCTTGTTTGTGAAGAAGAAAGATGGTACTTTCAGAATGTGTATCAACTACCGCGAACTCAACAAAGTGACCATGAAGAATCGATATCCTCTTCCATGTATTGATGATTTGTTCGACCAGTTGCAAGGGTCGAGCTATTACTCTAAGATTGATTTGAGATTGGGATACCATCAGCTGAGAGTCCGAGATGAGGACGTCTCCAAAACAGCATTCAGAACTCGTTACGGCCATTACGAGTTTCTGGTTATGCCATTCGGGCTGACGAATGCACCAGCGGTCTTCATGGATCTCATGAACCGAGTATGCAAACCTTACCTGGATAAGTTCGTTATTGTGTTCATCGACGATATCCTGATCTATTCTAAGAGTCAGGAGGAACACGAGCAGCATCTACGACTTATGCTGGAACTTCTTTGAAAAGAGCAGTTGTATGCCAAGTTTTCGAAATGTGACTTCTGGCTTCGCGAAGTCCACTTTCTAGGCCATGTGGTAAACAAGGATGGGATTCATGTTGATCCATCCAAGGTTGACTCAATCAAGAACTGGCTTGCACCCTGCACACCAACAGAAATCCGCCAATTCTTGGGTTTGGCAGGATATTACAGAAGGTTTATCAAAGATTTCTCCAAGATTGCGCAACCTCTCACTTCACTGACTCAGAAGGGTGTCACCTATCGTTGGGGTGATGCACAGGAGTCCGCATTTCAACACTTGAAAGATAGACTTTGTAGCGCGCCTATCCTCTCATTGCCTGAAGGCATAGATGATTTTGTGGTTTACTGCGACGCTTCCATCCAAGGACTTGGTTGCGTATTGATGCAACATAACAAGGTCATTGCCTACGCATCGCGCCAACTTAAAGTTCACGAAAGGAACTACACTACGCATGACTTGGAGCTGGGAGCAGTTATTTTCGCACTTAAGATATGGAGACATTACCTGTACGGTACCAAGTGCACCATTTACACCGATCACATGAGTCTCGAGCATATCTTCAAGCAAAAGGAATTAAATATACGACAATGCCGATGGGTTGAGCTCTTGAACGATTATGAATGCGCTATCAAATATCATCCGGGCAAGGCCAATGTTGTGGCCGACGCCCTCAGTCGAAAGGATACTATACCTAAGCGTGTACGTGCTTTACAGCTTACCATCCAATCTAACCTTCTCGCTCAAATTCGTGATGCGCAGGTCGAAGCATTGAAAGCAGAGAACATCAGGGCCGAGTCCTTGCGAGGATCGAGGCAGCGACTAGAGCAAAAGGAAGACGGCGCTTACTATGTAACAGGGCGCATCTGGATTCCACTTTATGGAGACCTACGCGAGCTTGTGATGGATGAAGCACACAAGTCTCGTTATTTGGTACATCCTGGTTCGGATAAAATGTACCACGACCTCAAGACTACGTATTGGTGGCCTGGCATGAAAGCCCACATAGCAACCTACGTCAGTAAGTGCTTGACTTGTGCGAGAGTCAAGACTGAATATCATAAACCATCAGGCCTACTTCAACAACCGGAGATCCCAAAATGGAAATGGGAGCAAATTTCCATGGATTTCGTTACTGGTCTGCCTAGATCTCAACGCGGAAACGATACCATTTGGGTGATCGTAGATCGACCGACCAAGACTGCACATTTTCTGGCTATCAAGGAAACGGATAAGTTTTCTACTCTAGCAGACATCTACCAAAAGGAAGTGGTATCAAGGCACGGAGTGCCAACCTCCATCATTTCTGATCGTGACGCGCATTTTACTTCTGAACTGTGGCAAGCAATGCACAAGTCCTTTGGCTCACGTTTAGATATGAGCACCGCTTATCACCTACAGATGGATGGGCAATCTGAACGCACCATCCAAACCCTCGAAGACATGCTTAGGGCATGTGTAATCGACTTCGGCAATGGCTGGGAAAAACACCTCCCGTTAGTGGAGTTTTCATATAACAACAGCTACCACACCAGCATCCAAGCCGCTCCATTCGAGGCATTGTACGGACGTAAATGCCGATCACCTCTCTGTTGGGCAAAAGTTGGTGACAGCCAAATTACTGGCCCAGAACTTGTGGTAGATACCACCGAGAGAATTGCTCAGATACGAAAACGAATGGCGGCAGCTCGTGACCATCAGAAAAGCTATGCTGATAAGGGAAGAAAACCACTCGAGTTCCAGGTTGGGGATCGAGTGCTACCCAAAGTCTCACCTTGGAGAGGCGTAGTTCGTTTTGGCAAACGAGGCAAACTCAATCCGCGTTATGTCGGACCATTCGAAATCATTGAGAAAATTGGCAAGGTCGCCTACAAATTGAATCTACCCGAAGAACTCAGCGGAGTTCACAACGTATTCCACGTGTCAAATCTGAAGAAGTGTCTGTCAGATGAGACCCTCATAGTTCCTCTCAAAGAACTCACAATCGACGACTACGGATCGAGATGTTAAGATCCTCAAGCGTACCAGGATACCTCTGGTCCGAGTTCGTTGGAATGCTCGTCGTGGCCCAGAGTTTACCTGGGAACGAGAAGACCAAATGAAACTCAAGTATCCCCAACTGTTTAAGAAAAACGCAACCACTACTGAGGCTGAAGCTACTGCAGAATTTCGGGACGAAATTCCAAATCAACGGGGGGATGATGTGACACCCCAGGAAAACCAGGAAACCAACACAACTTAACTAGCTTCCTCAGTAACCACGCGCTAAATTTCGGGACGAAATACTCTTAACAGGGGGAGAATGTGACAACCCTCAAATTTACATGTAACCGTACAATCTATTATTGCTAATTAAAGTGCTTGACGACTGTGTGGAATTACTTAACTGCTCTCTGATTACCGTGTTATACTTACACATACTTGTTAACATGCTAGTAGTATACAGAAAAATCACTAAATAGTCCGGTATGCCTTCCTGAGTGTTAAATATTAAAAAACGTTGCAAAAATATATATGTAGGACACTTTACGGGTTAATTAAGCACTTTAACGGAACGATACCCAACCGAACAACCGGACTTTACCCGGAACATAAAAATATTGCCAAACACATTGTCTATACTTTTCTGAGCTAGTTAGGGTCCCCGAACACCCTAACACACCTTATATTATGTTACACATCATAACACACTAACTAAACACTTAACCTTCTAGTTAACTAAGTTAACTTACCTTTACATTTCAACTAGACCAACCCCCCCCCCCCAAACCGGTTAGGAGAGAAAAAGGACTCCCACATGATTTTCTTTGATTAAATAATTGCTTATGTTTAGTATCTAGAAGACACTTGGACTAGGGGGCAATGCAATGTTGGAAGGTTTCTATTTAAACCATAAGTCCTTCACAATTCTCACTTTCACCTTCAAACAACAAAACACTCTCCTCCTCTCTTCTCTTTGGATCGGCTGAAATCAGCCACCACCTTACCACCATCATTCGAGCTTGTTCCATCCATTCTATTACTATACAAGGGTGTAAGGAGGCACATAAGGAAGCTTGGTGTTCTCGGAAGTTGAAGGACCTCTTGCAAGCGCTATTAACCATCACTTTTCTACACTCGAACTCCCCTAGCCTTGAGCTAGTGGTAAGAACTTAGATCTGTTCATTCTTTATGTTATTTTAGTGGTTAATAGATGTTTGATGATGAAAATCCATGAACACTAAAGAACCATGAACAAAGTCTTGCATATAAACTAACTTGTAATGAAACATTGATGAAACATGATGAAGTGATGATAAACTGAAGTTGTCTTGATTATGTTACTGATTTACTTGCTAATCTACTTGTAATATTGATGTTTGATGTTGGTGTGGTCACTAAACATGTTAACGGAATCAATCGAACACAAGTTAGAAAGTTAAAGAATGAAAACAGAATCTGTCCAAGTTTTACAGCCAACTTCAGTTGGCTGTAAACAGGTCATAACTCAACGAAAAACTGATATTTTGAGTCTATAACATGTTATTATGAAATACGGTTCTAATGGCACCGGAATCATAATTTTTGGACTTCGTTTACTATTTTTAAAGCGTCATTTTGTAACAGCAGCTAGAGCTGCATTTTTCTGCTGAAAATATGCGTTTTGTTTTCTGTCATAACTTGAGTTCTGTATAGAAATAGATCCTGAAACCTGTACTGTAGATGACAACTGATGTATTTGTAATTACCCCACTGGAATTTCGTAAAACGGACTTACGATGAATTTTTAATAAATTGTTCCGTGGACTGTGGTCAGAAAAAGATAAATCTGAGTTCAGTACGGAAAATGAATTTTTATAAAATATTAGTAATGAACTGGACCCCGATATTTTTACACAATAAAATTTGGAACGTTTAAGACCTTCTGTAAAAATTTGGGAATTTTTGGAATAAGTTAACTATTTATTTACAATGTCCGAAAACAACCCGGTTTTGAATATTTATGCTGAAATGACATAAGCTATAATTTGCATGTCTAAATGTCGCATATGCTATCTGTGAATGATCTAACATGATTATGTGTCAATAAAAGTGTTAGGTGCATTATCGTATGTTGTTTATTATGGGCATAAACCGTTAAAGTGATGCATGTTATGTGATAGATACGTGTAGGAACTTTGTGCTCTATTTAAGAATCACTAAATGACTAACTGGTAATCATATTAGGACGTGATTGACCGACCTTGACTGTTAGCTATATTTGAGAATCTAACCGAGCAAACCGAGGTGAGTTCACACTTTCTACAAGGCATGGGATTCCCGGTGGTTTGGGAATGGGTTAAAGAATTTAAAACTAAATCTACATATCCTCCTTGGGTAGGATATGTACGGCCATCCTCCTTGGGTAGGATGCCATTATTAATCCTACGAATTCTCCTGGTGCAGAATACGTACGTTCGTCCTCCTGGTGTAGGACAACAACCTTAAAAACTAGCTAGACAAAACTCTATCAATAAGTCCCTCTTCATTATATCGACTTAATCGTCGAGGCCAATGGCGAGCGAGTCATTAGTTAATAGCGCTATTAGGTTTAACAAACCTCACACCGTGCCGGTCGGACGGGCGTGTACTAATGGACTATGGCAGACTATCAGTGATGATAGACTATCAGTGATGATAGACTATCAGTGATGATAGACACTGATATAGGGCACAACTTATTTGCGTAGTAGTCGATATCATACCGTCTAGTAGTTCACACGGGGAAAGCCCCCACTGATTATGGTTATGGTTTGGGTAATGAAAAAGGAACTGGTTAAACATACTTTCAAATACGGGGTAACCCCCACGGCAATTAAGCCAACGAAAGTCAAACCACGTTTTTCAGAAACAACTTAAAACTAAACAACCAAACGTGAACTCACTCAACTTTGTTGTTGACTCGTTGTTACATGCCTTACAGGTCGCTAAACGCTTGGAGCTTGCACGAGGTAGGAGTCGTTGTGGTGTACGGACTGCTATGTTCCGTGCTTATTATTTAAATCCTTATGAACTTATTAAACTTGCGTTTTGAACTTTAACTTATAAACTGTGGACTTATGCTTTTGGATTTACTTTTATGCTTCCGCTGTTTAAACTAAACATGGTTAACTAGCTTTGGTCACCAATCGTATTGTGGTTGGTCTTATTTACTTAATTATGATGTTCAATATGATTGGTGGCTCGATCCTGGTCACGTCACGCCTCCAAGAGGTGATACTCCGCATGGTGGATTTTGGGGGTGTGACAATTATAACTTGGAACAATATCAGAAACGTAACTCAAACACAAAAATACTAAGCAAAGACACGACCCGTTCGTCTAATAGACGTTAGTACACTGTAGGTAGTCGTGTTTGCTGAGGAGGTTTGAGTGCCAGTACTGAAGATGCAATACATTGAGTTCATGTCCCCCTTTTCTTTTAACTGTTTTCAGTTTTATACGTAGGGGTGAAATACATGTTACGGTTATTACAAACTTTTATACATGGTATGGTTAGCTAAGGAGGGTTACTACTAGATCATGTGAAGGGTGGGTATAACACTTAAGGCCATTAATCCTCGTCGTAGGACAGAGGGACATGAGTGATAGATCTATTTGGTTGTAGCGAGCCCACACCCATGGGGACCAAGGTGGCCCATAGTGGTGACTATGTCTTCCAGCCGGAGGCCCGGTACAAATTTGCTAGGTTTGAGTTTTCCTGCACCATTTCACACATACCATTGGCTTTGCAACCCATTGGTGATCTCTTTTTTGTTTTCCTTATTGCTACATACCAGGGACATACATACATACAAGACATACTTTAAAGGTTTATTCATACACTCACACATGAACTCGCTCAACTTTTGTTGATTTTTCAAATTACATGTATTTCAGGGAACTAGTGGATCTGGCAGGTGTGTGCATGTTTTCAGGCTGCGTATAAATAAAAGATGTCATCCGTGGTCGTAGAGTTTAGAAGGTGTATCCTATTCCTGGACGGGATACATGTTTCTAAACCCGGTTTTATTTAAAGTCTTTTGTTGAGTCTTTATGAACTCATTTGAACATGATGTGGTTGTAACTTAAGTTGGTGTCAACGTTTCAGACAAGTAAGTTGTGGTATTTTCTAAACTTAATTTATGAATGAATGTCTTTTGGTTTTTATCATTTAGCATTGTTATGATTGAATGCTATGGTATTAAGAAGTTACACCAATAACCACGCTTCCGCAAAAGTCAGGGTGTGACAGCTTGGTATCAGACCTTCGATCGTAGCGAACTAGGATTCTTTCTCGAGTCTAGACTACGATCATTAGGGCTCTCACGAAAATGTTTTCACAAACATGTTTTCATTGCATACACAAAATGTCCAGATCCAGGAAACAAACATTTTTACAAATAAAAGGCACAAAACACATTTCAAAGAATTCATTTATATTTCAGTCTGAGAGACTGGGTAGTCTGATAGACTAGTTGGGGCAGTCTGGGAGACTGGGAGATTTAGCCTGAGAAGCTGGGTAGTTCAGTTTGAGAAACTGGGAGGTTTAGTCTGAGAGACTAAGTAGTTCAGTCTGAGAGGCTGGGTGGGATAGTCTTGGGAAGGCTAGGATGCATACATGCTTACATTGTTATTACTTACATGCTTATTTGATGATTGTTGATATGTGTGCATATGTGTGATTGTTTTGTTACATGCTTATTAGATACCATAGACCCTATGGCCATAGTTTCAGATGACGAGATGGCCACAAATCCTGAGGTTTTCACTTCAGACACTACGAGTAGCGATGATGATGACTTCCAGCCGTTTGCCTTACCAGATTTTGGAGATAATATACCACTAGCTGATGGTTTTCCTGACGGGGATCTACCTCTTGTTCAGATCCCTGCTCCTTTTCCTCTTGCTGCATTTCCTCTTGAGGATCTGCCTCTAGACGCTATGTCTGACGACGACATCGATCTTTTTATTGAGGGTCCCCCTGAGGGTGCCCAGGATGGTGGGGCTCCAGTCAATGATGCCGTTTTCGATCCACTTGTTGATATTCCAGTTGGTGATGTCGTTGCTGTTCCACATGATGAGATTCCTTTTGTCGAGGCTCCTTCTGACCATTCTGGTCCTGATTCATACGAGTCTGTGTCATCTACTACTTTACACGCACTGGGATTACAATGATATCCCACCGATACTGATTCTGACATAGCTATGTCTGTTGCACCCGATATTCCACACGGTGTTGGTCATGATTTTGAGTTTGATGATGAGTTGGATCCTATCTTTCCACACGACTTTGACCCTGATCATGAGATTGAGTTTATCCTCGATGAGCAGCCATTTGAGGCACCTGTCGTTCCTGACGATCAGCTCTTTGATATACCCGCTGATCTTGAGCTTGCTCCAGCTGACCCCGAGCCTATGATTGCACCTGAGCCTATACCTGCTCACGATCCTCTACCGGAGCACGATCACGTTGACATTCCAGTTGTTGCACCACCTTTGCCTGACCCTCTACCTGCACCCGCAGACCACGCTCCTTTTGCAGCCCAGATTGACCCTAGATATGCGTTCACCCACAATGGGTGGATCGAGGACGACGATGACTTACCTCCTTTTGTTAGACCTGTTACTCCCCCACCTGCACCTTCACATGCACCAGCTGATATCACCCCGTTTCACCCACACGTATCTGACATTCATCGCACTGATTTACCAGTCATGTTTCTACAGGATATCCCTCCTCCCCGTCCAGGGGAAGGACCATAGAATCAGCAGCTCAGTCACACACCACCTGTGTCAGCAGCTTTTCCTTTCATGCCACCGTTTGCACCTGCTACACATACTGCTCCTTTTGCCACTACACCATCGGGGGAGCCACTTACCTGGTTTCCGCTCAACACTATGCTTATTTCTGATCCATACCATCCCTTTCACATTGGATATACGAGGGATGATTTGCTTTTGTCACTGCAGCTCCAGCAGGAGATGCTGAGTAGGAGAGTCATGGAGTTAGAGAGGATCCCGCATCCTCCGCCCTGTCCTTGTCAGTCACCATTCACGACTCCGCCCTCTCCTCTCCTGCCATACCCAGATGTTGACTTCCGTTTCCTTACTATGGAGCAGCAGGTTAGCTACCTGTTGCGTGTCGTTCATGCCCTCGAGGAGGATTTAGCGCATTTGCGTAGGTTGCTTTTCGTTCCTCCACCTCATCCTCCTCCACCATCAGCTTAGAGGTTTTTGGTTTTATGCAGATATCATACTTTGATGAGAGTGCAACTATTGAGCCAGATTGCACAACCTTTTGAAGACCACACTTTGACTTTTGACTTTTGATTATTGTAGTTGGTAGACGTTATGGACAGGGGTGATGTGACCCTTTAGTCCCTTTTGATGTATGATACAATTGTGAAACTTGTAAAACTATACTTGTGGTCTTGATATATGAAAGCTCAATCGTAACATTCTCATTACTTGCATTGTTGAATTTTAATTTACGTTGTGATTGTTAGTAAGTAAACACATAACATCCATGAGGTTACAAATGATAAAAGATATTATTCAGTGTTTACTTGTGTTGATGAATGTATTCTCATACGCGTACTACATACTTATATGCATAAGACCTGACCTATGCAATCTTCTTATAGAAGATGCCTCCACGAAGAGAAACTCGATTGCCCACTACTGAGGCCGAGTTACAAGAACGAATTTCACGAGCGATAGCAGAGCACGAGGCCTCACGCGCTCAGACTATGTAACACCCCAAAATAGGATAACATGAAACTAAGTTCAAATAATTAAAAGAATTAACTAAGTTAGTAAAATGTTACAAAAGCTAGTTAAAGGGGTGGAAAGTGTTTAATGAAATAAATGAAATCCTATAGGGGTTAAACATGACAAATGGTTAAGTAAAGGTATTAAAAGGAAGAAAACCCCAAAATCACACATATGTGTGTTCTGGGGATCGAACTAAACAGGGAACCAAGGGTGAAACCCTTGTTCACCAAATTCAATCAAATTGGGCAGTAATCTAGGAGATAATCAACTGCATGAACTTGAATCCACACCCATCTAAGCTCAATTTTAAGGAGGTAAGTTCAATTTCTTGAAATCATGACTTGTAAGAAGTGGGTTATAATCCAATCTCGAATTTATACAAGAAATTGTGTAGATTGGAATTAGAACTTTTCCATGGAACAGGAATCATGTATGAATATGCGTGAATTCGATCATTTAAAAAGATAATTTCATGACCCATTTGATATGAATTACTAGGGGTGTAGAATGGTGGAAAATTGAAGTAATCATGTGTAAGTTTGATAAATAATGATGTAGTAGTACTTGAATCCTTAACAAATTCGAATAGGGCAAGAGATTATTATGAACTTGGTTGTTGTTGATGAATATTGAAATGAACTAGTAGGAACTATGCTTCAAAAGCTTGTACTTAGTGTCCCACAATTACGAAACCCGCCAAGTGTTTGATGAAATGCTTGAAAGAATAAAAATGTGTAATTTTGCTAGATAATGGAATGAAATATTGGGATACTAAATAAATGAATGAATGTGTTGATATAGGCGTGAAGGAAGAAGGTTCAAATACTAGGAAATCGGAAGGTTCACAAGATCGAGGTACGTTAGTATACACCTTATCTCTATTACGTTGTCATATGTATAATAATCTCAATTGTATTATGTTGTATGATGAAATCGTGAAAGACGAAATCTAAGATTGTTGAAAGTAAGGTTAGATCCGTCATGAACGGATGTTGAAAAATGAATAAGATACGAAAGATAATGTATCATATCCGGTTCCTTCTAGTCGAACCGGGTATGGAAAGTTAAGTATGTTTCGAATGAAAGTTTACTCGGTCCGTCTTTTCGGATTGGAGTGTAAGCGTATGTAAAGAATATATTCGTTCGTCATGAATAAATCAAATGAAAGTTATAGTAACCATTCTAGTACTCGTCGTTAGTGGGTATGTAAAGAAAAGTATGTTAGTCTCTACAATGAGACGAGCATGTAATGAACCGTCTAACGGTTGGTAATGTATTGAAAGATGTAAGGCCGCGACAGTGAATAGTCGGGTTATTAGTTAATCATGTTAGTGATGAAATACTAACTTATTTGTTTATGTTGAATGTAGGTAAATCCTCAGTTTAGGCGACTTGGCAAATTGGAGCGAGCATATGCACACTTTATGATCATCAAGCGCTTCCGCTATTACGTATTAATGTTTTTGGTCAAATGCTTGTTTTTGTATAACATTGATAGTAGTTATACTTTAAACACTTGGTGTATGGTTTTTAGTCGTGTCTAGTCGAACGGGTCGTAAACTTGTTGTTTGATGATGGTTAATACAGGGATACACTCGTCTTACGGACGGGTCATGCCCAAATTTTGTTAAATTAGCGCACAAATGTTATTAATATCTTTACGTTTAATTGCAAAAAGTTTGGACGCATTTAAAAGTTTATGTTTTTAGTGTCCTTTGGTCGTCATTTTATACAAAGCAAAAACCGGGCCTTACAAGTTGGTATCAGAGCCGAGGTTTGAGGGATTCAAGCACAAGTAGTAGTGCTTGAACTCAAACTGACGGCTCACTCGAAAGTGTGCTCGCTCCAAGATCGCCAATGAGGTAAAATTTAAGTTTCGATAAATGTAAGTATGCATAGTGTGTTACGGTATAAGTTTTAAGATTAAGTATGATAAAAGTGATAAGGCGGGTAAAATGAGAAGTCCCTGGACCCGTGAAGCTGAAAACGGACCCGGGAAATAGTCGAAACAGCCAAAAAAATTGGTTTTTCAGCGTTTCAGCAAAGGAAGGGCCGTCGCCGACGGGGTGTGAAGCCGTCGCCGACGACCTATCTGTCTGCCTACGGACAATTGTAGGCGACGCCCATTTACGAAGCCCGTCGTCGACGGGGTGTTAAGCCGTCGCCGACGGCTTGCGGAAATCAAATCCGCTGAAATTTTTTTATTTTGCGTTGTTTTTCGTATTTGAGTTCTCAAATTGTCTGAAGGCATATTAAATGTTCGTGTAGGGTCTATGTAAGGCCTAGTAAGATATATGTAACCACGATTAGTGGTTACGATAGAAAGAAATTTATAAAATTCGAAGGTAGCATGTCGAATGACACGAATGAATGATGGAATTTTAAAAGGCGAGTAAGGTTTAAAATGTAAGAATATGAATGAAGTAATTACGGACTAATGAGCTATGATGTACTGAAAGCTTATGATTTGTATTAAACGAAAACATGACATTGTGTAGATGGCTGATGCAAGAAATGTTAATGATGATGATGATGATACGGCTAGTCAAGAAGCATTTAACAATAAGGTCACAGAAGTGGCTGAAGGGGTTATGCAAGCTAATCTTCCACGATTAGCTCAAGAGGTAGAAAGTCGGGTGTAGGGAGTTGTATATGCCATGATGACTAGCAAGATCGAAGAATTGAAAGAACTGAGTGAGGGATCTAAAAGTAAAAGCAAAGAACGACGGTGCACGTATAAAGACTTCATGGCGTGCAATCCAGCCACGTATGATGGTAAAATCGACCCGATCACATGCCAAAGATGGATTTCAAACATAGAAGCGGTATTTATACGAAGTCGGTATGAGAAGGAAGACCAAGTGATGTTCGCTACTGGCCAACTCACCCTTCAAGCGAAAGATTGGTGGGATGCGCATAGCAAGGAAATAGGTGAGGATAGACTCCAAATGATGACTTGGCAAGAATTTAAGGAGCCCTTCATGAGATATCATTGTCCTCAGTCGGCTATTGATAAGATTCAGGAGGATTTCTTACGCCTCCAACAGAAAAACAAGTCAATAAACGAAATATCAAACACTTTCATGGATAAGATGAAGTTCTGTGGGGATTTTGTGAAGACTGAAAGAATGAAGATCAATCGCTTTTACGATGTATTAAAGGCAGAATTTAGGGAGTTCATCACTCCCTCGAAATGTGAAACCCTTGACGAGCTTATCAATTTGGCACGGGATAGAGAAATCGAGATTAAAAGGCAAGAAGAACGAGGTGAAAAGAGATTGAATGAAAAGGGGGCAAGTTCAAGTCCGTCCAAGAAAGCAAAGTTTCAAGACCACGGAAAGAAGGACAAGTCAAAGGGTGGTATTTCTCCGTGCAAGACATGTGGGAAACTTTATACTGGGGAATGCCTTCTGGGTAAGAAGGGGTGCTACAAATGCCGCGAGGAAGGGCATACATCCTACAAATGCCCTAGCAACCCGAAGACATGTTTCAATTGTTTCCAGAAAGGGCATGTTAAGTCGGAGGGTCCTAAACTCCAACAAGGATCAAAGAAGGAGGGAAAGAACGAAGAAAGCTCTAAGGCGAAAGGGAGGATGTTTCAAATCACATCCGAAGAAGCCAAGTCCCATCCGAATGTGGTTTCAGGTAACTTTTTAATAAACTTCATACCTGAAGAAACACTAACTAAATGGTCGGAACCGAGATAGTTAGGGGGTTTGAATCCGCATAAAAGGGTTAGCTCTCTCTCGGTTGATTCAGTTGCAACAGAATTTCTTCTCCGGTGGTTCTGCAAAAAAGAACACCGTTAGCCTCGTCAAGGGGAGAAGAGGGTTCTCTCCTTGACCCGACTCCGGCGTGAGAATAAGTATTGGTAATGGAGAAGATAAGTATTTGAGAAGTGAGTGTGATCTGAGTTTATACCTGAATAGTTCTCTTATTTATAACCGGGAGTTTGGGAGGGAAAACCTGTTATTGAAAAGATGACGGAAAATGCTAACGCCGTAGCGGTTATATTTTCTTCCGTTAAGTTTTTTGATCCTTTGTTAAGTTGTCTCGATCCGATGTGAATGCACACGGATCGTGGTTTGATCTATGGCTGGGGGATTGCCACGTGGAAAGCGATCAAGTGGAGATTACTCTTCAATTGCATGCCTTCGTTGTGATTCCAGGGTTGCTTGTGGTGATGACACGTGTCCAGACGGTTATAACCGTCTGGGTGGTGCACGATTGTATTTCTTTCTAGAAGATTACTGCTGTAATCTGGTGTGACACCTTGCTGTGTAGACACAGACAAATAAATCCCAAGTCTGGGTAAAATAATATCCAAGTCTGGATATTTAGGCGGAGGTATTGAACAAAGGATTTTAATCCTTTGTTAAATGGAGAAGGCGCAAGGATTCATGTTCACCTTTTGGGCGCGCGATTGTGAATCGCTGACTTTTCCTTCTTTGTAAGACCGATGCGCGGTCGCGCAAGGTCGAAAGGCTAAAAAGGTTGGTTTGTGGTATGGTCTCAAATCCCTTTTATGAGGTTTTTGGGACCTTACCCCTTCAAGTCCCCCCAGTCTAGTGTTGTACTTATGCAAGTAAGTGGAGCACTGGACTTATGAGAGAGAGGTGTTTTTTAGGCGCGAGAAATAAGAAAAGTTCTAACTTGTTAAAAAAGGAAAAACTTGACTTTGTAATTATGCTCTGACATGTAATGACGTCAACTGGCAGTAAGAGTGGGTATTTCTCTTTTTGCCTTGAGATTCGTAATGGCGCTTGTCAGACTTCATTAATGAGGATATGACCCTGGTTCCTGTAGCGCCGTTTGGATGTGATATAATTCTGACAATTAATGATGAGTAGGTGTCTCGTTTTTTGTATATATATGTTTTGGGATACCTGTTTATCTTTAATTTGGGGAAAATGAAGATGAAAGGTTTGTATCGTACCCGCTGTCTTCACGATATCTTGATTTTTTACGATGCTGCCGAGAGCTTGTTGCTGCTTGCCAATTCTCCGTCACCGCCTCTTACCGGAACCGGCAAGGTGACGTCTGCTGTTGGGTCTGCTGACGTTGATCTTCGTTTGCCGGAGGCTGATAATGAGACCGTTGTGTTGTCGGTTGAAGTTTTAATGGCTCGTTTTCCAACTCTCCGTCCGAGTACGTGTGAGTTGGTGTACCATCGTCGTCGGAAGAAACCTCCGGTGAACATGGGTGTTGAAGACGAACCTATGGTTGGTTAGGTTTGGGAGTTGTCCGTCCCTTCTTTTGATTGTTCATATAAGTCTGTTAGCATAAATCCTTTCTTTTGAAGAACACGGGTGTGATCGTTGTTAATGGCTGTTGTTTGATCGTCCTGCTGTTTTGTAGAAACAAGGTTTTTTGCTTTTGTGAACATTTTAGTTTCTGGAACTAAAATTTTGAAGATCATTGTCATGATCTTGTTTATGAAGTGTTTTGTTACACTTAATGATATGTACATTGATAATGTTTTTACTTCTTACGTGTTTGGATTACAATATGTTGCATGTTTTTTAATTGCTTTTGGATAGGTAAGGCGAATGAGAGATGGTATTGTGCTCATATTTGAACGTTTGTCTAAAAGGCGTAACAGCTTGCCTTGTTTTTAAACTGTTCATGAGGTATACAATGTTTGACCATATTGTTTTCGCGCGAACCAAAGAAATTACATGCAATTTGTAATAAACAGTGAGATAAGTAAAAATGATGTTTGTATTGATAAGAGCGCAAGGCTTGTAATACAAAACATAATGAAGAAATACATTGCCTGTATGTTCTTTCCGCTTTTGAAGATTTAGTTCATATGTAACACCTGCGCAACTGTTGTGCGTTCCAGGTGCGGGGGACTAGGGTCCCATCGATCCTTTTTAGGGTATATGCTCCCTTGCCTAGGACCTCGTTAATGACGTATGGTCCTTCCCATCTTGGCGCTAATTTGCCCGGCTTTTCAGCGTTTGACGCCTCATTGTCGAGCAAGACGAAATCGCCAGGGACAAAGGTGCAAACACGAACGCGCGCATTGTAATATTTTTCGAGCTTGGATTTGTACCTTGCTTCTGTTATGGTAGCGTTCTCACGCCTCTCTTCTAGAAGATCCAAATCCATCCTTCGCTCTTGCTCGTTGTTCTGTTTTTCCATGGCTATCATGCGCGGTGACGGTAAACCTATTTCGGCTGGAATGACGGCCTCAGACCCATAGACTAGACTGAACGGAGTTTCGCCGGTGCTAGTCTTTGGCATTGTTCGGTGCGCCCAGAGGATGCTGGGAAGTTCGTCAACCCATCCTCTGCGCGCTGTCCCGAGTCGCGCTTTTATGCCGTCAACGATTTGTTTGTTTACACTTTCTACCTGTCCGTTCGCTTGAGGATGCGCCACGGACGCAAAGGTATGCTCGATCTTCATTTCTTTAAACCATTTTTGAAGATCTTCTGCGGCGAAGTTTGTACCATTGTCGGAAATAATGCGCAATGGTAATCCGAATCTGCAAATGATATGTTCCCATATAAATTTGCGGATTACCATTGCTGTTGTTGAGGCCAAAGATTTAGCCTCCACCCATTTTGTGAAGTAATCCACCGCGACGATGATGAACTTTACTGCACCTGGCGCGTCAGGAAATGGCCCGACAAGATCGATGCCCCACTGTTGGAATGGCCAGGCGGAAGTAACAGGAATTAGCGGATTCTTGGGTCGGAGTGTTTTTGGTGCGTGGCGTTGACATGCCTCGCATCTTCTTAATAGGTTGACTGCATCCATGTGCATTCCTGGCCAGTAGTATCCAGCGCTCATTATTTTTGCTACGACCATGCGCGGTCCCGCGTGTATCCCGCATAATCCTTCGTGGATTTCTCTGACAAGGTACTGGGCGTCGGTTTTATCGACACAGCGTAGTAATGGGCCCATGAATGATTTCCGGTAGAGGACGCCATCCGCCATTTGGTAATTTACTGCCTTGTGTTGTATTTTTCGAGCTTCTGCCTTTCCTTTCGGTAGTTTTCCGTGCTGGAGGTACAACATAATTGGAGACATCCAAGATGGATCTCCCATTTCTATGACGTTTACTTGCTTGAGATGAATGGAAGGGTTGGATAATACCTCTATGCGTACCTCCTTTGCTAAGTGCTTAAAGCTGGTAGCAGCTAGCTTGCTTAGCGCGTCAGCATGTTTGTTCTCGCTTCTGTTTATGTGATTAACTTTGAATGTTTGAAATTGGCTGATTAACATCCGCGCTTGTTCAAGGTACAACACCATAGCTTCTTTTGCATCGTAATTGCCATTAACTTGCTCGGCTACCAGTTTTGAATCAACGTTAGCTTCAAGATTTCTTGCCCCCATTTTCAACGCTAAGCGAAGACCTGCCAAGAAGGCTTCATATTCGGCTTCGTTATTCGTGCTTTTGAAATCTAAGCGTATAGCATATGTAAGCTCGTGGTTGTCTGGGCTGATTAATCGGAGACCTGCTCCTGCTCCATCGTCATTGGAAGCACCATCTGTGTGTAAGGTCCAGACTCTGTCGTCGAAAACAGGTGTTGGGTTCTGGATTGCCTCACATTCTTGTATTTTATCGATAGGAACTTCAGTGGCGAAGTCTGCTAGAACTTGCCCTTTGATTGCGGGTCTTGGTTTGTAAAAAAATGTTGTAACCTCCCAGTTCAATTGCCCATTTGGCCAGTCGTCCCGCCACGTCGGGTTTGGATAAGATCTGGCCAAAGTGGTAATTGGTAAGAACTGTGATGACGTGACCCGAGAAATACCTGCGTAGGCGTCGGGATGCATGTACTAGTGCTAGGACTAGCTTTTCTATCATTGAGTACCGAGTTTCCGGGCCGGTAAGCATTTTGCTGATGTAATAGATTGGAGTTTGGACGTTCTCGCGTTCTACCATCAATACAGCACCAACTGCTACTTCCGCGGCAGATAGATATAAAATCAGTGGCTCTTTTTCTTTTGGTGCTATCAGTGTTGGCAGCTGAATTAAACATTCTTTCATTTGTTTGAATGCGGTTTCCGCTTCAGATGTCCACTGAAAGTCAGTTTTCTTTGCGCAGTTTCGTAGCGTACTGATGAATGGATAAGACTTCACTGCGTGATTAGCCAAAAATCTGTTCAAAGCCGCTAGGCGTCCGGCGAGCCTTTGCATTTCTTTAACTGTTGCGGGTGACGGCATTAGCTGAATAGCCTGCACCTTTTCTGGATTTACTTTAAAACCATCTTTTGTGACGATGAATCCCAAAAATTTTCCTTCTTCCATGCCGAAGGAGCATTTAGTTGGGTTGAGTTTTAGACTCACGCTGCGCAAGGAGTCGAATGTGCGCTGAATATTGTCAAGCATTGTGCCTTCCTCATGGCTCATGATGACGAGGTCATCCATGTATACTTCGACAGTCTTGCCAATATCATCTTTGAAAATTGTGTCCATTAGGCGTTGATAAGTTGCGCCTGCGTTGCGCAGACCGAACGGCATTTTGGTATAACAGAAAATGCCTTTATCTGTGCGGAACGCCGTTTTGTCTTCGTCTTCTTCTTTCATCTGGACCTGATGATAACCCTTGTAACAGTCAAGAAAACATTTCCATCTGAATGATGCTAGAGAGTCGACTTTTTTGTCTATCTCTGGGAGCGCGTAGCAATCTTTTGGGCATGCTTTATTCAGGTCTTTGAAGTCGACGACATTCTCCACCCGCCGCTATGTTTTTGTACCATCACTGGGTTGGCGACCCATGTATGGTATTTTACTTCGCGCAATATTCCCGCATTAAGTAACTCTGCTACTTGCTCGTCCATTGCTTTTGCTTTTTCTTCACTGAAGCTGCGCCTCCCCTGAGCAACAGGTTCTACTGATGGTTTGATGTTTAGACAATGTTGCGCGATGTCGCGTGGAACTCCAGTCATGTCTGCTGGGCACCAGGCAAATATATCTTTGTTGTTAGACAACAATTCTTTCAGTTGTATGCGTGTTGCTGGGGAAATGGCTTGTCCTAGCAGAATGGTCTGTTCTGGATATTCGTTGTTCAAGACCCATTTCTCTGGTTCGTTTGGTGCCGAAGGTTTGACTACCTTTGCTGGTGGTTTGTCGTCTACGGACATGACTTCTTTGCTTGAATAGAGAATTGCCACTCCGGTTTCTGTCGGAAACCCACAAGCAGCATGTGGAATGGAAGTGATCATGCTAAATTCCCTTTGTGACCTTCTCCCGAGCAAGACATCATGACGTGATGTTGCCGGCATGATCATGAAATTGACTGTAACTGTTCGTGAATGTTCGCCGTCTGATAAAGTCACCGGGAAAGCGATTTGCCCTAATGAGAATACAGCTTCATTACAGAATCCAGTGAGGGGAAAATCGACTGGTTCTAAACGTGCTTTGTCTTCTGAATCAAGCTGTTTAAAGCACTGTTCGTATATGATGTCCATCGAGCTCCCTGGATCTATGAACATATAGTCCGTTCGGTAATGACCGAAAATACCAGTAATAATTACTGGTCGTTCTTCCTGAGGGCCCCCAGGAACAACGGGAAATACGACTTGCCGTTCTCTCCAATGTTGATCATAATTTCGTTTATTTGGTCTTCGTGACGGACCTCCTTGAACCATGTGTATTTGTTTCTGATAACTGCTATATTGGCTGGATTGGATGTCCCCCCTACGTAGTGTTGGTGAATCCAATACTGTGGTATTAATTTCTTTTCCAGATCTGATGTTTGGGAATTCAGATCTGGCGATTTGAATAACGATTGTGTTTAAAACAGCTTGACATCTGCTAAACCAATGTTCTGGGGATTCTTCTACTAGTAAATTGTTTCCGACGTTTGGTCGAGGACCAGGTTGCCGGTGAGATGACGAATTTTCTGCCATGTGTAAAGAACAGAAAACGGAATGAACTGAATCGAAACGAGGTAGAAATTAGAAAAACTGAGAAAACGGTGGGCGCCAATGAAGAAACACTAACTAAATGGTCGGAACCGAGATAGTTAGGGGGTTTGAATCCGCATAAAAGGGTTAGCTCTCTCTCGGTTGATTCAGTTGCAACAGAATTTCTTCTCCGGTGGTTCTGCAAAAAAGAACACCGTTAGCCTCGTCAAGGGGAGAAGAGGGTTCTCTCCTTGACCCGACTCCGGCGTGAGAATAAGTATTGGTAATGGAGAAGATAAGTATTTGAGAAGTGAGTGTGATCTGAGTTTATACCTGAACAGTTCTCTTATTTATAACCGGGAGTTTGGGAGGGAAAACCTGTTATTGAAAAGATGACGGAAAATGCTAACGCCGTAGCGGTTATATTTTCTTCCGTTAAGTTTTTTGATCCTTTGTTAAGTTGTCTCGATCCGATGTGAATGCACACGGATCGTGGTTTGATCTATGGCTGGGGGATTGCCACGTGGAAAGCGATCAAGTGGAGATTACTCTTCAATTGCATGCCTTCGTTGTGATTCCAGGGTTGCTTGTGGTGATGACACGTGTCCAGACGGTTATAACCGTCTGGGTGGTGCACGATTGTATTTCTTTCTAGAAGATTACTGCTGTAATCTGGTGTGACACCTTGCTGTGTAGACACAGACAAATAAATCCCAAGTCTGGGTAAAATAATATCCAAGTCTGGATATTTAGGCGGAGGTATTGAACAAAGGATTTTAATCCTTTGTTAAATGGAGAAGGCGCAAGGATTCATGTTCTCCTTTTGGGCGCGCGATTGTGAATCGCTGACTTTTCCTTCTTTGTAAGACCGATGCGCGGCCGCGCAAGGTCGAAAGGCTAAAAAGGTTGGTTTGTGGTATGGTCTCAAATCCCTTTTATGAGGTTTTTGGGACCTTACCCCTTCAATACCAGTTTATGTTTTGTTTGATACCGGAGCCACTATGTCGTTTATTTCAAATGAAATCGTACAACATCCTTCATTTAAGATTGAATGAATGCCGATACCTTTAGAAGTAGAAATAGCCGATAGTAAGAACTATGTGCTACACGAGATTTGTAGAAATTGCAAATTCACTATAGAAGATGAAAAATTCGATATCGACCTCATACCTATGGTTTTGGGGGAATTTAAAATGATAGTAGGTATGGATTGGATGGCACGACACCGTGTAGAGATTAATTGTGAAAATAAGGTAATGCTTGTCCAATCTCCAAGTGGAAGCCAATTGAGTATTCAAGGGGAAAGAAACGTGGAAACAAAATTGTGCACCCTTTTTCAAGCCGTTAAATATGTACTTAACGGGAGTAGAGCATACCTAGCTTATGTAGTCGACACTCGTCAAAGCCTCTTGAAGCTTGAAGATGTTGAGGTCGTGAACGAATTTCCGGATGTATTTCCGGAGGAATTGCCGGGACTCCCTCCCGAACGAGAAATAGAGTTTCGCATCGAATTGAATCCGGGTGCAAAATCGGTTGCGAAGGCTCCCTATAGATTGGCTCCCACCGAGATGCGGGAGTTAATGACACAATTACAAGATCTACTAGAAAAGGGCTTTATACGCCCGAGTGTGTCGCCTTGGGGAGCGCCTGTCCTATTTGTTAAGAAGAAAGACGGGTCGATGCGCATGTGCATCGATTACAGAGAATTAAATAAGCTGACCGTGAAGAACCGCTACCCTTTACCCAGAATTGACGATCTTTTTGATCAATTACAAGGGGCGAGTTGGTTCTCTAAAATAGACCTGCGTTCGGGGTATCATCAAGTAAAAATACGGGAAGAGGATGTTCCAAAGACCGCGTTCAGAACCCGATATGGGCATTATGAATTTTTAGTCATGTCCTTTGGATTGACGAACGCACCGGATGCGTTTATGGATCTTATGAATCCGGTATGCCGACCCATGCTAGAAAAATCTGTGATCGTGTTCATAGATGATATTCTAGTCTACTCGCGAAGCAAGACTGAACATGCGAGACACTTGCGTAAAGTACTTGAAGTTCTCCGTAAGGAGAAACTATACGCAAAATTCTCAAAATGCGATTTCTGGCTCAGAGAGGTGCAGTTTCTCGGCCACGTAATAAACTCGAAAGGTGTCTTGGTCGATCCATCGAAGATTGAAGCAGTAATGAAGTGGGTTTCCCCAAAAACTCCCACTGAAGTAAGGAGCTTCCTAGGCCTTGCCGGCTATTACCGGAGATTTATACAAGACTTTTCAAAAATAGCATTACCCTTAACGAAGCTGACAAGGAAGAAGGAAAGGTTTGTGTGGGGCAAAGATCAAGAAGAAGCCTTTCATGTTTTAAAAGAAAAGTTGTCTAGTTCTCCGGTCTTAACACTCCCAGATGGAACGGAAGATCTGGTTGTCTATTCGGATGCTTCACATCAAGGTTTAGGGTGTGTTTTAATGCAAAGGGGAAAAGTTAGAGCGTATGCGTCAAGGCAACTAAAACCGCACGAAGGAAACTACCCAACTCACGACTTAGAATTGGCGGCAGTAGTTTTTGTCACACCCTGGCTTTGCGGAAGCGTGGTTAATTTGGTGTGACTTCTTAATACCATAGCTTAATCATAACAAAGCTATATGAAATAAAACATGCAAGATCATCCATTAAGTTTTGAAAACCAAATACGGTACCATTGTTTTAACGGGAACATACCCTAACAACCATAACCTTGTTCAACAGACATTACAAACTTAACATAATATAAACATGGTTTAAGGATTGTGTCTTGTCCAGGAAAGAGACACATCCCCTAAACCCCGGATGACCTCGGAAACTAGTGCAGCGGAAAACATGCCATACCGTGCCAGATCTCGTTAATTTCCTGAAATACATGTAAGTTGAAAAATCAACAATAATGTTGAGCGAGTTCATGTGCAAGTGAGTAAGTAAAACACTTGTAAGTATAAAAGTTCCCTGGTATGTAGCAGTGTAAGGAAAAGAGATCACCAATGGTTTGCAAGGCCATTAGCACGTGTGAAATGCAAGTAGGAAGACTCAACCTAGCCGATTTTTGCGTTGGGCACAAAGTCACTCAAGGTCCGTTCTGTTGGTCCTCTTAGAGGTCTGTTCTGTTGGGCCTAGAGTTGGGCTCGCTACACCCAGATAGATCTACCACTACTGTCCCTCGGTGTTCTGCCTACCCATTCACATGATCTAAGTAGTAAACCTCCTTACGTTAACATACCGTGTATAATAGTACTTGTAAACAAAGTAACATGTATTTCACCCCCGCAGTTAAGAAAACTGAAAACAGTTAGAGAAAAGGGGGACATGAACTCACAGTGAAGCGTCTCTACCAAGTATCTCCCAACCAGAAAGCTGTGCGACGACCTACAAGTGCTAATTCTATTAGACGGACGGTCGTGCCTTAGCTTTATAGTTAAATCTTTTGGGAAGTAGTTAGACAACTATTTCGTGTTTACGTTCTGTATATACTTGGTAGTTAATCTCCTTCCCAAGGATGGGGGATTCAATACATGTGCGTTCAGATTAATTCATTAAGTCTCACTTAATACATATATATTTCCAATCTCAAAATATAAGTATTTTTCTCAAAAATATTATATTTTCATTTCTCATAATTTTTCTCCAATAATACGTTGTTAAAATACGCGTTCATAAATATTTCTGTAAGTGCGTAAGTTACGTTTTAACAATCGAGTGGTAATATAATTACCGGTGTAACTTATATATATTTATGGTGAAAGCGTTCGTATTATTTTGGATTCGTTAACGTTCGTAAATATTATTTTTACCCCTAAAATAATATTTATGTATTTCACAAAATAATCATAAACAGTGTGTGAAAAATATATATATTTATCACGTTAAATTTTGTGAAAATCCCACCTCCGAATATTTAGTAAATAAAGTCACGGCGAAATTTATGTTTCGAAAACATGTCAAAAATAACTCTAACACTTGTTGTGTAAATAATTCTAAGTGTTATGTTTTTAGAAAAATTTCGCCAGAGTTTCCTCTGTAACTGGAGGTGGCCACGCTTTCAAGCGTATCATTTTCTTTTAACAAATCAATTCAACCAATGTTCTCAACATTATCATACATCTTTTCAACATTTTAACTAGTCAAAGATAGACATAATCGCAAAAAAATATACGAACTTGTGGTTTGTCTAAAATATGTAGTAAATCTCTTTACTTTTAATGGATCTTTTGTGTAAATAATCCGATTTTGTAAAAACCTCGTCTTTCGAGAAAATCCATCTTTACAACTTCTAGTAACATTTGACAAAACTAATTCTTTGTCGGATCTTTTCATTTCACAAGTGTTTACACACTTGTGGTTTATAAAAATCGTGTTTGTTAGTGTAAGATCCACCCTTTAAAATACATGATTTCCTTGATACGTGGTTCTTTGAAAATACCACTTGCAGATGCGTAGATCCGCTAGTTTTAAACGCCATTGTACCAGTCAAAACACTTTTACACAAGTTCGTGTTTCATGTGTGGTAGAGTTTCATCTTTTAACCCTCGTATCATTTAAAACAAGTTTATGTTAAGATCCATGATCTTACCAAACCGGGTTAAACGATGATCCGAGCTACCACAACATAGATCGGGTCTAAATAATCACACATTTCGAATACTACAACTTTTACACAACCTATATGCTATTAACCACCATTATTCATGCTTTTAGTAGACTTTAGTTCATCAACTTGCATTTTAACGAGATTTAACCGATAAAGATTCTTTTAACCACTTTAGATAAGTCTAAAAACGAGTTTTAAGTGTTATACCTCTAGCTCAAGGCTAGGGAAGATTCTATGCGCAAAATGGGTGGATAAAAGCCAAAGAAAGAGGTCCTTCGTGTTCCGTTTGCTCCAAGACTCCTTATCCGAGACCCTTAACACTTGTATGATGATGGAATGTGGTGATCAAGAACCGAAAGTATGATGGATGTAAGAGGGGTGTTCGGCCGAGAGTGAAAGGGAGCAAGAGAGAGAGTTGAAGTGTTGAGTTTAGTGATGAATGATCTTGTAGGTTAAGTGTTAACTTATAGACAAACTCTAGAGTTATTAACCATTGGAAATTATGTCCCCAAGATATTAAGCATACAAGATTAGCCAAATCAACAAGTACAAGGGGGTGTCCCCTAGGTGACCGATTCGGTTTGGGGGGGGGGTCTCTTGGTTCGATTTTAACTAAATGGTTAGGGAGTAATTAGTTAAGTTAAGTGTCTAACCCCGTTACTTGTATGTTACGCGTTATGGCGGGTGTTAGGGTAATCAGGGACCCTAACTGGCTCAGAAAAATATAAATAAGGAAAATAATAATATTTTCATGTCCCGGGTAAAGTCCGGTTGTTCGGTTGGATAGTAATCCGTTAAAGCGCTTAATAAAGCTTTAAAGTGTCGTTATATTATTTTAGTGACACAGTTTGTTTTCCTGACACTTTAGAAAGTGTCTAGTGTTATTTTCCCCATGTTTTGGCACTTTACTAGTCAGCTAGAAGCTGGATTATTTATCAAAGTGCTGTGTTTTGTGCTTAGCGTACGATTTAGGCACATCCAGTCATTGTAACTTATTTCTAGAGACGCAGTTCCACAACCCTTATATCCCTACACTCACTGCTAGTGTAGCAAAACATCTCAGGCTCTTTCAGGCCTTAGAGGCAGTGTTTGCCTGATGCTGGCTTTATCAGCATGTTCAGTAGGTTATCCGTGATAGTGCTACTGTGCTTTTTGTGCATCATGTTTATCACTAGGGTTTAGCATGTAAATAATGTAGTGACGATAAGCAAAGTATGATGCAAGTAAGTACATGTATCAGATATCAAGTAGCAGTTCATCAGCTAGTTCAAACAAGCACAGTAATTAAGCAGTAATTAATCAGTAATTAAGTCGTACGGATACCTGGTTTAGTGCGGGTTGTCACATTCTCCCCCCGTTAAATAAATTTCGTCCCGAAATTTAAGTTCTGCTACTAGATGCAGAGTTCTTTGGAAAAAGGTGGGGGTATTTCTCTTTCATCCGGTCCTCACGTTCCCAGGTGAATTCAGGACCGTGTCTAGCATTCCAACGAACTTTGACGAGTTTGACACTGCTCCGGCGGGTCTTGTTCACTTTCCAATCCGTGACCTCAACAGGTTCTTCAACGAAGTGGAGCGTGTCGTCAACATGAATCTCGTCGATGAGAATGGCAACGTCAACTTGAGTTGGACTTTTCTTTAGATTGGATACATGAAATGTATCGTGAACACCATTCAGTTCAGCAGGTAGGTCCAACTTGTATGCTACTAGTCCTATCCTTTCCAGAATCCTGAAGGGACCAATGTAGCGCGGATTTAACTTCCCACGCTTCCCAAAGCGTGCCACCCCCTTCCAGGGTGATACCTTTAATAAAACCATTTCTCCAACTTGGAAATCCACATGTTTCCGGTTTGGATCCGCATAGGCCTTTTGTCTGTGGCGAGCTGCTTCGATGTGTTTAAGAATCTGCGCGATCTTGTCTGTCGTCTCTTGGACGATCTCGGGACCAGCGAGTTGCCTATCACCTGCGTCAGCCCAACATAGAGGTGATCGGCACTTGCGTCCGTAAAGGGCTTCGAATGGCGCGACACCAATACTGGTGTGGTAGCTGTTGTTGTATGAAAATTCGACCAAGGGCAAATGCTTATCCCAGCTACCGCCTAAATCCATAACACACGCTCTCAGCATGTCTTCCAAAGTCTGTATCGTTCGCTCACTCTGGCCGTCAGTTTGCGGATGAAACGCAGTGCTCAGGTTCAATTGGGATCCAAACGCTTCTTGGAAGGATTGCCATATCCTAGACACAAACCTTCCGTCTCTATCAGAGATGATCGAGAGAGGTACTCCATGGCGTGCGACAATCTCTCTCATGTAAATTTCCGCAAGTTTACTAGTACTGTCTTTCTCTTTGATTGGCAGAAAGTGTGCGGACTTTGTTAGGCAGTCAACTATCACCCAAATCATATCATGGCACTTTGGCGTTCTTGGCAATTTAGTAATAAAATCCATGGAGATTTGTTCCCATTTCCACTTGGGAATTTCAGGCTGTTGCAGAAGTCCTGAAGGCTTCTGGTATTCCGCTTTAACCTTAGCGCACGTTAAACATTTGCTCACGTATACAGCAACATCGCCTTTCATCCTAGGCCACCAATAGTAATCTTTGAGATCCTGGTACATCTTATCCGATCCAGGGTGGATAGAGTACCGTGACTTGTGAGCTTCATCAAAGATAACTTTCCTTAACCCACCAAACAGAGGAACCCAAATCCTTTTCTCAAAACATAACGTCCCTTCCTCGTTTGGTACCAAAAGTTTCTCCATCCCACGGAGATATTCCTCTTCAAGGTTTCCTTCCTTGAGGGCTTCCTTCTGCGCGGCACGAATGCGCAAGGAAAGATTGGTTCGGACAATCATTTCCAAAGCCCTAACCCTTATGGGCTTGATTCTCTCTTTACGACTTAGGGCATCGGCGACCACGTTCGCCTTCCCTGGATGGTACTTTATCTCGCAGTCGTAGTCGTTCAACAATTCAACCCATCGTCTTTGCCTCCTATTCAACTCCTTCTGGTTGAATATATGTTGTAGGCTCTTGTGATCCGTGAAGATTGTACACTTTGTACCATAAAGGTAGTGTCTCCAGATCTTTAAAGCAAAAACCACTGCGCCAAGCTCTAAATCGTGTGTGGTATAGTTCTTTTCGTGCACTTTCAACTGACGCGATGCGTAAGCAATAACCTTCTGGCGTTGCATCAACACGCAACCCAATCCTTGGCGCGATGCGTCGCAGTATACCACAAAATCATCAGTACCTTCTGGTAGAGCTAAGATAGGCGCGTTGCAGAGCTTATCCTTCAATATCTGGAAGGCTTCCTCCTGCTTGATTCCCCAATCAAACGTCTTATCCTTCTGGGTGAGGAGCGTCAAAGGTTGAGCGATTTTTGAAAAATCCTCAATGAACCTTCGGTAATAGCCAGCCAAACCCAAGAATTGCCGAATCTCGGTTGGCGTCTTTGGCGTTTCCCAATCCTTGATCGCCTCGATCTTGGTGGGATCCACGTGGATTCCATCTCCATTTACCACGTGCCCAAGGAATTGCACCTCTCGTAGCCAAAACTCGCACTTAGAGAATTTGGCATACAGCTGTTCCTTCTTCAGCAGCTCTAGAATGGCTCTAAGATGCTGCTCGTGTTCAGCCTTCGTCTTTGAATAAATTAAAATGTCATCGATGAATACAATCACGAACTTATCCAAGTACGGCTTGCAAACTCTATTCATTAGATCCATGAATACCGCGGGTGCGTTTGTCAAACCAAATGGCATAACGAGGAACTCGTAGTGTCCATAACGGGTTCTGAAGGCTGTCTTCGGAATGCTTTCCTCTTGTATCCTTAACTGATGGTATCCAGATCGGAGATCGATCTTTGAATAAAAGCTGGAACCTTGAAGTTGGTCGAACAGATCATCAATTCTTGGCAGAGGATACCTATTCTTGATCGTCAGCTTGTTCAGCTCCCGGTAGTCGATGCACATACGGAAACTACCGTCCTTCTTTTTGACAAACAGGACCGGAGCTCCCCAAGGCGAGAAGCTTGGTCGGATAAATCCCTTGTCTAACAACTCTTGAAGTTGTGTCGACAGTTCCTGCATCTCAGACGGAGCAAGTCTATAAGGTGCCTTAGCCACAGGCGCGGCGCCTGGAACTAAGTCGATGTGAAACTCTACTTGCCTCTGAGGTGGCAGTCCCGGCAAGTCTTCTGGGAAGACCTCTGGATACTCCCTTGCGACAGGGATGTCTTCGATTCTTGGCTCAGCAGCCTTCTTATCCACAATGTGTGCCAGGAAGGCAACACATCCTTTCTGCAAACACTTCCTTGCCTTCAAGCAGCTGATAATCCTCAACGGCGTCTCACGCTTCTCTCCATGAACAACAATGGTCTCACCATCATCGATTGGGATACGAACAACCTTCTCATGACAAACTATCTCTGCTTTGTTGCCTGATAACCAATCCATTCCTACCACCACATCGAAGCTTCCCAACTGGACTGGTAGTAGATCTAGAGCGAACTCACGCTCTCCTAATTCGATCACACAACCTCTAATAACTTCATTGGCTTCTACTAACTTCCCATTGGCCAATTCGATCGAGTAGGGAATATCTAACTTATTAGCGGCTAGACCAAGCATGTTCTTAAACTCTAACGATACGAAGCTATAATCGGCACCAGTATCAAACAAAACGGATGCATAGCGTTGATTTACAGGGAACGTACCGGTAACAACATTGGGGTCCTGGCGCGCTTCCCTAGCTTCGAGTTGAAACACTCTCCCACGGGCTTGGTTTAAATCTGGGCAGTTCTTCTTAAAATGCCCGATATCACCGCAGTGAAAACACCCAAGTCTTTGCCCGCTTCCACCGGCTTGATCATTCCTCTGATTATGATTCACAGCGCCCCCTTGGTTAGCATTGTTGCCCCGATTCTCGTTACCTCCATAGTTTCCTTGTAGGCGATTTCCATTCCCACCCCGGTTGTAATTTCTGTTTCCGAATCCTCCCTGGCCTCCCTGACCAGCAGTGGCCCAACAAGTGTCCTTCGAGTGGCCACGTTTCCCACATGCTTCGCATACTTTTGACCTGCAATGACCAGAATGGTGGCGTTGGCAGACGTTGCACTTGGGTTGGGTGCCCATGTACCCTTTTCCTTTCTTCCCTCTACCAGCTGTAACCTGAGCTGGTGTGTCTGATCCTCCTTTCTTAACCGCCACACCGGCGCCCTGCTTGAAGTTTGAGAACTTCCGTTTGTTACCTCCTGATGACTCGACATGAGTCTCTGTCTTCTTCGTCTTGATCTCATCAAACTTGTTCAGGCGGATCGCTTCCTCAGTGAGAGCTATGCTCAAATCAATCGCCTCAGTAATGGTTGCAGGCTTAGATGAGGTCACCATGCTTATGATTTGAGGAGCTAATCCCCAAATGAAGCGCTCGATTCGCTTGTATTCTGGTGTAACCATGTAAGGAACCACTTGAGATAAGTCATGGAATCTTTGAACGTACTCTGCTACCTTTGGACCGTCCATTTTCAAGTGCCAGAACTCGGTCTCTAATCGCTGGATTTCTGCGCGGGAACAGTACTTTTTGCGCATGAGTTCCTTCAGTTCGGTCCAGGTCAGCGCATAGGCAGCAGCTTCGCCTAGTGTCTGTACTTGTAGATTCCACCAGGATAGGGCTCCATCTAGAAACAACCCTGAGATATAGGTGACTTGCTGATCCAGCGCACACTTGCTCATGCGAAGTACAGATTCGGTTTTCTCAGCCCAACGAACAAAGGCGACGGCACCTCCGGTGCCATCAAAGTTTACGGGCTTGCAGTCTAAGAACTGCTTGTAGGTGCATCCTGCACATACGTTATAACATATGAATGGCATTAGCATCATCGCTAAAGATATCCAATTAGGTCACGGTATGTCTTAATGACTTAGGTATTACCGTGAGGTGGATTGTTATTGCCTTGGTTAATACTTCCGCTCGTTCCGGGCTGAGATGCTGCATACTGTGCTATGGCAGCAGCAATGATTTGCTGGAGTTCTGCCTCATTAGTAGGCATGCGTGTCTCACGTCTTGGCGGCATCTTCTAAAAGATGGTTTAAGTTGGTCAGGCCATAGTAAAGCTCCGATGTTATAATACGTAAGTCAGGTCATAATGTAGTGTACGTATATAATGATAGTAATAGTATAATCACATAACATCTCATGTTATCAATACATCACAAATACCAATCACATAACATCCCATGTCATAACAATACAAATAAGCAATCAAGCGGATCAAATATGATGAGAATACTGCGATTGCCATATATCGAGACTACATAGTAAGTGTATCAGTACATCATAGTGTCATAAAATCATCAATCAACTAGGGGCTACATCACCCCTGTACAAAAACAATAACAAATCAGTGTCAAATACATGTCAACAAAAGTTAGGATCAGATGTAGTCTCCAAAAATGTTGTGCAGTCCAACAATCGCCGTCTTCTCATCCTCGTTGTAACAACTGTGCTTGTAATCACTATGAACAGTTCTGTTATCAATAAAATAATGTTATTTGATCACAATGTTTGTTTTGTTATGTTATACATTTTTCATGTTTTGACTTTTATGTAATTTCAAACTCTACATCGCTTTCTGGAGAGTTATACGCAAACTAGTGCGTAAACGTACTCAGTTTAATGCGAGAAATGCTCCGGAACATCAACATATACTCAACATACCTTAAATAACCTTTACATAACTTAGAAATAAGTTTTGAAGGCTTTGGTATGGCAAAAACAAGTTAATTCGCTTACAGGGACTAAATATGACAAACTGCGAAAGTATGTCAATTTGAACTGTAACGAACATTCCGGAACCTAACCATAAGTTAAACACACCTTAAATATCCTTTACATAGCTTAGAAATAGGCTTTGAGGGGTTCGGTGTGCTAAAATAAACTTTTGGGTCATTCAGGGACTAAAAGTGTCAAAAAGTGCACAAGTTTGCATTTTCGCGCATAACTTACGTTCTGAATACATCTGGACATCCAAAAATTTATGGAAGCATGACTATATTTTATTTTAGTGTTCGCCTTAAGAAAAATCCATTCGTCGCGTCATTTGGATCGTTTTTCGCGCTTATGCGCATTCCGTCGTAATTAAGCGAACATCGCGTTCGTACGACCAAACGAACCATCATCCGGCATATTTTTGAGTATGTTTTGAGTTCCCTATACTTTAACTTCATTTTAGAGCCTTGAAATGAGGTTAACGGGGTTCAAACGCATCGAAAATCGCTTAAACAAGGTGCAGGGACCATTTCTGCAAAATCTGCCAAAACAGGGGCCTAGCGTGACGCGAGGGTCCTTAGCGTCACGCGAGCCCCCTTCTGGACCAGATTAAGTGTATTTGACAGCTGGTTGCAGCTGTTTTGCACTCCCTAACCCCTTGCCAAGTGTTGATTCCTTATGGTGGTGAGCATTTTGAGGCACCACAACTTCCCGACAAGTGTACGGCCTTGATCGTGCCCTCCTTTCCAAGAAACGATCTCAACGGTTACTCGAATTCTATAAATACCCATCCTCCCACAACCCCAAAACCCACAAATCTGATTAAGAAAGCTCTAAGTTGGAACCTTCGTTTCATACCTGAGCTATTTTGATCTGGGTTAGCATTCGGGGACCCTTCGTAAGTATTCTTTCGTTCTTTTCCTTATTTTTACTGCTTTTCGAGTCAGAAAGTCAAACTTTGTTTGACTTTCAGCGTTGACCAGTAATGGTCAATGCGAAGTTCGTTTGAACTTCGCAACGTGAGTGTAATCACGTTGGTCGTAGTCCCTTGGGACTATGCCCACTGATTACCACGTTGTCTAGAGTCGTAGGGTAGGCGATCTAATAAATCGCCTATACCTTCGAACTCGACCCGTTTGGTCGATCATTAGGATCCGACCAAACACAGTAGGTGACCATAGTAGGTAGGGAATAACCTTCCGAGGTTATACCCTATGGTCACATCGTTTAAGTAGTTGTATGATAGGTAGTTTATATGCCTTAGGTAAATTACCAGAATACCCTTTTCATACATAATTGGTAATTTAGCATATGTAACCTAAACTTTTGTCACGTAACTGATTATGTAACATGTTTAGGCATATAATACTTGTCATAGGACTAGTTAGGCGGTCCAAACGCGTTTCACGCGCACGACGCGTTAAAGTAGCATAAGCTTCCTAAACGGGTCGTAATGGGTCGTAAACAATTATGTTAAGTTTCATTTAGTATGAAGGATTTGTTAAACCAAATGACACGAGTCTCTACACTCGTTTGGTTTACGAAACCTCATTCTACCCAATCTTCCGATATAGGTCCGGTTTATTAACATAGTTACCTATATTAGGTGCCGTTTAATTCCGAGATCTATAGCATTACTTGGTGGTTATCTTTTGACAACTGAGCAATCTCAAGTGAGTACATAGAACCCCTCTTTTACTGTTTTTTTCCAAACTGTTTTGGGGTGGAACACATGTGCCTACTTGTTACTTTCCTGCTTTCCAGTTTTCACATCATATACTGCTATGTTCGATAGTACATTATAGTACATGATTTCATTACATCTTATGCTAGGTATGCCCATTGTGTGAATTACTTAGTACATCGTTTTACATGACATTTCATGCTAGGTATGCCCATTGTGTGCATTACTTAGTACATCGTTTTACATGACATTTCACGCTATGTATGTTCATTTGATTACATACTTAGTGCATTGTTTTCACATGTTTACATTTTGGTATGACATTTGGTTTGTTTACATGGGACAATATATCCATTAACATTAGCTACGCCGTTCGTTAGTAGGTAGTGGTACCATAGGAATTGACAACTCCCGTTCCGGACATCCCAGGGTAAGGGGACAGAAAGGAATGACCGAATTCGTTGACATTAAGACAGATAGACCTTTAATTTGTTTAAAGGGTTTATCACCACAGTCGCCAGGCTTGGATGTATGCATATTCACAATACCACATAAATGTTCATATTAAATAGTTGCATGCATTTACACAAAACATAGCTTTGATTTAAACCAAGTTTTACTTCAATACTTTGTTTTTGTGCATATGGTTTAGTTGAGACATTTCACTTGCCATACATGACATTTTGACATAGACATTTGACATGGATATTTGACATAGACATTTGACATGGATATTTGACATAGACATTTGACATGGATATTTGACATAGACATTTGACATGGATAATTGACATAGACATTTGACATGATTTACACTTGACATATTATTCAATATATTTGACAATTTGTTTAAACATAGACTTCTTACATTGGTTGGTTTTGTTTGATTAAGTGATTAAGTAACGATGCGTGTGTAATATGATACAAGCATGGTGGATACGCCGCTGGTACTTCCTATATATAAGTGTTTGTATGGTATTACATGGCGTAACGTTATTTGAATCATTTCAGTTTGAGATATAGAACATTTTATACAAATAACATACTTTTCACAAGACATTGATTTACAAACAACTTATCTTATACAAACTCAGTTTACAATGGTTATTCATTTAACCATACATTATTCACTTATTTATACATATCATCTGAACTCATTGTTTTCAAATGATTTACAAGACAAAACAAATAACAAGGTTCATGACTAAACATTTTCTCAAACATAAGTGATGAATCTTATTTTCACAAAACCTATGTATCTCACAGGCATTTTTATGCTGACGTACCTATTTTCACATGTGTTTTCAGGTGCTTTTCCATAGGATGTTGATCATGATACTAGGGCGGACCTGTGCCTTAGAAACTTTAAAAGAAGATAGACTATGTTTAATTATGTTCTGAACTCTTTAATTACCTGTTTGAAACAATGAAACACCCTTGTTTAATAATTAAATAAAACTTTGTATGCCATGGTTATGAGACAATTAATTCTGTCGCAACACGCCCCGATGTTTCCGCCGCGATTTGTTGTTTTACGCGGTCGGGGTGTGACAGAAGAGTTGGTATCAGAGCCAATGGTTATAGGGAATTAGGTTATTAGTAATGCTTTGACCTAGACTATAACTTTTCTAGGAACCTAACACAAGTTATCTTGTGTTTAGATCTTAAAACATGTACATCACCTATCCTTAGGTGATTAACAAAACAAGGAACCAAAATTTTTTTTCCGAAACGATTTTTGAAAAACAATCATCTGTTTTTGAATAAATTTTTACAAGGTTTTGAACCCTCAATTGTAAGGTTTTGAACCCTCTGTTTTATGGTTTTGAACCCTTTTCAAGTTTGGTTTTTGGCCTTGTGCCTTCTAATTTTCAAAAATCCCGTCAAACGTTTTGGGTTTTAAATAATGGGAACATGTGCAAACTGGAAGGGTGAATGCCTGTATTCTGAGTTTTCTGTCTAGGCAAGCACTTCGTATACATCTCAACCAGACGCGAGACCAGTTGTGCTTACCTGGGAATTCTTGGGATGAGTGTTCACTTATAGGCGAGCATGTCTTCATTATACATTATTTTTGATCCATTTACTTTGATTAGTCAATGTGAGTCGTTTGTTTGCTTTGTGATACGGACGAATGACCACCATCTTTGCTTTTGTTGACTTTGTTTCATCTCATTCTTTTCATCCAATCATCTCACTCGTTTCTTTTCATGTTTTCCTCTTTTAGAATGCCTCCTCGACGCGAGAACCAGATAGCTACTGCTGAACTGGCAGAAATTATTGCGCAGCAGATGGCTGCTCAGTTTCCAAATCTCTTTGCTCAATGGAATCAAGCCAACAACAACAACAATGTTCCATGCAAATACAAGGATTTTAACCAGGCTAAACCACTCAAGTTTAGTGGTTCTGAGGGAGCGACTGGGCTTCTTCAGTGGTTCGAGAGCATAGAGAATACTTTTCGCCATGTGCAGTGTCCGGATAATCGCAAGGTCGAGTTCTCCTCGAGTGTATTTCAGAAGAGGGCTTTGACATGGTGGAACGGGGTTATGAGGTACCAAGGTGCTGAAGTTGCTCTCGCACAGACATGGGCTGAACTTAGAGCCCTTATGATGAGGGAATTCTGTCCTCGTCATGAACAGCGAGCGTTGGAGAAAGAGTTTGATGTTTTGAAGCAAGATAGTGGTGAGCACAGGGCTTATACTGATCGGTTTGAAGAATTGAGTCTGCTTTGCCCAACAATGGTCACCCCACTCGACAAGGCTATCGAGAGATACATCGATGGCCTACCTGACTCGGTACAAGACATTCTTACTGGTAGTAACCCTGCCACACTTCGTCAGGCGATCGAGCTATCTGCGACATTGACTGAGTCGCAGATTAGAAAGGGAAAGCTACACAGGAAGGGTGACAAGGGCAAGAAGCAGTCGGCTGACAAGGAAGATAGCAAGAAAGGTCAAAACTTGAATGGAAAGAACTCTGGTTCTTCGAAGAGGTCAAAGAAGCGCAAGGCTTCTCAAAATTTTGCTATCACTGCCCAAGCTAATCAGGCAGCTCTCAACCAACCTGCACAGCCTCCAGCGAAGAGACCCTATTCAGGGAATGCACCTTTGTGCAATAGATGCAACAGTCACCACCAGCCGCAACTTCCATGCCGTTTCTGTACTAACTGTGGGAAATCAGGCCATCTCGCCAATTTTTGTCGATCTGCTCAGAATCCCGCGGTTCAGAACCCGGCTCAACAAGTTGCTCAGCCTCCTGCTCCGCAACAGGGTCAAGCTGCAAGACCACAATACCCACCAGGTGCTTGTTACAATTGTGGAGATCTGACCCACTATAGAAATCGGTGCCCAAGGCTAGCCAACCAGAACCAGAACCAGAATCCGGCTCCGGCTCGAGGCCGAGTTTTTAACATGAATGCCCAAGAGGCACAGGCTGACGATAATGTGGTGAACGGTACGTTCTTTATTAATAATCAGCCTGCATCTGTTCTTTTCGATTCTGGTGCCGATAAGAGTTTCGTGTCTTTGTCTTTTGAGCAAATGCTTCGCGTGTCTAGAACGAAACTAGGCAAATCTTTGACAGTAGAGGTTGCTAGTGGTGAACCCATTATTCTGGATTCTGTTCTTCACAACTGCCAATTGAACCTAAATGACCATCTTTTCCCTATCGATCTCGCACCTATGCAACTTGGAAGCTTCGACGTTATTGTGGGAATGGATTGGTTATCCAAGCATCACGCAGAGATAGTTTGTTCTGAGAAGATTGTTCGTGTGCCACTTTCGACAGGCGAGATTCTGCAGGTTCAAGGTGAGAAGCCTATCGGTGGTCTCAAACTCATGTCTTGTTTTAAAGCTCGGAAGTATCTGCAGAAGAACTATGTGGCTTTCTTAGCACATGTTACAGAAGATAAAGGCAAGGGTAAGTCTATTTCAGATATTCCTGTCGTTCGGGATTATTCTGAAGTATTCCCTGAAGATTTACCTGGTCTACCTCCAGCACGCCAAGTCGAGTTCCGCATTGATCTCGTACCTGGTGCAAATCCCATTGCTAGAGCTCCATATCGTCTTGCACCGTCTGAGATGCAAGAGTTGTCCAAACAACTTCAGGAGCTCTCTGGCAAAGGTTTTATACGTCCTAGTTTTTCACCTTGGGGTGCTCCCGTTCTTTTTGTAAAGAAGAAGGATGGATCCTTTAGGATGTGTATCGATTATCGTGAGCTTAACAAACTTACCATCAAGAATCGATATCCTTTACCTCGCATCGATGATCTCTTTGATCAGTTACAAGGCGCTTCTTATTTTTCGAAGATTGATCTGCGATCTGGATATCATCAACTTCGGGTGCAAGAAGAAGACATTCCGAAGACAGCATTCCGTACTCGTTATGGACATTAGGAGTTCACAGTCATGCCATTCGGTTTGACTAATGCTCCTGCTGTTTTCATGGACTTAATGAATAGGGTCTGCAAACCTTATTTGGATCAGTTCGTCATTGTTTTTATTGACGACATCTTGATATACTCTAAGACGCGAGCTGACCACGAGCAACATCTTCGTCTTACCCTTGAACTCCTAAAGAAAGAGCAACTATTCGCCAAATTCTCCAAGTGCGAATTTTAGCTTAAAGAAGTTCAATTTTTGGGGCACATTATCAACGAACAAGGTATTCATGTAGATCCCTCCAAGATCAGTGCGATTAAGGATTGGGATACACCTACTACTCCTACTGAAGTTCGTTCTTTTCTTGGTCTAGCGGGTTATTATCGCCGCTTCATTGAAAACTTCTCTAAGATTGCAGTTCCTCTAACTGCTCTAACTCAGAAGAAAATGCCCTTTTACTGGGGATTCAAACAAGAGGAAGCTTTTCAACACCTGAAGCAGAAGCTTTGTGATGCGCCTGTTCTATCATTGCCTGAGGGTGATGATGATTTTGTTGTGTATTGTGATGCATCGAAATTGGGTCTTGGCTGTGTTCTTATGCAAAGGAACAAAGTCATAGCTTATGCATCGAGGCAGTTGAAGATACATGAGAAGAACTACACCACTCATGATCTTGAGTTGGGTGCAGTTGTTTTCGCTCTCAAGATCTGGAGACACTATTTGTACGGTACAAAATGTGTGGTTTTCACTGACCACAAAAGTCTTCAGCATATCTTCAACCAGAAAGAACTCAACATGAGACAGCGACGTTGGGTTGAGCTTTTAAACGACTATGATTGCGAAATTCGCTACCATCCTGGTAAGGCGAATGTCGTAGCTGATGCATTGAGTCGTAAGGAACGTACTAAGCTTCATTGTGTACGTGTTCAATCTGTTATTCAAGCTCGATCTGATATTCAAGCCCGCATTTCTCAAGCTCAACAATCTTGTGTTTCACAAGGTTTGATGGATAAGGAATTTCCTTATCACATAACGCCTGCTCTGGAACTAAAGGACAATGGATCATATTACTTCATGGACTGTTTGTGGGTCCCAAGCCTAGATGATCTTCGTACCTTGCTTATGGATGAAGCCCATAAGTCTCGCTATTCTATTCATCCGGGCTCAGATAAGATGTATAAGGATCTTCGTATTCACTATTGGTGGCCTGGTATGAAGAAAGACATTGCCTTATACGTGTCAAAATGCCTTACTTGTCTTAAGGTTAAGGCTGAACATCAGCGTCCATCTGGTTTATTGGAGCAACCAGAAATCCCAGTTTGGAAATGGGAAAACATTACTATGGATCTTGTTACCAAACTCCCGCGCACAAAGAAAGGTCATGATGCCATCTGGGTAGTCGTTGATCGTCTTACAAAGTCAGCACATTTCTTGCCAATCCGCGAGGATTTTCCTACTGACAGACTTGCTCAAATCTATGTAGATGAAATTGTAGCTCGACATGGTGTTCCGTTGAACATCATTTCTGACAGAGATGCTCGTTTCACTTCTCATTTTTGGAGAACCATGCAATCTGCCATGGGGACCCAACTTAATCTGAGCACAGCTTATCATCCGCAAACAGATGGTCAATCTGAGAGAACAATCCAGACACTGGAGGATATGCTAAGAGCTTGTGTGATCGATTTTGGTGGTAGCTGGGATTCACATCTGAAATTGATTGAATTCTCCTACAACAACAGTTATCACACTAGCATCAAAATGGCTCCTTTCGAAGCTCTCTATGGTCGAAAATGTCGTTCACCAGTCTGCTGGAATGAGATTGGCGAGGCTCAACTTACTGGACCTGCCCTCATTTTAGAGACAACTGACAAGGTCAAGAAGGTTCGTGATAACCTTCAGGCAGCTAGAAACCGTCAGAAGATTTACGCGGACCCAAAACGCAAAGCCTTTGAATTTCAAGTCGGTGATCGTGTATTACTTAAGGTCTCACCTTGGAAAGGTGTGATCAGATTTGGAAAGAAAGGAAAACTTGCACCTAGATACGTTGGACCATTCAAGATCGTCGAAAGAATCGGAAAGGTAGCCTACAGACTTGAGTTACCTCCTGAACTGGGAAATGTTCATCCAACTTTTCACGTGTCCAATCTCAAGAAGTGTACAGCTGAAGAGAACTTCTCCATACCGCTTGACGAAATTCGTGTTGGCAAAACACTGAAATTTGTTGAGAGACCAGTGGAAATCATGGAACGTGAAGTCAAGTGGCTTAAACGCAAGCGCATTCCTTTGGTCAAAGTTCGCTGGGAAGCTAAACGTGGACCTGAGTTTACTTGGGAACGCGAAGATCAAATGAAGGCGAAATATCCACATCTTTTTTCCTCGAGTTTCCTCTAAATAAATTTCGGGACGAAATTTCCACAAGTAGGGGAGACTGTAACAACTGTGCTTGTAATCACTATGAACAGTTCTGTTATCAATAAAATAATGTTATTTGATCACAATGTTTGTTTTGTTATGTTATACATTTTTCATGTTTTGACTTTTATGTAATTTCAAACTCTACATCGCTTTCTGGAGAGTTATACGCAAACTAGTGCGTAAACGTACTCAGTTTAATGCGAGAAATGCTCCGGAACATCAACATATACTCAACATACCTTAAATAACCTTTACATAACTTAGAAATAAGTTTTGAAGGCTTTGGTATGGCAAAAACAAGTTAATTCGCTTACAGGGACTAAATATGACAAACTGCGAAAGTATGTCAATTTGAACTGTAACGAACATTCCGGAACCTAACCATAAGTTAAACACACCTTAAATATCCTTTACATAGCTTAGAAATAGGCTTTGAGGGGTTCGGTGTGCTAAAATAAACTTTTGGGTCATTCAGGGACTAAAAGTGTCAAAAAGTGCACAAGTTTGCATTTTCGCGCATAACTTACGTTCTGAATACATCTGGACATCCAAAAATTTATGGAAGCATGACTATATTTTATTTTAGTGTTCGCCTTAAGAAAAATCCATTCGTCGCGTCATTTGGATCGTTTTTCGCGCTTATGCGCATTCCGTCGTAATTAAGCGAACATCGCGTTCGTACGACCAAACGAACCATCATCCGGCATATTTTTGAGTATGTTTTGAGTTCCCTATACTTTAACTTCATTTTAGAGCCTTGAAATGAGGTTAACGGGGTTCAAACGCATCGAAAATCGCTTAAACAAGGTGCAGGGACCATTTCTGCAAAATCTGCCAAAACAGGGGCCTAGCGTGACGCGAGGGTCCTTAGCGTCACGCGAGCCCCCTTCTGGACCAGATTAAGTGTATTTGACAGCTGGTTGCAGCTGTTTTGCACTCCCTAACCCCTTGCCAAGTGTTGATTCCTTATGGTGGTGAGCATTTTGAGGCACCACAACTTCCCGACAAGTGTACGGCCTTGATCGTGCCCTCCTTTCCAAGAAACGATCTCAACGGTTACTCGAATTCTATAAATACCCATCCTCCCACTACCCCAAAACCCACAAATCTGATTAAGAAAGCTCTAAGTTGGAACCTTCGTTTCATACCTGAGCTATTTTGATCTGGGTTAGCATTCGGGGACCCTTCGTAAGTATTCTTTCGTTCTTTTCCTTATTTTTACTGCTTTTCGAGTCAGAAAGTCAAACTTTGTTTGACTTTCAGCGTTGACCAGTAATGGTCAATGCGAAGTTCGTTTGAACTTCGCAACGTGAGTGTAATCACGTTGGTCGTAGTCCCTTGGGACTATGCCCACTGATTACCACGTTGTCTAGAGTCGTAGGGTAGGCGATCTAATAAATCGCCTATACCTTCGAACTCGACCCGTTTGGTCGATCATTAGGATCCGACCAAACACAGTAGGTGACCATAGTAGGTAGGGAATAACCTTCCGAGGTTATACCCTATGGTCACATCGTTTAAGTAGTTGTATGATAGGTAGTTTATATGCCTTAGGTAAATTACCAGAATACCCTTTTCATACATAATTGGTAATTTAGCATATGTAACCTAAACTTTTGTCACGTAACTGATTATGTAACATGTTTAGGCATATAATACTTGTCATAGGACTAGTTAGGCGGTCCAAACGCGTTTCACGCGCACGACGCGTTAAAGTAGCATAAGCTTCCTAAACGGGTCGTAATGGGTCGTAAACAATTATGTTAAGTTTCATTTAGTATGAAGGATTTGTTAAACCAAATGACACGAGTCTCTACACTCGTTTGGTTTACGAAACCTCATTCTACCCAATCTTCCGATATAGGTCCGGTTTATTAACATAGTTACCTATATTAGGTGCCGTTTAATTCCGAGATCTATAGCATTACTTGGTGGTTATCTTTTGACAACTGAGCAATCTCAAGTGAGTACATAGAACCCCTCTTTTACTGTTTTTTTCCAAACTGTTTTGGGGTGGAACACATGTGCCTACTTGTTACTTTCCTGCTTTCCAGTTTTCACATCATATACTGCTATGTTCGATAGTACATTATAGTACATGATTTCATTACATCTTATGCTAGGTATGCCCATTGTGTGAATTACTTAGTACATCGTTTTACATGACATTTCATGATAGGTATGCCCATTGTGTGCATTACTTAGTACATCGTTTTACATGACATTTCACGCTATGTATGTTCATTTGATTACATACTTAGTGCATTGTTTTCACATGTTTACATTTTGGTATAACATTTGGTTTGTTTACATGGGACAATATATCCATTAACATTAGCTGGTACCATAGGAATTGACAACTCCCGTTCCGGACATCCCAGGGTAAGGGGACAGAAAGGAATGACCGAATTCGTTGACATTAAGACAGATAGACCTTTAATTTGTTTAAAGGGTTTATCACCACAGTCGCCAGGCTTGGATGTATGCATATTCACAATACCACATAAATGTTCATATTAAATAGTTGCATGCATTTACACAAAACATAGCTTTGATTTAAACCAAGTTTTACTTCAATACTTTGTTTTTGTGCATATGGTTTAGTTGAGACATTTCACTTGCCATACATGACATTTTGACATAGACATTTGACATGGATATTTGACATAGACATTTGACATGGATATTTGACATAGACATTTGACATGGATATTTGACATAGACATTTGACATGGATAATTGACATAGACATTTGACATGATTTACACTTGACATATTATTCAATATATTTGACAATTTGTTTAAACATAGACTTCTTACATTGGTTGGTTTTGTTTGATTAAGTGATTAAGTAACGATGCGTGTGTAATATGATACAAGCATGGTGGATACGCCGCTGGTACTTCCTATATATAAGTGTTTGTATGGTATTACATGGCGTAACGTTATTTGAATCATTTCAGTTTGAGATATAGAACATTTTATACAAATAACATACTTTTCACAAGACATTGATTTACAAACAACTTATCTTATACAAACTCAGTTTACAATGGTTATTCATTTAACCATACATTATTCACTTATTTATACATATCATCTGAACTCATTGTTTTCAAATGATTTACAAGACAAAACAAATAACAAGGTTCATGACTAAACATTTTCTCAAACATAAGTCATGAATCTTATTTTCACAAAACCTATGTATCTCACAGGCATTTTTATGCTGACGTACCTATTTTCACATGTGTTTTCAGGTGCTTTTCCATAGGATGTTGATCATGATACTAGGGCGGACCTGTGCCTTAGAAACTTTAAAAGAAGATAGACTATGTTTAATTATGTTCTGAACTCTTTAATTACCTGTTTGAAACAATGAAACACCCTTGTTTAATAATTAAATAAAACTTTGTATGCCATGGTTATGAGACAATTAATTCTGTCGCAACACGCCCCGATGTTTCTGCCGCGATTTGTTGTTTTACGCGGTCGGGGTGTGACACTCGTCTACCCAAACAGTACTGATGAGCTCTATACAGATGGTGGTGGAGGAGGGGGAAAGTGGGTGTAAAACAAACGACGTAACTGGAGCCAGTCCGCCTCCATAGCCTGCTGTGTACGAATGATAGAAGCAACCTGCTGCTCTAGTGTAAAGAGACGGGCAGCATAATCTGGGGGTAAAGGTCGAAATGGCTGTAGAGGAGAGTGTGTTCGACCATGACACTGGCAAGGTGGCAGCTGAGCTCTCTCAAGCTCCTGGATGCGCTGCGTGTGCGACTCGTGCTGGGCGACAAAGGACATCAAGACGTCCTCGATAGTATACCCCCTGTGGAACGAATGGTAGGGGTCAGTAGGTGGCATACCAGAGTCTGGTGCCCAAAGAAACGGCTCTCTGGTGGGGTCGAAAGGTGCCACGTGAAATGGAGCAACAGAGGGTGGAACAGATGACATCTGGGGCATAAAAGGGATAGACATCGGTACATGCCCAAAAGGATGGGCTGAAGAACCCTCTCCAGCCCTCGCTGGAGGTACAAACTGAGGAACCTGAAAAGAAAAATCAGCATGTCGTGTATCAGGGATCTGAGGGGGAAATGGTGGAACATCCTCATCAGCAGGTATCCAACCGTGCTGTGCATGCTCATCTGGTGGATCCATGTGTTCCGCGAACAGTGCATGCTCGGGCTCTAGGGGAACGGGATCAGGTGCAACAAAAGGGTGAACAGGTGCAATGTGCTCAATAGGATGGTCAACAGGTATATCAACAACAGGTAAGGGAACAACAGGATCAGCAACAACACGATCGCCCTCTAACAAAGGAACATACACGGGGAGATCGCCAACAAGTGGATCTGCTATAACAGGCTCAAAAGGTATATCAGCATGTGCGGGATCATGCTCAAGCATGGGGTCTAGAGCGGCTACCTGCTCAAAGGCGACGGCAGGCTCAGGGTCATCAAATGCCATCTCGAAGTCAAACTCTGGGTTGATAGGATCTACTGGGTCAGCTAGATCCTCCATGGGCTGATCCATAGGTATGAACTCGATATCACGATCTGGGTCGTATCCCGAGGGAAAGATAGGGTCAGAATCCTCTATGTCATCATGGTCAAACATAAAGCTGGGAATAGGTGCAACAGAGGATGCCTGGTCAGGATCAGAATCGTGCGCAAAGTGCTGTGCGCTCAATGTGTGAGAAGGTGCGGATGCCACAGACTCGAAAGAGTCTGGGACAGGTGAATGAGCAGGTGACTCCGCGGCGGGAGCATCTGCGATCATCAAGAGATCATCAGCAACAGGAAGGGCCTCGCCCTGAGCATCCTCCTCTAAAGGCTCGTCATCGAGTAGATCGATGTCGTCATCATCTCCGTCGTCGAAAAACAAACCATGGACAGGGTATGAAGCAAGTGGTACGGGAGCCGGAATCTCCACTAAAGGTAGGTACTCAGCAGGAAGGTCATCTGCAAGCTCATCAGCACCATCGGGTAGTGCGAAGGGCTGGAAATCGTCCTCATCTGTGCTGGTATAGTCGGACGTGTACACCTCGTGCTCGGAGGGTGTAAGGTCATCAGATACAGTGGGTATAGGTCCTGTGGTGCCTGAATCGTCAGTACCAGCCGAATCCATGAGTCTGTAACACAAATATGCTCAAATAATAAATCACACAATCAGGTAATCACATAAGTCACCAAGTAAGATATCACATAATTCTCCTAGTCCCACTAGCCTCCCAGTCTTCCTAGACTGCCCTATCAACTACCTCGACCTCTCAGATCGAGCCTCGGTCTCCAACACCGAGCCTCAGTCTCCAAACTGAGCCTACTCTTCCTAGTCCCACTAGCCAATCCTCCTAGTCCCACTAGCCAACTAATCCTCGATCTCTCAGACCGAGCCTCGGCCTCTCAGACCGAGCCTCAGCCCTTTCCAGACTGAGCCTATAAATAATAAAATGTGCTCAACATTTGTTTGTAAAAATTTTTGGATCTGGACTTAAGTGGTATGCAGAAAAAAATGTTTTCGTGAGAGCCCTAGTGATCATAGTCTAGACTCGAGAAGGAATCCTAGTTCGCTATGATCAGAGCTCTGATACCAAGCTGTCACACCCTGGCTTTGCGGAAGCGTGGTTAATTTGGTGTGACTTCTTAATACCATAGCTTAATCATAACAAAGCTATATGAAATAAAACATGCAAGATCATCCATTAAGTTTTGAAAACCAAATACGGTACCATTGTTTTAACGGGAACATACCCTAACAACCATAACCTTGTTCAACAGACATTACAAACTTAACATAATATAAACATGGTTTAAGGATTGTGTCTTGTCCAGGAAAGAGACACATCCCCTAAACCCCGGATGACCTCGGAAACTAGTGCAGCGGAAAACATGCCATACCGTGCCAGATCTCGTTAATTTCCTGAAATACATGTAAGTTGAAAAATCAACAATAATGTTGAGCGAGTTCATGTGCAAGTGAGTAAGTAAAACACTTGTAAGTATAAAAGTTCCCTGGTATGTAGCAGTGTAAGGAAAAGAGATCACCAATGGTTTGCATGGCCATTAGCATGTGTGAAATGCAAGTAGGAAGACTCAACCTAGCCGATTTTTGCGTTGGGCACAAAGTCACTCAAGGTCCGTTCTGTTGGTCCTCTTAGAGGTCCGTTCTGTTGGGCCTAGAGTTGGGCTCGCTACACCCAGATAGATCTACCGCTACTGTCCCTCGGTGTTCTGCCTACCCATTCACATGATCTAAGTAGTAAACCTCCTTACGTTAACATACCGTGTATAATAGTACTTGTAAACAAAGTAACATGTATTTCACCCCCGCAGTTAAGAAAACTGAAAACAGTTAGAGAAAAGGGGGACATGAACTCACAGTGAAGCGTCTCTACCAAGTATCTCCCAACCAGAAAGCTGTGCGACGACCTACAAGTGCTAATTCTATTAGACGGACGGCCGTGCCTTAGCTTTATAGTTAAATCTTTTGGGAAATAGTTAGACAACTATTTCGTGTTTACGTTCTGTATATACTTGGTAGTTAATCTCCTTCCCAAGGATGGGGGATTCAATACATGTGCGTTCAGATTAATTCATTAAGTCTCACTTAATACATATATATATTTCCAATCTCAAAATATAAGTATTTTTCTCAAAAATATTATATTTTCATTTCTCATAATTTTTCTCCAATAATACGTTGTTAAAATACGCGTTCATAAATATTTCTGTAAGTGCGTAAGTTACGTTTTAACAATCGAGTGGTAATATAATTACCGGTGTAACTTATATATATTTATGGTGAAAGCGTTCGTATTATTTTGGATTCGTTAACGTTCGTAAATATTATTTTTACCCCTAAAATAATATTTATGTATTTCACAAAATAATCATAAACAGTGTGTGAAAAATATATATATTTATCACGTTAAATTTTGTGAAAATCCCACCTCCGAATATTTAGTAAATAAAGTCACGGCGAAATTTATGTTTCGAAAACATGTCAAAAATAACTCTAACACTTGTTGTGTAAATAATTCTAAGTGTTATGTTTTTAGAAAAATTTTGCCAGAGTTTCCTCTGTAACTGGAGGTGGCCACGCTTTCAAGCGTATCATTTTCTTTTAACAAATCAATTCAACCAATGTTCTCAACATTATCATACATCTTTTCAACATTTTAACTAGTCAAAGATAGACATAATCGCAAAAAAATATACGAACTTGTGGTTTGTCTAAAATATGTAGTAAATCTCTTTACTTTTAATGGATCTTTTGTGTAAATAATCCGATTTTGTAAAAACCTCGTCTTTCGAGAAAATCCATCTTTACAACTTCTAGTAACATTTGACAAAACTAATTCTTTGTCGGATCTTTTCATTTCACAAGTGTTTACACACTTGTGGTTTATAAAAATCGTGTTTGTTAGTGTAAGATCCACCCTTTAAAATACATGATTTCCTTGATACGTGGTTCTTTGAAAATACCACTTGCAGATGCGTAGATCCGCTAGTTTTAAATGCCATTGTACCAGTCAAAACACTTTTACACAAGTTCGTGTTTCATGTGTGGTAGAGTTTCATCTTTTAACCCTCGTATCATTTAAAACAAGTTTATGTTAAGATCCATGATCTTACCAAACCGGGTTAAACGATGATCCGAGCTACCACAACATAGATCGGGTCTAAATAATCACACATTTCGAATACTACAACTTTTACACAACCTATATGCTATTAACCACCATTATTCATGCTTTTAGTAGACTTTAGTTCATCAACTTGCATTTTAACGAGATTTAACCGATAAAGATTCTTTTAACCACTTTAGATAAGTCTAAAAACGAGTTTTAAGTGTTATACCTCTAGCTCAAGGCTAGGGAAGATTCTATGCGCAAAATGGGTGGATAAAAGCCAAAGAAAGAGGTCCTTCGTGTTCCGTTTGCTCCAAGACTCCTTATCCGAGACCCTTAACACTTGTATGATGATGGAATGTGGTGATCAAGAACCGAAAGTATGATGGATGTAAGAGGGGTGTTCGGCCGAGAGTGAAAGGGAGCAAGAGAGAGAGTTGAAGTGTTGAGTTTAGTGATGAATGATCTTGTAGGTTAAGTGTTAACTTATAGACAAACTCTAGAGTTATTAACCATTGGAAATTATGTCCCCAAGATATTAAGCATACAAGATTAGCCAAATCAACAAGTACAAGGGGGTGTCCCCTAGGTGACCGATTCGGTTTGGGGGGGGGGGTCTCTTGGTTCGATTTTAACTAAATGGTTAGGGAGTAATTAGTTAAGTTAAGTGTCTAACCCCGTTACTTGTATGTTACGCGTTATGGCGAGTGTTAGGGTAATCAGGGACCCTAACTGGCTCAGAAAAATATAAATAAGGAAAATAATAATATTTTCATGTCCCGGGTAAAGTCCGGTTGTTCGGTTGGATAGTAATCCGTTAAAGCGCTTAATAAAGCTTTAAAGTGTCGTTATATTATTTTAGTGACACAGTTTGTTTTCCTGACACTTTAGAAAGTGTCTAGTGTTATTTTCCCCATGTTTTGGCACTTTACTAGTCAGCTAGAAGCTGGATTATTTATCAAAGTGCTGTGTTTTGTGCTTAGCATACGATTTAGGCACATCCAGTCATTGTAACTTATTTCTAGAGACGCAGTTCCACAACCCTTATATCCCTACACTCACTGCTAGTGTAGCAAAACATCTCAGGCTCTTACAGGCCTTAGAGGCAGTGTTTGCCTGATGCTGGCTTTATCAGCATGTTCAGTAGGTTATCCGTGATAGTGCTACTGTGCTTTTTGTGCATCATGTTTGTCACTAGGGTTTAGCATGTAAATAATGTAGTGACGATAAGCAAAGTATGATGCAAGTAAGTACATGTATCAGATATCAAGTAGCAGTTCATCAGCTAGTTCAAACAAGCACAGTAATTAAGCAGTAATTAATCAGTAATTAAGTCGTACGGATACCTGGTTTAGTGCGGGTTGTCACAGTTTTCGCCTTGAAAATCTGGAGGCACTATCTCTACGGTGCAAAATGTACAATTTACTCGGATCACAAGAGCCTCAAGTATTTCTTCGAACAGAAAGAATTAAATATGAGGCAGCGGAGATGGTTAGAACTTATCAAAGATTACGATTACGATATCCTTTATCACCCGGGAAAGGCGAACGTGGTAGCTGACGCGTTAAGCCGAAAAGAGTATCCGTCTCCCATTCGAGTAAAATCCATGAAGATGATAGCTACGCCACGATTACTTGATATGATACGTGATTCCCAATTAAAGTCGCTTGGAGCGGAAGACCCAAAGAATGAAAGGTATAGTTGATAAATTAGAAGAAAATTCGGCCGGACTCAAAACAAGATTCGGTCGAATTTGGATACCACGATTTTGCGAAGTAAAGACCGCTCTACTCGAGGAGGCTCATAAGTCACGGTATTCAGTCCATCCCGGGGCTACTAAAATGTACCGGGATTTGAAGACCAATTATTGGTGGCCGGGAATGAAACGTGATATTGTTAAGTATGTTGCGAAGTGCTTAACATGTTCCCAAGTAAAGGCGGAACATCAAAAACCATACGGGGAATTACAACCCTTGGAAATTCCGGTGTGGAAATGGGAAGAAATAACGATGGATTTGGTGACCAAGCTTCCTAGAACGAAAAGGGGCACGATACGATATGGGTAATTGTAGACCGACTCACAAAGAGTGCCCATTTCCCTATTTGAAAGGCTTACTCTTCCGAGAGAATGGCAGAAATATATATGAATCAGATCATATCCCGACATGGAGTGCCCATATCAATTATATCAGATCGGGATACTAGACTTACCTCTTGTTACTGGCAGAAGTTTCACGAAAGTGTGGGCACGAAGTTACACATTAGCACCGCCTACCACCCCCAGACTGATGGACAGTCAGAAAGAACCATTCAAACGCTTGTCGATATGTTAAGAGCATGTGCTTTAGACTTTGGGGGAAGTTGGGATGACCATTTACCACTAGTCGAATTCTCTTACAATAATAGTTACCATAGTGGTATTCAAATGGCTCCCTATGAACTATTATACGGGAGGAAATGTAGAACTCCTGTGTGTTGGGGCGAAGTTGGACAGAGAGAACTTGCGCCAAGTGATTTAATAGCGGTGACGAATGAAAAGATTGATTTGATTAGAGCTCGACTGAAAGCAGCCCAGGATCGGCAAAAAGCTTACGCGGACAAGAGAAGGCGTCCTATCGAGTTTCAAGTCGGAGATTATGTTCTATTGAAAGTATCACCATGGAAGGGCATAATCCGTTTCCGCAAACGGGGTAAGTTAGGTCCTCGTTATATCGGACCGTTTAAGATCTTAGCTCGAATTGGAAGGGTTGCATATCGATTAGAATTACCATCTTCACTAGACGGGATCCACAATACCTTCCACGTGTCGCAGTTGAGGAAGTGTCTTGCGGATGAAACAGCATTAGTGCCTCTTGACGACATTGTGTTGGACGAGAGGTTAAATTATGTCGAAAGACCTATAGCCATTAAAGACGTTAAGGTGAAGAATCTTCGCAACAAAGTTGTTAGACAAGTGTTGGTTCAATGGCAACACCGAAAGGGGTCGGAACTTACATGGGAAGCGAAAGATGAAATGAGGAAGCACTACCCTTTTCTCTTTGGTATGTAAATGATTAAAATGTTATGTGTCTAGGTTTCGGGGACGAAACCTCCTTTAAGTGGGGTAGACTTGTAACACCCCAAAATAGGATAACATGAAACTAAGTTCAAATAATTAAAAGAATTAACTAAGTTAGTAAAATGTTACAAAAGCTAGTTAAAGGGGTGGAAAGTGTTTAATGAAATAAATGAAATCCTATAGGGGTTAAACATGACAAATGGTTAAGTAAGGGTATTAGAAGGAAGAAAACCCCAAAATCACACATATGTGTGTTCTGGGGATCGAACTAAACAGGGAACCAAGGGTGAAACCCTTGTTCACCAAATTCAATCAAATTGGGCAGTAATCTAGGAGATAATCAACAGCATGAACTTGAATCCACACCCATCTAAGCTCAATTTTAAGGAGGTAAGTTCAATTTCTTGAAATCATGACTTGTAGGAAGTGGGTTATAATCCAATCTCGAATTTATACAAGAAATTGTGTAGATTGGAATTAGAACTTTTCCATGGAACAGGAATCATGTATGAATATGCGTGAATTCAATCATTTAAAAAGATAATTTCATGACCCATTTGATATGAATTACTAGGGGTGTAGAATGGTGGAAAATTGAAGTAATCATGTATAAGTTTGATAAATAATGATGTAGTAGTACTTGAATCCTTAACAAATTCGAATAGGGCAAGAGATTATTATGAACTTGGTTGTTGTTGATGAATATTGAAATGAACTAGTAGGAACTATGCTTCAAAAGCTTGTACTTAGTGTCCCACAATTACGAAACCCGCCAAGTGTTTGATGAAATGCTTGAAAGAATAAAAATGTGTAATTTTGCTAGATAATGGAATGAAATATTGGGATACTAAATAAATGAATGAATGTGTTGATATAGGCGTGAAGGAAGAAGGTTCAAATACTAGGAAATCGGAAGGTTCACAAGATCGAGGTACGTTAGTATACACCTTATCTCTATTACGTTGTCATATGTATAATAATCTCAATTGTATTATGTTGTATGATGAAATCGTGAAAGACGAAATCTAAGATTGTTGAAAGTAAGGTTAGATCCGTCATGAACGGATGTTGAAAAATGAATAAGATACGAAAGATAATGTATCATATCCGGTTCCTTCTAGTCGAACCGGGTATGGAAAGTTAAGTATGTTTCGAATGAAAGTTTACTCGGTCCGTCTTTTCGGATTGGAGTGTAAGCGTATGTAAAGAATATATTCGTTCGTCATGAATGAATCAAATGAAAGTTATAGTAACCATTCTAGTACCCGTCGTTAGTGGGTATGTAAAGAAAAGTATGTTAGTCTCTACAATGAGACGAGCATGTAATGAACCGTCTAACGGTTGGTAATGTATTGAAAGATGTAAGGCCGCGACAGTGAATAGTCGGGTTATTAGTTAATCATGTTAGTGATGAAATACTAACTTATTTGTTTATGTTGAATGTAGGTAAATCCTCAGTTTAGGCGACTTGGCAAATTGGAGCGAGCATATGCACACTTTATGATCATCAAGCGCTTCCGCTATTATGTATTAATGTTTTGGGTCAAATGCTTGTTTTTGTATAACATTGATAGTAGTTATACTTTAAACACTTGGTGTATGGTTTTTAGTCGTGTCTAGTCGAACGGGTCGTAAACTTGTTGTTTGATGATGGTTAATACAGGGATACACTCGTCTTACGGACGGGTCATGCCCAAATTTTGTTAAATTAGCGCACAAATGTTATTAATATCTTTACGTTTAATTGCAAAAAGTTTGGACGCATTTAAAAGTTTATGTTTTTAGTGTCCTTTGGTCGTCATTTTATACAAAGCAAAAACCGGGCCTTACAGACTAGCGGGGGTACCTCGAGGAACAACCCACCCCATGGTAATGTTTAAGTCGCTTGAGACACATTACGTTGCATTTGGAAATTCGATGTGCGTTTGCTAATGCTTTTTGTGAATGACGTTACTTGTACAGGCTGTACCTTTAAGCAGTTTTTAGACTGTAAACCGCTGAATTTTGACGGCACCGGGGGTGCTGTGGCTTTTGTTCGATGGACAGAGAAGACCGATTCTGTGATAAGAATGAGCAAATGTGCACCAGAACACCAAGTCACCTACATCTCCGGATTGTTCATAGATGGAGCGCTTTCATGGTGGAATCTTCAAGTCCAAACTCTGGGAGAGGCAGTAGCATACGCTTTGACTTGGAATGAATTAAAGGAACTCATGCGTAAAAAGTATTGCTCCAGGGCCGAAATTCAAAAATTGGAAACAGAATTTTGGAACCTCAAGATGGTTGGCCCCAAAATTGCGGAGTATGTGCAGAGATTTCACGATCTATCTCACATGGTACCATACATGGTTAGCCCGGAATTCAAGCGCGTTGAGCGATTCATTTGGGGGTTGGCACCTCAGATTATGAGTATGGTGACAACGTCGAAACCTGCTACGATCACCGAGGCTATCGACCTGAGTGTAGCACTAACTGAAGAAGCTATCAGGTTAAAAAAGTTTTTGATCTCTGACCAGAAGAAGAAAGAGACCCACGTGGAGTCATCGGGTGAGAACAAGAGGAAGTTCTCAAACTTTAAAAAGGGTACCAGCAGTGCTAACAAGAAGAAAGAGTCGCACTTACCGGCTGAAGCCAAGACTGGGGTTGAAAACAAAGGAAAGGGTTACATGGGCGCTCTGCCCAAATGTGATGTATGCCAGTACCATCATTCAGGCCAGAGCAGATTCTGGAAGTGTGAGTCTTGTGGGAAGGTTGGCCACTCGAAGGAAACATGTTGGGTTGGTACTGGGCGTGGTAACAATGGTCAGAGAGGTTATGGCAACAACAACCGTGGTGGGAATGGATACGGAAACCGCCCTCAAGGAGGAAATGGCGGTAACGGAAATCGTGGTAATTTTGCGAATCAAGCTGGTAGTGGGAACCGCAACTAAAACAACGCTCAAGGTGGTAATGGGAATGGTAATGGTCGAGGACCAGGTTGTTTTAATTGTGGAGACGTGGGGCATTTCAAGAGAGAGTGCCCAAAGCTTAATCAAGCACATGGAAGAGTCTTCAACATCGGTGCGAGGGAAGCACGCCAAGATCCAAATGTGGTCACTGGTACGTTCCCTATCAACCAACGCTTTGCATCTATACTATTTGATACTGGTGCCGATTAGAGCTTTGTATCCCTAGAATTTAAGAATATACTTGGGTTGGTAGCTAGTAAGCTAGACATTCCATATTCGATAGAACTAGCTAATGGAAAGCTAGTAGAAGCGAATGAAGTCATCAGAGGTTGCGTGATAGAACTGGGTGAGCACGAGTTTACGCTTGATCTGCTGCCAGTCGAGTTGGGAAGCTTCGACGTGGTAGTAGGGATGGATTGGTTGTCAAGCAACCGAGCAGAGATTGTATGTCACGAGAAGATCATTCGCATTCCAATGGCGAATGGAGAAACAATTGTGGTACATGGAGAGAAGCACGATACGCCCCTAAGAATCATCAGTTGTTTGAAGGCTCGAAAGTGTCTGCAGAAAGGATGTGTCGCCTTCTTGGCACACATTGTGGATAAAGAAGCAGCTGAGCCAAAGCTAGAAGACATTCCGGTCATGAAGGAATATCCTGAAGTCTTCCCCGAAGACTTGCCAGGATTGCCGCCGCAGCGACAAGTCGAGTTCCACATTGACTTAGTTCCAGGCGCTGCGCCTGTGGCTAAGGCACCTTATCGACTTGCGCCCTCCGAGATGCAAGAACTGTCAACACAACTTCAGGAGCTATTGGATAAGGGATTTATCAGGCCAAGCTTCTCGCCTTGGGGAGCTCCAGTTTTGTTTGTCAAGAAGAAATATGGTAGTTTCCGCATGTGTATCGACTACCGCGAGCTTAACAAGTTGACTATCAAGAATGGATATCCTTTGCCAATGATTGATGACCTGTTTGATCAACTACAAGGTTCGAGTTGTTACTCCAAGATCGATCTTCGATCAGGTTATCACCAGTTGAGGATTCAAGAGGAGAGCATTCCAAAGACTGCCTTTAGGAGTCGATATGGGCATTACGAGTTCCTAGTAATGTCGTTTGGTCTGACAAACGCGCCAGCAGTATTCATGGATTTGATGAATAGAGTTTGTAAGCCGTACCTCGATAAGTTTGTGATGGTGTTCATTGACGATATTCTGATTTACTCAAAGACGAAGGAAGAGCACGAGCAACACCTAAGAGCTATTTTAGAGCTGCTTAAGAAAGAGAAGTTATACGCTAAGTTCTCAAAGTGCGAGTTCTGGCTACGTGAGGTTAAGTTCCTTGGTCACGTGGTTAACGGAAATGGAATTCATGTAGATCCCACAAAGATCGAAGCGATCAAAAACTGGGAGACTCCGAAAACGCCAACCGAGATCCGTCAGTTCCTAGGTTTGGCAGGATATTATCGCAGATTTATTGAGGATTTCTCGAAAATCGCTCAACCTTTTACCTCCCTTACACAGAAAGACAAGAAGTACGAATGAGGAGACAAGCAAGAAGAAGCATTTTAGTTGTTGAAAAACAAGCTTTGCGATGCACCGATCTTATCCCTACCCGAAGGTACTGACGACTTCGTGGTATATTGCGACGCCTCGCGTCAAGGTTTAGGTTGCGTACTGATGCAGCGACAGAAAGTTATAGCTTATGTTTGGCGCCAGTTGAAGGTTCATGAGAAAAACTACACCACGCATGACTTGGAGTTAGGTGCAGTGGTGTTTGCTTTGAAGATCTGGCGACATTATTTGTATGGCACGCGATGCACAATCTTTACTGATCACAAGAGTTTACAGCATATATTCGATCAGAAAGAGCTTAACATGAGACAGAGACGATGGGTAGAGCTGTTGAACGATTATGATTGTGAAATCAAGTATCACCCAGGGAAGGCGAATGTAGTCGCAGACGCCTTGAGTCGGAAAGAAAGAATCAAGCCCATAAGAGTTCGAGCTTTGGAAATGATTATTCAAACGGATCTCTCGTTGCGCATTCGTGCCGTGTAGAGAGAAGCTCTTAAGGAAAAGAATCTTGAGAATGAATATCTCCGTGGGATGGAGAAGCAGTTAGTACCCAATGATGAAGGAACGTTGTGCTTCATGAAACGAATTTGGGTTCCTCTTTTTGGTGGTCTAAGAGAAGTAATTTTCGATGAAGCTCACAAGTCACGGTACTCGATCCATCCAGGATCGGATAAAATATACCAAGATTTAAAGGATTTATATTGGTGGCCGAGATTAAAAGGCGATGTTGCAACGTATGTTGGCAAATGTTTGACTTGTGCCAAGGTAAAGGCCGTATATCAGAAGCCTTCAGGTCTTCTGCAACAACCTAAAATACCCATGTGGAAATGGGAGCAGATTTCAATGGACCTTATAACGAAGTTACCAAGGACACCCAGAGGTCACGATACGATTTGGGTAATCGTGGACCGTCTGACCAAATCTGCACACTTTTTGCCCATCAAGGAGAAAGACAATACTAGTAAGCTTGCTGAGCTATACCTGAGAGAGATAGTTGCACGACATGGAGTGCCTCTCTCAATCATTTCTGATAGAGACGGAAGGTTTGTATCAAGGATTTGGCAATCCTTCCAAGAAGCCTTTGGTTCTCAGTTGAATCTGAGCACTGCATTCCATCCGCAGACAGATGGCCAGAGCGAACGAACGATTCAAACGTTGGAAGATATGTTACAAGCTTGCGTGATGGATTTGGGTGGCAGTTGGGACACTCACTTACCCTTGGTAGAATTCTCATACAACAACAGCTACCATGCGAGTATCCAAGTTGCACTATTTGAAGCTCTCTATGGACGCAAGTGTCGATCACCGTTATGCTGGACAGATGCGGGTGATAGACAGCTTGTTGGTCCTGAATTGGTTCAAGAGATGACTGATAAGATTATACAGATCCGAGAACGCATAAAGGTGGCTCGTGATCGACAAAAGAGTTACGCGGATCGAAGAAGGAAATCGTTGGAGTTTGCAGTAGGAGATATGGTTTTGTTAAAGGTCTCACCCTGGAAGGGTGTAGCACGCTTTGGGAAGCGTGTGAAGTTGAACCCGCGATACATTGGACCATTCAAAATCCTGGAAAGGATTGGTCGTGTAGCTTACAAGTTGGATCTACCCGCAGAACTAAATGGCGTTCATGATACATTTCATGTATCTAATCTGAAAAAGAGTCCAACTCAAGAAACAGTTGTCATTCCTGCCGACGAAGTTCATATTGACGACACACTCCACTTTACTGAAGAACCGGTTGAGGTTACTGATTGGAAGGTTAACAAGACACGACGGAGTAGTGTTAAACTCGTCAAGGTTCGTTGGAACGCGTGACACGGCCCAGAGTTCACTTGGGAGTGTGAGGATCGTATGAAAGCGAAGTACCCACATTTATTCCCCAAGACCCCTGCAGCTAGTAGCAGAACTTAAATTTCTGGACGCAATTTTCTTAACGGGGGGAGAATGTGACAACCCTCATAAATCCAGGTATCCGTAAAATTAATTAATATTAATTAATGCTTAATGACTGTGCTGGATTATACATAACTGCTTTCTGATTACTGCATCATACTTACATGTGCATCACATATTACATAATGACACCTTATTATCACATGCAAACTTTATGGACATACATGATGCACAAAGCACGGTTAGCACAGTTAACGGATAGAACGGGAATATGCTGACGGGGTTCAGTACACAGACAGACAGTGTTTTGAGACCCAGTATGGGCCAGGGACAAGGTACTACACTAGTATGGTGTGTAGGGAAGTAAGGACCATAAAACTGCATCATTAGGTGATAGATAAAGTGCCGGAAAGTGCCTAAAATCCACTTAAAGTGCAGAATTCTGCATTTTTCAGCAAAATTCAGCTTTTTAACAAGCTAGTTACATGCAAAAATTTGACTAAATGGTCCTGAATGCTTTCCTAAGTGTCGGGAATTAAAAGTGTCATAAAAAGGTACATAAAGGTCATTAAACGGAATAGCTTGACACTTTAACGAACCGGTATCTAACCGAACAATCGGACACTACCTGAAACACCAAAAATTATACTAGAAACATTGTTTAATTATTTCTGAGCTACTCATGATTCCCGAACACCTTAACACCCACTAAAATATCTATTAACTAACTTAACTAACTATGCACTTGATTTTGAACTAGTAAGTAACCAACTAGTTACAAGTTACACTTAGACCCCCCCCCCCCCCCCCCTTGGTATTTACGGTCACAAGGACCCCACCACCATACCTAAAAGATTTTATTCTTTTTATATTAAGATCTTGCTTGATCTTGTGGACAAAATATTAGAAGGATGATTATAAGTATGGCATGGGATCCTAGAGTTCATCATATTTCACTCACTTCACAACACCACACCACTCTCTTACTCTCTCCCTCTCCTCTCGGCCTAGCATAGTGCCACCACCACCTTACATCCATCATCCACTCATTCCATATACTCTCAAGGGTGTAAGAAGGTGTCTTGTGAAGCTTGGTGCTCTTGAATCTTGAAGAACCTCCATCAATTGCTTTTATCCACCATTTTCATCATCTTCTTCATCAAGTGTTCTTCCCTAGCTTAGAGCTAGTAGTAAGACTCTCACAACCCTTTGATACTTCTAATTTTGATTTGTTAAAAGATGTGTTATGTTATAAATCACGAGAACCCTAAAAGACATAATCTTGAATCATGAACATAGAGCTTACATATGATGAAATCTTGTTGAAATAATGTTGTTTAGAGTATGTATGATACTTGCTTTATTACTTGAGATTATGATGTTGATCATCATAAGGAGCTTGCTAGATTGTGATTAAACACATGATCTAGCAAGTTAGAGGATGATTATGTGCTAACACAAGAAGATCATCCTCATGCATGAGCATGAACTTGAATGATAAGATGATTTCTTGAAAAACAATGAACAAAGTAAGCTAGTAATCTTATGAATCTAAGATTTATGAATGGTATTTCGAAAGAACCAAGTTCAAAATATGATTTTTAGAAAATCGTGGTTCATACTTAAACAAACACTCTTTTTAGAGATAAGACAAGTGTATAAACACTTATGAAACAAAAAGATCTCACAAAGAAACGTTTTTGTAAAATATGTTTACAAGTTGTAAACACCTAACTTCTTTAAGAATGAGATTTTTAAAGAAATAAACACACTTTAAAGGGTAACTAGACTTACTAAATACACCACCAAGTTACTACAAGTTTTTGGTGAAAGATCAAGTTCATGTTGTTATGAAAATGGTATAGTTTTTGCATTTGGTAAGTATAAGTTGTTAGGGATTGATTGTCGATTGTTGTGATGATTTTTGAAAAGAAAATGATATGTTTTAATAGCATGGACACCTCCATTTTTAGGGGAAACTATGGCAAAATTTTCTAAAAATATAAACACTTAGAAAAATATTTTCTAACAAGTATTTACAAGAGTATTTTCATCATAAGTTTTCAATATAAACTTTGCCATAATTTTTGTAACAAAAATACAAATATTGGAGGTTGGTTTTTAAATAAAAAATGGGTAAATATATATTTAGAATATATTTACGTATTAAGACACTTGAGTGATTATTTGTATACTTGGTGAAATAGTTACATTATTTTAGGGTAAAATAATATAACTTAACAAAGTACCCTGAAATTTACTATCCAAAATAATACCAAGTATATGACAAGGAATATTTATATAAGTTACACACATAATATTGTGGAACTGAACTATAGAACGTAACTTACAAATATTCCAGAAAATACCGTTACATATATTTTTGCTAAATATTATTTTGGATACAAGAAATGAAAATATGATTTTTGTAAATATTGCAAAGTCGTATCATAATTTTTGACAAGGAGAAAATATACTATTTTGGAAGTAGAAATATGTTTTCTTAAATATTTAGAAGATATGTAATTTTTTGGGAAAATATATATTTTCTTGGAATACATTATTTTGGACAAAATAAGTTTAAATATGTTTTCTAAAGTGAGACTTAGAAATATATTATTTTGGAAATTACAAATATACATGTATAAGATACCCCATCCTTGGGAAGGAAATACGAAGTTAAATACTTGAGAAGTATTAATACAGAAATATTGCTTAAACAATTATTCCAAAACCAAATATAATTTAAGTTGAAATATTAATTATTTTGACAAATAATTATAACTTGGAACAATATCAGAAACGTAACTCAAACACGAAAATACTAAGCAAAGGCACGACCCGTTCGTCTAATAGACGTTAGTACACTGTAGGTAGTCGTGTTTGCTGAGGAGGTTTGAGTGCCAGTACTGAAGACGCAATACAGTGAGTTCATGTCCCCTTTTTCTTTTAACTGTTTTCAGTTTTATACGTCGGGGGTGAAATACATGTTACGGTTATTACAAACTTTTATACATGGTATGGTTAGCTAAGGAGGGTTACTACTAGATCATGTGAAGGGTGGGTATAACACTTAAGGCCATTAATCCTCGTCGTAGGACCGAGGGACATGAGTGATAGATCTATTTGGGTGTAGCGAGCCCACACCCATGGGGACCAGGGTGGCCCATAGTGGTGACTATGTCTTCCAGCCGGAGGCCCGGTACAAATTTGCTAGGTTTGAGTTTTCCTGCACCATTTCACACGTACCATTGGCTTTGCAACCCATTGGTGATCTCTTTTTTTTCCTTATTGCTACATACCTGGGACATACATACATACAAGACATACTTTAAAGGTTTATTCATACACTCACACATGAACTCGCTCAACTTTTGTTGAATTTTCAAATTACATGTATTTCAGGGAACTAGTGGATCTGGCAGGTGTGTGCATGTTTTCAGGCTGCGTATAAATAAAAGATGCCATCCGTGGTCGTAGAGTTTAGAAGGTGTATCCTATTCCTGGACGGGATACATGTTTCTAAACCCGGTTTTATTTAAAGTCTTTTGTTGAGTCTTTATGAACTCATTTGAACATGATGTGGTTGTAACTTAAGTTGGTGTCAACGTTTCAGACAAGTAAGTTGTGGTATTTTCTAAACTTAATTTATGAATGAATGTCTTTTGGTTTTTATCATTTAGCATTGTTATGATTGAATGCTATGGTATTAAGAAGTCACACCAATAACCATGCTTCCGCAAAAGTCAGGGTGTGACATATAGCCGTTTAAAAAATCAAAATTGGTTTAAGCTTATTTAGTTATATTAAATTTGGTTTAAACTTATTATTAGGTATTGAATTTAAATTTAAATTAAACTCGAAAATGATTTCCTACTATATATAGTTTGATAAAAAAATATAATATTTGATAAGTTTGGAAAAATATAAATATTATATTTGTTTTTAATTTTAATGACACACTTACGTATTTTAAATCGATTTTTGTAATATGGAAATGATTAATTACGGATTTTGAATTTTAACTAGAGTCGAAAACATTTACTATTTCAAATTTTTTAAATTCAATTCAATTGATAATTAAGGAAAAAAATAGTTACTATATTTGTTTTAATGTTAATTAAGGTTTCTAACATCAAATTTTAGTTCATAATTAAGGAAAGATTTAAATATATATTCAAGATTCAATTAGCAAACTTTAAACCATATGTTGAAATCCAACCCTTGTGTTTTCCCTCCTAAGCACAATAACAATGGATTAAGAGGTTGCCACGTACCACTTAATAGTATAAATGAACGACAAGTGGCCAAAATTTATTTTTATGTATTATAATGTATAGATATAGATTAATTCATCCAACAATCCTACGGAAACAAAATAAACAATCATATACCAACTTGAATTATATTACATGTCCCTATCTATTTGATAATAACAATAAAACAATTAATTAAATAAATAAGGAAAAGCATAAGCCCTAAAATAACAATAATAATAATAATATTAATTATTATTATTATTATTATTATTATTATTCTCCAAACCACTCTATAAGACCAAAACCGGACCACCCTTATACTTTCTATATTAACTGTTCGGGACCTTCATGTATATATAGTCCTGACCCGGAAAGGTACTAGGCTTGGTACTACACCTAGTTTCACAGATAATTAATGACTCTTACCAACATTAAAGAAAATATAAAATGGTTGTCATTCAAAGAAAAAAGATAAGAGTGGTTATCACTACTAAGTTTATTGAGACATGACTGGATCGCCTTCTATAAGTGATTGTGATCACTAGAAGATCCTTGGGTAAGTCTTGCAGTTGAAGTCAATGAATTCACAATTCTGAATTCTGAATTGAAAGTTAAAATCTCCAAATAAAATACTTGAAAATCTATTAACTTGAGGTTCGCTATTCAAAACAATTAATTTCACCACCTTAGTTATGAGAGCTAAAGTTTCTTACGTTCTATTCATGTTGTTTGATGGATATGTACGCTAATTTTAAGTGCTAAAGTATAGTATTAATTTCTAGGTTCAAAGTGGTGAACGATGGTGTTCCCTATAATTGACGTAAGGCATACATCTATGTGACCAAAAGGCCCATAATAATGTCCTAGGTACAGGTTACTCACAGTTGTGTCTAAGAAAAGTAAATAGCCGTCTAACTCATTGTCCAAAAAATATTGAAGCTGGTTTGAAATGAGTTTTGACTTTGGTTTCTGATACAATGATACTACATGTTATTTACTCCTTTAGCATTGGTAATAAATGTGTTTGGTGTATACTCTCAGGTAAAACACTCCGAGACATAAACAATAGTACATGGGCAGCCATTGGTGTAATTTTAAATTGTAAGTGGTTTATGTGTTTTGCTAGGCCTAGTGATTTGCTAGTTGGCCGGTTGTCAATGAAAGTTTACCGTTCAAAAAAAAAATTTGTATAAGTATGTCTTTATACGTGTGAATTTATCAACCTTTACATATGTAAAAATATAAAACTCGTATCTGTAGTATTAGACTATGTGTAGTAGTTTAAATAAGAAGTGTAAAAGTTTATGTCATGTTATTGCCATATAAAGAGTTCATCACTATATAGGCAGTGGAACTTTCACCAAGGTGGTGTTTGTTTTCTAAAAAATATCTAACAAGGCTCTTATGTCTGCGCCGCGTAGCCACGCGCAGACATTGTCATCTGCAGACTGTTTGTTTTCCTAAATACGTTTCAATAAAAAAGTCTGCGCGAGCTCTTTTTGGTGCAGACTTAGCCCGACCACTTCTAAAATCTTCTAAGGTCTACAGAGGGTTAAACACCACCACCCACCACCACCACCACCGTCCACCACCCACCACTGCCCATCATCACCACCACCGTCCACGTACACCACCCACCACCACCGCCCACCGTCTGCCACCACCGTCCACTACCACCACCAACCACCACCGTTCGTACACCACCACCGGTTCATTTAGAAGTCTACATACATTAAAAACAAACAATCTTCTTCTTGCACACTGCAGAGGTTTGGTCCACATCTTCTTCTGCAGATGTGGTCCGCAAACTACAGATATTTACCTCTTAAAAAACAAACCGCACCTAAGTCAAACACTAAAAGTTTATAGTAGTTTAATTTAATTTTAATTGCCAAGTTAGGTTAGCTCACTTGGTAGAAGTTCTTGCCTCTTAGTAGGAGGTTAAGGGTTCTATATGTAATAACCCGACTTTCCGAAGTCAAAGTCAAAGTACAAATCAAAGTCAAAGTCAAAGTCAGGTTTTTATTCAGATCTGTCTTTTCTTGCTTAATTATTACTTTGTACTCTTGAGATTCGATAAACGATATATTAGTTAACGTTATTCTAAACTATGATTTACTACTAGTTGAAGTAACAATGCGATAAACGCAGAAATCCCAACTAAACATTATTTTACTAAACGCTATCACATCGCAACTCGAACCGCAGTTATTGGTAATGTTTCTATGTGTGTGTTATTATGTGCTTACTTGTGTGTGCCTTGTATATGTTTTGGAATGTTAATCGCAAACGCAATCGCAACTCTATCGCAACGCAATCTCATCGTGAACTCGAAATTTAGATTTACTTTTATGCATTTTGTGAGTTATGTTATTTGTGTAACTATTGTTTAATACTATCGCATCGCTTACTCGCAACTCGCTTAAATGCAACGCAACGCCCAACGCACGAAACGAAAGTTGGAAAACTAACTTGCACAAGCCGCCGGATCGAATGACCAACCAATCGAATGATCATCCGACCGGATGACCATCTGATCGGATGGCCATCTGATCGACTGGCCATCCGACCCACTTAACCTCCACTGCCTTTCTCACCTCTCACCTATAAATACCCACCTGTCACATCAACTGTTCATTGATGTGACAGCCCTATCCGACCAGCTCGTTCTCAAGTACTTTTCTCTCGATTCCACGTGATTCCGTAAGTATTTCACCTTAAATTTTGTCATCCACGTGGCAAGCCTACACTTGTGACTAATCACACCTAAGCCCTAGCTAGGGGTTTTCGCGGGCCGCGGCGGGATTAGCTTAAGGTATCGCGGGCCGCGATAGGGTTAGAAAACAACTATAAATAGAGCATTCGTTCAGCAGTTCAACTCGTTCAATTTTCTTTTCTTTCTCTCAACATTCTGCACGAAAATATAATACCCAATACCCCTATTTTCATGAAGCTCTGCCCCGCTGTAAGTGTTTTAACCACTGATCACTGATTTGATACCCTGTCCGATCGATCTTGAACCCAGCAACGGATGTCAAGGCGCTGCCTGAATAACGCTATGCTTTGTAAACTATGTTGGGGGTTCTGATATCGTGATGTATTGATAAAGTTGAAATGGGTTATTATACTAACACGTGTGCGTTGTATATATTATTTAAGGACTCAGGATATTCACCAGAAAATATTATCGTGAAGCTTATAGTAAAACCCAAAATTTGAAATGTGAGTCATTCCTCTTTTTCTCACATTATTGTGAGCCATTTTATTTAAAATACTTTACAAACCTTAAATGTTTTCAGTTATATTTGCAGTGATCGAATCTTTGTATTCTATAAATTACTGCCAGTATTATGGGGTTTTGTATACGTTACTTGATATAACTTCACCATTGGACAAAGGGTTAGCGAATGGGTGATATAACCATAGTCACAGATCCGTCGAGTGATGTTAGGATCTGAGTTTGATATGATTGTGTTTTGTTTAACTAAAATGATTATGAATCAGAAACAATTGCAGCGGAAATAGATTAATAAACTTTCAACACAATCAAAGAGAGAACAATTCTAAGTAAACATGTTTAACATAGAGTCGAATGATTGTATTTGATTACAATACTCAAAACTAATGCATGCATGGACAAAGTCTCCCCGTCAGCCTGAGCTCACAGTGAATTGTTTGTACAGAAATGACTTGGTGATGAAGAGAGCTAATAGAACAGTATAGGGTACTATTCTATTTATAGTACAGAACAAACCACTGTGGCATCTTTGCTAACGTCACTATGAAAGTGACATCTAACCTCCTAACAACCTCTAACCACTGACTATTACAAACACTGATTACAAGTATAAAACAAATACAAAGTAAACTACTGCTTCTTCATTCCACTACTTTAGCCCCAGCAGTGCTTTGTGTCTTCAGCAGTACTTGACCCATAACAGCAGTTTGAACAATCAGTCCTTTGTCTTCATCAGTTTTGTAGACCAGCAGTTGTTGTAGAAGGGCAGTACTTAGAGGACATCAGATGTTAGGCCACTTTCAAAGGAAAAGACTAAGTGCAAACAACTGCTTATTCTGGATCCACTAATCTGATCCAGTTTTGGCTTTAATCAACTGTTCCTTTGGTAGGGTTCAATCTCAACAATCTCCCCCTGGAACAGATGATGCCAAAACTCTTCATTATGCTGGATCTTTATTGTCTCATCAGGAGTTCCCTAACTTATCCTTTGAATTGTAATTCAAAGTCCATGGAATCCATGTCATCCTCATCCCGACACAGTGTAAGCTTGTCACACCCCCAAAATCCATAAGCGGAGTATCACCGCAGGAAGCGTGACTGACCAGGATCCAGCCACCAATCATATTGAACAATATAAATAAATAGATAAAATCCAAACCAAACAATATAATTGGCGACAAATCAATTTAGCAAAATCTAAGTTATCAGCGGAAGCAATAAGTTCAAACCAAAAGATAAGTTCATAGTTTATAAGGTTTATCATGAACACACAACGGTCCATGTTCCACAACGACTCAACCCGTGCAAGCTCCTACTAAATACCTAACGACCTGCAAGGCATGTAACAACGAATCAACAACAATTTTGAGCGAGTTCACAGTTGGTTGTCCATTTTAATGTTGTTCCAAAAACCTTAAGTTATTTCAAAAACCATGAGTTACCCAGTTCCTTGTTTCCCAAACCATATACTGTGGGGGCTACCCCATGTTATAAACCACAAGACCCGTTACCATATCGACTACTGACTGGAGTCATGTTTATGTGCCCTGCGTCAATGTCTATCATCATTGACTAAGTGCCCAAGTACATTAGTCCACTCCCGTCCTATGTGGCACGGTGTGAGGCTTGTCAGACCTAATAGCGCTATTTAACTAATGACCCGTTCGCCAATGGCCCAGCGATTAAGTCGATATAAAAATGAGGGACTTCATGATAGAGTTTTGTCTAGTAAGTTTTATGTTGTCATCCTTCCTATCGAGGATGGATGTACGTATTCTACCCAAGGAGAATACGCAGGATTTAATGTTGTCATCCTTCCCATGGAGGATGGAGGTACGTACCCTACCCAAGGAGAATACGCAGGATTTTAATACCGTTCCTTAACCTATTCCCAAACCACCGGGAATCCCATGCCTTGTAGAAAGTGTGAACTCACCTTAGATTAGCTCGGCAGATTAAGTTATGGAAAGAAATACGTGAGGTGGAACTGGTCAATCACGTCCTAACATGATTACCGTTTAAGGGTTAGTGGGTGTGCTCACGCGGAAACACGAATCCTACACGTATCTAGCACGTAGCACATTTTATCATACAATACCAATATCATGCATGAATTTATCATGATATAGCTTACCGAAAACACATGTGTCACGAAAGAATTAAAATACTCTTCAATAAAGATTCAGCCATATAGTGCATTTTCACACAGTTTTCGGAGTGTTATCCGGAATTACGGCGATACCCGTGGCCATCTACTGTATGAATTTTATGACCTAACACCATCCAGATTTCAAGTTACGACTAAAAATATATCACATATTTTCTGCAGAAAAAAATGCAGCTTTTGCTGCTGTACTAAACGGACCTTTAAAAATAGCAAACGGCCTCAAAAAAATATGATTCCAGTGCCATTTGAAGCGTTTTTCAAAATAACACGTAATAGACTCCAGAAAACCCATTTTTTGTTAAATTATGACCCCGCTACAGCCTACCGATGTTGGCTGTAATGTTCTGGCAGCCACCTGTTTTCAGTTCTTAACATTCTAACGCGTGTCATATTGGTTCCGTTAACATATTTAGCGAATGAAAATGACGCTTATACTTCACTTGCAGCACGTAATCAACAAACTCGGATTACTTATCACTAAAGCATCAAAGCTATCCAGATTTAACCCTCAACCAACACATTAACGACTACCCGAACCCATGTTCGACCCTAAAACCAACGATCATGATTTTTTTAACATTCCAAGTAATCATCGAGCTTCAAGATTCAATAACAACACAGAAAACACAGCCTAGGTAACATACTAAACTCATGCTTTAACATTTATATTTTAAACAATACACAAGATTTATTCCACACTTAAAACCCTAGCGGTTTAACCGATCATGTAAACGACCTAGACATTATAACACCCAATCTCTATCACCCAGTACTTCAAATAATATTAATTCACCATGCATATCGACAAACTCAGCCATATAATCCTGATTGATTAATAAACAAAACACATATAATCACATATATTATAACAAAGGTGCAAAGCCTAGTTACCTAGCGAGTGAGTGGCTCAATTGAACAGCCTAGAAGTCGAGTTCTCGGGTCGGATCTTCATCCACAGTAGCAGCGAAGAGAAGCAGGAGAGGAGGTACCATGATCGTGGTTTTGGTTTGTAGGGTTTTATGAATTGTAAGAGGTTATAAGTTAATGCATACGTAACCTAGTAAAACACTAAATTGGTTTGGATTAGGAGTGTGTGGGCAGCACATCTTGGGCTGAAAGAGGTGGGTTAGGATTTTTTTTTGTAGAGTTAAGGTACCACATGCAGTTTACGTATAAACTCATTAGGATAACATTTATAGGTGGTTTGGGATTAGTTTGGAATAAAGAGAAGGAATAAGTGAGTGGGTGTGGGCTACATATCACAAAAAGAACAAGAACAGAAGTGGCTGCAATGATGATGTTATATTACTACTACTACTATTATTATTTTAACCAGCAAATACCAATGTATAAGATTTACACCATGGTTCGGACCTCAAGAGTTTCGAGTCACGCGAGTTATGCCAAGGTTCAAGCGGTCCGGGTCAGTTCAACACGATAAGGATTTGGTTTCGAATACTCGTTTGTATAATATAAATTTGATAAGCATATAATTAATTTATCAAACATGACAAGTATATGATTTTATTTATAAATGCGAAACAAGTGGCTTTTACCTCAAAATCACAGGTTGTCACATCATCCCCAAGTTGAAAGAAATTTTGTCTTGAAATTTAGCATGCAGTCACTGAAGAAGCTAGTTCTGTTGATCGTTTTCGCGGGGTGTCACATCATCCCCATGTTGGTTTGGAATTTCGTCCCGAAATTCAGTAGTAGCTTCAGCACTGAGCGCATCTTTCTTACACAACTGAGGACACTTGCTCATCTTTTGATGTTCTCATTCCCAGGTAAACTTTGGGCCACGGCGGATGTTCCAACGAACTTGAACTATAGGTATTTTGCTACGTTTAAGAGTTTTGATTTCCCGGTCCATGATCTCCACCGATTCTTCGACGAAACTTAGCTGGTCATCGATCGTGAGTTCCTTGAAAGGAACAATGAGAGTCTCATCTGACAGACACTTCTTCAGATTTGACACGTGGAAAACGTTGTGAACACCACTGAGTTCTTCAGGCAAATTCAGTCTATACGCCACCTTGCCGATTTTCTCAGTGATTTCGAAGGGTCTGACATAACGCGGATTAAGCTTGCCCCGTTTGCCAAAATGAACCACACCTTTCCATGGTGAGACTTTTAGTAGAACCCGGTCCCCGACCTGGAATTCTAGAGGTTTCCTACACTTATTGGCGTAGCTCTTCTGACGGTCACGAACTGCCGCCATTCCTAGTCTAATCTGGGCAATCTTATCCGTTGTGTCGAGAACAAGTTCTGGGCTTGTGATTTGGTTGTCGCCAACTTCAGCCCAGTATAGAGCTGATCAACATTTCCACCCGTACAAGGCCTCGAAGGGAGCAGCCTTGATACTGGTGTGGTAACTGTTGTTGTAAGAAAATTCTACCAAAGGCAGATGTCTTTCCCATTCAATACCAACGTCAATAACACATGCTCGAAGCATGTCTTTCAAGTTTTGGATGGTGCGCTCAGTCTGACCATCCGTTTGCGGGTGATAAGCAGTGCTCATGTCTAGACGTGAGTCAAAGGATTTGTGCGGCGCTTGCCACAATTCGGATGCAAAACGCGGGTCACGATCAGAGATGATGGAAGTTGGTACTCTGTGCCTAGAAACTAGTTCCTTCAAATAGATATCTGTGAGTGTCGAAAACTTGTCGGTTTCCTTGATCGCTAAGAAGTGTACAGATTCAGTCAGTCGATCTACGATTCACCCAGATGGTGTCGTTCCCTCATTATGATTTGGGTAAATTGGTGACGAAATCTATTCAAATTTTCTCCCATTTCCACGTTGGTATCTCTGGTTGTTGCAGTAATCCTGAGGGCTTTTGATACTCGATTTTAACCCTAGCACAAGTCAAGCATTTGTTAACATACTTGGCAATGGTAGCTTTCATACTAGGCCACCAGTATATGGTTTTGAGGACATGGTACATCTTATCAGCACCAGGATGTACCGAGTAACGAGACTTGTGTGCCTCGTCCTTCACGAGTTCTCGTAGGTTTCCATAGATTGGAACCTAGATACACCCCGCGAAATAGTAAGCATCATCCTCTTTTAGTTCGAGTCATTTTTCCAAGCCCTGCAGGGACTCAGTGAGGAGGTTTTCCTCCTTCAGTGCTTCAACCTGAGCGTTTCGGATTTGAGTAGGAAGATTGGAGTGAATTGTAAGCTGTAATGCACGTACACGCTTAGGTTCCGTTTTCTTTCGGCTGAGGGCATCAGATACAACGTTAGCCTTTCCTGGATGGTATTTGATCGCGCACTCGTAGTCGTTTAGGAGTTCGACCCATCGACACTGTCACATGTTCAACTCCTTTTGATCAGAGATATACTGGAGACTCTTGTGATCGGTGTAAATGGTGCACTTGGTACCGTACAAGTAATGTCTCCATATCTTGAGTGTGAACACTGCTGCTCCCAACTCTAAATCGTGGGTAGTGTAGTTCTTTTCGTGGACCTTGAGTTGGCGTGATGCGTAAGCAATAACTTTCTCACGTTGCATCAACATATAACCAAGTCCTTGTAAAGACGCGTCACAAAAAAACAACGAAATCGTCTGTGCTTTCTGGTAAAGAGAGAATAGGTGCACTACAAAGTTTCACCTTCAACTGTTGAAACGCGGATTCCTGAGCATCACCTCACCGGTAGGTGACACCCTTCTTAGTTAGAGTGGTAAGAGGCTGCGCGATCTTCGAAAAGTCCTTGATGAATCTTCAGTAGTAACCCGCCAAACCCAAGAATTGACGGATTCTGGTTGGAGTTCGAGGTGCAGGCCAGTTCTTAATGGAGTCAATCTTTGCTGGATCGACATGAATCCCACCATCATTGACTACGTGGCCGAGGAAATGGACTTCACGAAGCCAGAAGTCACATCTCGAGAATTTAGCATAGAGTTGCTCGTTTTGTAGGAGTTCAAGAATAAGACGCAGATGTTGCTCGTGTTCCTCCTGGCTCTTAGAGTAGATTAGGATGTGCCAATGAAAACAATGACGAACCTATCAAGGTATGGTTTGCACATTTGGTTCATGAGATCCATGAAGACCGCAGGTGCATAGGTTAATTCGGACGGCATGACAAGGAGCTCGTAATGGTCGTATCGAGTTCTGAAGGCAGTCTTTGAGATATCTTCATCTCTGAGGTAACTATGGCTCATTGCTCCTCGAGTAACGTTCGTAGAGGGTGATTTACCCAGGCGAGGGTTCGCGCAGAATGGAGTTAGACAAGAATGATAATGTTCATGAAGCACAATAGGATAAGACATGAAAACACACCAAAGTGTAGTCGAAATCAATGCATCTAACTTGATGCAACACATAAATGTTGTAGGATCTGTAGTAAGGGTTTATCTGATGTCGAGAGTGTAGTTGGTCGTATGCAAGTGGTATAAAAATAGAAATAAGGAACGTTATTCGCCGGTAAAATGTTACGTCGATGGTGTTGGCACAACAAGAATTAATCAGAGAAGAATGGTTGTCACACGAGCTCGTAGTGTTTATGTTCGCTGAAACGTCTGCTAAAGTTTTCGAGCTCGTCCGTGTGCGAAGGAGGGATAATTCACCTTGATCCATGAGCTTAACTGAGTCTGCGATTTATCAAGCCGGTAAGCAACTAAGTTTAAAGAGCTTCCTTAAGTCGTGCGAATGAATTTATAATAACGCCTGTATCGTCAAGGGTTCCAGTGCGAGGACGCGAAAACATGTTCAAAACAGTATGATTGTATCAACACACATCACCCCCTTTAGGGTTCAAAAAGTGATCACCAAGGATCGAAAGTCGAGCTTACCAAATTTTCCAAGCTAGAGCGAAATCTTATTAGGGCTTCTGCATGAAAAACAAAAACGAAGGTGTAGTGTCACCATGATAAAGGAATGAGAGATTAGTCTAAGTTGATAATAGTAATTAGATATTGCCTTAAACGGTAAGGATCAGCCAGTGCAAAGGCTAGTGAAAAGATTCGTGTAAAAGAAAAACTCTCATGGAATAACGACTCTTGCAATATACCGGGGGGGGTGGTAAGGTATATGTTTCAATCATCGCGTTCGTCTGTGGGCTGAGTAATCCGTATCTCCATCCTCAAATGTCCCGAAGACCATCCCATCATTAGGAGGCATCCATTGGTTAGGTTAGGTATACGAAGGTGTAAATTAAGTTAGGCTAAGAATGGGGTAGCCTTATGATCGGTGGAAATTGTGGTATGGTTGTTAGCGTTTTGCTATTTCGGTTGTGGATCAGAAGAACAGGAGGTTGGTAATGCTTAGGCGAAGTATTAGGCGAAAAACAAGGAATCAGGCATATAACTGAAGAATTCTGACAACTATTCTGATCACTGGCGGCAGCTCCAGCAGCAGCCGGCAATGTCAATGGCATGAGATGAAAGTTCGTCGCATCACGGTCATGTGGATATATCATTTGTCCAAAACAGAGTTTGGATGATAGAGTTTCGAGCTGCGCGATATCAATCATGCAAAACTGTGACTTCCAGCCGCTGTTTAGTTTTCCGGCGACTATATCGGTTGTTTCCGGCAATCTCAACAGGTGGAGATGATAGGGTTCGTCGACACTCATGATCTTCGCATCCATAAAACACGAAGTGAGGATGATGACACAAGAGTGTGAAAAGGATAACAGAAGAGAGATTAGACCCAAGCACATAAAGTTCCAAGTAAACCCTAAGAACTAAGCATACCATGAGCAATATACCAAGTAAGCAATATAAACACAAACCATATCACCTAAAGTGTTGAGCCTTGCACGTGGAGCGGAGTGTCGTTGTGAATCGTTAAATACTAAGCAGGTTATAGTCTGGTTTTTCTCAAAAAGCTTTTACCTTTTTAAAACCGAGTTCACTATAACCAATGGCTCTTATACCAATCTGTCACACCCCCAAAATCCACAAGTGGAGTATCACCGCAGGGAGCGTGACTGACCAGGATCCAGCCACCAATCATATTGAACAATATAAATAAATAGATAAAATCCAAACCAAAAAATATAATTGGCGACAAATCAATTTAGCAAAATCTAATTTATCAGCGGAAGCAATAAGTTCAAAACCAAAAGATAAGTTCATAGTTCATAGTTCATAAGGTTTATCATGAACACACAACGGTCCATGTTCCACAACAACTCCTCCCGTGCAATCTCCTACTAAGTACCTAACGACCTGCAAGGCATATAACAACGAATCAACAACAATGTTGAGCGAGTTCACAGTTGGTTGTCCATTTTAATGTTGTTCCAAAAACCATAAGTTATTTCGAAAACCATGAGTTACCCAGTTCCTTGTTTCCCAAACCATATGTTGTGGGGGCTACCCCATGTTGTAAACCACTAGACCCGTTACCATATCGACTACTGACTGGAGTCATGTTTATGTGCCCTGCGTCAATGTTTATCATCATTGACTAAGTGCCCAAGTACATTAGTCCACTCCCGTCCTCTGTGGCACGGTGTGAGGCTTGTCAGACCTAATAGCGCTATTTAACTAATTACCCGTTCGCCAATGGCCCGGTGATTAAGTCGATATAAAAATGAGGGACCTCATGATAGAGTTTTGTCTAGTAAGTTTTATGTTGTCATCCTTCCTATGGAGGATGGAGGTACGTATTCTACCCAAGGAGAATACGCAGGATTTAATGTTGTTATCCTTCCCATGGAGGATGGAGGTACGTACCCTACCCAAGGAGAATACGCAGGATTTTAATTCCATTCCTTAACCCATTCCCAAACCACCGGGAATCCCATGCCTTATAGAAAGTGTGAACTCACCTTAGATTAGCTCGGCAGATTAAGTTATGGAAAGAAATACGTGAGGTGGAACCGGTCAATCACGTCCTAACATGATTACCGTTTAAGGGTTAGTGGGTGTGCTCACGCGGAAACACGAATCCTACACGTATCTAGCACGTAGCACATTTTATCATACAATACCAATATCATGCATGAATTTATCATGATATAGCTTACCGACAACACATGTGTCACGAAAGAATTAAAATACTCTTCAATAAAGATTCAGCCATATAGTGCATTTTCACACAGTTTTCGGAGTGTTATCCGGAATAGATCGTGTGCAGAAAAATTCCCAAAATTTTATAGAATATTCTAAACATTCAACATCACATTGTGTAAAAATCTCGGGACTCAATTCATTACCAATTATTTTATAAAAATCATTTACCAGGCTGCAGTCAGCTTCGTTACTTCCTGACTGCAGTCCACGGAAAAATTCATTTAAAATCCCTCGTAAGTCTGATTGACGAAATTCCAGTTGGAAAATTACGGCGACACCCGTGGCCATCTACTGTACGAATTTCATGACCTAACTCCATTCAGATTTCAAGTTATGACTAAAAACATATCACATATATTCTGCAGAAAAAAAAAACGCAGCTTTTGCTGCTGTACTAAACGGACCTTTAAAAATAGCAAACGACCTCAAAAAATATGATTCCAGCGCCAGTTGAAGCGTTTTTCAAAATAACACGTTGTAAACTCAAGAAAACCCAAATTTGTTAAATTATGACCCCGCTACAGCCTACCGATGTTGGCTGTAATGTTCTGGCAGCCACCTGTTTTCAGTTCTTAACATTCTAACGCGTGTCATATTGGTTCCGTTAACATATTTAGCGAATGAAAATGACTCTTATACTTCACTTGCAGCAGGTAATCAACAAACTCAGATTACTTATCACCAAAGCATCAAAGCTATCCAGATTTAACCCTCAACCAACACATTAACGACTACCTGAACCCATGTTCGACCCTAAAACCAACGATCATGATTTTTTTAACATTCCAAGTAATCAATAAGATTCAATAACAACACAGAAACACAGCCTAGGTAACATACTAAACTCATGCTTGAACATTTATATTTTAAGCAATACACAAGATTTATTCCACACTTAAAACCCTAGCGGTTTGACCGATCATGTAAACGACCTAGACATTATAACACCGAATCTCTATCACCCAGTACTTCAAATAATATTAATTCACCATGCATATCAACAAACTCAGCCATATAATCCTGATTGATTAATAAAAAAACACATATAATCACATATATTATAACAAAGGTGCAAAGCCTAGTTACCTAGCGAGTGAGTGGCTCGATTGAACAGCCTAGAAGTCGAGTTCTCGGGTCGGATCTTCATGCACAGTAGTAGCGAAGAGAAGCAGGAGAGGAGGTGGCATGATCGTGGTTTTGGTTTGTAGGGTTTTATGAATTGTAAGAGGTTATAAGTTAATGCATACGTAACCTAGTAAAACACTAAATTGGTTTAGATTAGGAGTGTGTGGGCCGCACATCTTGGGCTGAAAGAGGTGGGTTAGGATTTGTTTTGTAGAGTTAAGGTACCACATGCAGTTTACGTATAAACTCATTAAGATAACATTTATAGGTGGTTTGGGATTACTTTGGATTAAAGAGAAGGAATAAATGAGTGGGTGTGGGCTACATATCACAAAAAGAACAAGAACAGAAGTGGCTGCAACGATGATGTTATATTACTACTACTATTATTATTTTAACCAGCAAATACCAATGTATAAGATTTACACCATGGTTCGGACCTCAAGAGTTTCGAGTCACGCGAGTTATGCCATGGTTCAAGCGGTTCGGGTCAGTTCAACACGATAAGGATTGGGTTTCAAATACTCATTTGTATAATATAAATTTGATAAGCATATAATTAATTTATCAAACTTGACAAGTATATGAATTTATTTATAAATGCGAAACAAGTGGGTTTTACCTCAAAATCACGGGTTGTCACAAAGATCAAAGAGATCTTGTAGATCTTCAACACCCAGGCCCAGTGCTTGTTCCCTTGATATATGCTCCACTTTCCCATTGGATTTGAGCAAGGTCAATACGTGGGTCTTTTGATCAGACTTCCACTTTAGTATTTTTGAACCCAATGGGTTTCTTGGGAGAGTTTTTATTGTAGATGAGTTTGGAGATTGAGGCCTGGTGATGACAACTTTGGTAGGGTCTTGAGATTGTGCTAATTCTTGTTTCTCTGCCATAAGTGTCTGAAGAACCATCTTCCTGATATACTCTTCTTGAGCCTTGTCTTCTTTGGTTTCTGCATCCATCTGCTTTTGTTTCCTTCTTTGATAAAGGATGGCAGTAGGTGGAGCAGTGGATCTCTTGATTTGTAACTTTTGTGGTTTAAATAGAACCACTGCTTCTGGTTAATCAGGTTTTTTAGGAGCAGTGGGATCTCTCTTCCCCAACTCTTCCAAACTTTTGTAAGTAGCAAACACTTTATCCTCTGACCACCTTGTAACCTGGTTCCTTGACCCATAATCAGCAGCTATCGGCTCTTCTTTCATTCTTTTCAGCTTTAAGGCCCTTTCAGGTACATTTTTCTTGTACTTGGCCCATACTTGAGGAGTTTGCTTTGTTTTGTTTTTGATCATCTCTTGAATTCTTACTATCTCCTCTTGTAACTCCCTGATGGTCCATTCTTTGTATCGATACTTTTCTGCCCTGTACTTTTTGTATTCCATGATGTATGCAAGATAATCACTTCTCATGCTTTCATCATCTTTCTCTGATAATTTCTGACAGAGGTCTTTTGAGAACTGCTCTAAGGTTCTAACTTTGGTGAGCAGATACTGCAAGTTTCTTTGAATTTCCTTGTCAGACTTCCCCTCTGTGTCTCTTTTAGATATATCCTCTGCTTGTTGGGCCTTTATTTTGAGATATTCTTCTATATTTCTTGGCAAAGGATACCCTTGAACAGATGGGAGATTTCTCTTTTCAGGGTCATCTTCAGAATAGAAGGATTTGATTTCCTCCCTGACTGCTGGAAGATCTAGAGGATATTGTACTCCTGCAGGGACAATGGCAGTATTTTGATTGAAAGCCTTAACTGAAGATAATGGAACAGGGTTTGGAATGGTGACAAGGGTCAGTGGTTATGTAGATGTTGGAGTTGGGGAAATGTCATCTTCCAGCACAATGTTTGTTACCCTTCTCCTTTTATGCTTTGGAGTAGTTTGTGGTGTGTTTGTGGGTTGAGTGGTGGTGATTGAGATGGTAGGTGTTTGACTAACAGTTGTTGAAACAACTGGTGTTTCAACCACTGTTGTCATTACAACAGATGATGTGCCATCTGTTGTCTTCTGCTTTTTGGCAGGAGGTTTTTGTGGTGGTGAAATTGTTTTTGGTATGGCAGTGGATTGAGTGTGTATTGATATAGTAGTGGTGGCAGTTGTTGGGATAACATCTATTGGTTTGGAGGTTTGATGAGAGGAATTTTTGGGAATTTGGGGAGTTTGTTTGGTGGTTTTGGAAGGTGGTTTTGGAAGGTGTGGTTTTGGGTTGGCTTACTTTTCTAGTAGGTTGTCTTCTTTTAGGTCTAGAAGTACCCTGCTCTTCCTTTTCCATCAAAACTTTCTTCTCCAGCTCAAATCTTTTAGACCCTTTTATTTCCATTGACTCTTTCATGTTTGCTTTTAAATCAGCAAAAGCATTTTGAGTCTCATCAACCTTTTTGGAACCATTTGGCCTTGGGATTTCTACAACCAGTTTTGACATTGAAAAACAACTGTTGGAGGAGAAGTGCCAGTGGTTTGCATCAAATGGGCCTTAATTGCCTTGATATCAGCTTGTGTATCTTTGTACCTAGCTTCCATTGCATTTCTGACCATCTGAAGTTGAATCTCATGTTGTTGATCAGCATATTGTCTTTATTGATGGAGCATACGTTGAAATAAATTTGTTGGTGCATATTCGGTGACAACAGCTTAATAGTTTGATTATTTAGTCTTTGGATATTTTGTATTGGGCTTAGCTTATTGGTTAGTGAGTTTATTATTGTAATGGGCTTGGAAAATGGCCTAGTCCATGTAAGAAGCCCAGTTCACAGACATGTGGTATATAAACATGTTTTGTGATTAGGGTTTCAGAGGTTAGAGAATTTTAGAGAGAGAAAGTAGAGAGAGAGAGAGAATTCGAAATTAGGGTTGTAGTCAAGATCACAGATAGTGGCTGTGAGGTTGTGAGGGTCTTGAGTTGATTGTAAAACGTTTAGTTTGGATAATCAATAGAGGACCCGTTTGATTGTGAATTTCTGTTCTTCTACTTGTTTCTGTGATATTCTGATCAAGAGGATTCCGCACTCTTGATTGGAAAGACAATTCTGTGAAAGATCCATACGAATAGGGGATCTACAATTGGTATCAGAGCGTTAGGCTCTTGAAGGCTCGGTTCAGAATTGTTCTTGGAGAAACAGGGAATTTTCGAAATTTTGAAAACCTGAAAAATTAGGGTTTTGAAATTTTCGAAATTTTTGATATAATTTTCGAAATTTTTTGGCTGTTTGATCTTCTGGTTTGTTTGTTTGGTGGTTTGCAGGATTTCTGGAAAGATTCGGTTGATTCTGGAAAAGTTTTCGGCTGATAGACTTGAAGATTCGAAGACTGTTCTTCGTGGTTTTCAATCTGTTCTTCATAATTTTCGAAAATTTTGAGCTGATTAGGTTGTTTTGATTTTGCAGATTGTGTTGGAGAATCTTCAGAATATTTGATCAGATTAACTTTCCAGATTTACAGGATCTGCGAAATTAACAGGCTGCGAAATTAACTGATCAGCTCAATCATCAGCGAAAATAACTGAAACCAGCAAATTTACCGGCGATCTTAAATCCAAAGGCGACTTTGGTAACCGTGTAATTATCCACAGCGAAATTATTACGGTTTTCGGCGACTTTACAGGTCGTCGTAATCGCGAAATTGACCAGCGAACTGATAACCAGCGAAATTGAACACGTAACCAGCGAATTTGTTCAGCAAACAGACCCAGCGAATTTAACTATTGACCCAGCGAATTTAATCAGTAACCAGCGAATTTAACTGAGGACTTAAAACCAGCATACTTAAAGTGGTGGAATTTCAGTTGGCAAGCGTCGAGAAAATTTGACTGTTTTGCAAATAGGAAGTGATCCGTAACTCGTTAGACAGAACCGTTTGGACCGTTAGATTCAGTGGTTTTTTAGAGAAAAAAAGACTCTGGAAAATCCCGAATACGGTTTTCGACATTATATATCATTGGATTTGTCTTTTCGAGACGATTCTAACGGTATACTTTGGTAAAAATAGTTTTCGGAAAAATATTGTACGGTTTTATCAGTACGTTTACGGTAAAACGTGTTTAAAGATGGTTAAAGTAGACAATGTTAGTGAGAAAGTTAAGAATTGGCCAAAGCTGAGAAACGTCAAAGAATATTCTATTTGGAAAGAGGAATTTGAGGGATGTGTGAAAAGTGAAGATATCAGAATGTGGTATTGTATGATTGATGGATACATTGCTCCTAGACGTCGTATTGAAGGAAGAGTTAAAGTGATTTCTTATGAGATGATGGATGAATCTGAGAAACTCATGGTAAATGCTGAGAAGAAAGCTTTAGCAGTGATCAAGATGTCCTTGCCTGAGGGAATTAAACATACCATCAAGCACTGTGAGACTTCTTATGAGCTGTGGGAAGCTTTAGAAAAACGTTGTCAGAATTCATCAAGGAAGAGTGTAGGAGGTTGTGCTTTAGATGAAAAAGCAGCTGCTGAGATAGAAGAGAAGAAGGAAGCAGATGAGGAGAATGCTCAAAAGATGGGTGCAGAAGTTTCAAAGGGCTTGAAGGATGTGAACGGACTTACAGAAGAGGTAAAGGTATCATCAGAATCTGTAAGTCATACATGTCTAAATTGCACTGAACTACAGGTTAAAGTTGACAGACTATCGGAGCAAAACAACATTCAGTCAGCTGAATTAGAAAAGTTAAAAGAGTCAAATGTTCTTTTGATTAAACGAGAGTCAGATTGTTTTACAAAACTCAAATCAAATGAACAAGAAATTAGCAGTTTAACAAGCAAAGTCAATGAACTGTTACAGGTCATTGATTTAGCTCGTGAAACTGTGAAAGAAAAGACTAACGAGCTTTCAGAAAAGTGCACAGAATTGGCTGATGCACAAGCTAAAATTGTTGCACTTCAGGGGAAGTTACACGATTTTGGGAATTCTTCGTTAGTCCGAACTCAAATTCAAAAAGGTTTAAAAAGAAGTAATGATAAAACAGGGGTGGGGTTTACTAAAGCTTCATATTCTAAAAATCAAGACTACTCCTTTTTACCCGATGAAAATGAGTTAACTGATTTTGTGCCTACTACACCAGCTGTAGTGGATCCGATTGCTGTGGACTTGCCAAATAGTCCAGTTACTTTGAAAGAATCTGTTGAGTCTAGCAGTGCACCTCATAAATTGGATAAGGATACTGAAGGCGAAAAGAAGAAAACATTTAAAAAGAGATTTAAGAAAAAGATAAATTACAAGACAAAATCTTGTTTTAGATGCCACAACAAAGGGCACGTGGCGAGTTGTTGTCCTTTGAAGAAAAATAAGCAAAAAGTTGATGAAGTTAAGAATGGGAATAGGGTTGGTTTAAATAATAATGTGCAACCACATTGTCAACGTAATCAACCAAGTTTTCAATCTAAGACTTCAACATCAAGACGATTTGATAGACCAAGAAGCAATTCTACACATTTTAGTCATTTTAATGGTAAATCAAATCAGTTTCAAAGTCAAAATAGAAATTTTGGATATCAAAATCGACACCATACTTTTGGAAATCGAAATTTTCAAAGAAGAAATGAATATAGGGGTTTTAATAACTCAAATGTTCAACAACATCCAAAATTTTTTCAAAATTCATTGTATAATAATGGGAGAAAAAGGTATCAAGATAATAATTTTCAAAGGTCGGAAAATCCGAGATTTTATTGGAACTCTCGTGATCAAAGACCTAGTGGAAGTTATAAATCTTGTTCAACAACAACATCCAAGACACAAGTAAGGTGTGATGGATATTGGTTAGAAGCTTCGTATGTGGATTTACATGGTCAACCCAAAACCGGTCAGGTTTGGGTTGTTAAGTCTAACTGAGTTGTTGAGTGTGTGCAGGATGACCAAGAAGGACTGTTGAAGTGTTCGACAGTGGTTATTCCTGTAAAGTGTCTGAGGTGAATAGTAGGTTAACATGGGTAACGAACTATTTACTTTAGTGATGGTTATGATTTTTTCTAAACTTCAAAAGTGAAAAACTTATTGTCAGATTGAAGTGGGAGTCTGTTTGTGTTTAAATTTCTGTTTTTGAAACTTGCTCCATAAAAACAAAAATTTAGGGGGAGAAATTTCCCTAAGCCAAAAAGAGTTTAGTTAGTGCGTGTGTTTAGGGGGAGTAAGTTATAGAATTTTAAAAAATCTTAAAAATCAAAAATAAAAAAATTTGAAAAATCAAAACCATAAAAAAATAGAAAATCAAAAATGAGTTATCACTGTGTGAAAAAGAAGAAATGATAGTACATCAGCAAGTTAGACTGTCACACTGAAATTGAAATTAAAATGCTTAAGTGTGATAGCAGCTTCATCATATGATGTACCAGTAGGCAAAAAGCATGAAATAATCAACTTACCAATGTGATATAAATCTAAATGAACTGTGTATGAGTGGGGAACACATCAGTGGTGTATGGTTTAATGACCTTAAATCTTGCGTTGATAGATTGCCAAAATCTGAAGTTTTGGGTCTTTATACTGTTATTTCATCTGGGGATATCTTGGCTGTCTTTCTGTTAAGAACTAAAATTGTACATGACCCCAGGAAAGAAAGTCACTTGGAATTAGCACATTTCTATTTGAATGTCTGTATGTTGTCCCGATACACACAATTTTGATCTGATTCTGAAATCTTCTCTGAAAAAGTCGTGTACCTCCTCTGCTGCATCCAGATATATGCTGACCTGGAGGTGCTAGGCAACGACAGCTTCTGCTGCATCCAGATACATGCTGACCTAGCTGTACGTTGTCGCGCTATAGATCTAATATACCCGAAAGAGGCCCTCAAGTGCCCAAAAGAAACCCAATAAACCTATATCAAACTGAGAAATCTCATTTGATCTGTATATTATACCATCTCTCCTAAAGATCTATTCTGTTCTCTTCTCAACCTATTCCCAGTTAAGATTTCAGAAATCTGGATTGGACTTGTGAAATATGTGGTAGGGAAGATACTTGCATGATAGAGTGTGTTGTTTATATTTCCAGGATTTGATTAGTATTTATTTGGGTGTTCATTGTTAAGCAATCAAAACATGATAAAACAGATTATATGCAGACCTAGACATTGTCAGGATATCTTAAAGGATGACATCGGTATACTCACCTACTACGATGAATCTTTGTGCATACCTTGATCGTGGGGGTATATCCTGAAGTGGGACACACTAGTATATCAGTAATTAAAATTACCTTAACGTATCATACGGTAATGGTACTTGAAATGTTCATGCATTTTGTTTAAGAGGACAAACATACTGGTAATCGTCTTGGACTGCTTTTCATGAAAAATTAAATAAAGAATTATCTAATAGTGTGAAATAGTTTGATTTTGTTGATATGATCTTCTTACCGGTGATTCTCACAAAAATAGAGTGTTTATTGCTTTTGTAAATAGTTTACTGCTTTTCTTAAAATATCAAAAATACCAAAAAGATTTCTTTTTTAAATAGACTTCCATTTTGAATTGACAAGTTGTTGTTTTTGCATGATAAGATAAAATATTAGTTTATCTTTAATTGTGAAAAAGACTAATGGTTTTTCGAGATACTAGCTTGTGTTGCTAAACAGATTGATGCAGATATCAAAATGAAGTGCAGAATACAAGTAAAGTGCAAATTGAGAGTGAAGTGAAGATGCGTGAAGATGCATGGTAGGATCCTTCTACTACATTGCAGAGAAAGGGAGATATGGAAGAGTTGGAGCTTACTTGCTTAACCAAGGATTGCTAGCTAACTTATCTACAATGAATGAAAGTTTTGGAGATTGGAAGCATCAGCTAAGGGGGAGTCTGTTGATGTCAGAAACTGTGTAGCTGACGCTATCCAAAGACCAAAAGAACACAAGATGTTTGAAGACAAAGTTACACTATGAAGCTATTGTCAAGGGGGAGTCTGTTGGTGCATATTCGGTGACAACAGCTTAATAGTTTGATTATTTAGTCTTTGGATATTTTGTATTGGGCTTAGCTTATTGGTTAGTGAGTTTATTATTGTAATGGGCTTGGAAAATGGCCTAGTCCATGTAAGAAGCCCAGTTCACAGACATGTGGTATATAAACATGTTTTGTGATTAGGGTTTCAGAGGTTAGAGAATTTTAGAGAGAGAAAGTAGAGAGAGAGAGAGAATTCGAAATTAGGGTTGTAGTCAAGATCACAGATAGTGGCTGTGAGGTTGTGAGGGTCTTGAGTTGATTGTAAAACGTTTAGTTTGGATAATCAATAGAGGACCCGTTTGATTGTGAATTTCTGTTCTTCTACTTGTTTCTGTGATATTCTGATCAAGAGGATTCCGCACTCTTGATTGGAAAGACAATTCTGTGAAAGATCCATACGAATAGGGGATCTACAAAATTCCAGAGCTCAGTGGGAGATGGAGCAGTTGTTGCAGCAGTGGGTATAGTCTTTTGAGATTGTAACACCTGTTGCAGCATATTTTTGATATCTGCAACAGATGTTTCAATTTTGTCAACCCTCTCCGTCAATTCTTTGTATTTTAAACCATCACCCAACATAATGGGATCATCTGATTTCCCACTGGCAGTGGTTGTATCAGCATTTGACTTAGGGAAAGTTTCCCAAAAGTCATCCACCGATGTCCCTTTTTCTTGGTACTGGGGACTTCTTTCCTCGGCAGAGGTTACCAAAGTAAACACACCAGTGGGTATTGGATACACACTAGTAGTCACCTTAGTTCCCAAAGAGAAAATTGCCTTCAAGGGAGTTTGAGTGATGAAACAACTGGCCAGGTGTAAATCAGTGGATTCAACACCTGTAGTTGCTGCTCCACTTGAACTACCACCAAGAGATACATGTATCTCATGGGGTGTAACCTCCTCAGTTGTTGGTGGGTTAGCAGAGATAGGGAGCCCAGACTCAGTCACTTGTTGAGGTATATTCTCATTTACAGGTGGTTGAGAAGAACTGATTTCTGTCTGGGCTATATCAAGTAAATCCAACAAAGGTAAGATTTGTGGTGGAATTTGGGCAGTGAGGATGGGTGTAGAAAGAGAATTTGCCCCGGGAGCTGGGCTGTGGAAGATAGATTCAAGTGAATCCATTGCTTCATATTGTGTTGTCCCTGTGGATACAACCTGATCCTTTTGAGAAGATGCAGGAGGAGTTTGAGGCTAAGGTTGAGATCTTTCAACCAACTTCGGTGAGGAAGTAGCAGCAGTGGTTATTGGTGACTTTTGTGTTGTAATAGGTATAACCTCTGGGACTTCATCTTCCAGAGTTACCTTTTTTGGTGGGTTTGGGGGGGTTTTTGTGATTTTCTGTTTGGGCCTTTTGGTGGTTTTAGGTGTGGGTTTCACAGCAGTGGGTCTGCTACTGTGATCACCTTGAGCAGTGGGCTCAACAGCAGGGACCTGAGGAGTAGTTGTTGCTGCTAAATGCTGCTCAGGCTCCTCTGTTTGTGTTTTTGAAGGTTTTGACAGCCTTGTGAATGTTTCAGAGAATAGGCTGTTTATTTGAAGAGGATTTCCTTGGATAAGCACATGTGCATTATCCTTTGAAAATTTCTTTTGGAAGTAAAAGCTTAAAAACCTTGGAAATAATAGAAATGGTTTTTTATTTTCTTTGATATTATTAACATTTTTTACCATGTCATTAAAAATCTCTTGGGAGTAATAAAAATTTACGTTTTGCATGATAGCATATCCCAAGTATTGGATTTTTAATGGAATTTCATTAAAAGTTGTGGTCTTGTTTGAAACACACATGAGGAGGGTATGAAACAAAAACCTCATAGCAGGTGGAAAACTGCCTTTTTGCAAAGTATATTTTTTCATTTCTTCTGCATACCCTTTCTCAATGAAATCAGTTTGGTAATCGGTTTTTGGGAAAGAGGTTTTACCTGTAGTATCGTTCATTTCAAAAACCTTTGAAATGGTTTGAAGTGTGATAGTAACTAGAATTCCCCTTATGGATGAATTTATAGCTAAGGGCTTTTTGTCCTTAACTTCAAGCTTTGCATTTTTCCAGAAGTCTCGTTGGGTATCCAGATAGATGGTTGCGTTGCAAGTCAACAAAGTTTTGTACTTTGAGGACGAGAGAGCATCAATGACGGAATTGAAGGTTGTGCTTTGACTTGGTTTATCAAGTATGCACAGGTAGTTGTGAGGAGATTTGAATGGAAGAGCCATGGTGATTTGAGTGATTGCGAGAGGATGAAGACGATGAAAGATTTGAGAGAAGTTGATGGTAACTGCTTTTAGAAAGGAATTTTGAATTCGATTCGACAGTGAAAGCCCTGTTTGGGGTTTTGATCAGGGTTTTATAAAGTGAAAAAGTGAATGCTGATGTGGCAGCGGTTACAAAGATCTGACGGATATGTATTGTCCACGTGCCAACCTCTGATGAGTAATGGAAGACAATTGTTTTAGGAAACCACTGATGGAACAAATATCAATGGTTTGCTGAAAGGAAAATGAAAACAGTGGCTGACTTTTACTATCAGTGGATAGCCATCAGTGGGTTAAAACACTAATTTTGGACAACAGTGATTAACAAGGATAATAAAGGAACAGAGGTTGACTTTCAGCAGTGGACAATATCAACAAAATAGATGTTTGAACCAAAACAGTGGTTATGGCAGACTTTTAAGGATTAATGAAAATTTTCATTTTTAGCTATTTTTAAGGATGAAATTTTGATTTTCTGAAAACATTTTAATGCTCTTATTCGTAGAAAAATAGGATTTTGCCTGTTATTCCATGTTCAGCATGCCAATCCTAGAGATCAAGCTTTCAAAGGTGGATGTGTCTAATGCTTTTGTTAGCACATCTGCCAGCTGATCTTTAGTTGGAACATGGTGCAGAGAAATCAAACCTTTTTCATAGCAATCCCTCACAAAATGATGTCTGATATCAATGTGCTTGGTGGTTGAATGTGAAACTGGATTTTTGATGATATTTTCTGTTGCCTGACTATCCAACATAAGAGGTGTCTTTAAGGCAGTGATACCAAAATCCAGCAGTTGATTTTGAAGCCATAACAGTTTGGTTGTACAGCTTGCAGCAGCTATATATTCTGCCTCAGCAGTGGATGTTGAAACAGCTGCTTGCTTTTTGCTTTGCCAAGATACTAAGCAACTACCTAGGAATTGGCACCCTCCTGAAGTGGACTTCCTTATTGTATTACATCCAGCAAAGTCACTATCTGAGAAACCTGAAAGCTTGATATTTCCATCAGCTGGATACCAGATACCAAATGTGGGAGCACCTTTTAAGTATCTGAATATCCTTTTTACAGCAATAAGATTTGACTTTCTAGGGGCTGATTGGGATCTTGCACAAACACATGTTGCAAACATGATGTCTGGCCTAGATGCAGTTAGGTACAATAAAGACCCAATCATGCTTCTATAAAGAGTTTGATCAACCAAATCATCCTTTTCATCAGACATGACTATTTTTGTGGTTGCTATGGGTGTACTACATGGTTTGCAATCATCCATCTCAAATTTCTTTAAAAGTTCTTTGGCATATTTGCCTTGATGGATGAAAGTACCATGCAGTTGCCTTACTTAGAGACCAAGAAAGCACTGGAGTTCACCCATTGCACTCATCTCAAACTCAACTGTCATGAGTTGTCTGAACTCTTCACACATTTTAGAACATGTTCTTCCAAAAATGATGTCATCCACATAAATCTGGACAATCATCAAGTCTTTCCCTCTCCATTTTAAAAACAGTGTTTTATCTATTTTACCTCTTGTGAAACCAATAGAGAGAAGAAAGGTGGAAAGAGTTTCATACCAGGCTCTAGATGCTTGTTTTAGGCCATACAAGGCTTTATTTAGCTTGTAGACATGATTTCAATTAAATGGATCCTCAAAACCTGGAGGTTGACAAACATATACCTCTTCTTGAATTTTACCATAGAGGAATGCACATTTGATATCCATTTGATACACCTTTATGTTGTGGTTGACAGCAAAGGCCAGGAACAGTCTGATAGCTTCCAATCTTGCTACAGGGGCAAAAGTTTCATCATAGTCAATGCCCTCTTCTTGTCTGAAACCTTGAACCACTAGCCTTGCTTTATTCTTGACAACAATACCCCTTTCATCAGTTTTATTTTTAAAGACCCACTTTGTGCCAATAGGACTCACACCCTCTGGCAGTGGTACAAGCTCCCATACTTGTTGTCTTTTAAACTGTTGGAGCTCTTCCTGCATGGCTTCTACCCAACTGTTGTCTTTTAGTGCCTCTTGGTACTTGACTGGCTGATGGAGTGATAGGAAAACAGCAAAAAGACAGATGTTTTGGGAATGGCTTCTTGTGAGCACCCCTTCACTGATGTTGCCAATGATTTGGTCAGGTGGATGAGACTTCAAGAAGATTAAATCTCCTTTGTATAGAACAATGGCATTTAAGGGAGAGGGCTGCAGATGTGAATCATCTGAGCTAACCACTGTTGGTGACTTTGATGATCCAACAGGGTCTTCAAATGGAGGTGGAGGAATAGGAGGAAGTGGTGTGGAAACATGCTGATTTTTATCCACTGTTTGAGGATCTTTATCAACAGTGCTTGAGGATATGGAAGCAGGGGTTAATGGGCTACTTTGGTAAACAAATATTGAGGTAACAGTGGTTGAGCTTTGACAGCTGTTTTGAACATCTGCTACTCTACCAATCGATGCAGACTTTTGTTGTTGAATGATGACTTCGTATCCATGGTCTGATGGAGGATTTTGAGATGGACCTGCACTGTTAGTCTTGACAGAAACATTTTCAAAGGTAAATTTATCAATATCAAATAATTCTGCAGGATTTGCAGGGATTTTCATTGAAGAGAGTTCATTGAACTTCACATTCAAAGTCTCTTCCACTGTCTTAGTCCTAGTGTTGAACACTTTGTAGGCCTTAGCAGTGGTTGAGTATCCCAAATGGTAACCACAATCAATTTTGGCTGCAAACTTTGAAATGGAATCTTTTAAGTTTAAAATGAAGCATGGGTAGCCAAAAACTTTGAAGTATGAAATCAGTGGTTTGATTTTATACAGAATTTCATAGGCAGTCTTTTAATGCCTGGGGTTTATTAAAACTTTGTTCTGGACATAGCAGGCAGTATTTACAGCCTCTGCACAGAAAGTTAATGGCAAACCTGAATCAGCAAGCATGGTTCGGGCAGCCTCAATCAAAGTTCTGTTCTTTCTTTCAACAACCCCATTTTGTTCTGGTGTTCTTGGAATGCTGTACTGCCTTACAATTCCTTTTGACACACAAAACTCATCCAACTCCCTATTTCTGAATTTTGTGCCATTGTCACTCCTGAAGATTTTTACTGGCAAGTCAAACTGCTTTTCAACCTGTGTGACAAAGTCTTGCAGAATGCCTGCAGTCTCATCTTTGGAATGTAAGAAATAAGTCCATGTAAACCTAGAAAAGTCATCTACAATTACCAAACAATATCTTTTCTTTCTAAGACTCATGAATTTAACTGGGCCAAACAGATCCATGTGAAGCATTTGCAAGCACTTGGAGCTTTTATGTTGTTTTCCTTTTAAACAGGAAACACAATGCTCAGGACAGGTGAACAGTTTTTGAGGAAGACCTCTTACTAACCCCTGTTTTGACAAAGCAGTGATTGTCTTAAGATTTGTGTGCCCCAATCTCCTATGCCAAAGTTCTGTCTCTTTGTTAGAGGCAGCTGAGAACAGACAGGCATCGGTTCTTGGGTTCTCTTTTGAAAAATCAACTACATAAACATTGCCACTTCTTTGAGCAACAAGTTAGGTTTTTCCATTTTTTATTATTTCTTCAATCTTTTCAACCATTTCTGGTCCAACAATCCTACAACACTCCTTAGTAAAAAATGAACCATAACCTTTGTCACTCATTTGAGAGACACTAAGGAGGTTGAATTTTAGATTGTCTATCAGATTGACATTTTTAAACTTAACATTACCAGACTATACTGTACCAGAACCCATCACCTTTCTTTTACTATTATTACCAAAAGATATATCACCCCCTCCATGAGTTTTGAATTCTTTGAGTAGGGCTCTACATCCAGTCATGTGCCTGGAGCCTCCACTATCTACATACCAAAGACTATCTAAGCATGCAGAAGCTCCCTGCACATCAAGTAAATAATTAGTTCAGGAGGGTCTCCAAAGCCAATAAGGCTTTGGATGGGGTCTCAACAGTGTCTATGTTAAGGTCAGGAAGATGGACAGTGGTTAGATCAGGGGATTGAGCAATTTTTTAAACTTGTTTCTCTAACCACTGTTGGGAGCCATTTCCAATTAATTCTTGATATCCATAGGGATGCATGTTCACTCTTGGTTTAGAAGACCTTTTGTAGACTTCATAAACATGTGGGACCCTAGGATATGGTGGTTGACCTTTACCTCTTAGGTATTGGTTAGCAGGGGGTGCATCAGTCACCTGAACTTCTCTTTTAACAGAGGTTTGGTTCAGCTGTTTTGTAACAGCTGTTTGAACTGGCACAAACAGTAGTTGTTTCTTGACTTGTGGTTTTGATGAACTCATGGATGTTTTTGAAGTGTACTCATTCTTTTTTACATCAAAGGATTTGAGATACACACATTCCTGAGTGAGATGGTTTGTTTTACCACAGATGGTGCAGCTCTTAGTAGGCACAATGATGCTTGTTTTGTTAATATCATATGCTTTTAGATGAAAACAATCTTTGGTCAAATGATTTTTCTTCTCACAGAAATCACAAAACAAGTTTTTAACCTTTTCTTTTCTTTTCTTCTTTTCAGACTCCTTTGCAACAGAGTTTTGAACCAATGTTGGGATGTCCTTAAGAGGAATGACATTGGCCTTAGGAGCTTTGACTCCATCTATAGTTGTGAAGTCCATGGGTTTAAAGTTTTCAAGAATGTCACACTCATCAGATCATGTGGGTTTGAATTGGTATTTCTCAATCTCCTCAAAAGTTGAGGACCCCACAGATCTTTCCAGAGTGATTTTGTTACCAAGTTTATCAGTTATTTTAACTTCTTGGCCATTCTTTGTTACCAAGTTTATCAGTTATTTTAACTTCTTGGCCATTCTTGTTGGTGGGTATGATTTCAACAGAACCAGTTTGATTTGCAGCAGTGTTTTCAACTTGGTCATTTTTTCTAAACCCTATGCCAAATTTCACATTGCTTTCAAGCTGTTTTTCAAGCATAATCTCATAACCTTTGCAGGATTCCACCCATTTTTCACAAGTGATTTGGGTGGTTTCCAACTCCTTTTTACAGACTTGATATTTTTCTATCATGGTCTGGAGTTGGTCCTTGGTTATGCTATGCTCTTGTTTGATGCTGCAAATTTCATTCTCTTTTTCAGACAATTTGTTTTTTAATTCTTTTAAAGACTTTTCAAATTATACTTCACCAGTTAATAATCTATCTCTAAGGTTTTCATTCACCTCCTTAATATTTGCAAATGCTATGATGCATTTGTCTGAACAAAGGTTTTTAAGAACCTGAGGTGATACCTTAGTTGCAGCCATTATGGCACAATCAATGGTATGATCACTTTCTTCTTGAACTTTCTCTTCTTTTTCACCTTGTTTCTTCTTTTCTTCTTCTTCAGACCAGGGGTCAGACAGTGGTTCCAACAGGGGTTCTGAATTTTCTCCCAGCAGTATTTCACCAGCAACATCAGTAACCACTGCTTCAGCTATTGTATCCACTGTTTCATCATTTGACTGTCCTTCTTCAGTTTCCAACCCTTCTGGTATAGACTCCAATGCTACAAAACAAAGGTCACTACTAGAAATATTATTTTGAGCATAGAGTGCAAAATTTTCATCTCCTAGCTCTTCAGGTAAGCTACTCCAGTCAACAAGGCCTTGGGTGAAAAAGCTTTGCTGGTCTGGTTGAACCACTATTCGTGCAGCTTGTTGAGGTGCAACTTGTTGCACCTGAACCTGAGGAGCAGGGGCCTGGACATATTGTATCTGAGGAACAGTGGTTTGAACATAGTGCACAGGAACAGGGGTTGCAGGGTGTGCATAGTGAGCTATGTTTACATGAGCAGCAGGGGCATATTGGGCATAATGTACAGTGTTTTGGTGATTTTGTGGTCTAGGGTTTGAGCCAGGATGTGTGATGATTGGTCCTCCATTTTGACTCCTGCACTCTCTAGCAAAATGACCTAACCTATTACACTTATAACATTTTATCTTTGACTTATCCAGCCCTACTTTCAAGTTCCCATGTAACCCTGAAAATTTTCTCCTTGTCCTTTTATAAAACTTGCTAGTTCTAACACTCAGCAGTGCAAGTTGGTGCAAAATGTCCATTTCCTCTAAGTCAGTTGGATCAAAATGCTGCAGATCATTGAGTTCAAAGCACAGATTGTCAGAATTCTGGTTTTCATTACTAGCTGTGAAAGCATAGTTGTTTGAGTAAGAATCGGAGTTATAAAAGGCTCCACCAGCAGTTATGTCAATATAATGATCATAACTTTGATCCTTACTACTACCAGATTCTTCCTGACCCAAAAGAGTTGTGCTGCCAAATGAATAGTCATCTGCAACTTTTCCAGACTCTTGTAACTTCTTTTTCTGGTTCAACTCCCTTTCATAGGTCAGGAGTCTACCATGAAGCTGGGTTAGGGTCAGATCTTTGAACTCAACAGAATTTCTGGTTACAAAAGCAATTGTGTCCCATTTTTCAGGAATTGACCTTAAAAACCTGCTGTTTACAGTTGATTTAGGAAATTCAGTTTTAACAAGCTTAAGTTCATTTATGAGACAACTAAATCGCTCAAACTGTTGTGTCAGTGTTTCACCCTTGATGTGACAAAAGGTTTCATACTGTTGGTTCAAAATTTCCCTGTTATTTTCAATTACTTCTTCAGTTCCCCCAAAATGCTCCTTAAGTGCATCCCACAATTCCTTGGCACTGATACAGTGTAACAGTCTAGCATAGATCTCATTGGGTAGTGCAGATGCAACGATGCTAAATGCCTTGGCATCCAGTTCAATTTTCTGAAAATCATGTTCAGTATAGTTCTCTATTTTCTTAGGAACCATGACCTTTAGATCCTCAGCACTCGGCACCATTGGAACATGTGGTCCAAAGATAACCGACTTCCAACATTCGGTATTCTGTTGAGCTAGGATGTGACCCATCCTTCGCTCCCAGATGTTGTATTCATTTCTCTTCAACATAGGTGGTTTGAAAATAGAGCCAATATTATTATTGATATCCTGTGATTGTGACGTCATTCTGGTTGTTTTAAAGGCACTGATTAATCAACTTTGCTCATGATTAAACCTTACTCTGTTTTTCAACGAAACGAACAATTAAAAGTATCAATGATTTTGAGCTGAACTTTTACGACAAAATGATTGTTAGATCAAGTTTGGCTGTCCAAGCTCTGATACTAATTGTTAGGATCTGAGTTTGATATGATTGTGTTTTGTTTAACTAAAATGATTATGAATCAGAAACAATTGCAGCGGAAATAGATGAATAAACTTTCAACACAATCAAAGAGAGAACAATTCTAAGCAAACATGTTTAACATAGAGTCGAATAATTGTATTTGATTACAATACTCAAAACTAATGCATGCATGCACAAAGTCTCCCCCTCAGCCTGAGCTCACAGTGAATTGTTCGTACAGAAATGACTTGGTGATGAAGAGAGATAATAGAACAGTACAGGGTACTGTTCTATTTATAGTACAGAACAAACCACTGTGGCATCTTTGCTGACGTCACTATGAAAGTGACATCTAACCTCCTAACAACCTCTAACCACTGGCTATTACAAACACTGCTTACAAAACACTGACTACAAGTATAAAACAAATACAAAGTAAACTACTGCTTCTTCATTCCACTGCTTTAGCCCCAGCAGTGCTTTGTGTCTTCAGCAGTACTTGAACCATAACAGCAGTTTGAACAATCAGTCCTTTGTCTTCATCAGTTGTTATAGACCAGCAGTTGTTGTAGAAGGGCAGTACTTAGAGGACATCAGATGTTAGGCCACTTTCAAAGGAAAAGACTAAGTGCAAACAACTGCTTATTCTGGATCCACTAATCTTATCCAGTTTTGGCTTTAATCAACTGTTCCTTTGGTAGGGTTCAATCCCAACAAGTGACAAGTACTTTGGAGTTTTGTTAGATAAAAACATTGTAATCTCCATCTTGATACTGTAAAATATAACAATGTGTCTTTTTATAAAATGGAATGTACTCGCCAGTATTTTTTGCTGGTAAAATATTTTTCAAACGCGTTTCAGGTAACTTGATATGAAGTTATTAGAAGCCAGATATGGAGCACGAAGGTTTAAATAAAGTGGCTATAGTTACCTGAATAAAAGAGGAAATATATGTTTTTCAGCAATTAGGGTCTATTCCTATAAATACATTATAAATGGAACATGGGTTTTTAGCCCATTTGTTTAAAGGAAAATTGGAAAATAATAATCCCATCTTTCTGAAATTGTCCGATAATAATCCCAAGTCAGTTATTAGCCAATAATAATCCGACCTCGTCCAATTTTTTTGTTAAATAGTCCGCCGTTAAAATAGCTTAACGGAGTTAAGTGTTTTTCCGAATTACAAACCGATGTTTTAGGGCTTTTGATCAGAACGAGGATACGAGTCGATTGATGTAAAACTTACCTCGAAATACTGGCCCAACCCACGAAAACGGTGCTTCAATTCAAGTGTTTAACTTCCAATTAACAAAATTCAAGTCATTTCAAACACAATTTGAAGGTAAGTTTTACATCAATCGACTCAAATCCTCGTTCTGATCAAAAGCCCTAAAACATCGGTTTGTAATTCAAAAAAAAAACCTTAACTCCGTTAAGCTTATTTTAACGGCAGACTATTTTACAAAAAAATTGGACGAGGTCGGATTATTATTGGCTAATAACTGACTTGGGATTATTATCGGCCAATTTCAGAAAGATGGGATTACTATTTTCCAATTTGCCTTGTTTAAATATAAATTTTGGTGTTTTATAAATTCTGAAATTATTTTCTAACTACGATCCTGATGAATTATTCTATTGAAAATTTATTAAACACCGATACCACCACTCCCAGGGTAAGGTCGGGGATTGCTACACGTATATATATTATATACGCACACCATAACATATAGACTGGTTAAAGATATAGAGAAAAGTAAATTATCTTATACAAAGGAAAATATTAAAAAGAAATATAACTTATCGTCTTATCGATCAAACAAAAAGTTTAATATTTTAGTTTCTATAAATATTTTTGAATAATCTATCTTTCTATTTAGTAAATAGGTTTTTTTAGAAAAAATAAAGTGGAATTTATCGCGCTTTGCAGCGGGATTTCGGTTGACATTAGTTTGGTTTGTTTATGTATCGATGCCACACAAACACTCGATATGGAAATCAACACTTGTTTGCATCGATCGAAAATCATAAAAGTGAATGTTAAAATTAAATGATAAATTAAACATTATTTTAAAATTTTTATTCAAAGACTTAAAAAATTGTTTACTCTTCAAGGCACTTCATTTTTAATATATAATAATAATAACAATAATAATAATAATAATAATAATAATAACTTGTGGGATTATCCGCGTTTCGTAGCGGGCTTTAAGTTGGATTCGGTTCGATACAACATGGTAACGGTACTTGGAATATCAACCAAAATAAATACGCCCAAGAGAATATTTATATGTGTTTTACATTGACTGAAAACCATAAAACCGAATAAGGGTATTGGTATAGGCACTCGCTGTGGCTTGTGGTACCAAAATTACTATATTGCGAATCAACTCCATTTTCAACAAATTTTATACCATCATGTCAAGAAAACCATAGAAACGAATATGGTACCGCTACCACTTTTGTTCAAACGGTATCGGCCCAATTCCTCACGGTAAAGAAAAAAAATATCCATGGTTGACCCGTTTGAATAAAGTTATAAGAAAAACCAAAATAGGCTTAAAAGTAATTATAATAATAAAATATTATAGTTCAGATGGAGTTAATTATAATATAAATATAATAAGAAAAAATGTAAAGAAAAAACTAAAATAAAATAACAATAATAATAATAATAATAATAATAATAATAATACAAAACTTTAGTAAAACTACTCGATTATAAAGAGGAACTATTAACAAACTTTGCTAATTGTTATAGGCTCCCACTATAAGACCATGTGTAGTGGTAAATCAAAATAATGCCCTCACCATGGGGCATTATTCGACACGTGTCATCTCAGTCAGCATGGGGCATTATAGCATAAAGTGGTGTAGTGGGGTATTATTCCAATAACGCCCATGCAATCATTTCCCAATTATTATTTTTTTTAATTTAAAACATAAAAAACTTCATTAATTTAAAATAAAAATTACACTGTTTGAAATAAAAAAAAAAACCGAAAAAAAAAACAGAAAAAAAAAAGAAAAAAAAACCAAAAAAAAATATATTTACACTACTTTAAACATTAAAAAATTACACTATTTAAAACATAAAAAAATTACAATGGTCCCACTTTCTTTACCTCTTCTCCTTCTTTTTGACCCCACTACCTCCTCCTTCTTCTTCTTCCCCACCTTCCACCTGCAACTTCAAAAAAAACCCAGAAACTAAATCATTCTCTTCTTCCTCTTCTTTTGTTTTTTAGAAAAAAAAAACTAATTATAAACACACACAAATATTATATACACATGGCAAGGTATCATTGGACAAAGAAATGAAGTTCCAGCGTTTTAATTAACACGCCGGAGTGATTTTTTTTCGAAAATAACGCCCGGAAACGCCGGGTGTAGTGGAGGCCGGGGCGTTTTCCGGCATTTCTTTTGAATTTTTTTTAAAAAAAACGCGACGGGCAGTCTAAGTGTACCAACTAAAAAGGGGAATTATTTACAAACCTTTGCAAATTGTTATAGACTCCTACTATTCTTACATCCGTCAAATCTTATTCTTACACCCCTACATCTACACGATCCGTATACAGTTATACAGGATCGTATAGGAGAATTTTGCACAAAATAATGTCAGAGAATTTTTTTTATCTCCATCTATACGAGTCGTATAACATTATACGGCCTGTATAGAATGTTATACGACCCAATATTTTCTCCATATATATGAGTCGTATAACATTATATGAGCCGTATAGCATTATACGACCAAATATTTATCATGTCAGATTATTACATACGGGGTCGTATAACCCTATAAGACCCGTATAGAGGGTGTAAAAATAAGATTTTAGGGTGTGACTTTATTAACACCCTTATTATTATTATTATTATGATATAAAATGTTATATTGAAGAAAAGGAAGTGTAACTTTTTGATAAAAAAGAAGAAAAAGTATAATATTTTAGTTATCTATAAAAAAAATTAATAATCTATTTATCTATGTATCTAACTGTCTAGTAAACATATTTTTTAGAACTAGTGGAATTTATTACGCCATTTTCCAGGATTTCGGTCGATATCAATTCAAACTATTTATAGCATTTAACACGCATTTTATATGTATCGAAAACTATAAAATCGAATGCAAAATTAAATGATAAATTAAACATTATTTAAATTTAATCAATAAAGACTTAAAAGAAATCTTTTACTATTCATGACACTTCCTTTTTAACATAAAAAATAATAATAATAATAATGTACAATAATAATAATAATAATAATATATAATATATAATATAATAATAGTTTTATGCCTCGGCCCACGTTGCGGGGCACTAGGGCAAATATTTCTCAACCAATTAAAATAAAACACTATCACAGTTTTGCTATAAAAAAAAACTAAAACGATAACAAGACTGTAATTTTGAGCTGTAGGCAAAACTGTAATCTGTCAGGACCGATAACTGTGTGCTAAACAGCTGCATGGCAGGAATAAAAATTACATCGCTTTAGCACGATCTATAATGTATGATACAACAAGTAATACAATAGAACCCGAGGTATATATAATAGTGCTCGGTTATTTGACTATTTAATATCATACTACCCTTTGTTTTTGTGTTGCACCAACCCGGACACATGTTAATAATAACAATGTTGGATTGGAGGTGATCTATAGGTTTAGACATAAACTCGATGTCTTTTTCCATTTGCTTCGCTTCTTGGATTGCGATGAACTTTTTGTTACCAATCAGCTTTCCACCTTCAAGAATCGCCCTCTAATCTTCTGATCGTATCCCCTACAGCCTCTATTTGTATCCCACTGTTTGATATCCTCCCCTCTCTTCGTATATTATATGGCAGCCCCCTTGTATATATTATCTCCTCGATTTGGGCTCACGGCGAATTACAAGATCAAGAAAACACATGACCCATTGGTTTGCTAAAAAAAAACTAAAACGATGGCAAGAGTGTAATTTTGAACTAGGGGGAATCGTAATTTGTTAAAAGCTACAACAAGGGCAAGACTGTAATTTTGAGCTTGAAGCAAAATCGTAATTATCCCTAAGGGTAAAATCATGTATTTTGAACTGGGGGAATCGTAATTTGTCAAAAGCTACAACGATGGTAAAACTGTAATTTTGAGCTGGGGCAAAATCTTAATTTTCCCTGGGGTAAACCGTAATTTGTCAGAAGCTACAACTATGGCAAGATTGTAATTTTAAAGTGCGTGTAAAATCATGATTTTGAACTTGAGGTAAAATCGTAATTCTGAAGTAGGGTAAAATCAGAATTTCTTTGAGCCAATGATAAGTGTCAGCCAGCTGCGCGCTATTCCCCCTCATGCTCTTTAAGTATATAATATAATATAATATAATATAATATAAGTAAAGGAATAAAAACAAAACAAAATAAAATAAAAATATATAAATAATATATAATAAATACTTTTAAAAACAAAACACTGTTTATTTTCTGAGCAGGTTATTTTGGTGAAAAAGTAAAATATAAAACGGGGAGTTACGCACACGAAGTCACCACTGTCACAACTAATAAAATAATAGAATAAACTGCAATGTTACCCCCTGGGGTTTAGGCCGATTGGCACTCTGACCCCCCTAAGGAAATAATTGCAATTTTACCCCCAACGTTTGGTGTTATGTCGCAAGTTTACTCCCCGGCGTCAGTCAACGGTAGTTTGACCCTTATAGGTAAGGGTATTTTGGTAATCTTACCCTATATTTATTATTATTATTATTATTATTATTATTTATAAAATCAAATTATCATCATCTTCAAACAACTCACAATCCATCATCATCATCTTCAAGTAACAGATCTGAACCTCCATCAGCGTTTTACCGCTCCTCCACCACTAGTCGCCGCTCCTCCCCCACCGCAACCACCCACCCCCTTCTTCCTTCAACCCACAAGAACAGATCTGAACCTCATCATCTTCTCTACACCTCACTCATATATCTATCACAGTAACAGATCTGAAGATCCACAAGAACCTTCATCGGCGAACAGATCTGAACCTCATCATCTTCACAGTAACAGATCTGAAGATCCACAAGAACCTCCATCGGCGTTATCACTTTCTCTGCATCTTACTCATATATTTCACATTCCAGATTGTTTTCTTATTCACACACACAAAAACACGCACATAACACAGTGAAACGAATTAGTATAGCGATGAGACTTTAGTTTCAAGTAATCTAGAATCCAGCGTGGATGATTTCAGTTATTATGTAAGTTCTCAATCAGCTTCTTTGTTTTTTGAATAATCGTATAGTTATCTTATGAATACTCATTGTTCGACTTAGGTGAAGTGATTGCAAGGGTTTGAGTTTTTGAATTTGAGTTGTTTTCATGAAAATCATGTTGAATATACTGATTGGAGATGTTTTATGAGTTAGGGGAACTGATGATGATGAACTGAACTGATGGACTTGATGATGAATCTGGGAACTTGATGATGATGTAAATATTGTTTTTGAGATATTGATACATATCAATTTGTTTTTCATTTGCTAGTAGATTTGAGTTGTTTGTTTGTTTTAAGAGTATGAATCTGGGAATGATTTACATTGGAATGAAGAATGAACTAATGATGATGATGATGAACTTGAATCTAGGAATGAATTATATTGATTCTTGATTTTCTATATAATTAATAAGATAGGGGCAAAAACGACTTTTCACACATTATTAACAGTCAAACAAACGTTGACTGTTAACAGGGGGTAAACTTGCGATATAACACCAAACGTTGGGGGGTAAAATTGCAATTATTTCCTTAGGGGGGTCAGAGTGCCAATTGGCCTAAACCCCAGGGGTTAAAATTGCAGTTTACTCAAAATAATAAAATGAAACAATAAAGGTATAAACCGCACCAACACGTATGGTCCCACAAAATTTAAAGGCTTTTTGACTATATTTAACTCATTTGGTCCCTAGTTCGACTACGTTTACATTGCGGTCCAGTATTTTGAAAACATCACAACTAGGTTATACAACTATTAAACTTTATTGATCATGCTTTTTTTACTCTTATTTTCTAATGGCAAATAGAACAAACATAGCTTAAATAAGATGATAGTCCTGCTTGATGCATCTATACCAAGTTCACATCATCATAGTGTAATTACCTTTCATATGGTTATGCTAAACTTGTTCTTATTTTTATCCCATCGATTAGTGTTTATATCAAAAGGAAAGTAGTTACCTAGGTGTCCGAAGTTTGACACACATTAAAGATGTATGGACAAGTCGATGCCATGTTGATCCTTTCTCAGTCTAGTATATCCACTAACTGATAAAGAGAACCACTAACTGATGAAGTGTTTAGTATATCCAAGTTATCTAAATGCGATTATTGAATATTATAAACACTAAGCACACATAACAAATAACTGAATCAGTGTGCGGTAGTAGCAAAGGTAATGACGAATGGTGCATGTTTGTCGAACTCAATGAATCATCTAAAAGAAATACTAACACCCAAGTCATCAAGGAACTTAGGGTGAAACATAATTATTTTGGAGAATACTAAATAAAATCCAATTTATAAAGTTCAAAAATTAATAGAATGCTCATAATAAAATCCACCAATGACAACCCAAATAAGCATTCGAATAAATTTTATTAAAGATAATAGTTGGTCAACTTCGTCGATATCATTATCTAGTACCCAATCTTAAAACTATCAATTAAACTTTTCTCAACTTAGTTATATAAAATACAACCAACCGTCAATTAGACTGATGGGTGTGGAGGTGGTCATCAGTTGGTGATTGACCATCATGTAAGTGACCACGTCATCGAGGGGTCATCACTTCACCCAAGTGATGGGTCTGAGGTGTGGGTGATGAGTCTCCCTCTTTTTTTTTTATTAAATAAACTTCAAAATTAAATTAAATACTAAAATTAATAATATAGCTTACATTACACTAAAAAAATCTAAACTTAAAAAAAAAACTTAACTAAAACAAAATACCAATCGTCACTAGGGTTGTTGTGTACGAAGTTCCAAATGTATTCCACCAAATCCGCTTGATGGTGTTGATGTATGTACTCGTTCTGTAACAAGAACGCGTTTAAATCTTGTTGTTCTTCGCTTACTAGAACATAATTCTCGTTAACCGCATCTTCGTCGTACTCATAAATCGCTCTACCTTCGTTTTCGAGGATCATGTTATGCAACAAGATACAATCATACATATAGTATCGCAACTTTTTTTGTGTAAAAGCATGTCTTGGGTTTTCAATGATATGTCATCTTTGTTGCAAAACCCCAAAACACCGTTCAATGTCCTTTCTCACCGCCTCTTGATACTTGGCAAATTTCTTTTTTTTTTTGTCTGACGGGTGCGAAATAGTTTTAACGATTGTAGAGTAGGATAGGTATATTTGATCAGCAAGATAATACAGGTGCCTGTATTCCACCCCTGAAACCGTAAACCTGTATCTGGATCGGTTACTTTTATGACATCGTTGAAGACCTCGGATTAATGGATGACGTAAGGTCGTTATTCGAACCAGGAACACCAAAGAAATCCTTTAGCATTCTTGTTGGATGTCCATGATCGCATTGCATAAATTGACCTTGCTATGTGTTAGGGCAATTCCGCCAAGGCCAGTGCATGCAATCAATGCTTCCGAGGAAAACCATGCCTTGCTTCGTAGAGTTGATACAATTTTTAGATTTCATTGGCGTTTGGTTTTTGCAAATATTTTTTTCTATACAACTTCACTGCATATTTGTAAAACTTGTACAAACATTCTCTTACAGTTCTTATGGGCATCTTTGAATACTCGTCCCACGCATCGGCTGTCGTCCCGTAAGCCAGTTGGCGAACGGTCGCTGTGCATTTATGTAAGGCGGTAAACCCCCTTTTGCCTCTAGTAGCGCTGTAAACGAACCGAACATTTAGCGTACTGTTCTTGAATCGTTCGGCGGGGAGTTCGTTCGTTTAGTTAATGAACAAACACGAACAAGATATTCCGTTCGGTAACTAAATGAATGAACACAAACAAAGGTCTTATTCATTCGAATGCGTTTGTGAATGTTCGGTAATATGTTCGTTACGTTCGTTCGTGAACGTTTGTTTTCTTACAAGTCTTTAATGTTTTAATATTTTACTTTCCCTCTTAAGTTTTACTTTCCCCCCTAAATATTAGTTAATAATTATATTAGAAAGGTAGTAAAATGTAAACCCTTATCTAAACATATGAAGAAGTTGGACATTAAATGCATTTTTTTTATACTCTAAGTAACTTTAGATAATTATGTCTTAAGTTAGGCAAACTTGATTTATTGTATGGTGTTTTTTTTTTATTTCAAGTTTAATGTTTGTTTGTGTTCGTTTATGTTAGTTTGTGTTCGTTTGTGACCAGTGTTTACGAACTGTTCGCGAACAAGTAAAATTACTTAATAAATGAACACGAACATAAACTTTTGTTCGACACGTATTCGTGAACAGTTCACGAACATTTGCATTTCCTTAACGAACGAACACGAACATGGCCTCGTTCGCGTTCGTTCTGTTTGTTTACAGCCCTAGCCTCTAGCATCGAATCGTAATGTAAATAAAGGGTCAAAACTCAACACGTCGTCGACTATACGTAAGAAGAGATTCGAAACCGATGTCTAAATATCGCTTCCGTGTACACGGGATTCGTCGGTAAAGTAATCGGCCACCAATCTATCGTGGGCACCTACACGTACGTTACAAATAAAAGTATAATAACGATATAATTAGTTAAAGTAAAAATAAATTATTAATACAGCGAATAAAATCTACAAATACAAATATAAACTAACCTTTTCGGTCTTTGTTTATGGCCGCTTTCCTAGTTCGTGGTTGTGACGTGGCTTCTTCCTCTTATTCCTCTGCAATGATCATCTGTGTCGTCTGCCTCACATCGTTTACAAAAACTGTACGGCTTCACCAGAAGACGACGAACACCACGAAGATGAAGAAGACATTGTTTTATTTTTTTTAGAGAGTTTGGGATTTTTTAGAGAGTGTGGGTGAGTATGTTTTAAAAACTGAGGGTTTGGTTGGTTTATATAAGAAAATAATTTTTTATAAAGTAGCCGTTGTAACGGCTATGTTGACCAAGGGCTAGTCACATTCGTGGGTGAGGCGACAGAAGGGACGGGTCAGTCCAGGATGGCGGAGGGGGGGGGGGGATGTAGCCGGTCCTTGACTGGTCATCACCACCCAGGGACGACCCCCATACATTGGCGTAGCTTAGTGTGAAGTGGGGGGTGCGCCCCCCCCCCCCCCCCCCCCAATGTTTCAGTTAGAAGTGTAAAATTCCTATTTTTCGTCCGAAAATTTTAAAATTGTATAGGATTATCCCCCCAGTTATTTTGCCTAAATATTTATACAATATATAAATTGGTTCCCATGACTTTCCGCCCACTCGAAACTTTTGGTCAAGCTCCGTCACTACCCCATACCCATCAGTAGGTGCAAACTAATTTAAAGTTCCCAGGTTATTAATCACCAAAAATAAGATACACTACTATTGAATTAACTATCTAGAGTCCTAATTTCTCTTGTATGTAATTACTCACTTGTACGGAATTAACTATCTAGAGTCCTAATTTCAAACGAAAGTTTTTATCTTAAGAGTTAGCCTACTCAATACTCATAGATTAGTTATAAACTACTATTGAAAATATAAATCTTACCTCTATTCTTTACCAGCAAAAACAGCCAATTAGCTTTATATAAACACTAGAACATACAAGTGGAAATAATACTAAGCCTCAATACATACTTGAATTAACCACAACTTTTAGTAAAAACATAGCCATCCCTAGCAAAAGCTTGAACAAACATAGCAAGTAAACGAAATTTACTTCGTAAACCATAGACAAGAACATAAGAAAAAAGGAAACATCCGAAAGCAAATAAAACAATTAAGCAAAACTTGAAAAACTTGAATTTGCACCCGTCAACAGTTGTCACTTTAGATCCGAAAGTTCTATTTTTGTAAGTTAAGTTCACGTACAAACAGCCTTATCGTACAAAATATACGAAATGCATGAAAAAGCAAAAAAAAAAAAAAAAAACGCAGTGACATTTTCGTAATTATTTGCTCGTAGAGTAATTATCAAAATTACTCTACAAATGATCTTGTAGGGTAATTTTAATCTTGTAGGGTAATTTTGTAAAATGTTCTTGTATGGTAATTTTGTAAAATGTTCTTGTAGGATAATTTTGAAACCTGCTGAGTAATTTTGATACACTTGTAAAGTAATTATGATACTCTACAAAATTATCCTACAAGATCAAAATTATCTTACAAGATCAAAATTACCATACAAGATCATTTGTAGAGTAATTATGATACTTTACAAGATTAAAATTACCCTACAAGAACATTTTACAAAATTAACCTACAAGATCAAAATTAACCTACAAGAACATTTTACAAAATTACCCTACAAGATCATTTGTAGGGTAATTTTGATAATTAGTCTACTAGTAAATAATTACGAAAATGTCACCGCGTTTTTTCACCTTTTCACCTTACGTTTTGTGTGATAAAAGTATTTGTATTTGATCTTTTATCTTCAATGGAAATGACAAAAAGTTTACCTATTCGGGTACTTGTAAGCTATTGAAGCCTAGTTCTTAAGTGGTGGCAACATATCTAACTTGTTTGACATAGCAAAGCTCTTATAGACACTTTAATCACAAAACACACCCATGTGATTTGGAACCCGTGCAATATGAAAAAGTATACCACACTTCGGTGGACACAACACACGACTATGCAGCACAAGTTTACGTGCCCATGTACTTCTTCGTCAAAATGCTCTTCAAAATTTACAAAGGATCACACGATAATGTACATCCCAATTTAGTATGTGTTTCCTTCCTATAACATTATTATTTATGGAAGGATTATTCTATAAGAAGGTTACATTGTATGAAGTGTAGGAGAGATTCAAATACAAGAGTATTTTAAGGAAATTCAATATTGTTGATTCATAAACCCACCCCTAATTATTTTCAAACGGCTATAACTTATTCATACGATAATATATATATATATATATATATAGGGTCAGGATTTAGAGAAAACGGTGAAAAGTGTGAGAACGGTGAGAACGCTTATGGGTCGTCCGATCAAAACAATCCATGGACTAGATTGCGCGGTGGCGTTTTCGTAAATAACATCAATTTTATTATGTGGGACGCGCTTCATTAAGGGTAAAAGGGTCTTTTACCGCTCATATTCAAAACGCCATCAAATGATAAAACGCCATTAAAAAAAAAACCGCCATTAAAAAAACCGCCAAAAATTAGTAATAAAACGCGTTGAATATTACAGAAAGATGAAACAACACAGTAACTGAATTTCAGTTATTAACATTTATTAGAAGAAATTCTCTCCTAAATTACGCGCCAAAAACATCATTATATAAACAAGGTAAAACATAACTTCCATAAATCACTTCAATCTATCCATTTTCTGCAAAAAAACATCTTTAACAAAAAACGCCAACTTAACCAAAACGCCAAAAATGGCAACAATCGTTTCGTGGAGATACACTCTGGGAATCAGGCGATACGTCCTTCTTTTTGACAACAGAAGAAGGGTGTATGTTAAGACGGTCAGGGCAATTCTGAAGATGGAAGAAGAGATACAGAGGTGAATCTTATCCATTGGCATCGCTCTAGACAACGAATGCCATGAAACTCATATGCTTATGAAAGCATTAACCAACAAATTTGGACCAATCAAAGCAGATGTGAAGCCGGACCCTGTCATGACATCATTGCGTTTTGATGATGAAACAGACATGGTGACGGTTACATACGATAGCGGAGAGAAGGAAGTCTACTGGCTAGAGAACATCATGACAAAGCAGCGTCTGGGTTTCATGGAAGAATTGCATAACGCCACTTGTACCAATACAGAAATAAACTCAAAATTGGAGTTAATGCAAGATATGTTCAGGTGGAGGCTTCAGAATCTTCAGGAACAACAAGCCGATGAAGGTGAAGGTGATGACATGGATGAAGATCCAGATAAAGACTCCGAGGAGGAAGAAGATGACGCAAATGATGGATACTTTGCAGATAAAGTACCTTCTGACGAATGCTTTTAGTTTTTTTTCCTCTTTTTTTTCTTCTATGTAATCTTTTTTTAAGATAATTAAATGATATATTTCTATCTTTATTAGCAAAACGCCAAAAAAAAATACTAAAAATGGTTAACCCTTACAAAACGCCAAAAATAACAAAAAATATTTTTCCTGCTTAATATTTTATTTACTCAGTTATTGTATTTTGTCATCTTGGTCTGCATAACGCCATTTAAAAAAAACGTCAAACTTAGAAGATGGGACGTCTATAACCTATAAAACTGATAAAAGCTGATCAACACAGTAAATACAAAAACAGTAACTGAAAAGACAGTTACTTTATTACTATGATTTATTACAATAAAAAGTCTCGCCTAAACTACGCGCCAGAAAACTCCTATAAGAGATGGGTCTATACACAATGAAATTAATCACACCCAGAAAACACAAAACGCCATATCCTCTAGAAACCACTCACTTTTAAACGCCACAAATGGCAAAGCTTTCACTGAAATGGATCCTTCTTCTGATGGGGTTAACTCAATAATATTTTGCTGAATGAGATGGACAAATATTCAAGAAAAAGAGAGTGATGACAGTGATATGCCATCATGTGAGCTTTGTTCTTGATGATTATAGGCATGGAATAAAGGGATCAACACAAGTGTAAAATGCTATTTTGGACTCCATTATTACAAATAGCATCAAGCAAGAGTTGATCTTTAATGACATGCCACCAAACAAGAGTATCACACCAAAAAACAGGTTGCCACTAAGCAGCTTCTTCTGAAAAAGACGGGGTTTATGAAGGAAAGTTGGCATCTAGCTAAAGTATTCAAAAAATATTCAAAACGCCAAAAACAAATTCAAGAAGGAAGAGGCTCATGACAGTGAAGATTCGGAAGAAAAATTAGATTACCATTTTTTATTATTTTTGTTTTCATTTTATATTGTTTTGATATCAAGTTATATGTTGTTTTGTTATCTAATTCTCTACAAATAAAATACATTATTATATAAAACGTCAAAAAATAAAAACACCAAAACGCTAGTAGTATGAAAACTGGGAGAACAGCTGCTGCCAAAGCACCTTGTAAAGGGTATTAAACGCCAAAATATTCACTAAACGCCAAAAAAAATTGGTCTTATTGTAATCTTATGCAAATATTAATGACTCGTAGTGAATTATTATACAAAACGCCACAAACGCCAAAAAAATTAACCAGAAAACGCTATAATGCCAAAAAAATTATATATGTGAAACAAAACAATTAATTCAACGCCAAAAAGTTTAATAAATACAATTAATGCCAAAATAAAACCTTAGACGCCAGAAAATATTATACCGCGTTGGGAAAATAAAAGAAGAATGAAAAGACAAAAAAGCCCCTCCGCCCTTCTCTATGCCGCGGGACACGTGTTGGGCCAGGATGCGTTCTCACCGTTCTCACACTTTTGAGCGGTTTCTCCTGATCTCGTTTCTATATATATATATATATAGGATGAGGATCATTACAGAACACTAACTATTGCGAGAACAAAAAGAACAACTCTAAAATACTAAACTTTGGGATTTAAATTTCATGTTTTTTTAAATTTTATGTTTCTTACATTTATATGTGTATTATATATACATAAAAAACCATATTTTTTTTTACCTACGCGTAGCTTACATACATATTGTTATTTTAACCTACACATAACCTACACATGTGTAGGTTATAGAAAATATGAAAATTTTCCATATTTTGTTTTGAATTCTAGTGTAAGAAAGAATAAATCTTATATTTGCAACATTTTCATTACTTTTTAGGTTTTTAGGATTGAAAAAATAGGTGATTCATTGTGTTTTGCATGTTCTCGCAATATTTTGTGTTCTGCATAGAACCTTCCCCTACATATATATTTGAAAAATTAACCATATTAACGAGCAATTCATTCTCTTTAACTTGAGTAGGCTATTGCTATAGTTTTCTTATTTTTTATTTTTTTTTAGGATACATAATTACGTGATTACACATTCAATATGAATCGAACATGTGTAGATATCGTTTTGTTTATGTTACAATTTTATTTTTTAGGTTTTCTCTTTCACTTGCTATAGAATTTTCCAATAACATAACGAATCGAATCTACACCAATCAAATTCCCGGCTCGTACCCACGACAACGCATAGATTAAATCCCGCTAGTTTTAAACATATCACTTCTATATGTATCTATACTTTCTATAAAAGGATAAATCTCAATGACATAAGAAAAGCTGATGTATCAACAGGAGAGGCTGTCCAACAAGGCTTTTCTTATGTCATCAACAATGAGGTGGAAGCCATGGAGAGAGCATAGTGACGTCATAAATTGAAACCACTGCTTTAAAATTTCAAAGGTCTGGCCCACATTCTTTCTTCAAAGATCTGCCCACATTCTTTCTTCAAAGGTCTGCCCTTCATTCATAATTGAAACCACTGATGTTCATTCAAAATTCAAACCACTTTCAAACCACTGATGATTCAAAATTATGGCACCATATTCAAAATTCAAAATTATGGCACCAGATATATAAGATACCATCTTCTTCAATCAATTACTCTCTCTAATCCATTTCTCTCTCAACTCTCTCTCTCTAAATGCAGGTTTCGATTTCCATTTGCTGCTGACAGGTTTTGATTTCCATCCTCTAATTTATTCGATCTTTAATTTCATCTCTTTAATTTCATCAGGTTTAATTTCATCTCTTTAATTGTGCTTTTGCGAAGCTTCATTTACATTTCTTCAACCCATTTGGTTCACAATTATTGAAGCAATTGTTTGTTTATTTCACAGCTCCTTAAGTTGGAGCTCAAATCAACAGATTCTTGACACCATTGGAGTACAAGATGACCAGCTGAAGGTACAACTCAGTCTTGACATCTGGTGTTCATGTAGATGAAAGAATCATCAGCTTTGAATCATTTCGGGTCTCTCTTTCTCTCTTTGTGAACATGGAGCATATGAGTACGTGGGGATAGATCCAAAAAGGGGTTTAATAATATAGATATAAAAAAGTGGCATAAAAATAAGCTGAGAGGGTGTTAAATGGTGTTACAATCAAAAGGAAAAGTGACCAGAACTGGTAAATTGATTTACACTTGATTTACAAGTTTGGCCGAGGTAAATCAAATCTTATATTTCTTTTGTTTTCTACCACTCTATTTGTATTTAGTTTTTTCATTCTTATTAGTGTTCTTTTCCTATTCTTTGATCGTTAATACTTAATATAGATGGAGTGGTGAATGAAAAGTGGTTCAGTTAACTATCGGTTTCATCTAGGTTGAAGGGGGTCCCCTCCGGCTACCTGGAAGTCATAAAAAAGTTATAACTGAAAAAAAGATGTAACTTAAAAATAATCATTATTACAATAAGAATCTAATCTTTAGATAAGAACTGAAGAGGCTGTATGCACTACAAATCATCCATCGGAGAGAAGAAATTCAACCGGATATCTGTTCATATTATCATCAAATTCACATCAGATTTGCATCAATTTTCATTAGATTTGTATCAGATCATGGAGATGGAGCGTGTGACGGAGTTTCCGATGAGTAACGTTGATATCGGACCGAGAAAACGGCAACGTATTGGTTGGGATGTTGTTCATCCGGCTGCGAAGGTATAAGATCTGATTCGTTTTGTTCCGATTTATCTAAATTATTTGGCGTTTTGTTTTGGATCTGTTTGTTTTGCTAGATCCGCCACACAGCCAACGCAACACAAAAAATATAGAACATCAAAGATTTATATATATATATATAGTAATTTATGTACAATAAGATACTTGCATTTATCATTTTAATTTTGTGTTTTCCTCTTCTCTGTTAACTACTTATTGTCTATTATTTTGTTTTCTACATATCTTCTGCTTACTCTAAGTCCATTTTTGTGTTACAATCGGAAGCTGGGAAAAAACTTCCATTCATCCTTATTGTGAACCAGCAGGTATGCAAATGATATATATTCCTGCTTAATTTTTCCACCACTGTTAATGATTCTGGACTGCTTTTCAAGTGCTTGAATCTTGATTAATGCTTCTTGGAGTGTAATTTTACTATATTACCCTTTATCTAGGTTCCGGCTAAACCAAATGTTTGTTATGTTGTTGCAGGGGATTCACCAAGTTCAGCCGTACTGATTATTTGCAGTGGAAATCTGAAAATCGTATCGTCTCTGATGGTGTTAACGCCAAGGTATATCATCCCTACCCCTGCCGATATCTCTTGATCATTAATAAAATTGAGTTGAAATTGTCATGACATTATATACCATTTAAAAAGATTGTGATGAAACATGCTTTTGACATGATTATAATTTGTAAATTGGACAGATGAAGCAACAACCATCTAGATGAAACACAAACCGAAAGAAACCGAGCAGTTGCAGAGGTTAAAAAAGCTAAAGAGTTGGCTAATGCAGGATTATCGCCTCAAAAAGCTGAACAAATGTTTTCAGAGCTCAAGAGTTTACAAGAGTTTCTATCAAATTCGAAAAAAGAGATCAAATCAAGAGATGAAGAGATCAATGAATTGAGCAAGCGGCTTGAATCCGCAAAGCTGTTCGAGGCTAAGTTAGCTGATAGGGATGCTTCTTTAGAGCAATTCAAGAAGCAGATTCGAGAACTCGAAAATGAACTGGAGAAAACGAATAAATCGGAATCACATATGCTGGAATCATTGATGCTGCAAACCCGACAATTCGAGCAAACTAAAATGGACTTAGAAGAATCAAAGCTTGATGTCGTGACCCTGCAAGAAAAGCTTAATATCCTTCAAAACGGTGGTAAAAACGGGTTCAATCAAACGAGTAATCTGGATTCATCTTCGAATGCTAAAATCCTGAGAGACGAAATAGCGATGCTGAGAAAAAAAGTGAAATTAGCAACAGAAGCTGAGGAGACAAGCAAGAACGCTATAGATGATTTAGCATCGGCTTTAAGCGAAGTAGCGATGGAATCCAGCACAGCGAACGAATGGCTAAGATTATCAGAATAACAAGTAGCCCATTTGAAAAAGGAAATCGAACGGTTACGTGAAGAACTTGAGTTACAAATGGAGACATCTGAAAGATTAAGAGTGGATTCTGAAGAATAGGTTCTTGCATGGACCGTGAAAGAAATGGTATTCATAAATTATATAAAGAAAGTCGACGAAGAAAACGCGTCACTCAAACAAGAAAACCATAAACTTAATGAAGCTTTAGTTGCAGCAGAGAACACCACGAGAATCGCAAGAGAAGAATGTTTGAAACGAAGGGATATCATCAAAGATGATGCTGATATGCTCCGATACAGGTATCACAAAAATAACAGTGGTGTTATACAAGCCAAACAAGGTACACTTTTTTGAACATATGGTACTACATCACAGTGGTAATAATGAATGCGATCAATCAGGTTAGGTTGGTTGGAGTTCTGTCCTCTAAAACTCAAAGTGTAAAGGGGGGAAGGTCTGTTTAGAAAAGTTAGAAAACTTTAAATGAGGTGAAAAAAATAATTAAATAAATATTTAGGGTTGAGAGTTTAAAAGCTTATAATAGTGGCAAAGGTTTCTTTATGTTTTGAAACCTCTGTTGATTTTGGTCAACAGATGGATGAAAACAGATGTTTGAAACCACTGTTGGGTTAAAATATAGTTTTGTGGAGAAAACAGTGGTTCAAACCACCGTTGGGTTAAAACAGTGGTTTGTGGAGAAAGAACATGTTTGAAATCACTGTTGGGTTAAAACGGTGGTTTGACTTTGGTCAAACAGACTTTTGAACCAATAAAAGAGTGGTTTACTCTTTTAAACAGAGTTTTTCTTTTTTCTCATTTTTGAACAATCCTTGTAATAATTTTAAACAACATTTTGGAATCTTTAAAAACAACATATTAATGGTTTTATTGATTAGATTGGAATGCAGCACATGGATGGGTCAAAGATCAATAAATACAAACCGAGATGCTAAAGAAGAAGGTGGTGGCGCAAGGTGCTGAGTTTGTGTCGTATGATCCGGTTGAAGGATAATGGAATTTAGAGTCCATCACTTCTTAAGTGAATACAGTTTGTTTCTTTAGTGGGCTATTGATATAGGATTTATTTGATTTCTACCATGAAGTTGTGTCTAACGTGTTTTACACTCTAAATATTTGATTTGTAATTATTAACAGTTCTTTGAATGCAAATGTTATTTCATTCACAAAGATTAATAAATCGTATATTTTCGTATTTTTTATACTCTAAACTTCAAGTAGTATTTACCGACCGACTTGTCTATTTATAACAATAACCACATTTACCATTTATATGTGGTATGATGGTTTTCTAAGAAACGACCCGTGTTTGCACACGGATGTTACCGCTAGTAATATATAATAAAAGAAATCATTTTGGGACACTTGTCATCATATTAGGCCATGTTTTATGGATAATTATTGTTTTATTTAATTTCTTATAATTAATTATAGATAACCCTCATATTAAATATTATTTAGTTTAATATCTTATGGATAATTATTATTTAGTTTAATCTCTTCTAGCTAATTATAGATAACTCTCCTACTAAATATTGTTAATTTAAGATATTTTTAAATAACCAAATTTTTTATCACCAAAACCAAACTTTGTATTAATATATTATTTATTTTTATTTTCATTATTAAAAAATTATTATATCGATTTTATTACACAATTTTTAACAAATTGTATATAACTTTCAATATTACTTTAGAGTTAATTGCCCGGATGGTCCCTGTGGTTTAACGTTTTTTCACGTTTAGTCCCCATTTTTTTTAAAATAGCAGGTATGCTCCCTATGGTTTGTTATTTTGTTACTCGGATAGTCCCCTGAGTAGATGTCAGTTAGTTTGGAAATAGTAGATATGCTCCCTATGGTTTGTCATTTTGTTACTCGGATAGTCCCCTGAGTAAATGTCAGGGGACTATCCGAATAACAAAATGACAAATCATAGGGAGCATACCTGCTATTTTCAAAAGGTGGGGACTAAACGTGAAAAAAACGTGAAACCACAGGGACTATCCGGGCAATTAACTCATTACTTTATATATAAAATTAAATTTATTACAAGATTTTTAAATATAATACATATTTTATCACTCAAATGACTGCTTATTTGCTTCTTGAATAACATGTTTGACCATTGTATCTTCTTTTCAATAATCATCTCCGCAATCATCATATCTATCGCGTACCGAGTATATCCATTAATTTTTTAAATATAGTTTTCTTTATTTGGTATATAAAATCATATTTATTCAAGCTGTGTAATACACATGGTTTTAAAGATATAACTTTTTTATTATTTGATATATAAAATTACATTTATTTAACCCGTACAATATGATTCTTATAGATATAACTTTTTATTACTTAATATTTAAAAATGATATTTATTCAACCCGTGCAATAAAAGAGTTTTTTAAAGATATATTGTTTTATTATTTAGTATATATAATTCATTTATTCACCCCGTGTAATACACGGGGTTATAACCTAGTGTATTATATTCAAAGTTCATAGAACAAGCAATACCCAAACCACAAAGTTCAAGGACCATTCATGTAAATTCACTCAAATTTAAGCACCAACCCCCCTTTAAAAGAAGCCACTCAATTTTCCATCTTTTTCCAATTTTCCCATCTAAATTTTATTTGTTTCTCTCTCTCTCTCATCCTTCTCTCTCTCCTCCAGGGTTCACTGCTCAAACCATCAAAGCTTATTATCTTAACCCCCCCTACTCTGGTTCCCTCTGCGGCGGCCCTATTTGGGCAAACCACAACCAAAAGTATGTCAAGTTTATATGGTCAAAACTTGAACTACTCACCTGCTAGAGCCCCTTCTTCTCCACATATATGGACCAACCCAGATATTGAAAGGTAATCTTTTTTGTTTTTAATGTTAAACCCACTTAAAAAGTTTTGATTTTTGCTCATATTTTGAGTTTTGTTTCAAGTTTTGTGATGGTGTTATGTGTTTGCAGCTCATACTTTGCAGAACTTTTGGAAGAGAAGAAGAAGTTAGCCCCTTTTGTGCAAGTTCTTCCCATTTGCAGCAGATTGTTAAATCAAGGTTTAACTTTTTTTTATTTTTTTTTTATTTGTTGGATCTAGTTTTTAATTTGAATTTGTTTTGTGGGTATGTTTTACTCTTAATTGCTTTAGTTTTGTGTTGTTGAATCTTGAATTTGAAGCATACATTTTGGATTTAAATAATTATTTTAAGATCTTTGATATCAGTTTATCAACGTTTGCTCGAATCTGATTGGTATATAATTCTTGAAATGGGTTGATTGTGTGGTGGATGTGAGTTATACCATGCTGTTTGGATGATGATGATGGTGATGATCTTGACGCGGTTGTGTTATAGTGCTTTCGGTGATTTACATGTGAATGTTATGATTAGTATGCTAGCATTTTCAAGCCGAGAAAACGTAAATGATTTGACTAATACCATAAAACGACAATCGGCTAGCTGTAAGGGTGGTAAATGGCGTGAGCATTTCCTATTTTGAGAAATGTCGATAAGCTAGACCGCCTAAAAGGCGTGCCACCTTTAGAAAAGCGAGATGGCATTTTAGTCTGTAAGAGTTAATGGATTTCTTTATCGGCTTATGCCACATAATGCCCATTTTGCGCATTTGATTTTGCATTTAAGCAGTTTGAATAAATATTTTAGTCTTTATAGAATATAAAATAATGACTCATCGGTATTTGATAATACACATCTTTTTATATATATTTTTTTTATATCAACAGAGATGTTGAGGGTTTCGGGAATGATACCGAATCAAGGGTTTAATGATTATGATAGACTGCAAAGGGGAAGCCCGAGTCCTCTAGATATTATGCCTGATGTCGCTGCTAAAAGTTTAGGTCGTTGGAATGGAAATGCGGGCTGGAGTCCTCTTCAACACGAGGTAACTTCATATAAGCTATGATGTTTTGTTGTCAAATATAGTATTTAATTCCCATTTTTGGTTTTCCAAAGTTTCCTATTTGAATGATTTTGATAATCTTCTTCGGGTTATCAACACTAGTCACTACTACATTTATGTAAGATTGTTAATAATTTCCATTTTGATTACGGCAAGTCTAAGCAAAAAAAATATGATATTTGCTTATATACATTTTTTTTGAATTATTTTGAGGATAAAAAAGTGTTGTTTTGAGAAAAAGTTATAAGAAAAAAAGTTGCTGAAAGAAATTATAAAAATTAAGAACAATAAATTTAGTTTTTGGTATGTGTTTACAAGTTTTTTTTGTGACCATGAGAACCCGAACCCGTTACGGAAAACTCACGGGCCCCACAAATACCCTGCTAACCAGTGGGGCTAGCAGGAAATGTGTTTACATCTTGATTGCGATGATATTTTTGTTTTTGTCGACGTGTCATTTCATATGATTTTAAACATGAAACTGAATTCTCTATGATATATTATAATGCTTCTTGCCCCTATGAGAGACTGTTTCTTGAATGTGGTTGACTTATGATTTTGACTTCAATCACAGCGGTTTGGTGGGCCACAAGGCTTGCCACCGATGGATCACTGGAACGCAGCACCAGCAAGCCCAAGTTCTTTTAATACAAAGAGGGTGTTGCGCTTGGATATACCTGTTGACAGCTTCCCTAATGTACGTCATACGCCTCAAGATCCAATTTTCTTTTCAAACACTTTTTTTTTTGTAATCTCCAAAGCTTATTAAAATTTTTGGTTTTGTTTAGTTCAACTTTGTCGGGAGGCTTTTAGGTCCACGCGGCAATTCCTTAAAGCGAGTCGAAGCCTCTACCGGATGTCGTGTCTTCATCAGAGGAAGGGGTTCTATAAAAGACCCGGACAAGGTAACTGAACTCTTCCCTTCGTTATTGTAACATGAGCCAAAAAAGGAAAATTGGAATACTGTAACTGTGGCAATTAGTTATGAACGGGCTGATTTGGGTTATGTTTTATACGAAAAACGAGAAAAAAAATTTAAAAAATTGCAACAAAGGGAAAACGGGTCAGAGCCATCCAAACTGCATTTCTAATGCAAAAAACTTCATAGATCGTTTAATCAACAGCTTAGATTATTTTTATGGTAATATAGTTTCTTGTAATCTTAATTTTACGGATTAATTATTCGCTTATTGACAAAAAAAAATGGTTATGGTTTAACCTGAACTGCCTGCAACCTGAACTAAGAATGCCCCAGACCCGATCCCATCTTGTCCCGCCCGACTTTTAAGTTTTGTTACTTGTATAATTAACAGATGAAAACAAGTCTAGTGACCGACTTAATTATTTGCGTTAGCCATTTTTCATTATTAAATTATTTATTTGGTATGTGAAGGAGGAAAGTTTGAGGGGGAGACCGGGCTATGAGCACCTTAACGAACCACTACACATCTTAATAGAAGCAGAAATGTCTGCAAGTATAATCGATGTACGTTTGAGACAAGCACAAGAAATCATTGAAGAGCTGCTCAAACCCGTGGTATGTTTTGCTGCATAATTTGTACAGTGTGCGTAAACTATATCCCGTTGATCCCTTCTTTGAATCAGAGCTGTTTACTGTGCGGTTTTGAAGAAAATTCTGGGTCGAACCGCTAACTAGGGTTTTGGAATATGGCAAACCAAATTGGGTTGGTTGGGTCGGCCCCCAATAGCCAAAGTGGTCCTGTTTAACGGTTTAATCCATTTTTTCTAATCGAAATTGTTAGCTTGTTTTAAAGTTTCTAAAAGGATAAAGATGGTTTATGAATATATTACATATGCGTGACTATATGTCCCAATAATGAAAATAAAATAAATAATAAAGGTAAACGGACTGTGCGGTTAGCCGGTTACACGACCGGTTTTCAGTTCCAAACTGTGAACCGAACCATTAAATCTAAACAAATGGTATAAATTTGGCTGATTTGCTTTAGTTTGGGCGGTTCAGACGGTTTCAACGGTCTGTAACTACAGTTTTGGTCTGCTTAGCTGGTTTTGACAAATTTTGAGCCAAACTATTACCTACGGTATCGGAAAATGAAAATGGTTGGGTTTGTTGGGTCGGTCGTACCTGCCAAACTAACCTTAAACCGTGGACCGTACCATATAGATATCACACAGTCTGATTCTACCGGTTTAGATGGTTCATATGGTTCAACTATATATAAACACTCTACTTTGAATTACAGGATGAATCTCAGGATCTGTATAAAAGGCAACAGTTAAGAGAGTTGGCTATGCTAAACAATAACCTCCGGGAGCACAGTCCGCAGCCGAGAGGCAGTGTGTCGCCTTTCGGTTCCAGCGGAATGAAACGGGCCAAGACCGGGTTTTGAGGAACCTGACATTGTGGCCGGGCTACTTTAACTGAAAAGTGAAACAAGGGTTACTAAAAACAGTTTGATGTAGGTTTTCATATTCTTTTTTTTTTAAATAATAATAATTTGTGTTTTTTTGGTTGATTTGTAGTGTTTGGGACTTTAGTTGCTTGCCAAAGAAAAACAGTTATTGGATTTATTTGTTATCGACCTGTGTTTATTAGCGTGAAATATATTTAATAGTGTTACTGATGGTGTCAAGTTTATAAAGTTGTTAGTTATTATAATAGATGTAAGATCTTAATTTAATCTGATTATTTTGGACTTGAATTAATATATTAAAGTTCATAAATTAAGTAGAACAACTAAATTAAGTTTATAATAAAACCATTGGTAGGGTTAGGGAAGAGTAAGATATAGACTTATTTTACTCAATTCTTAGGGATTAAGACTGCTAAAAAAACACAACGGACAAATACATAACATGACACACATAAGCTACCAATGCAAAAGAAATGAAGAAAGAGTACATGATAAAAATAGGCGTGGATATAACCAGTATTGAAGTAATCGCTAGTCGTTAGTTGGGCGGTAGGGTGGGGACTAGGGATTAATCGGCGCCTAGTCGGGATTTTTACAACCATGGATATAACATCAGAAACAACCTATAAACAAACATACAAGAAGATAATCACGTGTAAATACCACCTAAAGTGTAGGCGAATCCAAGTTCCTATGACACACCTAAAAACACATTTGTATTCTCGTCTAGTAGTCATTAACTTTAATCTTACGTCTCCACAAGCTCCTATCCTGGACCATGTCCTTAGAGAGGTGCAAACCTAGGAAATCTTGCCTAATTCGCTTATCCCAAGTCATTTAGGTCTGCATCTACTTCTCTTTCCCTCCACAGTGAGGATTTCCATCGCTCTCACGGGCTTTGTCGTCTGCCTTCTCTTCACATGCCCAAACCATTATAATCCCTGATCCTTTATCTTATATCAGGGGCGGTTTTGGGCCTGTGCAGGTCGGGCCACTGCACAAGGCCCAAATTGCCAAGGGGCCCAAATTTTTTTTATAAGTTTCTATGTATTATGTAATGAGATCTGATAGTTTAAAGCCCAAAACAAAAACCAACTCAGATTTGGGCTCCAATCCCTAAATCAGCTTACGAAATCTTGTTGGCTGGGAGGGCGCAACAACGTAACACGGAACGGACGACTGTCACAATTCATCTCCAAGGCTCTAGGCTTGCAGCGACGATTCATTGGGTAATTAGGAATTGCGAGTTTTTGGCCGATCATCATTCAATCGCTGCTCCCTCATCAGGTATTGTCATGAATTCAAGAATTTTATTTGAAAGGAAAAGGATTCGCAAATGTTTCAGTTTCATATCATAGTGATTTTGTTTGAAGTTTATGAAAATATCATTCATTCAAAAACACTGAGGATAATTATCAGTGATCTTTCCTTGTTCACAAACTTTGTTTTAGAGTTTTTAGGTTATTTTATAGACTTTGAAATTTGAAGTCTATTTATTCAATTGTTTAGGTTATTTTATGCCTTTGAAACTTGAAACCAAAACAATAAAGTGGTTCTAAAAACTTCTAATATAGCATTAAATAAAGGAAGAAGCTGTTTTCATATATTCAATTTTTCACAGTGACTTTGAACTTTGAAGCATAAAATATGTTTTTGGATATTAGGCATTTTATTAGTTGTTTTTTTAAATACTAACGAATTAAACAAGTAATATATTGAACTGGATCTAAATGAAAATAGTTGAAAGAAGTTAATTTTAGGATTATGTTAGTTTATTATTTTGATGCTATAAACTTTGATAGTTAATGTTGAAACTTTGTTTTTTTTCTAGAGATTATGCCTCCCGTTCCCAAATACAAATACCTATTTGGTTGTCAAAAACGTAAAAAGAAGAAGCTAGAGGAAGAAAGAGCAAAGGCTGACAAAGGGCCGCGCATACACAATTTTTTCTCAAAACTATCTCAAAGTTCTCGTTCTAATGTGGATGCTAATGTGGGTGAAGATAATGCGGATGTTGATGTGGATGAAGCTAATATACGTGAAGATGATGCTAATGTTAATGTGGATGAAGCTATTTGCGATTGACAATGTCCCAAGAAAGACTTAATGGTTGGCGATGATATCTATTGAAAACGAAATATTAGAAGGTATGGACTATAAAGACATGATCGAGAGCTTTGCTTTCAAAAACGCTAGGAGAGCCTCACGATTTGCTTAAGTAAGTTAGTATGATTATTTTGCTACACTACTATTGTTTTGTATATTTCTATAACAATTAATCAATTATTGTCGTATTGTGGTTTTTGAATATATAATTCACAAGTTTATATTATACGAAGAGGGCCCAATTTTTTTGTCTTGCACGAGGCCCAAATTTTTTTTGTTAATCTCGGGGACGGCCCTGTCTTATATGATATACTAGTTACCCCCACCTATTTTTTATCCAGTCTAACCTTGTGTGCCCATATATTCACCTCAACATCCTTATCTCTACGACCTCCATCTTGCGTGCTTGTGTTTTCTTGATGGCCCAACAATCTGTCCCATATAACATAGTAGGTGTAATTGTAACCCCATAAAATTTCTCCTTTGATATAGTTGAAAACCTCATGTCGCACAAAACCCTAGTGGTTGCTCTTCACCTACATCATCCATCCTGGATGTGGTGGACTACGTCACTATCGATCTCTTAATCCATTTGTACAAAATACTAAATACTTGAACTTAGTCCACTGTGGGACCATTTGAGCCTCATTAATGATCTGAGTGTCTTTATTGTTGCCTACGCCACTAAAAGCACAATACAGTACTCGGTTCTAGATTGACTAATTCTTAAACTTTTGCCTCTAAAGTTGCTCGCCACTCTTCTAATCTTGCATCGAGACTGTGTTTACTCTCCACAACTAACACAATATCATCCGCAAAAAAACAAGCACCACTGAATCGTCTTCTGAATCAACGTTTTAAGTGTCATCCTCACCTCTCCCTGTGTGATACACCTATAGTGATAGTTATTCCAGTGTCTGTAAGTTCAGGATCGGATCGTAAACGATCACTAGATCTGCGGTGGATTCGATTTAACATGCGGAATCGGTTAAATCGAACCGTAATCGTGCGCGAAAAACGTAATTAATCAACGTTTTATTACGTATCAACGACAACCGGACAGAGTTTCGACTCGATCTATACAACGAACACTCGAGATCTAATCAACATGACGTAATCGTGAGCGTTCTTGATGTAGATGATGAACTTGAAGAACTTGTGTTCGTACGAAATGAGTTCTCTCTCTTCTTCTTTGAGATGTGTTCACTGATATTTATAGTTGGTCAAGCATGCATTTCGTATGAATGTATACCTCCCATTTCGTGCGAATTGATTATCAATATATACACTTCGTCCGAACTCCATGCATGCATTCTTGTTTAAACGTGATGTTGTATGATTGTGATGTCATATGTATGATGTCATCATTGAGAATGATGACATCAATCTTGTTCAGATCCGCTCCCTTCGTATTGTGCCATACCGAATTCTTTCGTATCCTAACGCTACCTAATGAAACCTAGCGAAACCTCTGTCCGGTATTTTACAGACTCAAGACACTAGACTTTACATGTACAGTTAGATTTCTATCTATGGCCACACACATAGTGCACTAACAATCTCCCCCTTGAACATAGCTAGAAATCTGTGATGTTTAGTCTTGAAGTGCCTTGGATAACATCTTCAAGTGAAACCACAGTCTCCCCCTTGAATGATGCCCCGAATTTCTAAGATTTGACGTTTAATCTTGCTCCCCTTTTCATTTAGCTTCCTGTCAAATCTTATCATTATTCAAACATTCAGATTTGACTGGTGAGAATTTTCTAAACATATAAATGTCTATTATCATATTTGACTTTTAAGCATGATCAAAATCAGTTTACGATCCGATCCTGAACATATGAGAATTTTTTAAACATATAAATGTCTATTATCATATAAATGTACAATTAGATTTGACTGTAAGTTCAAATTAATGACCATGATTATCCAACTTATTGATTTTTTAAATTTTCATTTTGAAATTCAAGTTTCAAAATCATTTCTCATCACAAACAAACTCTCCCAACCCACTATCGTTCATCATGTTTAGCACTTGGAATTTTTTGAAAATCAGCTTTCCAACATCAGTTGCCGAAAATAAAAAATAAAATCTTTTTGATTTTTCAAAATTTTAAGCTAAAACACAATCTTTTTGGGTTTTTCAGATTTTCAGAGTAAAAATGCAATAAAGAAATATTTACAGACAATATTTTTGTGAGTTTGTGTAAGAGGATCATATCAGTTTATGACAAATCACTAGCACCGTTGAGCTTTAAACACTTTAAGTTCTAAACAATTCACATAAATTGACGATATTGTTGTCCTCTTAAACTCAATCTAAAAACTTTCGAAATGCTTACCGATACGTTAAGGTATATTAATTTTGCACTAAATTCTTATGGACCCCACGATCTAAGCATATCCCCTCATCATGCAATACACTGACTCAAGTAATGCCTTTAAACTTTCATCAAATGTGATATGTGCGAAAACAACGCAAAATGTTTAAACATTAACAATCAGGTCGATCTTTCGATACGCAGAGAAAGTCCAATGTTTAAACAAAATAAGAAATAAAAACAAGTTGAAAATGTTTAGATCTTAACCACCAGTTCGATATTCACATATACGCAGAGGTGATCCAAGATTTAAACGAAACACCAAAGAAAATAAAGCAGAACGTTTAGGCACTAACATCCAGGTCGATACTCACGTATACGCAGAGGACGTCCAATGCTTAAACAAAATAAAGAAATCAAACAAGTTTAAATCTTTGCAAAATGAAATGCACAATCACAATGACTTTTTCAGCAAGTTGTGAAAGTTCACAAACTGACCGGTTTTTATGCTCTTTTTAGCATTCAGCGATTACCGAGTAGGTACACAGTCACGAAGGATAAAACTAAGTACTATGCTTTCAACCGCGTTTCCCACTAGAACTAGGCTTTTTCATTTAAGTTTGTATCGTTATCGCAAATCTACTAGTCTAGCTGAGCCTATCGTCACATCTTTAGTGAGACTGTTTATCACCTTTTTAACTTTCCAATTCTTTAGCGTACTGTGAACGTCTACTGATGTACTATCATTTCCTCTTTTTCACAACAAAACTCATTTTTGATTTTTCGATGTTTTTGGATTTTTAAATTTTATCATGTTTTTGAATTTTTCAAATATTCAAAATTTCTAAATTTTCTTACTCCCCCTAAAATCAAAATATGTTTCAATTTTTGATTTTACGGGAAAATTTGAAAGTAAACGCAATAAACTGTACAAAGTAAAGTGACAAACTGATGTGAATTGCTTCAATTCGTCACCCTCTTGGCATAAACAATCAGAACTCCCCCTGACAACAAACTATTTTCCCATTATGATTTCAAAACACTTAAGTTTGTTTTAATCAAAATGGTTTTTCCGGAAAATTAGTTTGTTTGTTATTTCACAAACATGGGGTTTCATCACATTGTTCTTTTAACCACTTGTAAAAATTTAACACTTTCAGGTTTTTCACAAACACATTTTCCAAGAATGATGCCGATTCATGCTCCACGATTACCAACTTGGGAGCTCCCGGCAAGTCAGGATTTTCAAGCAAAGAATGCTGGCACCCAAGCCTGACCAGCTTTGGGTGTAACCTTTTCAATTTCACTCGAGGTTTGAACATTTCTTTTTGATTCATAAAATTCTTTTACCCCTTTAACCTTTCCCTCAACCATCTTTCCAAAAATATTTTTAACTTTCCCATTGAACGCCTTTTCGACATCAAATTCTTTCTTTTCAGAATATAATTGATTCGAAATTTCCACTTTTCAAATTTTTTGTTTTAAATTTTCAGCCTGCAATGGTGGAAAGTTGACGTCATCCATTGGTGGAACTGAATTTTCTCTTTTTAGCTCAACATGTGGCTCCTCTGACTTTGACGAGTCAGATTCATCACCAGAAAGTGGCTCCTTTTCTTTCTTTATTCTCTCTTTTGTCCTCAGATTTGTATCTGATGAATTCGTTTTACTTGACTGATCATTTTTTGTTGAGTAAAGCGATTCATCAGAACTTTTATCTGAATCAACAGTTGTATCCGAGGACAAAATATTTTCAAGATACTCTCTTGCTTTCTTTCTTTTCTTTCTCAGTCTATCTTTCTGCCCTTGTGATAATTTCACTTTCTGTTCTTTGGGCTTTTCTTCAATTTTGACTGTTTTCTTCACCATTCTATGAGATTCAACCCTCGATCTTCTCTTTGATCTCATTGGGCAATCTCTGGAAATATGACCTCTGATTTGACATTCATAGCATCTTCTTGTCTCAAATCTCTGACTCTGGCAGTTAACAGCAATGTGTCCTTCAAAACCACATTTGTAACACACCCTGTTATCATACCATTCTCCACTTTCAAACCAAACACTTAAATCATAACACTGATTTGATTGTGGAGGAATTGCTTGCCCTTGCTCTAGCCATAGGTCTTGAAAAAAATGGGTTCTCTGGGCGATTTTGGAGACATAGGCGTTCTTGTCAAACCCTAGCTTTTTCTTGTCAATCCTGGTCACGATTGATCTTGCTTATCATCTTAGGATTTCTAATCGATCCTTAGGTGATATTCAGTTGTAATCGGATTGAGTTTAGTAGTTAGGGTTTTGTAATCGGCGCTGATCTGTAGCTGATTCATTCGTATTTGTGCTTCTGATTTTCTCTGATTTTCGGCAACACATCTGATTCAGCGGCGCTGTTCTTAGGCGGTAATAAGGGTTCCGTTTTTTCTGTTTTCGATTTGATTTCTGATTGTAAACGGGTCATCTGTGGAGTGGTTGCTTGCAATCGACTACGGTTTCGGTAGCCTGCTTACTTTGTCGCTGATTAAGGTTAGTCGGCTGACCGATTCTCGTTAGGGTTCCAGCAACATTCGTTTGTTTCGCTGATTGTTCTTTTTGTTTCTTGTCACAACGTTAACTATTAATCACTTTTGTGGTTATGGCTGGCCAAGATGCTGAAAAATCTAATGTGTTTGTGACAAAGATTAAGAACATTGATGGGAAACCATTTGAGCCTAGACAAACTTCACTTATGCCGGCTAGGGTTGCTGAATTGCCGAATAAGAAAGTTTGTTTTATGATGCCGCTAAATGATTCTGAGCATGTTATTGGCAATTCTGATTCTCCTAATCAGATTTATGCGAAGGTGTGTGACAAAAGAAAGGTAGCATTTGTGCTACCGTTGAAGGATGTTAGTCCTCCTCGAGTTCAAGTTCAAGATCAGATACAAGATGATAATGTTCATGTCCAATCTTATGCGGATGTGGTCCTAAATGAACAGTTTGAGCAGGGGGATATTAAGCGTGGTAGTGAGTTTATTCAGAAACAGAATGATGATAAATTTGCTAGGAAGCCCAATGTTGCGGCTGAACAGGTTCCTAAAGTCAAGTTTCGTTCTTTAAACTCAGAGGTCTCAATGGATGGAGTGGATGTAGTGCTTCCGATTGATTCTGTTCGCCAGGTTGAAAACAGGTTAGCTAACACTCTTTATGGTTATTTTCTGGGGGATAGAATTGCGTATCCAGTAGTTGAACACTTTGTGAGAACAAATTGGAAGAAACATGGTCTTCAGAAAACTATGATGAATTCGAATGGGTTCTTTTTCTTCAAGTTTGAAGACAGAAAGGGTATGGATGTCGTTCTTGAAGGGGGTCCCTGGATGATCCGTAACAAACCTATGTTTCTCAACATTTGGTCCCCTACAAACACTCTAAAAAAAGAAGAAGTTAAAAAGGTTGCAGTTTGGGTTAAATTGCATGATGTCCCCCTAGTGGCATATTCTGATGATGGTTTAAGCATGCTGGCTTCAAAAATTGGGAATCCTGTGCGGCTTGATTCGTATACTATTGATATGTGTAATGAGGCTTGGGGAAGGAGCAGCTATGCTAGGGCTCTCATTGAAATATCGGCTGATCAGGATTTGAAAGAGACTCTTACCATGGCTATTCCTGAATTGGATGGGAGTAAATATGTTACTGAGACTATTAGGGTGGAGTATGAATGGGAACCCCCGAGATGTGCCCATTGCTGTGTTTTTGGGCATGTTTATGAGGAGTGTCCTAAGGGCGTTCGATCGACAGTGAAACCTCCTACAAACAATCAGAAAGTAGATGAGGATGGTTATATGGAAGTCAAGACAAAGAAGAATGTAAAGAAGAGTGGTTTTCAAGTTAACAATCAAAAGCCCAAGTTTGAATATAGACCTGTGGATAAGAAGAAAAAGGCAGTGACTAGCTCGTCCAAGGTTCAAACACACAATTCTTTTAGTGCTCTTGGGTTTGTTGGGGGGGGGGGACGGGGGTTCTTTCCAAGGGAGATCTAAAGGGGATCGTGAGCTAAATGCGGAGTCTGACGATGATGAGGTAGAGAATGTATACGATGAAACGAAGGAGTTTATGACATCGGGTACACATCCTACGTCTTCTAGTACAGGGGCAAGCACCTCTCACATAAAGGTGTCCAATGGATAGCTGGTTTCTGGCTCATGCTAAGGGGCTGCCGGTTGGTAGCAATTTCATTTTTGATGATGGTGGTTGACGTCGTTTGTTTGTTTTTTCGTTTGTCTACTAGTTAGTCATTATCATGATTGTAGTAGGCTAGATTGAGTTGTTAACTTGTTTTGTTTGGTTTTTTGTTTACATATACGGGGCATGTCCGGTATATGAACTAGTGGGGAACTCATCCTCACTACTTGTTCTTATTTGGCGGTTGTCTATAATAGAATCACCGGGGTAACCCTTTACCCAAAAAAAAAACACTGATTTGATTTGTAGTACTCATCATTTCTTAGTTTTCTATCATTGCAATGATTTGTCTTTGAAGAATCTTCATTCCATCTTATCCTGTAAGCTTGATTTGACTTTTGAGCACCGTGATCAAACCTGCACCACTTATTATCAACTTTTTGTGAGTTTTGATTTTTAACTTTTTGTGGTTTTTTATAACGATTGGATGATTGAACTGATAATCTTTTATTATTGTTTTGAAAATTTTTCGAATTTTGGTTTTGTTTTTGTTCTACATTCTTCTTAAAAGGTTTTTGCGTTGAGCATTCACCTATTTCAGTAGATTGTAAAACAGTTTCTTGAAATTTTTCTTTTAATTTCAAAAATATTTTCTTTTTATCATTTTCATCATCAGATTGATCATCACAATCTTTAATTATGACCTTGTCATAATTTGTGACATTGTCACTTATTGGAATTTCATTGATCGGTTTTGGACATAAATGATCTAGCATAACTGACGAGGTCACAAAACCTTTCAATTTCTTTTCTAAATCATCAATTTTATTTTTAGAACACTCAACTTCATTTTCAAGTTGAGTGATTTTCTCAAGATGAGAATTTATTGCATTTTCATTTTCAAATTTATTTTTATCTAAAACAGATTTTTCGTTTTCTAAAACTTTTATTTGATTTTGAAATTCTGTTTCTTTTTCTTTTAAAACTTTGTTTTCCAATTTTATCCAAAACACATCTTCATTTTCTAAAATTTTTATTTTATTCTCAAAATCTTTTTCAATTTTCAACTTTTCATTTTCTAAAAATGTTATTTTATTTTGACATTCATTTTCATTTTCTTTTAATTTTAAAATTTTGTTTTCCAATGTCAAACTCTCAACATCTTTCAACAATTTGACATTTTCTAATCCAGATTTATCACATTTTGAGCACACTGGTTCAGATCTTGAAGTTTCATTTTTCTTGGATTCTTCATTCTTTGGAATTAACTCTGTCTCTGTCTTGAATGTACCTGCACAAAAAATTTTAACAAAATCAAGAGGGTTCAAATTATCATCTATATAACAACCCCTCTTAATATCATATTTCATAACATTTTTTGCTGCAAGACACATATTGACTCTTCTTCTCATTTCAAGAATCACATCCAAACTCATTTTATCTAGATTTTTTTCTATTTCATTTATCAATTTTTTCTTTTTCTGATTATTCTCATAATTATGTGTTTTAAGCTCTCTGATGAATACTTTTGGATAAAAATTTGAAAATCTAGAATCATTTTTCAGTTTATTCAAAATTTCATCCCACTCTGACGGTAACGCGTCTGCAAATCTTGATATCATTTCAGCATTTGACATCCTTATCTCGTACCTTTTTAAATTGTCAATTAAATGATCATACCGATTTTCCAACTCATTCAACGTTTCATTTTTCTTACACAAAAAATATTCAAGTCTTTCAACCCAAACATTCTTATTCTCATCTCCTTTCCCATTAACCCAATACCCATCAAACCAATCATTTAAACTTTCAAGGCTATCGTTTTCCTTTTCGTCAAACATTTTGTATCGAGCCACTAATCAAATCACGTTTCAATCTTGAAACTCAAAAGTTAGCCCAAAACCAACCTTGAAATCACAACTCACTTTACTAGATTTTGGCCCAATAACAATTTGATTAAGTTGTGGCCCAAACACTTTATACCAGCCCAAATTTTTTTTAACACAACTTGCAACCCAATTTTACTAAAATGACCCGGCCTAAATGTACTAATCTGTTGGTGCATTATGTCTATAGCCTACGTCTAAAGTCTAGGTCATGTCGGTAGCTTGTACAGGGGTCAAAATGTAAATTTATGTTGTTTTGTAGTAATTTCGCACGAAATAGCTTGTTGCTATTTCGCACGAAATTACCTAGTGTAATTTCGCACGAAATTACGTAATGTAATTTCGCACGAAATTAGATGCCTATAAATAGGCAGTCATGTTTTCTCATTTGGTACGAAATTATCTGAGGTGTAACGAAGTGCTGTCCAATTTTCACCGTGTAATCAAGTCTAAAATCAATGAGAAGCTTGTTTTAAGTATCATATTCTGTTTCTACTCATTTCTACACTGATTCTAGGCTGTTTGTTTGTTTCCGCCTTTCAAACAGTTGTGTATTGTCTCTGATTGACTCATTTGATCGTCAAAACGATCCTACAAGTGGTATCAGAGCTCAGGATGAGTCAATACACTTGAATCAGTGCTTTTTCTACTAATTTTTTGGACTTCTGGACAAATTCATGGACAAAATGGACTGATCTTTTGACATAACGTGTAAAATACAGTTTTAACAAACCCTTGAAAGAATCAGACCTAAATTCAGACTAAAAGTGACAAAAATGGGCCAAACAGTTGATTTCGTTTGAACGAACCTCTTATTTCGTTTAAAAAGTTGAGGTGATTTCGTTTGAAAATATAATTCTGCTTGGCTAATTTCGCACGAAATTAGGTTTTGAGATTAATTTCGTACGAAATAACACTTGATTTCGCTTGAAGGTGTTATTTCGTTTGAAAAAGCTTATTTCGTGTGAAAGTCCATCTTGTTTGTAATTTCGTTCGAAAGTCTGATTTCGTGTGTAGAACTTAATTTCGCTTGAAAGTAACAATTTTTCAAAACTTGAAAATTTTTTCCGAAATTGTTTTCGTAAAATGGATAATCAAGAGTTTTACAACTTCTTTGCCGGTGGGGGAATGACGGCAGCACAAACACCAGCCAGTATTGTGCAAAATGTGAACATGGAGAATGAACTCGGTACTATGCAGAAACCGCCGAAGTTGATGAATATTGATGAGTATGCTGGGTGGTCGGAAAGGTTTAAGACTTGGGTGCAAGCCAACCATTTTGAATGCTGGATGAAAATCGAGTCTAAATATGTTTCTCCAAAGAATGGTTCGGGAATTGAGAAAACGATTGGCAGTTTGACTCCAATTGAACAAGATGATTTCAAGGCAGAAAAGAAAATGATGAGCATTCTACAACAAGCCATCAAAGAGGATATCTTAGTACTGCTACAACATCAGGTAGATTCTCAGTCCGTTTGGAATTCGTTGAAAGTAAAGTTTCTTGGAAGCGTGTCTATGATCAAAAGCAAAACTGCTTTGATGAAGAAAGAGTTTGATATCTTTACGGGTATAAAGGGTGAAACAACAAAGCAGTTGATTGAACGATATTGCCATCTGGTTGTTGAGATGAAGAGGTTGGGTATAACCAAGACGGGTGAGGAATGGGTCAATAAATTGGCGGATGCATTGCCATATGATGAATGGGGAACTTATCTGTTGGTGTTGAAGAATAATTTGGAGTATGTGGGATTCAACCTTAGCACATTCATTGAAAAGATTGAGTCACACGAGCTTGAGTTGACAAAGATTAGAAAGATGAAGTCTTCAAGTGTTCAACAAGATGTCTCATTATATTACAAAGGAAGTACTCCAGCAACATCAAATCTAAGTCCAAAAGTGCAGACAGCCTTTAGTGCAGATTCAACATCCAGAGTATCATATGTCACATCAAGTAACAATAGTTCACCATTTGCAAATTTTGAGCCAAATCCAAAGGTTCAAAACTCACCTGATCAATCCTACACTCAAAGTTCGTCAGGATCAAACAGTCAAAGTCAAGGTCCAGGAATTCTGTGCAACATAGCAGTGAACATAAAGAATGCTCAAGACTTTACTGAATCATCAGCGAAGCAACACATAGCACTTCTTGCTTCGGTGCTTGAATCGTATGAAAGCTTGGTTGCAGGTAGAATTGGGAACCCCGATATGACAAAGGAAGACTATGATCAGATCGATCCAGAGGAGCTGGAGTTGATCGACATCAAATGGGGAATGGCAAGCTTGGTGAGAAGAGCTCAGCGTTTTATGGAAATTACTGGTCGGAACAGTCTTTCAGGACCTGATCAAAAGCTTGGGTTTGATAAATCGAAAGTCACATGTTTCAAATGTAAAGAGAAGGGACATTTCAAGCGGGAATGTCCAAACAGGGAGGTTAACAACCATCAAAACCCGTTCTCAAATGATTATTACAAACAAGCGATCTATCATAAGACAAGTCAACAACCATTCACCCAAAGACCTCAGATCGAAAACAAGCCAGAGAAGGCTCTCTTAGTCAATCAAGATGATGAGAAGGTTGCTGAAGGTTTTAGTTGGGATAAGTACATTCCTGGTAGTGAGGGTAGGGCAATGATGGCAGAGATTGTGGAAGAACCGGAATGCGTTATTGAGACATAAGAAGTCAGTGAAGTTATGACTGAAGAAAGTTTGGCAGATCTGGAAGAAGTAGCTGCAGAAGTTTACTACTATCAATCTGAACAGGAGATTATTGCTAGTTCTTTCAAATCAATAATGCCTCCTAATATGTTTGAATCTTTTGCAGGTTTCTTCAGTCAGCCAATTACTGGTCTTTGTCCAAGATATGATGTTGAGCCAGCTCCAGTTGAAGAGATAATAGATGTTTCAAAAGAAATGAATGAAGATACTCTAAAAGAGATTGCTGATAAAGCATTGATGGGCAAGCTAAAAGAGGTAGAAACAGAATCTGTCGAATCAAAGTCTGTCGAAACCGAGTCAGTTGAAAGTGTGTCTGTCGAAACGATCAAAAAGGAGTCTGACGAGAAATCAGAAAATGAGGAGATCAAATCAGCTGAAAAGTCTGAGTCGGAGTTTGATGATTTTGGTAAAACATATATTAAAATTGACCAAGAAGAAAAGGTTTCTGTAAAGGTTGATTCGATTCATGAAGTTCCATGCAAAAACTGTTCAAAACCTTGCATGGATTGTCTTGAAAAAGACAAACAACTTCAAGAATTGAAGAAATTTACTGATGAAGTAAAATTTGATCTCAGTGAGATAAAAGAAGCATATGACACTTTGGCACGATCAATCAATATGATTAAAAAAGAAAGTTTTGAAAATGATAAAGCCACGAAATTGCTAAAATCTACTGTCATGGATAAACAGATGGAAATTAACATCCATCTAGACACAATTGCTTCTTTGAAAAGAGAACTTGAGTTAATGAGAATTGAAACTGAGAGAATTGATAAGAAACTGATGAGTTATGATGCTTCATCATATGTGATTGATCAAATTCTTCCGCAACAACCTGATGCAAAACTGGTCTTTAAAAGTGTTCCACCCCCAATGTGGAATCATTACACTCAAAAGTATCCAGATGGGGTGGAATCTGCTTTGAATCTCAAATTAAGAACCATTGAGAATGAGTTGCCTGAGAGCATTGATGTTACATTTTCTCCATCCGACACTGATAATGAGTCACAGGTGATCAAAACCATTGTTGATCAAGTGTTAGATGAAGAAAGTGACAACTCGGAGTTTGATACTGTGAAAACTCATTTTGAAAACTCCATTTCTGATTCTGAAGAAGATGGCAACTTCTTAGACAAGTTTATACCAAAATCAGAAAAGGTTGTGAATGATGATTCGATCATTGTGGTTTACACAATGACCGGAACTGACAAACTCTATTCTGATTTTGAGTATCCAATTCAAAATGCCAGATTGGAAAATGTTGAGAAAGTGTTTAAACTGGTTGAAATTGATATTTCTGAGGTTAACAACAACGAGTTTCACTCAAAACCGAAAAAATCTTTTGTGAAACCACAACCAAACAACCCGGGAAAGAAAGAGTGGGTGGGCAATGGTGGTAATAACAAGAGAAATGGAAATAATTTCAAAAACAAAGGTATTGGTTTTGAAAAGAAAATGGCTAAGAAGATTGTCAAGCCAAAAGAAAAGATGAGTGATGTTTTTGTTGCTGGTCCTAGTGTTGATGCTGAAAAGGATTATATCTTCAGTCAAAAAGCCATTGACGATTTCAATGCAGCTAAGAAGTTGAAACAACAGACCTACAGATCAACTTTTGTCGAATATGACAAAAGAATCTGTTACCGCTGCAATGAAATTGGTCACATGGCCAAGCAGTGTGTGAAAAAGCTTGAGAAACCAGTTTTGCAAAAGCCGAAACAAAAAATTTCAACTGATGTTAAGGGCAAAAAGCCAATGGTTTCTCCCGTTCGAATTTTGAAAAGAGGTGAATCTTTGAAGTCCGAAGAAAAGCCAAAATCAACTTTTAAGATTGGTGAATCTTCGAAAATCCAAAAGACTTCAAAGGTTTATCCGAAGACAAAATTTTTTGAAAACCAATCATGGGTGGCAAAACCAAAACAGTCAGTTGAGGTAAAGAAGATGGAGAATGTTTTGAAATCTGAACCAAAAGCTTTTGAAAATGATGTTAAGAAACTTGAATTTGAACTAGACAAGTTGCTTGAGGAATTCCCTCCAATTAACGAGAAAAATTTAAAACCAAAAGCTGAGCCTGTTGTTCCAAACGTCATCTTTAACATTCCGAAAGTTGATGTGTCGTGCGATCTAGTGTTTGGTAGTGTTCCAAAAGTAAAGAAATCATGGGCTTCATTGTTTTAATGATTTTCCTTGATATATACAGGGGCTTCCGAGGTCAATAATCTCAAAGTGGATCATGGACAGCGAAGCTTCAAGGCATATGACTGGAATGCTGGCTTTACTCTACGACGTCAAATCTATCAACGGTGGTTATGTTGGATTTGCAGGAAATCAGGGTGGCAGAATAGTTGGTGAAGGAACTCTAACAAATGGAGTTGTGTCGTTTGAAAAAGTGAACTACATAGTCGAACTTGAAAACAATCTGTTGAGCATATCACAGATCTGTGACAAGTCTTTTACAGTACACTTCACTAAAAATGAATGTTTAATCATAAAACCTGGTTTTAAAATTCCTGAGGATATGGTGTTGATGCGAGCTCCACGAGAAAATGACTTGTATGTTCTCGATATGAGTGTCGCAATAACAACAGATTATCAGAAACAATGTTTTGTGACAAAATCAAAAGCAACTGAAAAAGAGTCCAGAATGTGTCATCGAAAGATGGGCCACATTCATGTCAGAAAAATGAATTTTCTTGTGCATAATGATCTCGTAGAAGGTGTAAATCTGAAAAATTTTCATTTAAATGATGATTGTGTAGAGTGTAAGAAGGGAAAACTAACGAAGAAGACACACCCACAGAAGTTGTTGAATTCAATCAGAGTTCCGCTCGAAAGGTTACACATGGACCTTTTAGGACCAGTCAATGTAAAAAGCGTAAGCGGAGACTTGTATTGTCTTGTGGTCACAGACGACTTCACAAGGTTTTCGTGGGTGGTGTGTATGGAAAGTAATGATCAAACGTTTGAGTCACTGATGGTCTTATTCAGGAAGATGGAAACGCTGTATAAAGTGCCAATCAGAAGAATTTGGAGCGATAATGGAACGGAGTTTAAGAACAATCGGATGCTCGAGTTTTGCAATGAGAAAGGAATTCTTCATGAATTCAGTGCACCATACACTCCACAGCAAAATGGTGTAGCTGAACGAAAGAATCGCACCTTAATTGAAACAGCTCGAACGATGCTCGCCGATTCCAAGCTGCCGATATTTTTCTGGAGTGAAGCAGTTGCAGCAGCGTGTTATACACTGAATCGTGTTCTCACAGTGAAGAAATACAAGAAAACCTGTTTTGAACTTCTTCATCGTTATAAGCCAAATTTAAAATTTTTAGAACCGTTTGGATCACCTTGTACTTTCATTGATCCAGATGGTAAGTTTGGTGCTAAAAGTAATGAGGGTTTCTTTGTAGGTTATGCGAGTCCGTTGAAGAGGGTGTTCGTTCCGTGCCTGGGGAAGATAATTCAAGTTCAGCATGTTGATTGTCAGAAGCATACACCACAACTTCCTGGACAAAGATTTCTGTTCGATTACGACAAACTCTGGGAGTCTTTCCAACTGCCGACTGAGCCAAGTGTAGAGGAACTCATTTTACTATACCAACATCAACAATCTATGTCACAAGATCAGGTGCCAAGACCGTTGGTAGTTTCTCAGCCCGACGTGGGTTCAAGCAATCCTACAAGTGGTACAAACGATCACGAGGCCGGTCCAAGTGGAACTGCTCACGAACCACCAGAGGAACCAGCTCTAACGTTTGATAATTCTGATGACTCAGAATCGGAAGATGGTCCGAGTTTTGACGAGGAACCAAATGTTGCAACGACAGAAGCTGAGGATCACACCGGTGATCAAGACATTACGAACTTGCAATCGGAAGTGAGCGTGCCTGACGAAGTCATGCCAAGAACTTTGTCGTATCATCCTTCAGAGCAGATTATTGGTGATCTTCAGAGCGGAGTAAAAACGCGGGATCAGATCAACAAAGCTCTTACATGTTTTTATACATCTGTTGCTCCTTTACAGGAAGAATTTTCACTTAAGTGTTTCATCTCGCAGGTTGAACCCAAGACGTATAAAGAAGCTTTAACTGAAGAAAGCTGGGTTAATGCTATGCAGGAAGAGCTGCAGCAGTTTGAGAAGCTGGGAGTCTGGAGATTAGTAGACCTTCCTGAAAATCAAAAACTGATCAAAACAAAGTGGGTATTCAAATGCAAAAGGGATGATAGAGGAGTCATTGTTCGAAACAAAGCGCGATTGGTAGTATAGGGATTCAGTCAGCAAGAAGGCATTGCCTTTACAGAGGTGTATGCGCATGTTGCTAGACTTGAGGCAATTAGGATCTTCCTGGCGTTCGCGTCTTGGAAAGGATTCAAAGTCTACCAATTAGATGTGAAATCTGCATTCCTGTATGGCAAAATCAAAGAAGAAGTGTATGTTGGACAACCGCCGGGGTTTACTGATCCACTACACAAAAACAAAGGCTATCTTCTGGATAAAGCGCTTTACGGACTTCACCAGGCCCCGAGAGCCTGGTACGAGACGCTTTCCCAACATCTGCTGGCCAACGGGTTCACCAGAGGGACGGTTGATAGCACTCTGTTTACAAAAGAGGTTGCAGGACATCTATTAATCGTGCAGATCTACGTTGATGACATCATCTTTGGTTCGACAAATGACGATTTGTGTAAAGATTTTGAGAAAGTTATGAAGACAAAATTTGAGATGAGTTCGATGGGGGAGATGAAGTTCTTCCTAGGGTTGCAGGTGGAACAAATGCCCGAAGGAATCTTCATTCATCAAACTAAATACGTGAACGATGTTCTGGAAAAGTTCAACATGTCTGAATCTACTCCAACATCAAACCCCCTGGCTCAGAATCAATGGATTTGCCCAGATGAGAGTGGAGAAAAAGTGGATGAGACATATTACCGGTCGATAATTGGATCTTTGATGTATCTTACTGCTTCCCGCCCAGACATCATGTATCCGACTTGCTTATGCGCCCGATATCAGTCTAGCCCACGCCAGTCGCACTTGACAATCGTGAAACGCATTTTACGGTATTTGAAAGGCTGCCCAAGCACCGGCACTTGTTATCCTAAGTCTGGCGATTTCTCTCTCATAGGTTTTGCTGATTCGGATTTTGGTAGCTGCAAGCAAAATGCTAAGTCCACCACTGTTGGGTGTCAGTTCTTTGGAACTCGACTAGTCACCTGGCAGTGCAAGAAACAAACCTCAATCGCGCTCTCTACTTGCGAGGCTGAATACGTTTTGGCCTCGAGCTGTTGCTCTCAGATCCTTTGGATCCAACAGCAGATGCGAGACTTTGGTTTGCAGTTCTTGGACACACCTATATTTGTGGACAATGAAGCAGCGATTAACATAACGAAAAACCCGGTTCACCATTCTAAAACAAAACATATAGTAATTCGACATCATTTCATCCGTTATTGTCACGAGAAGAAATTGATTCGGATCGAACATATACACACCGATGAACAGAAGGCTGATTTTTACACTAAACCGTTTGATAAAAAGAGATTTAACTATCTTTTGAAATTAAATGGGATGAAAAATTTGTTTTCTGGGAGGGTTGTTGAATGTGAAGCCGAGGAGGACGGCGATCTGATGTGATCCATGTTGTGTTGTCAAAGTTTTTGTACAGTTTATTTTCTGCTTTTGATAAAAACAAAAACACAAAAATATGTCTTTGTTTTTAGGGGGAGAAAGTTTGCAGAAAATCCAAAAACATGATAAAATTTTAAAAAAAATCCAAAAACATTAGAAAATCTGAAAATGAGTTTGTGTAAAAAGGGGAAATGATAGTACATCAGCTAGACAGATGCAGTACGCTAAAGATATGTAAAGTTTAAATGTGTTAAGCAGTCTTGCAGATGATATGCCGATAGGTTTTTACACATTTAGTAGGTTTGTTTGGGATATAAACATAAATAATTTCTTGCTTTTACGTGGGGAACATCTCTCGGATATATGGGTAACCCCCGAAATCTTGTTTGAAAGGTCCATCTTTCTGAGATACTAGGTCTTTATGCTTAGTGATATCTGGGGTATTATTCCGGGACTTCTGATGTTGCGGAAGCAATGGCCTAGTCCCCGGATAATACTTTACTCTGCTTGAAATAAAAGCCCCCCTCAGCATAAAAAATGATGAAACATTGCAAAATGCTAATCATGTGCTGTTGAAGAAAAGATTCTCTAAAGGGAACCCACCAAAAGTCGAAGCCGTCATCTCTCTGATTTTGCGGAAGCAATAGCCTGAGCTCTCACGGCCCTCGCATTTAACCCCTTACAGATATCATCTAGGTATACTCACCTGTAAGACTGAATGTTGGGATCTGGATACGGGAGTATATTCTGAGGTGGTACACATGTAAAAGTTAAGCCCTAAAACACTTAACTCGTATCCTGAACAGATTGAACTTTGTGTGAAAATTTAAGAGGATCAGTATATTGGCAATCAATACAAACTGTTTAATACTTAATATGTAATCAAAGCTTAACGGTGCTAGTATCTTGTCAGCAGCTGATATGATCCCCTAACACACTCATAAAAATATTGTGTGTACAGTTTGTAGCTTATCATATTCAAAAAATCCAAAAGATTTGTATTTCATCTTATTTTCGACAACAGACGTTGGGGATCAGATGATCAAAGTTTTATGTGCTGAACAAGTCTGGATCATGAGGGTTGGGTAAGCAGAAGATTGAAAAAGTGATTGGTAATTGCTTGAAAGTTCAAAAGTTCATTAACTTGAACTTAAAATTGTTTCAGAAAATCAGCATCTTCATAAATTGGTCAGCCAAGGTCATTAACTTGGACTTGCCAGGCTAAACAGTTGACCAAGGTCATTAACTTGGACTTGGTTAACTGGGTGTGATGGTAAAATATCAAAAAGTTAAAAAATTGAAAAATTTTAAAAAAATTGTATAATTTCTCTTGAAAACATTAATTTCGTTTGAACATGTTGATTTTGCATGAACTGGTAATTTCGTTTGAAAAGGCCTCTGTGCCTATTTCACACGAAATTAGGTAGTCTATAAATAGTAGGATATTTCGCTTGAACATGTCATTTATGTTATTTCGTTTCAAAACCACTGTCTAGGCGATTTCATACGAAATCTCCATCATCATCAATTTGAGTCGTTACTCTGCCCGATTTGTTGCTCGTAATCTGATTTTAGTTGGTTTACTCAACTATTATCATGGGAAAGGTGAGAAATCAGACATACTTACACCATGGCTGATATTATCGAGATGACACGTATTGATGATCCTGACTTCAAGTTTGACTTTGAAGAACAGTTGAATGCATTTGATATGAATCAACAACCAGACTATCAGTATAAATATGTTGATGAGGCAGACAATTATGATAGGGTTGAGGTTGAAGACTGCAGCGATGAAGAAAGTCTGAATGAAGACACTTCAAACTTTCCAACACTTGTTGAGTTTTTCAGTCAAGCAAATGTTGAGGAGTTGAGAAGGAAAGTCGCAGAATGTCTAAAAGATAAGAACTTTGATGGTACAACGAAAGATGCACAGAGCGAAGAACGCAAGAAGTGGTTTAGAAAGAGTTCCGAAAGAAAATTCAAACGTCCGCTCAAGTTTTATAAGAGAAACAGGGATGTGTCACTGGGGGATATTATCAGTTGGGGCTTTCTGCCACAAGTAAATGTGTATGCTATTCGGAGAGAATTTGGAGTGCAATACTTTGAATATATTCAGGATATCATGTCCCTACCTTGGTGGGATGTTGAAGAGTTGTCGATAGTTAGAACTCTTGATTATCCTGTAAGAAAGCATGATGTACCCATCTGGGGTCTGATGAAATTTGAGGCATTCAGAGGATTCAAGCACTGGAAACCTCACTATCCAAAGAAGGTGAAGAGAGTGAATCCTGAGACTGGAAATGAAGAAACGATCTTGCATGTGAAGAAGCCTAGAGTTATCAAGAACATTCCAGTATCTAAAATGAAGCAAGATTTTCATAAGGGGTTCTTGTACTGGGTATACAGTTGTTTGTCGACTGAATCTGTGATTACCTACAGAGCTGAAAATGAAATCAGACACATCTTTGTGTATGATCCTTTATGGTTGGTAAATTGCTCGGCAAAAGACATTGAATGCTTGTTTGTTAACAAGATTGGATTTAAAGCCGAAGACAAAGAGCAGGCGATGCAATTTCAGAAGGTTGTTTCTATCTGCTTCCAAAAAGGTATCAATGCTGACAATAAATGGACGTCTAAGTGGCGAGAGATTGAGAAAGAGGAAGCGTTGAAGGCTGAAAGAGAAAGAAAGGCTCGAGAAGATAAAGACAACATGCTAAGGCATACAGTTTTACAAAGAATGGCTGCTAAAGAGAAGAAAAAGGTTGATGAGAACGAGAAGCTTAGGAAGCTGTTGATGAAAAAGCCTAAGCCGGGGGAAGAAAAGTTCAAGTCATTGTGAAGAAAGCGCTGAAGACCTGACTCAAGATTCCGGCAATATCCAAGGGGGAGTTTGTTGGTGCATTATGTCTATAGCCTACGTCTAAAGTCTAGGTCATGTCGGTAGCTTGTACAGGGGTCAAAATGTAAATTTATGTTGTTTTGTAGTAATTTCGCACGAAATAGCTTGTTGCTATTTCGCACGAAATTAGATGCCTATAAATAGGCAGTCATGTCTTCTCATTTGGTACGAAATTATCTGAGGTGTAACGAAGTGCTGTCCAATTTTCACCGTGTAATCAAGTCTAAAATCAATGAGAAGCTTGTTTTAAGTATCATACTCTGTTTCTACTCATTTCTACACTGATTCTAGGCTGTTTGTTTGTTTCCGCCTTTCAAACAGTTGTGTATTGTCTCTGATTGACTCATTTGATCGTCAAAACGATCCTACATAATCAAACAACTTCAGTGGCCCAAACTTGTAACCCAATATCTAATTTTGATTCAAATGAAACACCAGCCCAAAGTCCGAACAATCAACAAGTTCGCGGCCCAAATTCAACTAAGATGCTTATCGGCCCAATTTTTTTTTTTAACTATTATCAATATGCTTTAGACTAATCCCAGTGCCTGCCACTAAAATTTTTACCAACAAATCAAATTTGTCACTTAAACTTTCAGCCACACAACTATCTCTCTTTTCTTCTTTCGAAACACCAGCAACAATCAGATCTACACATTTGTCAAAACAATTTCATATAACCATTTTATGAGCAAACTGTAAAGTTTTCAACAAGTTTGAACTTATAATAAGTTTGATTTCAGCAAATTTTTCCTATGTAAAATAGTTTGAATTCAATGAAAAATGTTTGAAATTATCAAATGTTCAGCTGAAAATCATTGAATCAATCAGAAATATGTCCGAAAAACTCAATAAACACACCGAAATGATCCAAAGTTCGTCGAAATCACACGAAACAGTTAGAAACAAAGAGGATTCGATTCGAAACAGATTGAATTAGATCAATACTTGTTCAAAACACATTAACAATCATTCAAAACACATTCAATTTCACCGAAACTCATCGAAATGATCCGAAATTCAATCAAAACAGTCTTAAATTGATCCAATTTGGTTCTTTCATTTAGTGTTAGAATAGAAAAGAGTACACATTTTGGCTGCGAAACGACATATATATATATTTTTTTTTGTTAATACTTGAATTTTTTTTTTTTAAATTCTTAATTTTTTTTTTTTTTCAATTTATTACTGTAAGAACTGGCCGAGTTACATCAATATCGCAGGTAAGCGAGCAACAAGCTGCGCCGCTACCCCTTTCTGAATAGCAAACCCTAGCCTATTAAAGACAAACCCCCGCCCCCCTGTTGATGAGCAACTGCTGTGGACAACCTTTTGGACCATAGTCAACAAACGGATAGCTTCTGGAGCTAGGGAGCCAAAGGTGTCGAAGGCGAAGGGGACAAATGCATGTTGGTTATCAGCACATGCTTTAGCGTGTTTATCCACCTTTTTTGATTCCGCTTTTCTTATAGCCTGTCCAGCTACAAACCCGCTTCCCCTTAAACCAGCTAACGGGGAGACTCCTGTGAGATCCACACAAGCATGTTTCCCTCCCGCCCAGCCAAAGACGAGCAGATCCGCTGGTCTCAATGTAGATCTCCCTTCCATGGGATCTGTAAGGAAATTCACAGGGGCCTCCTTCTTGGCAGAAATCCCAGCTCTCCTCAAGATGTCCCCCAAAACATCCCTCACCCAGTCATGCCGATATTTGAAACCAGGGAGCTCCTTACAATGAACAGCATGCTCCCCGTATTTATCCATGCAGGCTGTACGGCAGATTGGGCAGATTCCGTCTTCTGGATACATAGGGATCATCAGCCGGTATTTGAGAATAGTCCTATACTCAACAGCCGACATGCATTGCCCCAGCCCCTCGATCGGGATAACAGTCAAAAAGTCTTGTGCATGGGGGCCTTTCAAGCACTCAATCACCGCCTTCTGGCGGGGAGACAAATCAAATGTTTCTCCCAGACTCCGAGCGATTTTGTCAAATAGGGCATTCGCCAAAGTTTTTTGTGGCTTTGGGGGGGCGGTGTCCATATTAGAGAAACCGCCAATATCAAAGTCTGGAAGAGAGACACTTAAGTACCCAAGGGCCTGTTGGTAGTCTACATCAAGCTTACCAACCCCACTGTTCCGAAGGATATGGTCTTGCAATACACACGACTGAGCTCTAGACGCCACAAAAGCATAAACTCCAACATCCCGAGCTGAGAGGAGGCCCAAACCACCCAGACGCATCGGCAAAGATGCCAAACGCCACTGAAGGTCACCGAAGTAGGACCCCCCACAAACAACAATGTCTTCGATAGCCTCTCGAAGACCATTGTCAAAACAGGATACCGCATTTGCCATGAATTGGGGTTGGCAGGTCCGCAGCCCAAACAGTAACTTAGCTACCCCCATGCATGACCTTAAAAGAAGAAGCTCGCACTGGGGGTTCTGGAGGCAGGGCAAGAGTTTCATAAGGTCAACCGCTGTCAACGCCCGCCGCCCTGCTAATTCCCCGATAAAAACAGCATCTCGGCTAACCGCCCCCCCAAGGAGCTTAACCCCCCTCTCAGGTCTACCTATCCCTCTAGGGAAAAGGCCGTCCTGAACCTTGAGACCGTCACACGATGGCCAGTACACTTCCGTTTTCTTAATATTGAGATGGAGCCCTAGGGATGGTCCCTCCGTGTTGATGATGTCCAAGGCTTTAGCAACTTCCCTTGCATTACCCATAATCGTGCCATCATCCAAATACCAAGCATGAAAGGGGAGGTTACAGTGCTCCTGGACACGGAGGATAAGGGGGTGTAAGGCTAGGGCAAAGAGAAGGGGCCCCAAGGGATCTCCTTGTTGAACTCCAGTGGTGGCCCTAATACACTCGCTGCCAACATACAACCTAGCGGGTTGGGCGTACAGGAACTGAACCCACCGATAGATAGATGGGCAACGTTGGTGGACCTGTTGGAGGAACGCTGAGCGGTCAACCAAGTTGAAAGCATTAGTGAAGTCTATCGTAAGCAAGGCCATGGACCCATCTTCATGAAAAGAGTTCAGAAACCTGTTCGCACTATGAAGCACCGCCTCCGCCCCATTTGGTGTACCAACCCCGAATTGAAAATCCCCTAGATACTGGGCCATGTCCTTCCCAACCTTCTTCATAGCCACCTTAGAGACCAACCTACGCCAGATGCCCCCCACGGCGATAGGCCTAATACCATTATCAGGTTTCAATAAGGGGGTGAGGGGGGCTGAGGCCACAAACTCGGCCAACACCTTAGGGCAAAGCCCCTCAAGCCATAGGTTGACAACTCCAGTAATAGCCGTGAGCAGACCCGAGGAACTTACCGAGCCCTCACAACCAATAGCGTCCAACAAGTGTTGGGCCCGCAACCCATCTCTGCCACAAGATGTCCCTCTAGGGAAGGATTGGATACATTTAAGCACGCAATCCTCTACTGCAATAATAGTGGGTTGGACAATAGGGTTGGAAGGCAGTGATGGGGGTGGCACCACAGGGTGTTTATCAATAAGAGCTTTCATGGTTGATTCTCCAAAAGGGGCAACCCCACTGGAACATAAAACTTTGACCGCCGCAGTAAAATGCCCATCCCCAACCTTCCGCAAGCATTGCTTGACATTGGGATCCTTTTTATTGTCTTCACCCCTTCCAGAATCCCTCTTAGGAACCCCAGTATCCCCCTCACTATTCAAGAGAGAAGAGACCAGATCTATGAAACCAGACCCATCTTTCCACAATGCAAGCGCCTGCGAAATGCTGCTGCACTGCAGGGATTTTCTATTTCCTGATCTACGCTCTTGCCTGGAAGAAGGCCTGACAACCCTCAGTGTACAACACGGCAACAAAAGCAACTGGACCCAGTTTTCAACCGAGCCCGGAGACGCTATCACTTTACGTAGGGCACCCGTTAAAACTTGAGCGAACGCCAGTCGACAACTAGGGGGGATGCATTTAACTGTTTGAAAACGGAGGGAAAAAACACGCTCGAGAAGGGCAACATCGGTTACCACCCCTTCCGGAGAAAGTGTAAAAGTGTCGGCTACCACTTGACATGGCTTTCTAATCCCAACAATGAAATCGTCCACGTCCCCCGAGATTGGAGCAAAAGACACCATCCCATCATCATGCTTGCACCCCCTACTAAGGGCATGCATAACCATGCACTCCCCACATAACCATTTGCCTCCTGCCCTTAGGACTTCCCCCACATCCAAAAAAAGGTCCAAATTCTTAGTGATAGCCTCCTTCACATAAATCTTCCTGTTTTCAGTCTTAAGGTGGGTGCTTTGCATGTGTTCAAGAAGGCGAAAAAACCCACTAGACCCTGGTTTACCATCCTTGCATTCGTGGAAATGCTTAAGGGGGCAAGCCCTTAACCCACTATCACACACTGATGCCAGCCCAACAATCTTGACGTTTCTATCTCTACGCCGGGGGGCCATGTGCACAGTCAAATGCAAACAGAGAAACAACACAATAAAACGCCAACTCGAGGGGAGTTAGGAGTAAAACAAAAACAACCACAACGAGCAAAAGAAAAGACCCTCTATAAGACGGGGGAGGGTAGCAACCCCAAGTTGCCCACCCTCAAGAATGCCCCCTACACGACCGCGTCACCCCATAACAAAATCAAAGAGATATAACAACAAAATGAGAACCAACCAGGAGAAATGAGTCAAACCTGGTCAAAATTGAAGAAAGTAGTTTTGGGAAATGAATTTGGTTCGAAACTTAATCGAATCAATCCGAAACTGTAGAAACTTTAACCAAACATCATCTAATCAGTACGATATACACATACGATACACCGAAACTTGATCGAAATAGTGCGAAATCAGTTCGAAAATGATCGAAATCAGAATCAATGTCACCAAAATTCGTCCGATTTCGATCACTTGTGAATTGCAGCTTACTGCAGATTGTTATTTCGAACAATCAACAACAACAAATTCAGATCTAAACTACTAATCACTGTTGAACATGGACTCAGAATTAAGATCTATAATCGATTCAATCAAGTCAGATCAGATCAGAATTCACATGAAACACTAATCGATTCAATCAAGTCAAATCTGAATGTTTGAAGACTATACAGATCTAAAACTCAATCTCAGATTCAAATCAATCCTTCTGCAGATTATACACATCTGAACGTTTATTTGTAAATCGTAACAACAACCTATCAACAATTCAAACCTAATTTATCAGAATATCTAAATCAAATCAGATCTGAAACATGACATAACATCAATCACTTAACACAATTCAAAACAAACAGATAATCATTCAAAACTGTTTGAAATATATGAAAGTTCAATAAAAAATCATCGAATCTCATCAAATCAGTCACGTTTTCACTGTAAACAGTTCAGAGAGTTCAAACAACACACCAAAACGAATTGAAATTCACCGAAAATAGTCCGAAATTAACCGAAATTCGATTCGATTTCACTGAAACTGAGCGAAACTCGTCCGATTCGCAAACGATTACACGCAGAGCAATCCGTAGCTCTGATACCACTTGTAAGTTCAGGATCGGATCGTAAACGATCACTAGATCTGCGGTGGATTCGATTTAACGTGCGGAATCCGTTAAATCAAACCGTAATCGTGCGCGAAAAACGTAATTAATCAACGTTTTATTACGAACACTCGAGATCTAATCAACATGACGTAATCGTGAGCGTTCTTGATGTAGATGATGAACTTGAAGAACTTGTGTTCGTACGAAATGAGTTCTCTCTCTCCTTCTCTGAGATGTGTTCACTGATATTTATAGTTGGTCAAGCATGCATTTCGTATGAATGTATACCTCCCATTTCGTGCGAATTGATTATCAATATATACACTTCGTCCGAACTCCATGCATGCATTCTTGTTTAAACGTGATGTTGTATGATTGAGATGTCATATGTATGATGTCATCCAGGGCCGGCTCTAATGTAATCCAAATGAGGCAGTTGCTTAGGGCCCCCATGTTTAAGGGGCCCCCAAAATGTTTTTAGGGTTCCTGAGTTTTGAACAATAGTTTCTGCAGAGAAAAGGATAGAAAGAATAATTTGGTTTCTACAAAAGGGAAGAAAGCATAACCTGATAGCATTATTTTCTGATTCAATTTCTAGTTTCTATTGTTTTAGTTTCTTATTAGGCGACTTCTAGGTAGTACTTGGTGCAAAGATGCCAATGACAATGGCAACTTGTGAGTTTTCGTTTCCCGACGTCGGTCATGAAATCGAACAAGGGGTGTATTGGTTGATATAATTTTAAGCTTAAATTGCAGGATGTTGATATGGGAAGATTAGGTTAAGAAATCATTCAACCATAGACATCATTGACTGTTTTATTAGACTTAGCTATTATCATGTAGGCTCAACGATAGTTATTAGTTTATGATTTTTAATCCATTCTCACTTTTTCTGGTTACTACATATGTTATGATGTTATGAAGTTGGATGTTCCATATTATGTTGCTGTTTAATCTCAAGTTTTGGGATGAGTTTCCACTGAGTAAAATTTTTTCTTTTGTTTTCATTTTATATACTGATATGTGTCTTCCATCATGTATAACAACTATAAGTTAGTGACCTATATAGAAAAAAGTAAAAGAGGAATAGAGGAGTTCACACAGCTGTAAATATAATAATGTTTCAGTCTACAGATTTTTATTATATCATAACTGTTCTAACTTCTAAGACACTATAACTGATATGGTTATAGGAAAATTAAGTTTTTAGTGTTTATGAAGCACGGTTTAGGATCCAAGAAAACATAGACTTTTATGCTTCGAAAAGGGCCTCAATTCTATAATTCGATTTGGGCCTCTAGAGTGCTTGAGCCGGCCCTGATGTCATCATTGAGAATGATGACATCATTCTTGTTCAGATCCGCTCCCTTCGTATTGTGCCATACCGAATTATTTCGTATCCTAACGCTACCTAATGAAACCTAGCGAAACCTCTGTCCGGTATTTTACAGACTCAAGACACTAGACTTTACATGTACAGTTAGATTTCTATCTTTGGCCACACATATAGTGCACTAACAGTGTCGCCTTTAAGTAGTGGGGTTATCATTTTCGTGTTGGTTTCCCACCGTTGAAAAGATTGTGGAAGTACGCTTGCCATCTTATCTTAATGTCATGTCCCTTGATTAAACCATGTCCATCATCTCCCTTTATAAACTTCACTGCTCCTAAGTCCTACCTCATACGCTCCATAGCTTTTGCAATCTTGAACATATCGTGCCCCCTCTTTTGTTTCCAGGCGTTCATACATCTGCTTATAGGCTGTGTTCTTTGCCTCCATCATCGCCTTCCTCGCCTTCTTCTTAGCCTTTTTGTATCTCTATTTGAATGTCACCCGCTCCACCTTGTCTATGCAATCGAGATGGAGTAACCAATTAAAGACCTCATTGGTCATCTTTCATCCAAAGCATGTACCATATTCACGTCAAAAGTTTTCTTCTTCATAAAGACATGTCTTGACGACTATGTGTGTTAATAGATTATATTATATTTTAATCAATCAATGTAATACACAATTTTATTCAACCCGTATAATACACGGGGTTTTTAAAGACATTTTTTTTTATTAACTACTATGTAACATTACGTTTACTCAAACCACATCATACATGAGGTTCTAGTCCTAGTAATAACACACAAAAAAAGCTTAAATTACAAAATAACTAACAACTAGTATTAAGCCCCTCATGTTGCACGTGCGGGGAGGGGGGGATTCAAGTAGCACCAGTGCCACACCCCTAGCAACAACCATCAACACTGGAAAAGCTCGTAAAAAATAAATAAAAAAGGAAAAAACAGCACAAAATAAAAAGCAGACGAAAAATTGTTGAACCACAAATGCCTGTGGCGACATGTTAATGCGAATACATTAGAACACAATGTAAGGCATAGAAAAAAAAAGCTAAGTCGATCTAGACGGTGAACCCCACACAGGAAAAAAAATAAACGATAAAATGTTGAACCCCACACGCACGTTGCGGAAAAAATAGACATGTTGCGACGGACCTGTTAAACGGGAAAAATAGACGATATAAACATTGAACCCACATGAAGTTGCGGTGTGTTAACTCGCGAAATTTAGAACGAAATGTAAATTGAAAAACTTGCGAAAGACGAAAAGCATGGGGGAACCAAAGTTGAAAATAAAAAAAAGTGTTGAGATTAAATTGTAAAAGATAAAAAGTTTTGGGTTAAAAAATCAAAAGGGTTAAAAATGGAAAAAGATAAAAACATTTGGGTTAGAAATGAAAATCATTTTTTTTTTAAAAACCCTGCACTACTAGTGTCCATGAGCTCGAATATAGTCCGATGCTTACTCACTTAACTAGGGGTGTTAGTCATGTTGAGTTGAGAAGTTGACGGGTTGAAATGTGCAACCCGAACCCAACCCATATTACTATTTGCGCCAACGATTCAATCCTAACCACACACAAATTCGAGTAAACCTGAACACGATTCGTGTTTCCATTTAACCAATTTCTATAAATGAGTCATACATATTAACAACTTATAGATGGTTTATCAATAATGTGTTTACAGTATGAGTGTGAAATATATATTATTATAATTAACCCTATAATATTTAAATCCAAGTCACAATAAATTATAAAAGTGTACCTCTGGAATTAAATCCAAGTCACAATAAATTATACAAGTGTACCTTTGGAAAAATAGAAAATGGAAAAAGAAATATAGAAGTTTTTAGTACTTAAACAGATTTCGATGGTGATCCCAAACCTGAACCGTTGTTAAAATGGGTCAAACCAAAACCGGCCCGTTTTTCACAAAACCTATTTTTTTCGTATTGTATTTAGATCGTCTCAAGAATTGTAGTCCCTACGCGCAATACATCTATCATTTTGCTATCCGTAGCGCGCCACACACTTTCCCCTCTCCTCCAAATTAAAGATTTACAAAGTATTTTATGTAACCCTTAAGTTAAACAAAAATACATTATATACCTATATTAAAAGTTAATTGTTAGCTATGGTACATAAGGAAAGGTTCATTTGAGAAGAAAATTATTGAAAGAAGAAAAAGAAGAAAAGACAGATTGGTAAAATACTAATTCATTTATAACTTATCTCATTAATTTTTCTCACTTTAATTAATTAGTCAATTAATCATTAATCATCCTACATATAATCTACAAAACCTACACATATCAAAATTTTCCTACATATACCTTACACATTATAGAATTTTATCCTACACACGTCGAAATATATCCTACACACCTCGTAATTTATCTTACACACCACCTATTAATTTATTTTACACTTTTAAATTAAGTTGCTTTTTAATTTGAAAAACTATATATATTTTGAAAAGGAGTTACAAATTTAAGTTAGTACTTATTAAAGGGGAATATTACAATTTAATGATCTATGTAAAGTTTACCAATATACCCTTATATTAAAATTAAATTCAAATATTAAATGAAGTAAATTTAAGCATTCTTATTGGTTGAAACTTCTTATTTCTTCTTGAGTAAATTACAAGTTTTGTCCTTTATGTATGTCCCAAATTGCAGGCGCTGTCCTTTGTCTTTAAAATTGATGAGTTTTGTCCTTAATGTTTGCAAATCTTGCACGTTATGTCCTTTAGGCCAAACCCAGTTAGATTTTTTAGTTAAATCTGGTCATGTGCAATGCACATGAGGGTATTCTTGTCATTTCAACTATACAGGGGTTATTTTGTAAAGAACTTCTATTCAGGGGCCATTTTGTACAAACTTAAAAGTAAAACACTATATATACAAACTCTCTCTCTGATAAACTCTCTCTCTCTCTCTCTAACATCTGATAAAGCTGGTGTGTGGCGGTGGTTAGGGGCGGCGGTGGTGGTAACAGATTCAAGCTGGCGGTGGTTCATCTCTTTCCTTCTGTTGATCTCTCTCCTCGTTCCCAGCCACCACAACCACCACCACCATCACCTCCTGCAATTGCCGGCCACCTGAACAAAACCAACCAAACTTCACCCCCTCCTGCAATTTCCGGCCACCTGATGCAATCGATTTGGGACTCGATCAATAAGAACATCATCGATTTAGGGGATGTGACGATAACAGATCTTAGCAAAAAGGGCGTTTGGATTATATACAGGGATTTGGATTTCTTTGTTTTTCTAAGGTCTCTGTTGAAGATTAATAGCTATTTGGGTAAGAATTTGGTAGAATGAGATCTGGTTATTTTGTTTTTGGTGATGGTGGATCGAAGGTTGTGATGGGTGTGACGGTGGTGAAGGACGACAGTCCGATGGGTGGTAGTAGAGGTGCGGGTTTAGGGTGTAAAGTGTTGATCGATTGTTTAGGTGAACGGAGGTGGTGGTTGTGGTGAACAGAGGTGGTGGTGGTGGTGCTGAATTCTTGTTGACCGATTGTTTAGGTGAATGAGCAGGTGGTGGTGGTGCTGAATTCTTGTTTAGGTGAACGGAGGTGGTGTTGACCGATTGTTTAGGTGAATGAGCAGGTGATTCTGGATGATGACCTCTGGTCGGCAACCGACCAATTCTTGTTGGCAATCCATTCGAGTGAAACCGCTGCTATTGATTTTTTTCTCTTGATCATCAATTGTTGTTGGGGGGGGGGGGGGTTTGATATTTTTGGTTTTGGGGATTTTTGGGGGTTTTTGATTTAGTATTTAGGTTTTTGATTTTTGGGGGTTTTTGATGCAATTAGCAGTGAGCAGAGGAGGTGGAGGTGGAGGTGGAGGGTGGTACTGGCGGTGGAGGGTGGTAGTGGCGGTGGAGGGTGGTGGCGGTGGCGGTGGAGGGTGCTGGTGGTGGTGAAGGGTGGTGGTGATGGAGGTTATATATATATAGTTAAAATAATAATAATATTTTTAATTATTTTTAATTATTTTTTAAATACTATTAAATAAATGAGGTAAAAAGACTAAAATGCCCTTGAGTGACCAGATTTAACAAAAAAAAATTAACTGGGTTTGGCCTAAAGGACATAACGTGCAAGATTTGCAAACATTAAGGACAAAACTCATCAATTTTAAAGACAAAGGACAGCGCCTGCAATTTGGGACATACATAAAGGACAAAACTTGTAATTTACTCTTTCTTCTTCTTATAAAAAAAATTCTTCTCATTTGAACTCTCCACTGGTACATAATTGTCTATATACCCATTAAAAGTTAAGTGTTAGCTACCATACATTTACCTTTCAATATAGAGGTTACATGTTCAAGTCTCGCCTAGTAGTATATTGTAACAGCCCTCCAAATCGCCCTAAAACGCTTCGTAATCGCAAAACCGGACCCGTGTAACGTTAATTTTAATTAAAAATGAAAAATCAAGAAATATACACCTGTCGCGGGCCGCGACAGGTTTGATGAAGGTCGGTCGCGGGGCGCGACGACCTGTATCTTGTCGGACACTTTGAGCGACACGTGTCGTACACGTGGTGAGCCTAGGGGATGACCAGGCAACCCTAGCCGTAGCTAGGGTGCCCTCGCGGGGAGCGAAAGGAGCAAGGGGTGGGGGTCGCGGGGCGCGAGAGACATCGAAAACAGCTATAAATTGAGCAGACATTCATCCTCGCTCACAATTTTCTTTCTTTCTCTCTATATTATACGAAAATTATAACCAAAATACCCCCTAAATCACGAAGCTCTGCCCCGTTGTAAGTATTTTAACCCCCGGTCACTAAGTCGATACCTTGTCCGATTGATCTAGGATCCAGCAACGCATGTCAAGGCTCTGCCTGACTAAGTACAGTGGGGTTCTGTCTCGGATGTATTGATAAGTTGAAATTGGGTTATTATACTAACGTGCGTGCATTGTATATTTTAATAGGAACTCAAGAAAATAATCAGAAAATATCAACATGAAGCCTGTAGAAAAACCTAAGTTTACAATGTGAGTCATTCTCTTTTTCTCACAGTTTGTGAGCCCTTATATTTAAAATGCTTTACAAAACCCTAAATGTTTATCAGCTATAAATTACAGTGATTAAGTCTTTGTATTCTACAATTACTCCCAGTATTATGGGGTTTGTATACAGTACTTGATAACCTTCACAATTGGACACGGGTAGCCAATGTGTGATATGACCATAGTCACAGATCCGTCGGGTGACATGTAACGCCTGCGTCCCTATACTTTTATCTAATTGTCACTTTTAGCCCCTATACTATGAGACATGTGATACTTTTGATACTTGGTGAAACTTATGCTATGATTCTTGATTCTATGATACTATGAGACTATGATTCTATGATACTATGAGACTATGATTCTATGATGCTATGAGACTATGATTCTATGATACTATGATTCTATGAGACTTTATACTTTGGTGCTTGACTCTTGAGGCTCGTGAAACTTGAGATTTGGTTGAACGAGGGACTTGAGTCTTGTCACTGGCGGAAACTATATAAACTTTGGTGTTAATGATTTCCCAATAGTACGCAACGCAATGCTTAATCTAACTCGCAGAACGAATCAAGGACGGGAACACGGAAAGGATGGGATTGGCCGAATGGCAATCCGATCGGATGACCATCCGATCGGATGGCCATTTGACCGAGCTGCCATCCGATCCGTGCACACCGCCTCACTCCCCCTCTCTTACACTATAAATAGGCCTGTCACATCATTTTCACTGATGTGACAGCCTCACTCGATCCAGACGCACACACTCCTCTTTTCTTCCATTTCTTGACGATTTCGGTACGTTTTATGCTAGATTCTTGTACATCTTTGATCTATGCACCATTCTCTACATGATTAACCTTAAAATCTCACTCTTCACCATGGAATCTCTAAGATTTGAGCTCTTGAGGATGATGTCATCATGGTGGTTTGTACAAACTATGGTGTGATGTCATTTCTGCCAAGACCTAGCTCAGATCCAAGGAATTTCATGTGTTTTGCACCAAATCTTCACTAAATCTAGACTTTTAGCTAAAAACTTATGTTTATCTTCATCTTTTCTTAAAACTTTTACCAAAAACGGTGAGATCTGGATTTAAACGGACTGTAGACTTGAAGATTAGTCTGGAGTTGGTTTGGAGAAGGATTGTTGCCGGAGAAGATGACCGGAGTATGAATTCTGACATGAACACCATCACGAACGGGTGACTGAACGGACTGGGGTGATTCCCACCCGATCAGATCGGCTGTACACTGATGGGTTTACCGTTGTCTCAATGCGAACCACGTCGTCGTTGCTTAAACAAAAACTTAGAAACTTTACAAGTTTAGGAACGGGACAAGGACAACCCGATCGAGTGGCAATCCGATCGGATAGCCATCCGATCGAACCGCCATCCGAATAAGTGACACTTGCCTCTTAACCCTAACACTTGGATACTTTGAATCTTTTGATCGTCGAATGGAAATCCGATCGAATAGCCATCCGATCGAACGGCCATCCGATCAGGTGACATTGTCTCCTAACCTTAAACATTTAGACACTTAAATCTTGATCGTCGAATGGCAATCCAATCGGATAGCCATCTGATCGAACCGCCATCCGATCAAGGTGACACTGTGGTTTTGAATCTTTCAACACTTAGAAACTTTTCAGAAACTTGGTAACAAGTTGGAAACTGGACACTTGGATCGAATGGCCATCCGACCGAGTGGCAATCCGTCACTCACTCACCATGGTCATCCCAATCGAATGGCAGTCCGATCGGATAGCCATCTGATCTAACAGCCATCCGATCCAGATGACTAATCCGATACTTGGATTGAATCTCGTTATTCTACCTGACTCTTATCTGTTGTAATCTAATCAGGCTAATTCTAAAGAGCTCCCTTTGATCCAATAATAATTAGGCCGTTAAGCAATCACTGTGAGTATACTCGATCCCTTTTTGTTTAAAGTTTGGGATGTAACATGTATTCTATTAAACTATGATACTTGAAACTTTTGGAATCTAAACTCTATCCTATGTTGGTGTGAAACTTGTGATTCTTGTATTCTATTTGTGCTATGTGGACGTTTAATCCAGGGTGTGTAGTTCCGCCTTAACAATAGTAGCGCTATAGGAGATGCTCCTCCCCATTATTCTCGGGGGTATTGTTAGGAGGATTCTAGTTTTCCTTGAGACTTGGGAAAACACTAAAGCATCGGGATACTTGGGCTATCACTTGTTGGACTGCGAACACTAGCATGGCTGAAACTATTTTGTTAACATTTACATATGGATATGAGTCTTTTAATCTATTATGCTAATACTCAAACTTGTATACTCGCCGGTACATTTTTGTACTGACTCTATTTTAATACATGTTGCAGGCTAACAGGATGCTAGGAATCATGAAACAAGCTAGGATGAAGCTTAGATACTCCACTTAGCTAAATCTAGAAACTTTTGAAACAATGGTTATGTTTGATTTGGTTGATACTATGTTTTGGTAATTGATGTTATTTTAGACAATTGCAGGAAATGAATCTAATTTATATTGAAACTATTTAGTGTTATGGATTCTCGTGAGCAATCTGAACGCTTAATGCTCGCACCCCGATGTTTCCGCCATAAGTTGGGTTGTGACATGACAAATACTGAATGAGTAATTGGGTAGATATAAACATTGTAATCGCTCTTAATACTGTGAAGTTATAACAATATGTTTTTATAAAATGGAATGAACTCGCCAGTATTTCTTGCTGATAAAATATTTTAAAACGCGTTTCAGGTAACTTGATGTGAAGATATTAGAAGTCAGGTATGGAGCACTGAAGGCTTATATAAAGTGGCTATAAGTTACCTAAATAAAAAGAAGAAATTTATGTTTTCAGCAAAAGGGTTTATCCTTATAAATGCATTATAAATGGAATATGGATTTAGCCCATTTGTTTAATATAAAAGTGGGTGTTTTGCAAACTCTGAAATTATTTCCTAACTACGATCCTGATGAAAATTTTCCGCTGCGTAATTAATAAACACCGGTACCACTTGACTGGTTCACGGCTCCCGCTCCCAGGGTGGGGTTAGGGGTTGTGACAGAAGGTGGTATCAGAGCCACTGGTTTAAGCTATTAGGTGTTCTTTTAATACCTAAACTTAAACATTAATGTTAGAAAATTAATATAGAATAATTTATGTGTTATTCTGTGTAAATACATCTTAATGTGTATATTATGATTTTTATGATATTTTGACAAATTTTAAGTACCGAGTATAAGTGATCAAAATATATCCAACGCTTATCATCACCTGTCCCACTCTCCAATGGATGAAGGACCGTCCGAAATAGCATCTGGATACGCAGCTGATTCCGAGGAACCTTTTGTTTTTAAAGAAAAATCTAAGGAAGCCTTTCCACCTAAGAAAAGAGGATAGTTTAATAACGAGAAAAGAGAAAATAGGAAGAAGACCATAGTAGCTACCATAACCTTATCTGAAGGAACCACTCAATTCCCGTTAACCAAACGATTGTGGGAGGAACTCGACCGTAGATTAGCAAACTATGATATGTTTCAACCTATAGCCGAAGAACCAAACCCAAACCTACTTGTTTACCCAGAACCTATCCAAATGATTGCTCAACCAATACCTGCATTTAACTCAGAGAAAATCTTGATGATGCTTGCACCAGCACCAACACCAAATCCAATGGAACATTGGTGGGCCAATGACTTGGAATTTTAGAACCTCATACAAGACCCTTATCTCCAGACGCAACCACAATTTCCACCGTACATCCCGGATGCCTTGTCACACCCCAACCGATGGCGGAAACATCGGAGTGAGACGAAGAAAGATTGCTCATCACACATAACGCTAAATTGTGACAATAGAATTAAAGATAAATTGATTTCTTTCATAAATAAATGTTACAATACATGAAATTTGAAATACAACATGTTAAATACAAAAAGAACAATACGACAACAAATATGACATTTATACAACGTATTTAATCTAAACGTCTATATGTGTATCTAGGTATCAATGCTACTTCATTTCATGGCATCATCATCCTCAACCTGTAACATGTTTAAAATAGAGTTCAATGCAAAAGCAAAGGCGAGTATACAAGTTTGGTACGTACATAACAAATAATAAGTTTTGAACAATTCCTCATAGCAAGCATGTGATTCAAGATAAACATTTAAATATGGCATGTGTCTAACATATCAAACCAAGGAAACGCAACATGCTCATGACATAACCACAAGTTACGGGCGGCGGGTCGTTAATCCTATAGCGCTACATATGTCACGGTTTGGCTCGTACGAAGTTAATGATAAGTTCAACACATAAGTTTCACCCAAGTTTAAAGTATCAAGCCATCACGTATACAAGCATGTTATAGGAATGTTCATGTGTTTAAGCAAATGTTCATGTGTAAGTTTTGATAAGTAAACATGTTACACCCCAAAAGTGGTAAAAGTAAAAAGGGGAAAAATACGAGTATACTCACAAAGTTTGCATATGCTTTCCAATTATCCAATTATTGACGAGTTGACGAGGTTAAAAGGTTGAATGTGTAAGGGTTAAAGTTCAAGTATGCTTAGAGTCGAGATTCGGTATTTAAAACAACATAAAAATAAATTATGAGAATAACATGTGAAAATGATCACTTTCAACACATAACACTTGTTTGACACTTGGTAACCTCAAGGGTTATGATAATGTTTTTATGAGTTGAACACCCATAAGAATCACAACAAGGTTTAGGTCTTAGAGGATCTTCTACTACTTTAACATATAAACACAAGTTCAACATTAAAGGTTCGAATGAGTGTATATATATATTTAGGCTAAGTATTACATATTATTTAGTCCAATAATTCAAGTAGGAGGTAGAAGATTAGGATCTTCATTTAGGAACCTCGAGTTATCATAGATGTCATGTATGGGGTAGGAAGAACATGCTTCCATTTAGGAACCCCTTGAATGTTCACCACTTCACTTGATGTAAAAACAACCAAGGAGGGTCAAGAACAATGATTTGTACAAGTATGTAAACAATATAATCTAAGAGAAATCATCAAATCATGTGAGGATTTTATGTTGGAAGAACCCAAGTTGTTCCATAATCACTCATTCATCAAGATCTAAGCTTGACATGATTTGTGGGTTAAATACCCTAACAAAACAGAAAGTATTTGAGGTTTTATCCTCTGATTTACAGTGTCTCAACCTTGTTTTTAAGCTTAACCAACCATAAGAGAGGTTGTAAGCATTAGGACATAGGTGTGAGATGTGTTAGACACAAGTTGGATGAGTTTAAACAAGTTTTTGAAGAACATGAAACAAAACAGAAAGTTTGTGGACAATTTCGGAGCAATTCCAGGTCTGATTTCTCCATGGAGAAACCAAGGAATCAAACCCCATGATTATCCAAGCAAATAGGAAGAAGAATCAAGTAATTTCGTTGAGAAATGAGCAAGTTATACACATTTTAGTGCAAGTGTATGAATCTGTCCGAAAATGCAGATTTGCAACTGATTTGAGAGTGAATTTGTGAGTTGTAGAGAGTTGTGAAAGTGTAAAAATGCTTGGAGAGGGTGTGTATTTATAGTGGAAGAGTTTGAGTATGATTGGAGGTGTTTAGAGGTGGATTAAAGGTGATTGGGGAGTGTTAGAAGGTGGGATTTCGTGCCAATTCGCGTAGATTAGCAGCTGATTGAGTTTTCTGATCTGGGCACCCTCAGGCGGCCCGCTTGAGGTATCAAGGTAAGTTGAGGCGGGCCGCCCGGGCTTTCTTATCCGGACATAAGTTTCAAAAATTACAATTTAGCACCTGAAGTTATTATTTTAGTGTTTTTAGGTCTTTTAAGGACTATAAGTGCCACAAAAACATAGTTTAAGATAAATCCAAGTATGAGGAGTATAACCCAAGTATAATTAAGCGTATGAGTATCAAAATCAAGTGTCGTTCTCGTTCAAAACACGTTTTATGCATATGTTTAGATTAATTACAAGTTTAGCGCATAGTTTCCAAGAATAATGATTAAACACCAATTGATTCACCAATTCGAACATACGAGCATATATGAAGTGTGTATAACATATTTGTAACAGAATACGAGTTTCATTAATGATCCAAGTCTCGGATTTTACATCGTTTTTAATGAAAGAACGATTACAAGACTACGAGGTTTCCAAAAATAGTTTTACAAATGATGGTTTCTAAATATAGAAGGTATGAAAACGCGGGGCGTTACAGTCTCCCCTCCTTTAGGAAATTTCGTCCCGAAATTTATTCAAGAGGTAGACTCGAAGAGTTTTAGTAAAAATTTGAGACTTGAAAATTTTGAAATATTTTGAAAGGCACAAAACTTTGGAGAGCGACAAGGTAAACTTGTGAGTGAGTTCGTTGCCTAAAATAATTTGAGGTATCTGACATAGTTGAAAACATGTAGGTGCGTATATAGGTGAAGTGAGTCTAACAACTTTGGGTAACTTAAATTGGTGACGTATTTAAAAAGGTGACGTATTAAGAAAGAAGATGTTAACAAACAGTTTGTATTTTGATGGAACGTGGTAACGAAATCACATTTGTAGAAGGTTGTTTATTGAGTGAAACGAGAAGGTTTGGTTCTTTAAATAAAGCGTAAAGGTATACTAAGTATAGTTACACAAGAATCCAGAATAGGAAGACTATTTTATAGGTAACGTGGTACGTTAGGACTCGAATGTTTAAACAAGCTTGATTGAGAACGAGGTTTGTATGAACTAAAAGGATAAGGAGAATAATACGAGTATAGAATGAGCGAATGAAAAAAAAAAACGCAAGTATAAGAATAGCATAAGTATCGGATAGACGAAAATAGTGTGTTAAGATTGAGGTCTCGTCGTGGATAATCGGATATAATGCGTTTGTGAGTTGTTTAAAGTTTGTATTAGGTCCAAAAAGGTTCGTAAAACACTGAATTTCTTGTGGCACGTTTTACGAAAGTTTGGTAACATGGTGAAAACACTTATATATAGGAAGTACCAGCGGCGTATCCACCATGTTCTGACCATGTTACGTCCGTTTCGTTATTCGTGTCATGTTATGTTCCGTGTCTTACCATACACAATAGTACACTCTATGGTTCTCATACGCCTATCACTATAATCCTGTGTGCACCCGCGATTATATTGATCGTCGCATGATCCGCCTAGCTTGTACTAGTTGTGTATGAATCAGGGTATACATAATTTAAAAATTAAGAATGTGTACGTGCAAGAATGTAGTATGTAAGCAAGCCCATGCTCAAGTATGTATGGGACCAATGTAAGCAAATCCCTCGGATTACGCTCGCGTACGGATACGAATGTATGAATCATGAGTATGAATGAAAATATGAGCAATAGTATAAGTTTAAGTATGAATAAGCACGCAAGTATGTGTATCAACATAACACGTACAAGTAGTACGTGTATACGTATAAGCACGCAACGTATGGGTATAAGTAAAAACATGAATCATAAGAGTATAGGTAAAACATGAAGCGTATGAGTATAAGTAAAACATGAAACGTATGAGTATAAGTAAAACATGAAACGTATGAATATGTATGAATACGATTATAAGTATAGGCATAAAACGTATGAATGTAAGTGTAGGTATGAATATTTAGATTTATGTATATAGTGTATGTTGGGACATCACGGATTTAGGTGTATAAAATCGTCTAAAAGGTTAAGTACGTAAATACGAACGATTATAAATGAATTTGTCGCGTTAAATGACTAAAACGTGTAGGATGAAATGTGTGTATAGTTGTTTAAACGAACGTTGAGTTTATCGTATCAAAATTGGATGAGCTTGGTTTGAAATGTAGAATTTAGTTGCATATGTAAAAGGATATAAGGTACTCATTGGTTAAGCATAATGCATTTTGTAATGAATGGAAATGCTACTTTTGTTTTAAAAGAGTTTACGAAATCCAAAGATGGTCGGTCTCCAAGAAGTCTTCTTGCCCACGTGTTTTGTAAATTGGTGTAAAAAGGTTTTCAATCAAAAGTAATTTCATTTCATTAAACAAGAAGTTATGAATTTAGGAGGTTCTTGTGAAAACGAGGATCCTTAGAAAAGAATTTTTAGCAAAGGTCTTAGTGATTGTTAAAAATTCTAACAAATGATTTGTTGATGTTGAGAAGGGTATTTGGTAAAACGATCATACAACATCCATAAGATCTTATAGGTGTAAAAGAAAGGTTGGTTTGATCCTCCGATTGAGAATGAAAGTCTTTAGTTTGATGATATATATCATCAGTGTGTTTTAGTGATTAAGTCGAATATAGAGTTCGTGGGCAAAAGATTCCTTGGACCGATTAAGTTGATAGGTAGCATTTCGTAAGGTTTGGAAATTCGTGTAGTAAAACGTTTAAGATAAGTTTAAGAATCTCGTGTATATGAGTTAGGTGAAAATAGGTTGTAGGATAGAAAGTACACTTGGTAGAGCAATGTATTTTGAAATCGTATACGTATACATTTTGAATAATGATAAATAATTTAGGTATAAACATGATCGAGTTTGCATAATAAGATATTTTGAAGAGACGTTTTGGTAACGATCACCTGGGTAAGGGAATCACCCCTAACTCGTTGGTGAGGTCGTGTTAAGAAAAAGGGGAGTGGAGTTAATCGTCAAGGTAAGGAAATCACTCATATCTCGATGATATGTCACCACTTATCGTTATAAGGAATACAAATTTAAATTATAGGTAATCATGCATATGTATAAATGTATGAAAATGATTTAATATGTTGTGTGTGTGTGACGAGAAAATACCAAAAGTAAATTCGTATTTGAAAGATTGCACCGTATAAAATGATTAATAGAAACACACGTTTGATTAAAATTTGGGATGGTTCCAAAACGGAACTTTGACTAACCAAAGCGGTCGAAACGTCTTTCGAATTTGAGGAGCATGCTTTGGCCTAATAGGTGAAATACTCTTGCCGACAAGTCGGTTAACGGCATTTACCCTTCCGGTTACTACATGTCCCCAATTCAATTGAAATTTCGAGACTTGGCGGGATTAACGAAAATCAAGGAGTGGAACTAGTCGACAAGGTGCGGGTTTCACCCCTAACTTGGCGATTTAGTATCCTAAGTGTGGTTGGTACTCGTCGGGTCAAAATTAGATTTCAACACTTTGACGAGGGTCCACTAGAATTCAAAATTTGAATTTCTCCATCAAGGTGAGGATTTCACTCCTAACTTGGTGGTGAATTTCGTGTAAGAAAAGAAAAGTAGAAGGATCGAGAGTCATTCACCAAATTGTGGGTTTCACGCCTATTTTGGTGAGGTCGTCCCATTTTTGTAATATGAGTGTTGTCGTATTTAGAATAATCGAGTAAAATGCATGAGGGAAGTGTATGTCGAAGGAAATACATAAGCAAGTATAAACACATAAGAAAACATATCAAGAATGGTGCTTGGATAACGAAATGATAAAACATGTATTAACACATAGAGAAACATGTTTAGAGTAACACATAAAGAATCGAACAATGAAACAAGTATTAACACATAATAAGACAAGCATTATTGCATAAGAATATCATGTCGAACATTACTCACGAGTGATGTACATGTTTAAAATAGCATAACTAAGAAACAAATAAAGTATCATGTAGTAGTTCGAGCAAAATATACGAATAAAACTCTAAAACTATAGACTAGGTAAAAGCATTCCTACTTTTCCTAATTCCCTATAGTTATGGCTCTGATACCAATCTGTCACACCCCAACCGATGGCGGAAACATCGGAGTGAGACGAAGAAAGATTGCTCATCACACATAACGCTAAATTGTGACAATAGAATTAAAGATAAATTGATTTCTTTCATAAATAAATGTTACAATACATGAAATTTGAAATACAACATGTTAAATACAAAAAGAACAATACGACAACAAATATGACATTTATACAACGTATTTAATCTAAACGTCTATATGTGTATCTAGGTATCAACGCTACTTCATTTCATGGCATCATCATCCTCAACCTGTAACATGTTTAAAATAGAGTTCAATGCAAAAGCAAAGGCGAGTATACAAGTTTGGTACGTACATAACAAATAATAAGTTTTGAACAATTCCTCATAGCAAGCATGTGATTCAAGATAAACATTTAAATATGGCATGTGTCTAACATATCAAACCAAGGAAACGCAACATGCTCATGACATAACCACAAGTTACGGGCGGCGGGTCGTTAATCCTATAGCGCTACATATGTCACGGTTTGGCTCGTACGAAGTTAATGATAAGTTCAACACATAAGTTTCACCCAAGTTTAAAGTATCAAGCCATCACGTATACAAGCATGTTATAGGAATGTTCATGTGTTTAAGCAAATGTTCATGTGTAAGTTTTGATAAGTAAACATGTTACACCCCAAAAGTGGTAAAAGTAAAAAGGGGAAAAATACGAGTATACTCACAAAGTTTGCATATGCTTTCCAATTATCCAATTATTGACGAGTTGACGAGGTTAAAAGGTTGAATGTGTAAGGGTTAAAGTTCAAGTATGCTTAGAGTCGAGATTCGGTATTTAAAACAACATAAAAATAAATTATGAGAATAACATGTGAAAATGATCACTTTCAACACATAACACTTGTATGACACTTGGTAACCTCAAGGGTTATGATAATGTTTTCATGAGTTGAACACCCATAAGAATCACAACAAGGTTTAGGTCTTAGAAGATCTTCTACTACTTTAACATATAAACACAAGTTCAACATTAAAGGTTCGAATGAGTGTATATATATATATTTAGGCTAAGTATTACATATTATTTAGTCCAATAATTCAAGTAGGAGGTAGAAGATTAGGATCTTCATTTAGGCACCTCGAGTTATCATAGATGTCATGTATGGGGTAGGAAGAACATGCTTCCATTTAGGAACCCCTTGAATGTTCACCACTTCACTTGATGTAAAAACAACCAAGGAGGGTCAAGAACAATGATTTGTACAAGTATGTAAACAATATAATCTAAGAGAAATCATCAAATCATGTGAGGATTTTATGTTGGAAGAACCCAAGTTGTTCCATAATCACTCATTCATCAAGATCTAAGCTTGACATGATTTGTGGGTTAAATACCCTAACAAAACAGAAAGTATTTGAGGTTTTATCCTCTGATTTACAGTGTCTCAACCTTGTTTTTAAGCTTAACCAACCATAAGAGAGGTTGTAAGCATTAGGACATAGGTGTGAGATGTGTTAGACACAAGTTGGATGAGTTTAAACAAGTTTTTGAAGAACATGAAACAAAACAGAAAGTTTGTGGACAATTTCGGAGCAATTCCAGGTCTGATTTCTCCATGGAGAAACCAAGGAATCAAACCCCATGATTATCCAAGCAAATAGGAAGAAGAATCAAGTAATTTCGTTGAGAAATGAGCAAGTTATACACATTTTAGTGCAAGTGTATGAATCTGTCTGAAAATGCAGATTTGCAACTGATTTGAGAGTGAATTTGTGAGTTGTAGAGAGTTGTGAAAGTGTAAAAATGCTTGGAGAGGGTGTGTATTTATAGTGGAAGAGTTTGAGTATGATTGGAGGTGTTTAGAGGTGGATTAAAGGTGATTGGGGAGTGTTAGAAGGTGGGATTTCGTGCCAATTCGCGTAGATTAGCAGCTGATTGAGTTTTCTGATCTGGGCACCCTCGGGCGGCCCGCTTGAGGTATCAAGGTAAGTTGAGGCGGGCCGCCCGGGCTTTCTTATCCGGACATAAGTTTCAAAAATTACAATTTAGCCCCTGAAGTTATTATTTTAGTGTTTTTAGGTCTTTTAAGGACTATAAGTGCCACAAAAACATAGTTTAAGATAAATCCAAGTATGAGGAGTATAACCCAAGTATAATTAAGCGTATGAGTATCAAAATCAAGTGTCGTTCTCGTTCAAAACACGTTTTATGCATATGTTTAGATTAATTACAAGTTTAGCGCATAGTTTCCAAGAATAATGATTAACCACCAATTGATTCACCAATTCGAACATACGAGCATATATGAAGTGTGTATAACATATTTGTAACAGAATACGAGTTTCATTAATGATCCAAGTCTCGGATTTTACATCGTTTTTAATGAAAGAACGATTACAAGACTACGAGGTTTCCAAAAATAGTTTTACAAACGATGGTTTCTAAATATAGAAGGTATGAAAACGCGGGGCGTTACATGCCTATCTAGCAATGAGCTCCGATAATATAGCTGAGTGGAGACAATATGAAGAGGAACTGTTGTCAGCAGGACACCGAGTCTGTAATATAGGAGAAAAGCTCGCCTGCACACACGACGAGAAGGAACTGCATATAATATATATATATATATATATACACACACCTTCCTTATATTTTGATAATATAAATATATTGACGTATAAAAACTAAAATACTGATATGTATATAGTTTATATTAATGCAATATGATCAACAAAATGTGTGAATAATAATTTTGTTTTAAATTATTTCTGTGATATTAATACCTGAAAATGTTTGCAATTCAGAAGTCGAAGGAAATATCACGCAATCAAGAAATTTACGCTAGTAACGGAAATTCTTTGGATAAAAGTGTTATAGAAAACATAGTAACTCAAGGAATAGATAATGCCATACCTTTGATTATTGAAGTTATTAAAATTTCTATGCCTATAAACAATAATACTACTATAAGCTGTAAGCATACTCATCACTTCAAACCTAGCCCTAGTATCAACGAAGGCAATGATATTCTTGTCAAAACTCCATTTCCCAAACGAAAGAAAGCCACAACCTATGGTTGTTCTTATAAGGAATTCCGCTCTGATAATTCCTATAGAAAGAAAGGAATTAGACCGTCAATTACACAACCTACCTGCAGAAACTGTAATAAAAAGCATTCAGGAAAATGCCATTTTAGGAGAACACACTACTGTAACTTCTGCAAGAAGACTGGGCATACAGAGGAAGAATGTAGAAGGAAAACTAAAATCTGTTTCAACTGCGGAGAAATAGGTCATATTCGTCCCTACTTCCCAAAACTATCTAAAGCACCCAACAACAAGGCAAAAACAACAGACGGAGCTAAGGAAAACGCATGAACATTTACAACGCAGGAGGCAGCAGCAAATTCCGATGTAAGCACCAATACGTTTTGTCTATACTAAGGTATTAATTGACTTTGGTTCAAATTAAAAAAAATATAAATAATGGTCATAGTATCACGAGGATTTCATTCATGGAAGCGAACACTCATTTCTTGACAATTTCATATGTTACATATGCCTTGTTTGTTACGCATGTGATTGCACTTCAAATAATTATTTTATTCAAGAGTTCAAATATTATTTCGCTATACTCAATTTTGGCATTGTGACCTAAATAACCTGCATTATTACAAAATGTTGACTCCTTGATATCGAGTCAACATATTTCTTGGAAACCTCCTTTTCTTTTCGAGTTATATGATTTTCATTGTAACCATGTCAAAATTTCTCTTGTCAATACATGTATCCATTGTTGGAATATGTCTAAACCAAATTTAATTGTTTGAATTTTCTCACAATATATATTCAAGGTCCCGCATGATGGATTGAGATCATCACATTCAAAAGTAATCTCAATTAAACACTTCATTTGTTTTAAATCATAGTAGACTTGTTTAGTCTTCACCTTCATCAAATCATTTAATCGATTAGGACACCTTGTGGTGGAATTTTCACAAAATTTAAAAGCTTGTACCAATCTAATTTGCACACCTCATGTATGGATTTAATTATTTATTTTTATTAAATCCACTTCGTTGGTTTATCATATTAAATTAATCTAGGTACAATTATGTGTTAAGATAAGGGTACATATATTCATGTTATATTCCAATGTACCTCCAACATTTCTTTCATCTTTGATCGAAAATTCTATGATATTCATTTGTTCTTTCATTATCAATTGAAAATCCTATAAGATTTATTTGAAATGAATATTCAAAATCCTTCATTTACAAACTTTCAGTTAATTACAAACACGGTGAATTTGTTCGGTCACCGTAATTATTGAACTATCATTACGACACCTTGCGGCGTCGGTATAAACTTGTAGCTTGAGCTAATTATAAATCATGCAAAACCATGTATGTCTTTCGTTTGACTCATCATTTAAAAGTAGTCTTGATACAATTATGTATTAAGACAATGATACACTAAACACTATTGTATTTTCAGTATATACTTGCAATTCAATAAATGTCAACCCATTGTTTTTCTCATGTCATGATTCAGTAATTAACAAATCATTTTTCGTGCTTCTATTTCAATTAAGTTATTGATTCTAAGTCTTCCTTAATTAATGACTAAGGTAATTTTTCTTTGACAATGAATTCTATTCTAAAAATCATTCACAAATTGTAAACAATCGATTTTGATCATAAATCTCTTTTTTAGTTTGACCCCTATAAATTTAATCACCTTGGAAATTATAACATTTCATCTCGTTCGTTTAACATCGATTTCTGGAACTTATTCAGTTAAACCATTGATTTCTAAATTGTTATATCCTCATATTTAATTGAACATATTCTGTGTCATTTACCTTGATACTGTTTTTATTTACTAAAAGATATGATATAAAAAGGAGACATCGTAGCCAAATCTCGAGAAAGAGATTTAAAACAAGGTGGGGAGGATGTAACAACCCTCCAAATCGCCCTAAAATGCTTTGAAATCGCAAAACCGTACCCGTGTAACGTTAATTTTAATTAAAAAATGAAAAATCAAGAAATATACACCTGTCGCGGGCCGCGATAGGTTTGATGAAGGTCGGTCGCGGGGCGCGACGACCTATATTGTCACACCCCAACCGATGGCGGAAACACCGGGGCATGGCACTGAGCAAAACAGATTGTCCAGAAGTTTCCATAACAACTATATTTACCAAATATTTAAAACAACACGTCCCATACCATGTCATAAATGATAATACAATTATTACAGAAAAGATCTAGTCAAATTGTTTTCTTCCGACAACTCAGATTTTTATTACAGATAATTGTTTATTGTTGACCTAGGTCTTTCCTAGCCTCGATTTCACAGCAAAGAAAGCAAATAAGCATCCTAAGCACCTGTCACATACGTTAAAGTAAAAGTCAATACACATAGTGTAAAGGTGAGCATACAAGTTTGATAATAGCATATAGAGATCGAAAGCGTTACGCATAACCAGCACGTACACAGAGTGAAATGAGGCATGTTAGTTATCGACATGAACCTATCGATACCAATGACTGCGGGTTGACTGCCCAAGGCAGTTCGCGATACATACTCACCAATGTGAGCTATGTAGGTAATTGTCCTTAACAACCCCCGAGTGAACGGGTGCTGAGTCCAAACCAATAGTACTACCGTTGCTAAGGCAGGTAGACCGCATTCCATGTGTAAACATAACAAACAAGCATTCATTTATACATGCGATAACGGTTAGCGTTTAAAGTATTGCGTAGTGTGTTCGATGTGATTTTGTATAAATAACGTATGTAACACCCAAAAGTGCGTAAAGCAAAAAGGGATCAAGTATACTCACCGCGGTTGATGGATTGAAGGGAGCGCTAGAGAGTAGGGTTAGCCTGAACAGATTGATAGCATAACGATAAGCGACGTGTAAAATGGAACAAGTGAAGGTTGGGTCGATCAGCAGTTCGATCGGATGGTAATCCGATCGGACAGCCGGTCGTGCGAGTGGTAGTCCGCTCGGATGGTCATCCGTTCGGGTGACCTTTCGAGTGGATTGTTTCTTCCTTTGAGAAGGATGTGTTTGTGTATGATGCCTTGACTTTTGAAGTTTTTGTTGTAGCATTTTGGAAACATAGAAGTATCTCTACCTTTCAGGTCGGTCGATCGGACGGTCGTTCGATCGGACGACAACCCGATTGGTTGCACACTTTAGTGAGAACAAGTTCACCGCAGGTTGTCACTCGATCAGACGGTGGTTCGATTGGGTGGCATCCCTTGTGCATTGAACATGTTGAAAATTGTTTAAGTGTTGAAGTCTGATCATTACATGGTCAAGTTGTAGCCCGTGCGGATGGTAATCCGATCGGTCAGCACTTAATGTTCATCCTTCGAGGTTTGAAAATAAAGGTTAAGTGTGGGACCAAGGTGCAAGTCGTTCGGATTGGCCAGTCGTTCGGATTGGCTGTTCGATCGGACAACAGTCCGATCGGACGGCACTCCGTCCTGGTCGACCTGTTCGTCTTACACTTGGTTGTTTTGATTGTTTGTCGTTTTATCGAGACGTTTTGGTAACATGTTAAGCAACAGAAACCTTGTCAATACTTGGTACCCCTGATCGGACAGGAATCACCCAAATCCGGTCAGTTAACGGTTCGAGACGGTGTTCCATGTTTAACCCGAAATCGGTAGTCTCGTGGATAGAATCCAGATCTTGAACCAACACAACCACAAGAATGAGTAGTAAGTCAGCACAAGCTCCGATTCTATCGGTTTTGAGTGCATTGAGTGTAAAAGAGTTGAAAGAAAGTTGGAAAATCATCTTTCAATCCTTTTTGTAGTGAATATGTTTAGATCTATGAAAGATCCTTGTTTGTCTATGTGGAAATCGGTTAGATCTAAGTTGTTCTTGGTGGATTGAGGCCAAAACATGAAGTTCTTCAAGAACACATGATGACGTCATCCTAGAACACCTAGAATCTTGATGATTTCACGATTAAAAGTTAAGATTCAAAAGATAGAAAGGTGTAGGAGTGCGTGTAGATTAAGGAAGTACAAGATTTAGGATGAGATCTTACCGGAATCGCGAGAAATCGGAGAAAAAGCAAGGTGAGAGCGCTGGTCGGACGTCAGTTGCCAAAAGTGGAAAGTTTGATGGTGACAAGGGGTATTTATAGGGTTACCCAAAGTGGAAGGGAATGGAGAGGGGCTGGTCGATCGGTTAGGCAGTCCGATCGAACAACTGTCCGATCGAGCGGCTACTCGATCGATCGGCTGGTCGATCGACTGGTCGCCTGGTCGATCAGTCACCTTGTTTGTATGTTCGGTGCGACGAGTTTTGCCGTTTCGATTGCGATTGCGAACGTTGCGATGTGATAAAGTTTCCTAGTCAAATTACTTTTAATCCCAACTACTATATCAACATACAAGCATCCTTATTTTGTATTCGTTTAGCGATTGCGATTGCGATTGAGTTCGATTGCGTTTCGATTGATTACCACACATGACATAAATAAACATGCACAAGTAACACCTAAGGCACACACACACGTATAACAATAACCAAAATGCGTCTTTCGAGTTGCGAGTGCGATTGCGATAGCGATAAAACGATTAATCAAGCGATAAATAGCGATTATCATGCGATTATTAGTAGATACTCCACATAATACAACCAAAGAGATAATAAAATAGACTAATTATAAGTCAAAGAAGTCAAAACAGGAATTGAGCAAGGAGAGACAGATCGCAATTAGCAATCTTTTCTTCCTTTGACTTCAATCTTGACTTTGACTTTTGAAACACGGGGTGTTACATATATCTTGCTGGACACTTTGACCGACACGTTTCGTACACGTGGCGAGCCTAGGGATGACCAGGCAACCCTAGCCGTAGCTAGGGTGTCCTTGCGAGGCACGAAAGGAGCAAGGGGTGGGGGTCGCGGGGCGCGAGAGACATCGAAAACAGCTATAAATTGAGCAGAAATTCAGCCATTCATCCTCGCTCACAATTTTATTTCTTTCTCTCTATAGTATACGAAAATTATAACCAAAATACCCCCTAAATCACGAAGCTCTGCCCCGTTGTAAGTATTTTAACCCCCGGTCACTCAGTCGATACCTTGTCCGATTGATCTAGGATCCAACAACGCATGTCAAGGCTCTGCCTGACTAAGTACATTGGGGTTCTGTCTTTGATGTATTGATAAGTTGAAATTGGGTTATTATACGTGCATTGTATATTTTAATAGGAACTCAAGAAAATAATCAGAAAATATCAACAGGAAGCTTGTATAAAAACCTAAGTTTACAATGTGAGTCATTCTTTTTTTCTCACAGTTTGTGAGCCCTTATATTTAAAATGCTTTACAAAACCCTAAATGTTTATCAGTTATAAATTACAGTGATTAAGTCTTTGTATTCTACAATTACTGCCAGTATTATGGGGTTTGTATACAGTACTTGATAACCTTCACAATTGGACACGGGTAGCCAATGTGTGACATGACCATAGTCACAGATCCGTCGGGTGACAAATACTGAACGAGTAATTGGGTAGATATAAACATTGTAATCGCTCTTAATACTGTGAAGTTATAACAATATGTTTTTATAAAATGGAATGAACTCGCTAGTATTTCTTGCTGATAAAATATTTTAAAACGCGTTTCAGGTAACTTGATGTGAAGCTATTAGAAGCCAGCTATGGAGCACTGAAGGTTTAAATAAAGTGGCTATAAGTAGTTACCTAAATAAAAAGAAGAAATTTATGTTTTCAGCAAAAGGGTTTATCCTTATAAATGCATTATAAATGGAATATGGGTTTAGCCCATTTGTTTAATATAAAAGTGGACGTTTTGCAAACTCTGAAATTATTTTCTAACTACGATCCTGATGAAAAATTTCCGCTGCGTAATTAATAAACACCGGTACCACTTGACTGGTTCACAGCTCCCGTTCCAAGGTGGGGTCGGGGGTTGTGACATATATAGAGCTCATGGGTTCAAGTCTTGCATGGCTGTGACTTTCCTCTGAAATAGTGACGAGCCAAGTCACCGGTGTTGTCTGCATTCATGGGTGTGGGTGGCCTTTTACCATTAGGTTTACACGGTTGATCGGGCTTTTGTTGGTCGATAAAAAAATACAATATATTTAGTTACACCTCATGATCTTTAATAAATTTATCATACAACCCTTAACTTTAATAAAGCTATATTTTCCTTTTATTTAGCTAATTTACACTATAGCCTCTGGATTTTAATAGAGTTACTTACACTTCCCACACTTTAGTCAATTTTTTTTCAACGTGTTCAATTTTTTTCTTCTTTTTGTGTTTTCTTGTTATAATTGTATCTAAGTTTTACATTTAGACGTGTTTACTTAACTGCACGACTTCCTTGCTTTTATCATTATTTCAAAGTGAATTTAAATACTAACGTACAAGTTTACATATATCTCACCACATCTACACCTTTGACGCAACGTGCGAGATACAACCACTAGTTATTCTTTAAACCAAACAATTCTACATTCTCAATAGTCAATACACAATAATTTTAGTCCCTTCACTTGTGGCCTAGTGGTACGAGACTTGGGTTTTCTAATGGAAACTCAAGTTCAATTCCCACTTGTGTCATATTGGGGTGGATATAGGCAATGAAGGAGTTGTACTAGGCCTTGTGTAAGGTTGTCAGTTCGATTCCCGAGCCCAACCGGGTTTTCGTCCCACCGTGTGTTACGCCAGAGAGTTCTACTCTTGTGGTGGCACAACGAATATCAAGTGACAGCCGGCGGTATGATTTCCCAGCGGAACGCCCAAAAAAGCCAAACTTTGAAGCCAGGGTGGGTCCGGTTAAGACAACATAGTCTGACCAAAGTGGGGTAATACGGAGCTCTCCGATTTGAAGAGTGTGATAACCTTATACATAAAGTTCACTGGTAAAAAAAATAATAATAAACAATAATTTATTTTTTTATTTTTTTGGTCTAAAACGTTATTTCATCAATAGGTATAAAAGCCCATTGGGCCGAAAGATAACGAACGTTCCAGACACCAAGATAAATACCTAAATATCGTCAAATACAAACTCCACCATTTTCATATTCATTATTATCATACAACAATTCAACAATCAATCAATCAATCAGATCGAATCAAGGATGGGTAAGATTCCGGTGAAGATGAAGGCGGTGACATACGCCCTATCTCCGTTCCAGCAGAAGGTTATGACCGGTCTCTGGAATGATTTCACCCACAAGGTTACCCACAAGGTCACCGAGAACTGGCTCAACGCTCTTCTGCTTGTCGGCCCCGTTGTCGGCGTTCATACGTAACTCTCTCTTCTATTTTTGTTGTATCTGACCTGTTTTTAGTTCTAATTGTTGTGATTGGTTATAGATCTGGTGACTATTGGTTGGTTTGTGATGTTACTGTTTTGTTTGATCTGTTATTTGGAGAGTTTTTATGAGTCGATTAGAAATTAGGTCTATTTAGTTAATGGATCTGTGTGCAGGAAGTAATTAGGGATTTGATTGATTAGATATTGCTTTTTTTTTGGAATTTGAGTTGTGTTGTTTGTGCATCCGAAATGTAGCGGTTTGTTTTAGAGTGATAAAAAAATGGAGGAAGGATAACATATGAGATGATCAGTCTTGAAGGTTTTACATAAAGTATAGAAGGGGCGGGGAGGGGCGCCCGACCCCCGAACTTTTCGCTCAAGAGTGTTATATATATAGTTTTCGTATAGAAATTTTTGGGTATATACATTTTCGACCCCCCGGTTCTATAGAATTTTTTTGGTATATACGTTTTCGACCCCACGTCATTCGGATCAAGCTTCGCCACTGACTCTAGAAAAATGCTAGGTTGGAGGGAGAAGATGTAGGATGGTATGAGCATGTGTTTCCATTCTCAAATATTTAAAGCAGCATACATAGATTGTATAGAAAATAAATGCGCATGTTTTGTGAAGTGTGGAGGCTGACTTAGAGTCAGCCCTTTCAAAAGCATAACAAATTAGGCTTCTATTTTGTTAGTACAAGTCGGTTATGATTTTGGCTGTTGACGTCGGTTAGGTTTATGTTTAGTTTTAGTGTATCTTTTATGTATTTGTAATTTAACATCTTAGAAATGGTATTGACTTGATGGTGCGGCCCGTGGACCTATGTTAGTTTAGACCCAACCGCGTTTGTTTATTTGTTTTCTGTGTGATTTGGTTTGTACAATTGAGCGTTTCTGTGTTCTGTTGCGTCACATACACTATTAGCCAATTATCAACTGAGTTTGATCTGCATAAGAGTCTACGACTCTACGCTACAATCTTGAATTAATCAGCCGAAGCTGAGCAACGTCAGCGATTATTGACAACAGCAGTATAAGCATAGCTACAACAGGCAGTCATAGTTGGGTTATTTGTGTTGCAAGGATTTATAGTCTGATCAGCCGTGTTACACTTTGTAACATGTCCGTCTTCACAGATCGTCTGTGGGAGTCCTTGGCGGTTTCTGTGAGAGGGGTAATAGAGAGAGTGCGAGGCTTGTGCTAGAGGAAGGTTGGTTTGTCGATCAACGCTGGGCGGTTGATGATGTGGCCTTCTGTCGGGTGTTTTACGACTGTGGATGCTCTTAACAATGGGAATCAATAACATCTTAGATATTTTAGGAGTAATATCTTTTAACTTGTAGCGTAGAGTCTTAACCAGTTAATAGTCATTGACATACTATTTGTTTAGGTTTCTCACTTTCTTGAGCCGGTTAAAGCTAGGTTCACAAGATCACAATGTATGTAGATACGCTAAACATCTCTGATGGTACATTGGTGCCCCACGCGGGCCCGGGTTTTCGGAGCTGCATTCGTGTCCGCAGGACGTGCGGGCACGCACGTGTTCAATTAAATAGCCGTCGCTATTTGTCGCTATTCCCTACGTAGCCTATAGGTGCCTTGTCGCTATTCGCTATCGACAACTATGCATTGGTGGTTGCTATATAGATGCATTTAAGGGTCTATATGATCGTTCAGCTAATAGAGCTTGAACTCGAGCTTTCACGTTTTATATTCAAAGCTCAAGTGTGGCTTGTGAGAATTTTTTATAGCTTGACTTGGGCTTAGCGTGTGTATTATTTATTATATTTATTTAATTATGTTATTTATATACACATTTAATTATCTTATATATAACAGGATTCATATTATTTGAGTTAGTTACATAGTTAGTCCCTGTGGTTTGCACAAAGTAACATATTTAGGTACTAATACTTTAAAATCACATTATAGGGTATTAACTTTTCATTTTGTAACGTTTGGAGGTATTAACGTTATTTGTAGGTTTAAAATCACATTCTATTAGTACCTAGGTATGTTATTTTGTGCAAACCATAGGGACTAACTATGTTAATACCCTAGAAGTTAATACCTCCAAACGTTACAAAATGAAAAGTTAATACCCTAGAAGGTGATTTTAAACTATTAGTACCTAAGTATGTTATTTTGTGCAAACCACAGGGACTAACTATGTAATTAACTCCATATTATTTAGTTATTTTTATCATGATAATATATATAGTTATTTTTATTATGTAAGATATGTATAATTGTTGTATGAAATAAAAGCTATTAATGATTATGTAAATTTCTCGGTATATGACACTCAGGTTCGTTTATTAAACGAGCAATTTTTTTAAGCTCAAGCTTCTGCTCGAGGTCGAGCTTGTTTACAGACTGCTGAATAGGTTGGTTTGTTTTTGTTGTAGGTATGTGAAAAGTTACCAGGAAAGAGAGAAGTTGGAGCACAGGTACTAAATCGTCGTTTGGCCTTGTGATTGATAACAGGGGAAGAATAATGTGTTGTAGCCAATGATGGATTTGTTTTTCTTGGTTTTAAGAAACACTGTTGGATATATTAAGGTGTTCTTAAGTTGTTTGCTGCAGATATCACCTTCTTGATAAGACAAGTTTTGTTTTTATCTGATAATGCCATTCCTATGGTTCTGATTTATTGTTGAAATTTGATTTATAATCTATTATCAGTATGAATCATGAGTGTGAATGTGTGATGGCTAGATGGTACACATTTCGTACTAGTCTATGTATACTTGTCATCATTAGTTTTCTAACATACAGATGCGAACAAAGAAATAGACTTTCGAACAACAACATTACTACATAACACGTTACATGCATAATCTGTGTTTAGAATCATGTAAAACGAAACAAATAGACTGTACAACTGCATTTTGATCTGTTATATCCAAGCTTGGTTACTCTATGCTTTACTAAAGCCTGTAATAGCTAAAATGTCTTGATGCAAGTATAAAACAAATATTTATTGATTTTTCTTGCTGGCAACTTACAGAGGTTCGAATCCTAGAACAACAGTGTTCTGTCGGACTATTGGCGTACACTTGTCGGATTCGAACTTGAGACCTCCCAAGTGGAAACATAATTATTATCTATGATCACGTTTTAGAGTGATATCCATCTAAAACAGAGAAGCCGACACGTTGCTAAAGGAAACATTTAGTTTATCATCTACTTGCATGTTTCCAAAATTTTTGAAGTCAACAATTGAAACCTTACGATGTCTACACTTGAGAGTTGATCTTGACCTATATAGTAGATCTTATGAATGAATTCTTGTTCAGAAAATGTAACCACTTACGTTTCCTAGCTAAATTCATGTTTTCATCACCAAGTACATGAAGGGGTATGGTCCCGAATGACGCACGCATGTTTTAGCGTCAAGATAGGTCATGGCAAGATCCATGCAATCAATCTGGTAACACACAAGGACTATTCCCGACACTCTCTACGACAGGGAAATAGTTCAGGGGACGGCCTGTATAAAAGGACGCCACGTGACACCAATCATTGATCTTTTACCTTTGTCCAATGATCCTCAAAGGACGACTGGCGACAAGCCGACCAAAAGTACAAGGAGGCGCTGAGGTGAAATGAACGGTATTATGCCACGTCAGCCCTACTCCTGTCGATGTCGATGTCCTTGTCCTATAGGGGGGCCAAATGGATATTCTCTAGGGACGACAACTGGCCTCAACCTTTTTCCTCGCCCCTTCGGCTATAAATAGAGAACTCACCTCTAGGTTCAAGGATCGCCTCTCTCACTCTATACACACTTATTTATCCTCAAAACAAGTTTTTATTCTCACGCCAGATGATGGTTACAAGGAGAACCCCCCGCCTCTCCTCATTGTAACAAGCTTCACAGTGTCGTTTCGTTTTGCAGGATCATCTCACAATCAAGAAGTCGTTAGTCAAGGAAAGAAACAAGATTAACCTTTGTGAACGAGACTAATCCCACAAGATTAACCTACGGGTTAACTTGGAGTTTCTTCACCCCGCTGTGTATAACCCAGCGGCCGAGTACGATTATAACCTAGTTTACAGACCAGCCACTGTCGCAGAAGAATAAAAGTTTATTCTAGATATTGCCTTCGCTCCTCTAGAGAAAGCGAAACTCCCACCAAACGTCGTGAAGTTTAATGGCGCATCAGATCTAGATGACCACATTCGCATGTTCACAAGCGCAGGCGTGGTCGGATGTTGGACACACCCAATGTGGTGTCATCTCTTCGTTTAGATGTTAACAGGTGTAACACACACATGGTTTGATAGCTTACCTACTGGCAAAATCAAGTTGTTCAACGATTTACAAAAGAAGTTATTGCAATATTTTAGTCAACAAAGACGTCATGTTAGAGACACCAAGGACGTTATGAACATAAGTTACGTAAGCGAAGACCTACTGCGCGCGCATTTCACCAATGCAGTACGCTGCGATGATCTCATTCGCACAATCTTCGGCAAAGATGGCATGCCGAAAGAATGGGACAAAGTGATGTCGCCAGGCAAGGCATGGGTGCAAACAAAAGGCAATCTCACGCGAGGGCGTGGCTATCACTACAACAATCAAGATAATAGCTGAGAACAGTAGGGGTAGAAACACATCTTGGAGAAATTTGCAACCCAATGGCTACGAGGGTGAGAAATTCAACTCCAACGACGATGCGCGAATAACAATCAACTGAATCTGTCACAAGAAAAATATCATGCAAGAAATAGAGAGAGACAGTGGACACCGCTCACAAAAACTTCACATGAGATTCTAAGTACAGAGAACCACCAGTTCAAAGCGCCACCGTAAATGCGCAACAAGAAAGTGTAACGCTCCGCATTTCTGCACTTTCTTATTTTAGTAAGTCGTGTTGTACTTTCCATATTTAGACACTTGTACTCTCTTTGTAATATACTTTCACTCCATTTGTAATTCGAGACTATTGATCATAATGAAAACAAAACTATTTTGTGTATTCATGTTATGTGCAACTGTTAATCGGTTTCTCGTTTGAACGAAATATTATTCAAGGATTCTTGATTCTATATTTATCGACACTTGATACTCGTTAAACTAATTGAAACCATTAAAATGATGAGATTCGGGTCCTAAATCTCGAAACTCGAAAGCTTTGTGAAACGAATAAACGTTTAAAGATTTTTATTCGGTCATTATTCAAGTTTAAACTAATTAAACTAATTAAATTAATTAAATTAATTAAGTTTGTTATTTAAAAGTTCATCGTTTTTATAATAATCTAGTTAGTCCCGTTAGAATTTGAAGTTAGAAAATAACCTAGTTAGTAAACCAAGTTAAATTACTTAAGCAATTACTTAAATAAACTAATTGGTTAAATGATTATATAACTTAGTTAGTTTAAAAGTTAGTTTCCTTTTTAAAAACTATATAACTTGGTTAGTTAGTTAAACCACAGGGACCGTTAGTGCAAATTCACCAAACTAAACTTCAGGGACTGATTTTGCAATAACTGAAACCAAAAACAATAAAAAGGGGATGCCAGGACTAGAACCCGGATCACCCATCTTCACACACACGCGCTGACCAACTGAGCTGCAGGCTTTTTAGTGAACAAACCCAACACTTAAAAAATATATGCACTCGTTTAAAACGGCTGATCAGCGCAACCAGACCCACTTCAGCGTGTTTTAGCGCGAATTTTGAGTTTGTTTTGATTTTAAACTTGTTTTTAACATTAATTATACAACCACAACCTACCATAACCCTTCCCTATAAATACTAAGCCATTCCCAAGCTTAAATCACTTTGAAAACTCATCCAATCACTCTCAAAACATCAAAAACGCAGCTGAGTTTCCAGATTCGAGCAGATTGCTACCCCTTCACTAAAGTGAGCATAACTTCTTCGTTTCTTATCCGTTTTCCTCATTCTTTTTCCTATGTGCTTGGATTGACCTTAGCTTCGATTCCATGGGTTTTACACAGTAAATAAGTCCCTGGAACTCCGGCAAAAAGGCTCCAAAGTTCACTGTTCGTTTTTGTTTTGATTCAAACTTTACTAAACTTGTTCAAACTTGAGTCTAGCTCATCTCAAACCTATGTCCTAATGCTTATAACCTCATCTATGGTTAGTTAGGCTTAAAAACAAGGTTGAGACATGTTAAATCAGAGGATAAAACCTCACAAACTTTCTGTTTTAGTTAGGGTTTTACCCACAAGAAGTGTTCAAGATTGAAGCTTGATAAATGTGTGATTGTTAGACTAGCTTGGGCTATCTTTCATAAAAATCCACTCACTTCTTGATGTTTTCTCATAGATTAGTTATTGTATTACATTATTCTTGTAAGTTCATGACCCTCCTTATTGTCTATAACAACAAGTGAAGTGGTGAACAATAGAGGTACCTAAATGGAAGCTTGTTCTTCCTACATCATGTATGAATTCTATGATACCTAGAGGTGCCTAAATGAAGACTTTAATCTTCTAACTCATGCTTGACATATATGATGTACTATACTCTATATAATACTTATGTAATATTCAAACAAACCGAATCTTTGATGATGAACAAGTGGACATTGTCAAATTAGTAAATTATCATCTAAACATCATATGTGATGGATGATTATTTTTCATATTGCTATGTTTTTGTTATTTAAATTCCTAAATCTATAATCTTCCGTTATTTCCCAAACTCATACATCTATGTTCCTTTGTGTAGAAGGACAAGGTGCTCCAAACTAAACAACCAACACCACTCGCGGGATTCAAGTAGGAAAGCTTGCAAAAACCGTGAGCATACTCGATCCCTTCTTCCTTTTAATCACTTTGAGTGCAACATGTATATTATACAAACTACACATCACGTTGAAACTATTTTAAACGAACTCTATCCATTGTTGAAACATGAAATTATGTGTGATGCTTGTTAATCTCGTATGCCATGTATACTATTTGTGTTGATATATGCTCATTAACTTTGCTAGCCTACCTTAACAATTATAGCGCTATAGGATTAACGCACCGCCCACGATACTTGGGGTATTGTTAAGTTAAACATGTAACCTCCCGCGATACTATGGGATAGGCCAAATTAAACGTGTTGGAAACTTGGGTTTGAACATATTGTTACACAATCTAGGCATACTAGTAACTCGCATATTATGATTCATGTGGATATGAGCAACTTTTTAGACTATATTATGCCATGTAAACAAACTTATATGCTCGCCAACTTTTTGTTGATATATTTTAATACATGTTGCAGGTTGATAGTTTGATGATGATGTGATGAAGAACAAAGATTAGGTGGACTTATATACACACCTAAATTTAAATTATCTTTTGATGTTATGTTTTTTGAATAATGTTGTATTTATTTGGAATCTTGTATGACACTTAGTCCATTTATGAAATTTGAATTTTAATTATATTGTCACATAGTGTTATGATGTCTCTTGCAATCTATTTTGTCTCATCCCGATGTTTCCGCCATCGGTTGGGGTGTGACAGATTGGTATCAGAGCCATAACTATTGGGAATTAGGAAAAAGTAGGAATGCTTTGCCCTAGTCTATAGTTTTAGGAACTTTGCCTCTTATTTGTTGTTTAAAACTTATGCATTCTACCTTACATGCTTTCTAGCGATACTTCTTGTTTGTTAAACTTACATGAATACACTTTGATTCTTTGAAGACACTCGTAACATAAACGAGACGACTTTACCAAAATAGGCGTGAAACCCACAATTTGGTAAACGACTCTCATTCTACCTTAAACTATTTTTGCACGAAATTACACCATTAAGCTAGGAGTGAAATCCATAACTTAATGGTAATTTCCATTTCAACTCTAGTGGACCCTCGTCAAAGTGTCAAAATTATATTTTGACCCGACGAGTACCAACCACATTTAGGGTACGAAATCGTCAAGTTAGGGGTGAAACCCGCATCTCGTCGATTAAGTCCCATTCCTCGATTTTCAATCTCGCCAAAGTCCCGACTGTTTCAATCGATTAGAGACGTGTAGTAATTGGAAGGGTAAGATACCGTTAGTCGCTTCTCGACGAGAGTATCTTACCTATATGCCAAAGCACGATTTCTCTAATTCGAAAGGACTTTCGACCCACTTTGGAATAGTCGACGTTTCTCTACCCGAAACAATCCAATGTTTTATTTGAGCCTCTCTTTTATGTACCTCAATTTATATGTGATTTCATACTTGAACGTTCGTTCATTTCGAACTTTTACTCATCTTGCACGTTTATCGCAATAAAAAACAATAATAATCTCTCGTGAACAAACTAAATTTATGATGCTTTCATTATTCATGTTATGCTATGTGGAATCTATGATTATGCTATGTGATACAACTTGAACATTTTATGCTATGTGAAAACAATTGAACCCTTTATGCTATGTGACACTTTATGCTATGTGATTCATTCTATGAAAACGATTTTTTCTTAAACAAACATTATGATCAAGTCTCACCCTTTTCGTTCTTTTGAATCCTAGATGTCTTCTCATCACTCCAACTCGACTAAGAAGTCAAAGACCAGTTCTCAAAAGAAGATGATGGCATTCATGGCCAATCAAATTGCGCGTATCGTCCCTAAGATCGTCACTGAGATTCGAGCTTCTGATACTCCAAACTGCTCCGTTGATTCAAAGGTTGAAGCACACAAGCCTGTGTCGTTTAACTACAAGCACTTTTCGTCTTGCAACCCCAAACCATTCACTGGTAACGATGGGGTGACTGCTATGCTCGAGTGGTTTGACAACATAGAAATCACGTTTATCAACAGTGAATGCCCCGAAGAGCTCAAAACGCGTAGTGCGATTGGGGTATTCCAAGCCTGAGCTCTCGAATGGTGGACAAACGAAAGGAATCTTCATTCTAACGAAGTTGCTTATGCCTTGCCATGGGAAGAAGTTAAGACACTTATGATGGAATAATTTTATCCGCCGCATGAGCAACAAAGGTTAGAAGAAGAATTCCGGGCTTTAAAACAAGTTGATGATGATAACCAAGCCTATACTACCCACTTCAAACAACTTAGCTTCATTGTTCCCCACCTCGTCATGACCACCGACCGTAAAATAAGGAAATACATCAATGGATTACCTTCTGGCATGCGCGATGCGATCGAGGCAGCCAAACTCGACAATATCGAAGCCGTTTACCGTTTGGCCGCTTCCCTGAACAACAATCGCATTCGCGATAAACAAGCTGCAAAACATGTTACTTCTAAACCAGCCAACCAAATTACCCAATAGTCAAGTGGCAATAGGGGGAAGCAGCGAAAGCATCAGAACCCTGCTTGCAACGCGATTGTACCAGCTGCAAACCCAAACCCTGTTACTCCCGTTAACACACAAAATTCATACGTCGGACCTCATCCCAAGTGTACCACGTGTAACTATCATCAACCAACCAATGTCAACTGTCGCCACTGTACCATTTGTAACCGTTATGGGCACAATACCACTCACTGTCGTAACAATCCACAACAGCAAGCCCAACAAGCTCAAACCGCTCCTCAAAATGCCAAACCAGTCAGAGCTTGCTTCAAATGTGGTGACACCAATCATCTTCGTCCTCAATGCCCGCAATGGAACCAGGAGCAACAACAACCTGCTAGAGGTCGAGCTTTCAACATTAATGCGAACCAAGCACGCAACGACAATGAAGTCGTTAATGGTACGTTTCTTGTTAACAACCTTTATGCTTCATTGTTATTTGATACTGGTGCGGACAAAAGCTTTGTGTCCGTTGAATTTGAACCTTTGTTAAATGTTACATGCTCTAAATTTCCTAAGTCATTCTCTGTCGAAGTTGCCAATGGAAAATCCGTTTTAGTTGATTCTGTTCTTCGTGATTGCCTTCTCACTCTTAACGATCATACCTTCACTATCGACCTTATACCCATGCAATTGGGTAGCTTCGATATCATAGTAGGCATGGATTGGCTTCGTGAAAACCATGCTGAAATTGCTTGCTACAAGAAGTATGTTCGCCTACCTCTTCCATCTGGCGACACTTTGCGCGTCTATGGAGACCGACCTTCAAAAGGACTAAGGTTAATGTCCTACACACAAGCGAATAAATATTTACGTAAACCGTACTTTGCCTTTTTAGCCCACATTGTGGAAGAAAAGGGCAAGGGAAAGAGCATAAATGATGTTCCAGTGGTGCGCGACTTCCCTGATGTCTTTCCTGAAGATTTACCTGGTCCTCCTCCACCTCGATCTGTTGATTTTCGTATTGACCTCCTACCTGGTTCGACTCCTGTTGCGAAAGCTCCGTACCGTCTTGCACCTTCTGAAATGCAAGAATTATCTAGTCAACTCCAAGAACTCCTCGAGAAGGGATTCATTCGTCCAAGTACCTCACCTTGGGGTGCTCCCGTGCTTTTTTTCAAGAAGAAGGATGGCTCATTTCGCATGTGTATCGACTATCGCGAGCTTAATAAACTCACAATCAAGAATCGTTATCCTCTTCCGCGTATCAACGATCTTTTTGATCAACTTCAAGGAGCTACTTGCTTCTCCAAGATCGATCTTCGATCTGGTTATCACTAGCTTCGTGTTCTCGAAGAGGACATTCCCAAAACCGCTTTTCGCATTCGCTATGGACACTACGAGTTCGTGGTTATGCCTTTTGGCTTGACTAACATGCCCGCTGTGTTCATGGATCTTATGAATCGTGTTTGTAAACCTTATTTGGATCGTTTTGTGTTCATTGATGACATTCTTATTTATTCTAAATCTTAAGCCGATCACGAGCGTCATCTACGTCTTATACTTGAGCTTTTACGCACCGAACGTCTTTACGCGAAGTTTTCCAAATGCGAGTTTTGGATCAAAGAAGTCCAATTCCTTGGGCACGTTGTTAGTGAAAAAGGAATCCATGTTGATCCTTCCTAAATCGAAGCAGTGAAGAATTGGACCGCGCCTAGAAACCCCTCTGAAATCCGTTCCTTCTTAGGATTGGCTGGTTATTACCGCCGATTCATCTCGAACTTTTCAAAGATCTCCGTTCCCCTCACTTCGTTGACTAAAAAAGAGAAACCTTTTGCTTGGGATCCTGAGCAAGAGGAATCTTTTCAAACCCTCAAGGATTTGCTTTGTAACGCTCCTATTCTCGCTCTTCCTGATGGGAACGATGACTTCGTGGTATATTGTGATGCCTCGAATCGTGGTCTTGGTTGCGTTCTCATGCAACGAGACAAAGTCATCGCTTACGCCTCTTGCCAACTCAAAATACATGAGAAAAACTATACTACCCACGATCTCGAGCTTGGCGCAGTTGTTTTTGCGTTAAAGATTTGGCGACACTACCTATATGGTACGAAGTGTGTGGTTTTCACTGAGCACAAGACCCTACAACACATCTTTAACCAGAAAGAGCTTAACATGCGACAGCGTCGATGGGTGGAATTGCTTAACGACTACGACTGCGAGATTCGCTATCATCCTGGAAAAGCGAATGTCGTGGCCAACGCTCTTAGTCGTAAGACTCATATTAATAGTACTCGTTGTTTTCATATCTCGTGCGATCTTCACACTTGCATTCGTGAAGTGTAATACTCGTCTATCAATGAAGGAACCATGTTCGTAGAAATACGTGGAGCTACTGAAGACTAACTCGTTTCAAAATCTGATGGTCTGCTATACTGTCGTGATCACATTTGGGTACCGAATCACGATAATCTTCGTGAATTCATCATGAATGAGGCACATAAATCCAAGTACTCAATTCATCCTGGTGCTGACAAGATGTACCACGATCTACGTACATCCTATTGGTGGCCTGGTATGAAGAGAGAAATCGCCGCTTATGTTTCTAAGTGCCTCACCTGCTCGAAAGTCAAAGCTGAGCATCAACGACCTTCTGGAATGCTTGAGCAACCTGAAATCCTTGTTTGGAAGTGGGATAGCATCGCTATGGACTTCATAATCAAACTCCCTCGCACACCTTCAGGTCATGATAGCATTTGGGTAATCATCGATCGTTTGACTAAATCAACTCACTTTCTTCCTATTCGCGAAGACTTAAAAGTTGAGAAACTCGCTCGAATCTATACAGATGAGATTATATGTCGTCATGGTATTCTTCTCGATATCATTTCCGATCGTGATGGTCGTTTCACTTCGCCTCTTTGGCAAACTTTTCAGTCCGCTATGGGTTCTCATTTGAATCTCAGTACGGCCTTTCATGTAACGCCCTGCGTTTTCATACTCTCTATATTTGGAAACCCTTGCTTGCAATCCTATTTTTGGAAAACTTACATCCGTATCGTGTTCGCATTTCGCTTCCTTTTTCGTAATTCGTAGCTTCGATCGTAATAAAATACATGACTTTAGACGTTATTTCATACAAACGTTTGATATCATGTTCACAATAAACAACCTATGCTTCATACAAACTTATTCGATTTCATATTTTAAACATTAATATATATATATATATATATATATGATTAGTAATTAATTAATCATAAATTAATGTTAATAGTATATATTAATGTTAATAGTTTAAATTAATGTTACTAGTATATATTAATTGTTAATAGTATATAATATCAAACATAACTTAAAAAAAAAAAACTAAAGAAAGAAAACATGATGGATTAGTTCCGGCTGGCTTTTGACCAGCCATCTGGGTGAATTGTTTTCATCTCCTAAACCAAACTTTATATAATATACATTACTTATATATTCAAAGTTGAAAAAAAAAATAATAAAAATAAGCTGATTTCCAACTTGCGGCCAAACAATAATCAGCCATTGGCTGATTTATTTTCCATTCTTTCAACTACCTACTTTCTATAACTCAATGAAACATTAATATATGTTATGCCTAATAAATTACTCATATTATACCTCACCATATACAAAGAAAATCGAACATAAGTGGCCCAAGAGTGGGACTGTGTGCGGCTGATCAGTCCGCAGCCCAGCTTGGCAGCCCACTTTAGTCTTTTTTTTGGTTTTGTTATCTCCCAACCACTTATAATTAAAGCCAACCAACTTAACCCTAAATCATCCCTATATAAACCCACACTTGTCCAATCCATTTACACTTTAGAAACATTCCCACAACTCTCTCAAACTCCCAAATTCGTAGCTGAAAGTGCAGGTTCGAGCAGAAATACCAAGCTCCACTAAAATGAGCATAACTTCATTTCTTATCCGTTTTGGTCCATTCTTTTTCCAACGCTTGGCTTGACCTTGGCTTCAATTCTAGGGGTGTTTCACAGAAAACAAGTCCCTGGAACTCCGGCAAAAAGGCTTCAAAGTCCACTGTTTAAGTTTGTTTTCATTAATCTTTGTTTAGACATGAGTTTAACTCACTCAAACCTATGTCCTTATGCTTATAACCACACCTATGGTTAGTTAGGCTTAAAAACAAGGTTGAGACAAACAACATCAGAGGTTAAACCTCAAATAAATTCTGTTTTGATTAGGGTTTTTAACCCACAAGTCATGTTCAAGTTTCATCTTGATATAGGAGTGATTATGGAACAACTTGGGTTTTTCCAACATAAAATCCCCACATGATTTGATGATTTCTCATAGTTTAGATTGTTTATATTAATGTACTAATCTTAAGTTCATGACCCTCCTTGGTTGTTTTTACACCAAGTGTAGTGGTGAACACATAAGAGGTGCCTAAATGGGAGCTTGTTCTTCCTACCTCCTACATGACTTCTATGACACATTTGAGGTACCTAAATGTAGATTAAATCTTCTACCTCATGCTTGAAATACTTGTACTAAGGACTTATTAATATATACTACCTAGCCTAAATAATATCTATGTACATTCGAACCTTTGATGTTGAATTCATATTCATTTGTTAAAGTAGTAGAACATCATCTAGGACCTAAACCTTGTTATGATTCTTATGAGTGTTCAACTCATGAAAACATTATTATAACCCTCGTGGTTACCAAGTGTTATACAAGTGTTATGTGTTGAAGATGATTATGTTGATATAATACTTTCATGTTGTTTTATTCCGAATCTCGACTCTAAGCATACTTGAACTTTAACCCTTTTACATTCGGACTCTAAATCTCTACTCGTCAACAATTGGATAATCGGAAAGCATATGCAAGCCTTGTGAGTATACTTGAACCCCTTTTTCGTTTACCACTTTTTGGGGTGTAACATGTTTTCTTATGAAACTTACACTTTAATCATAATACATAAACATTCCTATTACACGCATGCTTATTTGATTACTTGATACTTTAAACTTGGATTGATGACATCTTGTGTTAGACTTATCATTAACTTCGTACGAGCCTATCCGTGACATATATAGCGCTATGGGATTAACGACCCGCCCGTAGACTTGTGGTTATGTCATGAGCATCTTCCGTTTCATTAGTGGTTTGATATGTTTGACACATGCCAATTTTATTGTTTATCTTGTATCAAGAGCTTGCCACATGGAATTGTTTAAACTTTTCTTTTGATACGTATGTACCAAACTTGTATACTCGCCTTTGCTTTTGCATTGAACTTTATTTTTAACATGTTACAGGTTGAGGATGATGGTGCTATGAAATGAAGTAGCGTTGATGCCTAGATACACATATAGACGTTTAGGTTTAATCGTTGTATCAATTTTGATTATGTTGTATTGTATTTCGCTTGAACTTGATGTTATTTGATTTCCTTGTAATGTTGACAAATGAATTATGAAATGAAATTGGTTTATTAAATATTGTCACAAATAGCGTTATGATGTCTCTAGCAATCTTCACACTTCGTCTCATCCCGATGTTTCCGCCATTGGTTGGGGTGTGACAGATTGGTATCAGAGCCATAACTATAGGGAATTAGGAAAAGTAGGAATGCTTTAACCTAGTCTATAGTTCTAGAGCCTTATTCTTATGTTTTGCTTGAACCACTTGCATGATACATTATTTACTCCTTGTTTACTTGCTTTTGGCCTTTTAAACATATATGCCACTTTTGTGTTAATACTTGCTTTGTTTGTTGATACTTGTTGCATTATTCCATCCTTATGTGCTATTCTTGAAATGCCTTTTTCATATTATTTCTTGCAATACTTAGTATGCTTATACTTGTTGATGCCATTTTGAGCATACGTCTTTTACTCAATTATACTAACATCAAAGCCACTCGTATTACACAAACGAGACGACTTCACCAAAATAGGCGTGAAACCCACAATTTGGTGGACGACTCTCAATCCATCTACTTTTTCTTTTTACACGAAATTCACCATCAAGTTAGGAGTGAAATCCTCACCTTGATGGAGAAATTCAAATTTCAAATTGTAGTGGACCCTCGTCAAAGTGTTGAAATTAAATTTTGACCCGACGAGTACCAACCACACTTAGGATACTAACCCGCCAAGTTAGGGGTGAAACCCGCACCTTGACGACTAGTTCCACCCCTTGATTTTCATAAATCCCGCTAAGTCTCGAAATTTCAATTGATTTGGGACATGTAGTAAACGGAAGGGTAAATACCTTTAACCGACTTGTCGGCGAGAGTATTTCACCTATTTGGCCAAAGCATACTCCTCAAATTCGAAAGGCTTTTCGACCACTTTGGTTAGTCAAAGTTCCGTTTTGGAACCATCCTAAATTTTAATCAAACATGTGTTTCTATTATTTATTTTATACGATGAAATCTTTCAAATTCGAATTTACTTTCGATACTTTCTTCTCACACACACATCATACTAAATCTTTTTCATACACTTATACATATGCATGATTTCATATAATTTAAATCCATATTCCTTGTATCAATAAGTGGAGACATATCATCGAGATAGGAGTGATTTCCTAACCTTGACGATTAACTCCACACCCCTTTTCTTAAAACGACCTCACCAACAAGTTAGGGGTGATTCCTTTACCTAGGTGATCGTTACCAAAACGTCTCTTCCAAATATCTTACTATGCAAACTCGATCATGTTTTATACCTAAATTATTTATCATTATTCAAAATACATACGTATACGATTTCAAAATACATTGTTTTATCAAGCGTACTTTCTATCCTACAACCTATTTTCACTTAACTCATATACACGAGATTCTTAAACTTATCTTAAACTTATCTTAAACGTTTTACTACACAAATTTCCAAACCTTACGAAATGCTACCTATCAATTTAATCGGTCCAAGGAATCTCTTGCCCATGAACTCCATATTCGACTTAATCACTAAAACGCACTCATGATATATATCATCAAACTAAAGACTTTCATTCTCAATCGGAGGATCAAACCAACCTTTCTTTTACACCTATAAGATCTTATGGACGTTATATGATCGTTTTACCAAGGACTCTTTTCAACCTCAACAAATCATTTGTTAGAACTTTTAACAACCACTAAGTCCTTTTGCTAAAATTCTTTTCTAAGGATCCTCGTTTTCACAAGAACCTCTTAAATTCATAATTTCTTGTTTAATAAAACGAACTTACTTTCGATTGAAAACCTTTTTCCTACACCAATTTACAAAACTCGTGGGCAAGAAGACTTCTTGGAGACCGACCATCTTCGGATTTCGTAAACTCTTTTAAAACAAACGTAGCATTTCCATTCATTACAAAATGCATTATGCTTAACCAATGAGTACTTTATATCCTTTTACATAAGCAAACTATATTCTACCCTACAAACCAAGCTCAATCTAATTTTGATACGATAAACTCAACGTTTCTTTTAAACAACTATACATGCATATCATCATACACATTTTAGTCGATATCTCGCGATAACATCATTTATATCATTCGTATTTACATACTTAACCCTTTTAACGCTTTCATGCACTTAAATCCGTGATGTTCCAACATACACTATATACGTAAATTTTATTACTCTTACCTACACTTATACATTTTACGCTTATACTTATAATCGTATTCATACTTATACTCATACGTTTCATGCTTATACTTATATTCATACCACTCATACGTTTCATATCTATGCTCATACTTTCATTCGTGAATCATACATTCGTACCCGTACGCGAGCGGAACCCGAGGGATTCGCTTACGTGGGTCCCATACATACATACATACATACATACATACATACATACATACATACATACATACATACTTAAGCATGGACTTGCTTATATACTATATTCTTATACTTATACGTACACATTCCTATTTTTAAATTATGTATACCCTGATTCATACACAACTAGTACAAGCTATGCGGATCATGCGACGATCAAAATAATCGCGGGTGCACACGGGATTATAGCGATTGGCTCGTGAGAACCATAGAGTGTACTACTGTGTATGGTAAGACACGGAACGTAACACGACACCGAATACGAAACGAACGTAACATGATCGAAACATGGTGGATACGCCGCTGTTACTTCCTATATATAAGTGTTTTCACCATGTTACCAAATTTTCATAAAACGTGCCATGAGAAATTCAGTGTTTTGCAGACCTTTGGACCTAATACAAACTTTAGACAACTCACGAACGCATTATATCCAATTATCCACGACGAGACTTCATTCTTAACACACTACTTCGTCTAACCAATACCTATGTCATTCTTATACTTGCATTCATTAAGAGTCTATCATTCGCTTCCATACTCCTATTATTCTCCATCATCCTTTCTTTTATACGAACCTCGTTTACAATCAAGTCTGTTTAAACATTCGGATCCTAACTTATCTCCTTACCTTTAAAACCATACTTCTATTCTTTATTCTTGTGTAAACATACTTAGTAGACCGTTATAACTCTATTTAAGGTACCAAACCTTCTCGTTCCTCTCAATAAATAATTCTTACAAATGTGTGATTTTATACTATCCTTAAACTTCCTATGTAAACTACCCCGCCTACCATCAAAATACAAACCGTGTCGTACAAAATCTTCCTTCTTAATACGTTATATTTTTAATACACCTCTAATTTAAGTTATTCAAACTTGTTTCAACTCGTTTTACCTATATACGCACCTATACGTTTCAATTATGCGTGGTACCTCAAATATATTTTAGCCAAGAAAATTCTTTTACAAACCCACCTCGTCGTTTTTCAAAAGTTCATACTTTTTACGTTCCAAAATCTTCAAGTCTCAATGATCACCTTTTTGCCAAAACTCTTTCAAACCTTTCTCTTGAATAAATTTCGGGACGAAATTTCCTAAAGGAGGGGAGACTGTAACGCCCTGCGTTTTCATACTCTCTATATTTGGAAACCCTTGCTTGCAATCCTATTTTTGGAAAACTTACATCCGTATCGTGTTCACATTTCGCTTCCTTTTTCGTAATTCGTAGCTTCGATCGTAATAAAATACATGACTTTAGACGTTATTTCATACAAACGTTTGATATCATGTTCACAATACACAACCTATGCTTCATACAAACTTATTCGATTTCATATTTTAAACATTAATATATATATATATATATATATGATTAGTAATTAATTAATCATAAATTAATGTTAATAGTATATATTAATGTTAATAGTTTAAATTAATGTTACTAGTATATATTAATTGTTAATAGTATATAATATCACACATAACTTAAAAAAAAAAACTAAAGAAAGAAAACATGATGGATTAGTTGCGGCTGGCTTTTGACCAGCCATTTGGGTGAATTGTTTTCATCTCCTAAACCAAACTTTATATAATATACATTACTTATATATTCAAAGTTGAAAAAAAATAATAATAAAAATAAGCTGATTTCCAACTTGCGGCCAAACAATAATCAGCCATTGGCTGATTTATTTTCCATTCTTTCAACTACCTACTTTCTATAACTCAATGAAACATTAATATATGTTATGCCTAATAAATTACTCATATTATACCTCACCATATACAAAGAAAATCGAACATAAGTGGCCCAAGAGTGGGACTGTGTGCAGCTAATCAGTCCGCAGCCCAGCTTGGCAGCCCACTTTAGTCTTTTTTTTGGTTTTGTTATCTCCCAACCACTTATAATTAAAGCCAACCAACTTAACCCTAAATCATCCCTATATAAACCCACACTTGTCCAAGCCATTTACACTTTAGAAACATTCTCACAACTCTCTCAAACTCCCAAATTCGTAGCTGAAAGTGCAGGTTCGAGCAGAAATACCAAGCTCCACTAAAATGAGCATAACTTCTTCATTTCTTATCCGTTTTGGTCCATTCTTTTTCCAACGCTTGGCTTGACCTTGGCTTCGATTCTAGGGGTGTTTCACAGAAAACAAGTCCCTGGAACTCCAGCAAAAAGGCTTCAAAGTCCACTGTTTAAGTTTGTTTTCATTAATCTTTGTTTAGACATGAGTTTAACTCACTCAAACCTATGTCCTTATGCTTATAACCACACCTATGGTTAGTTAGGCTTAAAAACAAGGTTGAGACAAACAACATCAGAGGTTAAACCTCAAATAAATTCTGTTTTGATTAGGGTTTTTAACCCACAAGTCATGTTCAAGTTTCATCTTGATATAGGAGTGATTATGGAACAACTTGGGTTTTTCCAACATAAAATCCCCACATGATTTGATGATTTCTCATAGTTTAGATTGTTTATATTAATGTACTAATCTTAAGTTCATGACCCTCCTTGGTTGTTTTTACACCAAGTGTAGTGGTGAACACATAAGAGGTGCCTAAATGGGAGCTTGTTCTTCCTACCTCCTACATGACTTCTATGACACATTTGAGGTACCTAAATGTAGATTAAATCTTCTACCTCATGCTTGAAATACTTGTACTAAGGACTTATTAATATATACTACCTAGCCTAAATAATATCTATGTACATTCGAACCTTTGATGTTGAATTCATATTCATTTGTCAAAGTAGTAGAACATCATTTAGGACCTAAACCTTGTTATGATTCTTATGAGTGTTCAACTCATGAAAACATTATTATAACCCTCGTGGTTACCAAGTGTCATACAAGTGTTATGTGTTGAAGATGATTATGTTGATATAATACTTTCATGTTGTTTTATTCCGAATCTCGACTCTAAGCATACTTGAACTTTAACCCTTTTACATTCGGACTCTAAATCTCTACTCGTCAACAATTGGATAATCGGAAAGCATATGCAAGCCTTGTGAGTATACTTGAACCCCTTTTTCATTTACCACTTTTTGGGGTGTAACATGTTTTCTTATGAAACTTACACTTTAATCATAATACATAAACATTCCTATTACACGCATGCTTATTTGATTACTTGATACTTTAAACTTGGATTGATGACATCTTGTGTTAGACTTATCATTAACTTCGTACGAGCCTATCCGTGACATATATAGCGCTATGGGATTAACGACCCGCCCGTAAACTTGTGGTTATGTCATGAGCATCTTCCGTTTCATTATTGGTTTGATATGTTTGACACATGCCAATTTTATTGTTTATCTTGTATCAAGAGCTTGCCACATGGAATTGTTTAAACTTTTCTTTTGATACGTATGTACCAAACTTGTATACTCGCCTTTGCTTTTGCATTGAACTTTATTTTAAACATGTTACAGGTTGAGGATGATGGTGCTATGAAATTAAGTAGCGTTGATGCCTAGATACACATATAGACGTTTAGGTTTAATCGTTGTATCAATTTTGATTATGTTGTATTGTATTTCGCTTGAACTTGATGTTATTTGATTTCCTTGTAATGTTGACAAATGAATTATGAAATGAAATTGGTTTATTAAATATTGTCACAAATAGCGTTATGATGTCTCTAGCAATCTTCACACTTCGTCTCATCCCGATGTTTCCGCCATTGGTTGGGGTGTGACATTTCATCCTCAAACGGATTGACAGACTGAACGTACTATCCAAACCCTAGAGGACATGCTCCGTTCTTGTGTCATCGACTTTGGTGGTAGTTGGGATGTGCATTTACCATTGATCGAGTTCTCGTACAACAATGGCTACCACTCCAGTATTCAAATGGCTCCCTTTGAGGCTTTGTATGGTCGCAAATGCCGATCTCCTTTAAGCTGGCATGAGGTTGGTAACAAACAATTTACTGGCCCTGAGATCATACAAGAAATAACGGATAAGATCCTTCAAATCTGTGATAATCTACTCAAGGCTCGTAGTCGACAAAAGAGCTATGCTGACAAGAGACGCAAACCATTGGAATTTAACGTTGGTGACCATGTTCTACTCAAAGTGTCTCCTTGGAAATGAGTAGTTTGTTTTGATAAAAAGGGAAAACTTGCCCCTCGCTATGTTGGTCCTTTCAAGATACTCGAAAGGATTGGCAAGGTGGCTTATCGACTCGATTTACCTAAAGAACTTAACAACATACATCCAACGTTTCATGTCTCTAATCTAAAGAAGTGTCTCGCTGAAGAAGGACTTCAAGTTCCCCTCGAAGATCTTCAAGTCAACGAAACCATGCATTTTGTGGAAAAACCAGTCGAAATCATGGATCAAGGAGTCAAGTTGTTGAGGCGCAGTAAAATTCCTATCGTCAAGGTTCGATGGGATGGAAAACGTGGCGCTGAATTCACTGGGGAACTCAAGAGTGATATGAAGACCAAGTATCCGCATCTTTTCGTTACTTCTTCCTAAATTTCGGGACAAAATTCCCTAAAGGAGGGGAGACTGTAACGCTCCGCATTTCTGCACTTTCTTATTTTAGCAAGTCGTGTTGTACTTTCCATATTTAGACACTTGTACTCTCTTCGTAATCTACTTTCACTCCATTTGTAATTCGAGACTATTGATCATAATGAAAACAAAACTATTTTGTGTATTCATGTTATGTGCAACTGTTAATTGGTTTCTCGTTTGAACGAAATATTATTCAAGGATTCTTGATTCTATATTTATCGTCACTTGATACTCGTTAAACTAATTGAAACCATCAAAATGATGAGATTCAGGTCCTAAATCTCGAAACTCGAAAGCTTTGTGAAACGAATAAACGTTTAAAGATTTTTATTCGGTCATTATTCAAGTTTAAACTAATTAAATTAATTAATTTTGTTATTTAAAAGTTCATTTTTTATAATAATCTAGTTAGTCCCATTAGAATTTGAAGTTAGAAAATAACCTAGTTAGTAAACCAAGTTAAATTACTTAAGCAATTACTTAAATAAACTAATTGGTTAAAAGATTATATAACTAAGTTAGTTTAAAAGTTAGTTTCCTTTTTAAAAGCTATATAACTTGGTTAGTTAGTTAAACCACAGGGACCGTTAGTGCAAATTCACCAAACTAAACTTCAGGGACTGATTTTGCAATAACTGAAACCAAAAACAATAAAAAGGGGATGCCAGGACTCGAACCCGGATCACCCATCTTCACACACACGCGCCTGACCAACTAAGCTGCAGGCTTTTTAGTGAACAAACCCAACACTTAAAAAATATATGCACTCGTTCAAAACGGCTGATCAGCGCAACCAGACCCATTTCAGCGTGTTTTAGCGCGAATTTTGAGTTTGTTTTGATTTTAAACTTGTTTTTAACATTAATTATACAACCACAACCTACCATAACCCTTCCCTATAAATACCAAGCCATTCCCAAGCTTAAATCACTTTGAAAACTCATCCAATCACTCTCAAAACATCAAAAACGCAGCTGAGTTTCAAGATTCGAGCAGATTGCTACCCCTTCACTAAAGTGAGCATAACTTCTTCGTTTCGTATCCGTTTTTCCTCATTCTTTTTCCTATGTGCTTGGATTGACCTTAGCTTCGATTCTGTGGGTTTTTCACACTAAATAAGTCCCTGGAACTCCGGCAAAAAAAGCTCCAAAGTTCACTGTTCGTTTTTGTTTTGATTCAAACTTTACTAAACTTGTTCAAACTTGAGTCTAGCTCATCTCAAACCTATGTCCTAATGCTTATAACCTCATCTATGGTTAGTTAGGCTTAAAAACAAGGTTGAGACATGTTAAATCAGAGGATAAAACCTCACAAACTTTCTGTTTTAGTTAGGGTTTTACCCACAAGAAGTGTTCAAGCTTGAAGCTTGATGAATGTGTGATTGTTAGACTAGCTTGGGATATCTTTCATAAAAATCCACTCACTTCTTGATGTTTTCTCATAGATTAGTTATTATATTACATTATTCTTGTAAGTTCATGACCCTCCTTGTTGTTTATAACAACAAGTGAAGTGGTGAACAATAGAGGTGCCTAAATGAAGACTTTGATCTTCTACCTCATGCTTGACATATATGATGTACTATACTCTGTATTCGAACAAACCGAACCTTTGATGATAAACAAGTGGACTTTGTCAAATTAGTAAGTTATCATCTAAACATCATATGTGATGGATGATTATTTTTCATATTTCTATGTTTATGTTATTTAAATTCCGAAATCTATAATCTTCCGTTATTCCCCAAACTCATACATCTATGTTCCTTTATGTAGAAGGACATGTCACACCCCTTTCTGCGGCGGAAGCACGAGGTGTGATCATAAAAGGTTCTCATTGCATACGAAAGGTAAACATACTACATGCTTAAAAATAACTTCAAACATTACATTACTGAAAACATATGTCAAGTGTTTACAACACGAGATAACATATTGTCTTAAAAGTCACAACTTTATTTAAAGGTAAACAAAGCGACATCCACGAGCATGAGTAAGACCACATGCACATCCATCCTAGTTACCTGAAATACATGTGAGTTTTGGAAAAACGTCAACATAATGTTGGTGTGAATTCATGCAGTTTGTGTATTTCACGTTTGTATACTTTGTATGAAAACATAGTTTGTGTCATGTATAAATCAAGTTTTCATATATATATATATATCAAGTATTCATGTGTACACCATGTACTCATGTATATTTCAAGTTTTTCTTGAGTACCCCACGTACTCAAGTATAATTCCCGTTTTCTTGAGTACCCCACCTACTTCAAGTATAATTCAAGTTTTTCTTGAGTACCCCACGTACTCAAGTATTAATCAAGTTTTAGTATGGTATGAATTTCATGTAAATAAAGTATTCCTGTAAGTATCAGGATTGTTAATGGGTTGCAAAGCCATTAACATGTGACACTACATAGGAAGTCACCAAACCTTAGGCATTTAGTTGGCATATTCTGAGACACAAAAGCACTACTCGATACTCGCCCTCACCGAGAGTGTGGCTGCCCGGCACCCGTTAGATCTAATCTTTTGTTCTGCGGTCTAGGTATATTGTTGATTAATGGTGCTTATGTACCCTATTCGTGACACGATTTCTCGTATCATTTCTCATAACGCATCATACTTGGTACTCGTCCTCACCAAGTGCGCTTCTTGTATTCTTATATCTCATCACACTAGGTACTCGTTCTCACCCAGTGTGCTTCTTGTTATCATACCATTTGTAAACATAGTAATATTTGTACATGTATTTCACCCCCGAAGTTATAAAACTGAAAACAGTTAAAAGAAAAGGGGGAGCATGAACTCACAACTTTGCGTTCCTTGCGTCGTAAACTTCACCGGATTTGCTTAATTAACGTCGTGACCTATACGCGTTTTCTTAACGTTAGTCACTAGACTTGTGTCGCACAAGTACACTCACTCTCTTTTGTGTTTATTCTTGTGTTAAAAATATTTTATATTTTTAACTAAGTGTCTTACTTATATTATTTTCCCAAAAATTAATATAAGTATCTCGTGTTTTGCACTTTGCACCCGAATTATGTAACTTGTATGTTGTATGTGTATCTTTGTGTTTATACTTCTCACGAGTATTTAGTGTATTTTTAAGTCTTAATACACTAGCACGTATAACACATACTATATACACTTAGCACAAAAGTTGGTGATCAAATAATATATATATTTTTCTCAAAAATATATACATACTTAATATCCATTTTTATTCTTGAAGAAATCCTCATTTCTTGTCACCAAAAATTAGGGAAACCTTGGTAATATTTTTTAAATACATTTTTAGGGAATAAGTTTCTCAAAGACTTATATTATTCTAAGTGTCAAAATTTATAGAAATTTTGACAGAGTTTCCCCTAAAAATGGAGGTTTCCCATGTTTTCAAAACATGTGTTTATTTTCTTTTAAATCATCAACAATATCAACAACACAATCTTTAATTACCAAACTTGTCAAAACAAGCATATACCACAAACATATGAACTTGAAAGTTTGTAAAAATATGTAGTAACTTCCTAACATATTCAGCGGATCTTGTTATCTTTAAAAATAAAATCAGTTTCTTGAAAACTTTGTTTTTGAATAATATGAAATTTTACAACTTCTAGTCAAAAGTTATGAAAGTGTTTCTTTGTTAAATCCTCTTGTCACACAAGTGTTTACACACTTGTTTGTTCACAAAAAGGCTTTTAGTTTGTGTAAGATCCGGCTTTAAAACAAGTCTTTTATCTTTTACTTGGTTTTTCCGAAAAACCACTTGTAGATCTTTAGATCTACTAGTTTAGAACTCCATTTTACAAGAAAAGTCACTTTTACACAAGTTCATGTTCATGAGTGGAAGGGTTCATCATCTTACAACATTTACACTTAACATATCACTAGTTCATGTTCCATGAACATGATCTAGCATGGTTAGATGATGATCCATCCCACTACTAGCATCAAACAACATAAAATAATCACATCTAGATAAGATTCACAAGATTTACACCACTAGTTACTCTTTATCCATCTAGTTCATCATTCTTTCAAGACTTTTAGTTTTGATCTTGCGTGTTCTTGAGTTTTAACCGTTAAATCTCTTATTAACCACTTTAAACAAGGACAAGATGGTGTCTAGAAGCACTTACTACTAGCTCGAGGCTAGGGAAGAAACAAGGCGTAAACAAGGTGGATAAAAGCAATGTAGAGAGGTTCTTGAGTTTCCGAAAGCACCGAGCCTCCTTGTGTGATCTCTTGCACACTTGTATGTATGTGGATTGAGGGAAGAATGGTGGATGATGGTGGTAGTGTGGCAAGGGGGTGGCGGCCGTGAGCTTCAAAGAGAGGGAGATAGAGCAATTTTTTTTGAAGTGTTTAGTGAATGAAAGTGTGATCTTGCATGTAATTATATAACCCATCTTTGAGCTTTAACCATCAAATATTATGCCATCTTGATACTAGACTACATGAAATAAAATAATCAAAATTGTGGAGTGTGTCCCCACATGGGGAACCGATCGGTTGAGGGGGGGGGGTTTATGGTTAGATTTCAATTGAATGGTTAAGTGATTAGCTATGTTCCAATGGTGTTAATTAGAGTATTATGTGTGTAGTGTACTACAAGGGGTGTTAGGGTGTTCGGGGACCCTAACTAGCTCAGAAAAGTGTAAACAATGTCATTGTCAATATTTTTATGTTCCGGGTAAAGTCCGGTTGTTCGGTTGGATATTGATCCGTTAAAGTGCTAAATTGCACCGTTTAGTGTCTTTCAAGTATGTTTTTGTGACACTTTCAACTCCCGACACTTAGGGAAGTATTCTGGATAATAAAACGTAATTTCTACATAATAATTATGTTGTTAAAAGCTGTTTAGAGCTGAATTTATTAAAATTCTGCACTTAAAGTGCGTTTCGGGTGCTTTTTAGTGCTTATTTTTGCTTTCGTAATGTCTATATATTAAACCCTTGTATGTACTCTTGGGTTTTAATGCCTTCTTGTCGTTGGACCTACACCTACGCTCTAATTTTAATGTCTGACTGCTTTCTGCAGTTCTATTGACACCAAGTGTCTTACCGGTGAGTTTACTAGTATAACTGACGCAACGCTCTCGTTTATGCATAAAGCAATATTTTGTAGTATACAACGTGCATGAATTCACTTGTTTAGCATGTAATCAGTCATTGCTGACAATTAAGCACATAATTGCAGTCATTAAACAATAATTAAAGTGTACGGAAATTACCGGTTTGGTGCCAGTTGTCACAGTCTCCCCCCGTTAAAAGAATTTCGTCCCGAAATTCAGGCTGAGCTAACTCTCGCAGGAGTCTTTTTGAATAGGTGGGGATACTTTTCTTTGAACTGGTCTTCACGTTCCCATGTGTACTCGGGTCCATGCTTAGAGCTCCAACGTACTTTGACAAGTTTAACAGTGCTCCTCCTGGTCTTGTTGACTTTCCAGTCGGTAACCTCCATGGGTTGTTCTGTAAATCGGAGGGCGTCATCAATATGCACTTCATCCACAGGGATGATCACGTTTTCTTGTGTTGGACTCTTCTTCAGGTTGGATACATAGAACGTATCATGTACTCCATTAAGTTCTTCCGGTAATTCCAGCTTGTATGCCACGGTACCAATTCTTTCCAATATTCTGAATGGTCTGATGTATCGTGGATTCAGCTTTCCACGTTTTCCAAATCTTACTACGCCCTTCCAAGGTGAGACCTTTAACAACACTTTGTCTCCCACCTCGAATTCTACTGGTTTTCTTTTCAGATCAGCGTAGCTCTTTTGTCGATCTCGAGCCGCCTTAATGCGCTCTCGGATCTGCGCAATCTTGTCGGTTGTCTCTTGTACAACTTCAGGACCAACCATACGTTTATCTCCAGCATCTGCCCAACACAAGGGCAATCGGCACTTGCGGCCATACAGAGCTTCGAACGGTGCGGCCTTTATGCTCGTATGATAACTATTATTGTAGGAAAACTCAACTAAAGGTAGATGAGTATCCCAGCTGCCGCCCAGATCCATGACACATGCGCGAAGCATGTCTTCTAACATTTGTATAGTCCGTTCGCTCTGGCCGTCTGTTTGTGGATGGAAGGCCGTGCTTAGATCTAATTGAGATCCAAAGGCCTCCTGAAATGATTACCAGATTGTTGAGACAAAGCGTCCATCTCTGTCTGAAATGATTGAGATAGGCACTCCATGACGTGCCACAATTTCTCTTAAGTATATCTCTGCAAGCTTTCCAGTGCTGTCCTTCTCTCGGATCGGTAGGAAATGCGCAGATTTCGTTAATCGATCAACTATTACCCATATCATATCGTGCCCTCTCGGGGTCCTGGGTAATTTCGTTATGAAGTCCATCGAGATTTGTTCCCACTTCCACACGGGAATCTCTGGTTGTTGTAGGAGGCCGGACGGCTTCTGATATTCAGCCTTAACCTTAGCACAGGTTAGGCATTTTCCAACATAAACAGCAACGTCGCTTTTGAGTCTCGGCCACCAATAGTATTCTTTCAAGTCTTGATACATTTTTTCCGATCCTGGATGGATCGAATATCTCGATTTGTGGGCTTCATCAAGGATGACTTCTCGTATGCCACCATAGAGTGGAACCCAAATACGCTTCTTGAAGTATAAGGCTCCCTCTTCATTTGGCATCATGTATTTCAGCATACCCCGGAGGTATTCAGCTTTACGGTTCTCTCCTTTAAGAGCTTCTTGTTGTGCATCACGAATGCGTGTAGTGAGGTTCGTTCGAATGGTCATTTCCAACGCTCGAACCCTTAGGGTCTTAACCCTTTCTTTTCGACTTAGCGCGTCCGCTACAACGTTTGCCTTTCCAGGATGGTACTTAATCTCACAGTCGTAATCATTTAGCAGCTCGACCCATCGCCGCTGTCGCATGTTTAGTTCTTTCTGATCGAATATGTGTTGTAGACTTTTGTGATCTGTGAAGATTGTACATCGAGTACCATATAAATAGTGTCGCCAGATCTTTAAGGCGAATACCACTGCTCCCAGCTCCAGGTCGTGAGTGGTGTAGTTTCTTTTATGTACCTTCAATTGTCTTGAAGCGTAAGCGATGACTTTCTGGCGTTGCATGAGCACGCAACCCAAGCCTTGTCGTGAGGCGTCGTAGTATACCACGAAGTCTTCAGTGCCTTCGGGTAGTGATAGTATCGGTGCATCGCATAGCTTGTTTTTAAGTAGCTGAAAGGCTTCTTCTTGTTTGTAACCCCAGTCGTATTTCTTGTCTTTCTGCGTAAGGGTCGTTAGCGGTTGAGCTATCCTTGAGAAATTCTCGATGAATCGCCGATAATAGCCCGCTAAGCCCAAAAATTGTCGAACTTCAGTCGGGGTTTTGGGAGCTTCCCAATTCTTTATTGCTTCTATCTTGGACGGGTCTACATGAATGCCCTTCTCATTCACAACGTGACCAAGAAATTGTACTTCGCGAATCCAGAATTCGCATTTCGAGAACTTTGCATAAAGCTTCTCTTTCTTCAGTAGTTCCAAGATGGTTCTGAGATGTTGCTCGTGCTCTTCTTTCGTTTGCGAGTAAATCAGGATATCATCGATAAATACAATCATGAATTTATCGAGATATGGCTTGCATACGCGGTTCATCAGATCCATAAAGACCGCTGGTGCATTTGTCAGCCCGAATGGCATCACAAGAAATTAGTAGTGCCCATATCGCGTTCTGAAAGCAGTCTTTGGCACGCTTTCTTCTTGGATTCTTAGCTGATGGTATCCAGATCGAAGGTCGATCTTGGAATAGTAGCTTGATCCTTGCAGTTGATCAAATAAGTCATCAATCCTCGGTAGCGGGTACCGATTCTTGATAGTGAGCTTGTTCAGTTCCCTGTAATCGATACACATCCGCAGTGTTCCATCCTTCTTCTTTACGAACAACACTGGAGCTCCCCAGGGCGAGAAGCTTGGCCTTATAAATCCTTTATCCAACAACTCCTGCAGTTGTGTAGACAATTCTTGCATTTCGGATGGTGCGAGTCGATAGGGAGCCTTGGCCACAGGAGCGGCTCCTGGAACCAAGTCTATTCGGAATTCGACTTGTCGTTGCGGAGGTAGTCCTGGCAGATCTTCGGGAAAAACATCAGGGAATTCCTTCACCACAGGAATGTCTTCGAGTTTTGGCTCCACAGCCTTCTTGTCTACCACGTGTGCTAGGAAGGCAACACATCCTTTCCTTAAGCACTTCTGTGCCTTCATACAACTGATGATTCGAAGAGGCGCGTCTCGTTTTTCTCCATGCACGATGAGAGTTTCATCATTCGCCAGAGGGATGCGAATGATTTTCTCATGACATACAACTTCAACTTTGTTCTTGGACAGCCAGTCCATTCCGACCACTACATCGAAGCTACCCAATTGAATAGGTAAGAGGTCGATGCTAAATCTTCGTTCACCAAGTTCTAGTGTGCAGCCTCTAACAACTTCGCTCGATTCAACAAGTTTATCATTGGCTAGTTCTATGGAATAAGGAATTTCTAATCTACTAGATCCTATTCCAAGCATGCGTTTAAATTCCACATACATGAAGCTATAATCGGCGCCAGTGTCAAATAATATGGATGCAAAGTGATTGTTAATGAGAAACGTACCGGTGACCACGTTAGGGTCCTCGCGTGCGTTCTTTGCTCCAATCACAAATGCTCGAGCCTGAGCATTGTTTCCCTCTTCGCAGTCCTTCATGAAATGATCATTGCTTCCACATCTGAAGCATCCTTGGTTCCGCCCTTTCCCGTTACCATTCTTGTTACCAGCACCATTTCCATTCCGGTTCTTTCCTTTTCCCCAACAGTCTTCTGTTTGATGACCCAACTTACCACATTTGTCGCACCTTGGAATGCGACAAGCTCCTTCATGATGATACTTACATTTTTGGCATTTAGGCATGGAGCCTTGATATGCTTTGGTTGCAAGGGTCTTCGCCTCCTGAGACGGGTTAGCTTCACGCTTCTTGCTGAAACCCTTGTTGTTGCGAGTTGCTTGATTCAGGTTTGCATGTTTTCTTTTCTTGTCGCCGGATGACTCAGCATGCGTCTCGGTCTTTTCAGTGGGGTTCAGTGATAACTTCTTCATACGAACACAATCTTCAGTAAGGCTGACAGCCAGAGTTACAGCCTCGGTGATCGTTTGAGGTTTGGCCGAAGTTACCATGCCACGGAACTCTGGGGCCAGTCCCCAAATATAGCGTTCAACGCGCTTAAACTCAGGAGTCACCATGTAGGGGATTACCCTAGACAAATCATGGAACCTTCGTGTATACCCAGTGATGTCTGCACCTACCATGGTTAAGTGCCAGAACTCAGTCTCCAACCTTTGGAGTTCAGCACGAGAGCAATACTTCTCTCTCATTCTTTCTTTCAGTTCCTCCCAAGTTAGGCCATAAGCGGCATCATCGCCCAAAGTTTGGACTTGCAAGTTCCACCAAGTCAGAGCTTCATCGACAAACAACCCAGTAGCAAAGGTGACTTACTGATCCGCGGTACACTTGCTCATACGGATAGTAGCTTCAGTCTTCTCCGTCCAGCGCACAAATGCTACTGCACCTCCTGTGCCGTCATAGTTCATCGGCTTGCAGTCGAGAAACTGCTTGAAAGTGCAGCCTTGAACTGCATTGCCTCCAGACGAATCTCCATGCCCGTTACGTCTAGCGTTGCTTGGTCCTCCACTGTCTTGAGTACGGTTCGCCTCGTACTGGGCGATAGTAGCAGAGCTCCTTTCTTCTAGTAGAGCGTTCAGCTCTTCAGCAGTTCTCGGCAGTGGGGGAGGAGGAGGTTGATCATCATTGCGAGCATTCACAGCTTTCCTGGGTGCCATGTTCTGACAGAACATAACACAACAGGGTTAACATTTGTTTGATATCATCACACTAGACAGTAGTAGCATATATATATATATTCACAGATATATACCACATAAGTGACATCAAACAATTATTACTCTAGCAGAGTACTTAGTAGGCCTGCACTGAGGGAATCTATACGTGACAAGACTCGCTGTGGTTTCTGTGCACTGAATTCCATAATTATGTATGCATCCATAATTACGTAATGTAACACCCGTTCTTATAAATCAAGGTTTAACGTATATTTTGCAAAAATATACATGTAATTAATGATTATATATACATTGGAAATACGGGTTTGTTAAAAACTTTTACAAATTAAGTGATATACATAATGTGATTTAATTCTCCGTTTAGAATAACGACAAAACAATGTTGCGGAAGCTTTGTTTAATGTGTGTTCGGTTCTTGCTCGATGCTCGATCTTTATCCGGGACTCTCGACATTCACCTGTGATCAAAACCAACTTAAATGTCAGTTTTGATAATTAATTAAACTAATACAACGGGGAAATTAGGAAAATCCAACATGGATATCTTAAACCCAAAACAAAAACTTATTTCTGACCTCCACCGTAACTTACGGTGTCACCGTAACTTACGGTGGCCTCTGTGTTTCAATTATTCAACCATACAACAGTAGGTGTTTACCGTAACCAAATCATGTCCACCGTAACTTACGGTGGCACCGTAAGTTACGGTGGCCACTGCATCATTCCTTTCCTTTTTGCCGTTTTCGACACGAAAACTTTCGTATCTTTCAATCCGCTCGTTCGTTTAACCTACCGTTTCTTCCTACGTGTTTGTAAATTGATTCTCCATCATATGGAGTTAAAATCTAACATCCGGTTTAGCAAAATTTCAGACTTTTAAGTCTTTGGCTTATTACCCTATTTGCCAACTTTTGACCCGTTCGTGATTTCATCATCAAACTTGTGTATTTGACCTTTATATCTCATATACTTCTTCAACTTAATGTTATTTACCATACTAGATTATAATCCCCGGTTTATTACACAAATTAAACCCGTTTTCGTTTGTATGCTTATTTTGACCCGTTAAGGGTATTTATGCACTAAGGTCCCATACATCCCTTTTATACTTATCTTAAGGATTTAATCTACCAAAACACTTATTTCCAACAACCTTTAAAGGTCGTTTGCCCGGTTTACCCAACAAGGGCATTTTAGTCAACTTTAGCCCCTCATTTACGACGAAGGGCATTTGCTACAATTTGACCCAAAAAAAATGTATGTTTAACCACAATCGTATTTATACGTACCTGGCTCGAGTCAACCTAGTGACCCGTTTCAACACCTTGCTTTTATTACCGATATTCTATGGCGACGCAATTATCCAAATTACTATTCGCTCCTGTAACACATGACTTGACCACCACATTAGTTGATTTTGTCAAATGACGTTATTCCCACCATTTGACCCGTTCGATCTATATATAACACAACATTTTCATATGTAACAAAAACATGGTTTTTATTTACAAATCACACATCCGAACCATTTCGGATTTTCTCACTAGATCCCTTTCTTTCTAAAGTCAATTTCCTATATTTTTAACCCATTCGGCTTATGCTATGGGTGTCCTTTGAAACTTATTTTACTTTAGTCAATACTTGACTAAATTTTCATTTTTTTACCCATTTTCCATTGCTAGTTACGCTATAAGGTAACTTTAAGAAAACTCTTAAACTATTAACCAATTCATGACTAGTTTACCATTTTGCCTTTTTCACCATTAATCATGGTTTAAAATGTTTCTATTCGTTCCAACCCAATTCGTTTCATGTTGGAACTCATAATTCGAACCAAATCCTTTGTTGTATTTATCGCCTATAAAATAAACACGTATACTACAAGTAGGTGTAAGTTTTACTTACCTTGCATCCGAAACATGCTTTTACTTCTTATTTGCTTCGTTTGACCTGCTTCCTTTCCAAGCCTCCACCTAGCTTGTCAAGCGTCAAACTATCATCATAATTCGTAAGACGATTAGTTTAGTCATAATCATTTACGACTATTCCATCCTACGGGTTTTATGTCGAATTTATCATTCGTCCATATCAAAATTATCATTCGATCTAATCATTGGTCAGTTTGACTTTTTAAAAGTCAATTGACTTATCAACATATTCAAATGCACATTTGGTTCAATGAACTCACTTAGGCATATTTCATCCGAACTCTTAACGAAATCAAATTTCACATACTAACTAGTAGGCCGCGATTTCATTTAGGCATTTCATATCACTGAAAATTGGCTGTTTTTGGTGACTTGTTTAACCTGTTTACATGTCTTCAAAAATTATGATTTTTTTATATGGCGTACATCTCAGAGGGTTAGGCCTTGTGTTAAAATTTCAAGATCTAACTCTTTATCAAAAATTCATAAAAATTCATTTACTAAGCTGCAATCAGATTCGTCACTTCTGACTGCAGCTTACGAAAAAAATCATTTAAAATTCCTCGTTTATCCGATTGACGAAATTCCAATTGGCGATTCTTTTAATCACTTAAAACTTTCTACAGTAAGAATTTGAGACCATAACTCAATTCCTAAATTGAGTTATGACATTCGTAATGGGCTGCAAATTCTGCCAGAAAACGCAGCTTGAACCTTTGATACGGAAAAATTCATAAAACGCTCAATTCTCGTCGAAAAAATGCGATTCCAGTGGCGTTTTAAAGATATTTCCTGGAATTACATTTTAGACTCAAGAAACACATGTTTTTATCACGTTTTGTCCAGGTTACAGCCTATACAAGTCGGCTGTAAATTCTGATCAAGAGTCGTTTGAATTCAGCTTTCAATTTAAGCAAGTTCTGGACATCATAACACCATTTTAGCAATCAAAAACCCTAACAACAATCACCTTCAATGGTGTTCATGGATTTTTTTACTAAAATTTGGCACGATTTCAACATATCTTGTCTAGGGTTTACTCCTAAACACTACAAGGTTCCTATTTCATCCATATAACAAGCATGCATCAACAAATTTCGAATACCCTAAATTCATGAGAATTTCAAGTAGAGAATTAACACCAAATTTTACATACCTTGTAACCCCCTTGTGATGAGGATCACTAATCTATGCTCAATTTTCGATTTGGACTTGGTTTGATCCTTCAATTTTGTTGATTTGTTGAAGTTAGGGTTTGAGCTCCCATGGAGCTTTCCCCTGGTCGCATACGTATGTGTGTGTATTGATTTCTATTTTTTTTTATAAGTGTTTTAATAAAACACTATTCTAGTTGCCCATGTTTAGTCCCTCAAGTTTAGAGATTCATATATGAAGCTATAACTCATAGTTTATTATTTCATTACCCTTTACTAACTAGGTTAATTTTACCTAGTTAACTTGGTGGGTTCCGGGAGCTAAAAACCCGTTTTATTTTTAAGTCCCGTTGACTCGGGTTCTTATAAAGTCAATTCCTTAATTCTTTGATTCGCTTGTATTTAAATTATTAGGATTTCTTATTAAATCCAAATATTTACCGGGTTAACTTTACTGCTAACGGTACTTTACCCGTCTTTTGGTATTAACGGAGTATGATTACCAAACCCGTTTTAGGGGTGTTACAAGTCTACCCCCCTTAAAGAGGTTTCGTCCCCGAAACCTTTTCTTACATAATTCATTGAGTTTAAACTCAATGTATTCTGTCCGAGAAATATTTTAAACATTAATTATACTTTTTAACCAATCGTTAGTATTACCCGAAAAGTATGGTAACATATTTTTGGTTACTAATTGTCTACATATCTCCTACGACATAATGTAGCTTGAAATAACGTAATTCCGTTATTTCTACTAGTTTAGTTAACTTAGCGATTTCCATCGCTTTTATATATTATCGAACTCTTGGTGAATCCGTTACCTTGACCCGTTTAAAGGTCTTTAGTGAAATATTTCACTTTTAGCAATAATTTCTTTTGTTTTCAGATTTATTTATTTGGTTCAGTTATACCGAATCCACCGCTTACAAGCAAACCAATTTTTTTTTTATTGATTTGAATTACTGGCCTTAACCGGTCTTACTAACTAGACTTATTAGTCCCGTTACTTTTCACCGCTCGCTTGGTTATAACGTGATTTTACTTCACATTACATTTCCTAACCGCGATCGTGTCACATCGTGTTTAGTTTGTATCAACCTTTCATTTTCGAAAATATATCACTTTTCGAATATATTGTCTTGCGCCTATCAGTGTCAAGACTTGTATCTTTCATACTTATTATTTAAATTCCTATCAGAATTTATGTTTGTAAAAACATTATTTCTTACTAAAACCGAAGTTTTAGTTTTAGGATCTTCTCTTTAACTTTTGTCAATTATCCATACCAGGATATTGACAGTCCATAATTTATTCTTATTTGGTTATATCCCAATACCGGGCTCATTATTCTCTTGCATTTAACGCTACCTTTATCTGGCTAGCGCTCATTTGTGTCATTCGGCGTTATATTGTATTCAACCTGTTTGACCTATTAATGTGAAATCCATCACTTATAAACAATCAACTTTATTCTTTATTCAACCCATTCGACTTCGAATAGTTGAACATATTTACTCACATTTTCTATATACGAGATTTTATAGTGATAACTCGTAATCCAAGTCCTTTGATTTTTTTTCCCCGCATTCACGTCTCTTGGTTTACGCATGTGTTTAATTCTTACCCATCAACCGGGTGTTTTACCGAAGTCGTTATTATTGCAACTCTCCCGGTGTGCATTAAGACCTCGCTTCATTTTTATATTCCGACTTTGTCTTTAAGTTTGACGTTTTACAAAAACGACCCGTTAAGGGACATATTTGCATTTTCCGGGTTCGAGTGTAAGTACACTCCCTCCCAATGCTTGTCTAAATCAGTTTACATGTTTGCGTTTTCTGGGTTCGAGTGTAAGTACACTCCCTCCCAATACTCGTCTAAATCATTTTTCATGCTTGCGTTTTCTGGGTTCGAGCGTAAGTACACTCCCTCCCAATACTTGTCTAAATCATTTTTCATGCTTGTTTGTCCCTTCACTCGGGCTCATCATCCTAATGTAATACGCTTCCGTCACACGGCTGTGCGTTTACATTATTATCAATTATTTTGCTCATTTGATTCATTTGGGTACTTTTAAGTTAGTCCCATTCACTCGGCCCTTACTACATCGGATGTAAACGTGTCCGCCATAAGAAGTTCATGGTATCATATGCCACTACTTACTTGGCCAGAGTAAGCGATTAACACATGACACACATGACCTTTTTATAGTTTTCACATCACGCCCTATGGAAGTGATGCCTCTATTTGTTTCTCTTGGAAACAATATCCCGAATACATTTTCTATTCGGGTTTTTCCAAGTTTTTAATCTACATATGCAACTTTCAATTTCTACTTATTTGTTGCATATTACTATTTGTGCGATTATTTAAAATGTGCACCTGGTAATGTTTGCCCCGACGGGCGTTCCTTGCCATTAACCTTGTTCGCGGTCGTTACGCGATTTAGTCCTCGGAGAGCATGCTCCTCTTGTCATACTTCGGACCGTTCCCTCATCGTATCCACAATTCGTTTGACTCTCGTCGTCTTCAACGCGAATGTCCTTTAATTAAAACATTCACAAAAGTTAGTAAAATCAACTTTAATAATCGCCCGTATTATAATACAAGGCTTTTTCTACTATACGCGTCAACGCACGTATTTTCGTCAACTATATCAATCATTTTAATTGGGGTAACGTGTATCACACGATAGCCCTATGTGTTGTTTACAACACTTTAGCATGCTAAACTATTAACATACATGTACTACCGGATTTGCGATCAAGCCTCGAACCGAACACAATTTACTCTTTAACCATGAGCTCTGATTACCAACTTGTAACACCCGTTCTTATAAATCAAGGTTTAACGTATATTTTGCGAAAATATACATGTAATTAATGATTATATATACATCGGAAATACGGGTTTGTTAAAAACTTTTACAAATTAAGTGATATACATAATGTGATTTAATTCGCCGTTTAGAATAACGACAAAACAATGTTGCGGAAGCTTTGTTTAATGTGTGTTCGGTTCTTGCTCGATGCTCGATCTTTATCCGGGACTCTCGACATTCACCTGTGATCAAAACCAACTTAAATGTCAGTTTTGATAATTAATTAAACTAATACAACGGGGAAATTAGGAAAATCCAACATGGATATCTTAAACCCAAAACAAAAACTTATTTCTGACCTCCACCGTAACTTACGGTGTCACCGTAAGTTACGGTGGCCTCTGTGTTTCAATTATTCAACCATACAACAGTAGGTGTTTACCGTAACCAAATCATGTCCACCGTAACTTACGGTGGCACCGTAAGTTACGGTGGCCACTGCATCATTCCTTTCCTTTTTGCCGTTTTCGACACGAAAACTTTCGTATCTTTCAATCCGCTCGTCCGTTTAACCTACCATTTCTTCCTACGTGTTTGTAATTTGATTCTCCATCATATGGAGTTAAAATCTAACATCCGGTTTAGCAAAATTTCAGACTTTTAAGTCTTTGGCTTATTACCCTATTTGCCAACTTTTGACCCGTTCGTGATTTCATCATCAAACTTGTGTATTTGACCTTTATATCTCATATACTTCTTCAACTTAATGTTATTTACCATACTAGATTATAATCCCCGGTTTATTACACAAATTAAACCCGTTTTCGTTTGTATGCTTATTTTGACCCGTTAAGGGTATTTATGCACTAAGGTCCCATACATCCCTTTTATACTTATCTTAAGGATTTAATCTACCAAAACACTTATTTCCAACAACCTTTAAAGGTCGTTTGTCCGGTTTACCCAACAAGGGCATTTTAGTCAACTTTAGCCCCTCATTTACGACGAAGGGCATTTGCTACAATTTGACCCAAAAAAATGTATGTTTAACCACAATCGTATTTATACGTACCTGGCTCGAGTCAACCTAGTGACCCGTTTCAACACCTTGCTTTTATTACCGATATTCTATGGCGACGCAATTATCCAAATTACTATTCGCTCCTGTAACACATGACTTGACCACCACATTAGTTGATTTTGTCAAATGACGTTATTCCCACCATTTGACCCGTTCGATCTATATATAACACAACATTTTCATATGTAACAAAAACATGGTTTTTATTTACAAATCACACATCCGAACCATTTCGGATTTTCTCACTAGATCCCTTTCTTTCTAAAGTCAATTTCCTATATTTTTAACCCATTCGGCTTATGCTATGGGTGTCCTTTGAAACTTATTTTACTTTAGTCAATACTTGACTAAATTTTCATTTTTTTTACCCATTTTCCATTGCTAGTTACGCTATAAGGTAACTTTAAGAAAACTCTTAAACTATTAACCAATTCATGACTAGTTTACCATTTTGCCTTTTTCACCATTAATCATGGTTTAAAATGTTTCTATTCGTTCCAACCCAATTCGTTTCATGTTGGAACTCATAATTCGAACCAAATCCTTTGTTGTATTTATCGCCTATAAAATAAACACGTATACTACAAGTAGGTGTAAGTTTTACTTACCTTGCATCCGAAACATGCTTTTACTTCTTATTTGCTTCGTTTGACCTGCTTCCTTTCCAAGCCTCCACCTAGCTTGTCAAGCGTCAAACTATCATCATAATTCGTAAGACAATTAGTTTAGTTATAATCATTTACGACTATTCCATCCTACGGGTTTTATGTCGAATTTATCATTCGTCCATATCAAAATTATCATTCGATCTAATCATTGGTCAGTTTGACTTTTTAAAAGTCAATTGACTTATCAACATATTCAAATGCACATTTGGTTCAATGAACTCACTTAGGCATATTTCATCCGAACTCTTAACGAAATCAAATTTCACATACTAACTAGTAGGCCGCGATTTCATTTAGGCATTTCATATCACTGAAAATTGGCTGTTTTTGGTGACTTGTTTAACCTGTTTACATGTCTTCAAAAATTATGATTTTTTTATATGGCGTACATCTCAGAGGGTTAGGCCTTGTGTTAAAATTTCAAGATCTAACTCTTTATCAAAAATTCATAAAAATTCATTTACTAAGCTGCAATCAGATTCGTCACTTCTGACTGCAGCTTACGAAAAAAATCATTTAAAATTCCTCGTTTATCCGATTGACGAAATTCCAATTGGCGATTCTTTTAATCACTTAAAACTTTCTACAGTAAGAATTTGAGACCATAACTCAATTCCTAAATTGAGTTATGACATTCGTAATGGGCTGCAAATTCTGCCAGAAAACGCAGCTTGAACCTTTGATACGGAAAAATTCATAAAACGCTCAATTCTCGTCGAAAAAATGCGATTCCAGTGGCGTTTTAAAGATATTTCCTGGAATTACATTTTAGACTCAAGAAACACATGTTTTTATCACGTTTTGTCCAGGTTACAGCCTATACAAGTCGGCTGTAAATTCTGATCAAGAGTCGTTTGAATTCAGCTTTCAATTTAAGCAAGTTCTGGACATCATAACACCATTTTAGCAATCAAAAACCCTAACAACAATCACCTTCAATGGTGTTCATGGATTTTTTTACTAAAATTTGGCACGATTTCAACATATCTTGTCTAGGGTTTACTCCTAAACACTACAAGGTTCCTATTTCATCCATATAACAAGCATGCATCAACAAATTTCGAATACCCTAAATTCATGAGAATTTCAAGTAGAGAATTAACACCAAATTTTACATACCTTGTAACCCCCTTGTGATGAGGATCACTAATCTATGCTCAATTTTCGATTTGGACTTGGTTTGATCCTTCAATTTTGTTGATTTGTTGAAGTTAGGGTTTGAGCTCCCATGGAGCTTTCCCCTGGTCGCATACGTATGTGTGTGTATTGATTTCTATTTTTTTTTTATAAGTGTTTTAATAAAACACTATTCTAGTTGCCCATGTTTAGTCCCTCAAGTTTAGAGATTCATATATGAAGCTATAACTCATAGTTTATTATTTCATTACCCTTTACTAACTAGGTTAATTTTACCTAGTTAACTTGGTGGGTTCCGGGAGCTAAAAACCCGTTTTATTTTTAAGTCCCGTTGACTCGGGTTCTTATAAAGTCAATTCCTTAATTCTTTGATTCGCTTGTATTTAAATTATTAGGATTTCTTATTAAATCCAAATATTTACCGGGTTAACTTTACTGCTAACGGTACTTTACCCGTCTTTTGGTATTAACGGAGTATGATTACCAAACCCGTTTTAGGGGTGTTACACGTAACTCCTTGCACAGTCCGCACAGTTCGTTTCATCCTCGTATTTCTTCCTTCAGATGGGCCATCGCTTTCAGATAAAGTCACGTATACTTGTGACATTCTACTTCTAGCATGTGTAAATATCAATTATCACACACAATTGGAAGTAATTTCTAGTCAACGACAAGTGCTACTCAAGTGCACTCTAAGTCTCGTAGTGTCCTTTCTAGACTCATGTAAACAGTTTCAGGTAGTGGATGTCGCGGGACGTTTTATGCAATGAAAACTCTTGTGAAAATTGTTTTCGTGAAAGCATCCTAGAGATTGTAGACTAGACTCGAGAAGGAATCCTGGTTCACTACAATCGCAGCTCTGATACCAATCTGTCACACCCCTTTCTGCGGCGGAAGCACGAGGTGTGATCATCAAAGGTTCTCATTTCATACGAAAGGTAAACATACTACATGCTTAAAAATAACTTCAAACATTACATTACTGAAAACATATGTCAAGTGTTTACAACACGAGATAACATATTGTCTTAAAAGTCATAACTTTATTTAAAGGTAAACAAAGCGACATCCACGAGCATGAGTATGACCACGCGCACATCCATCCTAGTTACCTGAAATACATGTGAGTTTTGGAAAAACGTCAACATAATGTTGGTGTGAATTCATGCAGTTTGTGTATCTCACGTTTGTATACTTTGTATGAAAACATAGTTTGTGTCATGTATAAATCAAGTTTTCATATATATATATCAAGTATTCATGTGTACACCACGTACTCATGTATATTTCAAGTTTTTCTTGAGTACCCCACATACTCAAGTATAATTCCCGTTTTCTTGAGTACCCCACCTACTTCAAGTATAATTCAAGTTTTTCTTGAGTAACCCACGTACTCAAGTATTAATCAAGTTTTAGTATGGTATGAATTTCATGTAAATAAATTATTCCTGTAAGTATCAGGATTGTTAATGGGTTGCAAAGCCATTAACATGTGACACGACATAGGAAGTCACCAAACCTTAGGCATTTAGTTGGCATATTCTGAGACACAAAAGCACTACTCGATACTCGCCCTCACCGAGAGTGTGGCTGCCCGGCACCCGTTAGATCTAACCTTTTGTTCTGCGGTCTAGGTATATTGTTGATTAATGGTGCTTATGTACCCTATTCGTGACACGATTTCTTGTATCATTTCTCATAACGCATCATACTTGGTACTCGTCCTCACCAAGTGCGCTTCTTGTATTCTTATATCTCATCACACTAGGTACTCGTTCTCACCCAGTGTGCTTCTTGTTATCATACCATTTGTAAACATAGTAATATTTGTACATGTATTTCACCCCCGAAGTTATAAAACTGAAAACAGTTAAAAGAAAAAGGGGAGCATGAACTCACAACTTTGCGTTCCTTGCGTCGTAAACTTCACCGGATTTGCTTAATTAACATCGTGACCTATACGCGTTTTCTTAACGTTAGTCACTAGACTTGTGTCGCACAAGTACACTCACTCTCTTTTGTGTTTATTCTTGTGTTAAAAATATTTTATATTTTTAACTAAGTGTCTTACTTATATTATTTTCCCAAAAATTAATATAAGTATCTCGTGTTTTGCACTTTGCACCCGAATTATGTAACTTGTATGTTGTATGTGTATCTTTGTGTTTATACTTCTCACGAGTATTTAGTGTATTTTTAAGTCTTAATACACTAGCACGTATAACACATACTATATACACTTAGCACAAAAGTTGGTGATCAAATAATATATATATTTTTCTCAAAAATATATACATACTTAATATCCATTTTTATTCTTGAAGAAATCCTCATTTCTTGTCACCAAAAATTAGGGAAACCTTGGTAATATTTTTTAAATACTTTTTTAGGGAATAAGTTTCTCAAAGACTTATATTATTCTAAGTGTCAAAATTTATAGAAATTTTGACAGAGTTTCCCCTAAAAATGGAGGTTTCCCATGTTTTCAAAACATGTGTTTATTTTCTTTTAAATCATCAACAATATCAACAACACAATCTTTAATTACCAAACTTGTCAAAACAAGCATATACCACAAACATATGAACTTGAAAGTTTGTAAAAATATGTAGTAACTTCCTAACATATTCAGCGGATCTTGTTATCTTTAAAAATAAAATCAGTTTCTTGAAAACTTTGTTTTTGAAGAATATGAAATTTTACAACTTCTAGTCAAAAGTTATGAAAGTGTTTCTTTGTTAAATCCTCTTGTCACACAAGTGTTTACACACTTGTATGTTCACAAAAAGGCTTTTAGTTTGTGTAAGATCCGGCTTTAAAACAAGTCTTTTATCTTTTACTTGGTTTTTCCGAAAAACCACTTGTAGATCTTTAGATCTACTAGTTTAGAACTCCATTTTACAAGAAAAATCACTTTTACACAAGTTCATGTTCATGAGTGGAAGGGTTCATCATCTTACAACTCTTACACTTAACTTATCACTAGTTCATGTTCCATGAACATGATCTAGCATGGTTAGATGATGATCCATCCCACTACTAGCATCAAACAACATAAAATAATCACATCTAGATAAGATTCACAAGATTTACACCACTAGTTACTCTTTATCCATCTAGTTCATCATTCTTTCAAGACTTTTAGTTTTGATCTTGCGTGTTCTTGAGTTTTAACCGTTAAATCTCTTATTAACCACTTTAAACAAGGACAAGAGGGTGTCTAGAAGCACTTACTACTAGCTCGAGGCTAGGGAAGAAACAAGGCGTAAACAAGGTGGATAAAAGCAATGTAGAGAGGTTCTTGAGTTTCCGAAAGCACCGAGCCTCCTTGTGTGATCTCTTGCACACTTGTATCTATGTGGATTGAGGGAAGAATGGTGGATGATGGTGGTAGTGTGGCAAGGGGGTGGCGGCCGTGAGCTTCAAAGAGAGGGAGAGAGAGCAATTTTTTTTGAAGTGTTTAGTGAATGAAAGTGTGATCTTGCATGTAATTATATAACCCATCTTTGAGCTTTAACCATCAAATATTATGCCATCTTGATACTAGACAACATGAAATAAAATAATCAAAATTGTGGAGTGTGTCCCCACATGGGGAACCGATCGGTTGAGGGGGGGGGGGGTTATGGTTAGATTTCAATTGAATGGTTAAGTGATTAGTTATGTTCCAATGGTGTTAATTAGAGTATTATGTGTGTAGTGTACTACAAGGGGTGTTAGGGTGTTCGGGGACCCTAACTAGCTCAGAAAAGTGTAAACAATGTCATTGTCAATATTTTTATGTTCCGGGTAAAGTCCGGTTGTTCGGTTGGATATTGATCTGTTAAAGTGCTAAATTGCACCGTTTAGTGTCTTTCAAGTATGTTTTTGTGACACTTTCAACTCCCGACACTTAGGGAAGTATTCTGGATAATAAAACGTAATTTCTACATAATAATTATGTTGTTAAAAGCTGTTTAGAGCTGAATTTATTAAAATTCTGCACTTAAAGTGCGTTTCGGGTGCTTTTTAGTGCTTATTTTTGCTTTCGTAATGTCTATATATTAAACCCTTGTATGTACTCTTGGGTTTTAATGCCTTCTTGTCGTTGGACCTACACCTAGGCTCCAATTTTAATGTCTGACTGCTTTCTGTAGTTCTATTGACACCAAGTGTCTTACCGGTGAGTTTACTAGTATAACTGACGCAACGCTCTCGTTTATGCATAAAGCAATATTTTGTAGTATACAACGTGCATGAATTCACTTGTTTAGCATGTAATCAGTCATTGCTGACAATTAAGCACATAATTGCAGTCATTAAACAATAATTAAAGTGTACGGAAATTACCGGTTTGGTGCCAGTTGTCACAGGACAAGGTGCTCCAAACTAAACAACCAACACCACTCGCGGGATTCAAGTAGGAAAGCTTGCAAAAACCGTGAGCATACTCGATCCCTTCTTCCTTTTAATCACTTTGGGTGCAACATGTATATTATACAAACTACACATCACGTTGAAACTATTTTAAACGAACTCTATCCCTTGTTGAAACAAGAAACTATGTGTGATGCTTGTTAATCTCGTATGCCATGTATACTATTTGTGTTGATATATGCTCATTAACTTTGCTAGCTTACCTTAACAATTATAGCTCTATAGGATTAACGCACCGCCCACGATACTTGGGGTATTGTTAAGTTAAACATGTAACCTCCCGCGATACTATGTGATAGGCAAAATTAAACGCGTTGGAAACTTGGGTTTGAACATATTGTTACACAATCTAGGTATACTAGTAACTCGCATATTATAATTCATGTGGATATGAGCAACTTTTTAGACTATATTATGCTATGTAAACAAACTTGTATGCTCGCCAACTTTTTGTTGATATATTTTAATACATGTTGCAGGTTGATAGTTTGATGACGATGCGATGAAGAACAAAGATTAGGTGGACTTAGATACACACCTAAATTTAAATTATCTTTTGATGTTATGTTTTTTTGAACAATGTTGTATTTCTTTGGAATCTTGTATGACACTTAGTCCATTTATGAAATTTGAATTTTAATTATATTGTCACATAGTGTTATGATGTCTCTTGCAATCTATTTCGTCTCATCCCGATGTTTCCACCATCGGTTGGGGTGTGACAGAAAGGCCAAGACCCTAATCTTTATTGTGAATTCCACAAATATTTGGGGCACAAAATTGATGATTGCATCAGCCTGCGCACAGAAATTGAGAAAGCGTTGAAAAGTGGAAAACTCACACACCTTGTCCAGAATGTCCACAAGGAAGTCAGGCAGATCATTCGCAATGACGCGGGATTGAGGAACAAGAAAATGAAGCAGTTGGAAACCCATATGATTCAAGGTGGACCAAGGAGAAACAAGAAGAATTACAACAAACGAGCGCAAACTGATTCATGGCGCGATCAGCAGGTAATTTTCTTAGTGGTACGCGACGAATCTCGCGACAAGCGACCCGTCGCCGTCACCGGCGCATTAGGCCATTACAGAACAGAGTTCATAGATTTAGGTAGCACAACAGACATTATCTTCGAGCAGTGTTTTAACCAGTTCGAATATAAGTGATGATAAGGGCCTTCAGATAGTGAAGTATTGGATTTACGTTCGTGTTGTAGAAAAAAATCTATAAGTAAACGTGTTTAGAAAACAAGTAAGTGAGTTGATAAGAATAAAACTTATATTATGGAAAGTTGTGAATATGACATGTTTGCATAGTTCATGTGAACAGGGCATAGTTCATGTGAACAGAAGTGGTAAGCAAGAGCTCGTATGTATGTATGCGTGTATGAATGTATGCATAATTATAGGCGTATATGATTGTGTGTACGTAGGAATTAGGAATGTACGCATGTATGTATGTAAGTTGCTATATAACATACGTAAGAACGGCTCCAATTCGTGTGGGCATTAACGAATACTAATAATGTGCTTTGAGATTGGAATGTGATGCAGGTGTGAATTCGTCGGATTTATGAGGAATTGAAGCCGAACTTGGATTAAGAGAATTTAAAAGAATGCCGGAATGAACCTAAGTTTATATTAGTGATTGTTATATGATTTCCTATTATTTAGAATAATGTCGTACGAATGCCAAGGACTAACGGTTAAGTTGTATATGATGTCCACAGGTATCACACGGATTTCCTCTACCACTAACGAAGATAAATCGAGTTAAAAAGCAAGGATTGTACGGAAGAACGGTCACATAGTTTGAATTATGTAACACTTTAAAGTATTAATTTAAGTGTAAATGTTGTGAATTACTTCTAGAAAACAGATGACATTTTGTAATTGAGCCTTCACGTAAGTAATGTCGTTAATAAAGAAAGAAAATTTAAGGCTCGTTTTTCCGCTGCGTCGTTTTTAAGATGTTACGTGTTAGGGCGTTACATAATGAAACAATGATTAAAAGTGAATCTTGTGAAACTTGTAGCCTAATGAAATACGGATTCCGCACGTCATTGAATTAGGTTAATCGAATTAGTCCCGAGCTTATCGGGGTGATAAACCGGTCCTACAGAATGTGAGGAGCAACAAAAGTTGTAAATTAATAGAGGGAAAATTTGAACATATTAAAATAATTGTAAAAGTAGTTATGATGTGGAGCGTGTCTTAGAGATTTGTGAAAGTTTGTATATAATGGATAAAGTAAGGGGGTTTTAACTTTTAACGAAAATTTGAAATCTAATATGGCGTTGAGGTCAACGAAGGTTTGTAGACCACTGGACCTCCCAGATTATGGATGCTCATAGGGGGGATGGGGCACTACCCGGGTAGCATGTTCCAGGTTTGAACCCGAGCCAGCACTCCGCCGCCACCCCCGCAGGTAGGTTTGGCCGGTTGCTTTGGCCAGCACGGGTACCCGCATGAGAGGTGTCACTCTGTGAATGTTTTGGTTAACCTCAACTGTCATATGACCGTTAAAATAAAAAAAATTATTTATTTTTTAAACTTTATAAATAACCATCCTTTTCTCAACCCATTTTCACTCATAACCATCTCATTTGACTCTACAATCTATACTCATTTGCATTTTCAATGGCTAATCATTCTAACGAGGAGTTGTCGAACCTGTTTTTGACGACGCAACGCTTACGGAGTTAATGGATCCCGATACGCATTATCGACAAAAAATGATCTTCTCATCCATATTGCAGCTCAAGATCTACCGTACCTTGAGGAGGAAGATGTGTAGGAATTTTTTTATTCGTTTGCGTTGAATTATGTATTTTTATTTTATGTTAATGAATTTTATTTTCTATATAACATTTGAATTAATTTAAATAAAAAAAATAAAAAAATAGTTTGCGGCATGGGTAGGCGCTGCCACCACTTACCAGTTAATAGGTACTTGGTGCATTTTTTGATGTGGCAAATGATGGTTGCTCGAAGCTAGAGTACTTACCCTAGAGTGCCCCTTCCTCCCCCTCCCACACTAAATGTTATTTTGGGACTAGTAAAATGTGTTCATCTTCCACTACATTCTCATAAAGTTGGTTGTGTGAATATCAAGTTCTGTGAGGATGTGTGCTTGGATGCAAGCAGTACACGTCAGTGCATGGGAATTCATTCCAGATCTTAAGTAATCATATCATAGCAAGAATTTGAATATCAAGACTTGTAATTTAATCTATAAAAGAACATAAAATAAGTTATAGATTACCACCTCTATATATAACTCATAAGGGTCAGAGAGATCATCACCACAATCATCTTCTTTAACAAATGGCTACCTATGCCAACAAGCTCTCTCTTGCAATGCCTACAACTTATCAACATTGGTAATGTTCATTTTACTAAATACCCAAAGCAACATTTAATTTAATTAACATTATTTTTTAACCTCAAATTATCAAAAACTTATGCTATCTTGTTCTTTCCCTACTTTGATTGTTTCAGTGAAGATATACCAACTGACATATTGGTTCAAGTTGGCCAATCAAAGTTCCCTCTTCACAAGGTATTACCATGGAACTATGATTATAGATAATGCAAATATTGATTACTCACAATTACTTAATGGTTTTGGCAGATCATGTTAGTAGCAAAGAGTAACTACATAAAAAGATTAATTCTAGAATCAGAAGAACATGATTTTGGAATGCTTGATTTGTCCAATGTACCTGGAGGGGCAGAGATTTTTGACATATTAGCAAGGTTTTGCTACGGTGTTAAGTTTGATATTACTGTAAATAATGTAGCAGCTTTGCACTGTGCTGCAAAGTACCTTGAAATGACTGAAGAGTGCTGTGAACACAACCTTGTTAGCCACACACATGGCTTCCTCACCCAAGTAGCCCTAACTAGCCTCACTGGAGCCATTACTGTTCTCAATTCGTGTGAAGGTCTTCTTCCTGTAGCACAACAGGTCAATATTGTGAACCAATGTGTTGAAGCGGTTAGCGTCAAGGTAAATTGTCCGATTCTTCATTAGGGCGGGCTCGGCTCATTTATCTTCATGAGCCGAAAAGTTGAGCTCCAGCTCGGCTCATAATAAGCTTGAACCAGCTCGTTATTTAAAAAATAATATTTTTATATATTTACACATATTAATATACATAAAAACAAAAATAATATTTATTTAACAAACACATAATGCAGAATTTATAAATAAAAAATTTGTAAGTTACATATATATATAGAGTAAATTACAAGTTTTGTCCTTTACGTTAACACCATTTTTCTGGCGGTGTCTTTTAAGCGCAAAAGGTGACGAGTTTTGTACTTAATGTTTCAAAATCCTGCAAGTTATGTCTTTTAACCCTAACATATTTATATTTTTTGGTTAAATCAGATTGCACAAGGGTATTTTTGTCCTTTTACCTATTTATTTAAGGATAGTTTATTCTTTTCTTATACATAAATATTTAAAAAAAATAAATAAAAAAATATAACCCACCCACTACACTTTTTCTCTCTCTCTGGAAAGTCTCGAAACTCTCCCTCACATGTCACACACACCCCACACCTTCTCTCTACCACCATCACCACCCCTTACCGCCGCCACCACCTCCTAATAAACAATCATTCTACTAATATATTTTTCAGAACTCTATATATATATATAGGGTAAGAATCATTTTAGAACTCTAATAATTGCAGAACTTACAGAACTCTAAATAAATAATCATTCTACTAATATATTTTTATATATGGCATTGTTTGAGGGTATTTTTTTATCATTTATTATGATCATTCCATGTGTGTTAAGGGTAGTTTTATCATTTTTCATATATAATGTTATAATTACATATACGTAAATTGGTTCATTTACATATATGTAAACTAGTTCCTTTACACATATGTAAATTAGTTATTACACATAAATATTTGGTTTTTCATATATGTAATCATAAAAATTAATATAATATATCTTTAAATAATGTTAAATATAAAAATATATAATTGCTTATTAGCGGTTCTGAAAGTTCTGTAATATTTAGAGTTCTGAAATGAGCCCAACAAAATTTATGTTATATATATTAAAGAGCTTTAATTCAAATGAGCCAACAAGACAGGTAAACGAGCTGATATTACCTTTACTCATGCTCCGTTCGTCTACAAACGAGCCAATTTCGAGCTTTTTTTATAAGTCATATATCATTAAATTGAGATATTATCGTGTTATGAATTAACATCGATATCGATGGTAAACGGGTAACAAACTGCGCCGTTGCCCCTTTTTGAATAGCAAAACTGAGTCTTTTAAAACTACGTCCAACGAGCTAGTTGCGAGTTTTTTAACAACAGGTATTCTTCATCTGTTCTACAAGAAATCGGTATCAGGTGTTCCTGACAGGGGACTAGATTCAGATCCATCCATATTGCATGACTGCAGAAAACTAATTTTACATTTGAATTGTTGTTTCTGTTACAGGCTTGTGAAGAAGCAGATTCCCCTAGTTTTTCACCCCCAAACTGGTGGGCAGAAGAACTAACAAACCTCAACATAACCTTCTTCCAAAAAATCATCACTTCAATGAAACAACACAACCCGAATCCGCTCACAATAGTTAACGCGATCCAAATCTACGCCAAGAGATCGCTACCAGACATTAAATCTCCGATTTCCAATAACTCCCTCACTTCCAAACACAAACAAAAAGAGATTTTAAATTCGATCGTCGCTCTACTACCCGCTGAAACTGAAACTCAACAAGCCAGTTTCCCTATCAACTTCCTATGTAGCCTCCTGCGACTCGCTAATTTTCTTCAAAACAATTACGATTGTAAGAAGAAGCTCGAGAAACTGATATCAGCCATCTTAGAGCATGTGACGGTCGACGATCTGCTTATATTGTGTGATGTGGAGAGTGTAAGAAGGATGGTGATCAGATTCATGGAGAGGGAGAAGAATAAATTAGTGATGGTTCGGGTTGCTAAGACGGTTGATGCGTATCTTCATGAGATTGCAAAGGATGCTGGATTGAGCATTTTGCAGTTCAATGGAATTGCTAGTTTGGTGCCAAAAAATGTTAGGGAAGTTGATGATGATCTGTACGGAGCCATTGATATCTACCTTCAGGTAACTTTCCCTCAAAACATCTCATATTTAAAAAAATAACATATAGGTTAGGGTAATAAAACATGTTAATGAGGGTCTCTAAACGGGTTTAATCCATCAAACCCGCTTCAAATCGTGTTAGATGGGTTAACATATGATATATCATAACAAAGTTGCATCCCTTAACCAGCTAATATAGTGTTGGGGAAATTCGAAATTGCTTGGATAAATCTGAAGTCGTGTAATCACTTTCAGATCAAACAATTGGAGTGGCTACCAATCTTTGATCGGATAAAATCAGATTGATTCTAGATTTCTGTATGAGAATTTGGTTGAGAGAATTTTGAGGGATTTTGACGAACTGCAAATTCGTCTAGGGTTTGCAAAACCGTTTGAGAGCGTATTTGCAGTTTCCACAACTGCTTGCAGTTTTCAATTTTGAACAAAAAAACGTCTTTAGTCCCTCATGTTTCAAAAGTGCATATTTAGCCCGAAATTTAATTTCTGATGCAGCTCGACCCCAGCCAGGGGCTGCCGCCCCTTGGACCCCGCTTCTCTCGGGGGCGCTGCCCCCGAACCCCCGTCAAGGGGGCGCTGCCCCCTTGGATCCCCCGTTAGTCCCGATGACATTCAAATAAGCGTGCACTCTTATTTGTATGTCACGCGCAATCTCAAATTACACTAAAATATCCAACATATAGTTCTGTAAAAATTTTATCATGTTAGTAATGTCTTATTATTCAGTAATCATGTCAAGTAACTCGTGTTAAGTATATCATGCCATTCTTGTTATTAGTATACATATATTTAGTCGTGCTAAACATGTTCTTGGTGTCGTGTCATTCGTGTTAACGAACTAATTGTATTTAATCGCGTTAAACATGTTGCTTTGAGTATCCCGTTTATTAAACATGCATATGTTATTGATGGTAACTATATATTCATATAGCAAAAACAGGACCGATAAAAAACTGGAAATCCCAAAGAAACATAAAAACATGCATGTTTTAATATTTAAATATAGCAGGGGCGGACCTACCTTATAATAATAAGGGGTAGTCCCCGTTACCCTTGACGCTCCGACGGTAGTGTAAATTAAATTTTGGAAAAAATTGACGTTTTTTCGATTTCATTACCCATTTTTTTAAACGTTACCTGTATGGGAATTTTCTAGATCCGCCACTGAATATATGACACAAATAGAGTTAAGCGTATCTTACGTGACTTGTTTAGCACACTTGAGCATATATTGTCAATTCTAATTATACACTGAAGTATTTGTGTTTTTATTTTTATTTTTAGATATTCTTAAAAAATATTTTAGCTTTATACATGTTTCAGGATGAAAGTCCACGTAACCCCCTAGGATCGATAAATATTTTAGCTTTGTACATGTTTCAAGATGAAAGTCCCTGTAAATCCCTAGGATCGATGACAAACACAAATACATTATTCTTGATCGAAAAAGTAATATAGGAAACTCTTTCATTAATCATTCATCACGGATTTACACTGAGAAAAAGTACACATTCTATCACTAAGACAAACTGGCCACTAAGGCCTCAAACACACAGTCTCTCTCTAGACTCTCATCTCTGTACAATGCTTAAACAACAATGTATGTTGATATGATCATATCTTGCTCGAATCAAATTTGATAATTTTAAAAACAACATATAAAAGTAAATTACACAAACCTATTCGTCTTTAATAATAAACGTACCTGTGCAGGTAAATCGTCACTAGTCATATTACGATATTAGTAGAATTTGTAATTCCCTCGGTTAGGTTATCAATCTTTTTGTTTGTTGACTTATCATTTAACACGTTTCATCAACTCCAGGCTCATCCGAACATAGATGAAATCTCGAGATATAAAGTCTGCAACGCGATGGATCCCCTAAAGTTATCGGTTCAAGCAAGGGCCCATGCTTCCCGAAACAAAAGACTTCCATTACAAACAGTTTTGCACACACTTTACTATGATGAATTACAAGTAAGAAGTGGGCAAAGCACACCAATTAGTGCCGAAAGCATGAGGCTTCAAGTGAATGCAGATGTGAAGTTGGCCCAAGAAAATGAAAAACTGAGACATGAATTGTTGTGGATGAAAATGTATGTATCTGATATGGAAAAGAGTTATAAAGAGGGTTCTAAAGTGAAGAAACCTACATTCTTCTCATCGATGTCCAAAACTTTAGGGAAGTTAAACCCTTTTAAACAAGGTTCAAAAGACACTACAAATGTTGATGATCGAATGGATCGTACGAAGCCACGGAGGAGGAGATTCTCTATGTCGTAGCGATCGCGAAAATATATTTAAGTGGGAATCCGTTAAATCAGTTGAGAACACAAGAACTTGTGAGATCTTGGATGCTATTTGTTTACGAGAAGAACACAAGAAGTTGAAGGCTATATATGGTCTATGATGAGGATTGGCTTCAGTCGAATATGGTTGCCAACAATACTTTCTTTTTTATGTTTGTCAAGTAAAATAAACATTAAACATATTAAACTTACGTATAAATGAAAACTATATGTATGATCGGTCATGGTAATGACTAACATCGATATAACACAATATTTCGTTTCATTTTGGTTATGTGTATATGTTGATTATAATGGTGTGTAATTAAACGAATGCATATACCACCCAAATACACACACCTCTCTCTCTCATATGACATATATAAAGCTAATAATATAATAACAAGAAGGAAAAACATCTGTGGAAACCATTTTTTTTTTACTTTTAGGGACGACTTATCGTCCCTATAGGTCTTTTAAACCTATATGAACGACATATGGTATCCACATTTTTGTTCCTATAGGCCTCTCCCTACAGGTTATTAAGGTGGTCCCTATTGGTGTTGTCCCCATAGATCAACTTTTAGAAATCAAAAGTCGTCCCTATAGAGTAAAAATAAAAAAAAATGGTTTAAACTTTTAGATACCAAAAGTCGTTCCTATAGAGTTAAAATAAAAAAAATGGTTTAAACTTTTAGAGGCCAGAAGTCGTCCCTATAAAGTTAAAATAAAAAAAATAAAAAAAAAATTGGTTTAAACTTTTAGAGACCAAAAGTCGTCCCGATAGAGTTAAAATAAAAAAATTGGTTTAAACTTTTAGAGACCAAAAGTCGTCCCTATAAAGTTAAAATAAAAAAAATTGGTTTAAACGTATAGGGACGATATGTGGTTCCACCAAGTTCAAAATCATTTTTTTTCTATAGGGACAATATGTCGTCCCTACAGATTATTATTTTTAATGCATTTTTTTGTCCCTACAAGTGTTTTTTCTTGTAGTGTATTTTTAATGTTTTTTCTTCAGTGGCGCCATCCCCTCGAATTCACTCAATTCACTTTGCTAATTCTGTTTGTTCAAAGTCATGGAATCCACAACGGCTGCACCTACAAGCAACTTTCCGTCTTACAACGACATATGGGAAGGGAATGTTGTATCCACAACTGCTTCAACAGCAGTTGCTGCCGCAGCGGCTCCGATAGGACCAGCATCAGTACCTCCACCTGCAAATTCTGTAGGCGGAAGCTCTATCACCACGCTATCTGTTACTGCTCCAGTCGCCATGCCATTACCTAACTTTGACAACGCTTTCCTTTTACGGAATGCTGATCTATTGCGACAATTACAGCAGCAACAACAGCGAGAAGAGATGTTGCAGAGTCTCCGAACGAACCTGTTCAGCAGTGTCTATCCAGGGGGTAACCCCGTCTCCGTTGGAACTTTCACCTCTGGATCTATGGTAAGTCCTATAATCTCCACTCCCATAACATGTGTTGCACAATTTTCCTCGTTTACAAGTGCTCCGATGAATAACGGTCTCAACGACCTGTTTCGCCAGGGATCTATGAGTTTAAACCCTCAAGATCAGGAGCTCATCATGCCGTATCACCCCACGTCTATGACTTCTCAGTCGAAGTTCACGCTGCGGATCGTCAATGCCCCACTTCCGGCCAAGTTAAAAATGCCCCCCACGTTGAAATTCTATGATGGTACGTCCGACCCGGACGACCACATGTTCGCATTCGCCGGAGCAGCTAAGGTCGAACAATGGCCTATGCCAGCTTGGTGTCTCATGTTCGCTCAAACTCTCACCGGATCGGCAAGAGTTTGGTTCGATGGGTTGCCATAAGGATCGATTGATCACTTTGAAGATTTCCGGCGTATATTACTGCAAAACTTCTGCCAGCAGAGACGCTGCAAAAAAGACATTACCGAGGTTCACCATATAAAGCGCCGCGACGGGGAATCTGTGGAAGATTTTATTGATCGCTTCAACCGATAAAGCATGCAGATAAGCGGAGCGGTTGACCAGCTTCGAGTTTCAGGTTTTTGTCACGGAGTTTGAAACAATCAGCTTGTGGAAAAGCTCCATGAAGATCTTCCAAAAACCATGGAGATACTTATGGAGCGAGTTCGAGCCTTCGTTCGGGGAAAGAGTTCCTGCGGTTAACCGAACGAAACTACAGCAAGAAATGCCAAGGCTCAAACCACATCGTGGAGACGGAACGCGTCACCACCAAAAGATAGAAGCAGCAGTTGGAATAGAAGTCGTGGTCCGTATCAGAAGTCAGATCGAAGCAGTTTCCGAACCGGAAACATGCGTTTTAACACCTTCTCCGAGCTCACAAAATCGCCAAGTGAAATTCTTAGTACGGAAACTACCTGGTTCCCTATGCCGTCGAAGCAGCGACCTACCTCGGATAAGCACTCCAAGAAATATTGTGAATATCACCGAGACAAGGGCCATACGACTGATGAATGTTGGGATCTGAAGCAAGAAATCGAAAAGGCCGTACGATCCGGTAAACTCTCTCATCTTGTGAAAGAAGTAAAAGATGGGAAGAAATCTGCAGCAGCAATCGATAATCCGAACACCGAGCCCAGAATCAATATGATCCGGTCGACCGAATCAAGAGGGGTAAAGCGATCGAACCAACATATGGCAGCGTGGATGCATCAACCAACATACTTCCCTCCAATCGATCCAGACGATGCTCGAGACTGACCAATTACAATTTCGGCCGTTGTCGCCGGACATCTGGTCCGACGAATCTATGTGGACGGAGGAAGCGCCTTTGAAATCATGTATCTGCAGTGTTTCCAGCAGCTGAACCCCCAAGTAAAGAAGAGGTTGATTGAAGTCTCCACCCCTCTAATCAGTTTTTCGGGAGAGGTGGTTCGTCCAATAGGACAGATTACCCTTCCAACAACATTCAAAGATGGTGACAAAAGCAGGACCGTCCAGTTAACTTTTCTGGTTGTTGGCACTCATTCGTCGCATAACATAATACTCGGACGACCCGGGTTGCGAGCTCTTGGAGCGATTAGCTCGACGATACACGGTGCCATTAAATTCCCCACCGAAGCCGGGGTCGCCACTATTCTTTCGGAAGCAAACTCGTTCGTAGCCGAAGTAAGACATGCAGCGGAAACGAGCTCCAAAAAGTCCGAAGTGCCTACGGAGCTCTGGGCGATCAATCCGGACTTCCCCGAACAGCAAGTAGCTATCGGTGCTCAACTCCCAAAATGAACCAAGAAGCTCCTATGGGAATTATTGAGCAACTCGATCGATGTCTTTGCATGGAAGCACTCCGATATGCAAGGGGTTCCAAGGTCAATGGCACAGCATCATTTGAACGTAAAGGAATCAATCAAACCAATAGCACAAAGAAAAAGGCATATGGCACCGGATCGAGCCAAGGCAATTGCAAAAGATGTAAAGAGTCTCCTAGATGCCGGGATCATTCGAGAAGTCCGGTATCAAACATGGGTATCGAATCCCGTTATGGTGCGAAAAAAGGATAACTCGTGGAGAATGTGCATTGATTTCACTGATCTAAACGATGCGTGCCCGAAAGATTGTTTTCCGTTACCGGAGATCTATGAGAAGATTGACTCCGTCGCCACGTTCAGGTTGAAGTGTTTTCTAGACGCATACAAAGGGTACCACCAGATACAAATGGCGGTTGAAGACGAGGATAAGACAGCTTTTGTCACCAACGAAGGAGTTTACTGCTTCACCAAGATGCCTTTTGGGCTGAAAAACGCTGGTGCTACGTATCAGCGTCTAATGAGCAAAGCCTTCAAAGACCAGATCGAACGAAACGTAGAGGTATATGTTGATGATATCGTAATCAAAAGTCACGATGAAACCGCCATGCTGAAAGACATACTGTAAACATTCACACGACTCCGAAGCATCAACATGAAATCAAACCCCAAGAAGTGTACATTCGGGGTAGAAGAAGGAAAGTTCAAGTCATGGTCGGGTCATAAGGCCTGCGAGCCAACCCAGACAAGATCGATGCTGTTCTTACAATGAAGCCTCCAACGTCGGTAAAAGAGATTCAGTCCTTAAATGGACGACTGGCTGCTCTCCATCGCTTTTTGTCAAAAGCAGCAGACAGGTCACTCCCATTCATGGACGTGCTCAGAAAAAGCTTCAGATCGGAGTTCAAATGGACGGAAGAAGCTGCACGAGCTTTCGAAGAACTTAAAGTTTATCTCGGTACTTTACCGACCCTCACCGTACCAGAAAAGGATGAGGTGCTAACGGTCTATCTAGCTGCGTCAACCGGTGCTATCAGTGCAGTACTAGTTGCTCATAGAACCGGAGCCCAAATCCCCATCTACTACGTAAGCCGAACATTAAAAGATTATGAAACAAGATACTCAAACTTGGAGAAGCTAGCCTTGGCATTAGTCCATGCTTCGAGAAGACTTCGCCGATACTTTCAAGCTCACCCAATCGAGGTACGAACGAATCAAAGAATCCAACATGTTCTCCGACGACCTGAAGTTTCAGGCCGCATGGAAAAATGGGCGATCGAGCTCGGTGCGTTCAATATCACCTTCAGAACCAAAGGTCCGCTAAAAGGACAGGTGATAGCTGATTTTCTAGTTGAGATGCCGGAGGAAAAAGAAATGGAAGAAACCGAGAAAGCTCCAGTCAAACCCTGGTCTTTGTATACAGACGGGGCTTCGAGCTCCGAAGGGTCAGGAGCCGGATTGATTCTCACCGATCCGGATGGCACGGACATGACGTACGTGCTCCGATTAGAATTCAAGAGCTCTAACAACGAAGCTGAATATGAGGCCCTGCTAGCTGGCTTACGTCTGACAGTAAAAGTCGGAGCCAGAAATGTTGTAGCCCATGTAGATTCGTTGCTTGTAGCAAATCAAGTGAATAGGGAGTATGAGGCAAGGGAAGCCAACATGATCGAATACCTTGAGCAGGTAAAGCAGATTATGGCATCGTTCGATTCATGTAAAGTTGAACATGTCCCCCGCAGCAAGAACAAAAAGGCTGACGCGTTGAGCAAGTTGGCGTCCGTTTCGTTTAGTCATCTTGCCAAAGAGGTGAGGGTAGAAGTGTTAACCGCACCGTCAATTGCGACTCCTCGTGCTATGCAAATAGAAGCTCCGACGCAAACATGGATGACACCCATAGTCAACTACTTGGTGCACGACGTCTTGCCAGTTGATAAAGCAGAAGCAAGAAAGATCCAAATCAATTCGCTCCAATATCAGATGCAGGAAGGAGGTTTGTACCGGAATACTTTTCTCAGACCTCTGCTAAAATGTCTTGATCCGGAGCAGGCCAGTTATATCATCAGAGAAATACATTACGGCATTTGTGGTATTCACGCCGGGCCAAAAATGATCGTAACAAAAGTGAAAAATGCGGGGTATTATTGGCCCGGGATGCACGAGAGTGCAGTTAAAGAACTCCAACAATGTGAAGAATGCCAAAAGCACGCACCAGTGAGCCTCCGAGCAAAGAATGAAATGATTCCGGTGACCGCTGCATGGCCCTTCCAAAAGTGGTGCGTTGATATAGTTGGTCCTTTTCCACGATCGAGCGGAAGCGCCCAATATTTGCTAGTCGCAGTGGATTATTTCACTAAATGGGTGGAAGCCATACCATTCACAATCATCTCCAGCTATAATGTAACGAGGTTCTTTTGGGAACAAATCATATGCCGTTTCGGTCTTCCACTCTACATCGTAAGCGACAATGCAAAGCAGTTCGCGGAAAACCCGTTCAAACGGTGGTGTGAAAACTTGAAAATTAACCAAGTCTTTTCCTCGGTCGCCCATCCCCAGGGGAACGGGCAGGTCGAACAGATAAACCGCCGAATCGTTGATGGGATAAAGAGGAGACTTGGTTATGAAGGCAAAGGTTGGGCGGACGAATTATCGAACGTTTTATGGGCTCACCGAACATTGCACAAGACCAGTAATGGAGAAACTCCGTTCAGTCTTACTTATGGTACCGAGGCCGTGATTCCCGCAGAAATTGGGCTCCCAAACCAAAGATGCAAAAATTGGGAAGAAAACGAGCATGAGCTCCGATCCAACCTTGACCTATTAGAAGAACGTCGGAACATCGCGGCAATTAAAGAGGCTCGATACAAAAAGCAGATCGAAAAGTACTATAACGCCCGTGCCAAGCTTTACAAATTCAAGGTTGGAGATTTTGTGCTCCGAAGCAATGATGCAAGCCACGTTGAAGCTCCAGGAAAGTTAACCCCAAAATGGGAAGGATCGTACCGAGTCAAAGAAGCTAGTGAAAAGGGCTCGTACGTGTTGGAAAAAATCGATGGAACTCCCGTACCCCGGACATGGAATGGGGTGCATCTAAAGAAGTGTTTCATGTAAATAGCCTGCTACGGCTAAAAAAGATCGCTATTTCTTATTTTATTTCCAATTTCCATGTATGAGTCGGGAGGGTAGTGCCCCGAACAAATTTCCATTTTCTTTGTAACCGGGAGGGTTTTCCCCGGACCTATGATTAACGAATCAATAAATAAAGCGATCTGTACTTTTATAAGTATAAAGAATAGCATATGTATAAGTTCGAACAATGTCATAAATGTGCACAAACGGGCCTCGACCCATGCCTCGCGCCGATCGAGAAGGCTTAAATAGTTCCAAAAATGATTAAATCTATTAAGCAAATGATCCGTATTTAATGCGATCCGATTGTAAAACAATCTGATAAATATAAGAAGTCAACGTATGGGGAAACTTCTTTTCTATGATTCGGTCACCTAAGATGACCGAACAAAAAACCTGGTCGAACAGTAAAAATTTGGACGCAAATTAAAAACTAAGTAGCCAGGCCCGAATAACTTCACTAGAAAACGTTACTTCATATAAAACTACGGTAATATGAAACTGTAAGCAGGAAGTTAAACTGTATAATTACATGCCATAACAAAAAATATGGTAATAAAATGTCGTACGACAACAGAATCAAACGTCAAGCTTCATAATCTTCCTTTACAATGGGAAGTTCACTCCTTTGCTTGATAACAGGCAAAGGTTTGTCAACTAAGTCGGCAACCTTATCAAGCACGGAGATATGAAAATCATCAAAAGCTTTCACTGCAGCGTTCAGTGCGTCTTGAGCACTTTCGTCGTAACCAGGGACTTCATCAAAAGAACGAACAGAACCTTTGGCAGCCTCGAAGCCGTGTTTAATACCTTCGTTCGCCCCAACTGCATTTACACTGTTCACCAAATCGGAAACCACCTTCTCTAGCTCCGGGCTTTGGTGAACCAACTTAACCACCCAGTCAATCCCGTCTGTGAGAAACCATTGTTTGGTAAGCATGAGTTCCGACACCTGGGCATACAACTCAACCATTTCACCATCAGTACGAGTCAACATGCCCTTCGCCTCATCAATCGTCGCCGTATGTGATTCGATCACCCTGTCACGAGCTCTTTTGAGTTCTTCATTATCTAAAGAAAGATAAGATTTAATTAGCAAGAAAAACAAGCATTTAAAAGTAAATTACGAACGTACCGCTCATTAAACGGTGATGATCAGCTAGAAGCTGGTCATAAGATGTTTGCATCTCTTTCAACTCAGCCGTATGTCTTTTCTCCGCGCCGGATAACTTCCTCTCCAGATCGCTAAATTTCGTCTTGTAAGCTTCTAAGTCTTGAAGGGCTTTGTCTCAAGCCTCATAAGCAGCCGCAGCCGAAGCCTGAGAGGATTTATTAACTTCTTTCGCTTCCAAGACTTGTTCTTTCAAACGATCAATTTGAGAACGGAGAGAAGCTAGTTCCTGTTTCGCCTTCGACCAAATATTCTCTTCATTCTTCAAATTTGCGACTTCGCGCTCAAGCTTGCGACAATTTGATTCCGATTCGACCCAACGCTTATAAGTCTCCACCACCAAAGAATTTGACTGGGCTTGGTTCAGCATTAGGGCGTTCCCAAGCTCTGGGCCGCTCATCTTCCGGTAATGTGCATGTTCCGCCAGAGTCCCTAGATGAAACAGAGCCATTTTCGCCGACAAAGCATCCACAATCCTATCTTTATTCACCAACGACCACTCGGGTATATACTTCTCCAAAGCTCGAGCCGAGTCCATATCCCCAATATCGCCCGAACCTAACTCCCGGGACAAGAAAGCAGCTTCAGTTTTAAACCACAAAGGGAAAGAAGAGGCACTATCCCCACCATCAAATGGTTGTGGACTTGGCCTTGAAACGTTAGAAGCAACCCCAGTTGTAGGCTTACCTGAAGGTGAAGGCTCAATTTTCTTAAAGGATAGAGGCTCGGGAATATGAATATCCTCCAAAACCTTGGTATTTGCCCCTCCAAAGGATAATGGGCTCGTCGGAATGTTAACCGGACGATCCCTTGGGGTACGACCTCCATGGAGATGGGCGTCCAAGTTTGCCAACAAACCCCCAGCAGTTGAGAATTCGGTGGCTTGATCCTCCTCATCATTGTAACATCCTAAAAAAACGGGTTTGGTAATCAAACCACGTTAATAGTAAAGACGGGTAAAATACCGTTAGTGGTAAAAATTAACCCGGTAAATATTAGGACTCAAATAAATAAACCTAATATTAATTTAAAAGAATGAAAAGAATACTTGAGAAAACAAAAGTATATAAAAAGGGCCCGAGTTAACGGGACTTAAAAGAAAAACGGATTTTTAAACAAGATAAAGTAACTGGGAATAAATGACCTAGTTAGTCATAAGCCTTATAGTGATAAGACAATTTGTTAAAAACACACTACATGTAACTTGGTAAAGTGTAGGGACCAAAGGTGACAAACTTGAAGCAAGTTTGTATTAAATAAAACATCTAACACCAAAACACACACTTTAAGTGTGTGTTCTGGTCGTGAATCGCAGGAGAGCCAGGGGGTTCCATGCCCAAACCCTAGCTAGCAAAAATCAAGCAATTGAGAAGCCAAATCGACTCCAACTTGAAATCTAAGCTTAGATTAGTGATCACTTCAGTGAAAGGATCATAAGGTATGTCAAAATTTCCACTTTGGTTCCATCTCAAATCTGGATGAACACATAAGAATTCGAAATTTATGTTGCATGTTTGCTATTTGGGTAGAATAGGGTTGATATGGTGTCTAGGAGTAAGCCCTAGACAAGTATATGTTGAAATCATGCTTAGCTCAAGTTTTTGTTGATACTAAATTCATGTATGAGATGTTTTTAGGGTTTTGATTTCAAAAAAAATAGTGTTATGATGTCAAGAACAAGCTTAAATTGAAAGCTGAATTCAAACGATTCTTGATCAGAATTTACAGCCGATTTGTATTGGCTGTAACCTGGACAAAAAGTGATAAAATAATGTGTTTCTTGAGTCTAGAATGTAATTCCAGGAAATATCTTTAAAACCCCACTGGAATCGCATTTTTTCGACGAAAATCGAGCGTTTTATGAATTTTTCCGTATCAAAGGTTCAAGCTGCGTTTTCTGGCAGAAATTGCAGCCCATCACGAATGTCATAACTCAATTTAGGAATTGAGTTATGATCTCAAATTCTTACAGTAGAAATTTTTAATCGATTAAAAGAACCGCCAATTGGAATTTCGTCAATCGGATAAACGAGGAATTTTTAATGAATTTTTCCGTAAGCTGCAGTCAGAAGTGACGAATCTGATTGCAGCTTAGTAAATGAATTTCCACGAATTTTTGGTAAAGAGTTAGATCTTGAAATTTTAACTCAAGGGCTAACCCTCCGAGAGGTACGCCACATAAAAAAATCATAATTTTTTAGGACTTGTAAACAGGTTAAACAAGTCACCAAAAACAGCCAATTTTCATTGATATGAAATGCCTAAATGAAATCGCGGCTTACTAGTTAGTATGTAAAAATTGATTTTTTTGTTAAGAGTTCGGATGAAATATGCCTAAGTGAGTTCAATGAACCAAATGTGCATATGAATATGTTGGTAAGTCAATTGACTTTTAAAAGTCAAACTAACCAATGATAAAGTCAAATAGTAGTTTCGACATAAAAAATACGTGAGGTGGAATAGTCGTGAATTGAAATGACTAATCTAACCACCTTGTGAATGATGATAGTTTGTCGCCTAACGAGCTAGGTGGAGGCTTGGGAAAGAAGCGGTCAAACGAATCAAGCACGAGAAGAAAAGCATATTCGGATGCGAGGTAAGTATAGCTTACACTAGTCATATAGTTTAGAATTTCCTTTTGTTGTTTTGATTTCGAACAAGACAAATGGAAAGTTGAGATATGGTGTTTCCGGCGTGTAGTCTTACGGAACAAGATAACCAATAAGGGTAAAATTGAAATTTGGACACTTGTTGATATTAATTATTGGTTTTGAAAGATACATATTCCGTAAGCCTTATTAGGCCAAAAAGCGTTAAGAGGTGAATTATAGTTAAAACGACCGTGCGGTGTAAGTCGGAACGAGTCGTGTAGACGAGATGGCAATAAGCTTTATCTCGCCAATATTATCGGTCATTTAGACCAACGGGTCAAAAGGTGAAAATATCACTTTTTGACAATATCGACTAATGGTTTGATGAGTTGTTTGATTTCAGAAATAAATATCGAGTGGATATTTACATCGCTATTACTTAGTAGATATTGAGGCAAGGTACTTAAATGGGTCAATGTAATGATCCGAGCCAGGTACGCATAATAAGATAACTCTCATTTAAATGTAAGGCTAATGAGAGTTAAACGAAGTCTAAAATAAGTTTTTGGTTACCTTAATAGGTAAACCAAATGTTACGGACGATGGTCATTATATTTGTTATAGGTTCCTAACCATTACCAATAGTTTAATAAGGGTTTTAGCCATGGAAATGGGTTGCATTTGATGGTTTGGTTCGAATTTAAAATGACCCTAAACATGATTTCCGCAGCTTTTTATACGGATTTCGACTAATCTTAAAAAAATCATATAAAATCAACCGTTTATCCGATTTGGGTGTTCTATACCTTTTCGGAAAGCTTATGAAGTAAATTTTTACTGTTTTCAATCATAAGAAACAAATGTGGTTGTTAAATAGGCCAAAAGAATGAATTAAACAGCTGTTCAAAACCTTGAAAGCTGTTTGAAAAATGAAAATATAGTTGCTGTGCTGATTTTATAAAAATCATATAAAATCATAGAAAATTCGTTAGAAGGTGTACCTTATATGCTTGCGAAGGTATTGAAGTTTTCTACGATCCATCTTTGAACATGTTAATCTAGTTCGGACCTTGAATGGGTCATAATGGTCAATTACAGCAGCTGTATAGAAAATCGCTGCACATTAATTATGTCATTATTAATCCAGAAAAAGACATATGATTGCGTATACTTGATTTAGTCATGCCACCGTAAGTTACGGTGGAGCTGATATGATTACGATGGTTACATACTGAGTTACGGTGGAAGGATAGACTTTCAGGGGCTACCGTAACTTACGGTGTCACCGTAAGTTACGGTGGACCCAGAAACAAAGTATATTTTATTTAGTTTAAATTCCCGGATTCGTTTAGACACGTTTTAAACCTCGTATGACTAAAGTATTTCATGTTTATGGAATATAGGTACTTTTGGATGCCGGAAGACGATCAAGCTCAGCGAAGAACCGAACACGATAAAGATACACGCTTCCGCACTTTGCCACGTTGTAAATTTTAAACAACGAATTCGATCACGTTATGTAGAATAACTTATGATTTGTAAATCTTTTAGTAAACCCGTATTTCCGATGCATATGTAATCGTAATTACATGATTGTTTTCGTAAAAGATTCATTAAACCTTAAATTATAAGAACGGGTGTTACAAGTTGGTATCAGAGCCTTGGTTTAAGAGATTCAAGTATGGCGGGAAAGCTATGCTTGGACTTAAACCTTATGCTCTTAATAAAGAATTGGTGTTCGGTTCGAGGCTTGATCGCAAATCCGGTAAGTACATGTATGCTAATAGCTAAGCATGCTAAAGTGTTGTAAACAACACATAGGGCTATCGTGTGATACACGTTACCCCTATTAAAATGATTGATTTAGTCGACGAAAATACGCGCATTGACGCGTATAGTAGAAAAAAAGAGCCTTTTATTATAATACGGGCGATTATTAAAGTTGACGTTACTAACTTTTGTGAATGTTTTAATTGAAGGACACTCGCGTTTGAAGACGATGAGAGTCAAACGAATTGTGGATATGATGATGGAACGGTCCGAAGTATGACAGGAGGAGCATGCTCACCGAGGACTAAATCGCGTAACGACCGCGAACAAGATTAATGGCAAGGAACGCCCGTCGGGGAAAATATTACCAGGTGCACATTTTAAATAATCGCACAAATAATAATATGCAACAAATACGTAGAGGTTGAAAGTTGCATATGTAGATTTAAAAAAAAAACTTGGAAAAGCCCGAATAGAAAATCTATCCGGGATATTGTTCCAAGAGAAACCAAACAGAGGCGTTACTTACATAGGGCGTAATGTGAAAACTATAAAAAGGTCGTGTATGTCATGTGTTAACCGCTTACTCTGGCCAAGTAAGTAGTGGCATATGATACCACGAGTTTCTTATAGCGGACACATTTACATCCGATGTAGTAAGGGCGGAGTGAATGGGACTAATTAAAAAGTACCCAAATGAATCAGATAAGCAAAATATTTGATAATAATGTAAACGCACAATCGAGTGACGGAAGCGTATTACATCAAGATAATGAGCCCGAGTGAAGGGACAAACAAGCATGTAAAATGATTTAGACAAGTATTGGGAGGGAGTGTACTTACACTCGAACCCAGGAAACGCAAGCATGTAAAATGATTTAGACAAGTATTGGGAGGGAGTGTACTTACACTCGAACCCAGGAAACGCAAGCATGTAAAATGATTTAGACAAGTATTGGGAGGGAGTGTACTTACACTCGAACCCAGAAAACGCAAACATGTAAAATGATTTAGACAAGCATTGGGAGGGAGTGTACTTACACTCGAACCCGGAAAATGCAAATATGTCCCTTAACGGGTCGTTTTTGTAAAACGTCAAACTTAAAGACAAAGTTGGAATATAAAAATGAAGCGAGGTCTTAATGCATACCGGGAGGGTTGCAATAATAACGACCTCGGTAAAACACCCGGTTGATGGGTAAGAATTAAACACATGCGTAAACCAAGAGACATGAACGCGGGTTGAAAAAAAAAATTCAAAGGACTTGGATTACGAGTTATGACTATAAAATCTCGTATATAGAAATTGTGAGTAAATATGTTCAACTATTCGAAGTCGAATGGGTTGAATAAAGAATAAAGTTGATTGTTTATAAGTGATGGATTTCACATTAATAGGTCAAACATGTTGAATACAATATAACGCCGAATGGCACAAATGAGCGCTAGCCAGATAAAGGTCGCGTTAAATGCAAGAGAATAATGAGCCCGGTAATGGGATATAACTAAATAAGAATAAATTATGGACTGTCAATATCCTGGTATGGATAATTGACAAAAGTCAAAGAGAAGATCCTAAAACTAAAACTTCGGTTTTAGTAAGAAATAATGTTTTTACAAACATAAATTCTGATAGGAATTTAAATAGTAAGCATGAAAGATACAAGTCTTGACACTGATAGGCGCAAGACGATATATTCGAAAAGTGATATTTTCGAAAATGAAATTTTGATATAAATTAAACATGATGTAACACAATCACGGTCAAGAAATGTAATGTGAAGTAGAATCACATTATAACCAAGCAAGCGGTAAAAAGTAACTGGACTAATAAGTCTAATTAGTGAGACCCGTCAAGGTCATTTAAATAAATTTGGTTTGCTTGTAAGCAGTAGGTTCGGTATGACTGAACCGAATAAATAAATTTGAAGACAAAAGAAATTGCTGCTAAAAGTGAAAGATTTCATTAAAGACCTTTAAACTGGTCAAAATACCGGATTCATAAAGAATTCGATAGTATATGAAAGCGATGGATATCGCTGAGTTAACTAAACTAGTGGAAATAACGGGATTACGTTATTTTAAGTTGCACTACGTCGTATGAGGTACGTAGACAAATAGTAACCAAAAAGATGTTACCATACTTATCTGGTAATACTAACAATTGGTTAAAAGTATAAGTAATGTTTAAAAGATTTCTTAGATCAAATACATTGAGTTTAAACTCAATAAATTATGTAAGAAAAGGTTTCGAGGACGAAACCTCCCTAAGGGGGGTAGACTTGTAACATCCTAAAAAACGGGTTTGGTAATCAAACCACGTTAATAGTAAAGACGGGTAAAATACCGTTAGTGGTAAAAATTAACCCGGTAAATATTAGGACTCAAATAAATAAACCTAATATTAATTTAAAAGAATGAAAAGAATACTTGAGAAAACAAAAGTATATAAAAAGGGCCCGAGTTAACGGGACTTAAAAGAAAAACGGATTTTTAAACAAGATAAAGTAACTGGGAATAAATGACCTAGTTAGTCATAAGCCTTATAGTGATAAGACAATTTGTTAAAAACACACTACATGTAACTTGGTAAAGTGTAGGGACCAAAGGTGACAAACTTGAAGCAAGTTTGTATTAAATAAAACATCTAACACCAAAACACACACTTTAAGTGTGTGTTCTGGTCGTGAATATCGCAGGAGAGCCAGGGGGTTCCATGCCCAAACCCTAGCTAGCAAAAATCAAGCAATTGAGAAGCCAAATCGACTCCAACTTGAAATCTAAGCTTAGATTAGTGATCACTTCAGTGAAAGGATCATAAGGTATGTCAAAATTTCCACTTTGGTTCCATCTTAAATCTGGATGAACACATAAGAATTCGAAATTTATGTTGCATGTTTGCTATTTGGGTAGAATAGGGTTGATATGGTGTCTAGGAGTAAGCCCTAGACAAGTATATGTTGAAATCATGCTTAGCTCAAGTTTTTGTTGATACTAAATTCATGTATGAGATGTTTTTAGGGTTTTGATTTCAAAAAAAATAGTGTTATGATGTCAAGAACAAGCTTAAATTGAAAGCTGAATTCAAACGATTCTTGATCAGAATTTACAGCCGATTTGTATTGGCTGTAACCTGGACAAAAAGTGATAAAATAATGTGTTTCTTGAGTCTAGAATGTAATTCCAGGAAATATCTTTAAAACCCCACTGGAATCGCATTTTTTCGACGAAAATCGAGCGTTTTATGAATTTTTCCGTATCAAAGGTTCAAGCTGCGTTTTCTGGCAGAAATTGCAGCCCATCACGAATGTCATAAATCAATTTAGGAATTGAGTTATGATCTCAAATTCTTACAGTAGAAAGTTTTAATCGATTAAAAGAACCGCCAATTGGAATTTCGTCAATCGGATAAACGAGGAATTTTTAATGAATTTTTCCGTAAGCTGCAGTCAGAAGTGACGAATCTGATTGCAGCTTAGTAAATGAATTTTCACGAATTTTTGGTAAAGAGTTAGATCTTGAAATTTTAACTCAAGGGCTAACCCTCCGAGAGGTATGCCACATAAAAAAATCATAATTTTTGAGGACTTGTAAACAGGTTAAACAAGTCACAAAAAACAGCCAATTTTCATTGATATGAAATGCCTAAATGAAATCGCGGCTTACTAGTTAGTATGTAAAAATTGATTTTTTTGTTAAGAGTTCGGATGGAATATGCCTAAGTGAGTTCAATGAACCAAATGTGCATATGAATATGTTGGTAAGTCAATTGACTTTTAAAAGTCAAAGTAACCAATGATAAAATCAAATAGTAGTTTCGACATAGAAAATACGTGAGGTGGAATAGTCGTGAATTGAAATGACTAATCTAACCACCTTGTGAATGATGATAGTTTATCGCCTAACGAGCTAGGTGGAGGCTTGGGAAAGAAGCGGTCAAACGAATCAAGCACGAGAAGAAAAGCATATTCGGATGCGAGGTAAGTATAGCTTACACTAGTCATATAGTTTAGAATGTCCTTTTGTTGTTTTGATTTCGAACAAGACAAATGGAAAGTTGAGATATGGTGTTTCCGGCGTGTAGTCGTACGGAACAAGATAACCAATAAGGGTAAAATTGAAATTTGGACACTTGTTGATATTAATTATTGGTTTTGAAAGATACATATTCCGTAAGCCTTATTAGGCCAAAAAGCGTTAAGAGGTGAATTATAGTTAAAACGACCGTGCGGTGTAAATCGGAACGAGTCGTGTAGACGAGATGGCAATAAGCTTTATCTCGCCAATATTATCGGTCATTTAGACCAACGGGTCAAAAGGTGAAAATATCACTTTTTGACAATATCGACTAATGGTTTGATGAGTTGTTTGATTTCAGAAATAAATATCGAGTGGATATTTACATCGCTATTACTTAGTAGATATTGAGGCAAGGTACTTAAATGGGTCAATGTAATGATCCGAGCCAGGTACGCATAATAAGATAACTCTCATTTAAATGTAAGGCTAATGAGAGTTAAACGAAGTCTAAAATAAGTTTTTGGTTACCTTAATAGGTAAACCAAATGTTACGGACGATGGTCATTATATTTGTTATAGGTTCCTAACCATTACCAAGAGTTTAATAAGGGTTTTAGCCATGGAAATGGGTTGCATTTGATGGTTTGGTTCGAATTTAAAATGACCCTAAACATGATTTCCGCAGCTTTTTATACGGATTTCGACTAATCTTAAAAAAAATCATATAAAATCAACCGTTTATCCGATTTGGGTGTTCTATACCTTTTCGGAAAGCTTATGAAGTAAATTTTTACTGTTTTCAATCATAAGAAACAAATGTGGTTGTTAAATAGGCCAAAAGAATGAATTAAACAGCTGTTCAAAACCTTGAAAGCTGTTTGAAAAATGAAAATATAGTTGTTGTGCTGATTTTATAAAAATCATATAAAATCATAGAAAATTCGTTAGAAGGTGTACCTTATATGCTTGCGAAGGTATTGAAGTTTTCTATGATCCATCTTTGAACATGTTAATCTAGTTCGGACCTTGAATGGGTCATAATGGTCAATTACAGCAGCTGTATAGAAAATCGCTGCACATTAATTATGTCATTATTAATCCAGAAAAAGACATATGATTGCGTATACTTGATTTAGTCATGCCACCGTAAGTTACGGTGGAGCTGATATGATTACGATGGTTACATACTGAGTTACGGTGGAAGGATAGACTTTCAGGGGCTACCGTAACTTACGGTGTCACCGTAAGTTACGGTGGACCCAGAAACAAAGTATATTTTATTTAGTTTAAATTCCCGGATTCGTTTAGACACGTTTTAAACCTCGTATGACTAAAGTATTTCATGTTTATGGAATATAGGTACTTTTGGATGCCGGAAGACGATCAAGCTCAGCGAAGAACCGAACACGATAAAGATACACGCTTCCGCACTTTGCCACGTTGTAAATTTTAAACAACGAATTCGATCACGTTATGTAGAATAACTTATGATTTATAAATCTTTTAGTAAACCCGTATTTCCGATGCATATGTAATCGTAATTACATGATTGTTTTCGTAAAAGATTCATTAAACCTTAAATTATAAGAACGGGTGTTACAATCATCATCCAATGTGATGGTTTTTAAATCCATCTTCGTTTTCATCTGTTTGACTTTCGGACCGGACTTAGAAGAAATAGTCCGTTTTCTCTTCAAACTGATTTGAGGATGTTCTTCATCATCACCATCATCACCCTTTTCGCTTCCCTCAACATGCACTCCTTCATCTTCAACAGAAACGTGTACTCCTTCGTCTTCGATAACAAACTTGGATCCGGACCCTTTCGTCCTGCTTGAACTGGTTTTCTTGCCCTTATCACCACCAACCATCACCGCAGCCTGAGCCGGAACTAAGCCTGAACCTCCTTGACCGGCCGAACCTCCTTGATTACCCGGAGCCTCGGGCTGCCGAATCTGATAGAGATTCTCTTGAACGATGCTTAGATACGGAGGATCGCCTTTCGGTGTCCTGGTGGCCCGGACGTCGAGCTCCTTGGAATCAAAAGATTTTAACCTCAAAGCCTCCATTAAACCCATAGCTGCATGAAAACAAACAGTAAATAATATCTACAGTCCGGCACGATATAAAACATACGAACGGGCAAAACAATCAAAACAAATTTAAGAAACACCGCATAACTAACCCTCTTTATTCCACTTGAGGGTAGGATACCACTCCGGTTCGGCCCAGATCGTGCTAATCCGCCCCATGGCAAGGATGTGTTCCGGATACTTCTGTATACGTCCAGCTTCCTTAATCAAGTTCGCATATAAATCCTGGTTAAACTCGAAATCTTCAGGAAGAGGGGGTGGAAGGCGAGACTTCTTCAGCCTCCATGTCATAAACTCCGGAACGCATCAATCGTCAACCAAGAAGAAGTGATCCTTCCAATCCTTTATGTTAGTAGTAATCCACGTATAACAACAAGAATTTTTATCCCTAACTTCGAAGGTGTACCAGCTACCGGACCGATTCAGCTTGTAAAAAGCCCGGAACACATCCAAATCCGGGTCGGATCCCAAACCACAACAAGCTAACTCAAAGTGACACACCTTGGCAAGGCCGAAAGGGTTCATTTGAGAAAGATGAACCTCGTGAAATAAAAGAACTTCGATCAAGAACTTCGTCAGAGGAAGACGATAGTTGCAGTAATCGAAAAGGCGAGTATAAATCCCTATTTTCCCCGGTACGAAAGGATAAATAGGCGTATTCTTTTCGGGGAGAACAGGGTGTAATGAGGCAGGAATTGCGTAATTATCTATATACCACTGTAAACCATTTTTACTCAAAATATTGAAGCAACCGGGTAGATTGCTCTTGTTCGCCATACTAAAAAGAAGGACACTAACCTGTTTAATGAACAATTTTGCCTCAGAGAGAAGAAAGGAGGAGATAAAGTAAAAAGTAAAAACAAAAGTTACTTTTTCGCCCCCTTTTATAAGGATATACACCGCCTCACCATAACCAATGAAAGATCGACACGTCATGACAACTGACGCACATCAAGCGTCACGTCAGCAGGGAAAAATAAAGTGACTGTCTGTCATCCAGCAAAAGTCACCGCCCAGAAATTTAAAATTCAAAAAGTCAGTAAACGACAAATCAAGGATTCAGCCCGCCAAAATTACGCCGTTATAGTTCGAAGCTTTTACCTAGGAAACACTACGAACTAGGGGGACTTGATGAGGATACGTCCTTGGTCGGACCGAATCATTGCCAACATAGAACCGAGCTATAGCACATCAAGGTCGGATCGCACCTCATGCTATAAACGGAACGATCAAATACACTGGTACGCCATAACTAACTGGGCCCTACAGCCATAACCGCCATGACAGTGACTGGTCCGACCCTAACTAACTCGCCACGTCAGCATACCCAAAGACTATAAATACCACACTTAGGCCTCCAAAAAAGGGTAATCGCTACTTTCTCTCTCTAAATTCTCCTCTCTCTCTCCCTGGCCTATTTTCTCCTCACAAATACTTATTCTCACGTCCGAGCTTGGTCACAGAAGGCCCCCCTCCCTGTGACGAGGCTAACGGTGTGCTTGTTTACTTGTGATCTTGCAGGTTCTTGCTAGGTCATCTGAAGCTTTACTCTAACCAGGTCGGACGAACTGGTTTTTAGTCTTCATCCCCATAGATCAACTTTTAGAGACCAAAAGTCGTCCCTATAGAGTAAAAATAAAAAAAAATTGGTTTAAACTTTTAGATACCAAAAGTCGTCCCTATAGAGTTAAAATAAAAAAAATGGTTTAAACTTTTAGAGGCCAAAAGTCGTCCCTGTAAAGTTAAAATAAAAAAAAAATAAAAAAAAATTGGTTTAAACTTTTAGAGACCAAAAGTCGTCCCGATAGAGTTAAAATAAAAAAAAAATTGGTTTAAACTTTTAGAGACCAAAAGTCGTCCCTATAAAGTTAAAATAAAAAAAAATTGGTTTAAACGTATAGGGACGATATGTGGTTCCACCAAATTCAAAATCATTTTTTTCTATAGGGACAATATGTCGTCCCTACAGATTATTATTTTTAATGCATTTTTTTTTTGTCCCTATAAGTGTTTTTTCTTGTAGTGTATATAACTTTAAAAGCAATAAACATAACATACGTTTAATAATATGCTGATTCGATATTTACAAATTATTTAATTTCATTAATAAAATGACACGGGAATATAATATTACTCTTAAATATTGCAATTAATAAGTTTAAACAAATTTCTTTGAGTTCTCTTTATATAGAACCAGGGCCTTTGTGATAGTGACACCCACATAAACATTTTTGATTAACCCATTGAACATGTCTTTTAGCAGTAGTTTCGAAAATCAAACAAGACTTTAAAGCCTTCATACACCGTGGAAGATTACGTTTGCCAAGCGAAGATGTTAAAAAGCATATAGTGTCCCATCTAGATGATGATTTGAAACATAAACTCCTTGCCGGAAAAGCTGTTTTGAAAGTTGTCTTAATCCACCAGACAAATAAAGGCACTGATAAGTACGACGTAGGGTTGAGGTGCACAAAATCAAGGTTCTTTGTGTTAGAAGATTCTGAGAAAGTTGTGAATGATTGTAAGTTAGAGGACAATTATACAATTTCATTACAACTTAAGGAAGTGGTAGGAGGAGAATTGCATGTTTATTTTTGGTTTCGTAAGGGGGTTGATATTCCACTTTCCATCAGTCAGCACACTGCACACCTAATCATGTTCTGCCACGTCATTGAACTTGGTTCCATCACCAGTGATGATGGATTTTAGTGAGGGTGCCATGATCAACCCAAGTGGTGAGAAGATTGCGGATGTTAAAACAATAACTTGTGAAGAGAGGCTTTGATAACGCGTGGTGTGACACGCAGCAATTTAGGCCTGTACCGTACCAATGTGACACGTATAATGAACGAATAATAATAATATTTTATTAAATGTGGTGTTATTATGTGATATCTGAAGTGTTGGTAAATACTTCATTTTGAATACCCAATACGTGACTAGATGATTTTGAATAGTTATTACGTGATTATGTGCTTTCATTATAGTATTTTATGTGAAACCCCACTAAGTGATTACGTAATTACGTAAAAATAGTTGACTATGTATTATTACGTGACTACGTGATTTTGAATACCCATTTCGTGATTACGTGATTTCATTATATTATTTATGTGAAACCCCACCAAATGATTACGTAATTACGTAAAAACAAAACATGTAATACATAATATATTATATGGAATACCTAATATTTCAAGTATACTCACGTATTAATGATTAGCCAAATCAACATATAATTACCACATAATGTCGTATATTAGAGATTTAATCAAGCAGTAAAGCATAAACAATCAAGTTCTTATTATTGAATGTCTAATCACGTAATGAATTTATATTGAATGTATAATCAAGTAATGGTTTATGTTGAATGTGTAATCATGTAATGTGTATTCAAAATCACATAGTCATGTACAGAGTATTCAAAATAACGTAATCATATGTAATGGGTATTCAAACTCCTGTATTTTTTTTAAGAAAAATATAGCAATAGGCTACTCGAATTAAAGAGGAAGTCATGCTCGTTAATACAGTGTATTTTTTTTTAAATATTAACGCATGAAAAAGTTATAGCCGTTTGAAAATCAATGAGAGAAACTAGAAATTACACTTCCTGCCAATGACACTTGTGACTTCCTCATTATTGCGTATGTTACGTACGAGAATTGTGTCTTGTACATGATCTCTACACTATTTTATGAATTCATTTTTCTTTAAGAACAGGTTAGAATGGTTTTATAAATATGATTCGTTTGTTGTGATTTTAATTGTACTCTCCTTTGATTTTAATATACAAAAAAGATTCGTGGGTTGCCCCCATATCACTCTATCTGTTCATTTGTTTGATTTGATTGTTTTACCACCTGGGCCAACAATTGGTATCAAAGCTAAAGTGTAGCTCCTACCCGAGGGTGAAGATCAAGAAACAATTAAGAACAAAAAGTGATCTAAAACCGAAATCTTTTTTGGAATCTTGTTTCACCACACCACCGCCAACAACAACACCGTCCTTGTGCAACTAGTCATCGCTGAACCGCCGGTCCACACGCCTTTACACTAGTTATGCCCAACGATTGGTGGTCACGACCCATTTTCCCGACGTATGTGGTCACGTGCCACCTACGTTGGCCGTCTTTTTTCCAGGTGTTGTTTAGAATACTGAGACACACGTCCCTATGTGGTCAGTTTTTTTATTTAGTATAGTTTTTCGTTCAGGTCTGATTGGGGTTCATTTGTGAATAAGAAAAGAAACCAAATGTAGATCATGGTAGGTGACAAAGAATAGAATTCAGGAATGGTGAGGGAATCGGCGGTTAGTTTGATGTTGCAAGCACCAAAGTTGGCCTCGACCAACTACGTAGTGTGGTTGGTTATGGTGAAAATCGTGTTAGGTGTGAATGGCTTGCAAGATGTGATTAATCAAGAAACCCTACCAGAAGATGTTATGCTTCAAATGGCTAAGTTCACGGAACCAAAAGACGAATGGGAAGCACTAAAAGTTCGTTATCTTGGTGCAGAAATAGCACATAATACTCGTCCTCAAATGCTAAGAAGCGAGTTAGATGGATTAAAGATGGGAGAGATAAAAAGCACTAATGAATATGCAGCAAAATTGGGTGGAGTACAGTCAAGTTACAAGAGTTTGGGAGCAACACTTGAAGAAAAGGCCCTTGTAAGAAAATTGTTGAGCTCTATGTATGATAAAAGTGTACCTATATTTTCCTCAATCAAGCAATTTGAAGAGATAAAAAACATGACATATGAAGATGTGGTTGGAAGATTAAAAGGCATATAAAGAAAGAAACAACTTCAAGATTGTGAAGGTAAGTTCGTCCCAAAACCAGCTCTTGTTCACCTAATTTGAAAGGAAAGTTGAAAATTACCGAGGACGTGGAATACCTATGGATGATGAAGAAGGAGTCCAAGATGGAACAATGAACTTGAGAATAATCAAGGCGAACAGGGTCAAGACCAAAGAAGTAAGAACCCGAATGAAAGGCGTATAGAAAGAATACTTTGAGGTGCTACAATTGTGATAAGACTGGGCACTATTTGAGCGAGTGCAAAGCACCAAAGAAAGGGAAAGAAAAAGTGAATTTGACAAAGATGGAAAACGAAGGTGATTGTAATCACTTTTTGATTATGGCGTTCTATTCAATTGAGAAGGTACGTTTGTATGAAGAACGAGTTATTGCGGGAATGTTTGAAAATTATGGAAAATATGAAGAAACATGGTACTTAGACAATGGTGCAAGTAACCACTTGCCTGAAAAAAAATTCTTTACTACTTTGTATGAACAAGTTTCGAGTCAAGTAAAGTTTGGTGATGGATCAATGATTGAAATCAAAAGTAATGGGAATGTAACCATGGTACGTTTTGTGATGTTTTCTAACATACCTAAGTTGAAAACTAATCTTCTTAGCATGAGATAGTTGGATAAAAAAGGATGCAAGATTGAAATAACAACGGGATATTGAGGCTAGAGGTGTACAAATCGGTTTTTTTCAAAAACCGGTTTCGGTTTTTTCACCCAAAATAAAAACCGTTTTTTTTTATAACCGGTTCCGGTTACTAACCGGTTTTTGAGGTCCAAAACAATAACCGGTATAACCGGTTGGGACCGGTTTTTTACCGGTTTTAACCGGTTTTTTAATAACCGGTTCGGTTAATAACCGGTTTTTGAAGTCAAGAATAGTAACCGGTATAAAAACCGGCGGTTAAAAAAAAACTGGTTATAAAAAAACCGGTTAAAAAAAAACCAGTTTCGGTTTTTTTTTCCGGTTTCGATTCTAAAACCAGTTTTTTTGTACACCTCTAATTGAGGCTAGATGATCAGAAAGGAAAATTGTTGATGAAGGCTCAAAGAAATCTGAATATGATATATAACATCAAGCTTCATGCGTGTTCTAATCCTAAAAGCTTTGAAGATGAAAAGAAAGTCATGGCGTGAAACCGACTATGAAAGTGAGAGAAATTCGGTTTGGAATGATCCCAAAGGATTTGTTTGGTATACGTGAAAGTATTGGTCAAGAACGAGATGATGAGAAGAATTGAGTTGAGAGAGAAAGTAGCAATGTGCTTCAAAGTTGAAGATGGAAATAACGAATGCTAAGGTTGCAAAAACGATTAAGTAAGTATGTCAGAGTTAGTTAAAGAGAAAGAATAAAGACAAGAAGATGAATATTTCAAGATTAGGGAGGTGAATGAATGACTAACCTTGAAATTAAATAAAAATTAGTGTGTGTTTTGATTATTATATTTGAATTTTGGACTATTTTGGTTAGAAATACCGAGTCATATTTTAGGAATAGATTGTTCTTTTGAAAAACAAGTTAGAACAGTCTTATGAATAAGACTAGTTTTATTGGATTTTAATTGTACGTTCTTTTAATTTGAATATACAAAAAAGAGTTGCGGGCCCCATATCCATGTGTTTATTTGTTTGTTTGATTTGATTATTTGAGTACATGGGTCAACATATAGACCACCTGCAATGGATTGTAGTTAAGTCCTAATAGCACTTGTTTTTGCAATGTTTTCGTAACCTCAATCTGACAAGGAACTACATACATGTAGAGGTGTTCACGAGCCGATCCGATCTGAGCGAGAATATGCTCGTGCTCGGATTAAATTACAACCGATTTGGTCCAATCGGATTGAATTTGCAAAACCGAGCACAAAAATGATGCTCGTGTCGGATTGAATTTGAATCGAGCGGATCGTTTTCGCTCAGTTTTATAAGAAAACATTCTACAAAAAAAAAAAACAACATTCTTAAATTTTTATCACCAATTCAGAGTACATTGTACAAAAACTGTAAAAAGAAAGCCACCTTTTAACTAGAGTCATCAAAATAACAGCCTTCATTAAAACATGTATAACTTGTGTACACTGTACACAGATGATTTCGGTTTCAATTAAATGATTTAACTGTACACACAGTATAACATGTACACAGGTTATTAAAACACAAAATCGACCCATGTAATTATAATTTCCTTCAAGATTATTTAGAATCATATACTAGATTGGAAAGTATGTGAAGCAAAACTCTTTATTTCAAAACATAAATTCGATCCATATAAGAAAACTAACCTTTACTTGAAGATTCAAATTGGGGATGAAGATGTAGGGGAGTTGCTGGAGGTAGGACATTCGCCGGAGCTAGGTCAGTTGCTGGAGCTAGGGCAGTGTGTGCAACTGAGCGTGACTGTGTGAGTGTGTGCAACTGTGCGTCTGAGCGTGAGTGTGTGGCTGCGCTGTGTGCGGCTTGGAACAATGGGGAAGGAGAATTAGGAATTAGATTTAGGGTAAGGAATGGGCTAAGTATTTTTATGGGCTAAGTATGATTTGGCGTTGTATTTTTTTGGGCTACTTATGCTTATATTAATTAAATATATATTAATTATTTAATAAAAATAATTCGAGCGATCGACGAGCGGGCGGACCTTTGCTCATGCTTGGCTCGTTTTCAAATCGAACCGAGCCGAGCGGCTCATTTACAAACTAAGCGTGAATCAAACGAATATTTTTCGGGCATTTTTCGAGCGATCGTCGAGCAGTTTGGACAGCCCTATTAATTTAGTATTTTGGAAATAAGCCATTAAAATTAAACAAAAGAACCAATAAGTCCCATTTGATATAACATGGACTTATTTTACTCTTGTCAACATAACATGGAATTAGTTTACTCTTGTCAACATAAGCATAAACGTGGGCAAGTCTCATTTTATATAACACTAGGTTTTTTTTATTTCGTGCGTTGCAGCAAAACAAAGTAAATGATAATGTTAAACAAATGTTATTTGAAAACGAAATATATTGTTTACAAAGCCAAACCATTATAGATTATCATCGTCCAGTAAAACGATACCAAATAAATACTCTATTGTCAATAATACTTCACATTTAACAACACTTTATATCAGAATGTCCAGGGTAAAAAATAAGCACCACTACGTACTTAAGTTATTAGAAAATAAATTAACAAATACAACTTATTAAAGAAAATTAAATTAATCGATAAAGGAAATATAATTATAAAAAGAAAAAAATATTTAAAACAAAAAAGTAAATGACAAAGGTATGTGGTTAAAAGTTAAAGTAAATATAATATAATAATAAACAATTATAATACTAAACTAATAAATATTGAAAAAACCATATATTATTATAAAACAAAAATCACTATTCATCATCATTCGTCAACAATATATATAACTAGTGTTATGCGCCGCCCGCGTTGTGGGGCGCTAAACCGAATATTTTTTTAGTTTAATAACATGTACGCCTTTATTTCGGTTACTTATACATGCTACTTATAACACGATGCCAAAAAAAAATACATCGATTCAACCAATTAAACCAAAACACTACCATAGTTTTGCAAAAAAATAACTAAAACGATGGCAAGCATGTAATTTAGAGTTGAGGGCAAAACAATAATTTGTTATGACCAATTAACAAGTGCTAGACAGCTGTTTGACACGAAAAAAAAAACTACACTGAGACAACAAAGTAAAATAAAACACTACCATAATTTTGTCAAAAAAAAAAACCGATGGCAATATTGCAATTTTGAATTGAGGTAAAATCATAATTTTGAAATGGAGGCAAAATTATATTTTGAATTGAGGGCAAAACCATAATTTTATTTTGAACTCGGGACAAAATCGTAATTTTTAACTGAGGGTAAAATCGTAATTTTAAGATGCGGGCAAAAGCAAAATTTTATTTTAAACTGAGGCGAAATCGTAATTTTAAACTCGGGGTAAAATCATAATTTGGTAGGACCATAGCTGGGGGCAAAACCATAATTTTATTTTGAACTGGGGCAAAATCGTAATTTTTAACTGAGGGCAAAATCGTGATTTTAAGCTGGGAACAAAACCAAAATTTTATTTTAAACTAGGGCAAAATTGTAATTTTAACTATTATATACTAACTTTAAAAAAAAAAAACTTGTTGGTTGTCGCCATCTTTGGCCAGTAAGAAAACAGAACTATTCCCCATCAGGGGAAATGTAAATGTAGTAAATGGGCATATTTAAAAAAAAACTTAGGTAACGTTTAGTATAAAAGAATAGAAGGTGGAATGGAATGCATCATTCAAATGGAATGAAAAGAAACATGTTTCATTATCATGTGGTAATGTGATAATGCAATGGAGCATTCCAAAGGAATGTAACTTATTCCAAACATAACAATTTTCATTCCTTGGTAAGGGAGTGTTTTTTTTTTCATTCCTTCACGGTATGGAAAGGTATATTATTATCATTGAGCGGATCGTTTTCGTTCGGTTTTATAAGAAGACATTCTACAAAAAAAAAACATTCTTACATTTTTATCACCAATTTAGAGTACGCTGTACAAAAATTGTAAAAAGAAAGCCACATTTTAACTAGAGTCATCAAAATAACAGCCTTCATTAAAACATGTATAACCTGTGTACACTGTACACAGATGATTTCGGGTTCAATTAAATGATTTAACTGTACACATTGTATAACATGTACACAGGTTATCAAAACACAAAATCGACCCATATAATTATAATTTCCTTCAAGATTATTTAGAATCATATACTAGATTGGAAAATATGTGAAGCAAAACTCTTTATTTCAAAACATAAATTCGATCCATATAAGAAAACTAACATTTACTTGAAGATTCAAATTGGGGATGAAGATGTAGGGGAGTTGCTGGAGGTAGGACATTCGCCGGAGCTAGGTCAGTTGCTGGAGCTAGGGCAGTGTGTGCAACTGAGCGTCACTGCGTGAGTGTGTGCAACTGAGCGTCTGAGCGTGAGTGTGTGGCTGCGCTGTGTGCGGCATGGAACAATGGGAAAGGAGAATTAGGAATTAGATTTAGGGTAAGGAATGGGCTAAGTATTTTTATGGGCTAAGTGTGATTTGGCGTTGTATTTTTTTGGGCTACTTATGCTTATATTAATTAAATATATATTAATTATTTAACAAAAATAATTCGAGCGAAACCGAACGATCGACGAGCGAGCGGACCTTTGTTCATGCTTGGCTCGTTTTCAAATCTAACCGAGCCGAACGGCTCATTTACAAACTAAGCGTGAATCAAACGAATATGTTTCGGGCATTTTTCGAGCGATTGTCAATCGATTCTCGATCGTCGAGCAGTTTGGACAGCCCTATTAATTTAGTATTTTGTCAATAAGCCATTAAAATTAAACAAAAGAAAAAACAAGTCCCATTTGATATAACATGGACTTATTTTACTCTTCTCAACATTAACACGGACTTGGTTTACTCTTGTCAACATAAGCATAAACGTGGGCAAGTCTCATTTTATATAACACTATGTTATTTTATTTCGTGCGTTGCAGCGAAACAAAGCAAATGATAATGTTAAACAAATGTTATTTGAAAACGAAACATATTGTTTACAAAGCCAAACCATTATAGATTATCATTGTCCTGTTACTGTAACACCTCGAAATTTCATGTCCAATATTATATCGACACGTGTCATGAACTTTAAACGTGTAAAGGATTCCTTTAGAAGGACTAAAGTTGACAAACAAAGAAAGTACGTGAATAAAAGGATTAAAAATGTCAACATCGGATAAATATATCTTTCAATAACCCTACACGGTGTTTATACCCTTAAACGAATGAATTATAAATCGTATGAAGCCATTTGTGGAAGAAAGTGAGAAATTACAAACCGCAAGGGTTAAAAGCGTCAACATGTTTAATTTACACCTCTGAGTGACCTTTTAGCGAAACCGAACCTTTGTAACGATTAATTATGCTCACTAGAATAAGTGAAAAAAATTTCACAAGGTTTCGTTTCCGTAGGAGAAAGTTATGCTAACATTCGTATGCGAGGGGTTAAAAGCGTAAACATTGATAATTAAGGCTTTTCGGGTGGCCATAAAGTTGACCGAGGGCTTCACAAAGATTGGTTAAGTCTTAAAGTCCTTAGAAATCAAATAAGAGGGCTTAAAGTGCAAAACAAGAAGTTAAAACAACTTTTAAAAGGACCAAGGGCCAAAAATGCAATTGTTGAAACTTGTTTAACCTGATCAGGAACCTCACACGGGCCGCGTAAGACCAGACTGACATATTACGCGGGCCGCCTCAACCTCCCAGCATCAGAAAAACATCACAGGTGTCTGTCCAGCCCGTTTAACCGACTTATATGGCTTGTTTTCAATACCATGGGCTGCACAAACATGTTTTTAGGCTTTAGGGACACTTGTATTGATCAGGGATCAATCCTAGGCTTGTTTGGTACCATCTTGATCAATCAAGATCACTATATAAAGACCCTCATTGTTGCAACTTTTGATCATTCACTCAAACTCAACTTCTGGAGATTTTTGGAGTTCAAGATCAGTCCCCAAGCATCTCTAGTCGTACTTAGGACTTCGGTAAGTATCCTTAACCTTCCTTAATCGTATTTTACTTAGTTTATTAGCTTAAAGTCAAACCGTCGTAATTAAGGTTTGACTTAACGATTAATCACTAATGGTCCAGTGATTAGTCAAACTGAAAGTAGTTATAAGTTGGTAATTATGTGGGCATTGAACCCTTAAAAGGGCACCCTCTGATTCCCGCTCTAACTAAGTCATTTGTCGGGTCAAAGTTAGTTATAAAAAGTCAACAGAAACATAATTTTCGAATTAACACATAATTAGCAATGTAGAAGACGTGTAACCTGTTTTACCACTCATATAACTTGGTAATCAATGCAAGAACATGTTTAAGCATGTCCGACCCGACAATTTTTAGTTTAGGACCGGTTCGGAACCGAAAGTCGCATAAATTGACCATTGCCTTGACTTTCAGTTCTGACCCATATTAGCATGATTTAGAAATGCCTTAGAGCTTCATTAGGACCAGCTTGTATGATAGTATAACCCTCTACGATTATACTACTTGACTCGTTGATTGTTTCCGTTAATTGCTTAATGTTGACCATAATGCCCTTTTGACCCTAAAATAAGATTTTTGGAAATGTGAGAGGACAATAATCTTTGTTACTGATTTATAAACATATCCCTAAAATTTCACATCAGTTGGAGGTCTAGATTAGGAGTTATGCTCAATAGCGTAATTAGAAATCTTTTTATAAATTAAACGGCGTAATTAGCATGAAGCCTATCTAAACCCAATTTTTGACACCAAACCTCTTACCCACTGATGTAATATAATATTTTGGGATTTTTGAAGATTTTTAATTATTTTTAAACTGATCATAACATAGGGTATTGCCTTGATTCGGTTATTGCCGATTATACCCTTTTGCTTATAAAATGAGTTTTACATAAAAATTTGATACCAAATCTTTGACTACTGATTTTATATGATAAATGAAGTATTTTGAACTTTATAACCTGATCAGAAAACTTAGATTTCCTGTTATAACCCGGAAATCGCTTAGAACGACTTTTTACGCGTATTAAACACCTAGTATGGGTTAAAACCATTCTTATCATATAAGACCTTTCACCAACTGATATAACCTATTAAATTAAATAGTTTTACTGATTATTTCAGACCCGAATCTCAGAATTATATTTAATCCCTTTTATAATCTTTAAAATGACCAAAATACCCCTACGGGGCTTAATTTGAGATTAAACTCGTCTTGGGCATAATGGAAGGTATCCTACTGATATCACAACATATTTGAAGCATATTAACTTAGGAAACCTGTTCATGACTCAATTGGTTACCCGTTATGCGTTATTCTCGTTCGGTTCGGTTTATGTAACTAGTTTGCATAAATTGACCGAAACGGGTCAAACCTTATCATTTTCACCTCAAAATCCAGAATGTGTTTAGTTTACCCATATTATACAAGTCTTCAGACTTGTCGGGACTAAATCACATTCTAATCCGGTCTTCGCTTAATCTTGCGTTTTGAACCGTATACCTTTCTTTAAAACTAACCGGTTTAAGTTTAGGCTTAATTAAGATCTGTTAGGAATCTAATAGGTTATTAAAACCTTCGTTCCAGATTAGGAGCCCAGTAAAAGCTACGTGCACTTGCTGTTGTGATTTATACTTTGCTCAGGTAAATACTTTTAACTTATTTTCCCTATACGGGCTTGGGGTACGGTATTATAATAATACCGCTTGGTCGGGTATGAAGTCGTACAATCAAATATTGATTAAAAAGATGCATAACCCGTTTTATTCTATCTTGTTTGATGCAATACCTTTGGGGGGTTAATGACCGTGTCCTGGATATCCTCTGCTCATTCGTTATAAATGGCCACGACTTAAGCACGGGGTGTAGGCATACACCTGACAGTTGCGTATGTAAAAAGGTAGTCCACAAGAAAGGTATCTTCTTGCGGGTATTATACCAAGTGGTGTGTCTATTAATCTTGTTAAACCGGCTCTTCTAACCGGGTCCTAAATGGACGACAAACATGTAAAATTGTATACAAGTTTATTTTTAAATAATTTTCCCAAGTTATAAAAGATATTTTTGGTGCCATGTGCATTCAAACTAATTTTCTTAAACTCTTTTCAAACTGAGTCCGTTAATTGTATTTACCAGTGTAAACTGACGTATTTTCCCAAAAAGGTTAAGTGCAGGTACTATACGAAATAGGCTGGCTACTCCAGGCATCAATAATCAAGTCTTGCAAGCTCTAGATGTTAAAGTCTGTTGAACAATGATTTTATTTATCTTTTGATCCGCCTGTGAACCCTTTACAGTCCGTTGTAATACTTTGATATTACTATTTATTCGGTTTGTAATGTGATTCATAACTTTTGCTTCCGCTGTGCATTTAAATTGTGTTGTTTGACCATGATGATATCAACTACGTCACGATACTCCCCACCGGTAATACGTGGAAATATCGGGGTGTGACAGGTTGGTATCAGAGCCAACATTGAGTGAATTAAACACCAGCCTTTTGTGTTTAATCTCAATGACACAGTTTGCACATTCCTAAATTTTCGAGTCTAGACAAAGAACTTAGGACTAATCTAGATTGTTTTTAATTCTAACTTTGTCCTTTATATTTCTTTGTTGTATCTTTTAATTGTTTGACAGGAAATATGCCACCGAGGTTCCGAAGAGGAGGACGAGGCAAGGGGCCAATCCACGCCCCCAACGATCACGAGGCCGGGCCTTCACACCGGCGAACTCCTTCTGCTACCATGAGTACCAGTCCTCAAAGAGACTGGAGGATCTATTCGGAGCCCGCTAGGCGATCTGCCTCGTTTAGCTCAATGCCTCCTTACCGCCATTCCTTTGGGCCGCAATTAGAGAACGAGCCCGAAGGCTCACGCCACTCCTTCTTGCCGTTGCAGCGATCCTTTTCGCACCATTCCTTTGGCGACCCCACTCCTGTCTTCCAGGGCCGGTTCAACCCGACAAACTATATTGAAGAACCAGTGGGTTTTAACCATTGGGCCCTGAAGACCATTTCCCCGAAGCTCAGGGAATGGATATAGATGAAGACACGGATCCTGTTGAACCACCTTCTGGGACACCTACTCACCCCATCGAGATTTCGGATGGGTTATCTTTCCGTGGATCACCTTACCGTGGCCCAGACAGCTACCAGGCGAGATTTAACCAGTATGAATGGTACTTTACACCCTCTCACCATTCATCGCCTCACCAGCAGCAGCAGCAGGATCCCTCCGAGGATTCGCGTTTCGTGGCAGTCACGCCACCGCCACCACCGCCGCCAGTACAGCAAGCACCTCCAGAACCACCGAGGCGTAGAAGAACAGGCGCACAAATTTCCGTGCGAGGAGGGGGTTTTCACTTTAGCACCCCCCAACACTCAAGTGGCAGTCATTATCCACCACTGCATGAAGACCCACAAATGGGTGGGCCTTCAAATCCAGTTTCAGAGGTAGATTCCGCACCTATTGCGCCGCCACCATTGGGTTTTGGTAACCCGATTCCTACATACGCCGGTTCAACGGCGTACAATCCATTTGAGCAGCCGACTCACACTAACTATAACTATGCTGAAGCCGACCCATACCTTGTAGCAACAAACTACAACGCCCTTCATCCTGAAGGACCATATGGAGCCCCATGGGGAGTGGGATACCCAGCTCATGGGTATCAAATACCTGCTCGACCTCCGATTCAGCAGCAGCCGCAGCCACCATGGTTTTCCCCACCAGAACAGGAGGAAATCCTCCAAAGGCTAAGTCGGGTGGAACATGAATTTCAAGAAGAACGTAGGAACAACCGGGGATTTCTCAAGGGCCTAGCAAGCTTACTAAAAGGAAAGAAGAAGAGGGATCACTGAATCCCTATATGTATTGTCGTATTTCCTTATTTCAATCAAGTCCCACTACAAGAAATTAGGGTGTTTACCCACACATAATTTACCTACACATGTAAATGTGTGGGTATTTACCTACACATGTTTGTATATGTGTGGGTAATGGTTGATAATATATTTTCATAATGATTAACACTTAATATGTGTTGGTAATGGATTTTAGCCACATTTGGTGTTGGTGGGAAAATTTCCCCCCAAATTGACAATCGATTAAATATTAAATTACCTACACATGTGGCAAATTTTCGTTATGTGTAGGTAAATTATCTAGTAAAAAACTAATATATGTGTAGGTAAATAATTATGTTACCAACACATAATTTAAAAAAAAAAATACATGTAGATAAACTAGCCCTAACAAAGAACCCGTCTTCTTCCACAGCCCCATTCCTCTCCTCTCATCCACAAATCTCCGCCTGTCACCTCCTCTGCTACTCCACATAGCCACCATCTCCTCCTCCTATTCTCGTTTGGATGTTTACGCTTTCATCAGCAAATTCTCTCGATTCAATCGTCCAATTTCACCATTCTTCCTCTAATAATTTCGGATTCAACCGTTGTTTAATCGCCACAAGGTAATTTATCGGCATCACCATGAAATCAGGTCTTAATTAGTTAACAATTTGCGTTACATCTTGTTAGATCGATTTCTATATATGTTCTTATAATCGCTGTGATCTAATTGCACTAAAATTTACGAACTTTGAGATAATTTGTTAATATTAGGGTTTTTTTTTTTTTTTTTTTTTTTTGTGTTTAGGTTTCAGGTATGTATAGTTAAGTTTACTGATTGAGATGCTTAGAGTGAGTTTAATTAGCAGAATGTTCTATTGTTTGGATTTAGTTAAGATTACCTTAAATCTATTTTCACATTCCAATTTGTTGATAATATTCATTTGCTTTCTATACTTATTTGCTTTGTCATAAGCACCTAAAGCAGGGTTCAAGCCCTAGTATGTATAATGTTGGTAATAGTTTGTTGAACATAAATATTCGAGTACTGATTATTGTGCGCGCGCTATTTTGGCCTTATGAAAACAGAGTAAATTAGTACTTCTGTGGGTGTGATTCCACCAGGTATTTGTTCAGGGGGGAGTTGAGTAGGTTAATGCTGTTTTCAAATTATTTTTTGGGTGGGCTTTCGTCTATCTCGAATTGTTCCTCACTTTTTCGAATTCGACTTGAAGATAATTTGTTTTCAGGTGATACTGATTTGGATTTTAGGATTCTTAGTGGTATTTCTTATGTTGATTTATCTGGAAATAGGTTTACTGGTGGGATTCCTTATGATATATTTCATGCTTTAAGTCTTGAGCATTTTAGCGTGTCAAATAATCCGAATCTAGGAGGAATACTTCCCGAAAAAGCATGGTCATTGCCGGTTCTTCGCAATTTTTCGGCCTCATCGTGTAATATTTCTGGGAATTTCCCTGAGTTTCCGTTCTGTAAGTCGTTATCGTTAATCGATTTGAACGGGAATCACGTATCGGGAAGTATCCCGGAAAGCATTTCGGTTTGTGAGAATCTCGAAACGTTAAATTTCGCTGAAAATAATTTATCCGGTGAGATACCAGTGAATTTCTATAGAACCGGGGGGTCGAAAACATACATACCCAAAAATTTCTATACGAAAACTACATATATAACACTACTGGCCGAAAAGTTCGGGGGGTCGGGCGCCCCTCCCGGCCAGTGGCGGATCCAGCCGGAGAAATCACTGGGTTCCTTTTTCCAAATCATACAAGGTTTACACTACAAAAAAACGTTTTTTTCCAAATCATACAAGATTTACACTACAAAAAAACGTTTTTTTCCGAAAAGACTGGGTTCCTGGGAACCCGGTCTTTCTATACTAGATCCGCCCCTGCTCCCGGCCCCTTCAAAGCATCGCCCCTGGGCATGTGATTAACAATCTGTAAGTGTGAGATCTGGCCTGTTACCTTTTGTTTCGCTCGCTGAAATTGGAATTATTTAACATGAATCCTGATGTTGTGAACCTTTTTTAGATTTGACCAGTTTTTTTAATGAGCAAACTATGATTTGAAGATGTTTTGAAACATGATTTAAGTGGAAGGCTTCTTAGCGTAAAGTCGTAAAAAAAGTTAGATGGGTCAGACGTGTTCACGGTGGATAGCATCAAAAGGCAGCTGCAAAGGATCAGATTACCGGTCCCGGATTACAAATTTAGTTGGAATAACTGGGTCCCCAAGAAGGTATCAATAGTGGCGTGGAGAGCTGAGAAGAATTGCCTACCGACAATGGATGTTCTAGCCAGAAGTAGTATATATTGCATCTCAGATCTATGTGCTTTCTGTGGGGAGGTTGAAGAGTCATGCGAGCATACTTTTGTTTCATGTCCCTTCGTACAATCCTTGTGGCAGGTTATTGGTCAATGGTGCAAAGTGCAAGCGATTTATGCCTTTAGTTTTCGGGATCTCCTGGGATTACATGACTCCATCAATGGGTCAAAAAAGAAGAGGAAAGCATTTCATTCCATTATTTTGACAGCAATCTGGTGTGTTTGGCGAATGCGCAATGATGTAGTGTTTAATCGGGCGCTGGTGTCATTAGCGAAGGCAGTTGAAGAAACAAAGGCCATGAGCATGCTTTGGGTGAAACGCAGAGCCAAAGAGTAGTCGATCACATGGAACAAGTAGCGCTCTTTTATGGTCTTTGAAACCGGTTAAGTTCTGTTTTGGTGGTGGCAATTGAGTTAATGTGCTTTGTACTGATTATTTATTTTCATTTGGTGGATGTTTTTATCTTCTAGCAACTTGCTGGGTTTTGGTAATAAAATTTATGTTGGCCTTTCAAAAGAAAAAAAAAAAAAACTGATTCTATTTCCTTTTCTTTAACTTATGTGTAGATTGAAGTTATTATTGAGTTCATGTAGGACGTTCCAATTGATGAGACTGTTATTTCTTTGTTTGGAAGTGTCAATGATCGAATTATTTATTCGGTCTTGTAGTTTTTTTATATATATTCTTAAAAGTTAAGCTATTAAATTAATAAATATAGTAAACACTTACAACCTACAAAGAATGGAGCCAGTTCCATTTAAACAAACTAATACACATACTATGAATAGGCCACGAAAACTTGTTAATACGAGCTGGTCTAATTCAAATTCTTTTTTCCTTGTAAGTTGCACGCACTTCTCATCAATTGTTTGTTATGGATCTTTTGTAGCTCACTGTTTTTTGATAGTTTTAAAATAGTTGTGGGGTTAGCAATATCCTAATCATAAGTTGTGTAACAAATTTATAAAGTACTTATGTTCCTATTTCTTGCATTATTATTTAATTGAGATATGTAACTCCTATTATGTGTACCATATCGACGCTACTAACTTGAAAACTATAAGAAAAAGATAGTACAAATGCGAATAAGAAAACTAACATAACTATTGTACAATATATCATGATTCACAAGAAGATTGCTAAACTAACAATAACAAATATATGATTTTTTATCATTTTAATGTTTAAATTATAGCCCGGTATTGATGTCTACTCCGCCGCAACGCGCGGGTTCCCCACTAGTCTATATCTATATCTATACTTATATATAATGCATATCAGAAAGGCAGAAATGGTCATTTGCCACTTTTTCAACATTTACAAGCTTTAATGCATGGGTTACAAGTATATCTATACTTATATATAATGCATATCAGAAGGGCGTGGCTTGGCAGTTTATTAAAAAAATTACAAAAAATTAAAAAAATACACACAACATTAAAAAAAGCCTAAAATTTTATTAATTACAAAATAAAAAAAAACCTAAAAATGATTACAAGATAAAAAAAAACCTAAAAATTACAAAAAAAATCTAAAAACGATTAAAAAAAACCTAGAGCGTTAAGTAAATTTCAAAAAGCGCGAGCTTGTCGAACGGCCTTCGCTCCTTGCCCCGAAACTCAATGTTTGCCACCGCCACCCGGTCCTCGTGGCTTAACTCACCGCTCGGAACGGCTTCGTAGTAGGCCTTGAAACGATCAAGCTTGGGCCGTAGCTCGCGCCATTTATGTTGGCACACGTTTAAGTTGTGCCGGTCGTGTCTGATGTTATGTCGGTAGCTTGCGAAGGCTTCCGGCCAATATCGTGTTTGGCCGGGTTATCGCCCCTTCATAGCGTCAACGACGCTTGTGACGAAGGCTTCCGGCCAATATCGTGTTTGGCCGGTGGGGTTGGGGTTATATATATAAGGGATGTTGACTGTTGGGGGTTGGGGTGACCACTTGGCTTGGCTAAACGGTTACAATTTAAAATTCAAACACCCTGATATGACATGGCCAACAAAGCGAATAGGAGGCCGCCACATCGGATCGCTAGCCCGCCCCACGCCCGGCTTCAAACCCAAGCCCCAAGGGCCACACCCCAACCCAAGCCCACCCGGGGTGGTGGCTTGGGCGTTTCCCCCAACCCATGCCTCAACCCAAAAAGCTATAAAAAAAAAACTGGCCGATGATGTGTAGACCAATTGGTTTATACGGAGGTGGGTAGGTTTTCCTTTCGGGGTTTCCTTCCCGGGGTCACAGGTTCGATCCCCATGTGGAGGCATTTATGTCCCATGTGATGTGCCCTGGAGTCTCATCCGCTCCCGTTTAGGGGGTGCCTGGACTCGAGCTTGTGCCTACTCCCGATCAAGAGGGATGGAGTAGGGGGGTTTGCCAGCTGATCTACACCTTTCAAAAAAAAAAAAATAAATAAATAAAGCTCTAAAAACATGCCCAATAGAAATGCATCACACGGATCGTGATCTAAACCGTGTATTCAAATCCCCATCCACGCTTTGAAACACAATCCTGACCCTCAATTTCATCAAACGCCTCCAGGTTCTCTTTTGCCCAAGGATACGACATAAACACTTTCTGAATTGCAGATCCTAAATTGTGCAATCTAAAAGCTTTCTTCCCAAACACGTGGCTCATGTGAATTCAAATCCACCTTCATCCCTTCTGCGTTGGAAACCAAAGTCATCGGCTAGGGTTTCGCTCTCACTCGACGAATACGGTGGTGTTTCTTGAGTCTGGCGCTCGGAGCCCTAGCCGATTCCGGCGGCAGTGGTTGTTGTGCTGGCCGCCTATTGATTCAAGGTAAGTGACAGTCATGCACAACAGATTTGATGTTTCGAATTTTTCTAATGTACCCATTCCAATTAACTTCCGGAAGCTACTGCCGAAAAGTTATATGAACAAGTCCCTGCCAATGATGGGTTGATGGTTTTTGGTTAGTATTATAAAATCTGTTTCTATCTTTTTTATTTCTATTTTAAATGAAAATTTGAAGATTTGCTTTTGATCTTTGTTTTTTGTCATTGCTAATCATGAATATACTAAGTTAGGGAATAATTTTTCCAGTTCTGTAAATTTATACCTTCTTTAAGCACTATTGAGTATTTCATAGATTTCGAGTCTAACTTCGCTGGATTTTATATACATGAGTGCATTTTTTGTAGATTATTATATTGTAAACCCAACATTCTAATTGATTAATTTGAAGTTTGATAATTACCTATAGGGGAAATACCATAAAAAACACTATACTTTCTAGTTTTTTTTCACAAAAGTCACTCAACTTTTTTTTACACACGAAAACCACTCCACATGTAAATTTTGAACAAAATTATGACATAACTTGTTGTAACTTGTTTATTGCTTATGTGGCATACAAATTAGTGAAAATGTCCATAAAATTTACGAGGCAAGGTCAACAAATTAGTGAAAATGTCCATACAAATTAGTGAAAATGTCCATAAAATTTTGAACCGCCATGATGTTATCAACGAAGGGGATATCGGTTCCGGATGGTTCCGATCAAGTTGGTTTGGTTGTGATCGCCGAGGTTAGAGACGGTAAACCCGTTAACAAAGAAGTGGTTCAACAAATTCAGGCCCGGGTTGCAGAAGAACATGGTGTCTCCATTGCTTCGGTTAAACTGATCAAGCCGCGAACGATCAGTAAAACGACTTCTGGAAAGCTAAAACGATTTGAATGTCTTAAACAGTTTACTGATGGAACTTTGAATCTTGTCCCGGAACCAATAGTGACCAAGAAAAGGTTGATGAGGTCCTACACAACTGGAACGTGTCGAGAAGGGAATACACCCAGGCCCGATTTCGTAACGAATCGCCCGTTGCCGGATGCTTGGCCGAGTCACAAAGAGATTGAAGAGTTTTTGAAGGGTTTAGTTTCTGAGCAAACGGGGATTTCGGTCAACAAGATCTCAACAACTGAAGGTTTGACGTCTTACGGGATTGACTCGATCGGTGTGGTTAGAGCTGCACAAAAGCTTTCGGATTTTCTTGGTGTTCCTGTTGGTGCAGTTGATGTATTTACAGCCACATGCATTTCAGATTTAGCAAGCTTCTCGGAAAATCTTGTGATGAAGTCTCAACCGAACCAAACAACTCAACCGTTTTCTGTTGTTACAGACCACGGAGACGACAGTAACGTTGACTTGTTGACTGAGGTCTCAACGCTACACCAGTTTGGTATCTGGACATTACAAATAGGAAGTTTGATTGAAACATGTCAGGTTGATTTGATTGAAATTATCTAGGAAGTTTCATGCATTAAAGATACAGTTAATTAGTTAAAATTGTTTGAAGTGTGCTTTGCTTATCTTGAACTTGTTATGCTACATACAACTATACAGCTAGCATCTTGCTGTGCGGTTTTTTTTTTTCTGTTGTAATTTTAGTTGGTTATGAAAGTCTGTTTTGCTGGTAAAAAATGTTTTAACTTTCTTTGCTTCATTGAAACACGTAAGCATCTTTTGTTTCCATTGTCTTTACTTTCTTGAATTTGGTTTAGTCCTTTTTTTTTTTTGGAAAGCAAGTAAATGTGGTATGTTAAATATGTTTTCCATTTTCTTCGTTACTAACTATAAAATGGGTAAATTCTAAACAGGGTCGGTGGATCGGGCATGGATCTTAGAAGCCAAGCAAGAGAAATTAGATTTGTAAGAAGGTTTTTTATTGATTTAATATTAATTTTTTTTTGTGGGTTTTAGACGTGTAGTTCTGGTGGATGATCCGAAGAAGCTCCCATATTGGAACTGTGTTTGGGAGCATGGAATTCAGATTCTAAATGGGTCACGTGTGAGCAAGATGCGTGATTGGATCGTTGAGTTAAAATGTTTGGTTTTAATCCACTGGTTGTTGAATGATGGGGATATGGTTTTCCAGTTGGAGATTATGTATGCTTACTAGAAGAGGAAGCAGGTTGCCAAACATGGAGGGCTTTCGTGATGAGGCGCACTCGAATTTATGGGAGCACTCTGCTTGTGTGACGATTTATGGGTTTTATTTGGAACAACTCCACGACATCGACTCCTTGGCCAAAATGGTTGATCATACATTAATTAATGATAGTTTAAATGAGCATCTTATGTTTCTAAGATTATTCTTTTTTTGTTAAGTTGACAAGCCTTTTGATTATTTATGATTTTATTGCCTTGTAGTTTACATTTGTTTCATGTATTAATCAAATTGACAATTTGTTTCATGTATTAATCAATGGTGACGTTTGTGACATTATGTATGATTTTACTGCCTTTTAGTTTACATTTGTTTCAATACATATTAAGATCAATACCAACACATCTTCAACATTTACCTACACATAATATTACTTTTACCTACATATAAGATTACTTTTACCTACACATATATACATGCCACGTCATCCGCCATGTTGGATGCCATGTCACATGCCACGTCAGATGCCACATCACCTGCCACGTCAGATGCCACGTCACCTGTCTTTTAAACAAATTGTTGTACTTTTAACCACACATATATTTGTCTTTTAGCCACACATATATGTGTAGGTATAGCTTGCTATATACCTACACATAACTTATGTGTGGGTAATGGCCTATATCTACAGTCACGAGCCTACACATGATTACACTTAATTTATGTGTAGGTAAAGACAACTACCAACACATTATATGCTTTTTCCCACACATACTTTGTGTTGGTAAAGCACCAAATTTCTTGTAGTGTCCCTGCGTGGATATTTAATTATGTACTTAGTCCCTGCGTGGACTATCTTTCTTTAGTCCCTGCGTGGACATCTATTTTAGTAATCAGTCCCTGCGTGGACATCTATTTTAGTAATCAGTCCCTGCGAGGACTTGTATGTATAGTTTAGCCCCTGCGTGGGCAAGTTCTTTCTGTTGAAAGTCCTGTTTAGGGCAATATGTACTCCTTTTAATGTTTAATGGAATGTTAAATTTAAAATTTTTTCATTTTCGTCATAATATGCATAACTATATTATACATGAAATAAATAAATAAATAAAAATCATTCCTCTTATAATAATCTGCCTATTAAATATTAAATAAGAATCTTAAAGGTATAACCTAGCCTGCATGTCATTATAAGACTGGGCCAAGATGGTAAGACCTGTTTAAAAAGATTCAAAACCCTGTTAACATCTGAAAACATGTTAACGCTCCTGACAGACATGATTCGTTAAAATCACACACGTCATCCTTATAATGGGATTCTTCAAAGGATTCCTAACCTAACCTGATGATCTATAAATCATGGGTTTAAATCATCATTAAGATGATCATATATTAAACAACCATAGGTGATGTAGTACCTACGGGCCATATTCATTGTCATATAAGACAAAGGACAATAGTAGTCTACAACTCCCTGTCAAGGAAAGGTAATGAACTATGTTCAAACCTTAATGCCTGATTCTCTGAAATCATGGCTTATGATTAGAATGTCCTTGTGACTAGGCCTTTGTGCCACAAATAATACTGTTATTGTTTTATAATTAGGATAAGTTATAATAAAAATCCTAAATAAATATGATTAACAAATTAACCAAATATAGTCTATGTTTACCATGGTTAATGAATTGCCATAAAAGACAATTCCATAATAAACTCCCAAATAAATTATTGTCAATATCTTATGTAACAGTTCAAACTACATGGCTGACTCGGATGAGATCAACAGTCACCCACGGGAGAATCCTGATAATACCCGAATTAACATAGCGGGTGAAGAACTGCAGGCATTGATAGACAATGCCATTACTCGAGCTCTGGATAGAAGGGAATATGAATCAAGTGGTACACATAGCAAGGCCTTATCTGTACCTCACTCTAAAGTACCCTCCAAAGTTCATTCAGCTCGAAAGAGTGAATCTCATCACTCTTCAAATCAAAAAAGTGTCCCGTCTAAACAGGTTGAGCTCAACCAGGAGCCTTGGGTCAAGACCTGTTCATATAAGTACTTTGTCTTCTGCAAGCCGAGAGACTTCACGGGAGAAAAAGGATCCGTCGATTGTATGACCTGGCTCGACGAGATGGACACTGTAGTGGATATTAGTGGTTGCGCCGAGCAAGACATTGTGAAGTATGTGTCGCAGTCGTTTAAGGGAGAAGCTCTAGCATGGTGGAGATCGTTAATTCAAGCTACTAGAAAGATCCCACTTTACAACATGACATGGGGTCAGTTTGTTACTTTAATCAAGGATACTTTCTGTCCTCAACATGAGGTCGAGAAGATTGAGACTGACTTCCTCACACTGGTTATGAGGAACCTGGACTGTCAGGCGTATCTCACGAGTTTCAATACCATGTCTAGGTTGGTTCCATACCTGGTTACACCGGAACCTAAGCGTATAGCTCGTTTCATAGGAGGTTTGGCTCCAGAGATTAAGGCGAGTGTAAAAGCGTCAAGACCTACTACCTTTAGGTCTGTAACTGATTTGTTATTATCCCTTACCCTCGACGCGGTTAGGCAGAGATCTCTTAAAAACTCAGATGAGGGAAAGAGGAAACGTGAGGATGATAACTCACGTCGCTCAGACAAGAAACACAAAGGGAACCATGAGAACAAGAAGAGTTCAGGGTTCAACAAAGGTAACCAACAGTCGAGTGAGAAACCCAGATGTAAAGTTTGTTGGAAACATCACTTTGGAAAGTGTAGATTGGAATCGAACTCGCAAACCCAATCAAGGACTTTTGCATGTGGGATATGCAAGTCCAAGGAACACAAGACAATAGAGTGCAAGAAGATAAAGGATGCGACATGCTGTAACTGTAACGAGAAAGGGCACATCAAGTCAAATTGCCCAAAGTATGCAAAGAAATCGGAAGAAATTAAGAAGACCAATGCTAGGGTCTTTAGGATGGATGCTAAGGAAGCAGTTCAGGATGATAATGTCATAACAGGTACCTTTCTTATAAATGATGTTTATGCAAGAGTGTTATTTGATTCAGGGGCGGATAAGTCATTTGTGGATAATAAATTCTGTAAGTTGTTAAATCTACCTGTTAGAACCCTAAGCATAAAATACGAAGTGGAGTTAGCTGATGGAACCATAGAATCTGCTTCAACCGTGTTAGATGGATGTTTCATATCCATTAGGAACCATTCTTTTCCAGTGTCTTTACTTCCTTTGAAATTAGCCGGTTTCGATATAATAATAGGCATGGATTGGTTGTCTAGCAACCAAGCCCAGATCGTTTGTGCTAAGAAGCAAGTGATTGTCAGAGCTCCTCATGGTGAGCCTTTGACAATCCAGGGAGATACTAAGTACGGAATGCTTGAGCAAGTGTCCATGCTCAAGGCATCAAGGTGTTTGAAGAAGGGTTGTGTTATCTACATGGCGCAAGTAACTGTTGATGAACCAAAGCCTAAGATCGAAGACATACCTATTATCTCTGAATATCCAGATGTATTCCCTGAAGAACTACCTGGTTTACCCCAAGATAGACAAGTGGAGTTCAAGATCGATATTATTCCTGGTGCGGCACCAGTTGCAAGAGCACCTTACCGTTTGGCACCGACTGAAATGAAGGAATTGAGAACTCAGTTGGATGATTTGTTGGCAAAGGGATTTGTTAGACCTAGCTCATCCCCTTGGGGAGCACCAATCCTGTTTGTGAAGAAAAAGGATGGCTCGATGCGTCTGTGCATCGATTATCGAGAGCTTAACAAAGTTACTATCAAGAATCGGTATCCATTACCCAGGATCGACGACTTGTTCGATCAGCTTCAAGGAGCAAGTTACTTTTCCAAGATTGACTTAAGGTCAGGATATCATCAACTGAAGGTTAAAGATGAATATGTACACAAGACTGCATTTAGGACTCGTTATGGTCATTACGAGTTCTTAGTGATGCCTTTTGGACTCACTAATGCACCAGCCGCATTCATGGATCTCATGAACCGCGTCTGCAAGCCCTACTTGGATAAATTTGTCATCGTCTTCATCGATGATATTCTTATTTACTCGAAGAATCAATCTGACCATGAGAAACATCTCCGATGCATTCTGAAACTGCTTCATCGAGAAAAGCTCTACGCCAAATTCTCTAAGTGTGAATTTTGGCTTCGTGAAGTCCAATTTCTTGGACATATGGTAAGCGAGCGTGGTATCCAGGTGGATCCCGCTAAGATTGAAGCCATCATGAATTGGCAAGAGCCGCAGACGCCCACAGAGATTCGCAGCTTTTTAGGTCTGGCAGGATATTATCGGCGTTTTATAGAAAATTTTTCAAGAATTGCTGCACCCCTAACTTCATTAACTCGTAATAATATAAAGTTCGATTGGGGTCCTAAGCAGCAAGAATCCTTTGATATTCTCAAACAAAAGTTGAGCAATGCTCCTGTTTTGACATTGCCTGAAGGTATCGAGGAATTCGTGGTTTACTGCGACGCATCGCACACTGGCATGGGATGTGTGCTTATGCAAGGGGGAAAAGTTATTGCATATGCTTCCCGACAGTTAAAAGTGCACGAAAAGAATTACACCACCCACGATTTGGAGTTGGGTGCCGTTGTGTTTGCACTAAAGCTATGGAGGCACTATTTGTATGGTATCAAATGTGTGATCTATTCTGATCACAAGAGCCTTCAACACTTGTTTAACCAAAAGGATCTGAACATGAGGCAGCGCCGATGGATGGAGACGTTGAATGATTACGATTGTGAAATCCGATACCATCCAGGCAAGGCGAATGTGGTCGCTGATGCCTTGAGTAGAAAGGAAAGGGTTAAACCCATCAGAATCAATGCCAAGAGCATTGAATTAAAGAACAGCTTAAATGAAAGATTGTTAGCCGCTCAGGAGGAAGCAGTATTGGAAGCTAACTATCCTAATGAAAAATTAGGAGTAACTGCTGAGCAGTTATCACATGGAAAAGATGGAATTTTAAGATTGACTGGACGAGTATGGGTTCCTATCTATGGAGGACTTCGGGACGTGATCCTACAAGAAGCACATAACTCCAAATACTCTGTTCATCCTGGCTGTGATAAGATGTACCAGGATTTGAAGGCAAATTACTGGTGGATAGGTTTGAAGAAATCTGTAGCCACTTATGTGGCTAAATGTTTGACGTGCGCACAAGTTAAAGTTGAACATCAAAAGCCGTCAGGTTTGCTACAACAGCCTGAACTTCCCACTTGGAAGTGGGAGATGGTGACAATGGATTTCATCACCAAGTTGCCAAAGACAAAGAAAGGAAATGATACTATATGGGTGATAGTTGATAGATTGACTTAATCAGCACATTTCCTACCCATTAAGGAGACTTATAGCTCCGACATGGTAGCCCAATTGTACGTAGATAAGATTGTATCTCTGCATGGCGTACCAGTGTCAATTATCTCTGACAGAGATACCCGATACACATCACATTTTTGGAAAAGTTTCCAACAATCTTTGGGCACGCGCTTAAATTTTAGTACGGCTTACCATCCTCAGACGGACGGACAGAGTGAGCGTACAATCCAAACTTTGGAAGACATGCTTCGTGCATGTGTGATTAACTTAGGTGGTAGTTGGGATAACCACCTGCCATTAATCGAGTTCTCCTATAACAATAGCTACCATACAAGCATTCAGGCTGCACCTTTTGAGGCATTATATGGTAGGAAGTGCAGGACGCCCGTTTGTTGGGCGGAAGTTGGAGATGTCCAACTGACAGGACCTGAAATAGTCCTGGAGACGACCGATAAGATTGTACATATACGTGATCGCCTCAAAGCTGCCAGGGATAGGCAGAAAAGCTACGCAGACTTAAAGCGTAAACCTCTAAAGTTCGAGGTTGGTGACAAAGTGTTGCTTAAAGTATCACCCTGGAAAGGAGTAATGCGATTTGGTAAAAAGGGTAAGTTAAGCCCAAGGTACATAGGACCATTCGAGATCATCGAATGTGTCGGATCAGTGGCTTATAAGTTAAATTTTCCTGAAGAGCTCAGCGGCATTCATAACGTATTCCACATCTGCAATCTGAAGAAATGTCTAGCCGATGAATCACTAGTCATACCACATACAGATGTGCACATAGAAGAGTGCTTGAAGTTTGTTGAAAAACCTGTGTCGATCGAGGATCGACAGGTTAAGAAGCTTCGAAGGAAGCATGTACCGATCGTAAAAGAAAAATGGGATGCCCGTAGAGGTCCCGAGTATACGTGGGAGGTAGAGTCCACAATGAAAGAAAAGTACCCTCATTTATTTCAGTAAATCTCGAGGTCGAGATTTCTTTTAAGGGGGTGAGGATGTAACACCTCGAAATTTCATGTCCAATATTATATCGACACGTGTCATGAACTTTAAACGTGTAAAGGATTCCTTTAGAAGGACTAAAGTTGACAAACAAAGAAAGTACGTGAATAAAAGGATTAAAAATGTCAACATCGGATAAATATATCTTTCAATAACCCTACACGGTGTTTATACCCTTAAACGAATGAATTATAAATTGTATGAAGCCATTTGTGGAAGAAAGTGAGAAATTACAAACAACAAGGGTTAAAAGAGTCAACATGTTTAATTTACACCTTTGAGTGACCTTTTAGCAAAACCGAAGCTTTGTAACGATTAATTATGCTCACTAGAATAAGTGACAAAAATTTCACAAGGTTTCGTTTCCGTATGAGAAAGTTATGCTGACATTCGTATGCGAGGGGTTAAAAGCATAAACGTTGATAATTAAGGCTTTTCGGGTGGCCATAAAGTTGACCGAGGGCTTCACAAAGATTGGTTAAGTCTTAAAGTCCTTAGAAATCAAATAAGAGGGCTTAAAGTGCAAAACAAGAAGTTAAAACAACTTTTAAAAGGACCAAGGGCCAAAAATGCAATTGTTGAAACTTGTTTAACCTGGTCAGGAGCCTCACACGGGCCGCGTAAGACCAGACTGACATCTTATGCGGGCCGCCTCAACCTCCCAGCATCAGAAAAACATCACAGGTGTCTGTCCAGCCCGTTTAACCGACTTATATGGCTTGTTTTCAATACCATGGGCTGCACAAACATGTTTTTAGGCTTTAGGGACACTTGTATTGATCAGGGATCAATCCTAGGCTTGTTTGGCACCATCTTGATCAATCAAGATCACTATATAAAGACCCTCATTGTTGCAACTTTTGATCATTCACTCAAACTCAACTTCTGGAGATTTTTGGAGTTCAAGATCAGTCCCCAAGCATCTCTAGTGTACTTAGGACTTCGGTAAGTATCCTTAACCTTCCTTAATCGTATTTTACTTAGTTTATTAGCTTAAAGTCAAACCGTCGTAATTAAGGTTTGACTTTACGATTAATCACTAATGGTCCAGTGATTAGTCAAATTGAAAGTAGTTATAAGTTGGTAATTATGTGGGCATTAAACCCTTAAAAGGGCACCCTCTGATTCCCGCTCTAACTAAGTCATTTGTCGGGTCAAAGTTAGTTATAAAAAGTCAACAGAAACACATATTCAAATTAACACATAATTACCAATGTAGAAGACGTGTAATATGTTTTACCACTCATATAACTTGGTAATCAATGCAAGAACATGTCTAAGCATGTCCGACCCGACAATTTTCAGTTTAGGACCGGTTCGGAACCGAAAGTCGCATAAATTAACCATTGCCTTGACTTTCAGTTCTGACCCATATTAGCATGATTTAGAAATGCCTTAGAGCTTCATTAGGACCAGCTTGTATGATAGTATAACCCTCTACGATTATACTACTTGACTCGTTGATTGTTTCCGTTAATTGCTTAATGTTGACCATAATGCCCTTTTGACCATAAAACGAGATTTTTTGAAATGTGAGAGGACAATAATCTTTGTTACTGATTTATAAACATATCCCTAAAATTTCACATCAGTTGGAGGTCTAGATTAGGAGTTATGCTCAATAGCGTAATTAGAAACCTTTTTATAAATTAAACGGCGTAATTAGCATGAAGCCTATCTAAACCCAATTTTTGACACCAAACCTCTTACCCACTGATGTAATATAATATTTTGGGATTTTTGAAGATTTTTAATTATTTTTAAACTAATCATAACATAGGGTATTGCCTTGATTCGGTTATTGCCGATTATACCCTTTTGCTTATAAAATGAGTTTTACATAAAAATTTGATACCAAATCTTTGGCTACTGATTTTATATGATAAATGAAGTATTTTGAACTTTATAACCTGATCAGAAAACTTAGATTTTCTGTTATAACCCGGAAATCGCTTAGAACGACTTTTTACGCGTATTAAACATCTAGTATGGGTTAAAACCATTCTTATCATATAAGACCTTTCACCAACTGATATAACCTATTAAATTAAATAGTTTTACTGATTATTTCAGACCCGAATCTCATAATTATATTTAATACCTTTTATAATCTTTAAAATGACCAAAATACCCCTACGGGGCTTAATTTGAGATTAAACTCGTCTTGGGCATAATGGAAGGTATCCTACTGATATCACAACATATTTGAAGCATATTAACTTAGGAAACCTGTTCATGACTCAATTGGTTACCCGTTATGCGTTATTCGCGTTCGGTTCGGTTTATGTAACTAGTTTGCATAAATTGACCGAAACGGGTCAAACCTTATCATTTTCACCTCAAAATCCAGAATGTGTTTAGTTTACCCATATTATACAAGTCTTCAGACTTATCGGGACTAAATCACATTATAATCCGGTCTTCGCTTAATCTTGCGTTTTGAACCGTATACCTTTCTTTAAAACTAACCGGTCTAAGTTTAGGCTTAATTAAGACCTGTTAGGAATCTAATAGGTTATTAAAACCTTCGTTCCAGATTAGGAGCCCAGTAAAAGCTACGTGCACTTGCTGTTGTGATTTATACTTTGCTCAGGTAAATACTTTTAACTTATTTTCCCTATACGGGCTTGGGGTACGGTATTATAATAATACCGCTTGGTCGGGTATGAAGTCGTACAATCAAATATTGATTAAAAAGATGCATAACCCGTTTTATTCTGTCTTATTTGATGCAATACCTTTGGGGGGTTAATGACCGTGTCCTGGATATCCTCGGCTCATTCGTTATAAATGGCCACGACTTAAGCACGGGGTGTAGGCATACACCTGACAGTTGCTTATGTAAAAAGGTAGTCCACAAGAAAGGTATCTTCTTGCGGGTATTATACCAAGTGGTGTGTCTATTAATCTTGTTAAACCGGCTCTTCTAACCGGGTCCTAAATGGACGACAAACATGTAAAATTGTATACAAGTTTATTTTTAAATAATTTTCCCAAGTTATAAAAGATATTTTTGGTGCCATGTGCATTCAAACTAATTTTCTTAAACCCTTTTCAAACTGAGTCCGTTTATTGTATTTACCAGTGTAAACTGACGTATTTTCCCAAAAAGGTTAAGTGCAGGTACTATACGAAATAGGCTGGCTACTCCAGGCATCAATAATCAAGTCTTGCAAGCTCTAGATGTTAAAGTCTGTTGAACAATGATTTTATTTATCTTTTGATCCGCCTTTGAACCCTTTACAGTCTGTTGTAATACTTTGATATTACTATTTATTCGGTTTGTAATGTGATTCATAACTTTTGCTTCCGCTGTGCATTTAAATTGTGTTGTTTGACCATGATGATATCAACTACGTCACGATACTCCCCTCCGGGCCCACCGGTAATACGTGAATTGAGGTAAAATCATAATTTTGAATTGAGGTAAAATCATAATTTTGAACTGAGGGCAAAACCATAATTTTGAACAAAAAAAATAAAACACTACCATAATTTTGTCCAAAAAAAACCGATGGCAATATTGCAATTTTGAATTGAGGTAAAATCATAATTTTGAAATGGAGGCAAAATCATATTTAGAACTGAGGGCAAAACCATAATTTTATTTTGAACTCGGGACAAAATCGTAATTTTTAACTGAGGGTAAAATCGTAATTTTAAGCTGCGGGCAAAAGCAAAATTTTATTTTAAACTGAGGCGAAATCGTAATTTTAAACTCGGGGTAAAATCGTAATTTGGTAGGACCATAGCTGGGGGCAAAACCATAATTTTATTTTAAACTAGGGCAAAATTGTAATTTTAACTATTATATACTAACTTTAAAAAAAAAACTTGTTGGTTGCCGCCATCTTTGGCCAGTAAGAAAACAGAACTATTCCCCATCAGGGGAAATGTAAATGTAGTAAATGGGCATATTTAAAAAAAAAAAAAACTTAGGTAACGTTTAGTATGAAAGAATAGAAGGTGGAATGGAATGCATCATTCAAATGGAATGAAAAGAAACATGTTTCATTATCATGTGGTAATGTGATAATGCAATGGAGCATTCCAAAGGAATGTAACTCATTCCAAACATAACAATTTTCATTACTTGGTAAGGGAGTGTTTTTTTTTTCATTCCTTCAAGGTATGGAAAGGTATATTATTATCATTGAGCGGATCGTTTTCGTTCGGTTTTATAAGAAGACATTCTACAGAAAAAAAAAACATTCTTAAATTTTTATCACCAATTCAGAGTACGCTGTACAAAAATTGTAAAAAGAAAGCCACATTTTAACTAGAGTCATCAAAATAACAGCCTTCATTAAAACATGTATAACCTGTGTACACTGTACACAGATGATTTCGGGTTTAATTAAATGATTTAACTGTACACATTGTATAACATGTACACAGGTTATCAAAACACAAAATCGACCCATATAATTATAATTTCCTTCAAGATTATTTAGAATCATATACTAGATTGGAAAATATGTGAAGCAAAATTCTTTATTTCAAAACATAAATTTGATCCATATAAGAAAACTAACATTTACTTGAAGATTCAAATTGGGGATGAAGATGTAGGGGAGTTGCCGGAGGTAGGACATTCGCCGGAGCTAGGTCAGTTGCTGGAGCTAGGGCAGTGTGTGCAACTGAGCGTCACTGCGTGAGTGTGTGCAACTGAGCGTCTGAGCGTGAGTGTGTGGCTGCGCTATGTGCGGCTTGGAACAATGGGAAAGGAGAATTAGGAATTAGATTTAGGGTAAGGAATGGGCTAAGTATTTTTATGGGCTAAGTATGATTTGGCGTTGTATTTTTTTGGGCTACTTATG